>FR997767.1:10027500-11523920 GCA_905475315.1 Autographa pulchrina
CGTTCAGCGGGTCCTGGTGGAGGAGTGCGTCCGGTTGGTGACGGCCGCGAGGAAAGGAGTCGTCTCCAACTGGGCGCCCTCTCTCCAGATTCCACGGCTCTGGATCTATATTACAATCCTCGACCACCTTCGGACCATTCGACTTGGAGGTAACCCATTAATATATTTATTGTAACCATAATTTAAATTAAAAATCTAAATATATTTAGTCATTAATAAAATTTTACTATAGAACTGGAAAAAACTTTTATATGAAGCATGTTTTTAATATTTTGCACTTTTTTCACAGCTATCGTCCACCTCCACCAGTGATTACGGAACAGCCTAAGTCACAAGCAACTCATTTTGTTCCATACGAGAGATCTTATCCAAACACTCTGGATAGTCTAGCTGAGAAAGTTCACTCTTTCTATCCAGCTGACAGCGGAAGGTATGATAGGTACTAAAAAACTTCTGACTACTTATTCTCAATAACTAATTATTTTAATTACGTGACAAAAATTGTGAATTTATTTTTGTAATAAAATTGCAGTACTCGTTTTGGTGGCCGGGTACCAAGGTCTGGCTCAGAACAGCAGTTGCCACGAGCAGAGACGCATTCCGACTTTGGAAGACATTCCTTGCTCAGATCTAGTTTGAAAGCTTCAGCAGCTACTGGAGGTAGGAACACATTTACTATGGTCACTTGGTACCATATAAGTTATATTATCTGGTTACCTTTTTAAATGATCTCCTTCTGTTTTTTTTTTCTCTCACTAATAATCCATATTAATTTTACAGCCTCAAGTCTAAGATACAATCAACGATACGGTGGCGTAGGCATGCCTGGCTCTGGCCTCTCAGGCACTGGTCTGACTGACTCCGGTTTGACAGGATCTGGTTTAGGCAGCGGATTGCCTTCAGGCCTATCTACTACAGGACTCAGCGGCCTAACTGGTTCGAGCCTCGTTGGCTCTGGCTTGACTAGTTCTGGTCTCGGATCAGGATTAGGTGGAACTGGACTCGGCTCTACACTCACAGGAGGATACGGAACAACTGGCTTGGGTCTACCATCATACAGCAGTAAATTTGGAACAGCTAGAAGGAACCGAAGTCTGGATTACTCTTCAGACACGGAGGCTACGGCTCCCACTAGAACTCCATATTACTCAGGACTCAGTGGTTACAGGAGTAGCACTTTGGGAAGGGACATTGGATCGAAGTTTAATTCACTGCCAAGGGATGTTAGAGGGACTGGACAGAGGTAAATATTGCTTCAATTATCTCCCTAATTTTAAATGAATGCTTTTAATAAAATTGTTTGTACCCAAATAGGCTGGGGCTCAGCAGACGTGCGGGAAGTGTTCTCCAAGATGAACCGGAGCCTCTGTCTTCGCGTTTGGATCTTCGTTCTTCCAGGGGTAAGTGAAATATAAGTGTGAAAATAGCAAACTACTAAAGAATTATCCTTTTAAGGGATCATTTCATTATCAGGTCGTTTACCGTCCTCTCCTTCAGTATTCACATCGGACGAGTACAGGGCGTGGCTGTCCCGAGCGCCGTCAACCAGCGCTCTCTATGAAACCCTTCGCCCAAGACTTCCAACACACTACTCTGCTGAAAATATCCATGATGCGCTCAAAAACGTATGTTTTTTAAAGTATACAAATATAAATAGATTGAAAACTAAAATGTAATTTAATTCCAATGTTTCATATGTACTTTTGATTTCAGATGGAAAGCGGCAGTCGATTCGGATCATCATTAGGCCTAGCAGGACGTCGGGTAGAAAGACCTCGTCACTTGCCTGCACGCTCAGTATCATCACAGCAACTGGGAGCTACTCAGCAGTTAGGCGCAGGAGCAGGAGGCTCGCCGTCTGCCCGTCGGGTTAGGCAACTGCTTGAACTGGGATCACGGTTCAACTGTCCTAATCCAAGCCCAGTACCAACGCCTGGCTCTCGTCATCAGAGACATCTTGACATCAATCCTAGCGGTACAGTATACACATGAAAAAAAAAACCGTTTTAAGTGTAATGTACCTAAACATCATATTTATACAACGACAATGTTCTTTTTCTACAGAGTTCTTGAAGTATAAAGTTGAAAAGCCGACAACTGGGGGTCTTTCTGCATCGATGACGGGTCTATCGCGATTATCTGGCGGTATATCGGGCATGCTGTGGGTGCATCTGCTGGCGGGACGTGGTTTACGTCCATCAGCTTCGGGTGCATCACCAGGATCGCCTCCTTCGGGCCCTCTCGCACCAGCGCAGCCGCCGGTGGCACCCAGGGACCTGTACTGCGTATTGGAATGCGATCGTGTGCATAAAGCTCGTACTGTGGTAAGTGTCACTTGAATATTCTATAAATGTATTTATATGTTTAAAAAAGATAGTGGCCGTTAAGTTACTAGCTCGTATTAAACCTTTAATAATTTGTTAGGTACGTACCGGAGAGCTCCAGTTTGACTGGGACGAATCATTTGAACTGGACTTGGTTGACAACCGACAACTGGACGTCCTCGTCTACTCATGGGACCCGCAGCATAGGCACAAGTTATGCTATCGTGGAGCCGTCACACTGCCAGATTTGTTGACCCGTGCTCCAGCACACCAGCTCGCTATTAAGGTATGTATAAAAAGCAGTTCCTCACCTTATGCACAGTTACCTTGTTTAATTTGAAAACATGTTTGCTTCTTCAAAAAAAAAAATATATATTTATAGGAAAAATAAAAAGTTTTTATTTTAAAGTAATTGAAATTAAATTGTATTTACATTTAGATGGAACCTCGCGGCACACTTTACGTCCGTGTACGACACACGGAGCCACACGACCTTTTCCGAAGACGAACGGCCCCTGCCCGCGGAGCCCCGCTGTTTGGAGCTGAACTGGAATCAGTTGTGTCTCGAGAGCCACGCCCGTCGCACGCTCCGCCCGTGCCGCTGATCGTGAGGCGATGTGTCGAGGAAATTGAGAGACGTGGATTGGATATTATCGGTTAGAAATTAAATAATAAAATAGCTGACTTAGATTAGATAAAAAGTAGGTTTTTGAAAGCGCACGACAGTAAACAAATGTCTTTGCCATAAAATTGAAAATAAATAAGTAACTATATTTAAACGTAAAAATTAATGTTTTTGTCCAGGTCTTTACCGCTTATGTGGTTCGGCGAGTAAAAAGCGCATTCTTCGAGAAGCGTTTGAGAGGAACGCACGCGGAGTGGAACTGGCTCCAGATTCTGTGCCAGACATCAACGTCATCACTGGTCTGCTGAAGGACTACTTGAGGGAGCTGCCACAGCCTCTGTTCAGCCGCTGCTTGTATCAGATGACGCTTGATGCCCTAGGTATGTTTTATTTGGTGTTAGAAGTCGCGTTATAACTTATCTACTTATCAGGACTCTACGGATTGGACCGGATTTGCGAGGAATTATTTATAGTTACTTCATTGAACATTCTTTGTTATATATTTTTCTGGACCTTACATGATAACCTTGTTTGTAGGCGTGTGCCTCCCAGACGACAGAGAAGGCAATGCTCGTCTCATGGCTTCGATAGTCGAATGCCTACCTCGAGCAGCAAGATCCACTTTAGTCTTCTTACTGGACCACTTGGCACTCGTGGTCGCCGCTCAAGACCGAAACAAGATGTCACCACAACACCTAGCAGTGGCTCTTGCTCCACCGTTAATGCTACATTCGCAGCCTCCAACAGAATTGGACTATCAAAGACCGATACACGTGCTGCAATGTCTTTTACAAATTTGGCCACCACCTAAACGTTCAGGTAATGTCATCTCTCATGTCAATTATAGTTTTAACTTAGACAATTCAATATTTAAGACAGATTATAAATTCAGTCAAAAGCTGATCAGCTGAGCTAGTGACTTGTCAAGCTATCAAATTCACTGGCTTTGACGATGCACATACGTCCATTTACAAGCCGATCGTTTTTACACAGTTAGATCATTAGAATGAATAGAAAACGCACAAATCACAATCAGGAAATAGTCCCAAAACACACCTAGACAACATTCCACTCTGCACGACGCTACTTTTCACCTGTTGCTATTTAGTTTTCTATTCCCAAAATAAGCACCAAAAAAAAAAATTACAATAAATAAATTAAATAAATGACGTAAATAATTAAATTAGTGAATTAAAGCTGGATTTTAAATGACGAGACTCAATTTAAGCTTAAACCTTAAAGTCCTGAATATAGAGTATAAAATGCATGCTAGCCGTAGCTATACTATACTTGTACACTAGACAAATAACACTGAATGTCTAAAGGCTAAGCGGTACCTTAACGCATGTATGTTTGTAGACAGTTCGGCGCGGCGAGCCAGTAACCGGGCCGCGTGGAAACAGAGTCAGTGCGTCGCAAGCGGGCTCACTCATCCTCCCCCAAGGTATAAATAAGAAATAATTCATAAAATACTTATTTTATTCTACCAAAAATATAAAATCGAAATGTCTTTTTAAAAGTCAAAGATCAAAGCCAGAAATATATTTAATACACTTTTCGAATCTTCATACTCAAATTTTCCTTTCGTTTTTGTTTTACTTTTCCATTCTGGCACTAATTTACTTCCACATCAAGTCCCACTGTCACTTTATTAATACCTATCGACGTTTTAAAGCTTATGGTTGGTTAACTGAAATAAGTGATAGTATCTACGACGTGATACGTATGTGGTTTGCAGGCCGAGTTCCGCCCTCAGTCAGTCCATATCGGCCTCAAGTGGCAGTATCAGCAGCATCTCCGCCGCCAGCTCTCTCGGGTCGGCCCGCGCCAGACCGCTCGCCGCCCGCACATGTAAGAGCATCACAACATATTATCTGATCACTATTGCATTTAACACCATGGAAACAGAAAGCTTTACCCTTCATATTAGATGCTTCAATTGCAAGAGCTTCTGATAATATGATTTTGACGTCAACTGTTCGGTTGCTATATTATATTTGCTAAATACGATATTTTCTCGCAGGTTCTCTCATCAGTCAGGGCCGGCCAATATCGTCCGCAGTCGCCTCTTCGCGGCCCACTACCCGCTCCGCCTCGGTCCCGTCAGGTGACAGTATCCTCGCCCGGCTCGCCCAGCAGTAGCTCGGGCAGCCACAGCCCGGCGGACACTATCAAGCACGGAGGATCCGTGTCCTCCATCCTGCGGCAGCCGGAGCGCGCCGCGTCCCCGCGGTCGTCGCCGAGGTCGTCTCCTCGCGCGTCGCCGCGGGCCTCGCCACGCGACTCTCCGCGCACTAGCACGCCGCGGGACTTGCGGGAACACGCGTCCAGGGAGTCTTCGCGGGAGCACACCCCGCGGGAGAACTCCCGCGAGCACACGCCGCGCGACACGCCACGCGAGCACACGCCGCGCGAGGCGGGCCCGCGCGAGTCGCCGCGCTCGGTGATCCCGGGCACGTCGGCGGGGCTGGCCGTGACGCTGAACTCGCCGGGGCGCGCGGGCGCGGGCGGCCTGAGTCCGCGCTACAGCTCCACCAACCCGTTCCTGCAGCAGTACGACGCCGAGGAGGAGGCCGAGGCGTGGCGCGCCGCCGACATATTCTCCTCGCCCTCCACGCACGCATAGTGCTCGTAGCGAATTGAGATTTTCTAGTCAATTTTTTTAATCGAATCGAAAGAGTGCTACGATTCCGCTGTATATTATGTTGTTTATTCGACGAGCGTGGTGCGCGTTCGTGTAATGTTTGTTATATATAGAGCGAGTTACGATGTATATTACTGTGAGAATGTATACATACATGCTGAGGCGCGAGGCGTCACGCCTCGCCGGCCGCCGGCGTCCCGCCCCGTAGCCACTATAGTGTTTATCGTATTGTATTGTACATTGTATATAATAAACGTATATGTAGGTACGCTCCAATTTTGTACCATTCGGGCGGAACTGCGGCGGGCGGCCCGCGGCGCTACACACATCATCCCACATATCAGAGACTTGTGTACGGAATCGACACCACGTAAGATGTCCACATTACTGAGTAACAGAATGAACAAAGCAGCTTCCAAAAATAAGACTAAATGATAATTTCAAGTAAAATAACTACAACGTATTCAATATTTAAGTATCGACGACGGACACAAGTCAGTAGCTCGAGTAGGGAGAGTGTATCATAGATCAGACGTACGGACTGTCTTGAGACTGAGACCATATCAGAGTAGCTCGTAGACTCGAAGGATATCCGTCGTAGAACGAGCGATTACGTCAATATTGGAAAACGTCTAGCAAACGCAAAGCTGTTGTGAATGTTAAAGTACTATTTAAATAATCCCCGTTCTTTAATAACGTAATAAATATATAACAATATATTGTAATTAACTATACCTAGTGTTAGTAAAGCCTTTTTACGAGTCGCTAATTCTATGAAGGAATGGAATTAACTCCGTTTGGATCGGTCGCATTCTCAAGATCAGAGGCGATGTGTTCCAAGTTCGAATGATGCAACCGATCAAAAAGTCAAATATAGAACATATTATGTATTAAAAAATATACGTTAGCATTCGAAATTTGAAAACATAACCTCAGTTCTTATTACTAGCGTCTGCTAGACATATAAGAGTGGGAGAAATCGACCAATGACAGCACTGATCCTAATCTCACTGCCATGATTGGTCCATTTATAATAGAAAGCATATTAATTATACACTTCTTTATATGTCTGTCGGAGGCAACATGGTTACTTTATACTTTTGAGCGACACCTCAAGACAAAATTTTGTTATTAAATATTAACTGTTTATAAAAATAGCATTGCACAAATAACACGACTGATATGGGACACAAAATGTTTTTGATACTTTTTACTTTTTGTACCTGTTCCTCGTTTGTAATATTGAATACCTACTAGGGCTTTGTTGGAGAACCTCGCCTTTGCTGTACCTCTATAAAATAAAATTATATCAGTATTGGTGCACGAATTCCGTTTATTCTCATGAATCGTTCATCTGCAGTTCCTGTTGTCGCGTATCATAAACTGTTTCCATAAAGGAATTCGTGTACGAATCATAGTTACAATATCTTGTATGAAGGCTGAATATCGATGACAATATGTAGCGATAATTTGAATGGATCATACGAATTGAATAATCGAACGATCGCCTTCATGAAGATCTTGACAATCGGTTTGTATTGCTGGACACTCAATGTTTTAGATGTTGTTTATAAACGTGTGGAATGATAATTTAATTGCAAAATATATAAATATTAGAGAATAGAGGGGTTATTACACTAAATATAGTTAAATGGGTATGATCACAGTGGATCACATTGATCGGAATACATGTTTAGTATAGTTCAAATAAGTTCTTCGTTGGATGGATGATTAATATAAATATTTTGAGGTATTTAAATTTTTTCTCGTGTCCTTACGATCTAACGGATGTTATTCTAGTTGTGACTGTTATCACGATAGTTGTCCGTCAATGCGAACCGATGCGTTCATTCGCTGCGCCTTACTCATCCTAGTAAATTATGAGCTTAACGAAATTCATTTAAAATTAAATATACATGTAATCGTAAGACATTGTAATCGAAGTAGGTAAAAGCCTATATGTAATACTTTAGAGTTTGATACGAATGATCATAACTTGTTCACATTTGTTCATGAATAAGGCGTAGTGCTTGGATGGGTAGCTGTACGGGTGTTCACGTGGCTAACGTTTCGTCAAACCAGCTGATTACTGTCACTATCATACAACCAAAAAGTTTCATCTTCAATCACATACAAATATACAGTAGATTTAGGACGAGAAATAAAGAATCGTGAGTTTAAAACATTGTTGAGCAGCGCTGTTATTATGCCTAATATATTAAATAATTATAACGTGTCATAGCATACAATTATCTATATAATCAATATAAGAATACACATTATGTAAAGGATAAAAAGCTTTAGAGATTTACTTAGATAGGGTGAAATTCATCTTGTCAATTACAGTCTTTTGACTATTAAGTATTGCGACAGTATTATATTTACAAGACAGTCATGGCATTCAGTGGAGTACTGAAAAACTTGACAGTCGTATTTGAATCACTGTTGAAAGTACAGTCGAGACGTCAATGGTTATATGAGAACAGCCCTTTACTTTCGTGGGTGATTGATTGTAGTCGTTGACGGTGACTGTACCGTTGGGTTAGTGACAGTAAGAGCTGAAGACAAACGTGTGTGACGTGAGCACGTTCTAAATGTTGTGAGGACTTGAGGTGTCGCTCGACAGTGCTGTAGCCAGTTCTAGCCAGGTAGTGTGTAGTGACTACGGCGCACGGCTTCAGTTGGCTTCGAGGGGGCAATAATTCTGAGAGATTACACTTAGGTTACATTGTAATACAGTTATTACATGTCTTTGTAATTTTAGCACTTGTTAGAATCCATCTATAAATAAATTAATTTATTGAAAATAAAACATATTATACACGATTTAGAGAGTACATATTCATTGTCTTGGTATCTGCCCGCCCATGTATCTTGTATTATAACGAGAATTTTTAAAAGATTTTAATAGATATATTCCAAATTAAATGAATGAATAACGACTTAATTAAATGCGAACTATTTTAGAGTAGATAAATAATTTCTTGATGATTTTATATTATTTTGTTGATATATACAAAGTGATAGAGATTTTATACGCAAATTGATATTTTATTAGTGTCGGATTATAAATAACTTTCGTTACACGATTTATTAGAGTATATGATTTGGCCTACGTACAAACTCGATACTTAAAATACATATAAAGTTAAGAATATCGTGTTTTTCTATATCTATTCTAAATTTCTTCTCTATTGCTAGATTTATAATGTTACATTATATGAGATAGCCAAGTGGAGTTCTCTCAAAGTTGGTGCCGCTACAAGTTTGTGTTGCGGGGCCTGGTCCCTCTGATAATATCAGTATTTCGACAATTTGGTAAAGAGTAGCGTTACATACGTGTACTTAACGTAAAGTAAACGTCGCCTGAACCTGTACCGGGCGGCTGGAACACAGACGAAAATAAATAATACGACGTTATATTAGTTTCATTTATTCATTTGTTCCCTACTTGACTTATTTTATTTCGATTACTGGTTTAGCTCCTTTCCTGTCTTTTTCTGGTATTTATTCGACTCATTACTTCTTACGTAGGTAGGTACTTAACGCAAGTATTACAGGCCTATGAAGCTGTATTATAAACTCACTAAGGTATAAAAAATAATGCTACGAGTACTTAAAAGTGAACTCTAGTAATATGGTAGAGACCTACAGAAATCAAAATGGCGAATGCTGTATTTGGAGCTTCGAAGTTCTGAATGATCTATGCACAATAAATAGATAATAATTATTAATAATGAATAGTAGAAAGTACTGATTAGACTATAAATGTACACAATATTGACCAGGTGTTGTCTAGGTTATAAACTTAACTATTATTTTATAAAACTAATGTTCTAGAAAAAGTTTTGAACATGTAATAACGGACTGATGAGGTAAAGATCGGTCAGACCTAGAAATAAATAAAAATACCTAGATAGTACAATAGCTCACGTAACTAGACGAGTTATGAGTATGAATGTGAATGGGTTACACTTCTTTTTTGGTCTTCCTCTGCATGAATCAGAGGAAGACCAAAAAAGAGATGGATGGATTGTGTAAAAGATGATATGAGAAAGAAAGGATTGAAGTTGAGATGACGAGTTGTAGAGATGAATGGAAGCTGAATACGCATTGCGCCGACCCCAAACAATTGGGAAAGGGCACGGAGATGATGACCTAGATAGTACAATATTACTATTGAAAAATATAAGACGAAGAATCGATTTAATTTGGCCAGATCATGAATAATTTAAGGAAAATATTCTTTGTCAATAGTTTTTATACCAGATCAGTGATTTACACTTTTCGCTTCTATCAGCGCACTCTTTTAGAAATGTAGGAAAGTTGTTTGCGCATTGTTAAGTTTGGAAATTCAATAGAAACCCTGGGTGAAATTTGGAGGTTTTAGAAGGTACAAATTTTAACATTAACACTGTTAAAGAAAAATCTGCCAAATCTCTCGTAGCTAAACATCTCGTAGCTACTTTTCAATTAATATGTACCTATATCATTCTCTCATAAAGTATTATCATATAGCTCAATACAAACCATGGACCAATTAAGGTAAATGAAAGAGGTTAGGTAAATATTAAATATATGGTTAAGATGTAAAAAAAAAAACAAGTAATGAATATAAAAAAGACACCAAAGTTATGATTTCTATAAAGCTAATAATTGATAAACAATTATACAATATACAAAAACACCTACCTCGTAAGCATACCCCAAAACTCTAATGGTATCATAGTCACTTATTACAATAGAATACATAATTGAGTACCTACACTATTTAATCTGACAAAGGGAAACTTGGAGCTTCAGACAAAGGAGTCTGCTTCTGTTTGAGTTTAATTCATGCGGGTCTTGACATACCGTCAATGACGAGACAACTAATTAAACCCGGGTTTTGTACCTATATGGCGCTACGTGATATTATAGTTGAGCACAGAAGCTTTGAGTGTGAAAAGTTTCACCTTAACTAAACCTTATATATCCAACAGTATCCACTAAGTCACCAAGGAAAATATGAGTTTAGGGAGATAGAAAAGTAAGAGAGGAATATATGAAGTATTTAAAATATCATGGAACATGTAGGTACCTATGTATTATTATGTTGTGTAAGCCTACCAAACGTCTATTTTCTACTCTGACATACCTACAAAGAAAGTAGCTACTTACCTAGTCATCATAAAAAGGCAAACTCTGAACATTCAGGCTAGTAAATCTCACCACAACTTTATAACACTCCTAAAGAAAATAGAGCTCTAAACCAGCATATTCTTATAACAAAAATATACTGCAAGTCACAAAAGACGTAGTCAATATTTTCGTATATTGTGCAGAGGGTGTATGCTAACCCTTTTAGTCTCGGTCCGATGACGCGCATTTTCTGCCGTATTTTGATGTACTGAAACAAAATTGGTTGGAGATGAAAATATGAGTAGGTTCGCTTTATAAACTAGTAGGAATCTTGCTTGACAATTTTGTCTCTTACTGAATGTGGTGACTAGCAAAACCTTGTGTTTACAAGGTTATGATTCTAGTTATCTCATTCTGTACACACAAATGTGTAACTAGTGAGGTGAGGTGGTTCGGGACATAAGGTCAGAAATGATTAATATTAGTAACTAAATCGATATAATTAATGTACTTACCTGACTACATGTTTTGATGAAGTCGCCGAGTCTAATAAATATTAGCGGTGACACATTGAGCTACCTAAGATCCGTTCATGCACATCAATAACTATAAGTTTAACATTTTGATACATACGTTTAAATAACATGGAAATGAAGCGAAGACGTTAAAATAACGTTAGTTTTCAAAATTGAATATCCGTCACGATATGGACGTCTCATTCAATTTCGAAGGTTGTAAATAATATAGAATAAAACTACCAGATTTAGATACTTAAGATGGTGTCTGTCTTTGGATAAGATAATTTAGTTTCAAAAGCATTTTGTTTTATCGAAGCCAGATAAATTGTTACAATAGCTTAAATTTGAATTCAAGAACTTAAGTATTTGAATTACAAATGAATTTCTCTTATAGAATTAAAACCCATAACTTTAGCAATTAAGGCTAGTTAGATTTTTGTATATTTTTGTACCTTCGTATGTAAGAATCGATAGAATTTTATGTCAGTCGATCAGTGACACGATTTTTAAACATCAAACTTTTCGAATTTTGTTTATTACATAGGTATGTGTAAAAATAATTTGGTAAACTAATTCAGAAACACAAGTGCTTAGTAAAACACGTAATAATTTTACCGCTCTTTAAATGCACTACTTTTTTAATAAGTTCATCAATACATTGTATTTATAGCATATACTTTTACCGTAATTCGTCATAAGTAAAATAAGCCTAATATACTGTTTCGTGGATAAAGTATTAAATAAATACCTCCCATAATCTACAGCTTACATCCGTTACATGACGGGATCCGTTATTTAAATGTATCCTACACCAATACGGTGCCAAAGCGGGTTTTCGTTCCAATATTGGAAACATCTACATTTCGATACCGAATTCATTTCCGCCGTCTGGCGAGCCTTGTGTTACTTGTCCGACAGCTCTGTTAAGGGGATGTTGAATTCTTTAGCATGTTATTTATTTATTTTTTATTAAATTATGGTGAGAAACAAATTAATTACTAATTTTATTTGTGCAACTGAATTCATGAAAGTTGTAACTGTATTGTAAGTTGTATATCCATTTTGAAGTAAGTTAGGTGGATTTTATGTAAATTATTCGCGATGAAGAATTTTCGTTCTTTCTGAAACGAGCTACCGATATGAGGTCGTTAGTGGCGCATTAGGTCTATCTGTCATTATTCACCCAGAAGTGACCTGTGATTATTGTAAATTGACAAATAGACTTTGCGCGATACTAGCGACTTTATCTGGTTTATGTAATCCGTTTTACCTTTGAGAAGAAAGTATACCTCTCGATTGGAACATAATATTACGTTTTATAATAAATATTGTCAACAGCAAAGACAAAGGTCCATCCATAACTTAATTTCCCTTAACTGCAGTAAACTAATTCCAAAGTTTTTTTGCTAGTTGTTCAAGTTCCATTGCGGTGTAAGTTCTGCAGTGTTTACGACTGCGCTAATGAAATCTTTGCGTGGACATTAATGTAAGACAAAGTTTGTTCTTCATTATCGCTGTTTGTTGTTTACACTTTCTAGAGAAAAATAAAAGATTTTCATTTTATGTTATACTTTATGATATGATTCACCAAATGAGGGGTTTAGTGTTGCCCTTTAAATTGGAGAGAGGATCAGCGTTATTTTTAAATATAATATTTTGAAGAAGGAATCTGAGGTACTTATTTTGTGAGACTGGTGGCATGTTTTATTTTAATTAACTTTGTCTATTTTCTTGTAAAAATAAAATATTGGCTTCATAAATTTTCATTAATGTTAGTTTTTGCTTAGTTTTTTTTTCTCTTTGATTACACTCAATGGAGGAAAAATCGCCATGCACTCAAATCTCTGTTTCCGATAATTCCTTCGCAAATCACACGTACGCTTTTAGATCTGAAGCTATACTAATCAAGTTTTCTTGAATCCTCTCTTAAGTCAAGTCGGAAACCCCAATATGTTTACACGGAATCTGTTCGGGAAACTGCAAACTGTCGTAAATTGACATTTTGTAAGTTCGAATGACGTCAGGGTTTGCCAGAGTGATCTCATTTATAAGCCTGATCGTAGTGCTAAAATGTTTTTATTGCGAAATCCAATAAATATATAATTATATCATGTCATCATGTCGTGGTGGCCTAGCGGTTCAATGAACGGATTTGTATGCACAAGGTTGCAGGTTCGAACCCAGGCAAGTACCAATGTGGCTTTTTCAAAGTTATATGTACTTTCTTAATTATTCTAAGACACTTCTGACAAACGGTGAAGGAAAACATCGTGAGGAAACCTGGATTCCAAAATTTGGGATCTGAAATCGCCAATCCGCAGAGAGCAAGCGTGGTGATCAATGCTCGTGCCTTCTCTATATGAGAAGAGGCCTGTGCCCAGCAGTGGGACGTTTATAGGCTGGATTATTATTATTATTATATAATTATATAATATAAATTATTAAGAATATTATTTTTGATAAATTGAATGCTTGTACTCACATATACAATAAGGTCAATAAGTGTTTATAACAACATAGCACACCCAGTGTTTAAATAAATGAATCATCATTTATTTATTTGTTTATATTGATCTTAAATTTTTGCCTTTTTATATTCTTCTTTATGAAAATGTGTCATATCCCAGGTATTCAGGAAACGAATTCATAAAATGAAGCTGTCAAAAGGCCATTTTAGCTGTCAATGTCACTAATACTAATGCGATTCGAAACTTGGGTCGCTTTACCTAGGAATTACGTTTCTCCTGCTGGGTAGTAAAATGCGCTGTGCACTGAACATACCTTGTATATTTCGAATTGCGTTGGAGCAATTCGAGACATTTGAACCTGTATTTCGTTTAATAGCGATTGTAAAGCTATCTTTCATTGTTGTTGATAGTAAATGATGGGTTGCCGTGTTCATCAGCCCTGAAGATAAACAATAAATTAATTAAGTTCAATTTTATTGACAAGTTCCTACGAAGTTACTTTAAAAATATATAATTAAAAACACATAAAATGATGCTATCTGATTGATTTTTGTTCGTTCACCACATATACTAAGCGTAGTAACTAGTAAGGCGCAGGCCAGTCAGAAGAGACGTAAGACGCAGACGGGGCGCGGACATTTGTCAAAAGGTGCAGACGTAAAAGCGTTGCGCCCGTGCCCCGTCTCTTCTGTATGTTTTGCGTCGCGACGCTTCTATACATTTTGTATGAAAACGACGCGGTAGGGACAAATGTCCGCGCCCCATCTGCGTCTTACGTCTCTTCTGTCTGGCCTGCGCCTTTGGTAATCAAAAGATCTACTGATGTTATTAATGCCAAGCAACGGCCTTAAAGGCATTATATTTCGTCGGTCATTCTAACCTTCAAAAACAGAAAATTAGCCATTATGAGACAAAGGATAATAAACATCATTATTACCTGGAGTTAATAGGTCTAAAATCGTTAACGCGCTCGAGTAAGCGCGGTAATTACAGTAATATTACCTCACAAACTTCTATTACAAGTAAGGACGGTCTTAGTTTTCAACCTGATAACATTAATAATGTAAGATTATCTTTTTAGAGATAGGTAATCTGAGGCAAAATCATTTGGAATCGAATAAAAGATAAAAATATAAATAATGAAAATAATAAAAAAAATTAAGTTATTCAAAATAGAAAATAGGTACAAAATATTTTCTTTAAGCCACAATCTAAGCCGAGTTTGTATTTTAAGGCTAGAAGTTATTTCTAAAGACAATCTCAGACTCGAATCTGTTTTTGAAGTAAAAGTGAAGGAAGATTTTTTCATAGAAAAAAAATATTTTATTCTGAATATCCAACACCGTCTATATGCATTTTAGAGGACAGTACTAGTATACTTGGAAAATATGCAACAAACCAAAAGATACAGTGAAGTAGTTAAATTATAATAAATCAGGAATACTTCTTTTTAGGCACATTATAATTCAACGTCAAATGGCGAAATGAACGCTGTGGCCTAAATAGAAGAATTTGAACCAAAAGTACGGTGAAAAGTTTATTATTGACGTAATTATAGATACGGATAAGTATGATTCTTTTTTTAATTTTGAAAAATACTTTAGCTTTTGGTGAGTATTCGTTTTTTTTATAATAGAAGGTATAGTTCTAAAAATAATAATAATAATAAACCCCTCGGGGCAAGTCGTTACCTCATCATGAGAATAACGCAATACCTGAGGGCATATTAACTTGCTTTTTCCAACCTTGAGATATAAATAAAAACTGTATCTGAAGGTATATGTAGGAGCATACATCCGCAGGGCAGCTTGTGGCGAGCTGTTTGTGAGTAGCGACACAACGGACCCGATTGCCTCAGGGGGCCACTCCTTAGGAGGGCTCCCAGCTCTTTCTTGCCTTAACTGGCTGGCTAGAGAGGGGCCGTTAGAGCTATATGCTCGGGGGTGGAAGTGTCTAATGGCATAATAGCGAGGAAACCCGCTCCGGGCTGCTTCTGTGACCCGTGATGGTGAAATCGGGGCCGCACCGGTCGACACCCCTAGCCGCTCGCACTGGTGTTGCCCCTCGCTGCCTATCGTGGCGGCTGTTTTGGGGGGCCCATCTGGTGAGCTGGCGAGTCACCACCTGCCTATTTAATTGCATATACATGTATTGAAAGGCAGGTGCCATAGTATCCGATTTTATTTAAATATACAATCCACTTAACATGCACCTACCCATAACCATATTAGTTTTATCACCACAATTCACAATAGTTCTGTAGCTACCTTGGGCCGTTCATGTCTGTTCTCCCATAGGGCAGGGATGAATGGCCTCTGGTAGATGCCCCATCCCATATTAGAGTAAAGTTCTTCTGAAGATATCCCGTGAAAATAAAGAGATAATAATAATATATTTATTTATTTCCCCTCACAAAGATTTCGACACAATATACAGGAGAAGGTATTGAGGTATTGTAATTTCACTTTGTGAGAGCTGGTGCCGGAGATAGGTTTAAAAATCTAATGTAAGTGCAACACTTGCATAGCATATGGTTTGTCCGTAAATATCCGTAGTACGGTTTTTTCTGATAAATAATTATAATCAATGTATCGAAGGCCATATCATTATTTCAAATACAATAGTGGTCATACCGTTCTCCATTAATGGTAATCATTTTCAAACCTTATAATTTATATAATGTTTATAAATCTACTTGTAATACACTATTAAATTATTAACTCGGACTGCCTCGTGGTTCTAAGCGCAACTTTTACGCTAGAGGTCTTGGGTTCGATTCCCAAGTCAACCAAGGTGTTATTGGGTTTTTCTATGAAATTCTCAGTAGCAGGTCGGAGTTTAGATTTGTGCCCGGTTAGTGGCAATAGGCTCGCCCCCTATTACATGGGACCTAAACATACCGGCGAAATGTGGGTGTACATTGGTACACCTCTGCCTAACCTTTCGGGGATACAGGCGTGATGGTAAGTGTGTATGAAATTATTAACCCGACCAATGAAATCCATGCATGATTTATTTAGCCTAGATACTTCCCGATCAGATAAAGAAATCAATAAAATTACCATACCTTCTTTTTTATTCAGTTTTTCCTATTGAATAATAAAAATCTGTCTTTTTCCCTTTGTAGCAATTACGAACGAATATTTCGATTTCGTGTTATTGTTACAATATGAAAAAGAATAAAATGGAAATTTCGTATGGTATCTTTAATTCGCCTCGAGGGAAAGAAAGACAATTTTTTAGGCCTGCGTCAAATATATTGCTAATATGGAATCAAATTCCTTTGGCAAGCAATTGGAAATCAGAACTCCTATTGACGTTTTCGGTATACAATTATGATGATTTACAGAACCTAAGGTCTTATTCAGTACGTATGTCAGGTCGTTTTTCAGTATGTACATGTATGAGGTATGAATAATAACCATAGAAATGTGTAAATTGTTTATCATAAATAATAGATTATTTATAAGAAACAAATTACGACAGCACACAGCTCGCTATATGAACTAAAAAAATGCATCAGCTATTGTTGAACAACATACTTTTTCAAGTGCAATCCCTTAGTCACTTAACAACAATAATAGTGTTTTCATATTCTAGCTAAAATTCCAGTTCATCAAATAAAATGCGCGCCAAAATCATAAGCACCAAACGACAGGCAGGCTTACTTCACCATCAATCAAATGAAAACATTATAACACTTCCAAGGGTATTTTAATAACAAGTAACAGTCTATTAATCATTTCAAGTGTTAGCAACGGCCAACAGGGCCAACGTTGGCCTTTCATAGTAATTATCTGACGACCCTGTTGGTCTAGTGGTTAGTGACAATTACTGCTATACCGAAGGTTGTGGGTTCGATTCCCACCCAGGACAAATCTTTGTGTGATGAGCACGATCATTTGTTCTGTGTCTGCGTGTAATTTATCTATAATATGTATGTATTTAGAAATATATAAGTATGTTTATCAGTTATCTGGTTACCATAACACAAGCTCTGCTTAGCTTGGGATCAGATAACCGTGTGTGAGTGGTCCCGGAATATTATTATTATTATCTGCTTTTGGTACGAAAACTTGGGTATATTAAGTGTAGCCAACAGCTCTGATGAGAGATAGTAATCTTTCTCATTCTTATTTTGTAATTCTACTGAATTATGTCTATATAGTGCGTTCACAATTTATGTGGAAAGAAAGTAAACAATTACGTGTTTTAGAAAAACTACTGTAATTTAGGGTTCAGTTTGCGAAACTATTTCATATATTTTATGAGCTTTTTCAACAGCACTATGCAGTCTCAAATGAACTTTATTTCCACCATCATAAAGTTGATACTCATTTAAGTGGCAATGACATCAATTTTCTCACTAATTTATTATCTATTTGGTCAAAACTTTCAGGAAGAAGTCAAACATTATCTACAAAGACAGTTACCTCACCGACTTATAAGTACGTCATTGAAATTGCGATCACAAACGAAAATCTCAAAGGTTATTTACACAATATTCTAATACATGCGCCCGAAGCAATAATAATACATTCGATATAATAAATTGGGCTGTCTCCATATTGTCTGGGCAAATAATGGCTTCTTTCGACCAAAGGTACCTTTTCTACCCTTCCTTACCCTTTCCTTAAGGGAGGTAGCCCTTACCTTTATCTAGTTGGATCATACCGAGCCCTTAGGGCCGCTCATTTTATTCACTTGATATCCCCTAGGAGAATAGTTGTAAGTGACCGTTTATTTATTTAGCTACTAAACTTTTTTTTTTCAATTTATGTTATAATATAGTGTTTGAGTGTTTGAGGGTTTCTTCAATAAGGATTTTCCATTTTAAACGAACCTTCTGGGATCGTTAGTCTGTCATGAGTCTATCTATCAAGATCCAGCAATAAAAGCCTTAGCTGGTCTGCTATTGCTGAAAAATGACGAAATGACCTCATGCCAGGCTAGTAAATGTGGCACAAACATCTAAAAGTTACTTAAGTTATTTCATTAAAATATACCAACAATCCAAAATACAAGGAAATTGTGTTTGAAATTCAAAGCATTTTCAGCACTGTATCATTATTATCTAGAAATCGTAGTTAACGATACTGCGTAAACACTTTGGTATGTTCATATTTGATATATTTGTAATGTATAATCTCTGAATATTTTTACGTAATAACTTATATTTTCTAATATTTCAGACAAAATAAGTAATATTTCAGACAAAATAAGAAACATCATAATCCGTTCCAAAACTAAAATTACCAATGTCACATAAAAAGCTGCTACGTTGAAGTGGAAATGGGCTGGACATGTTTGTCGTATGCCAATACAACAATGGGCTAAAATTACCACCGAATAGTTCCCAACACACATTAGGCGTCAGCGAGGCAGACCCAGGCGGAGGTGGCGGGACGTCCTACATTAATTTTTACCAAACTGGTCAATCGCGGCTCTTGAGAGAGATAAATGGAGGGAGAGTGGGGAGGCCTTTGCCCAGCAGTGTGACATTTCAGGCTCTTAATAATAATAACTTCTATTTACTAACAAAATTTCAGGTTAATTGAATTTTATTTGTTGTTTACGTAACTTTAAAGCATATTTTCAGTTATATATCCTTTTGAGAAGGCTAAGGCTATACTAAGAAATCCATAACAAAAACAGAGCTTTCAAATTTTCAAGCTTTGACGGGCCTGTTGGTCTAGTTGTTAGTGACCCTGACTATACCGGAGGTCGTGGGTTCGTTTCTCACCAAGGACAAATGTTTGTGTGATGAGCACGATCATTTGTTCTGTGTCTGGGTGCAATTTATCTATAATATGTATGTATTTAGAAATATAAAGGTATGTTTATCAGTTGTCTGGTTACCATAACACAAGCTCTGCTTAGCTTGGGATCAGATATAACCGTGTGTGAGATGTCCCGAAATATTATTATTATATAATAAATTCTCAGAACGCACAATGAACTGATAAACCGAACATAGTACCTGTATATATTACACAACGATAGTTCCTGAACTCTGCATGTTAAAAAAAAAACACTTTTCCAAAAAAAAAACCGTGTGTATCTGTAAAAAGGCTTCTATACAGCACAAGTGAACACTAATGGATTCTGCAAATCCCTCCATTGTTTGATAGCCAACAGAATGCCTGAATATTATTGTTTGCTCGAGAACTCAAAACCGCATGCGGCTACCAAATCGTGTTTTAGGAATAGCTGTTAGAATTTAGCCTTTCAAATAATATTGTTACATCAAAAGCTTTTGTAGAGGATTAAATGAATGGACAATGAGGTTTACTAACGTTTTACGTAGAAATACGTCAAAATAGATGGGAAATTTTGATGAAATACCTACCTATATCCTGTGAATTCATATTGCATCTGGTTCCGAAAACCAATTCTATACGAGGCTTTTCCTGAAACTGGCTGAATACAAACTAAAAGCACTGGCTTCTAAATTCAAAACCAATATCAAAGGGTACCTGAAACATAGCTGCATATTTGCTCACGTCGTATACAATATACACTTCATTTTTGACGGCAACACTCATAGGTATTTTTTTATTGAAACCGAATATAACATTATATTGATTTGGTTCTGTAGCTGTACATTTAGGCCTCTTATTGAAATTCATCGATATTTAAATAACAGATATAAAGTTAAATAACAATGTCTATACAAGGTGTTACCGAGACGGTACATCAATCTAAAAGGGATGAAGAGTAAGTTTACAAAATTTCAGTGATAATAATTATAATAAATACCTAATGTTTTATCAAATATTTGACACCAACAATCAGAACCACCAAAACGATTTATTGTTAACAGATCTTTGGTGTCAAGTAATTAATCCAAAAATGTTATATAAATTATTAAAGTAACTCATTTTGAGCTGAAATTTCGTAAACTGACTCTATACCAGGGATGTTAGGGAGCTCCGTAACCGTAACCGAAACTATCGGATATCCGATATAAAATAATATCCATAACCGTAACCGAATCCGAAATAAAAGTTTCGGATAATATAGAATAGGGGCGGAGCCTAATTGCGACAAGTGATGACAGGTTATTTTGTTGATCGGCCGGGCAGCGACCGACACACGCGCGCATTGTTTGTTTTCTTCTGTTGTCGTCTTATCATACTCGTAACGTAACTAACTTGTGTTGTGAGATTATATTTTACTTCTGAAATTCCTCAAAAATTTAATATCCGTAACCGAAATTATCCGAAACTAACGGATAATCCGAAATAATTTCATATCCGTATCCGTATCCGGTATAAAAATCATTTCTATATCCGTATCCAATCCGTATCCGATAATTCATATTCATAACATCCCTACTCTATACCTACCAGATACACTCTTCACCCCTTTTGAATAGATATGACCATTCGGCTTCACCCCTTATATTGATTAAAATATTCTCAAGATATATTGCAAGTCTGCAATTAGAACACACGTCACCCCTCTTAATGAATAACGTCGTAGTCTCAGAAACTTCCTAATCCTTCTTAATTCCATTTAATATTCATGACGATTTCTGAATAATTTCATGAATGCTTGACATGCTTTAAATTCGTATTATCTACTGCTTCGTTATTGGCGATGTTCGAATGAAATAGCATTGAGGTACGTACCTTGTAATTTTGATTGCGAAGCGACGTTCCGTGCGATTGCTAAGGCGTAGATATACATCGCTGAATATATTGCTTTAAATAAGAACGTAATAATGTGCCGTTACCAAAATTATTTTTGAAAAAATATATTATACATTTATTTTTTAACTAGCTGTGCCTGCGACTTCGTTCGCGTGGATGACGAAACTTATCAATGAGTTTTTAACCGCAAAATTAAGTTTGTTTTTTATTGTTTATACTTTTCGGGATAAAAACTACTCAGTGTGGTGCCCAGGATAATAAAGAATAATTATACCAAGTTTCATCGTAATCGAACCGGTAGTTTTTGCGTGATACCTGAACAAACAGACAGACAGACAGACAAACATTTTTTTTTTTACACTTTTGGGTTCGGTGTCGGTCTAGTAACACCCCCCACCATTATTTTTTTTGATATTTTCTATGTACAGAATTTTCACTTCTACAGATTTATTATAAGTATAGATCTTAAAATGTATTTTGGATTTGTATTATGTTCTAAAATTTACCTTTAGACACAAATTGAGGGTTAAATTAGCAGTATTTTCGACCTTGTTTCATACATTGACACATATTCTGTACATATATATTTATGTTGTTACATTTGAGTGGTATGTAAAACTATAACTCTTATTTCTATTTTTCTATTCCAACAAATACGACGATAAACACGACCTTGTTAAAGTAATGCTTTGGTGGTCTAACTTTGCTAAATACACATGCAAGCTGCACTCTAAAAGCTTATACTCGTACCTGCATACGCTAGAAATGTAACATGCAGGGTATAAAGCCCTGCATTAGTTGTAAGCCCATTAACACACCGGCTTAGTGCAAGATAAGCGGTTAGAATCTTGTTCCAAAATACAACACTAGCAACGAAAACATACGTAATTTAATTCCCAAGTCCCACTGTGTGGTCGCACCTTTATTCTCATTTGTATTTCTTTTTCTTTTCATATGGAACATTTACGATGGGGTACCAAAAATGTGTCATTGAAAAAGTCCTGAGCGTCTTTTTATGGAACAGGGAACAATAGAGAAGCGGCTGATTGGATGGTATGAAAAATAGCTGAACATCGACAAATATAGACGGAACAGATATCTTAAAGATGCGTTTAATCTTAATATATATAAATCTCGTGTCACAATGTTTGTCCTCAATGGACTCCTAAACCACTTAACCGATTATAATAAAATTCGCACACCATGTGCAGTTCGATCCAACTTGAGAGATAGGATAGTTTAAATCTCAAATTATAGTCGCAATTTTAATTTATTGCTAATTATTTGTCTGTTATTATATACAAAGGCACCGGGAACGGGACCTAGGTATTCACGCGGGTGAAACCGCGGGACACAGCTAGTAAAATATATGTGCAGTTGGTTTTTGTCGATAAAATGAATTTAAAAGTTTTAAAACCAAATGTATTTTTTCAGACGTAAAAGGTATTCAGAAGGCTAAGTACTTTTGAATATTTAAACAGTGAGCACCTCATTTGAATATGGACGCACTATATTTTTATTGGAGCGAACCGTACTATCTCTTACATTGTAGAGTAAGGTATTATTAAATTACTGAAACCATACTGAAACTATGAACTTTTGTTCGAAAAACATTCAATCAATCATTCAGCCAATCATAGTCCACTGCTGGACATAGGCCTCTCCCAATTTGCGCCACTACACCCGGTCCTCCGCCCTCCGCATCCAGTCCCCTCCAGCGACCTTTTTCAGGTCGTCAGTCCACCTGGCGGGGGGCGTCCTACCTTACGCTTGCCGAGTCGCGGTCTCCATTCTAGGACTCGTCTGCTCCAACGGCTATCGGTCCTTCGACAGACATGGCCAGCCCATTGCCACTTCAGCGAGCTAATTTTACGAGCTATGTCGGTTACCTTGGTTCTTTGTCCAAAATGGAAATAAATCTTTGTTTTTACATACTATTAAAACCTACTTAACTAACCTACTATTATTTATTATTTCAAGCCTGTACTGTCCCACTGCAGGGCAAAGACCTCCATTGTCTCTTTCCACACGTTTGCTAGTTGTCAAATCCTACAAGGTCCGAACCGAATAAAATGAATAAAGCCAATAATGAGAAAAATATTACAACAAAATGAACGCTATCTGGTACAATTCGATTCATTCTCATTACTACAGCTTATTGACTTAAGATAAATCCCCATTATATTTCGTGTCTCCTTACTAGATTATCGTAATTGTTTTTCATAAAATATCAAATGAAAAGAATTTATTTCTATTATTTGAGTACAGTTACGAACACAAATAGCGAAATTGTAACATAAAATTAGCGAGACCTTTGTATTAAAATTTAAAAAGGAAAATATGTACATGATTAAGGAACTGTTTTCAATAATTTCTTCAAAACACATTTTACAATACCAACCTTGAATTGAAGAGAAAATCAATGAAAAATTGGAGCGTGTATATATATTTTTGTCCGTCTCTGTACCTCTTAGCTTACACCTGATACCCAAAGATTTATGGATGTCAGATGTTTCAAATTAATTTTCTATACCCTTTTATTCTTTTTTACTTTAGACATTTTTTGTATTAATATTTTCTTTGTAAATTTCATTTGTTCAGGTGAATATTCTTTTTAATAATCTTCTTCTTATTGTTAAAAGGTAACTGATATAAACGAAATCGTCTTACAAATAAAATGTTCAAGATTTACAATTTATCGGTACACTGAGACGTTCATTATATAAATGTTGAGGATTTTTACTTGGTTCTTTATAGACACAATGTCAATGATTTGTGTATACGATACTACGGATTCGCTAAGAACTGTTAATTTTTTAATATATTTCAAGTGTTACGTAAGTACAAGATTTTGCTTTTAAATAAATACTATCAATAACTACAAAAAAAAAATGAATAAACATATTTTTACAAATAGGGGCGCAGATTCGTCTACCTAAGTAATTATCCTTTACGCATAACATTATATTATTTTTAAAGTACTAACTATCGAGCCCCATTATAGTCTCTTAATAAAATATTAGAAACGGGTTAAAGGACATAGTTCGGGAGCATCGTAAAGTGCGGCCGGTATACGAAGGTCAGGGAAGTTGCGGTCAACGCCGTAATGTGATAGAATTTGTTGTTCACAAATATTTGTGTTTAGTTTGGGGTACAGATAATCTACTTTTAGTAAGTGTAACCATTTTGTTGTTCGTTCCAGATTATTTAAATACATTTTTACTGCTCTAACATTGACTTTTAGGGGGTGTGATAAATATATTATTGAATGTGTAGGGTTAAAAACATAGCTGTCCTTTTTTGTTTTTTTGCTGTATATTTAGTGTTCAGTTAGGATTTCACTTTTAAAGATAGTTGGATTATAATTACTCACATATTATTCTACAGTCGTGCATAATTACATAAGCAAATAAAAAAACTTGTTGATCACATTATTCTCTAAACCTTGCTACGCAATAGCTACGTTTTTCGTAGCGTTACACCAACATTATAGTAATATCGCGTAGCACCAACGTAGTAGTTATTCAATCAAAATTCAATATATAGTACCAGTGCAGATTACTGAACGTTTGTCATAAAGTCATTCATACCGAAGTCGGTCGTTTGAATGCGAAACACGATCACCACGGTTCGTTACGCCACATTTTGTTCGCTAGCTTTTTGTTTATTGTGTTCGATTTTATGACTTTTAAATTGCCTACCTGTGGATTTGGATGATTGTCTATGGCTAGAGAATTCATAGGTACCTGTTTTGCATTTTTTTTAACTAAGCCTGCGGTTGCAATATTTTCCTCAATATTAAATTTTTCTTATAGGTTTAATTAAATTTGATTTTTTCCACAACAAAACAATCAATCTTAAATACAAAAAAGAACCATACTAAAATCTAGTATATTATATTTTTTTTTTGTTTTGTTATGTACAAAATTATGATTGTTACAAACAAGTCTGAAATAAACCTCAAAACGCATGTAAAAGTCACAAAATAAACTACTAATATGTAACGTGGCTTCAACAAACATATCTATAAAAAACTCATTCAAATTCACCACAGAAAATCCGTTCATTATTCACGTACGAAAACCAATCGAACTGTAAAAAAGCAGGGTGGCATCCGAGCAATAGTAAAGAAAAAATCAATAATGAAGTGAGTCGACCTCATTTTGAGGCAGGTAGGCAAGTAGGCAGTGTAGGCAGGTAGGCAGTAGGGACGGAATATTGCGAAGATGGATCATTTGTCCCTCATGTACTCGCGTCACGTAAATTGGGATTATTGTGACAAAGGCGAAAGGGTTGGGTTGGGGAGAAAAGTTTAGGTGTGGTTGGTGATAGTGTTTTGGAAATTTTGTGGTTTGAAGGATCGAGTTGCATTTATATTAATATTAATAAATACACCCGTTTTATTATTGTTTAATGGCAATAAATTGCAATTACTTATAGACCTAAAAAAACTGATATTCTTCTTAATATTTAAATGGTTAAGTTACTGGTAGCCAAATATTTAAAATGCTAGTAACCGTTATTTACAAAGGTTTTAGGTTTAACTGGTAAATAAAAATGTATAATGAGACAGCAAAAGATAATTGTAAAAACTATCAAAACTTAAATATATCAATTTGTGTCTCGGTTGATATATTGTGCATTACTGAACACAACATGATCAGCGGTGATGAAGTCTATCTTAATATTCCAAATTATAAACTAACGTCATATTTTATGCGGAATAACAGACATGGGGGTTCTTGTATTTTGGTTAGAAATAATATAAAATTTAGAATACTCCGCGATATTGAAAAACTCTCAGTTACTAACTTATTAGAATGTTCAGCGATTGAGCTACTGGAGCATAGAATATACGTCTTATGCATTTATAGGTCACCAAACCGATCGGTGAATTCATTTAATATTTATTTAAATACTCTAGACAAAATATTATCTAATATAAGATCAAAGGGAAGTAAAATTATAGTTTGTGGAGATTTTAACATAAATATATTAAAAGAAAATAAAATTTCCAACTATTTTAAGGAGCTTTTACTTTGCTACAACTTAAAACTTGAATTCGAAGAAATAACACGGTCTGCTAGCAAAACTTGCTTAGATAATATAGCCCACAACTTAAGAGGATGCAAGGGTTCCACCAAAGAGTTGGCAATATCTGATCATTGTGCTCAAATGATTAAAATACCGGTCAAAAAAACCTGCACTCTTAAATATTGGTTCACAACAAAACGAGATTACTCTCAAAATAATAGAAAAACGTTTATAAAATATATAAAACAATTAACATATACCGATGTTTATGCATGCGAAGACCCTAATGAAGCATTTAACACATTTCATGAAAATTTTCTAATGCTTTACGATCTTTGCTTTCCCTTAAAAAGAATTAAAATATATAATAAATCAAAACCTAAATGGATGTCGCGAGGTATTAAACTGTGTAGCAAGCGTAAATGTGAACTCTTATGGCAGTATAGGAAAAATCCAACTCAAGAAAATAAAGCGACATTTAAAACATACACTAGAAAATACAAGGCCATAATTAATCTAACAAAAAAGTCACAAAATAACAATTTCATTCGGACAAGTACAAACAAATGTAAAGCGACATGGAAAATAATTAATGATATCAAATATAAGTATCCTACTGAAAGCGTAAATGAACTTAAGATCGATAATACTTTAGTAAAAAATCCTATAGATATTGTACAATCGTTCAATGACTTTTTCCTCAATTTCACTAAGAATGATAGTACCTTACACAACAACATATACATGACTCCCAATAAACTGACATATAACTCTGACTCAATATTTATGGCACCTGTAACTTCTTATGATATACACAAAATAATTAGAGATTTAAAAAACACTTACAGCTCTGGTTATGACGACATAATGACAAATATTATTAAAGATGCTGCAGTAACCATTTCTGAGCCCTTAAGTTACTGTGTCAATTTATGTATCGAAGAAGGTGTTTTCCCCGACAAATTAAAAATTTCTGTGATCAAACCTATATTTAAAAAAGGGGAAAAATCCGATATTAATAACTACAGGCCTATTGCGTTAATCCCTATATTTGCTAAGGTCTTTGAAAGTGTTATATTTAATTGCTTATATACATTTTTTGAGAGCCATAATATATTGACTCCCTGTCAATATGGATTTAGAAAGAATAGATCGGTTAATGTAGCAATTTACAATTTTCTGCATAAAGTGATGACCAATTTGGATAAAGGAAGAGCGGCTATAGCTCTATATATGGATATGTCGAAAGCTTTTGACCGAGTTGATCACAAAATTCTTATGAATAAATTGTACACTTATGGGGTACGAGGTAACGTACACAACCTCATAAAATCATACCTTTCCAATAGACAACAATTCACTGAGATAAAAAAGCTAAATCCTATCACAAAAATGGAAGAAATCTATGCTTCAGGAAAAGGCATAGTTAAGCTTGGTGTACCACAAGGGACTATCGTTGGTCCTTTATTCTTTCTTATATACATCAATGACATTCCTACAATATTAAATCATGACATAACACTTTTTGCAGATGACAGTACCGTATTATTTACTAACGAAAACACAATTAATTTAGAAGCCGACATAAATCAATCTCTAGCATCAATAATAAACTGGTTAAATTATAACAATCTTAAAATAAATTTTGACAAAACTATAATAATGAACTTTAAAATTAGAGCCGATCGTACTGGTCCTTTAAATGTTCGATATTTAGATAACAACATTAGTGAAATTGAAGTGACAAAATTTCTAGGAATACATATGGACCATAAAATTAATTGGAAGTCGCATATTGATCATTTATGCAAAAAATTAGGCCAATTCTCATTTGCACTGTATAGACTGAGAAGAGTTGCAAATATTTCATCGATGTTAACAGCATACCACGGTTATGTTAGCTCAACTCTCAGGTATGGCGTAATATTTTGGGGTAACAGCATAGACAAGGAACGTGCATTTAAGGCGCAAAAACGCTGTATCAGGTCAATGTTTAATTTACATCAAACTGATTCATGTTTACCATATTTTAAAAAGATAAAAACTTTAATTTTGCCATGTCTATACATATTTGAATGTGCAGTATTCGTAAAATGTAACCAAGAACTGTTTCAATATCGAACTCGAATGCGCCATCAGGATAAGTTACACATAGTCCACAGTACAACGACTTTTTTTCATGAAAGCATCTTTTGCATGGCCCCACGAATCTTTAATAGTATTCCGAATTGTATCCGAACTATACCAAATATAAAGTTATTTAAAAATAGACTTCATGCCATGCTAGTTGACAAATGCTATTACTCAGTAAACGACTTCATATCTGACAAGTCACTCACACAATATGAATAAATATTGCACAACCCATGGTGCGTTCAGTACTGCACGTATATTAATATAATTATGCTGACATTAATGACATAACATAAAAAACAATTTTTCTTTTTACTCTAATTACGTTGACATTTTAATTTTAGTTCATTACAATATTATTGATAATTAAACATGTACCTACTTAAACTTAATTATTGTATGCCTAGAAGGCAGGACATAGCTGATCCTTACACCACATAACATCTGTATTTTGTACCTACCTGTGTTCCACAATAAAGAATATGATTGATTGATTGATTGATTGAATTTATTGATCATTTTAAATAAATAAAATAAATAAATTTTAAGCGTCACTCGAAAACCTTATTTGATCTTTAATGTATTTTTTTTATTATACTGGATGCAAATCAAATCGTTCAACCTTCAATAAACAGCTTACATTATTATGTGAACTAAGTCCCATATTATGACACGTCACAACATCTCCTAATGATGTCGTGCAACACACAACAGATCGTTATTGCAATAACTTCAGAACGCCACCCTCCACCAATAATCTTAGAACTTAAGTATTTGTTTTTGTTTTCCGTTGTAGAAATGTTGCTATAAATACAGTTGTTTATATGTTTTCTAGTTAGCAAGTTTGATAATAATACGTTATACAATATTTTTAGAGTTAAACCGATTCTGTAATATATTTCTGCTTGCATATTTTACACGAGTAAATGAAGAGATATTTCATATTTGTATCAAAGACCTGAGTTAATAACTATTGACACATCACTAGAAGATGCTTTTACGGAAGTGTAATAGTAATAATAGTCATGATAAAAATATACAAAAGAACCATTTTTTTTAAAAACATTACTTGCAAAATTGCTGTAATATTTTATTATAACCATTCGTTCTCAAACATCGTATTTGTACGTTTCAAAATAAAGTTTTGTCCGAAAGCAATGCAAAAATGTTTTGAACAAAGTTAAATAACATGTTACTCAACAATTTTCATTAAAATTTTGTTTTATAAACATCACATAAAAGTACGAACGTATAAACCTGTTTGTTGGTATTTCACGTAAAACATGGCATTATTTCATGTTCGCATAGTTTTGGAACAAAAGGCAAATGGACAATGGAATACAGGAATATTTTATTCCAAACTAGGAAAATTTTACACTTTCGCACCAAAATTAATATGTTGCAAAACAAAATTGAATTTAAACCCTCACAAAATACTTGTAATAAAATTACTTAATAAATATCAAATAATTACCCCTTTATATTACACCTAGAATTTCAGACGAATTATCATTTAAGTTAATTAAAGCATTTATTTAAGAGCCCGTGTCACATAATTTACCTCAACACCAGCCTATTTAAATTCCTTACCAAAGAACATGAAATATATCCGGATTTAAGAGATTAATGAACAATCTTAATTGGAGAAATTTAATAAGAGCTCTTGAAGACTTGCGGTCGATCCCGACCGAAATTTGTTTCCAATTTGTTCTATCTGTAATCCTTATTACGTTCAAATAGAACTTCGGGAAAAATTAAGTACTTAGTAATCAGGAATTAATAATAAAGAAATGCATTGACAGGAAAATTCCTTAACTTTTTATTGCTATTTTATTATTAGGATAGGTATAAAGTCCGGTTAAATTGAGTAACACTTATATAACATGGTTATAGAAAATTGATGATTATCACTACAAAAAAAACTCATATTCCATCTGAAATATGGCAAAAACATAGTATTGAACTAAAAAGTATGTAGCTACATTTTTCTATTGACGATAACGACTCTACAAGTCCATTTAATTATAAAAATGTTATTATAATATTCCAAGGTTCCTTGCACACGTAGTCGCAAGATACATCACAATCACATTTCAAAACACAAAACTCATTTATCCTCGAAACCCTCTCTTTACATTTAAGGTGCTCCCACACAGCAGTTATATAACGTTAGAGACTGACTTATAACATTTGTTTTTAAACAAATTATAACAAAAGTTATAAATTGTTATTGATGTTATACAACTTCATTTAACAAAATGTTTTACAACTGATTACAATATGATATAACAAAATATAACTTTTGTTATATAACATCATCGGAGCCTCAGCCAAACCCAAACTGATTGAACATAATGTTATACGATGTTATACAACGAGTTCAACCAATGTGGGAGCGTTTATAACATATAACATTTCTTAACATTTTGTAGAGTATTGTTACACGCTTTTAATAAATGTTATCGTGTTACACAATGTTGTATAACGTTATATAACTGCTGTGTGGGAGCACCTTTACACTTAAAATTCAACATACAGGAAAATTTCGGAATATAAATATTAAAGTTCAATAATATACCTTTCCCCGTAATTGAAATTCAGAGGTAGCTTCGAATAAGTTTTGGGAATATTTCCTCAATGACCGGCCGGCGAGGGACACTTGAAGCGGGTATTCGGATATCATTAGAAATATTCGTATTTTATAAAACTCGTTTTTATATGAAGCAATTTTCTATAAATAGAGGTTTTCACAATACTATTTGTTTGGTTCTTGGGTTTGAGCCATAATTGAAGTGTGTGTATTTTATTGTAAACAGTTATTTGAAATGAAATGTTTTGATGGGTCATTTGTAAAAAGAATGTATTTATTAATTTTAAATGTTATCTACATTTAAATGCTACCTAAAAAATATATATTGCGCCTAAATGGCTTTTCAGTATTAAGATTTTAAATACTCAAAAAACAACGAGTTGCATTATAACATTTATAACGCAAAAAAACTCAATATTTTTACGTTTTCATGATAAATGTATTGTAAACATATCAAAAATATCTTGCAACGTTTTACAAACTGATTTTTTTTTTTTAAATATTACTTTTTAGCATAAAAATATTTAATTTTTCGAACTGAAACTTTGCATCTATAACTTTATTCATTCACATTTCAAACTAGCATATGATATTCTGAACAGCAACAGTATACACATAATATTTCAATATTTTCTGTCGATTTGCTACTCTCGAATATTTCGTTTGATGCCTGAATAAAATTTCATTTTCACATAGTGAAGCGAGACCTGAATATCTAACTACGTAACAATGTGCACGAAGATCTTCGTACTTTCATACACATGCTTCATGCACTGACTTTGAATGTAAGATTGTTAGTATTATGGTAAAATAAGTATCTTTTTAACCGACTTCAAAAAGGGAGGAGGTACTCAGTTCGACTGTATTTTTTTTACTACAGATCTTTTGACTGGGTGAACCGATTTTGATGATTATTTTTTTTATTTGAAAGTTGGTGCTTCTCGTGTGGTCCCATTTTGGGCCAGTTTTGACAGTGGGATAGATAAAAAATAATTATAAGATTTTTTTTGTTAGAATTATTTATGCCTTGCACTAGAAACAAGACAGTGTTATAATAATATATTGCTAAAAGCTTGTGTTGTGCGTGTTTCGAAACTAAGACAATGTAACTAAATATAATTAGTTAGGGACAAGATATGCAAATACGTCACGTATATGACTGAATTATAATATTAGCATATATTTGTCAGGGACTTTGGTTGGGTATCAAAGTAGATTTTTATGTTAAAATACAAAAACTTTTTCCAGAAATAAATACAAACATCAACATTTTATTATGATATAGAAGAATCTTCTAAAATCTAATTTGCATTTTGTAAATCATGATTTCCATGTTTGGTGAAATCTTTGTTAATAACCTAAAAATAGTGACTACATAGGTATACAGGATGGTCCAAATAGTGACGTGTGAGATTCTTTAGATCCCTCCTTCCTAAAGACATCTGAAAATACCCATTTAAAGCATTCGGCAGCTACAAAACAAAAAGCTCTAATTTATATATATTCAAAACAAAATTACGCGGTGCGTAAATGGATTACCGATACGGTCCCGAAACCGGCGATGTACGCAGTAATTTATTATTACATTTACACGTGCGTAGTAACAAGCTTAGAGATGATGTTACCGTGTCTTAGCCTGAGTAGGGCTATTAAACAAGCGATGAAATATCGTTAGGTTAGTAGAAATATAGCGGCAGTGGTTTGAGACGATGAGAAGCTACTTTACTTGCAATTGGAAAAGAGTAATATTGTGATGAATTGTAAAATATTCGAAGATACATAATTATGATCCATTAAATATGTATTTGTTAAATAATCGGTTTGTTACTGATGCAAGAATAGTGTTGAAATAAATTACAGAAAAATGTAGACTTCTTGAAATGTGCAATATGAAACAATTTCACACTGAAAGAAGAAGAAATTTGTTTTACTTGCCACTTGATACCTTATTTATTTTCCAAATTATTCAATACTTAAATCTAATACAAGAACAAACACTTACAACTACACTAAAATTAAATCTTATATAAATAAATAAAACTAACACGCGTCAAAAAACTCATCGTCATCCTTGTCAATGGCGGGAAACGTGCCCAGAAGGCTGGTAGTATTGCCACGTTGAATGGCTATGCCAATTCTCTGTGCAAGGAACAAACCAGCTCTCTGATCACGAGTAGAGTCTACCAAACGTTTTGACAGTTCTTTAAAAAGATTTCATGCACTCGGACCACATGACCCGAGCGTTTCGACCCCAAACGGCTCGAAAATATAATTACCTTGATACCTTATGTTGTTTGAAATACTGATTACTCATGACATAAATTAAATTGAACTCCCGGTAACAAGAATGGAGCACAATATTAACTATGTAGCACTTTAGATTAGTAGCTGTCTTCCTAGCCCCACAAAACAAGGCTCGCGGCGTGTCGCAGCATAACGACATCCTCTCTACCTGAGAACGCAAATCCAACATACATAATTCATTATTCACCGCACTGAGATCGCGAAATGTTGTTCCATTTTAATTTTATTGTCTAAGACACTCCCTTTTTCTGTCCAATGACAATAAAAAGAAAAGACTCTTGAAAAGTTATATTTTTCTACAGTTAGAAAAAAAAAAAAATGTTTTGAAACAAATGTGACATGTGATCTTTTATGAAGCAATGTAATGTTTATTTTTTGTTTTGTATTGCCAATTACATATTCGTCTTACATAGGTTTATAAAAATGCGGAAGCAACTAATTTTATGTAATGGTAATACTAGGTATGACTGAACCTCGACAATTAATATTGGGCACTTTCGGAGATAAAACCAACATCCACATGGATGAAGACGCAAATAAAAACGAGGTTTTTAAATATAAATTTAAGAGCATTTTATTTATTTTATTTGACACAAGTACACGTTTTTAATTAAAAAGCCTTGTAAATAAATGGCATAATTATTTATTTTAAATTTGAAATGAACAGAACTTTAATAATGTTCCATTTTATCTGTCATTCTTTGTAGCGAAATAATGAAAACCATTTTGTATTTGAGAACAAAAAATGTGGCTCATGATGGCAATTAATCTTCTCTTGTTTAAATTAAGTAATTAAACGTAACACAGAATTTCTTTGCCCTTCGTTACGAAAATAAAAACGAGGATCAAATTACGAATAAATGGTTTGGAGATATTTGTTTTGTTTGATTGCTTTTATATCAAACGACTCGATGAAACATGATTAATGTAAAATTAATCTAAATGCTGCAGATTATTCTATTATCTAATTAGCGTTATACAAGTTAACGTTTTATCGTGTATAACAATAAAATACCGAAAAAAAAAACAATTTCCAAAAATAAATCCACCTGTAACCATCTTCATTCAAGGCACAGGCATATGCACACAGAGACACAAACGCAAAAAATCCTCAAAAACTCTATTTGCAATTCGAAAACCGCTTAAGTCCAACTACTCACAAAGCGGTTTATTCGAAATCCAACAACCATATCGGACAATATCGGTGTTCTATTTTCGGAAGGGAAATTTTAAAATCGCATCGTTCACGTCCCGGCTTCGTGTCGTGACGCAGATGAAGTGATTTATGCAGGAATGAATTATTCATGTCGGGCCCGTCACGTTACAGTCGCGTCGAACAATCAGCTCGCGGGATTCACTTTGTATGTGGTTATTATACCTTTATAGATCATCGAACTATTGAATTTTAAAATGGGTCTTAGTATTTTTGGATACGATATTTCTGACTCTTCTGATTTGTTGGATGCTGAACTTATGAGACAGAAAGTACCTTCCAAAAATGACGAAATATGTGATAATTACAGGTGGTTCCACAACAAAAACTAGTTTTTCATTTCAACATTTTTTCGAGCTATCCGCACGTGAGTGGTGTCGTTAGAAGCGATGTATTATCACACATTAACAAAACCTTTTATTCTTATAACCTCAACCATGAAACGCAAACAAAACTCTAAAATAAAAATAAGATGACCTTATTATTTACTTAATGGCCGATACATTTCTTGACGAACGAGCATTACACGAGCTGCTCGTGTAATGCTCGTTCGTCAGATGTGGACGCACCCTTACGTCTTTATTTTCTCTTTACAATAGGTAGGCGAATTGTTCATTATAAATGTGTAAGTGAATAGCTTACGAACATCAGTTTTTGAAAAACTAGTGTTTGATAATGGTTTTAAAACGAAATGTTGTTATCTGATCTAATTCAAATAACAATCATACTAATTATCTATGTAACTAGGTATGACAGCTCTTTGTAATATTACATTGGATGTCTGAAGCGAAATTAATAGCCTAATTAATATGTCATAACATAACATAACATAACATACCATCACGCCTGTATCCCCGAAGGGTTAGGCAGAGGTGTACCAATTGTACACCCACAGTTCGCCGGTATGTTTAGGTCCCATGTAATAGGAGGCGAGCCTATTGCCACTAACCGGGCACAAATCCAAACTCCGACCTGCTACTGAGAATTTCATAGAAAAACCCAATAAATCCTTGGTCGACTTGGGAATCGAACCCAAGACCTCTAGCGTAGCTGTCGCGCTTAGCGCCACTAGGCCAACGAGGCAGTTAATTAATATGTCGATCGTGTGATATAAGTTACCGCATGCATTAGATACGTATAGTGTACATAGGACTATTGAAGTGATAAAATTAGTGATGCTTGCGGTTGATATATGATATAGGTCATATGACTTAGGTAGCCACAATACTATAATATGAAAAGTATTTTTTTCTGAGTAACCATTTCACTTTTCCTCTGAATGATATGTTAACATATCTATTGTGTTTGCGGTAGAGTAACAAAATACTGTATTCACTTGTTAAAGAAAGAAATACATTAACGACCACGGTGGTCGAATGTTACACACCAGTTTTCAAGATTTCGCCAGTTCTGTCCCGGGTTTGATATTCAGTCAATGTAGGAAACAACTTTTCGTCATTGCCTCAAATGTGTTTATCGTTCCTTCGTTATCTCTGATTCCATAGCAAAAATACTTTCGATCCGTACTGTGCGTTCAGAGCACTATAAGTGACGTTGTCCACATTATTATTATTCAATCTTTACATTGGTCATAATATTTGTTCCAAGTATCAATATCCCACGTCTCCTTGTCCCAAGGACATCCATGTAAACTTTATGTAAACACACATGAGTACAAACATAATCCACTCTCGCAAATAAAATTACAATACATTTACAAAATTTTCTACACATGAGCGCGAAAATAATAGAGGAAAGTGCTTCGGCGTGGATTTTTTATTTTTATTATAGCTTTCTCACTAATGCGGACGCTCACACCTTTTAGTACGAAGTTATTACATTAGACTGGCTTGATGCAATATCTACACAATTTTAATACTATGAAAGCACTTAGCGTCAGGTTTCTTGGAAACATGAGTGAAATAATGAGAGTAATGAGGCGTTGAAGGTAGAAATAATGATGAGATTAAATTGTGGGAATTTAGTTTTAGTTTACTCATGTAATGTATGAAAATAGATTTAAATGCGAAGAATGGCAAATAAATGTTTTAGAAAACCAAATAGCTCCCCACTTGACATACTTTGATAAAAAGTTAATGTTCGAGTAGGTGCCTAACCAAAATGTTGACTATATTGAAATTGTAAAAAAAGATTTGGACCAAATTTTCTTTCGAACACATATCGCTTCTGACGGCCAGGTGCACTTGATGACTATAATAAAATATGAATGCTAGCTAAAAAACTATATCATTGTACTTCGTAGCGTCATATGTTTCGTAGCACCGTAGCCCAGCGTAGCAGCTACGCAAACATTGACGTAGCCTAAAAATGCGCAGTTTTACTCTGTACAGCCTTCACCTGAACGTGAATACTTTGTTCTGGATACATTATTCATGTAACATTTACATGCTAATGGACGTGTACTATTTAGTTAATTAATTTTAAAAGGTGCGGCTTTATTTTTACATGATGTAATATTTATAATGCCATTTACACGCTCTACTTACCTATTAATAAAACTACCTTCCTTGTAGTTTTCCTTTCCTTTACAATATAATGTTTTAACTAATTTAAAACAAGTATATTAACTTATAGTCAACACAATAAAAATCTCAACTTTACAAAAAAATAACAAAACAAAGTTTCATTTGAATATGATTTAACCATAACAAAAATCAAAATCCCTAACTAAGTAATATAACGGGTTTTTGTTTCTAGGCTTAGTTATTAAAACAATAAAGTATCTCCAAACGGTATATTAATATCTCAGCCTTATTACATAACAAATTCTATCGGAGAGACAAAACTATCAGAACTGCAGCTGTTGCCAACACGATACGTAATAGCACACTAAGATATTGTTGTAATCTATTGTTATTGAAACAACGCTGCAGCGGCTGTGTCACACAAATTATATTTCAGGAAGATTATTGGAAGTATTTCGCCAGAATCATATATCGCATAAAGTCAAGTTAAGTATTTTCTTAGTAAATAAAGACAGCGCTGACCACCGATCAAGAAAAATCAGGTATGCCAATTATTTTTGGCTTTTTAAAAGGGGTAGGCGCTGGCGCGATAATATTAAATTTTGCCCAGCAGTGAAAGCACCAGCACCTGAAAGGTTACAAAAAAATATAGAAGTTTAAATTCTAATTACAAAAAGAAAAATATCTCCATACAATTGTTGTTAACACTATAATCGTAATGAGATCAAATAAATTATATATACATTAAAAAAAACATTATTTTCAATTAGTTTTTTATTCAAGCTACAGTTAGTTTTGTTTTAGTTACAAAACACTGACTTGATGGAGGAAAATATTTCATATATTACTTTTTAATATCACAAAGTAATAAACGTACAGTTTCATAACATTTTCTGAGAATACGTCGAACTGCCAATATAAAGGGACTAATTAATTAACAAAGACACCTTTTTCATATAACTTGATTTGAAGCGAATAGAAGCATGAAATTTTTAAAAGTTTCAAATTATGTTTATTATATTGTCTTTACTTTCTATTCTAGGAAAAGTATTAAGTCTTAATGTAAATTAATGTACCTTTTCTACCATAAAAAGTATACAATAAAGTCAAAGTCATAGTCACAGTCATAACATAGACCAACTAGAAAATTATTATTTTGAGTCCATGCTGTCCCACTGCTGGGCAAACGTGGACCAGACCTTCATATAGGAATCCAGCTCAACAAACTAGAAAATATATAACAGTAATTACTCCACGTATCTTGTTCTATTTATAAATTATTAAACTTAAAATTATAATACTCTACACGTAGAATATGACGTAATACATAGGAGATGTAGGTACTTAGCAATTAATTTACATGAGTAATTATTACATAAAAGCACGCAATAGGATTTTATAATTACAATTTGAAGCGAAAGCTGCCTTGCTATACGTATCCTACTTTATTTTCTTTATATTTAATCAACCAACAACAAATTTGACAACCTCCGTGGTCGAGTGGCGTACGCACCGGTTTTCAAGGTGTCGCTAGCTCTGAGGACCCGGTTTCGATCCCCGGACGGTCAATGTAGAAACTCACTTTTCTGCATTGTCTCGGGTTTGGGTATTTGTGGTACCTTCGTTGTTTCTGAATCTCATAACACAAGTGCTTTATAGCTATTTAATTTGGGTTCAGAGCAACGTATGTGATGTTGTCCGCATTTATTTATTTATTTAATCAACTATTTGATATTTTTTGTTTTCTCGATTGCCATAATCTATTCTAAAAAATGAAACGCTGAATGTGTTGCTAAGCGCAATTTTTGAGAGGAGCTGAACCGATTTCGCTGATTCCTTTTTATATTATACCTTGAAGTACGAGGATGATTCTAAAGAAGAGAAAAATTAAAAAATAATAATTAAAGAATCAACTTTTAGGCTGTACGAAGTTCGCCGGGTCAGCTAGTATACAATAAATCTTCCTGCATAGGAAGGGGGTCATGTCGGGCCCGCCACTAAGCGGGCAGTCACCGGGGGCGTTATGGTGCTAAGACTTCGGTTGGACCCGTAACGCCGCCACTAAAGCGAATGATGGCACCAGGTGTTTTGCCGGAGTAGTCGGAGCCTTTTTCAAGGCTCTGGAAGCCCGGACTCTTGCATCCCCACCCCCCATGGAGATGCAAGGCTAGCTCATAAACGAGTTTCGGAGCCAGCCTTGAAACTGATTAACTAATTCAATATTTAAAGAAAATATTGAAAATTGAATAATATATGACCTTAAAATGATGCCTCAATAAGGTTAGCAACATAAATTATTTAAAGGACAATATACCGAAATTGGTTTCGTGAAGTTCTAATAAAATCCCTTACATTGCTATCAAATCAGTGTTGTATAACATTTTGATAGGCCTCACGGCTCAACCCTGAATTATTTATATTCAATCTCGTCCATATAGCCCGGTTTTATGCAATTTATGAGGTAGCTGTGTACCAGATATACAGGGAGTTACCGAAAGGGTATATCAATCTAAAAGGGGTGCTCCTGGTCCGGAGTCTAGAGTGTTAGTTAAGTGTACATAATTTCGGCTTAAAATGAGTTAAATAATTAATTGGTACCCAATTTTTTGCATCCATAATTTGTCACCAACACATTACATTTACATTACAATTACACCAGATCCGTGAAGCGACGTATCGTTTACAGCTAGAGCTAGAGACGTAATATGAAATTGACTCTTGCAGTGCAATGACACTTTTATAATAATTTTCGGTGTATAATTGATACGAAAATGGGATATCAATTATTAAATGAACCCCTTTTGAGATATAATTTTGTAAACTGACACTGTACCAGTAGTACTCTTTACCCCTTTTAGATAGGTAACAAACCAACTTTCGTTAACACCCTGTATACCAGATATACATTTCGAGTGTTCTCTGCCAGAATACTAGAATTCCAGTGTAGGTTACAATACAATTTTAGGCCAAAAATTCGTACCCAGAGGTTAAGTTTATATAAAAGAAACTCCATGACTAAATATACTACATGCCTATCTGAACCGTTAATTTAATACCTAACTTTCTGCGAATTCCGAATCGTTACGGCACTCGCATTTCCGAGAACGCCTGACTAAATGTAAAACTACTTTAGTACCCATTATTTTTAATTTGACAGTCAAAAGAGAAGCGGACCGTCAGCTTTACATAACTTTTAGGAGTAAAAAATTTGTTGTTTTTTTTTGACGGATTTTTTATACCAATAGTTTTTATAATCGAGAAATGACATAATTATGTTTCGTTTGTATAACAATGACAAACTCACCTTATATACAATTAGGTATACCTAAAATCTATTTATTGAATAACATCTATTTTAAAATCGTCCAGGTCCACCGCAGCAAAGGTAGTGTAATGACATTGATAGATATGCGGGGTGCCCGTGGCCAGATGTCGCGGAATACTGCCTTATTTGGAAGATAGAAGGAGAGGTATTAGCAACGGGATATTATGTAGGAATAAAAAAAATATCTACTTGAAATCAGCTGAGGTAGGAACGTTCGTTAAACGTTGTTCCAAATAGTCCTAAGTCCAAGTTTTCTTTGGCCAATGAACCAATAAAATAGACTCCCTCCATAATATAGACATCTACTCCTTTACTGGCCAAGTTTTAGAACAACTTGCCTGTTTTTATTTCACCACTTTTTATGGCTTGCGCTAGAAATAAGAACTTGGCTTAACTTGCCAGCTTTGATATTTTTTCTGTTGGATTTTATGTATAAAGTTTGAAAATCTAGTACGATTTTAGATGTTTGTACCAGAGAAATAAGAATTTGGAAGATCTTTTGTACTAGTTTTGTAGCTTGTAGGTTTTATCTTACCTTGAAGACATTTTTATAGCAGCAGTCATGATTGATTCATGTTATTTTTAATTTAATCAATCATGTTGCGCAATATTTTTGATTTTATACGCCTGTTGTTTTGGTAATTATTATACCGTAAATATTTGTAAGTGTCTTCTATATACTGTTTTAGAAATGTGGATTTGTGTACAATAAAGTAGTATTTCCGACTCAACAACACCTCGACACGTTTTCTAACACTTATTTTGATCATTGTATAAAAGGAAACCTTATTAAATTAGATAGTATTACATTCAAATAACAAATTGTCTCTAACAATGGCTACATAACAACTTATCTTGTGAACTCGTTTATAAAATTGTCACGGTAAGCAATAAAACTCGTGGTATGAACTAATTGAAATGTTGACCCGAATAGACAGCGCCGCTGGGTCAAGTGTCACCGAGTCTCGTCGGGGACCTTTTTATGAAGGACTTGTAAAATTTAAAACAGTGTTGTTATTAATTAGCTGGCAGGCTAGAAAAAAAGTATTTTCAATTTCGAATTAACGGTACGAAAAAATAAACAATGTTGCGGGTAGTACTTGAAAATACTGGCATGGTAATTCAATTTAGCCATTCAACGTGGAAATGCTGCCAGCCTTCTGGGCACGTTTCCCGCCATTGACCAGGATGACGATGAATTTTTTGACGCGTGTTAGTTTTATTTATTATGTAAGATTTAATTTTAGTATAGTTGTAAGTGTTAGTTGTTGTATTAGTTTTAAGTATTGAATTGTAAATAAAAGTATTTGAATTCAGAATTATCGAACAATATTGAAGAAGAACAAGTACGGGTAGTTATTAAAATACTGGCCGTTTTAGACGTTGACACATATTAATTTATTAGTGTCAGTCGCTAACTGACAGCCTGACAGTTAAGCTTTAATTTTTTATTTATGTAAATCAACAATAAATACTACAATGTAAATTAAATAATAACTTATTGTGAAATGATTACACGTGCGTGAAGAGTGTCGTAATATTTCCTAAATTTCTGTTGTTGCATTACCTAATTGTAATATTAAAAGGTTACGTTACCGTTGATCTTAGACTTAGTGTTTATCTTTTGAAACATGCAACTGATAAGAATATTCAAGGAAAGTGCATTTTTGTAATATTTGAAAGTGAATAAATATACCAATGACTATAAATTTGTCTCATAACGAATGCCAATCGTTTTACGCAATAAATATATAAAAAAAAATATAACCTTCATATTTTACTACAAAATTGTTACAAGCAAGTGTAATTCTCCTACTTTTTAGGTGCTCGCTGTAAAAGCTTCCACGAGAGGAGCTTTCGTTATAATCGGATCTCCGGCACCCGGTAACAATACGGCACGGTTCCGGGAAGAGCTGCCGTAACTACTGCCGTCACACCTATTATGTCAAGTAAGTCGAATTAAATTAGTTTGTAGTGTTAACTGAATATTATGGAGATTGTGATTTTGTTGCGATGTTATGTCATGCTGGTATTTAATGAGGTACCTCATGTTGAATGTTTTGATCACTTTACTTTTTTTAGCGATTCTGAAATTTATTAACCGCTTTTCAATGACGCTTTAAGAAGGCACTTAGATACAGCCTTGTTGAGAACTTTTCTTTAAATGGGATAGGATGAGACATTGGACATTGTGATGGTTTGTGGAAGAATAGGCAAGAAAGAGCGAAGTAGTCGTTATTAAACTTGATTTCATTCATTTTATCGGCGCCTTCGTACCGACTAAAATAACACAGTGTTAATGTAAATAGTTTATTATACTTTTATAATCACAAATATTATATGAATCACATACGTCCATGTTTTTTTCTTTACAAGATACATCATAAAATTATGTATCAAAAAATACTTTGTACTTCAAGATTTCTAACACGAGACATAGTTCGTTAAATTCAAAACACGTTCGAATCTAATTTGACGTGAATCCAACATGTAAATACAGAGTCTATTTTAAGTAATTTAAGCTTTACTTACTGTAACGAGTTTTCTTTGCACGTCTTCGTTAACTAACGAATACACGAATAAATAAGACTTGTAAATATTAAGAGTAAACACACATTGATTAGTCTGATTAGAGAGAACGTTTTCACTTGATATTTGAACACCTTTCGTGAACGGCTCTAAATAAATCTATAAAGGTAACTAAATGTTAAGTTGAATGTTTCGTTTCAGTCAGTTCAGTTCAGGTGTTAATTGTCATAGCATGTTTTTTTAGTTAAGTACTTCTAATTGCTCCAACTAATTGACCTACAACATCTAATTGTGTATATATATAAAAAGTACACAGACCTTTAAGAGATGAATCTCTGATAATGGTTGCAGGTTCGAACCCACTAGAGGTGACCATCTGGTGGGTTCGTTTGGACCTGCAACCTTGTGCACTCAAATTCCATATGCACATACAAATTAATATGCCTAGAAGTTCAATGAACCTCTAGGTCACCACGACATTACCATCTCTTTTACTCAATCTATAAAACAAGATCTTCTCTATATTCCTAATGGTGCATTGACAAAACTATAATTTGAATTATTTTTATGATTTCTTTAAGTTTAAAAGATAGGTACAGAAAATAAGTAGATCACTGCATTTACGGCGAGAATGGTGAATGAAGAGTACTCAGAGCTAACCGATATTCTATACAAGTGTCGTTAAATAAAATTAATAGTGGTAGTAAAAGCAAGCAGAGAAATAAACCATAAAATTCAGAGATAAAGCAAGAAGTTACCTACTGTGGTCTGCTTTAAAATGATAGTAAAGCTAAGTACTTAAAAACCTGTACGCTTACTATGAGCTCCTATTGCTGTGTGGAAGCGAGACAGCGCTATACATTACAGGAAGTGGTGTCTCGTTTCCACAATGTCCTGTCCTGCTTTATTCAAGTCCGACTTTATGAGTTCATAGCACAGGTACTGTTTGTTGAATATAAAACCTATTTCGATAAAACCCTTCCCTTTTAAAATAGTTCTTCAGTTGTTATTTTTCTTTGTGTGCAATGAGGTTACTGCGCCTACTTAAGCACGACCAGGGGCCCGAGTCCGCTATTTTCGTTAGTCAGTGAGTGGCGAGTTAATAAACGTTCCAGTGTACCTGTTATTGTGCCTAATTTTCGTATTCAGATAAGAACAGTCCCTTGCAATCCTACAATGACAACAGTGGCAAGTAGGTGTACATTTGTCATTAAACTAAAATTATCTGAATACGAAAATTAGGCACAAAAACAAGTACCTACACTGGAACGTTTATTAACCCGCCACTCACAGACTTAAAATAGCGGACTCGGGCCCCTGTAAAGTGATCGCTTCAAGGAATCTTAAAAGGTTTTCAAAACATTAGTTGTTGTATGTTTTCAATGCACGTTACCTATGAAAATAAAAATGTTCGCCATTCTGGTAACTTTGGTCTTGTATTTTTGTGTATGTATATAGCAAAAAACTGTTGCACTATGCCTAATATGTTATTTTTTAATGAAGCTTATTATACTTCTTTAAAGTCTATGCAAAGCATGATGTCTCATTGAGCATGTATGCTTATGATTTTATTTTATAATATTTTTAATGATAACATTAAATTGTGAGTATCAGGCACATGATTGCTTCATCATTGATTTTTACTTAAATCATCGTTACATTACAGTTATCCCAACTGGAAACGTTCCAATCATTTAAATTGTATAGCTTTATTATCGATAGCAATTTAATTGCTTTTTTAATATGCAACCATTGCGATGGAAAATATTTTACAGTTGAGCTGTTTCCGATTTATATTTTAACATGATTTTATCTGTCTGGGCTCATAAAATGCAGATAGCTATTATAATTATAGGTTTTTGATTTTTAATTAATTTTACTTGGTAGGTATTAAATCTGTTTGATTAAACATGACATATCAGAACAAAAAAAAATGTTTTAGTATAAAAACATCATCCACATACGCCTACATATTTTTTCATTCTATTGTAAAAACTATGTTATTTATCACTTACTTATATATCCACAAAAAAAAAACAATAAAAAAAAATAGCACACAGTTACTATGATTTAATAATACAATATTGTGTAATGTATAATTGTATACAAATATACCTACTTAGAATAAATAAATAAATAAATAAATGCGGACAACATCACATACATTGCTCTGAACCCAAAGTAAGTAGTTAAAGCACTTGTGTTATGGAATTCAGAGTCAACGAAGGTACCACAAACACCCAGACCCGAGGCAATGTAGAAAAGTTGGTTTCTACATTGACCCGTCCGGGGATCGAACCCGGGACCTCAGAGCTAGCGACACCTTGAAACCGGTGCGTACGCCACTCGACCACGGAGGTCGTCAATAAAATTTCGAAACTTGAAAACGTTCATTTGTTTTATTTTGTTTCGGAGCTTAACCCTACCACAACTTTTTTTTTTATATTCTTAACACATTACATGATGAGAAGACAGGATTATTTTTCAAATACCTTGTAAGTTATTTCGTTATTTATCATAATTAGGTATATTGTTTATACCCTATACAGCCGAGACAAGTACCCTTTAATTAAGTGCATCCAAGTGTATTGAGACATGTTATGTATGATTAGTTGCTTACACGCTTTGTTCGTCGCTTATTATTATTTTCATCAAGTAACTTAATAAAATGACGGAGGTTGAAGAACTAAGGTTCAATACCTGAAAAGCAAGTTCATTCTCAATGTCATTAAATGCACTTTTCATGTAATTTTTTGTGTTGTTTGTCTTGATTTTTATGTAGTCATCATTATAACCATCGATAATATAATATATTAAATTTAAAGGGAAAGACTAGGAATGACGAAAAGGAGAATGACCATTTCCAGTATCGCTTCAATCTAAATTGTGCCATAAGTTGGTGATAACAATAATTCCTTTTTTTAATTTAAAAGCCTATATCTAATAGTAGATAATCATAACTTCCCCGGACAAAAACTGATAAAAAAAAAAGTTTTTGTTTTGTATGTAGGTACTTATCAACTTCGTACATTCCTACCTACCTACACTCCACACTCATTCAAAACGATACCATAATTAATAGTCCCGCGAAGCGAGTGTTTTTGTGTTTCATTACGATTTACTTTCAAGAAGTAATAATTATATTACCTGTGTTAAATAATGTCATACCATGGGCCACGTGGAATGCGTTTGTCATCGAAAGAATCATCACAGAGTACTTTAAAAAGGGTTAATAATCATTACGTTATATATGTATATGAAAATGTAGAACTTGATGTGCAGTTGTGTACCTACCACACTTTTATTTAATAAGCTCATGTTTTGAGTATCTGCAGTATTTATTTAAAATGCCTGTGTGATTCGCATTTCTAGTTATTATTATTTTTTATATCAGTAGACTGGCAAACGGAAAGATCTAGCTAAGAAAGAAGTACCTAAGTGGCCACAGTCGTCTATGGATATTTCGAATACCATTAGAATTGCTAATATGTTGATGATGAGCTACTAAAAAGTAGTCACTGTTCTAGCAGCATAAAGTAGGTGGAAACGACTCCCCCTACTGCTAGCACAACTTACAGATTACCTTTCCTCTGTCAAAACTAAACAAAAATAGCTAGTTCGATTTTTCTCATTATAACAAGATGAAATCTGTGGAAATGTTTCGTAAAAAGAATCGCTTTTTACAACTAATTCAATTCAAAACTAAGGCAAAATGCGGAGAATTATTTAAAAAAAAATTACTGTATTTAAAAGTACCTTAATCATACTTTATATTAAGATATATTACATTGTTGTAACACAGGTGTAGCTAGACCATATATATGACACAGCACTCGCAACTTAGCGTCAATTCTCAGTCTAGATCCATCCGAGTGCACTGGTCTGGAACGAAATCTGAAGCTTAGTCGTGTCTATATTCCTAGTTTATACTACCTACTTGTATACTGACTTGTGTTTAACGTTTGTATTATACTTTTGAAATGATGAGACTCCATTATATCCTTTACTAGTTAGTTGGTAGTTGAAAAGCTGGACTGAAAATATGTTTTTTTATGATAGGAGTGTTTAGGTAATCTTGCCTTATTTCATTATAATATATGTCGATAATTATCTAGCTTGATCATGATGATCATAGCTGTGCCTTGAGGATGCGCTTGCCTTGGTTTTCTTTTAAAGGCAAGTAACGTGATGTAAACGTAATGTGAATTTGGTTATAAAATGCAAAAAAAAATCATAATCAAAATAGTTACAAAGATAAACGCATCAGTTAAAATAAACCTTAGCTTAAACATATAAATTTGAAAACTTACAATAATGTAAGTATATAAGACCAACCAAGTTGTATAAACATTGTTTTGCCATTAGTAGGTACGGAGGATATTTATTTAAGAACATTAAAACAATGTTTGCCTACATCGAAAAAACGACCAAATAAATATGAAAAGCAATTAAATAAATCGCCAAGCATAAAATATGAACTCTGCACTCAATAACTCGTCATTTTACCAATATACACAAACAAGCGAAATTACAATCTGTCGGTTCAATATTACTCTCCCATAACAACTGTTGTTTTTGTTTGACAAACAACTATTGAAATACTAATTTATTACGTACAAGATTCCGCTCAGAAAAATGAATAGCAAAAACTATTACAACAGTTCTCTGGAAATATTTTATACAAATATATCCATTTCACTGTGAAGATTGTTTGCTTTTTGCTCAGATCCTACTATATTTTATTTTAGCTCGATCAATAATTGGACATGCAGATACTATAATTTCATACCGACTGAAAGTTATTAAACTAATTAACGATACTATCCTATTCTCTGAACGGCTAAAGAGATTTCATAAATTGGCTAATAATTATTTCGAACACGAACTGTTTCAAATATAAAAACCAAATCAATATCGTCCCATGCGTTTGCAAGCTACGATGCCTCGGACGAACACACGGGTACATAAGTCAACCTTATAAAATCCCTGTTGTTTCCACCGGGAGTTCAAAAAGAAAGATCTTTAATTTTATATACTACGCTTTACATACTCCTTGAAGTCCGTTCATTCTAAAATAGGAGAGATAATCAAGTCTTACAGGTCTTGACGGACTTTAAATTAAAACAACAGAAACCACTTAAACAGAGAGGTATTCAATTAATGTAATGAAAATGGTGGAAAGCTTTTGAGGCATTATAGTTTGAATTGTAAATGAGACAATCACAAGGTTCCCCTTTTACACAAACTCGAAGAAACCTTATTGAAATTCTGTTAAGTCGGAAGCCTCCAGAATCTAAGTCGTGATCAAAAGAATCTTTTAGGAAGAGACACGATTCATTCTTCGTTTTGTTAAGACTAAGCAACTTGTTAAATAGACGGTTCGTTAATGGAAAGTCACTATAGGAACACGTATTTTTTGGCAATGATGTTTAATTTTTATCTCCAAGAAAAAGAAATTTTGTGCTTGCTACCACGGCCGGTGTAACCTGGTCAAAACGTCAAACCCAAAAATGTATTTTCCATTCTCGCGCTTGTTCCCCTTGAATTATAATGATGTAAACTACTACGTAATGCTGTAAATTACTACGTACTAAGTATTGCTTAGATACAATTTATGACGTTTTGTTAAGCAGTTTGGAAATTAACAGCTCGATTTTAATGCAAAAAAAACATGTTTATTCATTGTTACCACTGACGTAAAGTTAAACGTCCAACATTGATATATCCACTATAATAAAACCAATGTATCAGAAATTATTATTAGAACGCAATAATACAGTGGGACTACGTCAGATAACAAAGACAGCCAATAAATATAGGAGTGAATCAGGTCAGTGACGCTCGAGATCGTATTCTCATGACGATTGTTAGATCGGTGGATGTGTTAAGATAATTATAGATATTTATTATATGCCAGTTGTAGATTACAGGCTAAATGATGGTTGAAGTTGGTGACGATGTACGTTAGGTTTTTAAAGATGTAAAAAGTATAAAGCAGTAACAATAGAGATTATGATTACGACGTTGCTAGCGCTCAATGAATCGTGAATCAATTTACTTTTAATCTCTTTTTGTGGTGGTCGACTGCCGTATACTCTTCTTCTCCAAAGTGTCCCTTACTCTGAGGTCCCAGGTTCGATCCCCTAGCGGGTCAATGAAGACAAATCATTTTTTACATTGTCTGAGTATTGCTCTTAGTTCGTTGTCTCTAATTCCATAATTCAAGTGCTTTAGCTACTTATTTTGGGTTTAGAGCAATGTATGTGACGTTGTCCACATCTATTTATTTATAGTCCCAATGGCCATTGAGATTCAGCAACCAAAATTTGCGAAGCGACTTATTTAGAATTCCTTTTCTTCTAACAAACAACCAACTCAACTTATAACCACAATCAGCATACAAACAAAACCTTCTATTCATTATTCATGACCCACTTGTTCAAAGTTCTGTACATTTTTTTCTTTTTTACCGTATATATGAGTGCTGTAAGAGCTATACCGCATCTAGAATATTCTATTGAGCCAGTTCTGTAATGAGTCTGCGAATTAAGAGGATGCTTCCCACTTTTTCAACAAGAGTTGAAAACTAAAAATGTTCGGGATTTTTTCCAATTTTGAGCTGAAGTGTACGTGTGTACGACTTTTCATTAGTGAAATGCAAATGTAAATACGGGGTTACGAGGTACTAGTGAGAACAAAACTTTTATTAAATGTGGTTTTAATTTAATGTAGTAGTTGCATCTGTGTTTATTAAAAACAGAAGGAATAAAACAGTCTGTATATAAGTAATTATGTTTGTACATAAAATACACTGAACATTCTAAAGATTATATTGTATTGTATAATAATATTTAAAACTGCGACAGGCTATACCGAAATAGAAAAAGTTTGTACGCAACAAAAAGTCAATTCAATCTGAAAACACTTGGCGATTTAATCTTAGGGTTCCCAAAACTTTGTTTTAAGAACACAAAAACTTTAATAGAAAGACTAGACGGTATAAATAACTTTGATGTTGTACCGACTGTGAGATCGCTTTTATTTTTATCCGCCATATTGGTAGTTTAGAAGGCGTTATAAATTTTAATGTGCTTTGCTTAGCACATAAATTGCAGACTGCGATTCCGTTTGCGTCGGATTTAGCGTTGTATCGCGAAAAATGCATGTTATCGAGATGTAATAAAATGGTTTTATTTTGGATTATTCTGTAAATGTATTCGCTAGTGACTTGTGAATACGTACTACATACCTATTAGTTGGTAAAAACAATGAACATGAAAACCAATATATTTTGAAAGAGGCTGTGAAATTGATAGTCTTACTAAAACTCAAAAACAACATTAAGACCACCTAATATTGACTATGGCTCGAGCTATGAAGAATCCTAAAAATACCCTTGTTATTTTTCTACGCCCTGAACAGACTTTTTTAATGTTATGATCTATTGCTTGATATATTTAAAATTAAATAGCAATTCAGCTGTTTCGTATGTACCTTTATCTATGTTTGCCGACCTTACGCTCAAAGTTCATATTGTAAAACTGAATGCATAAATTATAAATCCGTAGCTATGTTATTGGATTTCATATTCCAATCAAATGAAATTGAAATATGCAAATGTACAGACTCATAGATCAGTAGTGAATTACTATGATTGAGTTAGTTATGGTCGCTGGGAGAGGTCTGATTGGTTCGACAGAAAGCTAGGAAAGTTCACATAAGATTGGGAATACCGACGCGAGACGTGCCTACAACAAAAGTTTGGGACTGTCGTGAAAGTTAGAATTAGGAACGGCATAGAGTAGATATAAATAAAAAGAACTTAATTTGATTTCTGATTTCGAAAATAGCGAATGCTGGTTGTATTTAAGACGAAATTGTATTGTGAAATATGCGCCCAACCAGCTTCTGTCTGGACAGAAAAAGACGTTTAGAAAGAAGAAAAACTGGCCAAGTGCGAGTCGGACTCGCGCACGAAGGGTTCCGTACCACCTTCGTATGAGAGCCCCCCTTAAATATTAATTTTATGTGGTTTTTAGTATTTGTTGTTATAGCGGCAACGGAAATACATCATTTGTGAAAATTTCAGCTTTCTAGCTATCACGGTTTATGAGATACAGCCTGGAGACAGACAGACGGACAGACAGACAGCGGAGTCTTAGTAATAGGGTCCCGTTTTACCCTTTGGGTACGGAACCCTAAAAAGGAAATGTAAAAAAAAAAAACTAATTATTTCAATGTTTTTAATTCATTGGTATCATTATCATTGGTTTATATACTGTAATAAAAGCAATGTAAAAGCATGTAAAAAGAATAAAGGAAGATTTTTTTTTTTTAATAATTATATATAATTTATTTATGCTATGTTATGTTTTATAAAATTATTGTTTTTGAGTTATAATTTGTAGTTGTTGTAAATTAAGTCGCGCACTATGACTGCCAATATTGACGACTTCTCCTTTCGCGGGTCCGCTGGCAGAAATTTCTTAAGAAATAGGCGGCACCTTTGTACATCATTTATTACATGTTGTGTGTGTGTGTGTGCATAAATTATTAAATAAATAAATTAAAATAAATAATTCACTACTCAACACCAGTTGTTGTTATATTGTACAACTCATCTACTAAACTCGTGAAACAATAAGCAAGAACTGAAACACTCAGAACAGACAGGCTCTCCGTCAATCACAGATACATGTTGCTATGACACTAATTACTTGCTGCTAATTGTGGTCATCCATCATTCTGTTGCTGAAGAGAGTAGAGTTGTTTATTCAATACAACTGCTACTCTTTGTGTAACAAAAACTAAAAAGATTACTACTTAGTTGTAGGGACTAATTTAAAAAGTTCAGAGTATTTGATTGTTGTCATCTCCCGAGCCTTTTCCCAAACTATCTTGGGGTCGGCTACCAGGCTTACATGATTCAGCCGAATACCGTATTTTACATGGAGCGACTGCCTATCTGACCTCCACAACCCGTTAGATAAGATAAGATAGTAAGACTGGTTGTCAGAATTGACTTAATGACTGCCAAAGATGTACGTATGACAGTCGGGACCTACGGTTTAACGTGCTTTCCGAAACACGGAGGGGTCTCGGTATGTTATAAATAGTCACCCATCCACGGACCAACCGCGGCGAGCGCGGCTTACGCTTAGCCACGAGCCCCTCTCGAGAGTATTTGATTGGTGATTAGACTAAAACATCTACTTTTTTTTCTACGGTTATGTACGCACGTCGCACAAGGAAAGTAATCGGGTAGCAGATAGGGCACACAAAACTGTACTATGTCATATATACAGTGAAAATAATTCTTTGTAAGATCTTATAACACGCTTTGTGGTTACTAGAAAAACGCTCTTCGCAATTATTTCACAAGAATATTTTGTGAGATTATATAACAAGCATTTATAATGGCTCTAAATAGCTCCAAGATTACCTATATTATATGACTGTATATTCTATATCCCAAATAATTACAGTAATTATTTGTATACATTCCTGTTTAAACAATGTTAGACATTTATAAAATAAGACACACGAATACCTCGCTAAAGTATTCATGAGATCGTGAAAACAAGAGACGATCGCGTTTTCTTACATACATTGGAACATCAACATTCTATTCCAAAAATAGCTTAGAGACATCACATCTTATATGTTTTAAATAAATAATGTTTGTAAAGGGTACTCGAACGTATGTATAAACAACATGTAAGACAAACACGGTAATCTGAAAGAGTATATTTTCCATGAATAAAGTCAGAGCAGAGTGTGTAAGGATCATAGCAAGTGGAAAGAAGTGGTCTCTGCCTACCCCTACAGGAAAGAGGCGTGATTATATGTATGTATAAAATAAGAATGTAAAAATTACAAAATATTATTCATAATTCATTATTGTACTCATAAACATTTAAAAGATATACATTAATTAAAATCGATAAACAGAGGCGAGCTTAACTCAAAATTGAGGTTGTTGTAGTATTATAAAATAAGAGTGTAAATAATTGACCTGGTTCTAATCTTTGCTTAATTCTGTTTATAATAAGAATAATAAATCGTTTATTTGCTTGAATAAGGTACATAAAAGGTCTTACAATGACAATGCAATCTCTTATTCTGCAAATTTTCTTAAAACTATTTAATTTACTTTTTTACTTTACACTTACTTAAATAAGAAATGAATAATTTTTTACACTTAAAAAAAAAAATATTTTTTACACTTTTAAAAATCGATTCTAATTTCGCCATTCTTGGAGAGTTAAGATTACCAATTTAAGTTACGGCTAAACTGGTAAAGTTATTCTATTCTACCTAGAAATATTTGTAAAATAAACAATTTTTTAATTAATTTATATTCAGGTTCAAACAACGTACATCGATATTTATTAACGGGCATCCAAATGTACAGGTTATTATTTTCAGTTCATTAATTTTCATTAGTGTTCAGAGCTACTTCACTAAGTGCAAATGAAATGAATGATTCAAAGTTTTAAAACAAAATAGCTGAAGTATACGACACAAGTTTTTGAAATAAAACAGTTTTGATAGCTTCATCATAAATTCAAGGTGTTCTCAATATTGTTTTCAAGATGAGTTTCGTAACATTGTGCATGATTTATAAACGTTTAATAAAGTACGACGGCAGACATTAGACTTTAAATACAGCTTGAACGTTTTTAATAATTTACAGAATGAGAGTAGGTACATTGCTGCCGCCTAAAAGAAGTATCAACAAGTAATGAAAATTCAACCCTATTTTGGAAAAAACAAGGTTGAAGATTGCTAGAACAGTTTTTATTTGTTCTTTTCGAAAATAAGGTGCTGTTACAGGGCTATTTATGATGTACAGGATTTCTTTTATTAAACCTGTTTGCTGGAACCTCGTTGAATAGTTTTTGTTTTTAATACTGCTCTGCGAGTTCATAACTCAATGTCAGACTTTTTGAACACTGCAATTAAATTCGTGAAGCTTATTTTGAATTGTTGAATGATTGATTTCATTTTAAGTAATTGACATTTTATTTAAAATGTAATCAATCATTTAATGTGCTGTGTGCCCATTAAGTTTATTATTGAATACATAACATATGTTAAAAAAAATATTCTCATTATCTTTGTTGTTCTTGATTCCATATCGTACAGCTGAGGTGGTAGTATTTTTAATAAAGCTTGTGTCAAAAAGCAATTATGGACCCAGCTGGGCAGAACAATAATATTTATCTTTGTGTCTAAAGACACGGGGTGTTTTTTTGGTTTTTTAGGAAGCCTGCAGTTAAACAAATCTTTTTTTTAACTTAACGTTTTTTATACTGCCACTTTAACGGTTATCTCAAAAACATATTGAACCCACGATGATCGGTCTTAAGTAGTAAATATAAGGTGCTATAAAAACATCTGCCACGGCTTTAATTGGAGGTAGTATTGTGTTTATAGATTACAATAGTGAAGAACTTTCGTACCCCGGAACAGTTAATTAAATTTAAAAAAAAAATAACGTATAAATTTGAATTGATTTATTAGTATAAAACCATCCCGTGTCCTAAGCTGTTGCCGCTCCGCACCGAATTCACGTAATTTGTGAACCACGTTACGCAGAATAGAGTCAATGTTAATTTAACAATTTTATTTTCTAAAATTTAATTAACTGTTCCGGGGTACGAAAGTTCTTCACTATTGTAATCTATAAACACAATACTACCTCCCATTAAAGCCGTGGCAGATATTTTTATAGCACCTTATATATGGTTAAAGAATCAATCATAAAAAAATATCGCATTAAGAATTTCATCCATTTCGACCGGATAAAAAGAAAACGTTTTCCAACAAACCTTCGTATAACCCAAGCTGTACCAGATGCGGCAAAATCAATATTTAACAGAGCGATTACACATTCATCACAACTGCTCCGAGCGACCGCGAGCTCAAGTTAGGAGCGCCACTAAAAATATTGAATCATTCCTGTTTATTCCGGGAAACTTCAGTTTTATCATGAATATGTATGTGGAGGAAATATACTACTTATGTATTATGTGCTGAATGCAGTGTATTTAGAGTTTAGAAGTATACACGCTAATTAAAAAAACTATAGATTTTTGGATGGTCTTCTTATTAGGTTCGTATCTCTCACCACGAAATCAGTACTTTATAAACACGGCACAATAATAATAATAATAATATTCCGGGACAACTCACACACGGTTATCTGATCCCAAGCTAAGCAGAGCTTGTGTTATGGTAACCAGACAACTGATAAACATACTTATATATTTCTAAATACATACATATTATAGATAAATTACACCCAGACACAGAACAAATGATCGTGCTCATCACACAAACATTTGTCCTGGGTGGGAATCGAACCCACGACCTCCGGTATAGCAATCAGGGTCACTAAACACTAGACCAACAGGCCGTCATACAATTAAATACAAATAGTTAATTTTTTTTATTTAAATCTGATGAATTACCAATCAAACCATTACTAATAGTTTAAAAAACAAAACACGGTAGCCGAATAAAATAATTCCTTAATTAGTATCTAAACATTATAAAATACAAATACAAAAAATTCCTTAGTAAATAAACAGGCACAAAGTTTTAATACAATATCAGGCATAATTAAATACGGTAACAAAGAGAGTGCAATCAAGAATAATGCCCTGTCCGGAAAGACGGGGGAGCAACGATTTGTCACTGTTTTGTTATACTCAAGCTATATCTAATATTTTTTACTGAACTTAATGGCGAAGACCTTGCCATCATTTATCAGAATTTATAAGGCTTCGGAGTTGTACTTTGTACTTTCTTATAATGCGTAAACAACGATAGATCTTTAGAAGGATCTTTAGATTTATGAGGATAAAATGCAATAATCATATCGCCTTCTTTATTACGTTCAAAATAATTTTATTGACAAAAGTACAAAAAAAAACTCATTACCTTCTACATATAGGCTCGTATTATAAAATCTTTATTTTTGATTTCTATTTCTTATTTATCTATCTTTCCTAAGATAGAAAAATATGAAAAATAAAAACCTTTATCATCAAGGCTGTAAAAAAAGAGGACTGGGAAGAAATTGACACACCCCTAATAAATAAGAACTGTAAAGACATATTGAATGCCTAACTAGCAAACACTACTCTTACCTTTCTGGTCACCGTTGACAAGACGCTCAATAATATATCGCTTTATAAATAATAAAACACATAAAGCTACCTGAAAATAAATACCCCATACTTAAAAACCAACCACTACGGCTAACATTAAAACAAAACATGCAAGATTACATCAATAACTAATAAAGCTTAAGTAACTTGTAATTACTTTTATCGCGGCACTTTCCCCACAATTACAAGTCCGGTTCGCTTAATGGAGCCAATCCTTACGACAAGCTGTTTCATCGATGGTGATAGATTGCCACCGTATCTAGTATACCAATCTAATCAAATGTCGAACGTTACCTGTTACTTAACGTAATAAATATACTGTTCGCGTGGATCGAGCTTTGAATGTACCGTAAAATACAGAAAAAATGGAAGTGTATTTTTTTCGGAAAGTTTATAAAGATTTTTTAAAGGTGTTTTTTCATACGTTGGTTTGACAGTTTTATACCTACGAAATTAAAGAGACAATATAATGAAGACGATTAAGAAATCTATTTTTTGATAAAATTATGATTAATGTATATTAAAATACACATTAAATTGTTGTACGAACGAAATATTATGTTTTTGGAACAACCTTATATTGACACAGATGTCGTTTAGGGCTGTCATGCAACAGTTCCTGTTACATTATTTCTTAATATTGTTTTTAAGTCACGACTTTTCAAATATTCTACATAATTTGTTGCATAATATTATGATGTTTAATAAGTCACAAAATGATGAGATGATTTTTTCGACTTTTTACTAAATCAAGATTTGTCGATATAGTTCTAGTTATTTAGCAAAGACTAATAAATCGTTTTATAATAGGTACTGCAAGTTGTTTGTTCCCTTTACATCCAAATTGACGAAAAAAAAACATTTGCTAGAAGCTTTTGGAAGTATTTGACAACCCTAGTTACAAAGGGCACGATGAAAAATGATGATTTATTATGAAGTTCTCTGAACGTTCAGCCTAATGGTGTTGCCCAAATTATTAATGGTTGTAGAACACATTGCAGGGTCGCCTAACAAGGTGGGACCATCAATTTTCTATAGCCGTAATTTATATAATTGTAGGTTGTAGTCGGTTTATCGTAGGTAAAAAGTTTTGTTGAAGGTCAGATAGTTTTAAACGTTTAATTCGTTTCTTGTATATCATTTTAAGTTCATGGTCAGGGTTTATTGATTTTGACGATAGGAAAATTTATTTAAACGTTTGTTGGTATTAATTAACGTGTGTAAATGTAAATAGCACTCAAATGTCAAGTGTCTTTTGGTATTTGATAATTAAACTGCGAAATAATAGAAGCAGATAATTACTGCGTTATTCTAGAACTTGTTAGGAAAGCATCTTAAATATTAAAAAATCAATAGCATGTTAGGCGGTAATAATTAATATAAAACATTTTTGAGTAATTAATAGTAGACGTTTTGAACTTGCATTAGGAACACAACATTTTAGTCAGTAAGTTCCATTATGAAGAAAACAGATTTCAGCATAAAAATGCATGCTGATGCTAAATTTCTCTCCGTAAACTATTAGATAAACAATAGAACGCTAATCAAATGACTACACAACAAAGTCCCTACACAACCAGATTAGTTCCCAGCTATCGCTTAGCCAGACAAAGTCATAAGAACAGAAACTAGGTCGAGAAGGGTGGACCTCAAGCCCTCATTACTATGACCCTCGCTACTCGTATGGACAATTGGACATTCTAATACGGCTACGTGGCTCGCAGATCGGAAAACTAGGTTTTGATGTTAGTTGGGGTTAGTTAGGATTTTTGATGCACGTAAGTAAATATTGTGTTAAAGTTTTTGTGTAAAATGTATAAAGACTTTACTTGCGACATATTATATGAAAGAATATGCTTACGCACGACCATTTTTAACCGATTTCCTAAAAAGGAGGTTCTGTGTTTCAAAAGGACAAACGCAATTTACCCTTTAATGTTCAGTTGCAGGTGGCAGTGGTTCTTTCTTCTTTTGTCTTTTTAATTTATTAATTTCAGAACGCTTTACCACTTTTCTCATAACCAACTTATAATATCCAGTAGTTTCACATTTTTGTCAACCTCATTTCACATCTTCAGGCAAAAATTGTGTTTCCCAACATCCCTATTTATATCCAGTAACAACAGGTTTATTTGATTTTCGTTACTATCAATAACGGTGTGGCGGCCATTTTTTCCGCGTCCCAAAATGGCACCCATATTAGGTTGCGAACCCTGGTAATAGAAGGTATTTTGTTCAGAAGACGCAGCCTAAGGGATTTTAGATGTTACTGCTTTGTTTCTTCGTATTGTGGGCGAGATAAAAAAATAAACAGTATTATTCTGTGTTAGGCTGTTGTTTGTTTGTACTTGTAATTACATAGTTATAGGTATATGATATGGTTTTCCAATTTCATTTGATTAGTGTTAGACACAGTTATGATTAGACATGTGTTGTACTTATGTATGTTGTTGTGCGTAGATATAATAATCCAGCCTATAAACGTCCCACTGCTGGGCACAGGCCTCTTCCTATATAGAGAAGGCACGAGCATTGATCACCACGCTTGCTCTCAGCGGATTGGCGATTTCAGATCCCAATTTTTGGAATCCAGGTCTCCTCACGATGTTTTCCTTCACCGTTTGTCAGAAGTGTCTTAGAATAATTAAGAAAGTACATATAACTTTGAAAAGCCACATTGGTACTTGCCTGGGTTCGAACCTGCAATCTTGTGCATACAAATCCGTTCATTGAACCGCTAGGCCACCACGACACGTACGTAGATATTAATTACAAAATCAATATTGAGCACCTAAGACTGGTGGATAAAATAATGTCAGTATCACAATTCCATTTAGAAAAGACTTGAGACCTATTTATTATTTTAGTGAAATCGTTTTGAAATTTTTGAAATTAAATGCTTAGTAGTTTTTTTTTAATGTAGGTACTATATTCGATACGAACAAAAACACAAGTAATAGGTATAATTTATAAATACTATTGCGCTAGCTTTTATTTAAAGTAAATTTATTCAGTCTGGAAGAACTTTAAATGGCACATTCGTGTACCAGGTAGAGTATCATATTTCATTGCGATAGTGCTGTGATACGTCTCTATTCCCGGGACGCGGGAAATGGGAACACTGTCAGGAAGTGTAATTCAGCCAACTTTTATGTGGTTCGAATATTACTTAACTGTCTTTTATTAACATACAGCTGTATTTTATGTACTGTAGTTTGTTTTGTTGTTTATCATGTACCATAGACCATACTTGTCTTTTTTAGCTTTTAGTATGTTGTCCAATCAGTGGTAAGCAGCTTTCTAATAATAATTTAGGTACTTATACTAAAATCAAGGACGGGGGGGCGTCCTGAAAAAGGTCGCTGGAGGGGACTGGATGCGGAGGGCGGAGGACCGGGTGTTGTGGCGCAAATTGGGAGAGGCCTATGTCCAGCAGTGGACTATGATTGGCTGAATGATGATACTAAAATCAAAATAAATTTTCAAAGAAATAAACCTACCCTTCAGCATTTAGAAATTTTTCAATGGACATTGAGTATTAATCTTAAACAGTTCTATTTGCGTCTCACGATTTCTTTACATTTAAATCTTTCTATCTAAAATACCCTTTTCATTGAGAATATAAAAATATCCTCGAATAAAAACTTTGCCCTATTCAAACTGCAAAGCTAATACATTGAAGTCATCAATAAAAAGCGCTCCATTTTAATCATGACTTTAAGCATTTTTGATATTTAACTAGCTGTCCTCCGCGGTTTCACACGCGTTAAGACACCTTTTAGAATAAATAATATGTCTAAAATATAAGTTGTAAAAGTTACTTCTTATAAAACGAGCTATGTGCGAGTGAAAGTGCCGTCGATATTAGTCTAGCTATTTCGGATATTTCCCCAACAAACAGACAGATTGGTCGTCAGCCAGACATAAAAATTAACACATTTTTTATTGTAAGTCTTGTACCGTATCTACTTTTATAATTATATGCATTTAGTAAAATTCAATTTAATAATAATTTGAAATTATAATTGAAGGATATTTACAGACACTACAATTGTATTTCTTTGTATAGAATCCCGTTTTATTCACATCACTAGCTGCGAGTTAAGTGCTCGTGCGGCTATCGAAGCCCAGTAATCACGTCTTTTACGCTGCAAGAAGGCTTTTAAAGTTCACTCTATACTTAAGTTTTGTATCGAGTTACGTTATGTGATGTTTAAGCTCTTCGTATTTTAGTGCCATAAATCGTACTATGATAGTGGACTAAATTTTATGTTAGCGGAGGACCAATCTCCTTATCGATTAAATGAATTGAGTGTTAGCTAATTGCATTTTTAATTTGAAAGTAGAAAAAGAGATTACACAAAAAATATCGAGTAGAAATGACTAAGATTTAGCATCTCATACTTGAGGTCAATCACTTTAATACTTCATCGTGTTATAATGATTAACGGTCACAGCTGGTCACAGCAGATAGCTAAAGTTTTTACTTTATTTAATTTATTCGTGTCTCTAATGCACATAACATCTAAGGTTTCGTTATGTAGTGAAAAACAAAAATACTTCTCCTATTCTAAAATGTACATTAAATATCCACAGCCAATAAGTATATTAACATAATAAATTCGTAAACAAAATATTCACCCAAAATATTGTGTCAATAATTCTCATCGTACTAAAAGATTATTGTAATTTGAAATACATTTACATAATACTGTAGCCATTTTAGGTTTGGCTGGTTGCCACGCAGTAAACTGGATGCTGTAATAGAAAAGTTTATTTGAGTAAAAACTTTTTGGAGAAACGAGAAAGTATTTTAATTATCTTATTTGGAATGTTCTTGTTCTAGAATTTTAGAGGTGAAGATAAATAGTAGTTGTATTCACTAAAGACTTTTGTGGTTTGTTTTTTTATTGGATTAGCAATGATTTTTATATACTATAACTAGCTGGGCGTGGCGGTTTCACCCGCGCACATATTTCCGTTCCCGTAAGAACTACATTTTTTTAATTTACCGTAATTAGATTTTTTTGAATATTATAAAAAAAAATAGAAGATTTTGTAAAAAATAAAATTGAATTGCGTTGAAACTGAGGTTATGAAAAAAAAATGAAAAGAGCTCCGACTATCATACAAATTTGAACTACAAGAAAGTACCTTACATTATTATGTACATCAAAAACTAACAACACGTCACTGTCTCAGGTAAAATTAAAATCGTGACTCGAATTTTGTTTCCACAAAGATGTTTATAACCCTCTCTATCTTCTTAAGTCACCTGTCTCGTGTGAAGGTCACCTTGGGATAGCCATTTGATCTAGCCTCCATTGTTATTATTAATGCGGGTGTCAGTGTATGAGTTTTGGTTGACTTGTTGTTTAAGGCAAAATTTAGGGTAAATTTGAATGATTTACAGGAGTTTTGGAGATGGTAGGAATAGTTTTAATTGTAACTTGTTAAATATTTTAGATTGTGCGACCCAGACTGCATTATTTTTTTACGTTAAACGTTTATCCTATTTCAGTTTGGTCGATAATTGTTTCGCTTGTACCTTCTTGCAACATAACTTAAGTAGGTATTACCGTAGTACGGTAACAATGTTCACAGCAAAGGTGCCAATATAATTCACGAGAATAAGCGCGTAATGCATAAATACCTTTTTTGGGGCTTGACGTTTCGACCGGGTTACACCGGCCGTGGTCGCAAGCAGACTTTAGCAGACTGGAAATACGGTGTCATCGCTCCGTGCACGAAGTTGATGATTTTTCATCTACCCCATGTTTTTGAACTACCCTACACACTGTGTCCGTATTCTGATCATTATCCGACTTTGCAGAAAAGCGCGGTTGTGTTAAGCGAATCACTGGATACCACGATGCAGATAGTTAGAAGCCGTCTTCACGATTGAAATGATGTTTCTTGATTTCAATCGCTTCTCGCACTGCTCTCGAGTGAAAGTGGCGATCGGTGGAGAGGACTTGCGCGCGATGGAATTGAATCCAGTGACTTACACCAGGCTGTAGTAGGTGTTCTGCAATTGCCGATTTGGACGTCTGACGGTTCTTTACAGCTGCGATATGTTCCTTGAGCCTTTCCGCGATGGTTCGCTTAGTTTGCCCTATGTATGACTTACCGCAGCTGCAGTCGATTTTATAGAAACCTGGTTGTTGTAGGGGTATAACATCCTTCGGTGTGCCCACCATGTTTTGTACCTTTGTCCCAGGAGTGTAGACCGTCGGGATGGAGACTTTTTTAAGTAAAGCTCCGATTTTGTCTGTAACTTCTCTGATGTAAGGCATAATATATAGGCTCGTTGTCTGTACGCGCTTATTCCCGTGAATTATATTACTATAAACATGCAGCGCGATAGTTTAAAAGTTTATAAAGGTGCCAATATTCACATGACTATACAAAAAATGTATCATATTGTATAGGAAGGTATTTAATAAAAACCGTTAATTTACCTTGAGTGTAGATTATGAACAACTTTTGAGATCCAGTTTGAAAAGTATTCTAGACGATTATTAAGGTAATTAATTAAACCTATATTACTATTCCTGGTTGTGAACTCATCATAATTATCGCACGTATGGCCATGTGGGGCTATTGGCCGGCGATAATGCCTCGCCTTTGTGCCGCTAATCGCAAAGTCAAAGTGGGCGCATCCATCTATAAAGGAATCGATGAGGCATTGTGGCGTTTAGAATGGAAAATGTGGCAGAGATTGAGTGCGGATGGGTGAGCTAAATGTAAATGAGAATTAGGAAAGCGTTTGGCAATGACTCGATTTGGTGGGGAGGAGATTTGTGTCGGGAAATATTTGTGTTATCAGTTGATGAAGCTGCATTCTAATATTTACTGATTTACTGTTGCGTAGGAGTTGATCATCTGCTTTAAATAATATGCACATATTATTTTGTGTACATAAAGTCGAGTTAGTTACATCATGTATAACCTAAGAACGAGTACCCATAACGATTTTCATGTTCTTTAATTAGTTTGATTAGCAGAAAATTATAAAACATCGAAAATATAAATGGTGACCTACAGAAACGGGGATTACTTACGCAAGTGAAACTGTTATTATAAGGTTTTAATGTGCTATGAAAACGAATAAAAAATGGAAAAATTGTATAGTAATACTAAGATATTATACTAATCAAATATATTGAACGTAACCCACGGCAATCGCCTGAACAGCAAAGAGTAGAGGATTATTCAAATCCTTTAAGTGATTGCGGCGAATGATTTTGTAACCAAATTTAAAAATCCTTACTAAGTAGATTCTCAAGAAGCCTGTAAAGGCGAAATTCTGCGCCAGAACCGTATTAATAATGACGAAAAATATTAAAACCTTTGAGTACCAACATAAGAGGATTGGAGAGATTTTTGGAACTTCTAGTTGGTACGATACTTACAAAGTTAACAAGCAGAGCTCAGACGAAGTGGTTCTTAGGTTGTCGGCTTGTGGCAACATTCAGAAATATAACAAGTGTTGAGTTTCTTAAGGCACTCTTCAAAACATTTTTAGTGGCCTTTGCGAGTCAACTGCGAATGCTGATGTGACCTTTATGCAAAGAGAATGCCACCTCCTTAAAACCCTTAATCTGCATTTGAAATGGTCTTATTAAAGACGAAATTATTTAAAAAGCCTTTTTTAACTAGCATGTTAAAATATACTCCATTCAAATATCTAATTAACCCCTAATTTAAAAGTACATCTAACGATTTTATGTACACGAGAAACATAATTCTTAAACAGCAAATAAATGGTAAAAGCATGTAAATACTTGTGTCAATTACTGCGAAGCATTTTAAATGTGAGCTATATACTGTTTTTACATAGTATTATCTGAAAAAATACCGACTTAATTTTGCTTATCAAAAACCTGTCGTATGTTCTTTATAAACGAAAAGTTCTATATAGTTTGTGTATTTTTCTTACACTATTAAATAAAAAACTTATTATTTAACACCATATCCATATTTACCAATCCACATGAATGTCGCAACGATTCCTGAATGTCTCTTGCAGGGTGGTAAGTGTGCGGCGCATACTAACGAGGTCTGCCACTAACTGGACTGACCACAGGTCAATGGGAAGGCCACCGCTGCCTCATGTTAAGACATTTTTGATGTTACATTACTGCGTTCTGAGTGGCTTACAATTTAAATTTAATTCTGATGCAAGCAGGCTTTTGAGAATAATTTATGTAAAAATCGAATGATTTATCTTTTTTTTATAGTTGATTTTGATTTTACAGATGTATGTACATTGTACGTATTAACATATTTTGCCTAGTCTAAGTAGCACGTAGTCTAGAATTAGGAAGCCTAAATACTTCTGAATTTCGGAATTTTAAAACCAGAGTCTGCCTTTTTTTCAAATATTAATTGTAACGCACAATTTAAAGGGATAGGAAATATTAACCAAACTTAAACTGCAATATAATCATCCTTCATCTTCTTAAAATTTTTCAAGAAAATAAAATAATTCATTCAATAGAAGTGTCGGCTTACATTTCTTATTTCCCAACCGTTGGCATGCACAAATGTCTGGCTTCAGAACGGAACTTATCTAGCAAACATACTCGCTCCAGTTTAAAACCAAATAAATGCTGCAAACTAACCCAAGACGTCTCGGCCTTTCGTACACGAGGCGATGCAAGTTTGGCGTATTATATTATATTTAGGACTGGGTATTTGACGCACCTTCGTTGTCCCTAGTTCCAAAATTCAAGTACATTTGCTACTTTCTTTGGGTTGAGAATAATGTACGTAATGTTAACAAAATTTACAATAACAAAAACCTTGTTCTTGAAGACAAAAGTCGTCAGGTATCGGAGACTTGCGTGGCTTCGTGTACGAACGGCCTTACTCGAAGAAATTCTTGAACAAACCTTCTTGGCACACATCAGAGTGTACATTAGATGCGATAGAAATGTACATACTGACTTTAAATAGGTATTATTTGGACATTAAATGCATTTGCAAAGGAATCATGTTACGTTTCAATTGGGTTGAGTAAAGGCTAGTGACATACAATACAGCAAATGTTACGTATTGATATATTATATCTTCCAAAGGACAAATTAATTGGTACATTGGTTTATAGTAACGTGTAATAAATGTCTTCGGTAAATAGGTATTATTTAAAAATTAATCGTCGGATAAAATTTTGGTTTTCGATGGTCTGTTTCTAAATAACCAGAAAATTAAAAATCTAGAAAAATTAGCTATTACCCTACAAATACGCTTGTATACTTCTGTATACGATATAATATAAGGTTCTCTTATGATGTATTTTCACGTCTGACCGATTTTGTGTCGGGTCGCGCTTATTGAAAAGGTCAGAAGAAAGATTAGAAATTTATTGGATAGGTCTCAACCACGGATGAGATCTGTAATCTTATAAGGTGCACCGATTGCGGAGAATAATTTCATTCGATATGAAAAATTAATTTGCTTCAATCCCAAGATAAGCTTTAAAAACCGTTACTTATTATTATCGTATTTTTTATGGTACTTTTGGGTGATTCAGGATGGAAAATGAGAAGAAATGAAAACAATTTAGCCTACATAAATTAATAGGTTTTGTATAGTAGAATTTAATTTTATAAAATTTTACCATAACTGTTTATATCAAGATTTTTGATACTATACTTGAGTTTCAGAATAGGTATTTCTTAGGGTGCGTCCACATCTGACGAACGAGCACTACACGATCAGCTCGCGAGCCATTCGCGAACCGCTCGTGGCGTGCTCGCTCGCCGCTCGCGAGCATGCCGCGAGCGGCGCGCGCACGTCTGTCAGACGGCGTAATTGACACTAGTGCGTTCGCGGCATGCTCGCGAGCACGCCACGAGCGGTTCGCGAACGGCTCGCGAGCGGCTCGCGAGCTGGTCGTGTAGTGCTCGTTCGTCAGATGTGGGCGCACCCTTACATACCTGCATCTGTCATTGATAACTTCTTCATTTTATTATAATTGTAACAGTGACAAAAAATATAAAAGGCTGGCCACAGATAATTTTTTTATCTAGTATATATAACATTTATGAATGAAAACCTACTCATAATCCATTCTAATTTCAAAAGTAAAACTAATTCATAAAAACTTATTATCCAGAACCACTTTTATAAACATTCGCTCAACTATATCTGAAACCAAATCATATAAAATCAAACATAGCATTTCGCTTGCTCAATACCCAACGGACGCTGTATTGTTTTTTTAATGTGGAATCGAATTGTTGAGGCGGGGTATCCATGAAACGGAAATTAAATTGTCTACCGTAAAAAGGATATAACGTTTTGACGCGACGGAAGATAGTGAAATTTCTCCTCATTTGCATTACCGGTGACTTTTACGATACCTTTTTGTGTGGCTTCTTTATTTGCTATAAAACGAATTGCACTTCCGCACTTGTAATTCTTAATTGTAATGCAAGAAATTTGTCCATAGTTTTCCGTACCTCTGCTTGTCTGTTCGTCCGTCTGTCTGTCAGTGGGATTATTTCATGATCTGTAATAAGTAGATGAACTTTTTACAGTGCGTGTATTCTTGTTGCACAGTAGTTTTGTTGTAACAAGTGTTGATATCACCTACTTATACAAAACTTACGAACAGGAAAGTCTTTACCCTGCTGTGAGACAACACTGGCTGATCAACATAAATTTAAAGATAAATTTCGGTATAAGAATAATAAAAAATAACAATAACAACGCTAGCAATATCGTTACATATTTTAATTATAATTATATTTTCTTAATCTTTGTGCCAGCCCTATGGACTACGCTAACCAGCACATTTCGCCGTTACTATTTTGTTCAATTCAGTGCCAACCCTACCTGTACAAACGCAATAAAACCTACGTAAACGCATAGGTTTGCAGTTTCCCGTAAAGGCCAGTAGAGGGAGTTAGCTTTGTCTCCAATATCCATAACATGTTTGTAGTTCTATAAATCTCGTTGCAATATCGGTTTGTTTGAACGTGAATAGAAAATTTATTGCTTTTGTGTTGTAGAGAAAAAATGGTAAATGAGCGAGATGAAGTTTCATTCTCTAGGGAAATGTATTGTAAGTTATGATTTGTAGAATTCTAAAATATTGCTTGATTTTTAATGTGTTTATTTGCCCGGAGTTTCAGGTTTACTTTTAGAATGCATAGTACTTATTATACGTCATTTGTCTCCACTTAACTTTAAATTTTTCTCTAGTCGCTATTTTACAGTGATATTTTTATTACAATTAAAAAAAAACTACCTTCTTCCTTTTTCGTAGAAGAGATTTTATATACTAATCTAATACAGTTTGTTAAATAATGACACATTTTGTATTTATTTAGATTAAAGTCCTCAATAAAAATATAGCTAAACGTATAACCATCAAAATGGCTTCGGGAGCTTAATAAATAAATTTTGTGCGTATATTGCTCAAGACATTGTGACTTTTTTCCTCTTAACTGTTTTTGTTTCATTTATTTCTTGATAGCTTTGTAAAAGTAATTTGAAGGGAAAATGACACACGAAAATGTCTTTATCGAAAAAATAATATACCTAAAATCAAAATTCCAGTGTTTTTCACATTGTAACATACTCGTTATCACGTGTCGATACAGTTGCTCAGAATTCAAAGACAAATAAAATTAAATATTTGTTACCAAATTACAATTAAAAAAATATTATTGACGAACTTGTCTCACTAAAACAACTTATTGTAACATTACAAAACAATTTAAAAATGTTTGTTGTTATATTAGATTTAAGTATTGAATTGGAACTTTTTAAAAATTTCTCGCACAACAAAAGGTTTTATACATCTGAATGCCCTATATAAAACTACATTACGACATTACGAACCCTTTAATAGAACAAATCACAATACAATAGTAAAACGATAGTCATTTGATAGTCAAATGCTGTAGTCAATTATGAAAATGAAATCGGGACTTAAAAGGGTCCTTTTGTCTTGCTCCTAACGGGGTCAAAGCTTTGTGGTCAAAAGGTTACTAATATAAAGTAGTACGAAATGTAAAGTAATACTCTTTGAAATACACTTAAAGTGTGTTTGATCAAGTTTGATAATATCAAGACTACGAGGAAAATTTTTTCAAAGAAAATTTTGTTTCCCAACGGTCGTATTTGACCGTTTAAATTATGATTACAAAGAGGTATTTAATAAGAACCTTACGTTAAAATGTTACGAAGAAAACTAAAGTAATGGTTAAACAGAACATACTTAAATTACCTACGTCTCTTTTAATCAGAAATAAATTCCGTTGCGTCTTTTGAACAAGAAAAATAGAGCAATCATAATCAGGTCTTCAACAAATGCTAAGAAGAGCTTTTTTTTAAAAGAGTAACCTATGGAGTTTCTTTCCGGCTCTTCTCTATAGGAATGACACTTTGGAACCGAGCAACTAGAGTCAGTAGTTTGTAACGTAACGTTTCTTAAGCGCCTTTTTTTTGGTTGATAAGAAATAAAAATATTTTGATTTTGAAGACATCATTACGTTCAGAAAACCAAGATAAAATAACAAACAGCGAACTTGATTACTTGAAACCTCGTTAGCCCTTCATTGAAGATTCCAAGTATCTTATGAATATACCAGATTTATCCTTAAATAACTCCATTACGTCACAGTGCTCGTAATAGTTAATAACAAAGGTACGCTTCAAAATGCTATTAACGTTTTACTGCAAATGACTGGCTTCATTACCGAGACATCAGTCTTACCGCGGAATAAATAGGTTAACTATAAAAGGATTGTTTCAAACAATATGAGATTTGTTGATCATGATCGACGTAAAACCTGATAGGATTTTGTTTTTTTTTTTTGTAAATAAATTTCTGGCTCTCAGAGTAGGTTTTATCTGTTGTTGTTACTTGCTTGAAAGGAAAATGGACGGACGAAATTAGTACGATTGACACATGTACCTACCTACTGTACAGTATTAAATAACAATACATTATACCTACGTATTTTTTTATCACATTCGCATATTCACCATTTTGGACTCAGTTGGTTCAAATATACACAAAATATTAAATTTGATACAGTCAAGCGAGAAATACGTAAAACAAAAATATTAATTCACGACATTTTTTTATGACAATGATAATAAATTATATAATGTTATTTGATTATTTTATAATTATTAGAAATCTCAGTCTTATTACCTCTAGAAATTAAAAAATATATACACATATATGATCCCATCGTATATAACCATCAGACATTGTATTATCCCTTAGAAATTTATTCAGCCATATTTTATTTACCGCTCCACAGCCTACCTCATTGTTCGCTCGCGGCTAGGTTCAATGCAACCAACCTATTGAGCTCACTGCCCTCATTATCGGCAGGTTGTAGGAGCTAATTAGACCTGATTACAATTATATTGGAGAAGAAGTTTAAATTATGATGGTCTTTAAATGTTAATTTAGAAGAAAGTGCCGTCTAGATACAAGTTGTATATAGTGTTTGAATGATAATGATGAACTTTAAGTTATCGGAAATAATCTTGAACCTTATCTTTAAATACTATGAAAGGATACTAAATTACCTCGTATACTAAAGAATATTCTTAAAATAAAGCTTCTTGGTGGGCCGCGATACAGGTATACATGACATACATACATATAATCACGCCTCTTTACCTGTAGGGGTAGTCAGAGACCACTTATTTCCACTTGCTATGATCCTTACACACTTGTGACATTATTCCCTTCATAGACTACATGCCCATAAAAAAAAAATGGATGGGTCACACGAACCACCAGGCGACGCATATAGGACGATATAAGAGCATAAAACAACAAGACTCAGCACCATGCCATCACCCGCAAGCAGCCCAACCTAGTGCCGGTGAGAACTCAAAATAACTCAAAATAGGATGATACATAATAAATTATTTTAGTGATATTACCGAATTTGTCATCTATTTTTGTTCTCGTACAAGTATTTACTTAGATATTTCCTCGACTCCCGCAGCCTTTTAGCCAAATACTTAGCAGGAACATCTGTGGAATATCTAAATAACGGTACTAAGTCAGGGACAGGGATTATTGAGTAGTTCCCAAACAAACGTACACTAAACCAAAAGTAAATATTATTGATTACTACACCAATCGGTTTAGGGACTGTGAAGTTATCTAAATTTAGATTATTTATTTAAAGTATTTACAGGATTATCTTGGGGTTGAGTAGAATAAGTTTATAAGCACAAGAAAAGAATCAACTTTTGCAAAAAGGACTGGCAATGCCCATTTGCATAGCATAGGGATGATGACTAATTTTTATTTTTATGTCCATCTTTTAGATAAGAAAAAAATATTAGACACGTATTTTTTGTTTAGTCCCGTAAACAAAGAATTACGAAGATACAGCGAGTACAATTCTTGCGTGACGTCACGTTTGAGTACAAATTGTACCTAGCCGTGACGTCACAAGCCCCCACTCCTGAACTTTACAGCGGTTTATCTTCGTATTTTGTAATTTATTTGAGAAAAGAAAAAATATGTGTCTATTATATTTTGATTAATGGCGGACTAAATAAATTTTGACTTTTCATACCTAGTATTACCCTATATATAGTCATCTACCCTATTGACAAATTTTCAGACGCAACTAATTTTTCTTATGCTGTCTCTGTCACTTTAAGGTGTAAAGCAGCGACAGGTAGACACAAGATATAAACAAGGACAACGTACAGTTAAGTTTACTGAAATTCTATTATAATTAACAAAACTTATTACCTACTTATTTATGCAAATAATAAAGAAAGTGTTGAGACAGCTCTCAACTAAAAAAAAGAAAACAATTCCGTGGTAAAGTGTGAACACATTGACAGGCATTCAATTAAGAAAATATCCTTTCACACGAAGAATTATAATGTAAACACGTGAATTAATCTTACCAAAGTTTCGTCTAACCTTTAGACCAGGCAAAGGTAGCTGAAACAAAATCCAGGCCCAATTAATCATAGAACAGTACGTATGAAGTTGGGTAATTACTCAAGAGTAGACTGAAATATGTGTAGTATGACGCCTTCGTTGTGATTATAAAGATGTGTAGTGTAAACTAGTGTATAATGATCAGGTAGGGTTAAAGTTTGATAACTGTTAGGTAAATCGGATAGGTATATTTAAGGTCGGTTTTTTATTCTGACGGATAACTCTTAATTTTGTGTGTGAAATAAAACGACTTTTGAAACGTTTCTCTCGAGGTTTATTTAGATTATTATTTGTGTTTAGATACTTAAAATAAAAGTCCGTAATAACCACAAGAGAATTTATGCGATCACATTTTGTATGTGTTGTTGTCTATTTATATAGACAACAACATGTGCCAATAGACATGCGCGCGATGAGAGTTCCATCGCAACGGACTCTTAGTTTGCGTGCCGTAAGTGCGGACGAAAGTGTCGCTCGAGGATCGGTCTCTTTAGCCACGAGCGACGATGCTCCTCTCGCGTAGGCGCTGCTTAAATCATCTGTCAAGATGTCTAAGGCCTAATGAATGAATTTATTTAGACCAGGTTGTACTAGTCGTGGTCACATATTCATAAATCTATTATCATGTTGAACATGTTCAATACACTACGAAAGATAAAATAAACATAATGATGAATATTAAATAACGATAATTAATATTTTCAATTTTTAAATGAGGCAAATCTACACCTTTTTATACATAAAATTAGATTTTTTTACTACTTTATTTAACTTATTCTTAGTTCAAAATGCACCTCTCACTTCTAATAAATACAAAAGGCTCTATCAACTATCAACGGTCTAAGGGTATTCAATGTTATTCATGTTAAATAGCTGGTTCAGATAATCAACCTTTTTCCTAATCCAAAGTGATTCCTAATTCATATTGACCCGAAATAAAATAGGTCAACGAATACAAATAAGGCAGTTAACCAAAAGCGGGTCTTTGCTAATATACCTACTCTTTCTTGTCACGAAATCTGCATTATATACCTACATAGTTCTGGGAGGATTTAAAAACATTAAGGTTATGTTTATTTAATTTTATAGGTACACATCATTATATAGAAACAACATACCTAATCGAATGTAGTACAAAGATACGGGTAAATGTGTTTAAAGGATTTAGAAAAAAAAAAACAAAATGGTGGTATGCAATGACTGGTATCTAATTAGGAAAAAATGCAGCTTCTGATTCTTCAGAATAGAATGACTTGCAGCCTCAAAAACTAGGTTAAAACCCTCCCATATTCAAACGTTGCTCAAAAACCATACCACCAAAAAATAAATAATGACGCGTCATTCACAAAACAAGGCAATGAATTTTAAAAGCGGGGGTATGGCGTGACGTCACAGTTCCTAGTTACGAGCCCTCAGGGAAATTCGGACCAAAGGACGAACAATACAGGACGGATCGTTATACCAGTAATGGCAAAGATGATGTATTGAAAGGTATGAGCTGGTAGGGAATTGATATTAAAATAAGGGTGGTAAACAGATTTGGGGTACCAGGGTAGCAGAAATAGAGAGTTGTTTTAAATTTATTTTATTTTCATGACGTTTTTTGCTGTCTATTTGTGGTTGGCATAAGATTATGTTTTCATAGTTAAGTTTTATGAGAATATTGACTTAGAATTTCTTAACAAAGTGTTAACTTAATGTTCTTTTAGATGCAGGTATGTGAAACTGCAGTAATAAATTCTAGCTGCAATAATGTTTCCTATTAGAATGCCAACCACATAACAAAACAGAACTTGATATTTTAGCGATTTCATAAAATGGACCCATTTTTATGAATTAAAAACCTTGGCATTTCGTAAAATTTTGGCCACTATTTATCACTTATATATTTTTAAGTTTTAAATGTCCAACTTTAAGGCTACCTTCACAATGACTTTGAAGATACAATAAACTATAAACTCTTAGCATCAGTAATAAAATCTATTTGAAACCGCTTTATTCCAAACCACATAAGGTCGATTTTCACATTTGTTTGTTACCAATACCAGGCGGTTCATCGTACTGTCAGAAGTGGATCGAAAAGTCAAACAAAAAAAACCGTCGCTTCGCCTCGCACCTCCGCTGCTTGTTTTTACGCCAGCTTTTAATTATCCCGTGCCTGATTTCCTGTCGATATCCCGTCTTAACTCTTACATAGGAAATTGAAATACGAAAATAAAGGGAAGATTTATCCCTCAATGCACAATGAGAACATTACTTGTTAATATTGTTATTTTTTTTCATAACGTAGCTTGTTAGAATAAAAGTATATTTTGTGCGTGTTGTCTTTGATATTTAACGACACTTTTGTTGCTTACCTTCATAATAAATGGGTGCGACCCAATGTATTTTTTTTTAACTGTTTAGTTTTAATAATTTGTAGTGTTTTCAGTTCATAAAATTCTTTATGTCCAGCCCATAAGTGTTGTTTTTTTTTCCAAAAGACAAAACGCTTTGTTGTGTTTCGGTTTACACCTAACAGTATCTACGTTTAGAGCAAAAAAGTGGTAGGTACTGAAAAAAATAGAAAGCACCTCAATGCAGCCATGTAATAACCATGCGTACAAAGTGGGACGCCTAGGGACATTCCATCATATTTGTTTGCCCATCCATCGTTTATAGATGTCAAAAGTTGAGGGCGCGCCACATCGACCTGTTTTCCGTTTGCGTAGTAAACGATTATTTTTTAAATGGATTTCACGGGGGTAGGTAGTTGTGACCCGGTTTGGATGTATCAAGCTATTTGGATTAGCCTTCTTTGTTGTTCAGCATATTGGGTATGGAATTTAGTTTGATATTGTCTTTTCCAAATAACGATAGACCTTTGAGAAATAATAAAATATAGTATAAGGTGCTACCACGCCAACAGTGCGCGAAGTGCTGCATGTTCCAATGAGAACACAGTGTGATCCCTAAATAAGTACTTCATCTAGAAACTTACTGAATATAATTAAAATTATTAAATCATTCTGCAATGAAAAGACCTAGAACAGGAAATGTTTTTTTATAATTTACGCAAAATGTTCACATACTTTGGTTTTCACAACTGCATATTTATGTGCTTTTGTCCATCGATCAATATACACTACCTTATGCTGTACCTAATTAATTCAATCCAAAATTCAATATAATTCCACAATCATGTCCGTAAACGCAATTAGGCTTCATTGTAAACAGAAACAATGCCCAAACATTCCTAAACAAAGATATAGAGTTAGATAGATGATATTCAAATTATCTCCATCCGCAGTATTCAGCTTCTGACGTTAATTTCAATAACAATATAGTTTATATATTAAGTTAATCTTATAAAACAATCAGTTTGAGCCGCGTCCGTCAAAGGAATGGTCCCTTTGTTGGAACATGTTTCATATCAAGTTTCATGAACAATTATAAAGGATTTCGTTCCCTTTGTAAAGATAGTGACATGCAAACGATGTGAATAATATGTAACTATTTTGGATGACAAAAATCATATTAGATATTACATATTAAACTCTTTGACTTTAACCTAACAAGTTCAGTAGCAGCTTAACGAAACCCCAGCTATTGTCGATATTAATAATAATAATATAATAATAATATTCCGGGACAACTCACACACGGTTATCTGATCCCAAGCTAAGCAGAGCTTGTGTTATGGTAACCAGACAACTGATAAACATACTTATATATTTCGAAATACATACATATAATAGATAAATTACACCCAGACGACCTGAACAAATGATCGTGCTCATCACACAAACATTTGTCCTGGGTGGGAATCGAACCCACGACCTCCGGTATAGCAGTCAGGGTCACTAACCACTAGACCAACAGGCCCGTCAATATTATAAACGTTTTATATATTCCTATTTACAGGCATGGTCATAGGTCATAAGAGTCCAATTAATTCTGCCTAACATAAATACTACTTTGAGTATCTACTGCGCCATCCGGGTTTCCAATTAAGATGGTATAGAATAAATCTTCCTTCAGTGTATAAAGTAATTTCATCGCTTCTTCATAGCCGATGAAAATTAAATATTGATTGAAAATACAAGTCTCTACTATATTTGAACATTTTATTGTTTCTGAATGGTTCAGAAATCAGGATCGATTGCAAGTAATCCGATTTTCTCATTTGATTACTCAACTGAAACGGAATCAGATTGCAAAGCACACTCTTCTCGTTTACTGTATACTGTATTTCACATGCTTAGTGTGTATTCCTTCAAATATTCTCAATTTCGAGCTCCTCAGTGAGACTGGATAGTCTCACTGACAAACAAAAAAAGGATTTTTTTTGTTTCCACTCTACACCTTGATGCCATTAAAAGATATAGACCTCTTTTTGATGATCCTAATGTTGCTCTTTCATTTTTGACGTATAGTTTTGTCTAACAGAAAAATATTAAATGGCTTAGTAATGGTGTAGAGATTGGAACACAAGATGCGTGCAAGCCAGGTAACCTAACCGGAGCGAACGCACTACTTGAGAGCTGTCATTCAAGAGTGCTCTACTTCTTTGCCCAACCTTTTTGCCAGACTATATTAGTGTCAGCTTCCAGTCTCAATGGATTCAGCTGATTATTATTATTTCCATTAAATTACCTATCTGCGTGCCTATCTGACCTCTAGCCTATTTTTCGAGAACCTAATACATTATCCATTGCTTAAGCTGCAAAACAGAATTGTATATCCTAACTTTTCATTTTTGTGCGCAACAAATTCTCCCACACAACATTTATATTTTGATATTTACATTACCGAACTTAAACAACAATCTTCCAAGTTTTCAGTATTCATCGGGAAAGCTGCGGCCTCAACAAAAAACTTTTATTATTCAACATTCTCGAATGTTCCAATAGTCTCGTATTGCGTTACGTGAATAGAGCTTATATTGGCCCGCATTTACAGGGAATCCCTGTATTATGAGCCAAGATTGATGTTCAACTATTTAATACACCGGTCGAGGCTCGATATTATACTTTTTGTATACTGGGAGATATTTTATCAGTCCGATGTGCAAGGAAATATGTGTTGCATGTACTGTACGTTTGTATTCGTTTTGTATGAGATACTTTCAAGATATTTGTGATTTTATTTGTACTGTTACTAACATATGCAAGAATTTTCAGAATTAAGCTATAATTATTTGTGTGACAACTTTACAGCATATTGTTTTTTTAGGGAGTTTCTTGTCTGTATTCGAACAATATTTTGTGTATTTTATTTTGTTAGGCCAATAGTAATGAAACAATAAACCAATAGTAGTGAATAAGATTTGTATGCCGACAAGATGTTATCAAAAGGTGTCATTTTTGTATCAAATTATGTTACCATTTACTATTTTAATGAAATTGTTGTAAGGTCCATAACATAAGTACCTATTACTTTAGCGTTATATTCTTTGGATCAATAATACTTTTCTCATCTAAAATAGCATATGTATATTTGCAAACGGAACAATATGTATCGCAAGTACATGTTGTAGAGTCCGGGTCGAGCGTTTTACGGAAACGCTTACCCACAAAGGCTTTCAAGGCGTTTCAGGCCAACAAAAGAACAACGCTTAACTCGACGTTACGGTGACCATATTTTTTAAATGGACCGTTCTCATGTGTTTGAAGTACGAACGAAAGAAGTGTGAAAATAAAATGTTGTTGACCTATATAAAGCTTAAACTGTGTGTTAAATTAAAATAAGAAAAAAATGGGTGTGGGAGACACAAAAATATTTTTTTTTTATGTTATATGTCAATGGGTGATTTCGTGCTAATTCGATTTATATTGATATAAAAAATCTTGTGAAGTCTTATCATTGGCAGTTCAAAAAATATTTATTAAGTCTAAACTAAAACAAAATTGGAAATTCGTTCAGAACTCATATTATGATAATGCGACACGTCTTGAAGTTTTTCAATACATTATTTTCTGCCACACAATTTCATCACACATATTTTAGTAGAAAATTTTACGCAGTATAATGTTATATAGGTACTCAAAATAGTAATTTTCGGTTTTGTTAGCCAAGAAATAAGGTCTTGTAAAGTTTTTGGTCGATGTTCTGAAAATAATACCTCATACCATAAATTCAGTAAATGGTTTAAGATATTTTTGTTTCTTTGAAATTTCAGCTGGAATATCTATCATTGTTTAATCGTTGTCTTAAAAGTTTATTGTGAACGGCAGATGTGGACTGACGTAAGTCGTCACATGCATTCACATGCTGTAGCCATAAAAATAGTATAGGTAGTAAACTAGGTAAGTATGTACAGTCGTTGAATTTAAAATCGTTTGCATGTAAATGTAAAGAATCGGAAGCAGATTTGAGATAAGTATACTGTTGAGGAACTGTCTCAGCTTATCGGAAAAAACTAATAATCGAGTGTCACAGATTTATGTCAATATACAAGCAAACACCTCAGTGGCTTATAATATAACTAGCTGTACCCGCGACGATGTTCGCGTTCATATCAGTCATCTGTGCGAATAAATATAAATTAGACTGTGGTATAGAGGGTCACCATCACGAACTACCTAGACACTGGCTTCAGAATGTTCTTTTTATATATTTAAAAATTTACAAAACACATGAACACTTCAATATTATCTTGTTTCGCTAGATGAATGTTTCTAAGTAGTCTGCTATACGCAAAATGTATCAGATGTGGAACCTAGAGTTTTGTCACAAATATTGCTTGACACGTGCCAAAAAAAACAATTTACCGCTTTTTTTCTTTTGCAATAGTATTTCGTTGGTACAGCAGTCCCTAGTAAGACTACCGAGATCGGGGTTTTGGTTCGAAACCCCGAAATTCGAAATACTGAACTACGCAGTAAAATTGAAAGTAGATATCAATATTATTTACGCTCCGCTCTTCTCATCTCTGGTTTGGTGAAGTCCGGTTTTAAGACTAAGGTAGTTAATAGCTACCAGATGTCAGTGCGGTGCCTAAGCCTAGAGTATATGTGGAAATAAGTTAAGGAACTTAGCAGCTAGGAACTATGTGGTCTGGTAATGGTGGCTGCTAATGAAAGGCAAAAGAGTGTGCGAGTGTGTTGTTTTTAAAGGGATGAACGACTGAGATAAGCAGGCTCCATTTTAATAAGGTATTTACCTGAGACCCGTGAAACTGAAAGAAAACGTTGACAATAGAGAGGCGCAGGATCAGAACTACCAAAACTGTGGTTAAAATTATTTATGACTGGAAACTAAGTAATAGACCAAGGACAACCGCATTCTACCCTGATCAAAGCCTTGGACTGGGGCTGTATCCTTAACAATAAAGTCGCTTTATGCTGCCCAGACGAAATGACGGCAGGTGGACTAAGACGGTGACAGAATGGTGGCCAAGGCATGGCAAAAGAAGCGTCGGTCGTCCGGGAGCAAGATGGGTCGATGACATAGTTAAAGTCTCGGGTCGAGTCTGAATGAGGCTGGCACAGGACCGTAGAAAATGGCAATGAAAAAGGGGAGAACTATGCCCAACAGTGGGAGGAAAAGTTCTGTGGATGATGATGATACTGCCCAGCATAAGGTGCTGAGCTCAAATGATGCAATATTAATTTTAAAATGTAGAGAATGCGATAGAAAGTTTATTTTATTTTAGTTTTTGGGCCAAACTTCCAGTAAATAGGTACACAAACAAAATGAAATTTGTAAACGAAAAAATAGAAGATTTATCTGGATCAACGCATTAAAACCCGTGTAGCAAGCTACCTTAAAATGAATATTAAAGAGTAAGTACTTACTAAAAAATTATATCATAAAAGATCATTGGGTTTTGAGTTAAAACAATAAAAATTTACAAATAAAAAAAAAAACTTGTCCATGGAATTCTATAGATGACCAACAGAAAACATTACACATTACTTTGATGAAATAATTTAAAAAAGTTACTCCTGAATTGAAAAATAAGATTCCTCATAGATTACAACTATAAAATGATCTATGAGGAATCTTATTTTTCAATTCAGGAGTAAATGTCGGTGCCATAGATTTATATCTATGGTCAGGGCATTTACGCCAGACGTTCTTTACAGCATATGACATGCTTGATCTGCAATGAGCAACACACTTAAAATTTAAAATACAAACATAATAATTTTGAGCTTATGCATCGGTCTAGTAAAAAATGCACGACATAAAGTTGTTGCTCATTGCGAAAGAAACAACAAAATGATACAAAGATTTAAACTAATAAAAGTTAACCTAATAGAACTCAAAAAGTGTTAGCTCGACTGAGACTTGAACTTGAGTAACAAAACATTCAAACGTATGTAACAAAAAGGACTCAAGAACAAAAATACAATCATTAACAACTGGATTTGAACCTGCAGCATGGACATCCATTTCCAATCCTACAACCACCAAGCTGTTTACTACGACAGCTAGTTTTCCAAAAAGTATACTTCAATCACAATGAAGAATGGTCGCTATGGCTACCGTAGCCTGCCATAGTTACCTCTTGTTTATATGTCAATAATGCCAATTTACGTGTGCAGATGAGAAAATGAATTTGGAAATTTAAAGCTCCACCCCGTATTACCTAGATATAGTAGCGTGTTTAAAAATAGCTAACAACCGTCTACGATTTACCAAAAACATTCTCTCAATTTTTTACTGCTATCAATTCAGTAGTTCATAATTGATACTGTAACATGAAATCTGACCCCCGGCAAAAGAATGTTGTAATTTACTGTTTTATTAGATGTATAGAAGAAAATGCGCAACTCCATCTATGAATTTTAAAAACAACTATTAACCTCTATTAACCTCGCCAACATGATCAAATTTAAATTATTTATATCCAAAAAGTAGTACTAATAGAATTATCTATACTCCGTTAGAGCATTTTCTTTGTACTAAAAGTTGTATTACATTATATTTTCATAAATTTTTACTATTTATTTACATTTTTCCGATGAATTTTCAGTACTGAATTGATGCCGACTCTTGACCAATAGATGGCGCTGTATGTCCGGAATAAATTTTATTTTTTATTTTATTTTTTGTAATAAAAACTATCCTATGTCCTTTCTCAAGTTCCAAACTATGTCTGTACCAAATTTCACACAAATCGGTTCAGTAGTTTAGGCGTGAAGCAAAGACAGACAGACAGACAGACAGACAGAAAGACAGACAGACAGACAGACAGAGTTACTTTCGCATTTATAATATTAGTTTGGATAATATATAATAAACCAGCCTATAAACGTCCCACTGCTGGGCACAGAACTCTTTCCATATGGAGAAGGACCGAGCATTGATCACCACGCTTGCTCATTGCGGATTGGCAACATCAGCTTATAAAACAAAATTTTGCCATCCCAATACTACTATCTCTAAAAGGTTTCTCACTTTAAATAAAGCAATAGTTCCCCAATGAAGTCATAAAGGACCAGATAATAGTTCACCAAGGGCTTGTGGGTTTTGGTTTAAAAATTCTTACGATGCGGAAGCAAGTCAATTTGGGTCAGGACTCGAGACAGGAATAACAATGTCTGTAAAGACAGAATTAACGAGACCGCTTCGGGCCAGAGACGAATTTGGGATAAAACACCAACTGTCAATATCATAGGAAGCAAAAGATAAAAGTTTTCGAGGGTCTTCGCCTAATTGGGCTCAATTTCGGGCAGTTAAAAACTGAAAAGATTAATTAAATCGGGAAAATTTAAATTTAACGAGGTTTTTTGTTTTAATGCAAAGTGTTAATTAAAAAGTTAAATAAATTATGAGTTAGTAAGTACTTACGGCATATGTATTATACAAGTCTTTGATTAGCATTAACATTATTGTCCTTTCTTTAAACCCTTAATCAAGGTACGGCCCTGTACCAAGTAACGTCACCCCAAACTTTAATGAGGGTATGAGTTCAGTCGATTGCTCAAGCCTTATGAGCTGGCAAAATTGAAATGCTTTCTCACTTGTTTCATAATAACATGCAAATTACCTCGTTCGAAGTGTTCCTTCGACCCCAGTAAGCTTATTTAAGGAGGAATTTATAAAAATAAATGTGTACATGTTTCACATAAATTATTTTGAAGGGATCTGAGGATTTCCCTTTAAACTGATTGTTTCCTTTCCAAATTAGATATACAGTATACAGTGAATAGTTAATCGTTATTAACTTCTGAAAAAAATAACAATTAAGAGTAATTTTTATTATGTAGATTGTAGACAGTAAGTTTTTTATAACCGTGGCAAAATTGTCATTGCATTAATGTATGCTTGGAAGTTACGCCTTATGGCGACAAAGCACATAACGAAAAAGCGATTTCCTTTGACCTTCAAAAATATTGAAATGTATGCACCCAAGTCACCACCATTAATAATCCTAAGACAGGCAATAAATAACGCATATCTGATCTCAGAAAACCATTGAACTGGAAACGGTAAAAATAAATCTTACCAATTCACTATTTGGCGAATTCAAATGGAATTTATAAAGAAATGCTGGCATCCTATTGGTCAGTAGAACTATAGGTCCGTATATGGTTGGTAGACAAACTCTGTGGAGTCAACACTGATTGGAACTGATTCGTTGCTTCCAACACCAGACCTTGTTAATCTTAACGAACGTCGCACTGGGGAGTGTTCCATAACTTTGTTTGGATCCACTCTGTTACGTAGGTATATCTATCTATCTCCGAAGTTCTTTTGTCAATCCTTTGGGATGCTTAATTACTTGAATTTGAAATACAAGGATAGCGCGGAATGAAGGAGAAATGAAAGTTGGTAAAATAATTTGAAAAATTGTTATTAATGGACATGAAATACTTTTGTTTTGATTGCACCGAAAGAGATATTGGTTAGTGTAATACTGGAGGATAGTAATTATGGCAATATGGAAAAACTTTTTTATTCATAATATGAAATTAAGGAAACATAATTTATGCAGAAACAGATACTCGAATCAATTAATTTGGCTCTTAACGAATAATTTAATCCTCTTAACATTTTTTGGCACTCTTGACATAAAACAACTTTTTACTTGAATACTTTCATGAAGTTTGTTTTTACTGAACCACTTATGCATCGGAAAGTGCTTCATGAATTCTGAACAGCATTTCCCCATATTGCGAACAAAGATTGTACGGTTCTCAGCCAGATGGTATTAATTGCACTTCTGGCAAACTACAGGCCAGTCAACATGATTTGGATAGCTTTAGTGAACTTGCCAGTCAACGTCGGTTTCAGGAACTGGCACTGAAATTTGAATTGCTTATACTGTGACGGCAATTGGAATGCCAAATAGAACCATTTGGTTGCTTAGTTAGCAAGAATGATATTATTATAGACACCCCTATTGTATGAGGTATTTATTACCAATACTTTTTCAGCTCCAAAAAATATTGTTTTGTTTTCTTGAATATAATAAAAAGTAATAATATTTAAATACTTAAACGAAAAAATGTAAAAGACTTTTTCACAAGGAAAATGTTTCCTTTGCTACAACTTACCATATTTTTCAAAGTGAATAAAACATACGCAACTGTAAGAATTAAATATTCAAGAATTTATATTCTTTCTTCAACCAATAAACTTAAAGGTTTTACTAAATAAATAATTCAGGAGGCGTTGGAGAGTAAGTCAAACTTTTTATCTCAAAAGCACTTTTATTATGTTAAAGGGAAGGGAATAGGGATTAGCGGCCAGTTATTGCTGATCTCTATAGGTTTTCGATTCAAAGTAATTATAACTACGATTGATACTTCTAATATGTCAGGTAACAGTGGCTGAAATCTTTGAGTGGTGAGAATTTCTCTCGTGGCATTGTGTTTCTCAAGATCGCCGTTTTGAGGGTCAAAATTTTCTCGTTCTTTAAGACTCGTGGCAAAATGATTGCTTTTGAAATCAAAGGACTTCCGATTGCGGGTCACTCCTTGACATTCTTTTTTTTCGTTTGGACTGCTTACGAATGGAGTTTCTTTTTAATTTTTTTACATGGCAATAACCTAGCTAGTTGACCGGTGGTATTGGGTGATGTAGGTACAAACAGTTTTTTGAATGAAAAAGGTAATATTAATATACGAATTCGATTGTGTGACAATAACACGTCAGAAAGAAAATTACCGAAGCAATACAGACCTAATTTTGTGCTCAATATACAAAACCTAAATATGTTAATATCGATCAACACAGCGTAAAAATGTTCCATAAAAACTGTCTAACAAATCTGTATGTAGTACGATCTACTTTGAAACAAAAAGTATAACGGTAAATAAAAGATGAGGCCGGCAAATGAGTTTGAGTTTTATAATAGAAAAAGTTTACTTGGATTTAATTACAAAAAAGCGTTTAAAGGTGTAGTAGACGTAAAGAAGAAACCTTGACGTTGTATATTTAATTCAAATACACAAAAAAGGTAAATACAAAAGAGTTTTAATGTTAAATTCTAAAATAGATTAGCGGACAGTTTTTAAATAACTGATGGGGTTTCGATCGCAATGTACACAATTCCCGATTATAAATACTCTGTGCAGTGTTTTTTTTTAACAATTATTTTAGAAATTCTGTCCCTCATCATCCATTTTATGTTTATAACATAACAAAACATACCATCACGCCTGTATCCCCGAAGGGTTAGGCAGAGGTGTACCAATGTACACCCCCAGTTCGCCGGTATGTTTCTTACGTCCCATGTAATAGGGGGCGAGCCTATTGCCACTAACCGGGCACAAATCCAAACTCCGACCTGTTACTGAGAATTTCATAGAAAAACCCAATAACACCTTGGTCGACTTGGGAATCGAACCCAAGACCTCTAGCGTAGCAGTCGCGTTTAGCACCACTAGGCCAACGAGGCAGTTTTATTTTTATAGTAATGTAATAATAATAATAATCCAGCCTATAAACGTCCCACTGCTGGGCACAGGCCCCTTCCCATATAGAGAAGGCACGAGCATTGATCATAATGTTTATAGTCCAAAAGTCAATTTTAAATTATATTGAGAACAGTTTTGTTACCTAATTACTGTTACATGTTACTGTACTATGAATTTAACTGTCTAACGGTGAACGAGTTGCTCTAGTTTTTGTGAGCCATCTCAAAACTGGTATTCTATACTCAAACAGGTTTAAAATCAGTATTGTAAGCATTTAATCTACATGAATCTTAGAGGAAGTATTTAAAGATAGTATCTATATAACAGTCAATAATATTGTATTGGTTGCTGTTTATTTTCATTTATTAGTTTAATATGCTTGTGGTTCCGTAGCCATTAATTTGAAATATGAAGTGTAGTAATATTATATTGTCTTCAGTGCATACTCAGTACCAACAAATACCAAAAAAAAACAACCCTTATTGGTATTATGTGGTTCTAGGCTGAGCAAATAAATAAATAAAAATCGTTATAATATCGTAAAATCTCTCTGCATAACAATAAACTGAAACATTTCTATACCAACTCAAAATGACATCTTGTATCGCAATACGCAATCAACAATCTACGGCTACAATCAGCGCAATCAATTCCATTTCATATTTAAATTTTACAAGGCGTCATAAAATCTCAATGTACGGGAGGCAGGAAATTAGCGGAGCAAGAGGTATCGTTGGGCGGGCGCGGGCCAAGAGCCTCGAGCCCCGCGCCTTCCGCCCCCACCGCAGTCTCCGATCCAACGTCGACCGTGACGCACGCTGCTCGACGCCCGAACCTCCACACAACCGCGCAAAATTCAACCCGAAATCCGTGAATTTAAACTCGAAACCCAGTGAAAAAATCACATAAACCCGAAACTTTCGCAACTCTCTCTGTGTGTTTAAAGTGCTGGTGTTAGTTTTATTCAACTGTGGATTTTAATACCTCTGTGATCGCAGTCGCGACTTAACAGCGGGTTATAATTGAGCTTTGTTGAATTAAGGTAAGCGCTTTTTTTACGGAATAATAAAAGACATTTTTACGTTGCCTTTTCATACAGATTTAATTTTAGGAATCGTTTTTTTCGCGTTATCTACGAGTAAGCGTAGTTTATTAGGGTTCCGTTCCAAATTGAAGGAAATTGAAGTTAAATATTTATCCTGGTTAGTGTGTCAGTATGTCCATCGGTGAGTCACAGTCTGGGATCTTATGTACCTACTACGTGTCTCTTTAATGTATGATTACTTATTTAGATACATTAGTATTTGGTCAAGAAAGTAACACTTTTTCGAAAGGGATAGGAGATTTGATAGAGGCAGATATTATGTTCTATGCAGGTAATGTTTAATATTTAAAGAGTAACGTTTAATGTATGTATAGATTAATGCAATTTATAATTTTATTTACTATTGTTCGGACAATTATTGATTCATACACCTGCTGGTATCGGTACTGAAAACCTGAAAGGGTATCGGGTTCGGAACCAGTGTCAAAAAATAATCCCTGAGATGGGATACTGGCGTTACTAAACTCCTGTGCCTAGAAAGGCATGAAATGCCATGGTTTCGTCACCTGATCTCACATAGTGGTGTATTGTATACATCTAGGTATGTACTTACTTTGCAGAACCAAGGAAGAGCGTGCATACAGATACTTGTATACTCTATTTCTCTTATTAGGTACAGGACCCTAATGAGCAGTAAGCAGATGTGTACCGTATTTTTTAGTGTGATAGGAGCTTTGAACGATTAATTTTTATTAAAAAAATTACTAAAATCTTTAAACCATTACCGTCATAATCATAAATTGTTTAATCTATCTTAATCTTAATAGATTCTTTTGTATCTAGCCAACAAGAAACGTTAAAAAATATTAATAATTTACAATAACAATATCTACTTTACAATACGACTCATAATAACCTTCAAATACACATGTTTCCATACAAAACGTAACAATCCCAATAGTAAAACATAATCTATCATTGTGTTTAGAAGATAAGTCGAGATAAGATAAACAAGAGTACCTATGCTCTAATTATTTGCTCTAAAATATCAAACGTTTAACTGACAAATAATAAGTGTAATATGTCTTGAGATTGACAATATTATAACAAGTAAACATAGATTTGAAAATGGTTATACTATGCAGAAGGCGTCAATTATTGGAAAAACTAGTTAGGAATTCGGAAGAAGTAATCGCAATTAGATTCGATTTAGTGCGTTTTTCCTTCAGCAACAGCATTTCTTCCTAAATAATTGTTTACGATTAACGTTTCATAAAAATTGAAGTCTGATAGGCGCCTAAAATTGCAAAATGCCTATGATTAATAGTGGAGATGTATAAGCTAAATAAATGAATTATTTCATTGGTATTCCGATGCAAACAGGCAAAGGACGCTTCCAGCTCGGATGAACAGACAACCAGTAAAATGCATCTGGGTGGGACTGCTAAGGTACAACTTTGGTAAGGCATTTCCAGCACTGGATATATGATTCAATTGATAGTTGAAACTAGCTCCTAGCAAACTGAGTCCTCAAATATATTGTTGGTTTTTTATCGACATAAATTATATGGGTTACTTTTAAACGTGACAGTCAAGGCGTGGACGGGATTTGATATTCTAAGGGTGGACACTTATCCACGAAGTATCTACATTGTCACAAGTTCTTTTGTCCAGTTTGGGTACATTTCGGACTTCGTGTATATACTTAGATAGATATTTATTAAATAATCATAAAACATCATCATCGTCCCTGCCCTGTTCCCAATTATTTTAGGTCGGTGCTATGCGCATTCAGTTGCCATTCATCTCTACTACTCCTCATCTCGGTATTCACTCCTTTCTTTCTCATATCATCTTTCACACAATCCGTCTATCTCTTTTTCGTTATTGCTGTGCATGTATACGCAACTAAACATGTACGTATAAAACTACTGAACACTTTTTTCTTAATAAGGTACAACCACTATACATGGGCAATTTTTCAATATGTTAAACAATAAAAGATTCCCGCTTTTGAAAAAATCTGTAGTTAATCTAGAGGTTTAACTTCCTAATCTCCTTTTGCTGTTGACTGTACTTTCTGTCGGAAAAACTAAGCCTTATTTACGCGGGAAAGGATTACGTAACGTTAAGCCCAAAAATAAACGTTAAGCTCCGTCTACAGGTGGGCGATGCTTTATTATGTAATAACAATTAAATATTCTTTCATCCGAATTTTAATCTTATTGACTTTAATTTATGATTCAAAATAATTTTATGAATGTAACAAATTTAAGTAGATTGGGTGCGTGACAGACGTCAGGGGCTGGGGGTAATACTGATCAGCACTAACGCAGTCAATAAACATAGTCAAGTCAAATCAGCACTGACCTGTCAGGATTTTGACATCAGTAATTTAACTCAACGAAATTTATCAAAATTGAATCACTATATTTTATTTACAACTAAAATACTTAATATTATTTTTATCACGACTTCCTTTTCTTCTTTATGTTTTACATTTTTAGGTGTGCCTATAACGTAGTGTTTATATACTCTTTGGTTGTGACTTCCTTCATTTATTAACGAGAATATTACTCTAAGGGTGCATCCACATCTGACGAACGAGCATTACACGAGCTGCTCGCGAGCCGTTCGCGAGCCGTTCACGAACGCACTAGTGTCAATTACGCCGTCTGACAGACGCGAGCGGTTCGCGAACGGCTCGCGAACAGCTTGCGAGCTGCTCGTGTAATGCTCGTTCGTCAGATGTGGACGCTCCCTAACAATTAAAATAATTTAATTTAATTTAATTTGTCAAATTAAATTAATTTGTTAATTATAATTAGATATCCAAACTTTACTAATTTGAGATAGACGGGATTTCTCGTTTCAAATACAATCTACGGAATAGAGTTTCGCTAAACCTGAATGATAAGAAAGGTTGTTCAGGTAGGTAATCAATTTAAACCTAAATTGTCTTTCGCCTGTTAATTGAATTCTATTTATCATTTTACTATATTATATTAACCGGTTTATATTAATGATCTCTCAAATTTAATTCAAAATTTGGATTAAATATATTTTGCACTAAAAAAAATATGTAGGTATTTTAATACATACGTTCCTTCTGACTAGCCTTTTACCAAGCTATATTTAGTTCGACTTTCAATCTTACTAAATAGTTTATCACACACAGTATAGTCTGTATACATGCCTGCTTTGAAAATCAGTTTTAGTGTAAACACTAAAGAATCTTTATTTAAGAAAACTACATTATTTTCAATAAATTTAATTTATAAGCAAGCAATAGGGCTGTATACATATAATATATTTTTTTTCTTTTCTGCCTCTCCCAAATCCTTCCAAAGTTCTCCATCCCACGCCACTTCGAACATACAAATCATTTTAAATAGATATTTAAATTAATCAACATATTTTTGTTCTCTATATTATTATGACGTAGCAAGCGAATCTTATAAGTACTCAATCTTTTACTATTATCTCCTGGTTGTCACTCCAAATCGCGTAAAAGGATAATTGGTTTTTCCTCACAGTAAAAAATTCAATCACAGCTCGGGATTGGTATTGCTTCCAACAAATGGCGGTAGGATTGCCATGTATCTTCGATCGCATTATAACATAATATATGGGGATGTCGGTCGCTAGGTTAGAAGGGAACACCTTTAAGTAAGGGACCGAGGAATCCACTTTTAGATTTTATTTTCTTATTTTTTTTTGGGAGAATGTCACTGATTATGGTTTTTATCATTATCTCAATAATGGGATACAAAAAGATGGCAGAAAAAAAACAAGGGATATAAAACATTGCCGACTTATTGAAAAATTGTAAAAACATAAAATTAAAACAATTACATGTCATACTCGGTAATCATTCATTGGTTTAGTTAATTAAAATTATAAATATAAGTTCTATTTTTTGTAGAAAAAAAAAAATTACCGTTACATAAAAGAGTACACACTTAATTATTCAAACTTGTAACGATTAAATAAAATAAAAGACTGACTTCAACAATCAATGATACCGAACATTAATTTTATATTGTACTTTAATATCCATGATTTCAAATATTAATAAATTAATGTAAACGTAACTATAAACCACATATCCGCATAAATAATGAGGCTGAACCACAATTCACAAATATTTATCATTTGTTCTAAGTAACTGAATAATGTTTACTATGTTAATTTAACAATTCACATGAAAAGTCTCTGTATACAGAATACTTGTGGTATGGAAACCTCCGTGGTCGAAACCACTTTTCTACATTGCTTCGGGTCTAGGTGCTTGTGGCCCCTTCATTTGTTTCTGATTCCATAACACATGTGCGTACCCACTTTACTCCTCATTTAATTTAAAGGACCATGGTTAGGTTGTTTACTAACGTATACACTAAATTACCATAACTCGATACAGCTAAACTGGCATATTATCCTGCCAAATCCTGTGAAACTCGAAACTGACAAAAACAACCATTAACTATCAAGCAATAAGTAGTACTTATAACTATGCCTCTCTGAATAAAGGCGAGATAAGATTTTCACCAAGCACATGTAATGTAAAATTTTCAGACTTTACCTAAATAGCAAAAATCGGTCATGCGAAGCAGAGGCTTATTTTCGCTTGAGATTGGCCTTCAAATAACACTTCTATTTTCATACAACGCAGATCTTATGGGACATTGCTCTCCTCATAGGTCAAGAGTTCATTCACCTTTAACGACCTGCGATCCTTAGTATGACCAAGTAAAACCTTCACGCAAGCTAACATGCACGCATATAACAATGAGTTATGCAAAATGGCCAACATAATTAACGCTTTTATTATAAGTGGAAAAAAAACGACTTCAGAAAAGGTGCTTAAGTTACCATTTGGACATAATGTGTTTATTGGAAGTACAATTTGCTCACACATTTGATAAAGATACTATATTAGGACATCCAAATCAATATCCAAAATTAAAGTGGTGTTGTACCCATTTTATGTTTTTTTAGTCAACGCTTATCGAAAGCTAAGCTAAGGTAATTGAATTATAACTATCCTATTTTATTTGCTTACATTTCCTTCAACGTAAAAAATAGTGCAAGTTTTATCAAAATTGGTCTACTAATTTTCAAGATATGGACTGCTAAAAGTGTACCAAACATTACGATAAATTCGGTTCAATTTTTATAACCATTTCAATGTTCCAACGACCCACATATAGGTTTACGACCTCTCCGATAAGTAGTGAGAATGAATTATATAGTTTTGGCAACTATTACTTGGCATGAATAGATAATGTATTGGTGTAAGTCTTTGAAAAGCATGGGGAATATAATACGAATGAACGTAGATAGATTGGCGTTATTTGTCACGTCTTTTATGAGATATACAAAAGAGTATTTTTTTGTTCATGTTGCTTATTATCTGGAATGTTCTATGATGTAGATTCACAAGACACAAAGGTGAAACTAATTTATTCTTTTCCATACTTTGGTTCTATTTTACTATTTAAATACGCGTTATTGAGAGTTTTTGATTTTTTTGTTAGAGTTTAGATTATTGTTAACGGGTTAGTCAGAAAAATATTTTTTTGTCCTCTACAAAACGGTGTAGTATAGTGGCTAAAAATTAAGGCTTGGATGGTGAGCCATATACACAAGAATATCACCTGAGCCCAGTCCTATGTACTTCCTTTGAATTCTACATTTCAATGGCATAGTAGGAATGGGTCTTTGAAATTTGACTGCAATAACCCATGATTCTGATTTGTTATCTAAAATTCTACAAACTCGAGAATACCAGGCTATCCAAGAACGTAAATATTAACGTGTACTTTAAGCTATTATTTTATTTCTCACTTTTTCAATCTAAAATGAAGATATCTAAATTACTCAGTATCGTTTATCATTGAAAATCAATAAATTAGATAGATCATAATTTAAACGCCCAAATATCCTAACCAATGTTATGACAGATGACATAACTGGAAGTGTTCCCAATATTGTAATCATCTGAACTAAGAAAACTAAACCGTCGCGCGTCGGTGACGTCATCGAAACCATATGCTCGCGCGCATGTATCGTAGATAAATGACAAGGACAGAAAAGTAACAGAAAATCCAATCAGTACAACTTTTCTGTCGGCAGCTAGAAAGAAAAATTGGATATTATATATTACTATAACATCGGCAGACATATTTTTCTCATCCTATCAATATTTAAAACTAAACTTACCACGATAGAGAGATAGATATTATCTATTATAGTATTGTTGACATGCACGCCTATAGTTCGAATATGTCAAAAAAAATGGGTTGAATGACTCCAAAACTAATCTAAATAAAACTATTAAAATGATTTGTTAAATTTCAATTTTTGCGATTGCCATTTAAATGACATAGTTTAATTAAATAGATTGCCTTCTGTATATTTTTACATTGTGGCACAATTTTAATTTTGTTGATAGGCCGTTTTTAATCGGCTCCCGGATTTAGCCATGAAAGAAAGCTTATTAATATGAATGAATAAGGGACTAGGTAATACGATTACAGACGATTGATTTATTAAATATATTTAGTCTTTGATATTTTTGTTTGGTTCAAAAATTATTATATGGGAATGGCTTTTTATCTGTACACTTTGTTGTTGTGTTTCCGGAAGTATATTTCATTCTGATTCTGATAAAAAGAAGTGATAGAGTATTTGAGTGTTTTAAATGAATGACCTATTATTTCTTTTTGATCTATTAATCACTGTGTATGTTTGTAGTTTTTAAATAGCTTAGACATGGATTTCTTCATATATTAAAATTTTAAGTTTGACTGGCCTGTTTGTCTAGTGGTTAGTGACACTGACTGCTATACCGGAGGTCGTGGGTTTGATTCCCACCCAGGACAAATGTTGTGTGATGAGCACGATCATTTGTTCTGTGTCTGGGTGTAATTTATCTATAATATGTATGTATTTAGAAATATATAAGTATGTTTATTAAGTGTCTAAACCTATATCCGTACACATTTGTAAACGTTGTAATTGTATCTTATAAATGATTTCTTAGTAATCTAGTTAAATTTCCAACAAAGGCTCTTACTCAATGAACATATGTGTAAGCAGGCCATACATATTACGAACTGACATCGTAACATATTTTCGACCTACAAACATTGTAAACTGACGTACTTACTTTGATGTCCAAGCATATCTAATTTAATAGTTTCCAAATATACAATAGTGTTACACAGATGTTCATAATTATGTATGTAGTTATAATTCGGTCGTTGGGGAAATAAAAAACTGTGTTATATTCATTGTAAAATGGCATAATGATTAGCTTTTAATGTTGTTATGCGTTATTTATTTATATTTTATTTATTCAGGTTAACCAACAATTGTTTACACATAACTAATAAAAAGTAGCTTATCTAATACATAAAGGCAGGTGTAACAATCACTTACAGGTTAACACCACATTTAATACAGGAAACGGTTAAGATTATAATCAGTAACAAATAGGAACAATTATAAAATTTAAGTTATAGGACAAATAAGTGATAGCAACGCATTCTCTCAGCGGCAAATACCTAAGTAAGTACTGCTAATTGACACAACAAAAGTCTTCACGGATTATATAGATTCACAATATTATCAATTTCATCTCAAATATATGGTAAAATCATAGAGACAAAATATGATAACAGATTTATGATAAGAAGCTGTTACCAGCTGCTTCGCTTGCGTATAAGGATATGTAAGGAAATGTATTGTATTTATGTGTAACCAGAAGCTTGTATATGAAATTAAATGCTTCTACTTTGAAAATGATGATTTTCCGTATAAACTTTTAACACCTATTTCACCTCCTTCAAAGGTAGATGCAAAAATCGCTGAAATTTGTATTTATATATATTGAATCAGAAGCTTGTATATTTTTTATGTTCCTAAGTCCTAACTTCTATTACCAAATTTTTTAAACGACATTTGAAATCCTTCTCTATATTCAAAGGGGAATTAGTTCACAGTTGTTGTTGTCTAGTGTTTTTTACACGTGCAATTAGATACACATTACAACATATACTAATAACGTTTACCACATTGACTGGTGAAGCGCCAAAACGCATGTTTATTATTACCGTGGTTAATTCCAACCTTGTTGGATAACTAAACGTTGTTCAAATGCATTTTGGCAAATATTTTCACGAACAGTTTATAAGGAAAAAGAAAATTATTGACACAATGAAAACCAATCAAGCCTCGTGGGTCCTTCTAATACATGTCAAAAAGCAAATATCTTATAAAAAAGTTAAATTAATATTTCTTTAATGACATGTGAAACAAAACCCGAGTACGTTTCTCGTTACGCAATATGTTAGGTTGAAATTAGCTCATCTAGATAGGTATCTATCTAATACATATATAACAAGCTAAAGAGTTTGCTTTGATCCTAATTCATTTGATAGCACAATTCTCAAAAAGTGTATAGACGAGTGATCCACAGCCCAGCTAGTAATATCCACAGACATTTCCTTCACCAGAAAAATAGGTACGCAAAAATAGCGCCCACAAACATTCGTGGAAACGTCTTACAAAAATCGTTATCGATCTGTTTCATCAGTCTTCGTAATTCATTTATCTTGTTTCCGCCATTATTCAATGCTGAACACAAACACTCCATGTTATTCTTTTGAGATCCGAGGTTGTGAGTCAGCAGATTTTCTCTAGCAGCAGTTGGATGACGGATTAAACTTTACTTTGTACTAAAAAGGTCTATTATGCTTTTGTCGTTTGATGCTGGCATATAAAGAACCGAAAAAAAATCAAAGTTGACAAATCATAAATAAGAACTTTTATTTTTCTAGCTATATTAAAAGCTTATCTGTCTAAATAATTTCCTGTTTTTTTTTTAGGTCATAACTTAGAAATGAAACATGACTGCAGAAAATAAATAGTTTAATAACACACAGGTTACATGAAGTCAAAGATGCCAGACAAGACAAGGCCAGTCTGGACCACAGTTTCTCTTATACATTTCTTGCCAAAAAAGTACTGACTTTATTGGCAAGAAAATTATTATATAAGATTGCGGGACAGTGACAACAGTATTCTGAGGACAGTGGCAGAGAATATTTACTCTCCTATTGTAAAACGTTTTATGGGTGTGATGAATGAGTGAAGTACTTCCCTTTCGCTTGTGCGTCGTCCACATACTTTGGATTTATATGTATATGTAGACACTAACATTAATTATAAGAAATTTACTAACACAGCGGATCTTATGTTGTCTGGAATAAAGAATTTATTTATTTATTATTTATTTATTTATGTAAACTGTTGGCTGGTGCGACGAAATAGTACCGTATACGAGATCTAAAGCATGAGTTTTAAAATGTTAAGTTGCAATTTCGTATCATTCACACTTACCTACTTGAACGCTTAGCACCCTACAAAATCTTACCTTTTGCATCTTTACCTGTAAGAGTTATTACTTATTTCCCTTTCCAATACTTGTTCTTTGAGAGCCTCTTACAGTTTAAAGGCACTTTGAATATTAATTATTCTGTGGTTCACTGATTTTCGGCCTTTTATTATTTACCTCTTATCTGTATTGGGAAGTTTTGTTATATTGGTTTGTGAAGCTTATAATGTAAGTATGCAAAAATATAAAAAAATGCAAATTTTGGTACGGTCTATAAATGAAATGTTAAGTTCAAAATTTCTTTTAGAAATATCTATAATAATATTAATTCCTTTCTATGATTGCAAACCTTGTGGCTTTTAGTAAAAAATACTTGAGCAAAGCCCAAATTCGCAAAAGGTTAATACCAGTCTCATAGCTTTTTGTTTTTTTTTATTGCAATCTTATCGAAGGAATGTTTGAAAATAGTGGGTCAAACAAATTCGAGGCGGTTCGCTGGAAAAACTTTTCCATTCGTAAAATTAGGTAGGTTTAATAATTTTATAAGTAGGTTTAACCTTGTCAATAAAGGTGTGTGGTTTCCCAAGACAATTATTAAACACGAAAATGAGTTCTTGTTCTTGTTTTAATGAAAATAATATCCTGTAGTAATTTCAAAGGTACAGGTAGTTGAATAAACTGTCTTTTTAATTTTAGGTTTAGTTTCTAATACTTACTGGATACCTTTGTGTAACTTTAATGGTGTACAATAAAGAATATTTTATTCTATTCTATTCTACCCTTACACTTCTTAGACGTTTACAAAATATTATAATCCAGCCTATAAACGTCCCACTGCTGGGCCCAGGCCTCTTCCCATATAGAGAAGGCACGAGCATTGTTCACCACGTTTGCTCTCTGCGGATTGGCTATTTCAGATACCAAATTTTGGAGTCCAGGTTTCCTCACGATGTTTTCCTTCACCGTTTGTCAGAAGTGTCATAGAATAATTAAAAAAGTACACATAACTTTGAAAAAGCCACATTGGTACTTGCCTGGGTTCGAACCTGCAACCTTGTGCATACAAATCCGTTCAATGAACCGCTAGGCCACCACGACATTCAAAATAATATGTTACGAAAATCTAAATGTTTACTACCTACCTGTTATTGTTACACAAAATTTAAATTATAATTGTTCAATAGATCATTAAAGTCGTAACCGTAGGAAAAAGGTAAAAGCTCAATTTGACTCAATTCAAATGTAAATCTAAGTAAGAACAAAAATTCTACTTAAAAAAAATTAAATAGCATTCCCGACATTTTTCTCAACAGTAAATGAAAGCCCCGAATCAGCAATCAGCTACTTGTTGTATCTTCGAGAATGATTGAAAAATATCTTGTGAAGCGTCTGGATTACATTTCTGAAACGCCGAGTATTTTTTCATTGACCGAAGCGAGGCCAAAAGTCAAGATTGGTTGGTCCTAAACAAACGGTAGAAGATCGCAAATACAAAGAGAAGTTGTAGCATTCTTTGTTAAATGTTGTTTTTACTGTTTATCGGGAATGTAGATAGCAATGCCTGAAACACGGCGCGAACGTGACCGGGTACACTTTTGCTATAAATTCAAGACGCTTGTTGCTAGGAGATAATTTGTAGGTCTTCTTTTGTTTTATTCTGAATTGCTCTCATTTATTTAGCGTAGCCTCCTTAAACATTTTCTGACTAGATATAATGGTCATTAGTTTACTGGAAAACAACAGATTAAGTTTTGATTATTTCTTTTTACAGGGCGTCGAAGTAGGTTTTATGTAAAAAATATAGGTAAAGCGCCCTGTTAACGTACAAACTTGCTTGACAAATTTGTTGTTCAAACTTCACGTTTTCGCGAATACATACGTGTAGTAACCGAACACTCTAAAGCTCTTTGTAAAAAAGCTTGAAATACAAACCGAAACGAAAATTGGCAAAATACATTTATATAATTAAACATAAACATTTAGTACAAAACTCGTTAAGAACGAGCAAACAGTGGTAGCGTTCACTCAATGCGATTAAACATTATGTCGGTGTTTTATTTTCATCAATTTTATTTGAATACGAGAACTCAATACTTCTAAGAAACTTTCTGAACGTTTTCTAGCGCCATTAAGGAGGGTAAATACAGAAGTTCCACAAACATCTCATCATGGTGAATGTGAAAATCATTTTATTTTTGTTCCTGCAATATAATTATACGTATTCTTCTAACGATAGGGCTAGTCAGACAGAGCAAAAAAATTTTTTATATTGAATTCAGTTTACAACTCGGAAAAACTTAATGGCAGGAAACTTTACGTTTAAAATTATAAAAGTTTAACCAAGAATAAATAAAGAAGTTAGCATTGAATTATTACCTACTTATTTTACAATGAAAGCTAAAAAGCTTTATTTTTATTAGATGACGAATCGTAAAACTATTTTTTATCTAGCTAACGTCGCCTAAAGCTAGACTTCTGAACACATTCTTTTAATACCAATGCTCTGTATACTGTCTGATTTTTATCAAGAATCTATTTTTGAATCGGCTTGCAAGATTTAGTGCATCGCGGTGAACCGACGAAGTATTTATGAAAACTTGTTGTAACACAAATAAACGGTGCGGTTATAGATTCGCTGGTATTCCCGCTGACGTACGTGTCTTTTACGTATTTTTATACAAAATGGAGAACACAATATGACGTTTACTGAGCAAAATTAAATGTGTAAACTGGAGAAAATATTTCGAGCTCGTTATGAAGTTTTATGCGCCAAATTTTGTATATTGATCTGAGTTATAGTGTTTTCACTCAAATTGTCTCACAAGTTTTCTAATAAAAACATTAAGATATTCTTCTTCTTTCTTCTTTTCGTGTCGATGGTAGATTAAAATTAGAGTATATTGGCCCAGTAAGTTGCGACAGCGCTTTACGTCACCCAAAGTGCAGGTGTACGGACAATTTGGGCAATTTAACAAGTGCGGCATGGTTTGTTTGGGAGCTCCACATTCGTATTCGGTAGGGGATCGATTATTCCCCATTTTGCGAGGTTGTGTTTACAGCGGCCTACCTGGGTTCGCAGTCGATTAAGTGCTTTCCAGACAGGCCACTGCAAATCACTACCAGGTGGTAAGTGCTCCTTGGGTTGCAGGAAGTCAGGTGGTGGAGCATAGTGTTCTTCCCACATTTTCGTCCTTGCCTAAGGTCTTGGATAGTCTGAGTACAACGGATGGAGCTCTTTCGACTTTTAAGTCGAAAGAGCATTAAGGTATTGAATAATTACTGTTTTGTTTAGAGTATATAATATTGTACAGCACAAATGACTAAAAAACAACTAACTTAGGTATGAAGAGAAAATGAAACTTAAATCTACGTTCATAACATCCTCTATATCGATAGCAAATATGTCGGAAAATAATTGTCCTGAAACATTCTTTTTTAGCTCAAAGAAACAAAAGAAAAACAATTTATTATAGCCTAAAGCAGTAAACATTAACAATAGTAGGTACTGCGTAGAATCTCTGTAATATTGTTAGGTATTCAGTAAAGTCTGTTGTCCCGCATCTAGGCTGCGTGTCAGGATTTCCAGGAAACCTGACAATGTATTATTGTTGAGCTTGCCAGAGATGGGCACAGGTGAAATTCTAAGAGATGTTTATGCTGGAATATGGAATAATAAATGGTTTGTGGGTTGAATACATGTATTATATTTATTTGGAATGCACCTCGTCGTTAACGGAAGGGAAAGTTGTAATGAACTACTTAAATTTCTAAAATAAAATAAAGAAACTCGTAATAAAATGTCATGTTCTCAATTTTCATTTGCTAGAAACATATTACTCCCCTTCCTTGTATGTTCTTCTGATCAATTTCGTCGCGGTTTCCTAGTCTATTGAATCTACTGTTGTTCTTAGAAATACTGAGCATAATGTATCGGTGGAATTTGTTTGATTATATTTATAATTGTGTTGTAGATTCTGATTGTATGTATCATGTCTCTCTATCAAAATAATAAAAGGTCACTCTGAGTGCTCTGACTTAAATAAATGCTATGTTATATTTCACTCTTTTTATTTAAGTCAGAAATCTAGATTACACAACTTACATAATCCTTATACGTACTTTTTCTAAGTACATGGCGTGTATACAAACATGTCGTGCCAACTGCCTATTTACCGACCAAAGGAACAATGAATGACGCACAGACACAAGAAATTTGTGCAATACTGCCGTTTTTGTACGTAACATACGTAGTCGTTCTTTATTGTAAAACAGTTTGAATATAAGCCGAGTGGCAAATATAGGTCAACACGCGTCTAGTTGATTCGCTACCCGCATGTAAACAGTTTTTGAGTGATCCTCAATTGTTTTTACAACTTTGTTTATCTCATTTGAATGCTGGTGGAATTACCAGCGAAATTGGTCTTCAATTGTTAAGTGTAACCATCTTGTTAAAAATATTGAGAACGTACTTTTGGTTTAGGTGAGTGGAGAAAGGTTTTTTAAAACATCATTAATAAACTACATTATACTAATAAAATAAAACTAATATTAAAATACGTCTATGCCGATTTAGAGGCAATTTAATAATGAATCTTAAACAAGACATCTGAGCTCGCATTTTATCTATTCTAAGAACTTTATTACCAGGCATGTAAAAACTATATCCGAAGCTTAATCTAAGACTGAAGAATGAGGGGTAACCAAAACTACATGGACTGCTATGCGTGAATCTCTTTACCATTTATAACAGGCCACGCATGAGACATTTGACACTAATAATATAATATGTATGATCACATTATATGATTATAATGACATTATGACGACCTCCGTGGTCGAGTGGCGTACGCACCGGTTTTCAAGGTGTCGCCAGCTCTGAGGTCCCGGGTTCGATCCCCGGACGGGTCAATGTAGAAACTCACTTTTCTACATTGCCTCGGGTCTGGGTGTTTGTGGTACCTTCGTTGTTTCTGAATTCCATAACACAAGTGCTAAATAGCTACTTACTTTAGGTTCAGAGCAATGTATGTGATGTTGTCCGCATTCATTTTTTTATTTATTTATTATTATTTAAGTCTGAATGTTCATTGTTATCTGATTTAAATATTTGTGAAATACTCTTATGCACAGATTACTCCCGAGTGGGAGAGTTATTTTTTTTTTCTCGGTCGTTTCCATACCTTTCCTTTGAAATTATATTTTTCACTACAAACAATACCTTCCGGGAAAAGCTTACACAACAGGTATTAGTAGAGAATCTGTTTTCCTGTAAAGAATTCTAGTTTGCAGTTTTTATCTGGAATACTTCCCTTTATAAAAGATTGAATGTAAAGCTCAGCTGATAAAAACTATAAAAAAATACTTTGATTAAAAATGAAATAAGTTATTACATAGGTAGGTATTTAATCAGAAAGTATCACATACAAAAGATTGTCCATGTATGTACTTATGTAGGTATTATAAATTTCATTTTAATTATAAAATGTGTGGTTTTTCAAATTAAATGGGATTTAATATTGTATTCTTAAATGAAATCCAATTGCTTTTGCATCATAACACACGTTCCTGAAAACCGCATTAATTTAATTGCACACTGGTATTTTCAATATTTTTACAGTAAGTGTGGTAATTACAATAGGTATTATATATAGTTTTCACTGCAATGTTTAAGTAAAACTAGAAACTTAGTTTCATCAGTACAATGATGTGAATCGGAAATAAATAAAAGTCGAAAATTAATTATTTGCAGGTTATTTAATTTTTTAAACACCCAAAAAAGGGATAGACAACTACAGACAGATAATGCGTTCTCTTTACTTAACAACGAAAATATGATGTTTTTACGCTTTGAAATATGAACCCGTACCTACTTAATAATATAAGACTTCGAGTCAACCTATTGAAGGGAAAAAACCTTTACGATAGAAGATTTTTAATCTCACTTCGTTTAATATTTAACCTATACTAAAGCCAATATGGAAAGAGAATTAAACGTTACTAATTACGCAATTATCAACTTTGACAACATGTGTTTAAGTTCATGTTAGAATTACAAATATTACCGAAAAGGGCTTAAAGTAATTTGAATGTGATGGAAACTGAACTATTAGTCATTGAATTAAGGTTCATAATCCTAAAGCACGTTAATCATCTCTTTAAAGTGGCTGATATATAGGAATAAATGTTTCTTGCGTATGAAATTCAATATTGAGATTATTGACGTACGATATCTAGCATTTATTACACTTCGTCGATTCTATGAAGGGTGAGCATTTTACGATATGCATACTAATGATATGAACCTAGATCGTAACCTAGATTTTTTTCTTTTGTATGTTATTACGTAAAGGTAGCAGGAACATATTTACAAAATGAGCATAGGCCTAGGAACTACCCTACCAAGTCATGTATTTTAAAAGCTATTACCTACTAAAATATAAATAAATTATATTGGTTTTCAATATAATGTAACCCAAATCTAAAACTACCAACATTAAATTGAAATTTGAACTCTTTTTTTTTTAATATGTAAATTAATATCTATTTTATTTTTAGTAAAAAAAATAAATAATAATTCCAGCCTATAAACATCCCACTGCTGGGCACAGGCCTCTTCCCAAATAGAGAGGGCACGAGCATTGATCACCACGCTTGCTCAATTGTGGATATAGTATTTTTCACTTATTTAGTTAGAAGTACCTTAAAAGCGTGTTTTTTAGTTTTTTTTTTAACTATATTTATTTTTCACTTTTTAGTCCTAGCAGCAATACGTGTTGTCTGAATTCAAACGAATTGCTTTGTGGACTTAAATTTTTTTATTGTTTTTTTTATTTATTTACCTATGAAATTATTATATTGTCGCTGATTCTTGATAAGTGTACAAAGTTTGAATTCAATCTGTCCGTTTAAAGTGGGTCAAAATCGAGTCCAAAGGAGTCGGTTACATACATACATACATACAAGTGAAGCTAATTAAATCTTCTTGTAATAAGTTAGTTGAACAGTAAGCCTAGCGATCACTATCCAATATCGTAATAGAGAAATAAGTTTCTCAATTTACTGCTCGATGTTATGTTCAGTCAGTCGTGGAGTTTCGTTCCGCTGGCTTTAAAGGGTGGCCTTTGAAGAGATTCCTAACTATTTTATAGCGTTCCGTTTAAGTCCCACTTAAGTTTCAAATAGGCTGTATTTAGTGCTGAAATCAAAATGAGCTATGGGTTCTTGACTTTTCGCTTTGATAGAAATACTTCTACATCCAATCCATCTTACTTACTAAAGTACTTAAAACCATCCATCGTACTCATAAAACTGCTTAAAATTATTATGACCAACATGTTGAGATAATGTCAATAAAAAATATGATAGATATCAGAACATTTAAATCATCAATGTGGTGTCAAGATATACGGGTCAATTGATGTATCTCTCCAAGAAAATATAGAAATTATGTTCCAAAGTACCTTGATTCAAAACAATAATAATATCTATACACCAACTCAGGACATGAGATAGCGTAGATGAATAAACAAACAGATCAATAGTAAAATTAAATCAAATAGCACCTTAAAGCGAATAGGTAAGGTTGGTTTTCGTATATCTTTAGTACCACAGGTAGGTGCCACTGACGCTGTATACTTCAGAAGATCTAATCATAGGAATAGAGTTCGTCAGTTAAAGTTCACCTTTGAATGGATTTAGATCAACTGGAGTTATTTGCATATGAATGTATATTCGACGATTCTACTGAGATACCTCAGAGTTAGATAATGGAGTTTATAATAGGTGTTCCTGCCTTGAGGGTATGACGAAAATTGTTTTCATGAATTCTGAAATACGGTTGCTATGGTTTGGGTTTAACGTAACTGTGGGATATATAAATGTGGGTTTGGGGAATAATTAGTTTTTTTTTTCAAAAATAATTATTACTTATGATTTACTAAAATAAACAATTTTAGTGAGTAATTTATTGTCATTTGTTAATACTGCTAGTAGGAATTATAATGACTTAACGTCTATCAAAGATCAGTCTTATAACGCTTGTTATCAGACAGACAGACAGATAAACGATATAATGATCCTGGAAGGGTTTCCTTTTTTCCTTTCGAAGTACGGAACCCAATAACGGGAAAAGTAATATTAATATAGGTACCATTTGAAAACATCCATTCATACTAAGTTACTTACTGTATGAAAAGAAATATTGACCACGCCCGACCTCTTAAATTATGAAGGGTCAGTTGGTGTTGAAAAATGTGCTTCTTGTTCATTCAGCCGCTTTTCTTTGTGAAGAAATGAATTACCTTACGACCTAAGAATTGCCGGCCATTCATCTAAAGTATTTTTTTTATTATCATATAAGAGTAGGTATTTTTTTCATGCAGGTATCTGGGACGCGATTCCGCTATTTTTAATTTCAGTGGGTTAGCGGATTAATGAACTTTCCAGTGTAATCATTGTGAGTAATTTAGGTATTCACAATGTCAAAAATTCTAAATAAAAAATCAAAAAAACTATAGAAACAGTGATTAACAAGTGTTCCCAGGTTTTCATTTATTCGCTAGTATTGATATATCAGTTTCCCGCATATTAATAAATTTGTTTTAATTTTAACTGTTTACTATGAATGAATACGAGCGTATAAATAAAGTAAACCCGCATGAGTTTTAATTACGGTATCGACATACTAATAAATTAAACCAGGAGTCGCTTTAAAAACATAGTTAAAAGCGGTTTATTACCTGTGTTAATATACTATAATATTACATTAGTTTTCAAAATTATTTTTTTGCGAAAATGAAAAAATGTAGCAAATACAAAATTTAATTACTCACATATTTTTTTTCTATTACAGTATGCTTGTTACAAAAAACCATCTTAATAATCTTTCAAGAAAATACAAAGAAAATATACGAAAGCAATCTTAATTTAATTACTTAGAGGTAATTTGAAACCTTATAAAGGACGGTACATAGTTAGCTACTAAAAATCTCGGCAAATTAAAATATCTACGTGAGATGAGAACTAATATACACTAAGTACCTATCTTCTTAAATGTACAGAATAAAGTACTTTTATATACCTACAACTACTTTTATATATCGATCGTCGCATCGAGATTTCCTGGAAGTGCTACTGGTCCATGAAAGATCTAATGAAAGGCACTCTCCCGCTTTCTCTAAAGCGCAAACTTGTCGACATGTGTATCCTGCCCGTCCTTACCTACGGCTCCCAAACCTAGTCTCTGACCGAACAGCAGAAGACCAAACTTAAGGTTTGCCAAAGAGCAATGGAGCGCAGTATTTTGGGGGTGAAGAGAACTGATTGCGTGCGAAACGAAAATCGCGGATGTAGGAGTTCAAACAGCCAAGTTGAAGTGGAGCTCGGCTGGACACGTTTGCCGTATGACTCCGGACAGGTGGGCGAAAACAGCTACCTAAACAGGAACTCGCAGACGAGACAGGCCAACCAAGGAGACGGTGGCGGTATGACATCAGACGGGGGAGACCTTTGCCCAGCAGTGGGACACTTAAAATGTTATATGAAAAAAAAATACCTACAACGAAAAAAGGTCTTTACTCGAACATAGTGTTCCGTTTTCCATATTTTACTATCGAGACAAGTAGGACGTGACGTGAAAGAAGTAAATTTTGAGATGACGACTAGTAAAGATGAATAGAAGCTACTACCGTGAGAAGTAATAGCTGATGCAAACACTGAAATGGTTGTACTCAGTTCATCGCGCAGCATCAACGCCTTATGAGCTTATGATTTGCTCCGTTTGGACCCAAAAGTAGTAAGGTACCTCTCCAAATCCCGCCTAGGATGTTTTTGTTAACCCACAGCTCCAGCAAAGGCAAGGAACGTACCAAAGAGATTTTAATCAGTGCATTCCGATACATTTTTATCCCATAATCACGCCATAATCGAGCCCTCATTAGTATGTATTTTCAATTTCTAAAAATAGTACGAAATACATTAAAAAAAAACAGTACTTAATTATTCGAGGTTCTCAATAATTTACATTATTTTAGCTGTTTCTATTCGCTTTAGATAGAATTAATCATAATATTATTTATACGTCGCGTCAGTTAGAGTTTTCTATCTTCCAAATATATTACGAGATACAAGTTTATGATACACACGAATGATAGGTATGTTTTCAATCGTAAACAGATCGGATGGAACACATGGTTGTAGTAGAGTATAAAGATTTATTACCGAGTAGCTCATTCATTTTATTATTACACACCATTGTCGAGTTATAGTTCATGAAAGAGGACTAGTACTAAAACTGGTTGAAAATAGATGGCCTCCATTCTAGACAAGGAGATTTTCTTTGATACCTAATTTCTGTATAAGAAAAATTGGATATAACATAAATTATATATAACTAGCTGTGCCCCGCGGTTTCACCTACGCGAATGACGATTAATACACTATCTTTATAAATTATAGCCTATGTGTTCTTCCGATGTAAAAGCTACATTAGGTATTGTAAAGTTTCATTAAAATCCATTCAGTAGTTTTGCGTGAAAGAGTTACAAACATCCACACATCCATTCTCACAAACTTTCACATTTATAATATTAGTAGGATTGATAATAAACGTTTCTTGGCCCTCTGAGCTAAAAATATTACGACTAATTCGGAATATTAGTTTAAGAAATTTTAGAATCGTATACAGACAGACACGTAAACATTTGTGCCATGTCTCATATTTAACTATAGTCAGACAATTTATTAGTCTCCACATTTTTTGTTTACAAATAACAAAGCTATTAAAACTGATTACGAATACCGTAATAGAACCTATTAATCCACTTTCGTCTGAATTACTTTCAGTGTTGGTACCGTTAATTGAATTTCAAAGTCGAAACTACGAAAATTTTCACAAAATAAGGCCGCATATAAATAAATAATGCTGATAGACTGCCTCAGCCGAGTGGTGGATTAATTATTTATGGCAACACAAGAGCGATAGAGTTGCCAGTTGCCACCTATTTTTACTGGCTTTAACCGAAAATGGTTGACTGACAGTTTCCACATTTTCAGCTTTTATGAGTATACGATCGGATTTTCCGACGGTAAACTGTTTTTTTTTTGTTTATTTAAAATAAACTTTGATTTTTACGTGAATTGTCCTTTGTATAGTGGCCGCGTTTTTTATGTTGACGTGAGGGCCTCTTTGTAAACAGTATTTTCACATACAAGGAGATCAATTAAAATAGTCGTTAAACAAAACCTTTTAGCTCTCGATTTTAATCCAAATTTTGAATGACCGCATTTTGTGCTTAGAGAACAGGTCCATCGAATTATCACAAGACTGTATATAAATACTTCTCTAGATTCATCTTCCTCCACATTTACTGCACATTGCAATGCATTTCACATCTCACATGTTGGTTGCACTTAACTTAGTTAAAGTGGCTCAGGTGGCCAATTTGAACGTCTGTAGCTAGACTTTATATTATTATGCTGCTTGTATCTGATAAATTTTCTATTTATTTGTATGCCCCTATAGTAGGTGATGTGTTCAAATGACATTATAAAAGTGAAATTCAATAGAGCGGAAAGAGAAATAACAAATGAATTCTATAATGTTATATATTACGGGCCTGTTGGTCTAGTGGTTAGTGACCCCGACTGCTATACCGGAGGTCGTGGGTTCGATTCCCACCTAGGACAAATGTTTGTGTGATGAGCACGATCATTTTTTCTGGTTGTCTGGGTGTAATTTATCTATAATATTATGTATGTATTTAAAAATATATATAATAATATAATAATAATGTAATAATATTCCGGGACAACTCACACACGGTTATCTGATCCCAAGCTAAGCAGAGCTTGTGTTATGGTAACCAGGCAACTGATAAACATACTTATATATTTCTAAATACATACATATTATAGATAAATTACACCCAGACAACCAGAACAAATGATCGTGCTCATCACACAAACATTTGTTCTGGGTGGGAATCGAACCCACCCACTTATATAGTAATTGTTTATCAGTTGTCTGGTTACCATAACACAAGCTCTGCTAAGCTTGGGATCAGATAACCGTGTGTGAGTTGTCCCGGAATATTATGATTATTATTTTAGAAATAAACATGGATTTTTTTAAGTGTTTAATGTTTCTTAGAAGTGCGTATAAAAAAACTTTATGTAATGTTTTATTAATACCAGAGACTTATTAACTGGTTTTTCCTGTTTAATTTCAGAAAGCATTTATTTTTATTTTAAAGATTTTACCTTTCATCAAAAACATGTTTTTAAACATCAAAAACGTGAAAAAAACATTTGTTGGTATTGTATGTATATTTATTAAACCTGACTACTCATTGCAAAAGTTTATTTCCTGTTCAAATAACAATGAGAGGGGAAAACATAAATATAAAGTCGCTGAAAGTTCGCAATCTACGCTCAGGGTACAATACAAGTTGTTCGACTTTCGCGGATTTGAGGCTTTTTTTCTGTATAACCAACGATACTATTTCTGTGGGAGGACCGACTTTTATTTTTTCGTTCTTTTTAAATAAGGAGTTTCTTTTTTGATCCTATATTTTTGTCATGATTCATTTGAATACAGAAATGATTTTGTTCTTTATGTTTTCTTAAATTTTAATACGTGTAACTTTTACTGGTAACGTTTTTTTTCTTTTTTAACGTTTTAGTTAACTTCTACAAAAATAGGTCAAAGATATAAAAACAAGGAATAACAAAAATACCTACGTAGATACCAAACCTGATTCAAAACGAGAAGTTATTACAACAATTCCTACCACTCTAAAAGCGTTGACTAGTCAGAAGTACGAATTTTTATAAGTCATGTAAATATCCTACCCTACCTTCTATGCCTCAGGATCAGCGCATATTTTTCTTCCATTAATTCCTTTTTTTTGTCATAACACTACTTACGCAATACGCCTAAAACATTACATCCATCACTTATCATTGCTCTCACACATGAACTTTAAACTTATAGGTGCTCAGAATTAATTTCGTCATATTTTCTTTGCTTAACCTTTTGAGACACCTTTCTGGATGAGGAACGCGCAAGGCAAAACACAATAGCAGAAAAAAGGGTAGGCCTATAGATACCCAGCAGTGGGTGATTCCGAGCTGATATGATGACGAAGATGAACCTTTTTAGAACCATCATCATCTGCCTAGCCTTTTCTTTCTTTTTGAAAATATGTATACTCCTTAAAAATTAACTCAAAAATAAAAAAAAACGCCCCGAAAATCATCAATCTCTTCTTTGGCTTCTGAATTTAATTTTGTAGTGTAAAAAGTAATTAATTTTCCCTCTCGAAGAAGATACGGCTGTAAGTCAGCCAAAACTTTTAGTAATTAGAGGGCTCGATCGATCTGTGAGTGGTTTTCTATCAGCAAGTTTTTCAACAATTCCTTTAAGGCCGCCTTTTCCGCCTGATCGATTGTATTAAAGTTGAATGCTTAGACAAAGTTGGTTGATTGAAGGTTTTTAGGGAAAATGCGTGCCTTGTTACATGAAAACTTCTCCCCATGTAATCCTCCTAATTCTAGTTAATGGCCTTTAATTGTGACCCTAATCCCTAAATAGAGGTGAACGTGAAACCATAAATATAACTAAAGGAGGTTTAGGGATCTCTGAGATATGTATAAATAGACACTCTTTGTTTGGTATCATGGTTAAGAAATGCTTTCGTTTTGAGGTTTGACCTCAAAACGAAAGTACATAGTTTCAAACTAGGTATATTTTTTTTAGAGAAGAACTACTAGATTGCTGTTGAATAAATAATTTTATAGACAATTATTTGAACCTACAGTATTAAATAAACAACTGTCAATTAGTTTTTATAAATAAGCAGTAATTGGCCCAAATAAGTCTTCAGTGAAATTATCTATATTTCAGGCGCCGCCGTAGATAATACCCGACGACGTAATTTTTTATTGTGAACAATACTTATAGCAGACATATATAAATAAGCTTATTGTTATATTTAAATCGTGTCTATTGTTAGGAGTTTATTTGTATAAAGGAGGTCCGTTTTTTAACGTGAAAGATAGGCCAGATAATTAGATGTCTATAAAATACGGTGTACCTTTGTCCCAGTTTGCAGGTAAATGAAAGTTTTTGTCGCTTTAATTTGGACCCACAGTTTGTGTATTTTGGAACTCTAGACCTGAAATTGAGAGAAACTACTAGAATTAATTTAAATTGTATTAGTTTTATACAAAATGTTTTTACTTCACATTTGGTTCACCGTATGTACAGCGAAACTATTAAATATACTTCTAATATAGTATACTCGACCTACGTGGTCAAGTGGCGTACGCACCGGTTTTCCAGGTGTCGCTAGCTCTGAGGTCCCGGATTCCATCCCCGGACGGGTCAATGTAGAGGCCAACTTTTCTACACTGTCTCGGGTGTTAGTGGTCCCTTCGTTGTTTCTGCATTCCATAACACAAGCGCTTTAGCTACTTACTTTGGGTTCAGAGCAATGTATGTGATGTTGTCCGCATGTATTTATTCATAGTTTACCTTATGTCTAACAATTGATATAAACTCTTTGTTAAATTGAATGATAAACAAAAGAATAAATAACATCCTTCCTAATATGATGTCCAATATTAAGTTAATCATGTTGAATGGTAGATGCAATTCTATTAAGCAGGGGCCTTAAGTGATTGCCTTACCAATTAAGTTTACGACATAATAATATACATCTACTGATTAAAAAGATCGACCCTCATAGAGCTTACTTTAGTGTAATTATAGATCTCACGGTCTTAGAGATAATCCAACGTGAATTAAAATAAATACGTTACGTCAATTGGAAAACAGTTTTGATATTGTTAATATTGCTCAAGGTACATTTGGTATGTATCAGACATTTTATTTGGCTGATAGACAAACCAAACAATATGAGCTTCCTACTTTAAGAATAAATACAATCAATTCTTTTCATCTTTTGGTGCTAAATAGATGTATATTTTTATTTAAATAGCTACGCGTAGCGAAGAGCTCGCGAGCTGTTCGTGTATTGCTTGTACCTGTTTAATTTTAATTGTTTTTAAATGTAGAATACTGGGTTTCAAAAGTTTTTTTTTAAATAAGTAGTTTATGACTTTTTGTACATAAAACCTTATTTATAGCATTGTTGTGATATAATTACTTTGATAATATTGAAGCGATAGTCAGCTATAAAATTTAATTCATTATACATCAAGTTGGGCAGTTTCAGTTTAAGAAAAAAGCTCAAAAAAATATTTCCCCTTAACAACATTAAAATGTGTTTCAAAAACCTTTTGAAGGTTTTAAACTAGACATAGCAATACTGAAAAAGATCTATTTCAAATTAAGATCACCCACTCAGCTTACAGTCTCGTGTTACAGATTTACATGCCACATAAACTGTAACAAATTCTGTCTCACCTCTCCCCTCACCAGGTAAATGTGTTGCCAGATCAGCTACTGAGTAATAGATAAAGGAACACGTCAAGGCTTTGCCTCTAAAATGGTGTGACATAATTTTTCCGTCCTGGCAATATCCGGTCCCATATCAAGGACCGGTTGCAATCTCCGCTGTAGTGAAAAATCCGCGTCGCTTGCACGAAATGGGAGTTACGGGTTGTTGCATGTTATCGTTTGGTATTGTTCTTTATTGAGTTATTGTGATTCTATTAGGTGTGGGTGTTACCGTGATAAAAGTTCTATTGCTTTATATATTTTTTTCATTAATACACGTCCTGCAAGACTGCCACTCTTTTCAATAAAGGCGCTTATGATCCTTACGCTGAATCACTTCTGCTGATATGATATTTGATATTATAATTTTATAATCAACAGTCTTATCCCACAAGTAGGAATAATAGTTATTCGTATGTTACTCACGGGACAGGGAAATGGTTAAGCTGACTATTTTATGAGTGACAGTGACACAAATTTTCTTTAAACATACCGACTCAGTGTGTTCTTAACATCATAGGAGAACTTTAATTATTAATCTACCTATTTAGATACCTACTCAATAAACCACCCACTCAACAACATTATTTCTAGTTTAATATGATATTATTTTCTTTGCTAAGTCTTAAGTTCAATGTTGTGTTAGTTATTTCATATCGCCTTGTGAAACTTAACTCGACCGTGAATAACATATTATTCTAGTAGTTTACGAGCACTACAAATATTATGTTAAATGATTTATTACTTGTATTGAAATATTTTATTTATATGTCTAGACATAATAATAACATGGCTCAATAAAAATGGTGTTAAAATTCTGTGAAGCGTATTTTCTAACGATTGTGGGGGAAACAAACACCTATATCAAAATCACATGTTTTTTCTAGTTACAGCTCTGTAATGATTATGATTCCATAACAATAAATGAATTGCCCATAATAAATACACTGTCCGCTACATAAAAATAAATTCTATGTAATTTAAAGCAGTAAAGTCATTTTTTTATATATTCCATCTGCTTTATGTGTTGTTTACTTACTTAAATATTATTGATATTGTTACTTTTTCATAGTCATGCAGTAGCGATCAATCAAATACCATTGAAATATGTTCACCATCCATTGTGATTGTGTCTACGTCATCGAAATGTGTGTTTTTGAAAAACAGCCATTACTAACTCTGTTTTTCTGTTTGCAGGTAAACAACTGAAAGGAACTGCTATTATGTAATTTTTTGGCGTAATTCGTAAGTTACTTTAACGTTCTGTTAACGATTATTAATATTTGAATAATAGTAGTTAATATAAGGTGATACATCATGTGAATCTGTGTATGATATGTAGATATAGTGTCGAACTTCTAGACTGCCTCAGAGGCGTATTCCGGTTTAAAAACAAGTTTACACCAAATTGAAGAACTCAAATTAAATGACAAATACATAACTTTAAACCTCTTCTAATCTAAATATCATAGTCTTCTAATCATGTGTCAATATGCAAATCGATATCTAAATCATTCAGGGCACGACGTTTCAACAACTAAGTATACACGGATGAAGTGCGTTCACCTTTATCACAAGGCCATAAGGTTCATTTTTTGTATAATAACTGCTAATTATTACAAACATCTGAAAATCGTGTTAACATATTTTGTGCATCGATTATTGTACTAAACGGTGTGAATGAAATATGCAAATATCCTTAATTCATTCCAATAATATTTCTCTCCTATTTTTATTTTGAAAAATAAAATAGAAATAATATTTTTTCCAAGGTTGGTATAGGATAACTTTTGATAATTTATCGATCGATCTCTTTGACTATCTTTTCACGTCTGTTATAAATCGTATTTAATACCCGCTTTCCTATTATATACTTTACAATACCCGATATTGATTCTGTACCTCTATCAATTGCGAAGCGTCAGCCTGTCCAACCGAAAAGCTTTTCGCATTACGAAATTGTTTTGCTTAAAACCTCCTTTACCTTTACTCAAGGCCTTTCCAAAGGTAAATCGAACGTCGAAAAGAGTTAAAGAAAGAAACAAATAGAATTTAGAGGCATAGAAAGATAAATACTTGCTTCACGCCTTTTTGGTTGCGTTCAATCGTGTTAGTAACGCTTGTTTAAACGGGGAACGCTTGTCGATGCGCTCAGATGAGCATGAGTATCTTAAGCGGATACTGAAGCACAAAACACGTATTACATATTGCTGAAACTTCACGCCTGTTATGTGTGAGAGGTAAGTAGAATTAATTACTCTTCTTGTGATCCTGATGTGTACGAGTATGACAATTTACGTATTAGGTACTTAAGTCCAAAATGTTGCGTGATTAAGTTTTGTGGTAATATGCGTTCCCTTCGAATTCAGATACATATACAACGATTTTCTAATTGTTATTTTTATTAAAATAGCTGATCTTTTTATATATTTTCATTTCCTTATTAATTTTATGAACAGAAACCTGTTACAGTTCATCGCTTTAGTTTCCGCTACGACTTTTGCTTGGCCGATTTTGGACACTGTTTATTTTGGTCAACACTTGTGTTTATTTGTATTTAACTGGAGATATCGAGTGTTTGTATACAGTATTATTGATATTCATACAAGCATAGAAGGAATATGAGAAAATAAATTAGTTAGTCTTTCAAGTTTAAAAATAGTTATGTTTATAATAAACATTAGACAACTGAACCAATTAAGAATAAGCCAAAGACTGATACACAAACACATATACTTTTAATTACATTTTTTGTTCTGCCTAGCCTTACCCCAAGTTATGTTGGGGTTGTCTGCCAGTCTTACTCTCATCGGTCATCTTTTCAAAGAACAACAATGAGCTCCTCCTTCATTTCATTAAATTACAATACAAAAAAAAAAAACAAAAATAACTTAAACAGCTTAATAGTCTACAATCTGCTTGTTGTTGCTCCGTCAGTAGGTGACACAGGCATAATGAAATACAATCACAAATCAAATCGACAGCTCACGTGAATTTCAGTTGCATTTCAAACACATACATGATACGTAACATTGCTCTATTGGATGTAGCTCTGAGGCCTTACCATGAGATCTAAGAACAGTACTGTTGCGGTTGAGTAAGTAGGACAGCGCTCTGCGCAGTGTAGAGCGCCGTCTCGCTTCCACAACCGCAACGGTACTGCTTTAAGAGATCATGGTACGTAGCTCTGTTCGTGACAGCGTATTAATATTGTCACAACAAATATTAACATTTCAAGTGGCGTCCCTATTGTGTTAAGTGTTGTACAAACATTGTTAGCGCCAGCAATCTGGTGTGGTCTCTGAAATACTTTTACTGTATATTTAAGGACTATTATATAAAGTACGAAGAGTACGAATTTATAAAGTATAGGACAATAGATGTTGGTAAGAAAAATCGAGTTTTATGTATTGACTAGATGTGCGGTTTCAAACGCGTACGTACATAGTTTCCACTCACATCAAAAATCAACTAGGTATCATACAAATCGGTCCACTGTGCTTGAATTATAAAATGCAAACACAACTAGAGGCGCAACTTTTAGTGAGTAGTCAGTAGTCGTATCGTCTTGTATTTTAGTATCTACTTACTAAAATACAATCTATACCATTTTTTTATTTATTGCATTTTATGTGATTGGCAAAAAAGATTCTCATGAAACAAAACTCTAAGAAATCGACACATTTTGCTTCCCATAGTTTTGTAAAGTATTTTCTAGGATTCACTCGATGCCTCGTGGAAATATGAGTCTGGAGAAATGTGTGTGATTCTAGCTCAAATATTGACTTCACACCTTCAGTATAGGTAAATAAATAGCATAAATAAAATGCAGTTGGAATTTATTTATTCCATTTTAAACATAAGTTAGTTATGAAATAAAAGTCACGCTTGTACAGACTTTTTCGTATTTTTATGTTAGTCCAAAATCATTGGTTTCATTAGTTTTACTTTGTTATAGTTGTTTAGCTTCAGGCCACTATTCAACTAATTTTGGCGTAATAAATAAACATTATGTAAAAAAATATCTGTAACTTTCCTTTAATATAATTCACCTGAACGACGTAACCGCACGCTAATTTTTAAATCAAGGCCATACCAAAACGTTACAGTATCGCAGATATTTTTACAAACATCCATCTATTTCTGTAATAAATAAACAAGATCCGTCTTCAGCTAACTACCGGCATTCGATTACAAAGGCCGAGCTACACAAACAAACATTCAGGCCGAAAATAAAGGTTCGTTTCGCATTCGCCAATTCGGCTTTCGGCACGAAAAAAGTAATTTCTTTGTTTTGTCCACCCTATTTTTCACTGTCAGGGTTGTCGACGCAACTCGAAAAAATAGGACCAACAAATCCTATTGGTAAGATTGATGGATGAAAATAGAGTTAGAATGACCATTTACTTGTAGGTGGAAAGGAAATGAAATTACAATAATATTTGGCGTTTTGAAGCCTCTCGAATTGTTAGTGACCCTATTTTGCTTCCAAACATTTTAATAATTCCCAAAAACTCCAATTTGTATATAAACATAATCTATTATATTATAATAACGTTCCTAATTCAGGAAAATCCTTGAAACGTCAAGATTATGGCTGCATTAAAAATAAATGTATATTTATACTACCATGTTTAAGCGGGGCTTTTTGTTCTGCGCTTAGAAACTGAACGATGACTCAATCTACGGAAAGCTGACACTGAAAAAATAAAGCGAGACTTGCCTGCCTCGAGATTAGTCTCGCGTGTTTTCTTTATGACCTTAACAAATGGAGTTAAAAATAAATCTTTTTAATTTCTCAATTGTTTTTTATTAAATCTTTTGTAATATGTAATACGTAAAATACATAATATGACACAGCTTCTTAAACTGAGATCATTGCAAATTAATGCTAATTATAACCTATTTAGTTATATTCGTCAATCTGTTGCTACTATTATTTAATAACATTAATTCCTTATTAATAAAATTGAACATAAAGTTTACTTACATCAACGAACATTACCTTTATTTCAATTCACCACATATTTCGAACACAATACTGTCGAACAGCTACAATAATCCGGTAGAATCCAGTGTTGATCGGCTTACTGTCACATTAAATAACTACAAAGCTTGTGTACAGGCGCCTCTATTTCCGCTTAATGATTTATTCAATTCATCATTTAGATAAAATATTTATTGCGACATGTCTGCTCGAACGAATACATACAATGACATCACAAATGGACAAAACGTGTGGTTAATAACACGTTAAGTATAGTTTGTATCAATCAGATGATTGATTTGTCTTTATCAATCAATCGTTTATGTTTGAAGTTGATACAAATAATATAGTCCTTATGATTCAATACTTAAATCCAATATAACAACAAACACTTACAACTATACTAAAACTAAATCTTATCTAAATAAATAAAACTAACAGGTGTCAAAAAATAAATCGTCATGCTTGTCCATGGCGGGAAACGTGCCCAGAAGGCTGGCAGCATTACCACGTTGAATGGCTATGCCGATTCTCTGTGCAAGGAACAAACCAGCCTTCTGATCACGAGTAGAGTCGACCAAACGTTTTGAGAGTTCCTTAACAAGATTTCGTGTTCTTACGTGACATTTGGTAGTACGGTGTTTATAGTTATTCCATTCAAATAAGTTTATGCCTCGTCTACATTTTACTAAAACTGATTTTCTTTTAGATTAACTCTCATTTTCTTTTACAAAAGCTATTATAAATTGTCTGAGACTATCAAAGTACATGAATCTTATTAAAGCTGAACAAAAAGGTTAAGTTTTCTCAAAGGGTTTGCACGAAGCAACAAGTTTTATTCAAACTAATTGCACTTCACGAAGCTAATGCATTCTTATTTATAAACTTGGCATGTTCAAAATGCAAGGAGTTAATTTTATGTTGCATTTTCGGTAGAATTCTTAGATAGGTACTATGGTAGTTTTAAATAGGTTAATGGTCTATTAAAATGTAGCGTGACAAAAGAACACAAGATGAAAGGAAATAATGTATTTAAAAATTCATATTTTAAGCGTATACCGTAAACAATGTCATAAACATATATGTTTAAAAATATTAGACTATTCATTAATCTCTGTCTTTGTTCCTGTTTATTTTGTGTTATAAAAAGCTTAAAATCATAAAAAATTGTATGACCTATTATTATTATTATATATTAGTATTCGAACGTGATACCAATAAAATCTAAGGTGTTTTTACAATCTTCAGCTAAAATAAAATTGATTACAATGAGCGTAAATAAACCACAAAATATATAGCACAATGCTCTTTTCAAGGCATATTCTTGAACAGCTCTTTTGTAGAGCACTCTCGATCGGAGCACCTTAGGTATTCCACGAAGACCAATCAATATTTTGGCTTAGAGCTCTTGTTAAATAGGTCAAGATATTTTAATTCTGAACCATGAAGATCTGCTCATTAGCTTGTAGTAAAGAATTTTATATTGGGATGTGGTCATTAAAGTTAGTAGTCATTAGGAAAAGTAGTATCTTAGAATCAGATTTGAACTTTTTGAATTTGCTAGGTTACATAAAATTGCTATATTTTGAAAGGATTATATCCCAGTTTATTGATTTGTTTGTTTGGCTTAGCTTGTTTACAATACCCGAAATCAATGATTGTAATAGGTTATATATTATACCTTTTAAGTTAAGTGTATAGCGTTGCCCAATAAGCAATTATAGGTTTCTTATTATATAGGTTTCTAATATTATTAGATATCTTATTAGAGAAATATTATTAGGTATCTAATATTATTTAGATACCTTTGAATCGTTATCACCTTAATACGTTTATTGTAATCAATATATGTTACAGAAATAGTACACAATAGTTTATTTAATTCATTATACTTTTATTTACTTCAAAGAGAACTATATATCAATTGCACATGCGTGGGTAACAAAAGGTATAACCTTGTAAAAAACCCCTTGTAAAAAACGTAAAACAAAACGATAAACCAGTTGTTATGTTAACCTATACGTTACGTTCTATTTATATTCATAGACTGTTATATTTCTTGTCTATGATTCATTATAGACGAGCGAAAAAAATGGCTTTTTGATGTACTAAAGTTAGCCTTGATTTATGTTTAGTCGGGTCAGTATTATAAATTGTGTGTATGTTGTAACTTTATAAATGGATGTGTTTTTAGTATCTTCTTATATATAAAATTCTCGTGTCACAATGTTAGTTACCATACTCCTCCGAAACGGCTTGACCGATTTTTATGAAATTTTATATGCATATGCAGTAAGTCTGGGAATCGGCTACTATCTATTTTTCATACCCCTAAGTGTTAGTAGGTAGGTAGTAGGCAAAAAATTGCATGGCATCGCATGCCGGGTACAGCTAGTAACTAATATACATATTATACGTACGCAAAGTACAGGTTAATAAAATTTAAGATTGAAGTATTGTTTACAGCTTAAACTAAATTACATATTTTGAACAGAATTATTTACATGATAAAGTCAGTAATGCTGAACGATTTATCCTATATATTATATTAAATCAAACTAGATTTTGTGTTATTTATTGATCTGAACATAAAGAAAACTAATTTAGGCATTTCAAAAACATACTCTAGTGGTATTTACTTACTATAGAAAATTATGAAGCGTTTTCTTAGAAATTGTGAATCAGAAAATCACCCTCACATTAAATTCCTTTTTCCTACACAGTGAGTAAAATATTTTATGGAAGGAAAAGCCTCTTGGAATACTTCACCGTGAACAGTCTTCACGTATGTGTGTATTAAGAATACATGAAACGTAATTATACTACTAGGTATACATAATATATATCTAACGTTTCAACTAATTTTGAAGATACTTAGGGGTATTTAAATCAGTCCTCGCTTGCTTCATTGCTTTACATTCGATTCGAAAGTGAAGAACAAACATTAGTATGAATATTTTTTATTTGCGATGATTAGTAACATCTGTTTAAAAACTAGTTTTATTTTTATAAGTTTAAATTCAGTTTGTACAATTTCACGTGACATGGTTCCTTATGGGTAAGACGTTTAAAAAGTTACTTCTTGGCTAAGTAGAAAATAATTTTCTAAGTCTATAAGTCATTTACTTTACAAACTATATAATCTTGTTCACAATATTGCAAAGTACAAGAAGGTGCATATAAATTATGTAATAGACGTTTCATTAACTACTTAATTTGTTTGTGAGTTTACCTACATTTTATGTATACATTACGTTATTTACTTAAGTGATGTCACTGCTACTAACCATACATATACAGGGTGTTACGAAACCCCTGTCCGACCCTAAAGGGTGATATAGGGTTCACAATCACATGCCCAAATAAAATATGATTTTTGGAAAATTCATGATAGAAACAATAATAATGGATTTTGAAATGACCATTTTTTGCCCCGAAATTCCCTAAATTTGAGATTAAAACAAAAACTACACACTGATTTCGTCGATTTTTTTTGGGGGTCCTTAGTTTTTTAATTAGGTAGCATCTGTGACGACGCCGACACTAGGTATCTCTCAATTTTTAAGAAAAAAAAAAATTTTAGGTTATTTTTTTTTTCTTTTTTTTTCCATTTTTTTCCACATTTTTGTAATCAGATATCGATACCTAACAACACCTTCACGGGTCGGGACAGGGGTTTCTTAACACCCTGTATACAATCTGTAGTTACGTTCTAAGTATGAACAAACAGGGGCCCGAGTCTGCTATTTACATCTGCTTGAATCGTCTGAGTGGGTGGGGCTAGTGGGACCATTTTACGATAATTGGCATTCTACTAACTGTCAAAACGTCACAATTGGCCATTGGAACGATTGAGCCGCGAGTTGAGTGAATATGACCGATGGCCGGTACAATTTCGTATTCCGCTATTTTTTGACAGCAGTTGCATCATATCTATGGCTAAACATTTTTTATTTTTCATAGACAATGTGTCAATTTCAACGAAAACTTTCCTTTTTTAAAACATAATTATCCTTATTTACAAGTTTTTAATAGAAATTACATATTGTATGGGCTTTTACAATTAATTAGTATTAAAAAAACAATTAATACAATTTTTTGCAACATAAGAAACGATTATTAATAATTAGTGCCAATCGGTGTTGCCTATTAATAATTACAAAATGTTTGATACTTTTATTTTTAATTTAAATTGACAACACCGCGTCCCACTCATGCCACTCATGCTGATTGTTGTTGGCTTAACTGAATACGAAAATTAGGCACATATTGGGTTGACACTATCATCCCACTATGATCATAGTAACACGGAGTGTAAATAGCAGACTCGGGCCCCAGATTATTACCTCGGACCTTGTAGTGACGTACCTTTGCCGTAATAATACGACTAGGGTTGGGACTAACGTGTACACGTGCGCTGTGAATTATGGCAAAGGGTGCGGTACCATGCGGGTTGAATACAAAATACCTTTTTTTTTTCATTTCGCTTATCGTTCTAGTATGTGATCAAATTTTTTGGCTGGTTTGTGTGACTGGATTATGTAAGTGTTTCGTCACCACATAATCCATTTTTAGGGTTATCTCTAAGGAAATAGCAGCAGGTGTTTAAATTTGTGCTAAAATAAAGCCTTTATAATGTACCTAGCTAAACTGTCTTCATCCACTAGGTACAACTAGAAGAGTAAGAGAATAATTTTATTAATCTGGATTTTAAAAATATATCTTCGTATAATAAAGTTATTGTCAAAAGTTGACGAACTAATGCCAGTTAGCATATAATGTTATTGTTTTTTTTTTGTCAAAGAAGTCGTCATAGTCTATCAGTCAGTATATGTACCTACTTACCTGCCGAGAAATAAGATGGCCTCTCCGTACCTATTTTCTGGACTTACCTGAAGTTTGTGTGAACCAACACCTAACTTCGCTATTGTGTTTCTATTATACATTGTTTGCTTAACAAACAAGGATTGTAAATGGAAAGGTATCCGCTTAAATATTTAACTTCGGAAAACAAAATTTGTTATCTTTGTTATCTTTTTGTTACGTTTCTTATCATAAGATGCTTATTTAAACTACACCTCGGTATAAGCGTTTGTCTTTTGTTAGGATAACACTTTGGACTACATAAGATTCAAATTAGAAAGTAATTCTATCTTTCTATTTATAGCTATGTCAAGTGATCACTCAACAGATTTAATGAAATAAAAAAACAATTTCTACATAGAGCATGTATTAGGTATTGGTAGTGGCTTGAACAAATATGATACTGGCACTTAAGTCATACTATATTATAATTACTAACTACATTTGTTTAAAAATACTAGTATTTAGTACGTACATTTTATAGAGGTTTAACTTTTTTTTTTACTAGCCGTTTCTGTCCGTTTGGAGGGCAAAGGCCTCTCTACCCTCCTACCATTTCTCTCTGGTTAGAGCCGTGGTCATCCACTCCTTATCAAAGGAGTCCAGCTCGAGGTTTAACTTATCTTAATAATATACACCGAGAAATTTTAATGGTTGTTTTCCCGTGGCGAAATGATCTTGTATTTGTAATACAATCGTTTTATAAACAAATAAAATATAAGAAACCAAAAATGGCTGATTAAACCATTGCAGCATTGTTACCACAAACCAATCGTATTACCTTTCGATACCTACGCTCGGCGCAAGCCGGCCGACCGGCCGCGCAGCCGTTGACCCGCGTGCTTTTCAATCAGCTGATAACTTATTATTTATAAATAAAAAACAAAAACCCCTAGTTCACCCAAAAAGTTGTAATTTTTTTTTTTATTATTTTGAAACAAAGATAATCTTAATTCTTTTTTTAATCCATATTTCGAAAGTACTCCTTATGGCTAGTTGTTTAGCCGCGGGAAAACAACCATTCAAATTGCTCGGTGTATAAGTAGAGTCGTCCGTGTGTCACTGTGGGGTACCAACTGAAAACCAGCGCTGGGTGTTCTACACCTAGCATATTATGCTGATTTGGTGACCTTTTTGGTTCTGTATGCTGGACAACTCAAATAGTATTGTGCTTTTTTCTTTTTTAATTATTTTTAATTTTCCTTGTTTTTTTGTTTTGTTTGTTTTGTGTTTATGTTCTGTGTGTTGTCTTGTGTACTGTACTAAATAAATGTTTTTCTATTTTATTCTATTTCTATTTAGAGAATATAGGATATGAGAACAATACAAGAATGATCATTTACATTATCAGATATACTTTTCTATAAAAGCTACTGAAAAAATAATACCTTCTTATTTTTGTACTGTCCGACCTATTATATTGTTTTTATTATGAAAAACCTTTTGTGAGATGAAGCGAATCTATCCACATTGATCGGGTAAATTCCTTTCAAGGGCTGAAGATAAGGATTTGTTTTAAAATCAATTATCTTTTAGACGATCGGCGAATTTATTTCTTTTGACCATGGTTTATTTATTTTGGTCTCGATATCGCAAAATCAGTTTAAATTGTACTAATGCGATAACAAAAAGTTGACAAAAAGTTAATCGTATTTTACAAATCCCCATTCAGAGTAGAGTTATTTGAGGAAAAAAATACACAAGCAATATTGCTTATAAAATGAAAGAACAAGCAACAAGCTTATTATTTACTATATTAGTACATAATTACAAAACACGATCTGGCAATATGCTGTTATCATCGTAACATAACAATGGAACATGTTCTTGGTATAACCACAGATTACTAAATAGTTACTACGTAAGTATAACCAGCATGTGTTAACAGTACATTACCTATATTAACCTATATTAATATAATGATACAAGATGCGATGCTGACAGTACGATTTACGACAAATTCAAATCAACATTAGGCAGTTAAATATGTACGAGTATATGCCATGATTGACAGGAAAGTTCGTTTAAATGACAAAGGTCACGTTACGGGTAATTTCCACACCCACCATACCATATACAGGGTGTCCGGTAAATAGTCCGACAAACTGTGGTGGCTGAAACCTTAGGTCAGGTCCTATAAAATGAACACAACATATGTTCCCCGAAAAGTTACAGGTTTCGAGTTACAATCGATTTTCGGAAATTTTAGAATTTGCTACCTTGCATCAGACTTTTCCATTTTTCTTGCTGATTAATAATTTTCGTAATACTTTTTGTACATTAAATTAATCTTGAATAGTTACTCTTATTTTTCACCACTGCAGTTCAAAGTTGAGCTTTAAGAAAAAGGAAAAGTGAAAATTGTTAAGCGAATGATTATTTTGTCAATACATTCTTCTTTTAGATAAATATGAAACTTACTAAAGCGTAGAGTAACTATTCAAAATTATTTTAATGTACAAAAAGTATTACGAAAATTATTAATCAGCAAGAAAAAAGGAAAAGTCTGATGCAAAGTAGAAAATTCTAAAATTTCCGAAAATCGATTGTAACTCGAAACCTGTAATTTTTCGGGGAACATATGTTGTGTTCATTAGATAGGACCTGACCTAAGGTATCAGCCACCACAGTTTGTCGGACTATTTACCGGACACCCTGTATATGTGCAGGTAGTTTTCTCAAGGAATTTGACATTATTTGTACAGCACTGTTGTTAAATGTAGCAAAAATTATCGAATGGTATGGTAGTAAATGAAGCGTTTTGTATTAGTTGTCGATACTATAAGAATAGCTCTTAAGGAAGAATGTTTAATTGACATCGAGTCACTCGTTAAGCAATATTCTATCGCACATAGGTACGAAGGTACCTTCTCTGTAGAGTGTAGGTACATAATATATATTGTACAGTGTATACATAGTTTGCCTACAGACCTAACACGTAATTACATACGACCAGACACAAGACAAAATTATGTGTGCAGTGAGGTGATCACTGTTACGCGAGATTGGAGCTAAAGGTATTGGCATACTGGACACGCCTAGATGTAACATTCTTATTAAAAACTTACATTATTGAGTAAGACATGAGATCAGTTTCTTCTGGTGCTTTTAGGTATTGTAAAACTGAGGAGACGTACTGAGGAGAAACCGAATACACCAACCTCAGTAAATGTTCATACTATTTTAAGAAGTTAATTATGACAATACTATTTAAGTAAAATTACTAAACGAACTATGCCTAAACATCATGAATCTGCCCTCGCAGTTTGCCAGCGAGTCATAGAGTGCAGAACGTTAGGAATAAAAGTGTTAGACCATATACGGAACATTATACTGCCCTTTACAACTCAATCCGACGACAACCGAATTCAGACGTTTACTTTTTTACTTCTAGCAAATCTTAACTACAAATTGTAGAAAAAGTATTGTATGGAATCAGTCTTTAAATGTTAAATACCTAAAATAATTTCCTAGCTTCAAATGCACAACAAAAGCATCATCTATAGATGAATCATTTTCCTAATGGACGCTATTCGTTTGACCGCGACCCAACAAAAGGATCCATTCGGTTCTGGCAAACGCTCAACTAATCCCCGTTTACACTGAAAATCCCAACTTGTATGCAACTGTGGGATAGGATGGTGCAGCTTTGTTTGGACTATGAATAAGTGCTGTTTTATTTATGGACAACAAGTCGAGTTATGAATATGGAGAGACGATTTCTTACTAAATTGCTTGATGTCTTTGACTAAGGGACTTATTTCAAAAAGGTTGGTTTGGCCCTCAAGTTTGATTTTCAAGCCTACAAAAGTAAATTAATTCGTATAAGTATAAATAAATAAATAATAAATGCGGACAACATCACATACATTGCTCTGAACCCAAAGTAAGTAGCTAAAGCACTTGTGTTATGAAATTCAGAAACAACGAAGGTACCACAAACACCCAGACCCGAGGCAATGTAGAAAAGTTATTTTCTACATTGACCCGTCTGGGGATCGAAACCGGGACCTCAGAGCTAGCGACACCTTGAAACCGTGGTCGAGTGGCGTACGCACCGTACGCCACTCGACCACGGAGGTCGTCAAAGTATGTATGTTACCTATACCTAGCATCTTCTACATTTTTGCTGTCGATGTCAGTCATTTCGACAAAAGGTACCCCATTTCCTTTCCTGAGATCTAAGGTTACCCCATTCCAATATTCATCGAAAACGATTCATCGGTTTAGCTATTGGTGACGCTAGTAACTCGGTTTGTCTGAACAGGTTTACTTTCAGATTAATAATTTTAGTATTATAATCATAGATAATGCGTAAATTTGATAGTAATGTTTCAATCTACATAGCACCATATGTATCCCTAAAACAACCATACCTCTAAACAGCCAAAATTCAACACGCACATAATTCCCCCGGTGTACAAACACCATGAGCCACGCCGTGTGTTATCTCCCACGTGTGTATTGCTTGTCACGATCGTCGCCGTAATTATTTTAGAATTAGGTCACCGGGATTATTGTTTAATTGACGGACCTGTTGGTCTAGTGGTTAGTGACCCTGACTGCTATACCGGAGGTCGTGGGTTCGATTCCCACCCAGGACAAATCTTTGTGTGATGAGCACGATCATTTGTTCTGTGTCTGGGTGTAATTTATTTATCTATAATATGTATGTATTTAGAAATATATAAGTATGTTTATCAGTTGTCTGGTTACCATAACACAAGCTCTGCTTAGCTTGGGATCAGATAACCGTGTGTGAGATGTCCCGAAATATTATTATTATTATTATTAATACGCGAAACAAGGATGTTACCATGTTAGATAAGGTTGGTAATATCTATGTTAATAGTATCGCGGTGTATCGTGTTTAACTTGAGACATCGTTAAAAGATCCTCCCTTAGTTATGACACGACTATTAAAGTAACAAAATAATTTCTGTAATTCGTTACATAAATTGTTTTGCATAAAAGTTGCTGGCAATTAATAATATGTACATATTTTTTTGTCAATTGTAACTTCTTTTGAAGGGAACGGAGAAGGCACATATTTGTGTTGTTACATTCTTTATTTTTTGCCGGGCAGTAAGACATAAAAGTCCAAAAATGTAGTTACGGAAAGTATCTGTACAATGTAAAGTACCTGTTTTCACTTAGAAGCTATTGTGAACATTCCAATACTACAGTAATAGAAGGAGCCACACACACACACGTACGCGTGCTCACACTATTTGTTGTACAAAAACTAAAACACATACACACACTAAAGCACACACACATTCAAAACATTTTAATATTATTGTGATAAATAAATAGTTTTATAAAAGTACTAGCTGTGCCCCGCGGTTTCACCCGCGTGAATACCTAGGTCCATTTCCCGGTGCCTTTGTATTATTAGGGGCGGAGATGAATCCAACAAATCACTATCGTAACAAAAGTCAGGATTACTTAATTTGGTGGTTGAGTGTTCTTCCTTCCTTCCTTACAATAACAAACACAACAAAAAAAGAATTGGCCAAATTGGTCCAGGCGTTATTGAGTTATGCGCTTACCAACACATTTAGCGATTAATTTTTATATAATATATAGATTATAGATATAATAATTATAGTTTCAGTAAAAAGCTACTGCATAACTCTCAAACTTCTTTAAGCTGTGCCCTACCGGATCCATATTGTATCAATCTTATAAATGTAACACCTGTATTTAACATTATGGAATGCTATAATAAAGAATTGAGAATTGAGCCAAATGGATGTAAAATACATAGTACATACATAGATAAATCTTTAATTCCGGTCTGAAAGATCCAGATTGAAGTTTTATCCAGCCAAGCCAATAAAGCTACCAGGTAATCAGGGAATTATGATGCACTTGATTGCACAATCGAACTTATCAACAAAATTAATTTCCGGTCGTGTCGTATCAGTTTTTAAACGAGATATTAATGTGGTTACCTGTTTCCGATAACATCAGCTCAAACATGAATTTATTTTACATTGGGTAATTGGAATTATTGGTGAAATGGAGACGATACTACATTGGTAAAGCTTTGGTTTTAATTGTATGTTTGTGGAATTGCTGATGATTTTAATTATGTATTGTAAATTTTTAGGTCTACAAACATTAATTTTATTTATTATTATTTATCCAACTAGAGGCAAGTATACTGTTATAGCTTTATGTTTAAAAAAAGTACATCAGTATTTATCTACACACAGAGTGTAGAGTTATCTACACACACACTATATATCAGCCACTTTAAAGAAATAATGACCGTGCTTTGGGATAATGAACCTTAATTCAATGACTAACAGTTCAGTTTCCATCACATTCAAATTACTTTTAGGCCCTTTTAATATTACCGATATTTGTCATTCTAAAATGAACTTTAACACATGTCGTCAAAGTTGATAATTGCGTAATTAGTAATAACGTTTAATTCTCTTTCCAGATTGGCTTTAGTATACGTAAAATATTCGTGTGTATTTACGAATGATAATAATAATTCTTATCCCAAAAATATTTTACATTACTTTATTTATTACCGCCGTTCTCAAGGCTCGATTCCCGATTTATTTACACTGTATGCGTAATAAATAAATGTATCGTTCACGTATTGTAAATTATGGTAACATTATCATTAGCATGTTGACATGTTTCCTGTCGTAGGGTGTATTTATCGGCACAAACGGATATGTCACATGTCACAAATAAAGTAGGTAATGAAAATGTTCAGTAACCAGTGATGTTACCATCATTTATGCCTTTAAGCATCGTAGGTTTAATGTCTGATGTAACATTCAAAGCCTATGTTGAGGCTAACTGCGGTGAAACTTAAAAAAAAAAGACTTGTAAGGTCACCGGTGCCCGACGAACAATAGTTTTTTGATTGCTCGTCGTTCAATGTGTTTAGGTCACTTTTGTTTCGAGAAAAGTTTATTTTTAAAAGTTTTTCATGTAGACACTTTTCTAGTATTTTATAACCGAGAACAGGAACTTGATACTTAAATGTAAATATTTATTATTTATTATTTAATAAAAATATAAATTGAATACATCAATGCATAAAACGTGCAATAAAAAATTAATTTTATAGTAGTCGGTATGTACAAATTAACCACATCAATCAACTAAAAGCTCGCATGTAGCGGCTGCTATCTAGCAATTAAAAATTATTCCATATCGCCACATTCAATAAATTGAACAACTATTATTAACAAATCATTTTAAATGCGGATAAATAAAATCGAATTATGAAGAACTGTACAAAACAAATATTATTATTATATTATTATTATTATTAAATAGTAAAATAAACAAATATTAGTGTATAATAAATAGAAAGTTTTTCTCCATATTTTTAGACGTAGGTATATATTAAAAAACAGTAAGTACTGTTTAATACTGCTCATAACCACCTACCTACCTACTCATATTATCAAAAAAGAATTTCATTCCAAAAATCTTTTTATTAAAAAACATTTCTTATTTCTTTTCCCCAAAGAAAAAATGCTTGACACGTTAAATAATGGAATAATTAACGTTCTCCTTAAACTCTCTGTCAGCGTTAAGTATTTATGGCGCGTCAGCTGTCTTCGCCCCAAGCAATAAATATCCAGCCGTGATAACGCCATACCGCCCTTGTTTAATAAATTCCCGAAAATATTCAAGCAAGGGAAAATGTGTTTTACATTATAGTGAATGGACTGCAGGTCAATTGATTTTGGTTACTATGGCAACTACTCTTTAGTACGAGTAGTTGTCATGGTAAGGTAAGGTACAATGGTAGTAGTCTACGTTAAGAGTTCGACTCGGATATGAGTCAACCGTCAATTATGAGGTCGGAAAATGCTTTTTCACAGTCGAGTATTCCTGAGTATGTAATGATGATATGCACTTCATCAATTACATACACATGCGATTTAAAAGTACCCCACAACCACTACACAGGGATTAAATTTCACAAAGAGAGAATTTATTAAAAAAAAAATATTTAGTACATATATTATAATGAAACGCTCAAACAAATTAATTACGCAGAAGCTTTGATTGTAAAGTGGATCGAATTTAAATAATTTCGGCGAATGCTGGTTAAACAAATAAATTAAGCGATGTAGTATTATTATTTTGTTCATCGATTTAATATTTTATTATTATTTACATTCAAACTCGGAATTCCTCGGAAACCTTTTTATCGATTTTTATTGACGTTTTTACTTCGATAGCTATAAACTTGTCTTTATTCTTGAAGCTAAAGTATTAGACTGCAAATAAAAGGACGCATAAATCTACACTAATATTATAAAGAGGAAAGATTTGATTGTTTGTTTGTTTGTTTGAAATGAATAGGCTCCGAAACTAATTAACCGATATGAAAAATTCTTTCACTGTTGAGAAGCTACACTATCTTCAGTGAACATAGGCTATATAAAATTTTCAAAAAAGTTAGGGATCCATACTAAAACCTCAATAATGTAAACCAAGGTGTGAAAAAATTACCAAAAAACTTTCTTGCATCGCGTGCGCTGCGAAAACTATTGATTATAGAACAAAATAATGTACTACGTCTTTGTAGAACATATAATTATCTACAAAAAGTGTCGCAACAGCATATGTCTAACTATTACAGTTAGGCCACAATAAGAGATATTTTATTAAAAAAAATATGAAAGGACGCCGCTAGAAAAGGCTCTTTATTTGTTACTTGGTATTGATCCTTATCAAAATAAATTACTTCATAGTCAAGACTGCTTCAATACCTTTATGTAACTTTTTGAATTATTCACTTTGGACATTCCCTTCGAAAGATATCACGAGTTTAAAATATAAGAATTAGAAAAAAGTCGCGTGATTGTCGCTCACTCTGCTCGGCTAACTATGCGATTTAAGCATCACTGGGGTACGGGAGTGTCTATACTTATATTATAAAGAGCGTAGTAGTAGTAATAACACAGAAACCTTCAATCCTAACTTTTTAATAATGTGTTAAATACCCGTGCGAAGCCGGGATGGGCCGCTAGTATTACATAATTTTGGTCCGTTTCGTCTATTACATCACTCGAATATCAAATTAATTCAGAGCATTGCATGTCAAGTCTACGTTATGAGCTCTGTTTTGATGATTTGTTAATTAAACCAAATTATTGGTAAACCCGTTCAATCGTAGATCTGTTAATTACTTAGAGCTTCAAATCTATTCAAATATACGTATGTATAATTACTATCTGATAATTGACAATTAACTATTGGCTAATATTAATAACCTATCCATATTATGTTCTAGTCTAGTTACTGTAGAGGTTTATATTGCTAAACACAAATTATGTCCAACAGATAATTCTATTGTATAGCAAACTATTGAAAGACGTAGGTACATTGCATTGCCATCCGTATTTTTTTGTTTTTAGGGTTCCGTACCTTAAAAGGAAAAAACGGAACCCTTTTAGGATCACTTCGTTGTCCGTCCGTCCGTCTGTCAAGACCGTTTTTCGCAGGAACGAATGGAGGTATCAAACTGAAATTTATATCTAATACTCAAGTCTACTGTCCCTTGGACCTGTGAAAAAATCAAACTCCAAGCCAAAGCAATCAAAAGATACAGCCGTTTATGCCGCAAATTTTCGAAACTCGCACGGGAATCAAAACCTACAGGGTACTTCCCGTGAACTTAGAATCTTGAAATTTGGTACGAAGTAATGTCTTAGAGTACAGATAAAGGAAAAATTGCGAAAACCGTAAATTTTTAGTTATATCATATAAAAAAAATGAAAATTTTAAAGTTACTACTACTTTTCCCATGAACGCGTTAAGGTATTAAATTGAAATTCATATCAAATACTCAGGTCTATAATACCTTTAAGTTGTAACAAAATCAAACTTTCATGTCAACGCAATCAAAAGAAATAGATACCTACAGGTTTGTACGGAACCCTCAGTGCGCGAGTCCGACTCGCACTTGGCCGGTTTTTATCATATAGGGTTCAATTAAAAAATTGAACCAAAATTATAAACCACTCACTGGAACGCTAAAGAAACCTAGTTTCTACGATGAATAAAAATATGTCTTTTTAAAACATAATTACACTAAGTACTTTCATTGTATTTAAAACATTACTAAATATGTACACATTGCAAATGTAACCTACATTTTTAAATCTTAGAGTTTTTTTCAGTCACTAAAATTATTACCATATAGTATAAGATCCCGTTAAGAACGACCTTCACCGAGATGCTTATTTAATGAAACGTATTTTATATTTAATTTAATATGTCAATAAATATAATGCATATGGGTTGCCTAGCAAATTTCAGTCCAGAGTATATTTAATTAATAATTAAAAAAATATATTTTTTGAAACATTTCACCGGTATGATTATTAGATAAATTCTATACCAATCGAAAGTATGAAGCCCATAGAATAAGCAAACGTTAGGTTGCCTATTCTTTTCCGGTCACAACTATCGGGTTGCCGGGTATAAACAGGTAAATCTATATAGCATTTTGCAACGGTCTGTTTATTGAATGAAAATTAAATGAAATTAAAGATTATTTTATTCTGAACACGGTGGTATAGGGTTGCCTGCGAAAAATCAGTCCAGAATTGCGGTTGTCGAATTTTAAAAACTAAAATATTGCTCCGAGTGAATGTGTGCGACTGAGAGGTCCCAACCAACCATCCCATGGGATAGAAGAGGACACAGCATAGCAGCTGTTTAAAGTCCGCCCATTTAAAGAAAGAGAGTGGGCATGCTATTTGGGCTTGGAAAAGAAAAGGATAGCGATAGACTCGTAGATACTATGCATCATTTTGGAGTTATTAAATTGAATAGAGAAATAATTTAATGATTTTTTTGATCAATTCGAGGGGTAACGGGCTATTTGGTTTAAGCGACATTTTGGGTGATATTGAGATATATATATATTTGGAATCAGCGATTTTTTCTCCGTCGAATGATGCCGGTTTCATTAAAATCGGAGCACTTTTTTGGCGTTTCAAACAATACTATTTTCGTGTTGTTTCCAAAGTGGCAGTGTATTAAACGACGTGGATTTTGCATTTTTTATTAAATTATGTACTTGAACCATACCATCATATTAATAACCGAGACATAAACCAGTCACCCTATCTCTCATAAATAAGTCAATAAGAGTTACAGCGTTTTTCCTGTTTCTAATTTTTATTAAGAAGTAACTTGAATCATTTTGACTTCCCACTAATCACACGGTGTGATGTCGCTAAACCATTTGTCCGTCACTCAAATACGACATGGTTCGTCGCTTAAACTCTTTTAGCTGCATCTATTTTCCACGCAGGGTGCTACTTAAACCAAATATATAAGTTTTATTTTAATATTGTTGATTATGATTAATTATACTTTTAGAAAGTTTTATGACAACTAATCTCAAGTAATACCTACTGAATGAATAGGTATTAAATAATTATAGTTGATGTTCCTACATTCAGACTGATTTTACTTAATTATTATACAAAATTCTAATAATTTAACTGATTTTGATGATTAATCTTTAATTAAAAATTTATTTATTTAATGTAAGCACCTGAGATTTTCGGTGATTGCGTTTGATAGTCTTAGATGTAAATAAACATAAACATTAAACGTTACAATTTCAATGTTACATGTCACAAGTAAATTAGCCTGTCAGTCATTTTAGTCTAAATTGGTAGTTGAGATAAATAGCTTGCTTCTATTAATTTTGGGTTTGGTTACTTCATACTTTTTGACTTACTCTGTAAATAGAATGCGTCGTCGCTTAATTTTTTTCCCCTGTAGCCAATTGTAGGTATGAAGTCACTTAAATCGTTTTTCCTGTCTCTAGAAAAGGGCAGATTGTTTTAAGCGACATTTATCTTTGTAATTAAAGGTCCGCTTTATTTGGTATTAGCATCAACAACTAGATATTTTTAATTAAATTTAAATGCAGTTTATCCCGTTCAAATAACTGCAGAAGATTTTTTGTTATGATTTTTTTTTTCGAAATCTCGCACTTTAATAGGCTCTCCTGTAAAGTTGCAAAAATTTCGCTTAAACCAAATAGACCGTTACCCCTCGAATTGATTAAAAAAATCATTAAATTATTTCTCTATTCAATTTAATAACTCCAAAATGATGCAAAGTATCTACGAGTCTATCGCTATCCTTTTCTTTTCCAAGCCCAAATAGCATGCCCACTCTCTTTCTTTAAATGGGCGGACTTTAAACAGCTGCTATGCTGTGTCCTCTTCTATCCCATGGGATGGTTGGTTGGGACCTCTCAGTCGCACACATTCACTCGGAGCAATATTTTAGTTTTTAAAATTCGACAACCGCAATTCTGGACTGATTTTTCGCAGGCAACCCTATACCACCGTGTTCAGAATAAAATAATCTTTAATTTCATTTAATTTTCATTCAATAAACAGACCGTTGCAAAATGCTATATAGATTTACCTGTTTATACCCGGCAACCCGATAGTTGTGACCGGAAAAGAATAGGCAACCTAACGTTTGCTTATTCTATGGGCTTCATACTTTCGATTGGTATAGAATTTATCTAATAATCATACCGGTGAAATGTTTCAAAAAATATATTTTTTTAATTATTAATTAAATATACTCTGGACTGAAATTTGCTAGGCAACCCATATGCATTATATTTATTGACATATTAAATTAAATATAAAATACGTTTCATTAAATAAGCATCTCGGTGAAGGTCGTTCTTAACGGGATCTTAGACTAATACCGGCCAAATATATTTTACCCATTCATCTTCATTTAAACTCACGACATACGAACAACAGAACAACACTGATGTAAACAAATAATTTATTATTATAATTATTCGTTGCCATAGTAACGGGCTTCAGCGAGCTTGATGTTTCGACGGGTAATTTATGGTACGATCCGTCTGAGAGATGAACGGGAAATGGCCGCACTCTTAATGCATGAATACTGATTAATTTATGAGTCTCTACGATAATGTAACGATTGTGCTTGATAAATCTGTTTCAATGAGTAATTAAGTGATCAGAATTGTTGGTCGGGAGTTAATGGGTAATGCCTGGTTCTTATATTTGAAAAACGATTCGAATAATTTTCTTCATTTTGCTCTGAAATTTTTAAAGTCTGAAAGCAAAATATATCCTTTCTTGGACATAGGAACTGGTTATCAAAGGTAAATAAAAGATCTGTTGGAATCACGTGAGAATGAGATGAGTAAATATTCAATATCGTATTCAGATAATTTGTCTTAAGTAATTGTACCTAACTGTCCTCAGGAAAAGGGAGGTTTGTAAATATTTTAGAATTTTAGTGCATGCTTTTACTGTAGAACTTGAGATAAAATTGCAGAGAATTCTTCTTAACAGTTGACAGTTCTTTTGAAGTTAACACAATCAATGCTTATATTTATTTAGTCACAAAAGTAAGCCCATTTCACTCACACAAATTGCTCACAACAACTAATAATATACTTACCAAACAAATTCACTAAAGAATTACAAACGTTACCATAAACTGTCTAAATAATAACCCTAACTCCGATAATCCAGTAAATATAGAGTGAAAAGTACAGCAATAATGTTCATTTGTTATTACTGGGGCCGTACCATGATCTCTTAAAGAAGTACTTTTGCGGTTGTGGAAACGGGACAGAGCACTACACTGCGCATAGCGCTGTCCCTCTTACTGAACCACGACAGTGTTGCTTTAAGAGCTCATGGTACGGCCCTCGGTGACGAAAAACGTTTTTCCCGCCGATAACGCCGAAAGTCTTGTAATCGTCAAAGTTTCGAAATAAAATTTTACTGCCAGAATAATATGGTACCCATGGCATGTTTTCATTGTTTTAATCGTGGTAATTTATGTTCTTACAGTAGACGTGAAACTTTTATTACTTCGTGTTTATTTTATGTCCTTGTAGAGAGAATTCATGAGGTGTAGTAATCTGACTACTTATGTGGAGTATTAACACGTTCTGTTTTTAGGTTTGGAGGCGTCGTGTAAAATTTAATGCAGATTATTATATACATTTGTGTTAATTAGGTTAACATACTTGAAAACTAAAACATCTAAGTAACTGAGAACCTTGTTTACTATGTCTGTAAATTTTATTTTGGATGCCAAATATAATGCCAAATGTACAATGTTAAACAAAACGTATTTTGTATGACCATTGTAATCAACGAAATAAAAAAATACATATTTCTCTTTGCAGTAGCAACAACACAGTACGGATACAAGTACTTTGTCAGTTCCCTCGGACAATGCTTTGCGTTTGATTGGCCTGTGCATTTGACGTGCGTCAGTGTACCACTCAAAGGGAATGCCCGGGGCTGTGTGAAAGGAAATATGGAACCTAACTGGAGCTTATTTATACATAATCTGTTTATTTATTCTCTGTACTGGTATACTGCTGGCTTTTTTAAGTTTTTGTAGGGTATATTTTGCCCATTTTGTTTTTATAACTAAGCAATATTCTTTAATGCAGCTTACTTATATAAGACAAGACTTATTTAAAACATTACATAGTATGTTGTACAATATAATATCCCACAAAACCAGTTCAGTGGTTTGACTGTGAGAGCACCGCTTTAGTTCTTTACATAATTATATTATTAGTAATCTTTATATGTGTAGTTTACATAAATGTCAGTGTTTATGGGACTAACCACGAATTCTAAAACGCAATTTAACTATAAGACCTTCTTAAATGTTAATCTGTTGCTACTTTACACCGTAAAGATAAATACAGCATAAGATTAATTGATTTTCGTTTTAGTATCCGGCAATCATGAGATTAAAAAATTAGTCTAGGTATACAAAAGCCTTATCACACCCTCAACCTATTTGGAATTTACTTTTGTTTATTCTAAACTTTACACCAAGTTAATTACAAACAAAATCGATTAATCACTGTCAAACAACTCTAATTACTGTACACAAAGTCCAAAATCCTCGAAAACATTAATTTCAGGAGTTTTATTCCTTAGAGTCTTCATAACACACCTTGGTCCTTCGGGCCACATTACCTCTGAAGGTAAATAAACTGGCTTCAAAGGACCATGTCGCCTGAGGTACGGAAATGTTTAAACATTTACACTTGGGAAATAAATATTTATTTGGAAAACTGTCTTTGTGGTGAATGTAGCTTCTGGTATTTTTGTGACTATGAAATTTATATTTTTAATAATATTCCGGGACAACTCACACACGGTTATCTGATCCAAAGCTAAGCAGAGCTTGTGTTATGGTAACCAGGCAACTAATAAACATACTTATATATTTCTAAATACATACATATTATAGATAAATTACACCCAGACAACCAGAACAAATGACCGTGCTCATCACACAAACATTTGTCCTGGGTGGGAATCGAACCCAAGACCTCCGGTATAGCAGTCAGGGTCACTAACCACTAGACCAACAGGCCCGTCAGTTTTTGGTAGGGGAGTTTACATTTCTAAAATTAAAAAACTACAGCGACCATCTTTCTTTTGGAATTACTACTTTTAGAGGTCACGTTACTTTCCTAATCTATCCATTTCTAATCTAGATTTTAATAAGCATGATAAGGTATACATATATTTAATATGCATGTTTACATATTAATCCTGTGCTAAAACTATTTTATAAATATTAACAGTCTTTGAAATAACAATTGCCAATGTTAAGTATGTATGTTTAAATGCCTACTACATTAACCAAGTTGTCTAATACACGGAGCATTAATAAAACATAATTAAAGTAACCTCCTTGACATCATCTCAATTCTCTTTTACTATATTAAAAGATAAAATATTAAAAGTTACTCCTAATTTTGTTAACAAAGACAAAGTACATGTAATTAAGCGAAAACCTCAGATAAATTGAGTTTTATACTATCATTTATAACAGTCGAAACTTGTGGAGCGAACTTGGATATTCATTAAAACAGCAACTAATCATACGACACATTAATTATAAATTATGATCGTATTTTTGCTTTAATATTTCGACGTATTTTTCTTAAACTCAGAGCTATTAATCCAAACTAATATTATAAATGCGAAAGTAACTCTGTCTGTCTGTCTGTCTGTCTGTCTGTCTTTGCTTCACGCCTAAACTACTGAACCGATTTGTGTGAAATTTGGTACAGACATAGTTTGGAACTTGAGAAAGGACATAGGATAGTTTTTATTACAAAAAATAAAATAAAAAATAAAATTTATTCCGGACATACAGCGCCATCTATTGGTCAAGCGTCGGCATCAATTCAGTACTAAATAAATAGTAAAAAGGTATGAAAATATAATATAATACAAGTTTTAGTACAAAGAAAATGCTCTAACGGAGTATAGATAATTCTATTAGTACTATATGTGTAAGCCCTTTTTGGATATAAATAATTTAAATTTGATCATGTTGGCGAGGTTAATAGAGGTTAATAGTTGTTTTTAAAATTCATAGATGGAGTTGCGCATTTTCTTCTATACATCTAATAAAACAGTAAATTACAACATTCTTTTGCCGGGGGTCAGATTTCATGTTACAGTATCAATTATGAACTACTGAATTGATAGCAGTAAAAAATTGAGAGAATGTTTTTGGTAAATCGTAGACGGTTGTTAGCTATTTTTAAACACGCAACTATATCTAGGTAATACGGGGTGGAGCTTTAAATTTCCAAATTCATTTTCTCATCTGCACACGTAAATTGGCATTATTGATATATAAACAAGAGGTAACTATGGCAGGCTACGGTAGCCATAGCGACCATTCTTCATTGTGATTGAAGTATACTTTTTGGAAAACTAGCTGTCGTAGTAAACAGCTTGGTGGTTGTAGGATTGGAAATGGATGTCCATGCTGCAGGTTCAAATCCAGTTGTTAATGATTGTATTTTTGTTCTTGAGTCCTTTTTGTTACATACGTTTGAATGTTTTGTTACTCAAGTTCAAGTCTCAGTCGAGCTAACACTTTTTGTGTTCTATTAGGTTAACTTTTATTAGTTTAAAGCTTTGTATCATTTTGTTGTTTCTTTCGCAATGAGCAACAACTTTATGTCGTGCATTTTTTACTAGACCGATGCATAAGCTCAAAATTATTATGTTTGTATTTTAAATTTTAAGTGTGTTGCTCATTGCAGATCAAGCATGTCATATGCTGTAAAGAACGTCTGGCGTAAATGCCCTGACCATAGATATAAATCTATGGCACCGACATTTACTCCTGAATTGAAAAATAAGATTCCTCATAGATCATTTTATAGTTGTGATCTATGAGGAATCTTATTTTTCAATTCAGGAGTAACTTTTTTAAATTATTTCATCAAAGTAATGTGTAATGTTTTCTGTTGGTCATCTATAGAATTCCATGGACAAGTTTTTTTTTGTATTTGTAAATTTTTATTGTTTTAACTCAAAACCCAATGATCTTTTATGATATAATTTTTTAGTAAGTACTTACTCTTTAATATTCATTTTAAGGTAGCTTGCTACACGGGTTTTAATGCGTTGATCCAGATAAATCTTCTATTTTTTCGTTTACAAATTTCATTTAGTTTGTGTACCTATTTACTGGAAGTTTGGCCCAAAAACTAAAATAAAATAAACTTTCTATCGACCCGAGACTTTAACTATGTCATCGACCCATCTTGCTCCCGGACGACCGACGCTTCTTTTGCCATGCCTTGGCCACCATTCTGTCACCGTCTTAGTCCACCTGCCGTCATTTCGTCTGGGCAGCATAAAGCGACTTTATTGTAAAGGATACAGCCCCAGTCCAAGGCTTTGATCAGGGTAGAATGCGGTTGTCCTTGGTCTATTACTTAGTTTCCAGTCATAAATAATTTTAACCACAGTTTTGGTAGTTCTGATCCTGCGCCTCTCTATTGTCAACGTTTTCTTTCAGTTTCACGGGTCTCAGGTAAATACCTTATTAAAATGGAGCCTGCTTATCTCAGTCGTTCATCCCTTTAAAAACAACACACTCGCACACTCTTTTGCCTTTCATTAGCAGCCACCATTACCAGACCACATAGTTCCTAGCTGCTAAGTTCCTTAACTTATTTCCACATATACTCTAGGCTTAGGCACCGCACTGACATCTGGTAGCTATTAACTAAGATGAGAACACTACCTTAGTCTTAAAACCGGACTTCACCAAAGCAGAGATGAGAAGAGCGGAGCGTAAATAATATTGATATCTACTTTCAATTTTACTGCGTAGTTCAGTATTTCGAATTTCGGGGTTTCGAACCAAAACCCCGATCTCGGTAGTCTTACTAGGGACTGCTGTACCAACGAAATACTATTGCAAAAGAAAAAAAGCGGTAAATTGTTTTTCTTGGCACGTGTCAAGCAATATTTGTGACAAAACTCTAGGTTCCACATCTGATACATTTTGCGTATAGCAGACTACTCAGAAACATTCATCTAGCGAAACAAGATAATATTGAAGTGTTCATGTGTTTTGTAAATTTTTAAATATATAAAAAGAACATTCTGTAGCCGGTGTCTAGGTAGTTCGTGATGGTGACCCTCTATACCACAGTCTAATTTATATTTATTCGCACAGACGACTGATATGAACGCGAACATCGTCGCGGGTACAGCTAGTTACTTTATAAATAATTATCTAAAAATATAGTTTCGACCTGTTCTTAGTGTTGCTCAATGTGGTTGTTACTTTTGTTTGATAATGGAAAGAGGAATCGATTATTTTTGGACTTTCCGACATCTTTTCTTTTGCCTACGTGTCCTATATATCTAGTGGTTTCTGGCAACTTTTGAGATGTCATCAAACCAATAGCTTTTGGACAACATAATGTGACAGTTATATTACTTCAACAGCCATTTGAAAATATTCAATTAAAAAAAAAGTGAATAATAGTCACAGTAGTGGTAATACTTTAAGCATTAGCAAAATGCTGTTACTTTCACTGTTACACCGATCGGCCAAAAATCGTTCAAAAATTTCATATCTATACTTATAATAAATCTGTAGAAGTGAAAATTCTGTACATTGAAAATATCGAAAAAATAAATGGCGGGGGGTGTTACTAGACCGAAACGGAACCCAAAAGTGTGAAACAAAAAATTTTTGTCTGTCTGTCTGTCTGTTTGTTCAGGTATCACGCAAAAACTGCCGGTTCGATTACTATGAAACTTGGTACAGTTATTCTTTAATATCCTGGGCACCACACTGGGTAGTTTTTATCCCGACCGATCAAACTTAATTTTGCGGTTAAAAACTCATTGATAAGTTTCGTCATCCACGCGAACGAAGTCGCAGGCACAGCTAGAAGAAAATAATTTAACTTTTATTTATAATGAATTTTCAGGATGTAACAAAAACATTTTAATATTCTCATAACTTTTTCGTACCGGAGTAATTCAATTAGCCGTCCGTCCAGGTTTTACGGCTATTCAAGTGATGAGCGCCCGTTTATTGCAGGAATTCGCTTCGTAATTAGCAAACAACGTTTTTCAGGAACTGTTCAAACAATTTTTCTATAATTAATTTCGCAATTGATATCTCTGTTTGTATTTCAGTTAATTTTACTGAATCATCTGGTACGTTTTAATCACTTATGGAATTAATTGGAGAATTTTGATTCATCCCTGTAATATTATTAAATTATCTTTCTAATAATCGTAAATTATTATTAAACTTTTATCAAGAAATTGACGCCATTTGCCAATTTTTTAACTATAAATATTTAAACATTCAGACCCCGGTTTTCAGTATGTAGTATGACTAAGCAGAAAACACAATATTTAGGCAAGTCTTGCTGTCATAAAATGTCCAAAACTTTGGCAAATCACGTGCTTTCACGTATCTGTTAAAACTACGTAGGTTAAACACAAAATAATATACAAGATACAACAAACACCCATAAAGTTCATTGAACTGACTGGGTGGATTACGGCAGCCATTTCTGCGACAAACATAATATTATGAAGACTGAAAATGTATTTGACAATGAAAGTTCGTAAAAGAGATTCGGCTGTAAAGATAGAAGCGTAAAGATTGGATAGATCGATATTAATGCTCGCAACAGGTGCGCCTAGGGAGCTAGTACCGTTAACTACACAATACCAGTCATAAAACAAACCAAAAACCAACCTTAAGACCTTGAAATAAGGAAGCTTTAACATTGAAGTATAGCTAGTCGTGTGCGGGGCTTCGTGCACGCACTTTTGCAAACCTTCCCTGTATTGCGTAATGGCCTTGTAATATCATGTTTTTGGCGTGTTTTTGTTTACAGCAATATCGTATTTTTAAGTTATTACTTAGTAATGTGTTTGATATGGATGAACCAGTAGGTATACCTACTTATGCAAAAAATAGTATTAATTTCGTCCAAAGCTATTGAACGAAAACTTTTTGTTTTAGATACCTAATTATGGGACTTACCTATGATAAGACGTAGGTACTACATGTACGACTACGACATATACATACATACAACACTTTAGCATTATAATACTTGAAAGAGAGGTTAATAAACTGTTCATAGACTGATACGAGTAAATAACAAAGTAGATAAATAATATGCCCTATAATTTCACTACACCCCGTACAAACGATCGTCTTTTGTTTGACAAAAAATAAATAGACAAAACATAGTTTTATTTACAAATTCCAATTCCAATTCTTCAAAACTTCCAAATGTACATAAAACAATTGAAAACGCGTACCAGATCCGTTTAATCCGTCACAATTGTATCGTTATCATAAACAGTGGCTGGGGTAGGATCGATATTGCGCTTCGCAACAGGTGTCTTGGGCTAGCCCGGCCTAATGGGCGTACGTTCGTAATGAAATTATTTTTATGTTAAGATCTATTACAATGGAGGGAAATTGGAAAGTAGGTAGTTGGAGTAGGCAAAAGCACGTTACAAATTATGTTATGTTACGTTAAGTTTAAAATTATTCACTATCAATTTTATTTATGTTGTATTTTTCAAACTATTGTGTACATAAATTATAAAAAAAACATCAATTTATGATACCTACAACACACAGATTAAGACCATTAAGTTACTTTATTGTGCTTATTTTTTAATGATATTTCATCAAACTGACCTGAATCCTCATGCATGTAAGCCAGTCCAAATTATTTTTTTTCGTACATCTGTTTTTGCCTTGTTGGCTGTATGATTGAATTTTTTTTTATAAATCTAATGTACAATGCTATTTTTTTACAAGACATAATAGAAAGTTTTAGCAAAGATATGGAAGGTAAACTATACGAGTAATAATAAGTAGTTTAGCTGTAAATATAAAACATTGCTAAAGCACTGAGATTTAAATTATGAATTTCATGCGCGCATAAAACCCGCTACTCATGCAACGTATGCACGCAATAGCATGACGGTAAATTATATGCAGTCAGGAAAGTATTTCCTTTTACCTTTCATATCATAGAAACAAAGGTAGTTCGTTTATAACTGGCAGTAAAGACCCCTATTATATTATTATTTATACTATACTGTTTATGTCATAAAACCTGTATAGTAACGAGCTATTTTGAGAATAGATTTATAATACGCCAGAAAAAAATAGTTTTAGGGTAATAATACTGTAATTTATTATTTTTTTAGTCGTCTATTATTAATACCATTTTATAGCCGATACATAAGTCATAGTTTTCGTCAGTACAATGAAAACAGAATCACCTTGTATAACTTAGCTAGAGTTAGATCATATCTAGTGCAGTGCGATGCGCGCTCGAGAACGGTCGCGTTTTCGCTGCTCACTACGAATATTATATTCGCGTTTTGCGCGGCAATAGCCGCTGCCCGTCTTAGTCGCGATGAGTTCTAAACCACTCATCGCCAACGAAGTGTTGGCATTTATTATCCATGCCATCGATTATATGGACGAGGTCAGCATCGTGCAGATCTGCAGATCCGCCTACAAAGAGGAGGAGGTTTGCAGTGCCAAGCTGATGCTCTTCCAGTCGCTCGGACAACTGGAGCAGATGCCATCCCGCCGAAGGGACGGTGGCGACAAGAGCCTGCAGGATATCATCTCCCTGCTGAAGAGGACTGATCCTGACGACGTGCCTGAATTCGTGGCGAAGGACTTGCACAAGCTGCCTCCCGTCACGTTCGATCACGTCGACGTCACCAGGCTGCTGAAAGACATTACGTGTCTAAAGGCAAGCCTGGAAGATATGAAGTCCAAGATGGAAGCATCACAGGTGACCATCAATGACCTGCGTGGAGAAGTGGCGTTGTTGCGCAACGTTATTTCTGTAAGTGGGTCATCGGACAAAATGAACGTAAATACACGTCGCGGGGCGCAAAATGCGTCCATCATCAGTTTTGAGTCGGCGAATTCGAGTGCGTCACCGGTCGCTGATATCGCTGACGATGCGCCCCGTCCCGCCGCCGCCGCTGTGTCAACACGTGCGGCTGAAGCTAGCGTAGGTACATCGACCCCTACACGCGCCTACGCAGCAGTTGCAGCCACCAACAAGCCCGCTGTGACGCAAACAAAGCGGGCTAAAGCGAAAGGGGACAAACAATCTCGTGGCAAACCACAGCCACCGAGTGGTCTTAAGAAGGACACGTGCGACAAGGATGGCTTCATAAAGGTAGAAAGGAAGAAAAAGAAGCCTACTTGTAGGAACCAGTGCGGTACCGCACCAACTGGACCCAACATCCTGCTGCGTCCTGCAGTACCAACGACGCAGCTGTACGTGTCCCGTGTACATCACACCACGACGGTGGAGCAGGTCGTGGAGTATGTCCGGTCAAAGACCAACTGGACCTTGAGGGTGGAGAGGTTGGAGTCGCGCCACAACACAAATTTCAAGTCGTTCATGGTGCGAGTTCCAACTCACCACATCGAGACCTTCCTCAAGGAAGAGTTTTGGCCGAAGGGTGTCGTCTATCGAAAATTCAGAGGAAGGATACGCGACACCACGCAGCGAAACACGATGCCGACACTTCGTGTGCATTAGTTTTTTAGTTTTTTATTTATATAATATGTATGTTAGTTTATAAGGTATATATCTATGGGCCTTAGTCGCCTGACAATAAAGGATTTTATTTTTTATTTTTTATTTTTATTACTAGCGCACAGTCTAAAAAAAAAACCAAGCACCGTAAATTCAGTTGTAAACGGCCATTAAACAAGAGAACTAAACCCGGTACATTAACAGGTATATTTTACCGTAAAACGTCTATAGAATCACGCGATTTTGACCCCTCCCGCTAATTAAGGTCGCATAAACAATCCCTAATTTCCTTTTACCTCAATAGACGGTATTACGTATCTTGCAAAGGTATAGCGACAGAAGTTGTGCAATCGTTGCTGTCAATTGATAAATCGTAGATATTATAATATCGAATTGACGGCAAAAATATATGACTTGAAAACTTGAAAAGCTAAAATCTATATTGTCCGTCGATTAAAAAAAAACTTAGACGCATAGGTACTTTATGGTTTATCAAAATAAGAGGACCACAAGTAGGTATCGCGAATCAAAGTTCAGTGGGGGCTTATGACGTCATGCTTATGCTCAAAGTAACTTCATGCCACAGTTCCAATTTATGTATCGTGTAAAATGACTTGTGTAAAATATGAAAAAAATACTTCCAATTTTTTTTTAATACCTATAAATAGGGCACGTCAATAGTATTTTTTTCTATCAATTGCTATCGCTTTGCTTTTGCAAGATACGTAATACGTCTCCGGGTTTTCTGATAACACACTAATTGCCTATTCTGTATCTTCTTTGTTTAAGGCGTGCGTATTTTGCGGAAGGGACACATACATATACGTGTGGTTGACCCAAATAGCTATGTCCGGGGACGCGTACCTTTAGAAATTTGTTATATGTATGCGTATTCGTCGTGTTATTCCTCAGTGTTCGAAAAACCTGAGAACTAAGCGCTAATAAAAAGTTTATAATAAAATAAACTTAATAATAAGTTACTGAATATCTGATTAACTTTTATAAATTATTTGATCAGTAAATCTTTTTTATTTCCAAATGTGAGAAAAATAATCGGAGTTTTTTAATTGTTCTGTTTTAGAAGTAGAACGTTATTCGCTACATATTTGTTTAGATCAGTAAACTATCCAGTATCATTAAATTATTATTATTTATTATATAATACCTAACAACATAATTTTGCCAAAGATGACGTACGTACGTACGCATCAAAAAGTTTCAATCTCATTATCTTGTTCGGCTTAACTCTGCGTTCTGGAATCCGGCGTGTATTACACGGAGATTATACGATCATGCGGATAAAATGTTCCCACATTTTTTTGAAGACGGTTAGAGAGAGGCTACTGAGACTGCTTCTTACTATCATACCATTTTACTGGGTAACACAGTATCCCAATAGTAAAACTGGTTATCAGAATTGACTTTAACGATTGCCAAAGATGTACGTATGACAGTCGGGACCTACGGTTTGACGTGCTTTCCGAGGCACGGAGGGGTTCCAGTGTGTTTATAAATGTTTACCCATCCACGAACCAACCGCGGCGAGCGCGGCTTAACCTTTAGTATCGGTCAATCCGTACGGCTTACATTTAGCCACGAGCCCCTCCACGACTGCTTTAAGAGTTCTTCTTACTATATATACTTTTATTAGATTTAAGGTGCTATGGACACGTAACCTGTTTAATGAGATTTATTCAACGTAGCTTTTCCCGAAACTATGTTGTGGTCGGTATTTACACTTTTCAATACCGTATTTTAAAAAAGAGCGACTGGATATCTGACCTCAGCATCCCATTTTACAGGGAAACATAGTAATGGTTGTGAAAACCTTATTATGTGCTTTCCAAAAGATTAATTTATTAATTAATCATTATAACATCACCTTTTTTTAACTGTATGTAAGTGTACAAGTTGATACGTGAATTTAAAAGAGATAGAATTATAAAGAGATAACTGAAGTAATAAATATCGATGACAAAGGGTCTTTATGAATATGAATAATAAGTATAATTGTATATTTATACACGTATATACCTAAATGACGAATACTTTCAGCAAAATTGGAATCGTTCGAGTTCTGTATAAGCTTACAAAGGCAAAGGAATTCAAAGAAAGATGCCTAAAGGCTAGAAACGAATATATTAAAAATATATCCACCGTCTCGCGTACAAATTGTTATGTAATTTTTATCCAATCCTTTTTATATTATTGTTTTGTAGCCGTACTGTGTTTAACAAACCGTAGGATGATAATTTAATTTATTTTTATGTTACTGACATATTTCACTATTTTAGGGTACGCCTGGACCAATTTGGCCAATTCTTTTTTTGTTCTATTTGTTATTGTCAGGAGAAGGTTATTATGAAAGAAAAAAAATGAAAAATTGCGCGGAAAATTAGAAAATTTAAAAATTCTTAATCACCATATTAAGTTATCCTGATTTTGTTAAGATAGTGATTAGTTGGATTAATCTTCGCCCTCAATAATATAAAGGCACCGGGAACGGGACCTTGGTATTCACGCGGGTGAAACCGCGGGGCACAGCTAGTAATTTATAAAGACTTTGCACACAGATAAACAAATGGATATGTTATAAATGTCAGGCGTTTCGTATTAGAAGCATTGTATCATGTTTTGTGTAATTTTAAAGCACTTATTTCTGATCGTGGTACGAAACCCTTAATGCGCGAGTCCGACTCGCACTTGGCCGGTTTTTTTTCTATTATATTTTAACGATACACTTATTTTTTAAATTGTGTTATTTTCCATCCTAGTAATACTGTACGTCATATTCAAAACCTGGTTTCTTATCCTACAAAAATATTTACATAAACGATACTTATTTACGTCTATCAAACCCAGACCAATTTATAAAGTGACGAGTGAACGCCCCACATAATAATGACTTGTCATAAATCATGAACAGATTCCTATGTTAGAAATAGATTAGTCTCTACTCAGTATTTTCTTCTACGTCGATACATATGGTATATTCAAATTCTCATGCCAATTGATGTTATTACCATTTAAACAAACATCAACTTTACGCCTCATTAAATAAAGTTTATTTTAGAATAGACCAGTATTGTTAAAAAGGTCATTAAAAATATTAAGTTGTAGGACAAACTGAACCTTATACATAAGCATTACAGTTGACTTTCCTAAAACGCATGTGTGTACATGTTTGGCATATAAATCGCGAACGCAGTATATGTAGTGTTTGCCGAAATCGAATCAATCATCTTGGATCATTGACTAACAAAAATCTTAACACATTTGCGCATCCATCCATTTCTTTTCTCGCAAGAGCTTTCAACGCGCGAACCTTTTATTTATATTTTTTCTCACTCTTTTTCTTGTTTTTCTATTGGCTAGGGCCTCTAACAATATTTTGTACATGATGTATCCTGAAATTGAATTTGATTCATTCTTCTTATCTCTGCCTACTTTTGTACTTCGATTTCCATTTCATCGCCTCTGCTATTGATTTCGTAAACATCCTAGAACAAAATAATTCGCATTTGAGGTTCAATAAATTGTAGTACCTTCCACAATTTTATCATAGCCTATTATATTAATTATACTAAACGAAAAAAAAAAGAAATTAAAAATACAAGTAACGTAATCATAAATTAGAATTTTCAACCCCATTGTATTTTTTTCCACTTCTGCTTCCATAAATAGAACAAAAGGCCTGAGTTACTTCCGTTTTAAAATACTCAAGGATTAGCAAGCAAGTATTCGCTATTGTTTGCGGTTATTATAAGCTAGCAATATACAGCCAGTATTTTAATAACCCTTATTCAGGGTAGGGTAGCGTAACGTTTTAAAAATGCTTGTTCCATGAAAGAGAGGGATGGCGCTCTACTGGCATATATCACCATCTCTTTTTACAACGGAACTCGTGTAACTAATTTTAAGATTATTTAAATTGTTGAGAATCGATACAGAATAAGCTTGAACCCAGAGAAAAGACATAGGCAGACTTCAAGTTGCGATAGTCGACATTGATATTCACGCAAACGTAAGTTAATTGATTCATGTAGTTTAAAAAGCGCTACTGGGTTGGTAAATAGATGAATCTTTCTTGCTCTTAACCAAAATCTACTTATCGGATTTTGATAAAACTTTACAGCAATATAAATCACTTTACGGAGCTTTGCAGCTTATTAATCGAAATAAAGGTCCTGTACTTATACCACGTGGGCTAAACCGAGAGCGGAAGCCAGCAGTATCCACCACATAATAATAACAGCATAAGGTTGTGATTAAACCCTGGAAAGCGATTTCCAACCGTCACGTTATCCACGGTTATTACAACCATGACGCAGTGCCTTTGGACACGCAACACAACAATAACCTACAGATTTTGTTTGCAAAAAAGATGTACAGTTGCAAGGCTCTTATCGCGATTGTACTCTGTACGGTTAGCAAAAAAAACCAAGGACATGACGTATCGAATTCAGGCAACATCAGAACAGTTGCGTGAAATTGTTGTGGCTAGAAAACAAAAGTATAAACACTAAATTTCTTCTATAAACGTGCTGAAGGGTAATCTACATATCAAAATATTTTTTGTATGTTTACCCTCTATGCGTGCTTAAACATTGGTCAGATACTGATTAAATTTTAGTACAGTTTTCCCAACATTTCCCTTTACTGCTCTGCTCCTATTGATTGTAGCGTGATGAAAAGTATACTATAACCTGCCCAGGAGTATGAAGAATAATTGTACAAAGTTTCGTTAAAATCCGTCGAGTAGTTTCTGTTTCTATAAGGAACATACAGACAGACAGACAGACAGACAGACAGACAAAAATTTTAATGATTGCATTTTTGGCATCAGTATCGATCACTAATCACCCCCTGATAGTTATTTTGAAAATATATTTAATGTACAGAATTGACCTTTCTACAGATTTATAATAAGTATAGAAGATAAGGGAAATATATTTACGGTAGTGCAACGTATGGAAGGGTGTTGTTATATTTCGGGTTGTTAGAAATACTCATTTTGTTCATCGCCTTTTGTTGCTGACTGTGCTTCAATCGTCAGGATTCTATGTTATTCTGTGCTAGGAATGTTTTAGTTACCGTCTGTATTTATGGCTTGTTTTCAGGGTTTATTTATCTGGCTCTAGGGATTAGGAAGCCTGGCTAAATTGGAAACTTTGGAGTACCTAATTTAAATACTTTGTTTTAGTGGGAATTTATGCTACGTACGGTTAGATCTATTTAGCTACAAGCATCAAGCTCTTTAATGATACTGAAGTTTTACGTAAAATAACGCAAACAGAGTTGTATTTTGTGATTTAATAGCATCATGTAAATAGTTATATTATTTAACGGTTATTAGAGCGAACATTTATGAATACCTTTTTGGAATTGACTATTCGACCATGTTACACCGGCCGTGGTCACAAGCTGACACAACCTGGACGTTAAAATGCTCTATGGAAACCTAGTATGTTCCTTAAGAAGAATGCACTGTGGAAAAAATAATGAAAACCTAAAGTGACAAATGTAGAGCACCTATGTAGGTCTAAAGCCTTGCTTACATGTTCGTAATAGCACCAAATGACATGCCATGGGCAATACCAACATAATTAAAGCGGGGAAGCAATTTGCTTAATCTGTGTAAATACATTTGTGGGGTTGGTGTTGGTACCATTATACCATGACGCGGCGGTACTAAGGATCGTTAGTGCCTTGATTATACAGCGAAACCCATTGTTAGCTAAATTGTAAGAGAAAAGCGTCACGCGAAATTCTGTGCCCAAAAGTTAGAGTATTTTGCTATGGATACTTTGATATTTATGTAGGTCTAAACCCGTAACAAAACCAATTGTTATGTATTTCTTTACTTATGTTTAAAATGTATTTCAATGGGTTATTGTTATTATCTGTTAGAATGTACTAAACTCTCTAGCATATAGAGGACTATGAATGAAAAAGTTGTAGCAGAATAGGTGACGAGGAGGTACAAGACTTATGTACCAAAAAGCCACCCATTTTTCTGCAAAGCCCTCGCTCTCTATGCATACCTTTTTTTTCTATGAACTTAAAATTTGTATTACTCATTCTCACCAAAGTCTAACGAAAAAGTACATAGTTTTACCAGAAAACAAAATAGCTCGTCTAACTATTACAAGCTTACGCATCAAAATTTAATCTTGCGTCGTTCGTGTACATATTACAGGATTACGCGGGATTACACCGCGATACAGAAAAAGGTATTGCGATGACGTCACGCCAGATACCGCCGCCGGTGACGTCACGAATGTTCAGGAAATTTAATTAAACCAGCCTTCATAATGGCTTGTAATTGTAAGTTAAGGGGATAACACGCTTTTTGTTACTCTGTGCCAGCTTTATACTGCACTACGTTTTTAGCTTTTATTTTCCTACACCTACGACTAGTAGTGAAACAATTACGACTGAATAGAAAAAAGAAACAATACAAGTAGGTTAGGATTGAAAAGCTCATTTAACTTTAAAAAATAACCATCAATATTATTGCGTGTCAATATAATTCATGCTTAACATGTTTATTTTAAAAACTATCTTTTTATCCAAAGTCTAAAGTCGGTGTTTATGGATGCAAGTATTTTTTTAATTTACTTTTATGTGTCTTCTGTCCATTTCACAAGCCTCATTCTGTCCATTTCACAAGCCTCAATTTCTCTGCGAATTTTTGTTTAACTTTTTAGTTCCATCCTATACACAACCCGATCTATATTATATATATGTCTTTTGTCCTTTCTCTATCAATATACCCATATTACCCATGCGGTTTCCAATATTTTTAATACCTTCCCTATAAAAGCTACCTATTACCGTAGAATATTTAATAGTATCTATTAGCCGACGATATAAAGCCGACTGCAGCCGAGCTTGTTAGAGCCGACAGCGGCTGCGATATCTAATTTTACGGAGCTCTTCCACTACACAGAAACCCTTTATTCGGTTTGGCATATCCGTTTAAAACTATCCTTTTATGTTGAATATACTACGCTATTATTAGATGAAGCACACTTTTAGGTAATGGGACTGTAATTTTTCGTTTTTGGACATCTCCAGTCAGAACGTTTGGTTATTTTACAAGGTACGAAGTGAAATATAAACCAGTAAATATTTTATATTGTACTTATTGAGATATAATTATTCAACATTTTAGAACTAAGTTGCTATTTTTTTGTAGCCCAAACCAAAATTGCTAATATAACAGTTTAACACGAAAGTGTACATTTAGCCCAAAACGCCCAATACCAATACTTAAAACAGTACATCAGCTTCACTTTGACAACGCTTTTATTTCATGTATGCATGTTTTGTAAATATTTTTAGTACGTCACCCACTACCGTAATAGGTATTTAATTTGACAAAACAATGTACAGAATACAATAATAAAATAATATAGTATTTTCGGATATCTTTTTCACGTTTGACAGTACTATAATTATACCATAACATGAACTATTTTCAGCTAAAACATACATTTATTTATCAAGCTCAATCTTGATATTACCAATATACCCTAACTCAGTTATTACAATACTAGACTTCCCAGAAGGCACACAATAGTGCGATTGTCATGCATTTCGATCGGCTTAATTGCGGCCATCAATTGTGATGTCAACAGATGTGCAACAGGCACGTTTGCTTATTTAATAGTTCTATCTAGATCTAATGTAGTTGTGGGTATTAGTTGAGATTATATGCAGGGAGACAATTCCAAATTATGCTGTGTTATTGTTGCCGTGTTCTCATCGCAGCCTGTAGCGATCTCCGGCTAGGCATAGGTTTCTCCAAAGTACAATTTTAAATATTGAAAGTAAACAACATTAATAATTTGATATTATATTTATTATGGACAGTAGGTAGCTTTTTATATTTAGGGTCAAAAATAGAGACTATACTATTTTCAAATGTGTTTCCACATTATACAATTTTATTGTAGCAAAAAGATAAAAAGATATGTTAGTTTATTAGTTATCAATGTATATATCTATAACAGATTCACGGCTTTCGAAAAGTGCCTCATACTTATTACGTGTATAATTAGGCATATTGAGATATTTGAACCCGTTACATAAAAAAAATGTTTGCTAATAGACTTAGGGCTGATTTTTCCAACGCCAGATAATTTTATCAGAGGAATAATTTAGAATTTTTGACAGGTCTTCAATACAAAATCTGTCAAACACGAATTTTATCTCTCGAATAAAAATTATCTGGCGTTGGAGAAATCGGCCCTAAATCTAATAACTTATTCCACCATACAAACAGCTAAAATATTAAGTATACCTAAACAATGACTCCGGTAGCTTTTCACGTAATATAGGGCAATTCTAGATTTAATGGCCACAGTTATATCAACAACTGCCTCATATTTCTTAACTGTTTTATTTGGTTTTATGATGCGAGAGAATGTGTGTAAACAACGCATATTTGCGGTACAATAAAATTGTTAACTGAGTCAGACGGTAACCTCGTTCTACAAAACAAAATTAAATAAATTTCGTTTTGTTCTATGTAACAAACATGGAAATGAAATTGTAAAAAGTATTAAAAATATTAGAAACCTTTTTACAGTTATCTGAGAATTACTACACCACTTGATGCTTTCAGATTGGTATTTTTAGAGGTGTCAGTATCCCTGTGGGGTGGTACTAGCTAGGTGGGTACTCCACTCCCCGATCTTATAAATACTGAGTTATACATTATATACATTCATATAGGTATAGTATTCTGAATGTATCGGCATTTATTAAAACAAAGCTCGAAATCAATGCTTGTTAGATTTTATAAGCATTAAAATTTGTACTTGTACAATACAAGTACAAATTTTCCAATAGTAAAGCAGCTTATTCATGAAAGGTAGAATACATAAAAAACCGAGTTAAGCTGGATATAGTTTGAAAATACTGAAAACCGTAAAAATTATTCAGGCTTATCCGCACATATTGTATTGGTACCACATAAATGGAAATGATAAGAATAAGAATAAGTTTATTGTTCCAAAAAAGGTTACAGATTGTCTTATAACCATATTACAAAAATAAAGTTATTACTGAAAGAAAATATCATTTAAACTGCGGCCCCCAAACTAAACGAATGTTTGTATCTTAGGAACCTGAGTGCTGTAAGTACTGAATTAATACTTACAAATTTCGATGAAAACTGAAAATAATCCACATTCATATGCCGTGTAAAACATGAATTTAACGAGCAATTATAATTAATATCGAAAGGACTATTTCAAACTATTCAACAAATTCGACAAAGCTTTTCCAATTAAATCCAAAGCCTTCAAATATGTAGACACTTATTAATGAGCAAACCTTAATTAATAATGGACGTCGGATGTATAATCACTATGGATAAAACGGCTTAGGTAACCGCGTCATTAGTAGGAAAGTTATTAACATCTACTATATTATTGAAAATAAATATAAAAAATATCAATATTATTCATGATACTAGCAAACATATGTAATATTAAAAATCATTTCACACCTTAATTAATATACATTTGGAGTATCACCTTATTTATTTCCTATATAATTTTGCTTGCTAAGAAGCGTACCTACCAAATTAGTAAAAAAAAACTGTGTTTAATATACAAACCCAAATACATAATTGACACTGCCACATTTTTAAATGTTACTGACATAATAAATATGAGTCATTTTCGTTAAATAGATGCAGATCGAGAAAACTTCTTTATCTAAGGCGATAGCCACCCTAAAGTTCATATTCCGTTAACGTATTGTAAAAATAATTTGATATTTAACATTATAAGAACCTAAGAAAACGTCTATTCGTAAAAACAATAGAAGAAAGTGAAAACATAAAACACTTCCAAAGTGGATGAACTAGTTGTAAGTAAAAACAGTTCGTGAATATTTCATATCGAGCTACGCAATCATAGAAATAACTTGGGGCGCATAAAATGAGGCAGCTTCAATAAACACTGAAAGGGTTGTTCCCGCAGCGGGTCAGGGGTTGAAAACATTTTCATAGTATCGTTATTTATACAATTATGAGATGAGTACGTGGCCTTAATCGAAAATAGACCTCACCTGCTGTTAGGTGATGAAGGGTGTCTAAAAACTATTAGTAGTTAGTTATTTGATTAATATGATTGAATTATTAACTAAACATGACTATCACTATAATGTTAATTAGCAACACGGATTAAGAATTTATTTATGTGTATTACAATTCTTGACTTTCCTATTGGAATGTTTATTTACTTAGTAGTATACATTAGTTTTCCAAAGAAAAAAATATAACGAACAATACATAACACATTTATTTTTAATAATATATTAATAGCACACGATAGAATACGTTCGGTAAATAGTATTCCAATTTCATTCTTATTCCTAATTATGAATTTAAAGAAACTATGAAATGAAATTTTATGATTTTGATGACACCTTGAGACGATACTTTTTCAACAAAAAAACAAATGAAAATCAGGTAAACAATTTGAATAATAACTTTGTTTACCAGCAAAAAGAAAATAACACAGCTACGTCCAACTTCATCGTACATAATAAAATATGTAATGACGTAATAATTCACTGGTTATTATCTCGTATCGTATGAACGTAACGTAACACCACTCCTTTTTCAGGACGGCTGTAAAAGGCTGAGAATACAACGGCTTGTTCTAGTGATGAATAATTCACTAAAGAATAAAGAAAAATATATTATTATTTAGTAATATAAGTACAACACTTGGTGAATAGATACCAGCACTAGTGAGTTTATTTCTTCTTTTAGTGCCGTTCCGTCATCGGAGGTTGGTTGCTAAGTTTTATATACTTGTCAATAAATTAAACTACTCTAGTAATTACTACTACAATACTCTAATTAAACTGATGGAATAGAAATTCTGCTAATTTTAATTTAATGTTGAGTTGCTTACAAAACAATATTAACATGATGTGTTATTTTAATGGTATTATCATTTTATTTAATCTCTAGTTTTGTCTCGGACTCCCAAAAAGGGGGAAGTACTATGTTCCACTTTTTCAGTATTCTAAAGTAGGTAGATATAATAAAAAGCCAGTTAATTTATCTCTGAAACAAACATGTTTGTATGATTTTATTGATGGCGCATATAGCAGTATTTACAAAACTCTAGTGAGCTTTTAATTAAAAAGCTACGCTCCTCTTTGAAACACAAAATCAATACGTTGTATTTGAACAAACTTTTTACTTTTATTAATTGGTGTAACTGTTTTTTTTTATTGTATTTACTGCAACTCTTCTACTTTTGTGTAATAAAGATTTTTTCATTTTTTCAATTTACTCTTTACAAAAAGGTAAAAACTTCGGCTATACAGATATTGGTGTCTCAGAAAAAAGTTAAAAGCATGACTGATTGTGATTTTCTAAAGAAACGTAAATGAACTGATTCAAAGTAACAAACAAATGTCGTGTTTATTCTAAAGTACACCTAGGGTTTAAATGCCTAATTACTCTAGACACTACACGTGTTTAGAGTAGTAAGTAAATGAAGACCAATACATTACTTCTCTTCAATAATTTTCCTTATAATCTTTTTACTATGACAGCTGAAGTAGAGGGGGAGAGGTCCTCCTCACATGTAAAGCAGTATATACCTAATTGAACTGAATTAATTACATCTCTTACTTAATCTGATTACACGGACTAAATACATACATATGCTTTCAACTAAAAGATTAACAAACCTTTGATTAAACATTCAGTTTCCTTCGCGACACAGAATTTTCTTCAGTTTCTCCAAGATCAGCGTTCTTACAATTAAATATATTATAGGCTTACTTTGTATTAAGTCACGTCTTTTCATTTAGTGTTAAGTAGTATTAGTCAAACAAATAGTTACACTGGGTATATGAGGTTACTAGCTTTTTCCTGCAGCTCCACTCGTGTGGGTCTCGGTCAAAGCGGTTAAAATTAGCTTATGTCCTGTCTTCGGATTCAAACTTAGCGGTTTAACGACATTAACAGAGAGACAGAAAATCAGAGTTAGTTTCGCAGTTATTATATAAGCAAGGCTAAATGCGGAAGTAACCCTATCTCTATGTTACGCTGTCACGGCTAAAGCGATATAGATGAAACTTGATATTCAGCTTGAATCCTGGAAAAGGAGCCTCAGGCAAGACCTTGTTAGTAAATAAATAATAAGCTTACTTACAAAGCTCACATTTAGTGTTAAGTAACATTAGTGCTTACGTTACACCTAAGTGCTAGTGCCCACATTATGCCGTGTTTAAGTGGATGCGTAGTACCTAGGTATGCTAAGTGTGAGGTGGGATAATTAAGTTAAAGTTACGTGTTTTGCATAGTACCTGGGTTTGTTTGAAAGCTTACGTGTTAAGGTTTCTTTAGTTTTTTTATTCTTTGTATTTTTCTTATCTTTTTAATTTATTTAAGGACCGAGTTGTGGTTTATGCAAATGAAGTATTAGGTTTATGTGTGTTGGCCTGATATAAAGTTTAAATAAAACGTATAGATTAGTATTATTATTTTTTTGTTTTTAAACGTCTACATAAAACCTTTGAATTAAGTTTATTACCGACTCCAACAAAAGCATGCGTAAAGTCTAAAAAGCAGAAGATGATTTTGTATCTATTGATAGGTAAATCGATAGAGGTATGTAGACACTTTATGTTGCAACAAGAATCAAACCATTACAATCTCCAGATAAAAGGCTGATTGAAAACTCATACACTACTTTAAATAACTAGCCAATGATTCTACGTATATTACTACATCTATTTTATTTCTTTTTATTTTCAATAACTTCTTCAACAAACTACAAATCGTCCCCTCGACAGTTTTACTTAAGACTTCGCCCACGCCTGAATATTAATTCAATTGAAACGGAGCATAATTTATTATATTCTCGGCTCCGAATCAATAGCAGTAGACAAGGAGTGACGCATTTATGTAATATAGTGAGATGACAGAACAATACATTAACGTGTACAGTATACCTAACAGCTTATGGTGATAGATTGTTTTTTTTAGCGAGTATAGCGACCTTATTTTAATGGGATAAGGTTGAAATTTGTTTGTCGTTGTTTTCCTAGAATTGAACGCATTTGCTCTGTACATTGAATTTGAATGTGTAGTTTTTGACAGCTTATACAAAATTTAACAGAACGTGATAAGAAGTTCTGAATAAGAATTTGATAGTTTTAAAACTTTAGGTACTATGTTTTATAAAATAGCTTTTTGTTTCCATTGTGCTTGCGAGATGTGTCACGTTGAAAAAAATTAAGTGCTTCTTTTAGTGCTAAAAGCTAAGTAGGTAGGTAATAAGCTTCTATGTCAATTTAGACGGAAAGAGTTTTAACGTAAAAGACCACTGAATACAAATATATTAAAACTGGTATGCAAATTATTCAAGTGAAGTAACAGATATACCTAGTCATATTCCATCCTAAATAAATAAACAAAACACCTAACTGAACAATTAAAACTCCTATTACTAATTAGATACCATGTAAATGCAATGTAATGAATTTACGTTCGTTTCAAAACGGCTTTAATTACGTAAATTCAAAACAAATGACGATCGAAAACCCAATTCCCCGTTTATATTTCGGTCTCTATTTTACCAGAACTCGTACACAAATGGTATTACGTCATAAAATTACGTATAAACTGTGTTTACAAAGCAAAACACATTAATTATAACGAATTCAAATCAGTTTGTGTTGAGAATATGCAGTGTTCAGTAATGCAATTAATTCTGGTTTCCACATTCTAGTGGTCACTACACTTTTGACGTGAAGTTATTTGGATTTTGGTACTATGCTGTTATTTTAAAAGCATATTGTTTGATTTCTCGGTATTAGTCATTACAATTTTAGGGAAATTAAGCTGTCAGGTATTTTGAATTTACGCTCGTGTTTGAACATAATTTTTAACTATAGTAAACAGCAGGGGACGGGTATTCGTAATGGTATTTGAAAGACTGCTTCTGCCCATAGAAATAAGCAACTTTCTTTAACGCAACGATAATCAGTTACGTAAAAAGTTTTAAAGTGCTTCAGCTACTTACTTTGGGTTCAGAGCAATGTATGTGATGTTTTCCGCATTTATTTATTATTTATTTAACTTAAGAAAAAAGGGAAGTTGACTCTTCCTCCCCACCTTATCTCCAAAACTAAAGGGCCAAAAATATGCAAACAATAGTTATTTACTTATCACGCCAGATTTCATATAAGTTTGCCAGTTAGATTACTAACTATTAAATCTCGCGTGAACCCTCTTCTCTTGCACTTATGCAGGTTTTTTCAAAGTATCTGTAAAGTCTATCATTTAAACTAACTCATCATGTCCCGAGCCTTTTCCCAACTATGTTGGGGTCGGCTACCAGTCTTACCGGATTCAGCTGAATACCGTATTTTTATATGGAGCGACTGCCTATCTGACCTCTACAACCCATTTTACTGGGTAATTCAGTATCCCATAGGTTCCCATACATTCCCATCCCACTGGTTGTCAAAACTGACTTAACGACTGCCAAAGATCATCGTATGACAGTCGGGACCAACGGTTTAACGTGCTTTCCGAGGCACGGAGGGGTCTCGGTATGTTATAAATGGTCACCCATCCACGGACCAACCGCGGTGAGCGCGGCTTAACCTGTATTATCGGTTAAACCGTACGGCTTACACTTAGCCACGAGCCCCTCCACTTTCATTCATCATTTAAACTAACTACCATTCCTAATTCATAATTATCAAAAGTTCATACTAAATCAACAATGAAATCAATAATTGACAATGTCGTGGTGGCCTAGCGGTTCAATGAACGGATTTGTATGCACAAGGTTGCAGGTTCGAACCCAGGCAAGTACCAATATGGCTTTTTCAAAGTTATAATATGTACTTTCTTAATTATTCTAAGACACTTCTGACAAACGGTGAAGGAAAACATCGTGAGGAAACCTGGATTCCAAAATTTGGGATCTGAAATCGCCAATCCGCAGAGAGCAAGCGTGGTGATCAATGCTCGTGCCTTCTCTATATGGGAAGAGGCCTGTGCCCAGCAGTGGGACGTTTATAGGCCAGATTATTATACTAAATCCATTAGTCTCGTCTCTCAATGCTTTTCCAGTAAAACCTATTTACTTTTGAATCCCCTGTACAGTCACTTGAAGTCTCAAAAGCATTAGCAATTCGTACTAACGACATTTCCGATCCGGAATACTAACGAATGACATTTTCTCTTTCACAGCATCTATCTGCGCTCTCGTGTTACATTGAAATTGCTTCAGCAGTAATCTATTTACCAGCATATAATGATATGTGTTAAGTGAACGTCGTGTATGTTATTCTGTTTGTAAAAATAACATTAGGTGAATATGTGGTAATAAGCTTAAACATCTGGTTTACAAACCATTAGATCGTCCACCGACTACCGTGGATTTAAATTAATTATTATTTTAGAATTTTCATATTTTATAGACGATTCATATTTTTGACGATTTCATATTATATGTACAATAATTGTTTTCTGGTAAATTCGTCGTTATGATCCACTCGCATTGGTTGTTATAGTTCTCAAAACATAAAACATAATTTTCATTGATATATACTACATAAACGACATCTTTAAGATTTGATGTCATGAAATTTTATACCTACACATACGACTTTTTAAGTATCTTGTGACTTTGCCATTCCAAAAACTTTCTGTCTACAAACCAAAACAAACAAAAATCAACTAAATTTCGACATATCAGAACAAAAACGTCTGAAGTCTAGATAAAGGTTCCAGTTGAGAAGCTTTTGATTAGCCTCCTTTGTATTCCGCTCAATCTGCAACGAGACCTCCCCCCCCCCCTACCCCTTCAGACTTTAATAATAGACTTTTAGAAGGTGCAAAGCAATCTCAAACAACCGGTATCTGTTACTCCGCAGATTGAAAATTATGGTTTCACAGTTTGTAAATTACAACTAGTTTAATTTTGGGCGTTAGTTGTTGAACTAATTTGGGATTCGCGCGTTTATTGTTTAAATTTTAATGAACGGGTAACGGTCGTTTATCAGATCGCGTGCGTAAATATCTGGAACGTTGGTTTGAACTGTTCGAAATTTAAATTGATTAGAGAATTAATAATAATATTATTTATTAATATTATATTAAAATTAATATATTAGATTTCATTTAATATAAATAAAATTAAAAAAGCTTTTAATTTACTACCTGTTTTCATAATTTTACACAACCTGGTTACCAACCTAGTACCCATTCCAGTTTTGTAAACTGACTCTTTACCAGATATACTTTTGACCTCCTTTGGACAGATACTTAAACCCTGCATAATCTGAGAAATATCGACCTATATATTATCAATTCTAACCTTACTATTTGTCAACAGAATGCGTCTTCATAACGTGAGCGGCGCGGGGTGAGGCAGCGGGCGCGATGAGCGCTCCGGAGCCCGCGGTGCTCAACGCACTGAAGGGGTTCACGCAAAACTCGGAGAAGTGGCCCGGACCGAGAGCTGTGAAGATATTTGTCGCTTCTATTTACAATGGTAGGTGGCTCCAAAAAATCTTGTTATATTTTGGATAATAGAGTCAAATTATGTATATGTATATATAACTGTTACTGTATTCAATGAAATTGGGTAACTCAAATAACAACAGAGAAAAATACTGTTTAGATGGTTGAAAACACAAAATACTGAAATAGGCTTTTTTATCCAGTAGAGCTTCTTATTGTATAAAACCCATTGAATATCATAGATTCAGAAACTACATTCAAGCTATGTAAATTAAGATTAGAAGTAATAATGACTTTATTTTTTTATTATTCCTTTTGATATTTATTTCTCAGCACAGCATTTTTTCGGCCGTCTTGCTCATGTATTAGAATAGTCAGCTCATGCATTATTATAATTTGTGTTTCAAAAACACTATCATTAGCAACTCAGAATAATCGAATAGCAAATGTTTTCCAAACAGATTTCCGCGAAGAGAGGAGACAGATCCTGGAGATGGTCGGACCAGAGTTGCAGTCCACGTACGACGATCGGTACATCGAGGTATTTAATTCAGAGTTATTTATTAATTTATTATATTAACCCTCTAAATAAACCTTCAAATAGAAGTACGTTTTACGTGCCCAACATCACGCACAAAACCGTGGTAGAAACTTCAAACTCAAAGTGCTTTCTCGGATGTCCAAAGTATAAACCATGATAAGCTCATGTAAACCCGAACACCTGTTCAACATACTTCTATTATAACTGGCATAGCAACAGGGGCACCCTCCATACCTATCGCATTACAACTAACAAAGTTGTGTACACAAAGTTTCCATTAAACTACATACCCAGTACCCACAAATGTTCGAACGGCGACGGAAACTTTTGGACGACAAGCTTTAGTACCTGAAGTTCTCGATGCAGTAGTAACTAGGAAACGTATTAGCCAGCGAAATGTAAATGAACGTATAGTTTGGAAGTTTTGTTCTGTTTACCAGGCATTTATGAAATAGTAGGGTTAGTTATATTTTGTGCACCTATGTATTTCATTGGGGTTAAAAGTTCGTCGTATCGAAACAAAATTATCGCATTAGGTTCTGATAGACTCTGTATTAAATTGTAAAAAAGACACTAACATGTTTGTGCAATTATATGTATTAAGAATTGGTTTAATATTTACCGAAAAAAAGAATTGTTAAAGTAAACTATTTATAAAGATACACACAAAACCACATGTTTTTAAAGCGTTGCATATTTTAACCGCTTAAAAACTTGGTGCACAAAAATAGCGTCATAAATCAGGCAGCAGCTTAACGCAATAATAGGTCCTACACTGGGACGCTGCACCAATTAATATAATAGCAAAAAAGGCAAAAACTGCTGTAAAGGTGCGCTTAATGACTAGAGAATCCAATTAAAATTGAGTATGCAATTTAATATAATTAATATAGAGATTAGTGGTCTGATGACACTTGACCTCGCATTCTGCGATGGATTATCCGCAGTTAATATTTAAGTATGTCAAATGTCAATAGCGTATGATGTATTCCGGATGAGTATATTATGTGTATTTTTTATATTTTTGTAAAATTTTATATATGAATTTTCACCTTTATGACCGACTGCAAATGAAGCATTTAAGTCATGTTTGAGTTACATGGTATTCCACGTATTTCTGCATTAAATCGAAATTATGTTTATCCGTTGCAGTTAAAATGTTCCCAGAATGATGCTGGTCTGATATAGTCAATTTACTTTGCCCTTTAGCTATTTCGACTTCACAGAAGCGGTATGTACACAGAGACGTAATGCAATTCGGAAAACGAAACCATGACACAGACATTCAAAGGGAAAATAATACAACTATATATAAAATACATCAAATGATCACAATTTATTTTAACCACTTCCCTTTAAAAAACCTGAAAACATTTATTCACAAATAAATACAAAAGATTCTAGGCTAAGTTTTTATGGAGTTGAGTTTAAGCCGTTTAAGGAAAGTCACTAAAATATTAAGTTGAACGATATCTTATAAACATGGTAGATGATTTAGGTAGGTCCGAGATTTTCTTTCAACAATATTATTAAGGAGAAAGTCTCGCAATTCCTTCCTGTAGGTATAAAAAGAATTAACTAAATGTTTTCTTTGTAAGCTAGTTGCAGATTGAAATCTTACTGCGACCCATTCCTGCAAAAGATAAAAAAGATAAAAGGAACTCTGATTTAAAACGTGACCTGTGGATTCTTTTTATTTTCTGTCTGACGCTGTTTGCTCTCTGGTGCTTTTTTAGAGATATTAATTTAGTTTATGGTACAGTTCTTACTTTTAAATAAGAAACTTTATTAGTGGAAGCTATTAAAATATTGCACAAAGAGCCTATGTACCTACCTATAATAAACGCACAATATTACTATCTGTGCCGACATGTATGCAGCTTTGTTTTTGTTTTATCCGAATGTAAGTTTAAAGTTTAATAATCTGTTTAAAGAAAAAATACTTAGTTATTTTACCATTACGGACTTATCTAAATACGTACATAAGAAAAATACATAAATAAATACGTACGTAAGAATAAAAATCAGCAAAGCTTAATTTAAGGCCATTATGTACTAAATTCAAACTCATGATCAATAAATTCAGACAGGCCTGTTGGTCTAGTGGTTAGTGACCCTGACTGCTATACCGGAGGTCGTGGGTTCGATTCCCACTCAGGACAAATCTTTGTGTGATGAGCACGATCATTTGTTCTGTGTCTGGGTGTAATTTATCTGTAATATGTATGTATTTAGAAATATATAAGTATGTTTATCAGTTGTCTGGTTACCATAACACAAGCTCTGCTTAGCTTGGGATCAGATAACCGTGTGTGAGTTGTCCCGGAATATTATTATTAGTATTATTATAATTCAAAATATTGAATTAAACAAAACCAAATACTTAGTTCACAATCCAACAAGCGATCTAACAACACCACATCATTGTAAATTTAGTCTCACTTTCCAATTGAGTTCGCACCACCCATTACCGCTTATTCGGCTGCAACTGAAACTTTGACGGCGAGTTTCAGGATCTGAAATTCACGTAATTGATGAAGCCGATTCTCTGAGTCAGGGCCTCGATTCAGCTATTTTAAATGCATGTCAGTGTACTTGTCATTGTTCCTAATTTTCGTATTCAAATAAGCCTGTTATAAAATCTTATTGAACTTTAGAAGAGAATGATCGTAATGACCAATTAATGATCGTAATGACAGTTAGCAGAATGCCAACTGTCGTAAAAATTACCAAATGAAGCAAGGCATTCAGTCAATTCAAACAACTCTTAAATAGCTGAATCGAGGCCCATGCATTATAACTTCAACTAAATTTAGTCTTCCTTGCTATGAGATCTGCGGATAATATTATTATGTACTTGATTAATGGTTGTTGAGTACTAAATGGATGTTAGTATGTGCTTACGAAATGGAATACCTAAGCGTTTTGGCTTTGTTTAAAGGATTGAATTGTGAAGTTTAGTTTGTTGGCGTATTGGTTCGCTTACAGTTATATATTTGTATAACATTTGCATAACGTATGCATTCCATATTAATTAGGAGCATATTACGAAATAAATAAACATTGAATCTGTTAAAAATTGTTTTGCGTGTATGTTGTTTTTGGAATTGTCATTTATTAGATGTATTTGTTTTATTATTATTCATTATTATTAGATGTATTATTTATTAGATGTATTTGAAGTTGTACAAATATGAGTAAACTTACGCGATAGTATTATCTTCTATGCATAGCCAAAGTAACCATGAAGGTAGTTATTGAACCCCTGAGAGAGCGACAAACTGACAAGACACAAAAACGGTAAATTCTGAAAACAATTGTAAAATATATTTATGACTCGCCCGTGCGTAAAGTTGTTGATTTTCTCGAAATAAAAAGTACCCTACATTACTTAGGGATAGTGTAGATTTCTATTAGTAAAATATTTTTTAGAATCCGTTCTGTAATTCTATAGATTACTCCCTATAGAAACGAACTTTTTATGATATTAGTATTAATAAAAATCTTTCTAAAGGAAACAAAGGTATATGAATAATATAATAATATAATATAAATAGCATTTAAAAAAAATTGTATACCATGTGGGTAGTTCACAATGAATTTAAAACAAAGTACCTTCTAATTTATCTCAGTTCTAATTTAAGGAGGTGACAACCCTGACGGTAAAATTTTGGTGGGCAAAGTCGTAAACACTGCTTTAAAAAAAGTAATTTGACATTGCCCACCAACGTATTTTGAGATCTGAGAGAGATTTCGCGTTGGATATTCGATCTTTCTTGTTTAATTGTTATAAACAATAAGTGGTTAAAAAATTACTTACCTGCTGCAATTGCAAACCCAGTCTGACAAAAAGTTTTTCACACGGCTTTTGGCCCACAAATTACAGCACCAACTTTGACACGGTCCGGCAGCCAAAAGAAGTGACATTAGCGAAAGTAACTTACGTAGTGTTCCCAGCAATATATTCAAATTTCTACCATAGATTAAATTATAAACGCAACTAAAAAATGTTTCCATATTTTTCAATGTTTGTAAAAAATACGCTGCTGGGCAAACTCAGATCAAATTGGCAAAGTTGTAAGGTTTTACGGTGCCTCAAAAATACTTTTTTTCTGGAGTCATTTTAAGCGGTATAAAAGAGTAAAAAAACTTACCCGATACATTGATATCACATCAGGTTCTCACGAGTACCGAGTTTTAATAATATCTGAAAGTATTCCCACTAAGAAAATATATGTATTTCAAAATTAAAACTTCGAAAACTCAATCTAACTAAATCAATAAAACTTAAACGCTACGTAACCTCTCAATGAAGTAAGTTAATGCGAAACTCATGTCGGATGTGGTCTGTGAAGGAAACTTTCTGAACGCTTCGGTTTTAAGGGTTTAGAGTAGCAAACATTTAAACTAGTTTAAACGTAGTTGAGTTTATCTAAAAAGAGGTTTTGGTTGGTACCTAGTACTTTGAATATTTGGTAAAATCATTACCGTGTAAATGTGATCTACTCGTTTGTATTATACAATTGTAAAGTAACTTAAAATGTAGCCTTTGTGTGGATCAAACCCTTTCTGTCACATAACAACAAATACTAAAATATAAAATGCAAATCAACCACTCTATCTTCACCTTTGGATGTTTCAAAAGGCGTACATGGGGATGCTCTAAACAAATATTTAACGTAGGTAGGTATATACTATAGTATGCCTAAGTATGAGAATTATCTGAAGACAATATATTGTTGGCGCCATGAGGAAAAATAAAAGTAACATATACTCCTTATCATTAGAACCTTTTTCGATATTATATTCTATTAAAATGGCCTTGGCGAGTAGATGAAGTAGAAGAGTCGGTAAACAACAAAACTTACGTTTATTTAAATTACATTCGTGTTAAATTACATAACTTAATTTAAAAAGACTAAAATACACATAAAAAATTTGGGTATGTAAGTTGACGTTATTTTACGTTACGAATACGTTAAACGACACAATAAAAAATAAAAATCCTTTTCCGAATTCAAAAGCTTTTAAAACTTTAATTTCTGTTTTTACGCATAGGATTTTTACTGAAACGCTAAGTACTGGCTGTTTTTATCATTTTTTAATTCTGCTCTAAAATGTTTACATTCGGAAAACAAATCAAATTTAAAAAGCGAATGTTCAATTAGCTTTTGAATCAAAAATACACCACAATAGGTCATGCAAAAAGGATTTAAACGGGAAATTCCCACTGTCTGAGTATTTCCCATTTTAAACTGTATTGAACAGTAAAATAAATTATTTCTTTATGTTAAAATATTTTATTTTTTCATAGATCGAGTTCGTGGACATGCACTATGGTACCGACGGTGGTGACGAAAATAACCCAGCGTTACTACAATTCTACCTCGACGAAATACAATGCTGCAATCACACGTCGAAAGCTGGTTACTTTCTTGTAAGTATACAAATGACTTTAATGATTTTGTTCAACAAAAAATATAATTTATATCAGAATATCTTTGTAGGTAAGATATTTATATATGATAACTTGTTCGTTCTACTTCTTTACATAGTTTAAAACAAAGTCTATTCCGCTGCTTGGACGCTTATATCTTTAAAACTACGTAACGAATTTTAATACACTTTTCTGGAATAGATAAAGTTATTCAAAAGATAGGTAAATGTTTGCATATTATATTACATTGCATCCCTGAAATCCAGGGAGCGTCACTAGTACGACATAAATTGAAAAAATCTTAACTGAAAATCTTTAAACAAAAACAGTCCAAAAGATATATAAACGGATTCCCTTTGACAAGAATATTTCGTTTATTAAATCTCAAGAATCGCGGTCTCTAGTCTAAAATATTAAATACCTCAACAAAGTGTCTACAAACCATTATGCCTTAACCAAGTAGAAGGCACTTTCTAAGTAATTATTTTTAATTGGAAAGGGTAATTTGAACTAAGAAGCCGCTCGTTAGAATATTTACATTCTTTTTTTAATTGCAAAGTGGTCTGAACAAATTTAAAGTTATATTAAAAGCAAGAATTAAACGTTTTTATAAAGAAAAAGTTCTCAAAGCCGTTCTCTATTCAAATTCTTAGGATAATAGGCATGGTTTAACGGTGGTACCTGCCTTGACCTACAAAGCTTTGTTTCTTTAAGGAGAATTTAGTATCATGTAATACCTAAATTGGCTTTAGCTTCACCTTCACTGTCACCACCGACGAATGATAGAGTCACAAGCAGGGATGAAAAAAAATACCGAGAATCTGGTATAGTTTTTCTTAACAATATATTTATATATATATATTATTATAATTTTAGTTAGGACGGAGAAATGCTAAGTTTTTATCACAACTTTGTAACACTTATTTTTTTTGAAAAGATAAATGAATATTATATTAATATCCTTATAAATAATAAATTTATTTATTTATCCCAACCTAGTGCCTCATCGGTGGCGACGCTTCGTGCTACCAGCCAGTGCTTCCATTCAAGATTCCTGAAGCCACCTTCGACGAACTGGTCAAGTCCAACTCTAACCAGACAGCGCTGGTCAGGGCCTGCTACCGACTCAACGGTGACGGCAGCTACCATCTCGAAGGGGAAGATAAATGGTGAGCAAGTACTAAGTATTGATGTAGGAATTTCGACCTTATGTCCTTGTAATATCATCAACGCTGACATGCGGTCGAAAGGTTTAGTCCAAGTAGTGAATATTTTTTTACGTAGTTATGAGTTCGAAATTTGAACCTTGAGTGAGTTTGAGAACATTGAGTCTTTGTGATAAAGGCGCTATTAGGACAGGCGGCCAGAAGTGAAGTCACATAATTTATAGTCTATTAGATGAGTAGAAGACCTCGTGGCCGGCCAAGAAGGAGATGGCGGGACGAGCTTGACTCTTTTTCCATATTAAGGACAACAATAGCCCAGGACCGGAAGAACTGGAAGATGGAAAGGGAGGCCTTTGCCCTGCAGTGGGACAATTATGGCTAAAAATAATAATAATAATAATAGATGAGTATATTTTATGTGAGAATGATATAGCCTGCTGAAAGGTATCATGTAGTTATTGTAAAATAGAGTTCTTTTTACCCGACTGCCAAGAAGGGTTATGTTTTTGCGCGTATCTTGTACGTATTTATGTGTGTAATATTCTTTATTACCTCATATCGTATCATCATATCGAAACGGCCGAATGGATTTCGATAATTAGGGTATCGTTGGATTCGTTTCGATTACCTAAGTGTTCTTAGATATGTCACGTCAAACAAAAACCAACATGGCGGCCACGACGTGCCATAGAATGTGGAAAAAAAAAAAAAAAAGATATGTTTGCTACAATATGGGTATTAAATTAAAGGGCTTGTAACGAGGATTCCAAAATGGTATATCATTTACGTATAAAAAAAAATACTATGAGAAAAATTGTTCTTTATTCAAACTAAATACATACTGGAATGGCGTACGCTAGGTGGATTATGATTTTAACTAAAAAGTGTTAAATAAAAAATAAATCAATTTAAAAAATAAAAAAACCCGACTGCATAAAAAACACTTTAAATAAAAACTGAAAAGTAAAAAACAAGTTCAATAAGTCTAGAAGTGTAGATAGCAATGTTACTGTAACAGTCGGGACCCAGGACAGTCTAGCTTATTTAATGGGTCCCGACTGTTACAGTAACATTGCTATCTACACTTCTAGACTTATTGAACTTGTTTTTTACTTTTCAGTTTTTATTTAAAGTGTTTTTATGCAGTCGGGTTTTTTTATTTTTTAAATTGATTTTAATTTTTTAATCCATAATTACTAATAATTAGGTTCTAACAACTGTGTCTGTCAGTAATAACTTTATATTTGTAATATAGTTATAAGACAACTCTGTAAACCTCTTTGGAACAATAAACTTATTCTATTCTATTCTACGGAACTCAATGCATTGCTGACATATATCTCTGTACTAAATAATATAGTAAAGCCTAAATATTTTGTATAGAAAGTACCTACGTTTTTGTACCCGTAGCTTTAACGCTGGTTAGACGATATAACTTTGTCTTTAAAAAATTCATTCCAAACTAAAAGTTACAATCTTTTTACTTTGCGTAACCGGTATTATATCGCTGTACTTGAACAAAAACTTTTGATTGTTCTCATCTGTTCGCTTCTATTTAATAATTTTCAAGGAGCGTTGTATCTTTTTTCGTATAGGTCGTTACAATTTACGAGTTTCCTTACTACGAGGTCCGATTACTCAGTGGGGTAGTAAAATAAATAATTTATTGTGCGCCAGGAGGGTTCCGTCCACATAAATATACCTCAAGTAGGTCCCACAGGTTATCTTTTATTGCAGGGAACCCAATATGGGGTATAAAGAAGCAACACGCGACGCGATGGACCATTCTGAGAGCACGTATATGATAATAGAACAATAGGGGATCAAAATAAATGCGTTAATAAGCTATATTCTTGGTACGACGGGCCTTTTTCCTCATGTTTTGATATTGAATTCTTTTATTGTCACGAAAATAGAAAACTGTTTTCTTGGCTGTAACTTGGTCTGTTAATACAATAATAGTAGGAAAACCATTTTGTTAGCGATATTACTAATGAGCTAACTAGCACAAATTACTTTTCAGTATTCTTGGGTACAGGACATAATATTTTATCGTTGGTATAATTTTATTATCCCCTATCGTAACGTATAAAAAAAGTTTGCATGCTATGTTTCTTGGGATATGTTAGTCTTAGATTGCTGTTACTGCTTATTAAAACTACTCAACTTAGGTAAATAATAAGTCCACAAACAGACTTAATTCGTATAATAAGATGTCTATATTTGTTTTCTTAAAAAGCTGATTGAACAGCACGTTATTTTGACGACCTCCGTGGTCGAGTGGCGTACGCACCGGTTTCAAGGTGTCGCTAGCTCTGGGGTCCCGGGTTCGATCCCCGGACGGGTCAATGTAGAAAATCACATTTCTACATTGTCTCGGGTCTGGGTGTTTGTGGTACCTTCGTTGTATCTGAATTCCATAACACAAGTGCTTTAGCAACTTACTTTGGGTTCAGAACAATGTATGTGATGTTGTCCGCATTTATTTTTACTATATATTATTATTATACCTATGTTACAGAAGTATGAAAACTCGGTAAGATATGCATAATAAACATTCAGCATAACAAGAAAGCGCTGCTTACTCAACATTAACTCAAGTGAAACGAAGTATAAATAAAGCATACAAAATACATTTGCAGCCGTTATTCTGTATATCTTAGCTGTAAGCGCTTTAAGTTGTAATAAGCAGTGCCATTTACATAACAATAATCGTGATAGTCTATTGTTTTGCCACTGTTTACGTGTTTTGGCAGAATATCAACTTTGCATGTAAGGGAAGTTTGCTGAAGTTTTGTTCCGATAATGGTAACTACTCGTGTTATATTACGTACTATAAGTTTTGGAGACACATAAGTACATAAGTGTTTATTATCTTATTAGCTTAAACGACCTCTGATGATCTCCTGTGGCTCTTGTTTAAGGCATGATATATAGGCAGTTTTCTTTTAGTGTATCCACTAGAAAATAGTTAACACCTAGTAAGGAAAAGCACAAATAACGATAAAAATAAATTCAAGTTCAAAATTTATTTTATTTAATGTAGTCTACACAGTGGCACTTATCGAAAGTCATACAAAATGGACAGCACCCTGAGGGTCGGTTCATATCCGGCAAAACATACCAGTTATAATAAAAATATAAATTTGATATTCGAATGTTTACCACTTTATTTATTCCCCAGGTTCAGCGAATTGCTTGATCGGGAAGAACAGCGGAATCGCCTTATTGAGGTCCAGAAGGCCTTCAACGCTGCAGCGCTTGAAGCGATCGAGGGTGGCGCTGACGTTGCTGACTTGTTGAAAAGCCCTGTTGAATTACAGTGTGAATTAGCCTTAGGTAATTACTACCTAGCCTGTCATCGAAATAACTCTAGTCCACATTTTCGAAGTATGTTGAGACTTGCAAAACATATCGATATTGGTAAAAGTAATTAATAATTCTGTTAACTACTTCGGCTTGAATTTATTGGTAATTCCAACAGAAATAACAACAAAACAACAACAACGCTCATTTGTCAACAATAAACAAGAACAATGGATGTCCATGAAATTAATCACCCCAGCCCTAAATTATGGACTACTCTATTCAATTAGTTCCTAAATTAACTCGATAAAATTATACGATAAAAACGTCACACGGCAATCACGGCAACTCCACTTCTATTTAAAAAAAAACTTATTGGTTCCAACTTAAAAATGGAACGTTGCTGTGATCTAATTACACAGACAACGCTGGCTGGTTGAAAACACTTTTTTTCTTTTTTTAAACCGTTGCTGGCTTCTAGAGGACTTTTAGCTCAGTTGGGGTTAATCGGAATGTTGGACTTTACTTTGTTGTGGACTAGTTTTATTTGACGATACTGGTATTATTTTGAGTTAGGTAATAACCAAGAAAAATACGTATGAAATAAAATTAAATACCCTACTGATTGCGATACATACGGGTATCCAGAGGTAATACATCGGGTGTCTAGAGGTAGAGGACACTTAGAGGTATGGAAATCACCCCCATGTATGTTTCGCGAGTTTTTGTCGTTTTTCAGTTATTCCACTTTTGATATTTCTAGGTGGCTTCTACCTGTTGACAAGACACCCTACTATCCATACTTTCTGGGATATCCTGTATTATTGATTTGTTTAATGTGGTTTTTCTTTATCGATAACTGTTAATTATGTGCTTGAAACATAAGTTATGAAAGGTATTAAATAAAAAAATATATAATAAATACGTATAATATATGTACAAAATTATAATACTTTTTTCTTTCCAGAACTCCTATCAAATGGCAACCATCCAAAAGGCGTGGTAGCGGTAGTACGAGATATACCGGATCTAGAACCTGAAGATTCTAAAATAACAGCCTTAGCTCACGCCAGGTTAAAACAATTAAGTAGGAGACTAGAAGACATGTTGCCTGAAACACATTACATCAGACTAGAGTAAGTTTTTTGTTCTTAACCTGTTCTGTCCTACTGCTTGGCCTCCCCCAAATCCTTCCATATGTCCTTGTGCCACCTAGAACCAGTAAGTTATAAGTGTTTAAATAAATTACTTTTTAATTTCCTTAACATCTTTACAAGTAGAAAAATGGAATGAAAGAGAGGAGCGTTGATACCGTCAAAAAAGTCGACTGGAAGTATTTATAAAAGAAACTTTAGAATTTAGAATAAGGCCAATAATCCGTCTGTACTTGCCTCCGGGATATTAAATGTGACTACAACTTATTAAAATTTTGGCCTAAATTATTTTTAGCAATACTGAATTTTATATATTTTCGAACAGAAAATATCACAATTCTTTCTTTTTATACTGTCAAGTCTACGTCGAATAACTATGTGATCCTATTTTCTACATACATATTACGAGTCAAGTTACGTCAAAGGGGATAGTCGCAAAAAGAAAATATTTTCCTCAGGACACAAAACCTTGGCGATTAATAGTTTATTTCTGTATATGTGAGGTGCGAGAAGGGAGCATTTTGTATGTATTCTCGTGATATTTTTATTGCCTCGTTGGATCTAAATAGGATGACTGATGTGGGGTTTAGGGGAGTTTGAGAAAGGAATATCTTGTGTTGTGTTTGGTGATACATCTCCATGCATTATAAAAGGCTAATGTGTTGGCCAAATATGTTTTGCAAATATTTGAGCCAACATTTCGAACTGTAAGATCCTTACTAGGAGTATAGAAATTTATCTACCAGAATAATAAGTACCAAAAAAATGTATCTGAAAATAAAGATCCTAATTACTGAAAGATCATGTACAGCTGAACTTTCAACCTCTCTTATTAAATGAAAACTTAATGAAGTAATTAAATTGGAAGCTTTTAAAATAATTATAAAGTAATTATGATCAATTTTCGGGAGTTTTGTTTGAGAAAAAGCTTTTAGTATAAGTATGAAGTTTAAGGTGAAGAGGGTGACAGCCTGCAAACAATTATTATAATGGAAATCTTTTGCTAAAAATTATGAACTAAAACCCTTATATAACCTAATAATAACATCATCCTTACTAGATTTATTTTTTCTACCAAATCATATCATGGACACCTAACTCTTAACTACACAAAATAATACATAAATTCTTTTCCTAGATCCTCGTCAGCGGATTCCTCAAGAACTGACGGAGCATCAGACAACGAAGAGAAGTTTGCTCCCTTCAGGGAGAAGGTTCAGGTCGTAGTCAGTTCACTGGTCGACGAGAGCCTCAGCACTGAGCCCGATCAAGGGAAAGGAAGAAAAAAGACTGTACAGGTACTAACTACTCCAAGTTTCAAAAGTAATTAAAAAAACCAGTGAAAAGTATCCAACTTACAAGTTTAAGAACAAACTTTGATGTCCCCACGTGATAACTTTGATGTTCTTCCAGTGCATGAATGAATTATTGACTCTCATTTTAACTTTCAGGAAGTATTTCTGGAACACATTACTCATCTTAGGATATGTATAGAACATAATCGTTTGTATAAAGTTAACGTTAAACAAATTGAAGAAGCAGCCAAAAGTATTCTAAGTAATGCTAAGGAAAATTATGAAAATCGCACCCGACATCCGCCGACACTCATATACGGCCCAGATGCTTCAGGAAAAAGCACCTTATTAACACACCTTTACTTCAAATGTGAAGAGATTTTCCCGAAACCTGTTTTGAGGATAGTAAGATTTTCCGCTTCCACACCAAGATCGGCCTACAACTTAGAACTTCTGCGAGTGATGTGTCAACAAATATCGATAATTTTAAACATTCCGGAAGGGTATTTACCGAAAGACGCGAGTTTTGATCCTCTTTATATCAACAATTGGTTCCAAAGTCTGCTGAGGAAATGTGAGGAGATGGAAAATGAGATACTGTTGATATTTATCGACAACGTGCACAGAGTGAATCCGTTGGAGTGTGATATAGTGACGGGATTATCTTGGCTGCCGATGTCGTTGCCAAGAAACGTGTTCCTTGTATGTACTAGTGCCGTATCTTTGGACCAACTGCAGCTGACGCCGGCTCAGAAGGAAAAGTTCAAAGTTCAGAACTGTTACTATTTGTTGGATGAGATCGAGGAGACTCCGGAAAATAATAGCTACGGAGACTATATTGATGGTGCCTTCGATAACTTAGAAGTCGTCTTCGGTGCTAAAGCGTTTAGTAAATTAGCAAGTAAGTACATAAATAAAATCACTTAGACAAAGCATTACGTACTCCTGGCCATTTGAAACCTCAAAATTATATGACGTCATTTGTGTTTCTACAAAATTTTATGGCAATTAGCGCCACATAATCATTACGGCCATATATTGCCAAAAATACAAAACTGGCCACAATAACAACCCACTAACATATCAACAAGAGTTAACTTTTAAACATAATGCCACCACCGTGCCAGTTACATTTCTCATTGTTTTTAGGTTACATAACTTGTTCGGAGTTTGGGCTCACAGAGTTAGAACTACTGGAACTGCTAATGCCGACCAGCAATAGCGATGCGGTTATAGAGCTGAAGGACGCCAACTTCAACTTTTCTACTATCTGTGTCGCGAAATGTATGATGAGTAAGTAGTGTTTTTTTATTGTTATAAGTAAATATTGTTGAAGTTTATTTGGTTTTAATATTGGTAATAGCAGTGCTATGTTGTTTTTTTTGAGACAAAATATCGTTACGCTTTATATGCTTTTGATCTTTATAGATAGGCAGATTTATGTACCAATGTACATTATTTTGTATAGAACTACAAGGAAAAAGACTAAAAAAATATATTTTGTTAGTTATTAGTAAGATAAACTTTATAGTAGTGTAGAGAAATAATAATGTTGTACCTAGAGCTAACAACAAATATAAAAAGTTACATAATTGTTTTAAAACCTTACAAGTATATCAAAACTTTCGTTAGCAGTTCCTTAAGTTAGTCGTATTTTAATTGTCTGTTATATTTAGGCAATGTGTTTATGTATTGCGTAGATATCTATTTATATTACGATATTTTCAAATAAATTTCCATAATATAACCTCCATGCTTAAATATCAGCTGCGCACAATACCCATAACGCTTCTATTGTTATTTCTGTAATAATATTTTATCGGAATAATATTGGCTCGGTTGAGCTTTACGCGCCAAATTTAATCCCATCGTGTTGTTAATTATTGAGTTACGTGAGTTCAACCAAATGGGTAACAGAGGAAAACAGCCGGCCAACCGTAAAACTCGGCCAATAACTTTTTTAATTAGGTACTAATTGAGATAAATTGGTTTTTAATATACAAACAAGTTGTTTTTACTCGCACTTTTGCAAAAACAAGTCAAACACACGAGATTTTTAAATATTCAGTTAAATCTTTTGAAACGCCATTTTTTTTTTGTATTTTCTAATAAGGCTAAAATATAAATTCAGAGCATAAACATTATTAGATTTTCTAATTAATTATTTTAATTAATTCAATTAACAGTTTAAATAGGTACTTTAGGTTTTTTATTCATATTGAAAAATATATTTTTTAACACCTGACCCCTTTGTCACCGGTAATACAATCGGCGTATTCGAATCGTATTTCAGATCTGCGTTCCATTTCACCTCATTGTTATAGATCTGAAAAGCACTGGCTTACAGCAGCAATTCGTTATACGTAAAAATAAATTGGCACTTGCTTTTATTATAGTCGTTCGTCTTTTGTTTAGTTTTTTTATGATGATACGATGGAATTGTATATCTAATAAGTTATTACATGACGCATTTCGCGAACTACGTTTCAAATTTTACTGTTATCCTTTTTTTAGATTACACGTAAAACATTGGTACTCAAAATGATATTATGTAAATTGTGTTTTACAAAACAGCCCTGTTGAATATGTACTGTATGTTTTTGAATACCTAAATCTAGTATGTAAGTAATATTAGAAGGTAACAGCTGATTCTTTAAACTGAACATTATATTAACATCAGATTAGATTCAACGTTACATATACCTGGTATTGTTCGTTCTTCCGGTATTAGTGACGCAACGTATTAGTGTTTTACACAGTTACCAGTAATAATTAAGTTATTTTATGATCTGTAAGAATCCATTCCACGTTTTTTTTCCTACAGAAACCCTTATATCTGAGAACGTGGTTTCGGGTCGGTGCACATGGCGGTGGCGCGCGGCGGCCGCGGGATCGCGCGCTCGCCGCCGCTACGTGCGTTCTCAGGCCGCGCTAAGAGACGCGCATTCAGACCTAGCCACACTACACTTCGCTAGCTTCCTGCATGAAGCCGATGACACTGACACTTCTGAAGCACAGGAGCCTGGTAAGTTTGATATAGACTATCTAGTGTAAATGATCTACGTGGTATCGTGGGGCAACTCGCACCCCGCCGCTACGTGCGTTTTCAGGCCGTAGCTAAGGGATGCCCACTCAGACCTAGCCACGCTAATCTTTGCGAGTTTCCTGCATGAAGCCGATGACACTGATACTTCTAAAGCACAGGAGCCGGGTAAGTTAAATCAATACGAGTCGCGCGTTTTTGCCGCTACGTGCGTTTTCAAGCCACGCTGCCGCGCTGTGACGACGCTCACTTAGACAAAACCACATTACACTTCCTACGAGATGCTATTGCCACTGATTATTATAAAGCTCAAAAGGATGATTCCCTTGTAATTTTTGGGTGTACAGGGTTTTTTTAACATCCTGTATATATTGATGATAGTCAGTTATCCGATGGTAACTGAACGCTCAGTTTACTAAATTTAAATTTAATTGAAAATACAAACCTAAAGGTGTTTTGCACTACACTATAACGGGTGTTAAGATGCACAGTCTATAATCTGCCTTATAGTACTAACTTCATGTAATTTGAATACAAATGCGCTTAACTGTTTCAAAGCGTTTTACATTACAAAATATATTATTGAAATAAGACATAGATGCCTGGATAACAAGTAGGTAAATCAAATAATTAGTTAAAATATGAAGGTAGAACGAGCAACATCTACTGTCAAGACGAACGCCATCTCAGTCTGCCCGTGACCATGATACCTGCAAAGGTGTCGAAACGTCGGGACCTAAAATCTAAATATAAACCGCGAAAAAATCCGTATAAAGTAGTTTTATTTCAAGTAGGTAAAGTTAGTTATTTGCTATTGTATTTTAAAGCAATTTGTTAAAACAAAATAAATTTAATTTCATTCATAAAATAAATGGTTATTATCATAGTATTGAATTTATTGCAAAGAAAGCAATGTAACTTACCAAATCAATTTATTTAGTTTTTACTGACAAACAGTATAGAGTTGTTCAAAAAGCGTTCGTATTTCTTCGTCTTACTTGTGTTACATTTCACAAAGTTTTGAAAGACTCTAGTGTATAGAAGTTCAGGTGTTCCGAGTGAAACAAGATACCTTTTGGTCATTGTTAAGACTTCACTATATTACACTTATTGCAGATATTTGCTTTACATGGTGTGAAAATCAATTACACAAACCAAAGTGCGAAAATATAATAATTAAATACAACTATTAAAACTTGTTTATAATGCAGATTTATAAATCTTTATAAATCAAATAACCTTTATTTGACCTATATTTCAAATCTATGGGTAAACAAATAGATAATTATGAAATGCACCAATTATTCAATTAAAATTGAAAATTTATTATATACTTACTTGACTTTACATTTATGTCTATAAATATGAAGAAAAGGACCTGACATTGCTATGCAAGGTTCAACATTAATATTCATCTAGTGCTCAGTACAAGTCTGCAATATCAAATACTTCACATCGTTTCGTTTTATTAGGAACGAATTTAACACATTTTCATACATACGATAAACCTATCTATATCGAATGTAATGTAAAATCTAATATTCTTTGCTTGCTTTGTGCTCTGCAGATTCAATTTAAAATAAAGCTGGTCATAGTAAGGAAGCAAGCCGCATAAGCTTGCTTTAATAATCTTGTTGACAACGAGCACTAACATGCTGATCATTTTATATGTAGTTATGGAACATTAAATATCGGTGTGTTCCGTTTTTTAAAAGAGGTTAAATAACAAATGAATATCGTGGGCATGGATTGTTACGTCATGTTTTAATAGGTAGTCAGGATGAAGCGTAATTGTCTTGTCGTATTATGAATAAAAGATTTAAAGTTTTATGAACACAACTCTCCGTATTGTGTTCATGAAACTGAAATATGTGAAACTGAAAACTGAAATATGTGGGATTCACATGTTAAAAACCTGACCAGAAGGTGGAATTTAATTTTCTAAAATATATTTAGATATACAAATTTGAATGATTTCAAAATGATTTCAAAAAACATTTTGAATTATCAAACATTTTGAAACATTCTCCAGTGTATATATGTACGTCCCTTCTCTGTATCCTTTTGCCTTTGCCTAACAATCAAACAGGTTCAGGCATATTGTGAAAATAACAAAAGAGTATCAAAACAAGTAGATCGGAATCTATCAAAAGCTGCACGATATATGAGGACGTCAAACGAAAATGTGTTACACTGGCAACATCGAAAACGCGGAACTGTCATTCAATTCCTTTTGATTGAATTCCGTACCTCTACGTTCTCTACTATTGTGCACTTCGTACAAAGAGAAATCCCTTTGGATATCGGAGATAAAGGCGGAACCTTTCACATAGAAAACAGATATTACAGGTTCACGTACCTTAACATTTCTAAGGTATATTATATTGAGGCAGAGTTTTGATTCTCCAATGTAATTTGGTTTAGAACCTATTTATACATGACATAATATTGAACGCTTTGTATGGTAAATATTTATTAAACCTCTGTTCTATGTATTTGTAACCAAACATCAAACTACACGTATTTGCAACAAGTAAATTGAAATTGAAAAACCAAAAGTATGATAGTTTCCCGCTGGTTTTTCTACTTAAAACAACACTTTAGTACAACCATTAGAGTCATTTTAACGGTTCTTCCTCTTGTCCGCCAGTAAATCTCCAGGAGATTTCTGTAAAAAAACGCTTGTCTGGCCGCAATCTCCTGGAGATTTCGTGGATCGGGTCGGATTAAATAGCAAATTTTGCCTATTTAGAGTATACTTTTCCTACTCTAACTTACACAGACTGTAGGTGAAAGAATGAGAAAGGCATAAAACATCACATGCTAAACATTCAACAACATTTGTTATCGGAAATTTTACTTTGTTTTTTTTTTTTTTGTTCGGTGTACGGGTTGATTTCAGCCGTGTTTTTGTTTAGCTTGCAGATGCAAAATATGTATAGAAATGTCTGTTCTTTTACTTTATTAGTGTACAATAATATGTTATTATGTAAATAAAACAATAACGAGCATTTATTTTTGGTACAAAAGTCGTCATATTAATATATGACGACTTTTGTACCAAAAACTGGGAAAAAGTAGCTAACCCTACTTTCAATTTCGAATAAACAATAGATTCCACGAAAAAACTGTACAAATCTATAGAAAATCATAGCTTATTTCATAACGATTTCAGTGACATAGGGTGTGTCGAGCTGCGCTCTTTAATTTCAGAGCTATCGTAGTTTTAGTGAACGCGGAGAAATTCACGATTTCGGCCGGGCGCACTCCGACAGTTCCGCGGAGTTGCGCCATAGAGGCCGGGCGTCTGAGGGGCCACGACGGTAATATAATAAATCAGACTGTATCAATATGCAACACTTTAAAATAATGACAGCCTAAATGGTGGGTCCCTAACCATGTTTTAGATGTAAAGCATATGTATCAGATTAATGAAATGAAAAAATATTTATGTATTTATTATTAATTAAAACAAGTATAAAAATTAAATATCATTTTTTAAATTATACTCAGCACAAAATGGTCAAAAACATCCATAGATATATTATTATATGCTGTCATAACTGGCCGTGCTCGACTACGGAAATTACCTTCTTACACAATACGGCGAGAGCTTGGAATTGTGTTCGATGAAAGAGAAAAATCTATTAAAATTTTCATGAGTTTGTAAATGATATTTTTATTTTTATACATTAAAATAAGAAGCTATTGGTTGGCTTCAATCAATATGCATTATGGCCATAATAATACCTACTTACTATACAGAGAGACGGAAAGCTACGTTAATCTTAAGACACTAATGGAGTTGATGAACATTATTTTTAACGTCCTTATAAGGACTATCAAAAAATATTAGACTCTTTTAATTTTTTTATTCTGCACAACCAGAAACTTCAGACGATACTTTGATTTAAAATTTCGCATGACGTCACAATTTCGTACGAAACTGTTTTATCTGAAATTCCTTCTATATTTTCACTCAATAACATACCTTTTCCCACAGGTTGCGTAGACAACGACGACGACGCCCTCCTAGACTCGACTCCGTTCCACTCGGGTAGCAGGACCGCGGCCGCGTTTACGCAGCGCCACGTAGAGGAGTCCTGGCTCCATCTCCTCCTGGCTGGAGACTTCTGCAAGCTGAAGGACCTGACCGTCTGCAACTTTGACTTCTTACTGGCCTCGGTAAGTTCGTGACGACGCCCTCCTAGACTCGACTCCATTCCACTCGGGTAGCAGGACCGCGGCCGCGTTTACGCAGCGCCACGTAGAGGAGTCCTGGCTCCATCTCCTCCTGGCTGGAGACTTCTGCAAGCTGAAGGACCTTACCGGCTGCATCTTTGACTTCTTACTGGCTTCGGTAAGTCTTTTAAGTTGATGTAGTCGTAGACTTGGTTTAATTTTGAGTGATGCTACATAGATAGATTTTTTCCTACTGTGTAGAATTGCGCTACGTATTTTAAACGTTTTAATGTTTGACTCTAAAATTAAATACATTAATAAAAACAATATATGAAAAAAATACCTTTTAATGATATATGTATGTACCTAATTTTCTTAGTTAATTTACCAATAGTGTCTTAATATTATATCATAGTTTTGTTGCTAGAAAAAAAGATATAACGAATATGACGATGCATAAAAGGCAATTTTTTTCGTACGAACTTCACTTCACGCATCATATTCATAACAATAGCATACGTAAATTATGATTCGATCTAGTTTTACGAATTTATAGAATCGAATACTGGTCGTTACCATTCACCATAACCAAGCCTCCATTACCATTCTGTACCCATAAAGTTGTTTTGCATGCACAATAAAATGCATTCAAACCTTTTACAGAACAATTTTCAATACATAGACTGTAACGACTCTTTCATTGATTTTTACTGAAGTTTAAGAGTAAGTTTTGTGAAATTAACACAACAACGGGTTAAGTAAAGCACACCCACATTCATGTGTAAAATAAAAACCTTTCTGTGTTAGTAAAATATCGTTGTACCACTTAAGATTTAAAAAAGGTTCACGTAGGTAATTTTAGTAAAATTTCCTATTTTTATCGAAATATTTACGACTAGCTGTGCCTGCAACTTCGTTCGCGTGGATGACGAAGCTTATCAATGAGTCTTTAACCATTAAGGCTGCACACGCGACGGAAGCTTAAAAAATTGAGTAACTTCTCCCGTTTTCCCAACATTTCCCTTCACTGCTCTGCTCCTATTGATTGTAGCGTGATGAAAAGTATACTATAACCTGCCCAGGAGTATGAAGAATAATTGTACCAAGTTTCGTTAAAATCAGTCGAGTAGTTTTTGTTTCTATAAGGAACATACAGACAGATAGACAGACAGACAGACAAAGATTTTACTGATTGCATTTTTGGCATCAGTATCGATCACTAATCACCCTTTGATAGTTATTTTGAAAATATATTCAATGTACAGAATTGACCTTTCTACAGATTTATTATAAGTATAGATAGCAATTGTTAAAAAAATATAATACATAAATATCATTTATGTGATATGTAGACATTATGTCCAACCAAAATTCTTACCAAACTCATGAATATACCTACATTAATCGTGTCACACAGTGGCCTTAAACGACACAGCCAACTTGTTCCAAAGGTATAATTAGTACAGATTACTTACAGACTACATAACAGATAGTTCCCAAGTTTCGCAGTTAATGGGTGACCCCAGTTTACGAGACGGTGCGTACAGTAAACGTTAATTCCTGAACCGAAATGATCGATTAGTTGGAAAACTACTGCTATTAAACCGTTGACTTGGTCGCAGGTTTGAAGGTAGTATAGTTTTAGTGGCCAACTGGCTTGGGGTAGTAAGGTTTGTATCAAGAAATATATTGGAAAATATCAGACTTCCAGAAGTCTACAAATAAATCTATGCTGACTTATTTTTTATTTTCTGTTATAAAAGTAAAAAAAAACTACATAAGAGCCTAACGTCCCCGTCTTTGGATAAAAAAAAAAACCGGCCAAGTGCGAGTCGGACTCGCGCACCGAGGCCGAGGGTTCCGTACAAACCTGTAGGTATCTATTTCTTTTGATTGCGTTGACATAAAAGTTTGATTTTGTTACAGCTTAAAGGTATTATAGACTGAGTATTTGATATGAATTTCAATTTAATACCTCTACGTGTTCCTGATAAAAACAGTCTTGACAGACGGACGGACGGACAACGAAGTGATCCTATAAGGGTTCCGTTTTTTCCTTTTGAGGTACGGAACTCTTAAAACACAGCAATTATAGTTAAATACTTATTTTCGTAAAATCACATGATTAAAGTACAAATTCAAATTCAATTTGTAATGTGTGCGATTCCATAAAAGTAAGCCTTTAGTACTGTACATACTGTACAACTAGTCATCCACAAATAGGTTTAGATGTTGTATAAAACCTCTGTAATTTCGTCTCGCCGTTGCATTGGCGAGCGCGGTTATAAGGCGGCTTGCCTGGCAGCGCGTGCGGTTTCCACAACCAGCCCGCTAAGTGTGGTCCCTTGCTACTGGTATACATTATAACGAAGGATAGAACTAAAACCTTAGAGTATATATAAGTAAACTATAGAGTGCACATAACGGAGTATGAACTGTGACCGGTAGGAACCAGCATAATCGTAAAATTAGTATCAAAACAGAGTGCACTGTTTTTTTATTAAAAAACTTAAAACCTATCACCTTACTACCATTTTACTTACCTTAATTATTTCAGAACCATAGATGTTTTTTTTAAGATCAATATTTTTTTGCCCGAAAACTCACTTAAATCCGTAAACTTACCGTAGTAGTTCTCACAGCTGATTTGCCTATGCTCGGCAGAACTGGCCACTAACGATGCGCGCAATCTATGCTTGCTTAAGTATACTCTAAGACTGAAACTGACATACTGGACAGCGCTCGTGTTTTGTTTGTCTTGAACTTGGGACTTAGTTGCGCTGTCTAGTAAAGTTCTGACTGCTTACACTTGTGCGGTATTTTGTACACTTATTAATTAAATTATGTATGGTAACTGGCTTTTAGCGCTTATTTATACTATCTGAAGTAGTGATCGCACGCCCAGATTTAAAAGCATATTTATAAAAAAATTAGAACAAACTTCAAACTTTTGTAATAAAACTAAACTGACATAAGTATAGGATTTTTTCAGTATCTGTATCTGTTCCACCAGTTAGGTATCTACATTTAAAATCTTTTCGAATTTTACCTTTAAAAAAAGTATATTTAGCATAAACCTTGAAAAGTATTTTATTTTGTTGCAAGAAAACTCAAATAATCCTCAAGTTTTTTATATTTATGTTTTAAATAACCCTCCCATTTCTCCACCCAGGTACAAACAGTAACCATATCGTATCTCCGCTGCATTCTGGAGCACGTGCGCTGCTACATCCTGGACCGGGACGTGGAGCTGGTGTACGGCGCCGTCAGGAAAGCCAGCGATATCCTCACCAGGGATCCTATGCAGTTGGGGGCGCAGGTGAGGAGTTGAATATATTGTAAACTAGCTGTTCCCCGCGGTTTCACCCGCGTGACTGACAATTCATACACTATCTATAAAAGTTATAGCCTATGTGTTATTCCGATGTATAAGTTACATTATTGTAAAGTTTCATTAAAATCCATTCAGTAGTTTTTGCGTGAAAGAGTAACAAACATCCAAACAAACTTTCGCATTTATAATATTAGTAAGACTATATTGACCTTACCAATAAAACAAACAATATAGATTAGCAACGCTCTGTAGCAAATTCCAAATTTAATTTTTCTGTTGATTATTTAAATTTAGAATCTGCTAAACCGTTGCTAAACTACATCGAGATTTTAATATTTATGAAGGTTTTAAATTAATAAGGATGTATAAGGTTATTGTGTGGGTAAACCAAAAGTATTTAAAAGATGAATGAATAGTTAATATATTACTATTTTCAGGCGTGAAGTTTAGACGGTCTTTTAAGTTAGGTCTCAGTCTATCCATGAGACGTTATTTATCAAAATTATTGAAGACTTCTTAATAATGAATTCTGACTGCTATCTTTATACAATTTTTTCGGTTTTATTTATATTTATGTACACACAAAATATGTTAAAATCAGAATTAATTTAACCAAACTGAAATATTTCGTTATTCTCGGTAGGACAATCGCCTTTACCTTACCTTTCCTTCAATAGGTACATACATCTATGTATAGAATACAAGATAGGTATCTAATCTGGAATCAAGTAGCAATCAATAAAGTACCCTCGATGTCAGGCCACAAAGCCTTTTAACAAGTTTCAATAAGCCTTTGTTCATGTCGAACTTTGAGAACAGGTTTATCGTGCCTACAAAATTCAATATAACGTCTAATGTCGCATGTTTCTTAGAAATTTGTAAGCCTTTATGTTTAAATGTAAATAATTTTGGTTTGGAATTTATTTTGTGTTTTATTTATATTTAATTTAAGCGGTGGCAAATTACTTAGGTAACGATTGAATAAGTAAAGTATTTTCTGTCGCAGGAACAAAAAAACCCTCTGAGAAATCCTTCACTTTCAATATTTTTTAGCGTTAAAAATATGAACTTATTGCGGTCTGGGGCCGTACCATGATCTCTTAAAGCAGTACTGTTGCGGTTGTGGAAGCGAGACGGTGCACTACACGGCGCATAGCGCTGTCCCACTTACTCAACAACAACAGTCCTGGGTACGGCCCCTGAGCTTAATTAATTTTACAAAGAACGTTACAACCGAATCATTGTGCGCAAAATATGTATATTTTTACACTGTATTCTTATAGACATTAAAATGTTTTTATGCATCTAATAAAACATTCTTAATAATTTTTTTATTTGTTTGTATAGATAATAGCATGGCTCCGTCCAGCAGTGGCGCGGCGCGGCGTGCTCGCCACACTCGTCACCTCGGCTATGGCCTGGTGTGATGGTTACGACAAACCTTTGCTCGTGCCGCTCAATGGATGGTAAGTTACAATACTTCTCATATAATACTCGAAGCTCTATATTACTTACAATCGAATTGACGGTCGAAATTCGTGCATATAAGAAGAATCCAGCCAGTATGTCTTACTCCGTACCATTTTTCAATAAAACAACGAGGTGTTCGCCGTGACAGAGGCACAAACAAACAACCTGAACAAGCAAGCAAACCTCATTTAAATAGTAAATAATTGTAATATCGACGTGGGGCTAAATGAAAAAATTACATAGTACTTATTTATATTTTTATTAATTCTTAATTATCAGGCGACATTGCGACATCATTAGACATCTCGTAACAAAGATCAGTGTAGCTTTATGTAGGCAATGTGTATTGTTCCAAAAGAATATTGGTTTTAACGCTTGTAAATACGACTGTGGTTAGTGAACAACAACTGATACATATTATGCCCCCGGGCGTCACTCTGCATCCTTTGACAAATGCTGTTTGCGTTTGGCAATCGATGTTGTTACAAAGCGTCGCCCCAGGCTCAAATGACTGAATGCGGATATTAGTTTGGCTTTGAGTTTTATGCGTGTACCTGGCTGCCAAAAATAAAACAGACAGACAACATATACTCGTGGAATTTAGTCTAAATCAAGTGTATTTTATTAAAAGGCTTGTAAATATTTTTGTTGTTTTAGCAATTTATTCTTTAAAATATTTAAGGTTTAGCGAAACTTCAAGAGAAAAGAGAACTATCTTAATGTAGTTGTCAAAAAAAAGTCAACGTAGCAAAATTATCCATATGTTTTCTTCTATCAAAACATCTGGACATTTAACAGCACTATATTTTTCTAAAAACCTTTAATTTAAAAAAAATCCTAAGTTTTTAGGGGTTTCTTACCCCTAGTAAGGGTCTAGGGGTAGCTTACCCCTAGATAAATTACAACGTAACAATAACTCATTGCTTCACACTCTACCTAAGTATTCCTAAGAAAAGCTTTTAATTTCCCGACCATTACTTAAGACCTTAGCTGTGATATATTAACGGTAAGCACGATAAAAGGAAAGTGAACTATAGATGCATACTTAATATATCAATGTATTGTACAGTCTACCACACATGATACACATACTTTGATCTTAAATCGCCCTTATGCCGAAGATTTAAAGTTGAGTTTCGTGTCACATTGTTATCAATGAGGTGTGAACATCCGTACACTTTGTCTAGTGATCGCAAGGGGCTACCCAACTTCGGCTTAACTTTTAGGCCAAATTGGATATTCCTTTTATTTAGTAGTAGCCCTTGGTTATACTTATCTATCTAAACGGCAATATTGTATGTAGTTAAACTTTGGACGAACTTAAAACGTTCATGGCTGTTCACGTCATTGAACATTACCCAGTAAATTACATGATATAATATTACCCAGTAACTTACTTTTAAATATAAATGTAATTTGTATCTGAATCCTACATAGACAGGTACCTAAATGCAGTACACACCGTAATGCAGAACAAGCTAATTTTAAAATCGAAACCATTAATCATGTAAGCTAAGCTAAAACACCTAAAACCAACACAATTGATCGATTAGCAGTGTTCTCTCGATAACGTAGTGCCAATCGATATAGCTAATAATACTGGCCGGTTTTATTCAATTACATACTGGCCACTCAGCCGAAATTGGACGCGACCGGCCGCACCTGATCACACACGTGGAACTAAAAGTTTATTTTGAAAATGGAATTGGTTTTTTTTCGAATTCACTAATGGTTTTTAGTCCCAAAAAACACGGAATTTAAAAGCTTCTGCTATATTATATTTGTAAAAAAACAATTTTTTAATATATATTTTATTGTGCCTATGCCTTTAAATAGATGTTATGATAAATATACTCGGAATTAATGGTCGAAAAGTATTTTATTTTCTTAATTAATTGGTTTTTCATGCAGTAATTACATGAAAAACCAAGCGGCTAACAAATGATTATATTTGACATTTTATCAATCAATCAATCTAACTTTTTTCCACTAAATACAGCTTTAACTTTTCTTAGTGTGTCAATCAATTAGTTTTTTTTTGATACTTAGCTTTTAACCGCTGAAATAATAAGTTAAAGATAGACTCTTTAATTATTTGATCATAATAATAAAAAGAATTTAAGTATACAATTAAATGTAATTAATTGACACACTAAGAAGAGCTTTACTGCATAAAACATTCTCTCCCGATTAAATTACTGATCTATTTCCAAATGAACTAGTAAATCACGAATTGTTCGTTCCAAAATAGTTGGTAAGCCAGCTGGTGTGTTGTTTCCAAATGGAGAAATTGTGTACTAGACTTATGTTTTGAACACATTAGTGTGTGGTTTTCCACGAGATACCAACGTATATTCTATGTTTATCAGTACCACAGTTGCACGGCTATTATTATGTTTAAAAAGGAACTAATCATCAAATAAATGCTCCGAATTTCTGGATTTTCAATAAAAAAAAAAAACATTTTTACATTTTTTTGTTTAACTTTCCTTCAGGCTAATCTTCTTTTTGTCAAGAAACTTTAAATAATTCAATTCTAATTCAGCCATTTAAAAACACCAACATAAAAGACAAATGGTCTATAAACAAAGAGACTGGCAGTTGTAATAGTTTTTCTCCAAAAAAGAGGTAAATTAAAAAGGGTCTACAAGTCCGCCTAAAAGGCTATTCCCTAAGGCGGAGTGACTTACTAGAGACAACTTTTGACTGGCGACGTGACGCGCCTCAAAATATAGGGCTGGTGATAAAAGTGTAATGTTTAAAAGTACGTAGTTTGTTTAGGGTGTCAAACTTGTGTCCTTATGTATATGTAGTCGATCTGAAAACTAATTTGACGGGCCTGTTGGTCTAGTGGTTAGTGACCCTGACTGCTATACCGGAGGTCGTGGGTTCGATTCCCACTCAGGACAAATGTTTGTGTGATGAGCACGATCATTTGTTCTGGTTGTCTCGGTGTAATTTATCTATAATATGTATGTATTTAGAAATATATTATAAGTATGTTTATCAGTTGTCTGGTTACCATAACACAAGCTCTGCTTAGCTTGGGATCAGATAACCGTGTGTGAGTTGTCCCGGAATATTATTATTATTATTATTCAGTACGTAATAAGAGGTTTTCTCTGATCTCTAGGTTTTTTTATCTTGTGATAATGACATAGTTGTGGTATTATTTGTTACTTTAAGTCGGTGTTATATTTCGCTACTCCACAAAAGATGTGTTTATTTCCAAATTATTATCTTCATAAACCTGGTTACAGCTCTAGACTATTATGTAGCTACCGCAATCAAAAATAATTTTGATAAATATAACATCGTCCTTTTCTTCCTTTACGTTGCATTATGTCAAACCCCTATTATAATAAAAAGCGACATTATTCTCCTTACCCGATAAGTAGGTACCATAAAAAGTCAATATTCCATTGAGAAATTGACAATCCCAAACACAGCATCGAAAATAAATTGTTGTACATTTCTGCTTACCCCAGGGAAATAAAGACTTAATGATATTTTTGTAAAAGGTAGCAATATTGTCACGAGACCCTCGACCGTCGCTTAACGTTAATTAAGTCGTAAATCTTTCTACTTATCTATCTTATTAAGTTTTTTTTTGTAATTAATGATCGTTCTCTCGCGGGGATAAAGTGGCAAGACTATTAACTATTTAGCCTTTAAAATAGTTGGGTAAATAATTGACGATCGTCTTTTTTTCAGTTGTGTTATAAATTTTCAAAGACTTTTTTTGTTTATGTATATTACGTTTAGTTACTCTTACGAGGATAAAGTATCAATACTGTAAGCTATTTGTTCTGCAAAATAATTGGTTATACAGGGTGTTAAGTAAACCCTGTCCGACCCGAAAGGGTTATATAGATTTCACAATCACATGCCCAAATAAAATAATAAATTTGGAATATTTATGATAGTATTAATAATAATGAACTTTGAAATAACGTTTTTTTTACACGAAATTCCTTAAATTAGAGAATAAAACAATAATTACAACACAAAAAAATTACGTTATAACTTTTTTTTTACATTAATAGTTATCGATACCTAACAAAACCCTAACAGATCGGACAGGGTTTCCTTAACACCCTGTATAACTAAAGATTCAACAGAAAAAATGTTTGTTAGATATATAGATACCATAATTGCCTTCCTTGTTTTGTATTGGAAATGTCCACTTCTTTCAGAGCAATTTCTGTAAATGAACACCCAAAAAGATTTCTATACAGCCATTTACTTTCTATAACTTGGATTACAGATCAATAAGGCCGCTATAACTTGTTTCTTATTGTTTGGGAAGTTTGTTCGTGACACGTTTCTTATATTTTGTGTTATTTCATGTTCTTAAATCATAATCACGATGTGAGAAGCAGGCTCTATCTATCTTTTGTTAAAGAGGACTATAAAAGATTCTATTCATTCGACTTTTGTTCAAAAGATTTGATTATAAAGATACATTATGAACTTGACCACTTATTAATGAAACGAGGACTTTTGATTTTTTATAGTTTTTTTTTTTTTTACTAAAATCAACTAAAATTGTATAAGGCTAGGAAATTCTTTTTCAACAAGATATTTGCGTACATCTATTTTTTGTAAATGCTTCACTGACTTAAAAATAAGCAAATGACATAAAAATGACGTCACCAACATTACTTACGTCATTAAGTAAACATTAAAAAATAACAACAAAACTAAACAATACTTTATAAAATCTAGATAAACTGAATGTTAATTTCTTATCTTAGGCTACAGCCACCAATAGCATCAACGGTCCGCGTGTTATCGGTCGGGGGTTCGACGCCCGGCGCCGGAGCGCGGCTGCTACAGCTCGCGCCATCAGGACAGCACCTGGTGCTCGCCCCGTCGGCTGGTGACCCTCAACTGTGGCATGTCATGTCCAACTCCAGAGTACATACTTTTAAAGGTAAGGAAACGTTTGTTTATTTGTTTAATTTATTTAATTATGTAGAACCACTACCCATAGAATAATAACATTATATAACAGTTATAAAAAGGTCCTGCTTCTTTTTAAGAAATGTAATCTGGAAGGTCCGTGAAAGGAGAAGTAAATATTGGCATTACGTTTACAAAACTACAATGCTTATAAACTTAGAATGTGGGACGCGTAGAATGGAAAATTATGTTTAGATATTTTTGGTGTTATTTTGTTCATTTGACTTGTTAAATACTCAAATTATTTACACAAGTACCATACTCTAAATTCAAGCAATGACGTGGTCTTAAAAAAAATATTATACACATCGATTTTAATACTTGCATCTCAACCCTGGACGACATCCTTTTATACCCCTATTCTCAAAAACGGGGATACGTGAAACATACCAATAAATCAACCTACCCCAATCCACTGCTGGACATGGGTTCTACCCAGTACACTGCGAGACATATAAAATGTATCAATATATTTATCTACTAAGAGAATATTGTCCCTTCCATAATGTACAGGTTGTCAGAATGACGAAGGTTGTCCTATTTCATATTAGATTCGAGGTTTTGATTGCGTGACAGTTATTGTAATATCGACGTTATTGTCAAATAGTATTTTACTGAGTACCCCAATACATTATGTATCTGCTTTTACGGATCTTTCTGCTGGCTGTGTTATCACATCGCTTCCTAAAAATATTACTAAAATTAATCTACTAAAAAAAACTAATAATTGCTCTGCTCCTTTAGCGTTCTGGATTATTTTATATTATTATTTAAATAGTAGGTAAGCATTAATAAATAAATAATAAATAAATTTGGGATATTTATGATAGTAACAATAATAATGGATTTTAAAACTACCATTTTTTGCTGCAAAAATCACTAAATATGAGATTAAAACAAAAATTACAACACCATTTTCGTCGGTATTATTGGCAGCCTTTTGTTTTGATCATTTGGTAGCACCTGTAAAGAAACCGACTCTCTCTCTCGACTTTTGAGCAAAATATTTTTTTTAGGTTATAATTTTTTTTTTCTTATTTCCATTTTTTTCCTACACTAATGTATCAGATATCGATACCTAACAACACTTTAACGGATCGGACAGGGTTTTCTTAACACCCTGTATAAGGAAATAAGAAACCAATGCTTACCTACTATTTAAAATTTCTCGTAAACACGTATACTTTGTTATAATGTATCATCACATTGTAATAAAACTATGCATAGTAAAGGCGAGTCATAAAATAAACTTCATCCCTCCAATATACAGTTTTTATATCTAACGGTAGCCAACCTTTCCATATATACAGGGTGTCCGGTAAATAGTCCGACAAACTGTGATGGCTGATACCTTAGGTCAGGTCCTATCCAATGAACACAACATATGTTCCCCGAAAAGTTACAGGTTTCGAGTTACAATCGATTTTCGGAAATTTTCGAATTTTCTACCTTGCATCAGACTTTTCCATTTTTCTTGCTGATTAATAGCTTTCGTAATACTTTTTGTACATCAAATTAATCTTGAATAGTTACTCTACGCTTTAGTAAGGCTCATATTTATCTAAAAGAAGAATGTATTGACAAAAAAGCCATTCGCTTAACAATTTTCACTTTTCGTTTTTCTTACTGCTCAACTTTGAACTGCAGTGGTGAAAAATAAATGTATGTAGGAATTTTGTACAACAATCTTAAAAACTTGCTTGAATATTGGTGATTTTGGGAAGGTACAATACTTGCGTATTTTCCTTACAAAATTTGACAAAACAAGCTGCTGAAGTACACACATGGGCTTATTTGTTGAAATATTACTAATGTAAATCTGAGGAAAAATGAGACGTAACTTAACGTGGATCGTCATTGTACAATGAAATTAGGTATTTTCTTCTAGCGACTAACTAGGTACACAAAATAATTTTGGCCAATTTCAATTTGGAAAAAAAGGAATGAAAAAAAAAATGCTCTGTTAAATTTTTTGCAAAGTTACGGAACCCGTCGTTAGCATGTCCATTTCCAACTTGACCGGTTTCTTAGAAGACCAACTCTTCGTAAATACATTCTAGGCAAGTTGAACGATACAATATGGTTTGGGAAAATGGGTGTTAAGTACAATGTGGGCCTGAAGTAAGAGCCTCCTCTAATGAGGGATACCAGGGCAGATGGATTGGGCGTCCAAAACCAGCTATTTCATTGTTGTTGCATGAAAAATAAAGTGTTATAAAATCTATTCATCTAGTAAGAAAGTACCGTAGGAAAAGGTAACTTTACACTAAAACATGTTTTAATCTGGCATAGAGAGTTAATGGCGAGAAGAAAGTACCTAATTTCATTGTACAATGACGAGCCGCGTTAAGTTACGTCTCATTTTTCCTCAGATTTACATTAGTAATATTTCAACAAATAAGCCCATGTGTGTACTTCAGCAGCTTGTTTTGTCAAATTTTGTAAGGAAAATACGCAAGTATTGTACCTTCCCAAAATCACCAATATTCAAGCAAGTTTTTAAGATTGTTGTACAAAATTCCTACATACATTTATTTTTCACCACTGTAGTTCAAAGTTGAGCAGTAAGAAAAACGAAAAGTGAAAATTGTTAAGCGAATGGCTTTTTTGTCAATACATTCTTCTTTTAGATAAATATGAGCCTTACTAAAGCGTAGAGTAACTATTCAAGATTAATTTGATGTACAAAAAGTATTACAAAAGCTATTAATCAGCAAGAAAAATGGAAAAGTCTGATGCAAGGTAGAAAATTCGAAAATTTCCGAAAATCGATTGTAACTCGAAACCTGTAACTTTTCGGGGAACATATGTTGTGTTCATTGGATAGGACCTGACCTAAGGTATCAGCCATCACAGTTTGTCGGACTATTTACCGGACACCCTGTATAATGGAAGGCGGCCTTTGTTACAGACGTGACTTGATTGTGTACATCCTAATAACTGTTCTGATAACAAATGAATTACGAGCCTCACTTACTACAGGATTTTAAATATGGCAGTGAAATATGTAACATAACATAACATACCATCACGCCTGTATCCCCGAAGGGTTAGGCAGAGGTGTACCAATGTACACCCACAGTTCGCCGGTATGTTTAGGTCCTATGTAATAGGAGGCGAGCCTATTGCCACTAACCGGGCACAAATCCAAACTCCGACCTGCTACTGAGAATTTCATAGAAAAACCCAATAACACCTTGGTCGACTTGGGAATCGAACCCAAGACCTCTAACGTAGCAGTCGCGCTTAGAACCACTAGGCCAACGAGGCAGTGAAATATGTGGGGTTAATTAAATTCTGACATAAATAAAGATATGGATTTTTTCCCACCTATTGAATGAAAAATAAGGTGGATAGCTCATTGTGTAAAAGACAAAAAAATATAGACTAACTATCACGTATAAGATATACCTAATCGTAACAATATAATTCTTCAGATAATTGTTTGAAATAATAAACTATTTATGCGCACCATGTACTCAAAACAGTGGCTGATTCGAGCTGTTGACCAAGCTCTATCATAAAAAACTAGCGGGCAGGAGGCGCCTCACTGTTGATGACTGACCAATTGCTCGAGCAGTCCGTGTACGGGCGGCCTGAAGTGTAAAAGTTTATAGTATTTCTCGCGCAGTTCTTCAGTTTTATTCCAATAATCTATTTCCTCTATCAATTTCAACGACGCGGAAAACGTCTGCGATCGATCTATAAAATTGGATTTGTTCAGTTCAAAACGTATTGGTCCTTTGAAAACATTTTGCTCTTTTAAACCTACGTGAACGGTACATCGATCTTGAAACTTTTACGATGCAGAGAGGAACTTATTTACCTCATAGAGATAAATAATACACTACGCATAGTTACACTTATTTATAGCAGTATATTTTTATATTTAACAAACCAAACGAATCATTTTATATAGATTTTTTATGGGTGCATTTTATGATAATTGTTGATCTTTACTTGACGCTTTATAAAGAATATTTAGATGGCCATATAAAAAAAGTGAATAAGTTTTTTAGAGGCTTAGGTACCTACTTATTTTCCCGTTGTTTAGATATAATTTTAGAAGTTCGATCCAGTGACCAACAAAAACATTTGTGGCTCTGTTTATTATTTTCCAATTTTAATCCTATATGTTGCAAAGGTTCAAATCACATGTACAAAGAACACCTTAACTTGGATCAAACATTTGTGGATCACACAAATGTCTGTCCCATGCGAGTATGTAACCCGCAGCACGTCACGCAGTGACTTTCTAAACTATTTCAATCGGCTTTCCATGCAGTCACCACAAACATAGATTATAGAGAGGTGCCTTAATACTCAAACCAGTGCTTATTGAACCATGCCATTGGTTTTCGCGTTTAACTAACAGATTTAACTTGATTAATAGTCGTATTATCGCGATTCGGTTCAACTTAACATTATTGTGCCTGCTCGCGTGGAAATTCGATTGTATACTTTCGATTACATTACCAACATTTTTGCAATCGTAAAATTTACAACCGAATTATACAAATATGAATAATAGCTTTGAGTTTACGAACATGTTTAATGGGTATTGGTATTTGAGTTTTATACAGGTTTTTATTTATTGTGTTAACGTTTAATGTTTTAGGTAGCCATTAAATTTGAAAGGTTTTCAATGCGGCTGTGTTTACCGGTTGTAAAATTAAGTACGACAATTTGTTTGTTCAATTATTTTTGACTTGTACGAATTTTCCCATCATAAGGATTGAATAAGCTAAGTTAAATAAAATCGGTATCTTTAATTGTCATGTGAACTATGCATAATTGGTCATATAACCAACACCACTTATTTATATCAAAATTACCTTAAGCAAGTTTTGTATTTCATTTTAATGAACATTTACACTACAGTACCATACTACATCCAACTTTAATAAGATGTTAAATTAAGCTGCTGCTGCAAACGCCAAGACTACTAATATTCTTCAATCAATATATTATTATAAAGACAAAAGAAAAAGAATTTCCCCTCTATTTTTCTGATTATAACAATTTGTAACTAAAAGCTTAAAAAAATATAAAATAATATTTTATATTCGTATAAGTCTATTTTACTTATTGTATACCAATAACAAATTATATCATTTACGGTAGTAAATAATATGATTTGTTTAATTATAGGACCAACGTTACCTATTGTCACAGTCTTTTGTCCTGTTTATTTGAGTAACATTAATCCTGTATTGTGAAAGGAGAACAAAGCCTGCATTTACCTTAATTCTACTCTTTACAAAAACTTCAATTAGATCAAATTAAAGTGGATTAAGTTTAAGGGACTCTACGAAATGGTTTGTTTTTGTTTATTTTATCATGTCTTTTAGGTATAGCTATATTAGTCAAATTATAGAGAAGTTGAAGGTTGTGACGTATAAGGAAGTTCAGGAATTGGCACTCGATAGGAGGAAATGGAAGGAGCTGCACCGACAAGAGCTAGGCTCAAAATTAAAGAAGAATCATGTCTTTTAAATTAAAAGTTTTTTCAGGTTATGAATTTATAGATTTAACTAATCTGTACACAATTTGTCAAACGATTTTTTTTTTTAATGTATTTATTTGTTTGTATACTATACGGAGTATTAGTTGAACTGAAAGTTTTTCATTCCGACAACATATTTTAATACATATTTGTAATTTGGAAATATTTTACATGTAATTTATAATACTTGCTACATTTTCTCATTCATGCTATATAACATTGTAAAATACAAATTGATTGGTATTCAATATTCAACGCCCCAATTTCGCTATAAACTTTCTCGGTAGAGCCTTGCGAGTGTCTACATTTCCCGCTAGCTAAGGCTTTTTGGGCTATACACTGAAAATGTTTACCATGCAATTTCTGTTCAGCTAACATGTGCCTGTCTCCGATGGGCGTGTAAGCTGTACTAAGTTATTGGCAAAATATTGCGTCATAGCCTTAGTTTGCTCTTTTTGAGAATACAAATAGATACTTCATACTATTTTGGGACAGAAAACGATTTAAAAAAGAAAGTACCTATAGCTACCGAGTTTTTCTAAATTATTATTATTTGAATCATATTTTCTTTAAACTATTTAGTAATTAATTACGTTATTAATAGTAAGTAGTATGTTTCATCGGAAGTAAATAATATATTTAATATAGCAGTTTACTCACCAGCATTATTTTGTTAACGACAGCCACGTTTGAGTACTATACTTATAAATTTTGCTTGTTACCAGGTCATTCGGGAAGAATTCTGTGCATGTGCGTAACAAGAGAGTCACAGTACCTGCTGACTGGATCTGAAGACACCAGTGTCATCGTATGGGATTTACATACTTTAGCTGTCAAGACTAAAATACTGTAAGTACTACGAATACTAAACATTTTTTAAATATTTCCAGACCTTCCATGGAAACCAAAAAGAGATCTTACATTACAGTCTCTGAAAAGTCAGTTTATCAAATAATTACATTGTTTTTCTTTTTGATAGTTTTATCTCACATAAAATGATAACAAATAAGTTCGTACAAAAAGTCTACTTAATTGACGACTTGTTCTATTATACCGACCAACAACATTAATCTCATTACATCAGAACATCTACCACAATTAACGGGGCTTTACGTGAACCAAATAACAAGAAATACAAAAGGCCTACTGCTAGTAACGCAATAAAAAGTAACTACACTCATTATTTTTAATTTAGTTACCGATTTATAAAAAAAAAAAAAAACAAATTAAAATATTTTTAAATGTTGAATTGGCAAATAGATTGTGTAGAAAACTATGCATTTGTTTTTTAGTTTACTTCAAAAAAATGTAAATTTCCGCATCGCTGAACAAAGAGATAATATAACCATCATTTTTCAACCAAAACTTGAAACTAGAGTGTGTAGAACAAACTAGCATTTGTTTTTAACAACGCACCTCCTAATGTAAAAATGTACAATATAATACTGTATCCATTTCAATAATACAGCATCGTTATTTATGAGCATAAATAAATAATAAGCTATGCAGCAAACATCAGTAAAACTTTCGCTCTGCACGTACAGTTACGAGCAAAAAAACGTTTCCACGTATTGAAATTTGAAAACGAATCTTTGAAGTACTCTACATTTTTTTCATTTTGTTTTATATCGATGCGAATTGTTTCTAAAAAATAAACTTTTATTTCAATTTGTTATTCATTTCCGATCGTAATTCCATTACATTAAAAACTACAGTCAATACTACAGTCAATTTGTGCTACAAAGTTCGTAGCATTATGCTACAACCGTAGCGGCTACGATTAAGTCGTAGCGCTTTCATCAATCATTGCAAAACTATTTTATTAGATACTGTTCGTGTATTATTTGTGGATGGATCTTCTGTATATATAGTTTATATGTGATAGTACTAATGCGTAGTAATTTCTATTGTTTGTTAGGGAACACATAGCTCCGGTGCTGTGTGTGGCAGCGATCGTGAACAGGTCGTTAGTGATCAGCGGGGGAGAGGACTCTGCGGTTATTGTGACGTCACTCGTTGATGGCGCACTGGTGAATAGCTATTCTATTTATTTGACCTGGACTTGTAGTACATAGCTATTTCTAATTGTAAACGATTTTTTTGTTTACCTTCGTAATTATTTTTTTGCCTTTTTTTATAATGAAGCTCTGCCTTTACAAAAAAAAACCGTCTTCAATAAAAATCGGAATCTTTAAATGGACTCAAAAATTATGCATGTTTTTTTTTATTATGTGCTAAATCTCAAATAATCACCTAGGTAACAAAACTCGACCACCACCGCGGCTCAGTGACAACTGTCAAAGTGATCCAAGATGGCGAAATTCTAGTGACATGTTCCCAAGACGGGACAGTCTGCACCTGGAACGTAGACAACTTCACACTACTCAGTACGGTGAATGCTGGCGTACCGATACATACTATGGAGGTGACGGATGACAATGTGTTCCTGATTACTCTGCAAGGAGAGAACGAACTTCATGTTAGAACTTTTATTACGGGGACGCATCTACATGTGCTGAAGAGACATAAGGCTAAGGTGAGTTGAATTTAAATATTTGAAGGTTTATTTTGGAACCTTAAACAGTACTTTTCGCTTGAAAAACGGTTACGGTAAAGGTTCACATACATATCTAAATACAAACCTATTAAAAAAAAAAGGTAAACTAAAAAAATTCGGTTTAAAAACCTAGTATACAATCATAGCACTTACAGACATATTAACTATGGATATGATGTTTTGAGCAGTCTCACTTTCTAGTTCAATATTTTAAATGCTAAATTCACTAGCTATAAATACCGTTCGCATCTAATCCACGAATCAAATTAATCATAAAACATAACATAACTTAACATACCATCACGCCTGTATCCCCGAAGGGTTAGGCAGAGATGTACCAATGTACACCCACAGTTCGCCGGTATGTTTAGGTCCCATGTAATAGGGGGCGAGCCTATTGCCACTAACCGGGCACAAATCCAAACTCGGACCTACTACTGAGAATTTTATAGAAAAACCCAATAACACCTTGGTCGACTTGGGAATCGAACCCAAGACCTCTAGCGTAGCAGTCGCGCTTAGCACCACTAGGCCAACGAGGCAGGCAAATTAATCATTACACATACAAATTATTTTATACCAAATCAAATTAATCCAAATCTAATTAACTTTGCGAACAACAAACCTATTGTTCTAAGTAAAGAATGAGACTATTGTTTAAGATCCGTTGAATCCCTCAGGAGCTAAATAATAGAGAAAGCTAAGAGAGAAATACTCTGGATAATTCAATATATTTTATTCCCTAAAGGAGTGGTAGGAAGTGCGGGAACTATTTACGTAGTTGTTGTTATTAGTTAATCAAGCCAATTTGTGTTTGGACACGGTGGCTAGCCAAATATTCGACAACCTTCAATTTCGTTTTGTCAACTTAAACTAAAGATGTTTGAATTGTTTCTTAAAGTAAAAATTTGGCTGATTTAAATCATGATATTTTACTTTGTTATCTTTATTCAACTTTATCGCTAAATATTTAGTTATTTAGGCAATAAAATCGTAGTGTATTTTGTATAACTATGCCTTTGCAGAGGATATACCATTTCTTATCTAATTTAAAGGGTTAGCTTTCGGTTAGACTTTCGGTCTCTTAGATTTACATAATTAATAACTTGTAACATTCAATGTTAGAAATACGACGAAAGATTTGAAATTAATTTATCACCTCTAAATCTGCAACGCTAGGCATAAAAAGTATCAGTACACTCCCTGCAGTTAATCTAGTTTCCACAATAAATTTAATCTCCTCGATGTCGAATCATTTTCACTTTCTCCGTCCCTTTCATTTATTTGGAAGCAAAAGAGACAAGTAGTTGAAAGGGGACCCCTGTTGCGTTCCCACAATAACTTTATCTTTAAACTTAGTTTAGCAATACTTTTCCATTATGTGGGACAACGGCTATATCACGCTAAACCAGGGATTCCGTAAGTTAAATAGTCACCGGCTTAAATAGTTTAACTCGCTTTAGCCGGCAATTTGTTAGCTATAGGAAGTTTCGACAGTTTATAGACCTTAGTTTAATTAATTCGTGTTTTTGTTTTTATTCTTGGTTCTTGCAAACAGTAATCGAAACAATATTAATGATGATTGAATCAATAACTATCGAATTATTTATGTTTTAAATATATTTTAGCACCATATAAAAATGCTAGCTTAGTATTTAGGAGCTGAAATAGACGATAAAAACACACTGTACGAGCATGATGCAAATTGTTGAAATTGTCCTATATCATATATCACATATCGTTTATTTATTACAAGGCCGTTATTTATTTCGGTAATACTTTTCTCTAAGTAATAAGTACAATTTTTACCTACTCACTATGTCTATCAACGTTTCTTATATAATAATAAAATATCCAAAAACATTTTAATGAATATACAGATTAACTGAGATAATAAATAAAAAGTACATACGCTACGACATTATTACACACGTCAGCATGCTTGCCATCACTTTCCTGATTGAACCAACACGGAAACGCAAACAAGACACGCATACCAACCCCAAAATATTCAAAGCAATTTTCCTTAAACCTCATCATGGTTACACATTCGACCCAAATAATTGAGGATCATCAAATTGGTTAAGCTCTCACTTTATTCGTTAGGGGAAATAGATTACCACCGATTTCTTTTAAGTGCTCTCGGGCCATCTCTTATTACATTTGGTGGAAACTTGCCGCTAAGCGATGCTGTTACGTTCCCATATATTGAGTTTCTAAGAACTTTGTCTTTGTTTATTGGATTCTTCGATATTGAATTATACTTGAAGCGCCATTTTGTGAGTGAGTATTTTGCTCGGTTTTTGGTGACACACTCGGTTGGTTTTATTAAAATGTAAGGATGATTTGGTTTCTGATATCATTTTATTTTATACCTAATAACTTGGAACTAAGCCTTCATACAATCACTTGCTCACTTTTTTTATTATTTTATCCTTCCTGTTTTTCTATTTACCCCTTTAATAATATCCCCTTATTTGTATCTTATCCCTGACACTATAATTGTTATTCTTTGTTCAATATCTACTGTTACAATAAGACGCTGGGCTTATAACATATTATTATGAAGCTTATGTTACTATATCGGGAATACAATACTGTTGTCATCGATACTATTGTCAGCGTTAAATTAATTGAATACATAGTACATACAGACACGATGTACAGAAACAGGGTATATGTATAACTGCCACGAGTTACTTATGGTTTATAAATACTGTTATTTTAATGCAATATATTCAGAACAAAACTGGTTTTGTGTTAACTACGATTAAGATATCGTTTATCGCCGCAAAAAGTATATAATCTATATTTTTGTCCAACGTTAAAGTTTACTTCATGTTAAGTTTCGTCAAAATCTGTTCAGAGGTTTAGCCGTGAAACTGTAATAGACGTACATACTTTTGCTATTCATACATACATACATACATACCATCACGCCTGTATCCCCGAAGGGTTAGGCAGAGGTGTACCAATGTACACCCACAGTTCGCCGGTATGTTTAGGTCCCATGTAATAGGGGGCGAGCCTATTGCCACTAACCGGGCACAAATCCAAACTCCGACCTGCTACTGAGAATTTCATAGAAAAATCCAATAACATCTTGGTCGACTTGGGAATCGAACCCAAGACCTCTAGCGTAGCAGTCGCGCTTAGCGCCACTAGGCCAACGAGGCAGTTTTTGCTATTCACACTTGCAAAAATAGATTATGTGCAATGTATAATGTATTTGATGGAAGTTGCGAAATATTATACTACGAATAATTGCTATTTAGTTCCATCTCAAAACTATTGAAACTTCACTAAAAGTTATGCGTCGGGGTAGACAACTATTAAGCAATAAATCTCGAGAATATATTGAACGAACTTAAGAGTTCTCTCTCCGATATCGGTAACGAAGTTTCAATAACGAATCGAATCTAAAAGTTGAACGCAATTAATTAAAATCATTTGTAAGGGTACTAAAGTTGATTCAGCGGACTTGAAATTAAATACTAATGTTTATTTTGTTAGTACATAACTTAAATACAACTAGGTCTATCTTATCATTTAGATCTGAATGATGACATAGCCTAATAATTAAAGGCTTAAAAATTTCAGCAACAAAAAGTATCAGATGGCAAATAAAAGTTCTGGAATTAATAAATGTTGTTTGATTAGAATGAGAATTTCTAGAAAAAGGTTTTCACAAAAAAAAAACCTTTTTTCATTTTATCCTTGAATTTGTGAAGACTTTAAAAAGTACCAGGTACCAGGCTTGCATAAAAGTTAAGAATTACTTTGTAGGTGAAATGCTTCTGCGTGGCCCACGACTCGTCTCGTGCGGCTGTCGGCTGCACTGACCAGCGTATCTACCTATACAGCCTTCACACAGCCACGTTACTGCGAACTCTAGCTGTGGCACACGACTTGGCGGCGTTGGCCGTCGCTGATAAAGACCATTTCCTGTTGGCTGCTGGTAAATTACAGAAATTATTCTTTTACACATTTTTTGCCAGAAATATTTCCTTTGTGCGACATCGAAGCGTATGTTTAAAACTAATTAAAGGTTCCTTTTGAACTGAACCTATTCTCACATCTCCCTTAAGATACCGTGAAAGCAGTCGTTTAGACGCTATTTAAAGGACCTATAAAGTTTTTTGAGTGTCAGACTTGTCCTAACCTGTATTTATTTTCAGGTGGCAACAGAGTTACAATATATTCATTCCATACAGAAGACAACTTAACGAATTTCCGACCAACTAAACAAACCAAAAGGCGTCAAACCAAATCTATGACTAACGTCTCAATGTTGCAGGTAACAAACCCTTCAAATATCCATATATCCATTAACTTGGAGAGAACAAAACACAGACGACATTTTAAATAAAATGTGCCTTTTTTTCTATCAGGCTGAGCAAAGTGAATTGATCCCAATTAGCTGCCTTGAGGTATCACGGGACGGCCAACTCGCGGCCAGTGGCTGTGCCCGCGGTCTCGTCCGAGTATGGCACCTATCCACACATCGCCTGCAAACGACATTGAACGGTCATATGGGCCATGTGACCTGTGTTACGTTCTCACCAAACAATCTGCTGGTGCTCAGTGGCTCTGAGGATAGGACAGTCGTGGTCTGGCAGCTTGCTGATAATTCTTCGTCACTGACGTATAAGGTTAGTGGAAATGTGCAGAATTAGCGTCATATACACAAAACATAGTAGGGGAAAATCATAATTACTTTACATAAACGAAGATTCTATTCTTTGTTTTGAACGAAATTGTTGGCGGCACATCTAAACTACGGAACACGTAAATTACTAATCTCACTCTCTCACTCTTAGAATACGAGAATTATACGATGAAATGTTTACCAAAACGTAAACTTTATCGAAAGCATGTTGTCTATCTCATTAAACGTTAACTAACTCATAGCTTCATTAAACTAACTCCCTCATTCACAGGGGCACACGGCAGCTCTCCAAACTTTGCTCATGATGTCTGACGGGCGGCGCGCCATGTCTGGCGACCGCGCCCGCAACGTGCACGTGTGGCTCGTCGACTCCGGCATAGTCCTTCACTCCACCGCCGCACCGACCGCCAGTCTCGACGTCACTCTTAACATGAAGTTCGCAGTAAGTTCCTAACTTGCTTAAACCACAACATTAGATTAATACATTCCAAGTTTTACTGCTGCGTTTAAGTCGACCTTAAAGTTTTGTCATTTGAATTATGGAGGTTTAAGGTCCTTTTAAGATTCGCAGTATATTTTGACATCGGCAGCGGCAGCGAAAACGGACCTCTAACGGGAATTTTCTCTATTCGTCTGTATGTTTGTTTCGCGATACCTAAGGCAATTCTGGATAGATAAATAAATACCTCGAAATACCTCAGAGGTGATAAAGATAAAGATAATTTTATTTGTATAACATGAGTGTGTACGAAATAATTCAGGTCTGAAGATACTCAAAAGCCCACTTTATTTAGGTCCTATCAGACGGTGATAACTCAGTCCGTATCTGGACACTAGCTGGTGGGGACAGCGGAGAGGAAAAGAGGAACGTATCGCACGCAGAACGCATCACATGTTTTGCCCTTACGGCGGACTCGCAACACGTGGTCACTGGTTCCATGGATATGTCGCTCAAAGTTTGGAAGCTGGATGGAGGGAAATTGTCACAGGTTTGTTCCACTTTAATTAATTTTGTGTTAAATTATCACTGTGTTTTTTATTACAATATTTATATTTTATTTATTCATTTACAAAAGGTACACCACACTTTGCATTAATTAATGTTACGAGGAAACGAACAAATGTATATGTCAATTATAGGTGGTAACGATAAATGGAATAAAACTGATTTCATTTCAATAGTATTCGATTGATTTACCACCATCAACTCAGGTACTTTAGTCAACTTTTATTTATTCCATCCAAAACTATTCTACCAACAGGTTTTAGTCGGCCACTCAGACATAGTCACATGCGTGGCCGTCTCCATTACAAACAAGACTCAGATCGTATCAGGATCATGGGACTGCAACCTCATAGTATGGGACATCAACACTGGTTCAGATTTGCATCTACTGTCCGGTCATCTTGGTAAAGTCACTTGTGTTAAAGTGACAGGAGATGGGACTATTGCTGTTTCAAGTAAGTTATTTTTTTTTTCTTAAATCTGTTTGTCTTTCTGCTAAGTTTCTAGAAACACAATTTTTAATGTATCTGGTGAAATTGCCTCTTAATTGCAAAATGTGTGCCGTTTTATCTCTTTGTTCTCAATTCTCTAAATTCTGTTGAAACAATTTTGTAAGTACTCTATTGTTGTCTTTAGGTGCGGAAGATAAAACACTTATCATCTGGGAAACTAAAAGAGGTCTGGCTTTGACATCTTTGGCCCTGCACGTCCCACTACTTGGCTTTCAGATTACCAGTGATTGCGCACGTATCGCTATTCATCTGTTGGACAGAGGTACGAATCTTCATTGCTCTTATTTGGACCAATAAACTTTGGGACAAAAAAAATAGAACGTGTAACGGCATAAATTTATATGAAAATATGCGAGCCAAATACATAATTAAAAATGAAGAAATATTTTTTATTGTGATGATCCAAACTTTTGGACTTAATTATCGTTTTTCACCAGGTTGTCTTCCAATGATTTGCCTACACAATACAACAGCCACGTATGTTAAGATACCTACTTATGCCGCACCTACTAAAGATGTAGATGGTAAGTCAAGTAAGTCTATAACATAGATTACTAATAAAATGCTTTATACATATTAATCCAACTAATTATACCAGACATACTCATAAACATTGCTTATATCACAACCGACCTCACAACGAACATTATGTATCATCTATTTATTAATTGTGCTGGAACTTGCTTTATATATGAGTCTAGCTGACCCGGCAGACTTTGTACCTCCTCAGTCGATAAATAAAACCCTAAACTTTTACTTAAAACAAAATTGATTTTTTTTTTCAATTTAATTCCGAGCATTTTCATATTTCTTCACCTTTTAATCCTTCACTGAACTTCCACAAATAAATAATTCAATACCAAAATTAGCCAAATCGGTCCAGCCGTTCTCGAGTTTTAGCGAGACTAACGAACAGCAATTCATTTTTATATAATATATAGAAGATGACAAAAGCAATGTTCATTACCTTAATAGAGGAAAACCTTTTATAAATACATAAGGAACTCTACAAGAAAATTCCTCACAATACATTTCCTTACAGAGCTTCGTCCGTTGGCACCAAAGAGGCCAATGAGGAGGTTACTTAAGAAAGAAGTGTCTTTGGACACTTACACGTGGCAGAAGAAATATGGGCATCTCACTTCAGCAGCTATGATGGCCCAAGTCGACGAACGTTTGAAGAGAAGGTACTTAAAAAAGTATTTTTTTCCACTACAATTTTCTTTCACTTACAGCTGGGCAATTTTATGGTATATCCTCTTCGATTAATTTCCTAATTCCACAACTGGGCCAATCATAATTATGACCTGATGAATTCGGCAAAGCTTTTTTGTTGGTTCTTGACATTTCGTGTATATTAATAACGACGTACTTTTAGATTCTCCGTATCAGCATCGATGGAAGAAATCTCGAAAATACAAGAAGCTAAAAACAAAGACTTGGGATCACAGGTGAGGACGTTTAAACGTTTTTTTTTTTTCTGTTCAGCATTTATCCAAAGTATCTTGAGATATCGTTCTTCTTTAGATAAGAACCATTGGATTATACCACCCTTTGGATTATACAACCATTGGATTTGAAAATAAAAATCATGGTTTAAATTTTTTTTGTTTCAATTTAGTAATGTAAATCTGATATTTTCTCTATAAATTGCAACCTAACATTTAACATTTGCTGTGATCTTAGAATTGATTAAATATGTCAAATGCAGGTGAGCTTAGGGCCCGAAGAAGCAGCGATAGCGCAGTCGCAACACTTCGATCAACTCGAAGCTTTGTGGAACAAGATATCTCCGCCAAGACGCCGATCTAATAAGGTAAATATTCAAGGTATTTTATACCATAATTGCAGCATTCTATTGCAGACGGTCTATTTCAGTTTATACACAATTTTGTGATGTACGTCATGAAAATAATTATAAATACTAATTAGGGCAATCAAGTAGCAGCGTATTAACTAAAAACAAATTCTAGCACGCTTCTCTAAAGGCTACCCAAAGAATGGGGCCGGGTAAGCTGTTTTCTTAACAAAAATATATGCCTATATTATTTATTTTTCAGAAAACAAGATCGTTACCCTATTTGACTACATTTTACCTTTTTTTGGACTTTATTTCGCTACCATTTTCGTATGTTTCCCTAATTTTTTTACTAGGTAGATACGACCTTCTTCGATCTACATACAGCAAACAATTTGAATACCGAGAAAATAACTCTCGAACATTGTCATTAGAGTCGGTAATTAAATCTTTTGTTACAGTCGCTGACGAAACAAAGTTCTTTAATCGAGAGCCGATTTGATTCGTCAGACGAAGAGCACACGCCGGTTGAAGAACAAGGTAACTTTGTGTAACTTTGTTCCATCTGTTGTCTCCTTTGTTTAATACCCATTATGTTACCCTTAGAATACCTATTGTTAAAATAACAAAGGGAAAAAGGACACATTTTTTTGTGTGGAGTTGTGGAATTACGAAAATTAATGTTTTTTTTTGTGTTCTGGCCGATTTCCACCAAACGACCGAATGCTCATTCTTTCCTACTCTATCGAATTCTTAAAGAATTTCTATTAATTTGTTTAGGTGGGGATGGAATGAGAATTCACTCGTTTGATATAAATCGGCCTTTATAGAATAAAAAGAAAATTCTGAATGTTCTGTTAACATGAAATTAATAATTTATTATTTTTGAACTTGATTCCTTATTTTTTTATGTTATTTTGTACACACGCTTGCAATGTTACTTGCAATGAATGTTATGCTTGATTTAGGCTTTTATTGTTTTTTTTATTTTTATTTTCTATTTAGTTTAGATAGTACATTTCCTGTAGTCACTCAAAATATGTGTATATAAAAGATAGGTAAAATCAAATTCAATATGACATAGCATAACACAATTTATTTCTTTCACAGAGCACATGGTTGAGTAATTGGGAATCGTTTGAGAGTAAATAAGTTGTTAATTATATAATGATATAATTTAAATCACTAGTTTCATTAGTTATTTCATTAAGAGCTGGTCTCTTTTTAATTTTACAGTTGTCTTATTTATTTCTGACGAAAAAAAATATTTATTTCCCAAATAAAGTTATATAATTATAAGTACATTGTTTGTTATTATTTTAAATTACAAATTCATTAGAAGAGAAATGGTTTCTTAACTTTGTTATAATTTAATTAAATGTTACCGTAAGAAGTAGAATCTGTCAGTACTTAATATTTAATCTAGATAAATGTCACACCTTCATATCTCATTTCGATAAACAGCTAAATATTGAAATTACCCTACATTAATCTATGTAACGTTAAGTACGGTTACGAAGATAAGATTAGAATTAACTAAACGAATTAAGTAATAATAAATGCCTCGTTTTAACTGGGCCACACTGAAAGTTTCAAATTATTCCGATTTTTTTTGATACTTCACTTGTTTGCTGTTCTAATCTTTAAAGGGAGTTTCTTTCGAAAAATCACACATCATTTCACTAAATTTGAGACATAAAAGTCGAGCCTCGTAATAGAGGATAGGAACACTTATATGAAATATGAAGTTTGAAAAAAAACAGTATTGTGTGGTTTCTATTTTAAAACTATCGTTTCGCTGTTTTATTTTCTTATTGAATTTGGGATATTATAACGTAAATAAGACGGAAGAACTGCCTCGTTGGCCTAGTGGTGCTAAGCGCGACTGCTACGCTAAAGGTCTTGGGTTCGATTCCCAAGTCGACCAAGGTGTTATTGGGTTTTTCTATGAAATTCTCAGTAGCAGGTCGGAGTTTGGATTTGTGCCCGGTTAGTGGCAATAGGCTCGCCCCCTATTACATGGGACCTAAACATACCGGCGAACTGTAGGTGTACATTGGTACACCTCTGCCTAACCCTTCGGGGATACAGGCGTGATGATGGTATAAGACGGAAAAATGCAAAACTTTCAGTGAGGTCTTACGTAGAAAATTACTAAACATATTAAAATAACCTTTAAAATGTACGCAATGTGATCTTCTAGACTTTACTAGATTCCTATTGGAACTAGTTTCTTTCACAAATTTCATTTGCATTTCCATTGCCAAATTATAACATACATTCTGTACTAAAAACACAATTTTAAAGCTCTTCTTTCAACACAATAGCAAAAGATTATGTAAATTGTTTTATAAAAAAGTCTTCAGCGATTTCTTTCGTAATTTTAAATTAAAAATTAGTTCACAATATGAAATTATGATCGCACATTGTTATAAGTATTGATGTAGGTATAATATAGAGTAATTTTAGGAATATAAGAAAGTAGTACTTACTCTTCAGGGGTCCTATTATGGAATCTTAATGCCACCATAGTGTGTCTATAATTACATCTTTGATTTGAGCAATCATGTTTTTAAAACATCTTAATACAGCCTTAAGGGCTTGACAAAAAGCTGTCTATACTAAAATAAAGAAATAACGCCGATGCTCTATAAAAGGTCATATTCAAAGTTAATAGATGACATTAAAAAATATATATATATCTATGTGGTCAAACCGAAAGGCAAGTTATAAAGACCACCACCCTTTTTATTCTATTGAACTATGATGATATTAAGTCTTCAGAATAGTCCCCCAAGTCCTTATTTTGAGAAGCTTTTCGATGTCTTTATCTATCACTGATTTTATGAGCTTTAAATCAAGCAACTATTTTTAAAGTACACTTTAGGTGTAAAAACGAATTTCGCTGTAATGTACGCTGTAACAATCTAGAAGTTATATATATTTCAAATCAGTATCTTTATACCAAAGTTAGGGTAATTAAATTTATTTCTCGAAAATTGGAAAAATAAAATTATTAAATAAAATTTAATTTAAAAATGCAATTTAACTTTTCTTATTTAAGGTGTACAATTTTGATGGGTTTCGTATAAATCTGACTATTAATTGTTGAATTTTGTTACCTTTATACATTATTTAAGTCTAATGTTTATTATGCTAATATTCGTTGATAATATTGTTTGAATTATTAATATTTAAGTATAGTTTTAAATAAATTTTAGACGTGTAGGTAGGTATAGATTGTAATTTTCCCGATTTGTGTATCGAACTAGTGTTTTCCAACTGTGATCCCTTATAAAGACTTCTATATAAGTACACATAGTATTCAAACAAGAGTTATCCTTATGAATAGTTAGTGTAATTATCGTCTGCTAGACCCTACTTATTGAAATGTTTTACAAACGAAACATTTTAACACTTTTCTACATTTTAGTTTGCTATATCACAAAAAAAAACCAACTGAAAATTGTTAACTGAATGTTAACAATTTTACATTTTAAAACACTGAAAGAAACTTTCTTGGAATCCCTTTGTACACAATAAAAATTAAATTGAAACCATGTTTGTATAAAAATTAAGAACATAATGCTAAGCCTTCCCCCCCTACGATAAAAGTTGATTAGAACGACTGTTATTTATAAAAAATCTAACTTGTTTTTGATTCTAGTAAGACAAATTGTTGACTCGATGTTTGTACTTTAAACTCAATTAAACTTCGTTTAATTAATTTAACATAATTACTATGTCATATGTGGACAGTTTTGGTAGAGTACATTACGTTAATCGAATATCGATCTTAGCTATATCTACATAGAGGTTTAATTGACGCAGCGAGTCATAATGCTATTAGTAGATTACATTTGATTGTGTAGAATTTTTAAAGTTTTAATGTTGGTACTAGATGTTACTTATGTATGTATAAATTAGACAATGCAATAATATTTCATAAGTAGATGCACTTACTTGTAGTAAAATAGAACAGAATTCTCTTTTGGATTACATTCGAACAATGCTCGGCACTCTACGCTTCTCAAATCTGTCACAAACAAGCTGAAAGTGTTTTGAATGGGAATTCGATAGGTGTTTACACTTGAGGACAAAATAAAGGAAACAGTGATTCACGAAATTGTGAAAATAGTTACCATGTGTTGTATTTGCTGAAACATTTCTGACTTGTGTGTGTATTTTGTAGGCGTCTAGTTTTTTTGTCTTCAAGTGTACAGTAGGTTTCGCAATATTTTTTATTACTAATCGTTAGACACTGTCACCTTGTTAACTATTTGTATAGAATTTTATATATTTATCGTTTCTTATTCCTCACGGATGTGAGTTTTATTTTTGACCTGTCGTGGCATTATATCTGAAAATATATCCTCTGTGTTTCTTAAATGTGTTTGATTTATTTAACCTATTAAAGCTTCTATTCACAAATGAAAACAATGTTTGTTTGGCAAGTTAAATTAATTTGAAACTTAGTTTGTAATGCTTGTGTCATTAATTGGAAAATTGAAACTGAATAGATAATAGCAATACGAACCCGAATGATTTATATATCGGTTGTAGAAACTTGACTATATTGTCCTTTATTTATGGACAAGCAATCTCGGGGCGATCGTGGGTCGGAACGATTGCTACATGTATTTTAAAAGAATCCTCGCAATTTCTTTGGGAATATATGTAAAAGAGATAACAGCATTATAAAATAAAAGGATAAAACTATTTTTTATTTACATTTTTTTTTCAAAATAAAATGTCAAGTCGTAATTATCGTAATGATTGATGTGTCGAGTCCTTATGCTCTCTAAAAGGATTAAGTGATAAACTCTATTCACTCTATAGAGTGTATGTCAACGACACTCAATAATTATTTCGTAAATATTATGATCCCGCAGGTTCAGTAGTTGATAAAGCTAATTACATATCTATAAGTACTCTGGTAATACCAAAATATCCAATCTAATCAATGAGAGATAAGTATTATCAACTAACAGCTTGTATATAAAATATATTAGTCATTTAGGGAAAGTGAGCGCATTAGCAGGCTACTTGTTAAACAACTTGTGAATATTCAATAAATTGACGAGACAAGAAAAGTGTTATTGTTTATCAGTGAAAGATAATTCGCGTATTGTGTTATGTCAATATCGTGATAAAGACGATTAACGGTTATCGCTACGTCAATTAGTGCAGCCGTCGAAATGAGAAGCACTCCAATATGCCCAACTCGACCAGTCCCTGCCAGCAATACATCAACAATGGAAGTATAAGTCGGCTGCAGGTGTTCTCAGTGGAACACACCGTAGTGTTCACATATTCAAACGAGGAGGCCTCCGTCTGGACCATTGTTACTTTGATATGCAGCTCACTCGGGATAGCGCTCACTGTGGCGGCGTTAGCCCTGCTCGTCTTAACCGCTTCGCTATTCGCAGAATGGAGAAAAAGCTACAAGAACCAGATGGTCATACAATTCATGTTCGCGAGACTCTTCTACTCGGCAATTCGGTTCTTCAGTGACATACAGAAGATGTTTCAGATATGCCCGTTGGCAAACCGCAACTTATCCTTAGACGTTCTAAGCATGCTGTACTCCGAAATGGTTCTAGTCATATGGATGTTTATATTCAGTCGCCAAATGTACATAAGTCTAGTCAAGGTTTTCGCTGAAAATTCAAGCATATGGGTGGTATCGTTGTGTGCGTGGATAGCACCTGCCATAGTAACCTTGCTCTTCTATCTAATATTTTTCGTCGGCGATGCATATTATAAGTATTTTGTTTTCTATTTACTGCTTCTCAAATGGCCCTTGTTGGTTGCCAATGCTGTTATATTGATACTGGTTCTTAAATCTATTCTGACGAACAGTATAAAAACTGAGAATTGCACACGTATTGTTGTGGTCATGATTGTATTGATTTTCACATTTTGCTTTTATCAGATACTCGTTGATGTGTGTAAGATTTCTTTTATCAGAGCTGTTTATAGTAAGGGTGCTATGCAAACTATTTTGTTGATCAGTAACATTTTATCGATGTACCACTGTGCATTTTCTATAACATTCTGGGTGCTTGGTAACGCTAGCACGCGAAAGTTGTGGCGGTTTCGGGGCAAGGGATTGCGTGATAAAATACGGTTAAGTGCAAGATTTAGTAGCTCGTAGTAAAAAAACGAAAATGGGGGAGAGTTACATTAAAAGTGCAGTGAAACTAAAACGTACTTTGAAATGGTTCTTTTCGCCATGAGATATCGCCTAAATTTATATCTTTCTAAGCTCTTTGAGATGAGTTTTAGTCAAATCACTGCTACAATATCATATTATATTTCATGAGCTCTTAATAAGTCTGTAAAGCGCTTGTGTTCTCTAAATAGGAAAAAAAATAAAATCCTTCTCTATAATCTGATTAGACTGTAACTTTACATAAGAATCTTTATACTAATTATGTAAATTATACATAACTTATTTACTTGATGTAATAAATGTTGTCCATATAAAAATGATTGTCACTTTTTAACAAACCTTCTCCTTTTTTCGTGTCACAATATTGTTTAACATGTTTTGTCATAAAACTTGATACAGGTAGTAGATAGTAGTAGATATTATGTATCAATTACACGATGTTTACCACATTTCAACGTATACGTTTTTTGGCTCATAATTACATATTGCAAAGGGTGGAAGTAAAACCATAATAAGTATTTTTTAGTAGTTAATATGCATTTTAAAACAAGTATACATTCATACATTGGATGTATAAGTAATTGAATGTAACATGAGTGAGTAACACGTGACCGAACCTCTACTAATTGAGCTGGAAATGTGCTTAACGCGGACCCAAATTGGTTCGTAATTAGTGCTAAATTACTGCCAGAAATGGGCCTTAAGATTTCAAGTAGGTTAACTGAATACTGCTAAGAAATTCTTATACAGGTTTGAAGTGTACATGGTGTAATTTTGGAAAAATCAAGTATTCTCTAAAGAATTTTAATGTCTTGTTGAGAAACACATCTGATCACATTTTACGCCTGTGTTCAATATAAGACGTTTCAGTTTGGAATAAAAAATATTATCAAAAATAAAAAATATCGTTTTCACGTAATAACATTATTTACTTCAAAGAATAATCCCAAGTCCACTCAAAGCCAGCAATCAGTTTTTAATTCCAATTACAAACAAACAAATACCAAAAGATCCCCTTAAAACAATGTTTCACTGATAACGTAATTTTCCAAAGAAAAGTGATTAAGGGTAACAAACTAATCCTTATTACAACGTGATAAAGTTCAAATCAATTTTCGATTTGGCGATATCATGTTTTTTATGAAGAAACTTTTCTTAATGAAACTTCGGAGGGAGATTATGGCGCATAAAAATAATGATGGTCCATAAAATCGAGACGTTTACGATAAATACGTAACAGATTTCTTCTTCATGAAGGCTATATTTTACGACGTGAGTATGAACAGTGGTTTATATAAAAGTGTCCTCAGTGACAAACGGACTGGAATGAGGGTAACGGCATTCGCTGCTTTATATCGTTTCCATGTCTGTCTAAATGTTACGAGAACGCGTCATATGGTTTGACGAGTCTGGAATTAAGGGACCTAGTGTATTTTTGCTTAGTTTAGGTCCTATCTCATTAAAACTAGTTGAATGAAATAATGGCAAATAGAAAACACAAAAGCGTAGGAATACTACTAACAATGGGCACGTTTAGTATTAGAAATTGCGTTGTCAGCTCTATATATCTTAACAGTTGGTTCGGATATCTACGAAACCAGATATTCTAGGACTCAGTCTATGAGACTGTCTCCAAGATACAACAAACATACAAACATGAGTTCCCTTTTAGTCCAATAAAGGCATAGTCGCCACGAAACCAGGTCAATACAAGGCAATTCACAACTAGCAATCTGGAACACACGTCAATGTGATTATAACTTCTTAATTTGTCCTAATCCTCGACTTGCCACAATGGTATGTCAAAACTACATATATTATTGTGGACTTACGTTAGGGCACAAAATATATACCTGTTTTATGTAACAATGTCGTGGTGGCCTAGCGGTTCAATGAACGGATTTGTATGCACAAGGTTGCAGGTTCGAACCCAGGCAAGTACCAATGTGGCTTTTTCAAAGTTATATACATGTACTTTCTTAAGTATTGTAAGCCACTTCTGACAAACGGTGAAGGAAAACATCGTGAGGAAACCTGGATTCCATAATTTAGGATCTGAAATCGCCAATCCGCAGAGAGCAAGCGTGGTGATCAATGCTCGTGCCTTCTCTATATGGGAAGAGGCCTGTGCCCAGCAGTGGGACGTTTATAGGCTGGATTATTATATGTAACAAAACTTAAACTAGGAAAGGTAAATTTTGCAAAGGAAATTTTCAGTGATTATTCTAGCAGAGAGGGTAAAAAGGGATAAAACTTGGATTTAAGAAAAAAAACGAATTGCTCAAAGCTTCACAGTGGCATAATGAAATGATTAATGTTTATTCCTGTTTTATAAGTGAATAGGTTTTATGCAGATATTTACACACAGTAAAACAGTTGACGGCTTATATTAACCAACTGTTATGTTTCAATCACCGCCCGATAACCGATGTATTCTTTAGGCGAAAAAAATATTTTGCGGCTTAATTGAATTCTGTCACGTGTCGCGGCACATGTGGGAGTTGTTTACGTTTGATCAGAGATTAAGTGCGGCCTGGTTTCGCCACTACACAACACTGATTGGGTGCCAACGTTCTGACATGCAGAGTCCGACAAGCACCATCGAAATTCACAGCTGAAAATAAACAAACTTTCGTCAAAAATTATTCGCTTTACAGAACAGAAATTTTTGATGTCTTGTTGACTTAATTGGGCGATCATTTTGCCTTTTAATTGAGTGTTAAACAGGTGACTGAGGTAATTAATTATGGAGCATAAAGGTTTTTAACTTGTCAAGATTAAATGGTGTGAAAGTTGTTTGTCTGAAGTGTGTATGATTTTACCTGCTTTGGTGTAATGTAAAAGTCTGGAAGTAAATTAATAATTATAAAAAATAATATTTTATTAGCTAATGGCTGAATTATTTGACGGAATAATTCTGGAGGTGTAGCTAGATTTTATAATATTTACTAGCTGCAGGTGATCTTAAATGGTTCTATGAATATTACGTAGTTTTAATCAACATTTTATTACAAATACGACATATAGGTAATACGTTGTAGTTGTGAAAATCCCACACAGATTTTAGGGTTATACCTATGAGCGTCGAGTCGTTTTGAGTATTTTAAAAAACAAAGTTGGGTCAAATACCTGTGGTATTAATAAACAATTGGTAAGTTGTCCAAGAAAGGCTAATATTTGCTCACAATTATCATTATCACATTAAATCGTCGAACATCAACTGTTTACATCAGACAGATTTAAATGCTGTCGATGGGTTCGACCACTTGATCGAAACTGATTGGTTGCCAAACCACTAAAATGTTGAGTATTGTGGGAAACACTCAATAAAATCGAATGAGGTCGGGTTTCATCAAAACATTTCATTGTGTTTCGATGTTTTTATGTGTACAGACATGCTACAACTTTATTTGGTATGCTTAATTCAAAACTCATTTAATTAATCCTTGTTTTAACTTTTATGCGGGGAGGCAATGGCATGTTCTAAAGAAGATGAAAGGCTTTTTAGTACTTCCTAAACTCAGAAAATAGGATAGAATGATTAAAAAAAATTTAAACCTGCCTAAATTGTATAACGCTATTAACTTGATTCAATAGACAGAATAATTATCAGGTTTTTCTTTTCAGTATCTGTATCAAAAGATTTAATGCTTCTTTTAGCTTAGCAACATAAGCTTAATTTTTTTTTTTATTTATTATATTCGCAGTTTGTACAGATTGAAAATACATAACTCAAGTATTTAGATCTCCGCCTTTGTGGATCAGGAAGGGAAGCAGTCTGTTGTTTATGTTTGATCAAAGATTAAGTGCGGTCGGATCGAGAGACTCTCAACTGCCGGGAACTGCTTCAAAGATATCTAACTTAGATATAACCTTACTTGCAGACTGATATACACGTAGGTATGTACCTATGTATGTTAGTTATGAACAGCGACTTGATTGCAATTTGTATGGCCATTAAATTTACATCTACGTTGATAGAATTGAAATAAGATATAATTAAAAAAAAAAGTTTTACCAAATTATGTTACACATCCGTTACTTTCTACACAAATGTATGTGTTAGTTTTTTATATTATTATTATTTATTAACTTCGAACACAAAAGATTCATATAATGGTTAGTAACACTTATACAACCATGTTAGTACAATTCCACCTTAAACTAAGTAAACTAAGACTAAGACTAATTCATAAACCTATAATTACCCCCTCCTGTTGCACCAGACCTGTAGCTGTGCATACTGGTCCAATGCCCCAGGAAAGGGCAATCCGGCTTATTCACTATCACCCTCAAGATGCTGTTGGCGCTCCTTCTTATATGATCTAGGATAATTTGTTATATAAAATATATCAGAGGCAACTCAAAACATCGATATTATTTCATTAAATGTTCTACGAATGTATTCAAATACACATGTTAATCAATTTAATGGAATATGAGTATTTTAATATAAAAACGAGTTGTTGAGAGAAAACGTACCGAGTGGCGAGTGATATTTGACCCTACACAGCACGAAAGCTCTCAGGTGAAATAGAGCTCAGAGATTGGTATAAGGTGTAAGATTTTGTACTGTTTTTTTTATGGAACAAGTTACAATAAGATGTGTGTGTCTCTATCTATAATTCTGTAGTATCAGTAGTTACCTTGAAGTATGTAAAAACACTAGTAGTTTGATACTCACGTTGAGATAAAAGGGTATTTAATGATCTTATTTGTATTAATCTACACTAATGGTTGTTAGAAACCGTGTATGACATTTTACTGCTTTTGGTATGTTTCTTTTTTTTTTTTTTTTTTTTATTAGCCTACGTTTGATCCCACTGCTAGGCAAAGGCCTCCCCTTTCTTCTTCCAAAACTCTCTGTTTTTCGCGATTTCTGTCCACGTGCGCCCCGCATGACTGACTAGATCATCACACCACCTTCGCCGCGGTCGACCTCTTTTTAAATTCTAATATAATATTCCAGAGCATTTTTTGTTTAGCCCTTAAATCATCCACAGAACCTCTCCACTAAAACATAAACCCGCTTTTATTCTCAACTTGTACCACCGCCTAAAATTTTGTGTGTAGACAGTAGGTACAGTCGTGTACGGAACTGACAGGTTTCAACCCAAGGCTCGTTGTCAACCGGCGCGACATGTTGGGTTGCCTACTCGCCTACTTGCGCATAATTATTATTCAACATACATTTTTATGTGGGATTTTTCATACTTGTTAGGGTTTTTGATGAGTGATCCTTTGACCTTACTTTGGCTTTTAGAATGCGAGGATGCGAAAACTAAGTGATGTAAATATGCATTTTTACGTTGTTAGCATAATTGGTGTTAACCCTATTATGCGAAATAGGTTCTCCTTTATTCTGTAAAAAAAATAAACAGGCTCTAATCTATTAAATTTTCATAAGTATAAACTGATAAAAAATGTATAGGTGATGTTTCAAACACGAATGGTAAAATTTACCTTTTATTAATTAGTAAGTATTCCAAAAATGAGAAAACAAATCAAATATTTTCACGTTCAATAATGATTCACACTTTGTAAATAAACCTTATATTTCTGGCCAAAGTATATACCAACAACCCATGAAAATCAGTAACTATATTAGATTACTAAAGAAACTAACTAACTAAATGCGACCACAATAAGCTTTTAAAGTAAATTCGAAACGTTGAACATAATACAATTTCAGAGAACAAGTAAGTGTACTCAACTATCATTACTTCAGTGCAAGTTCCATGCAGAGGTCTCGACAGGCATTTAAACTTGCTTTGCATCCAAACTGTAATACTCTTAACTTGTAATTACTAATTTATGAGGTAGGACTAGCGTATGTGAGTTAAATACTTGTGATTTTGTATGTTATTTTGTATGAGGCTTTTAAGGCTTTCAGGCTATTATATTATGGACAGATTATGAAAAAAGTATTTATGAGAATATTTTAGCTAGTGATAAATTTATCTTTATAAGCTTTTTCATGCTCCATGTAAAATACGGTATTCAGCTGAAACCCGTAAGACTGGAAGCCGACCCCAACATATTTGGCTAGGCAGATGATGATGATGTATAAGCTTTTACAATAAATATTTCTTTTTAAGCCGGCTACTTAATATTTTTTGTAAAAAAATACGGTTAGAAAAAATATATATTATTTAGGTTTAATATAATGTATTATCTCTGAAAAAAGAATAAAGCATAAGGATTCAATAACCTTATCAATTTAACTGATAAATAATGCAAAAAAACCCTAACAATTTAACAGAAAAATAATGCAAACAAGCGTCTCAAAAAACCGATTGACCTCCATTACATTTCCGTCGGTCTTCATACTATATATTATCAAGCTAAATACCGCAATCTAACATCTCCAAAGACACCTATCTATAGCTATACTCATAAAACGCGCAGGATTACGCTGACTCGCTCCTTAACATCGATCTCCAGCTAATGAGAAACGCGGAAAGTCCTCACTTAATACGCACACGACAAGGAAAAATCGCTGCCAGAATATACCTGGCTTGGATACTTGTAGGGCCGCCATGACACTTATTTATCGCGGGATAAATGTCAGCGTAAAATCCGGTATGAGGTTTAAAAGTCAAGCGTAAGTTAGTTCCATACTTATAGACAAATTAAAATTAAATATAGCTAAAACGGTGTGCATAACTATAGGCGGTTCATCCTTTTCAAAACACCCTTTTTAGTTACCAATTTTTCTATTCGATATTTTTTAATTTGGTGTTATAAAATCTGAACAAATCAAATCGGAAGATTTGAACTTTCTACTTATAACAGTACAGTGGGCAGCGGAGGATTAGTAGCAGGGTCCAGTAACATTCTTCGGCTACGGAACCATAAAAATGAAACGTTGTGTGAATTTATGGTAAGTCTATTTATTATCTTCAATTTCATGAAGCTTAGGTTAGCTTATTCTTACGTACCCGCTTATATACTTGGTCCTTTTTATGCAGAAAACTTACCTTATAACAACCATGATTATATGCATCTGTTACAAGAAATATAAATTATATCACTTAGGTAAACTTTACAGACTCAGACTTATTACCTATGTTAGAATCTTCTTAGACTTTACTCAGCTATTTAACAAAATGAAGGTTTTAAAGGAATATAAATCTTTAATATAATAGAACATTTTGAACGTAAGTACTGGCCAACTGTAAAGAAGAAATGTTGAGGTAACCTGGCACACCAGACACATGCGAGGCTAAAATAAAAAAAATATATTTTTTAGTGGGACAATAACAAGTCGTATTATTGAGGTAAAAGAACCTTCTGAGGCTTATTGGATTATAATCATTCTTACAAAAAAAAAACCGACTTCAAAATAAGTCTTATAATTATGGTTTTCTTATGGATCCCACTGTCAAAACTGGACCAAATTAAAATGGGACCACCACCTTTCAAATAAAAAAAGAATCATTAAAATCAGTTTACCCAGTCAGGAGTTCTGAGGTAGCAAACATAAAATAAAAAAACAGAATTGAGTAGGTACCTCCTCCTTTTTGAAGTCGGTTAAAAAGAGAAAATGCATCAATAGACAACATCCAAACATTGCCCCTTCTACGTGTACTTCATCTTAAAAAATAATAATATGTTACTTAAACAAAAACGATATGAGACAAATCCGTGAGAATCCAGACGAATTGCGAGTCTACATAAGAAGGTAGGGTAGCGTAGATAGGCAGGGTAATCACAAAATATTATGTGTATTCGTCCTTTTTGTCGCTAGCTTAGCAAGAGATCCGAGGGTACTACTATTATATTATATTCCTAGGTATTCTGTGATGACGTTATCACGTAAGGCATTGTTGTGGTTTTGGGATTGACGTGACGATCGCGACGGTAAAATTTTGTTAGTTTGAAATGATATTATTTTTGTTTTACATTGATAGAATATAATGTTCCTAGTGCGTTTGAAGTGAAAAGACTGACAGACTTTTTGATTGCAGCATTTCTTCTGGTAAGTATCGATGGAGGTTGCATATGGTTGTGTGGGTGTAAAAAATATTCATATTTATTGTTTTAACTACTTGACCAGTTATTTTTTTATACAAGTCAGATATTACCTGTTCTCCCACTAATTACATTTGCTATTGAAGTAAGAGTACCTGAACTTTTACTTGTATTTTTGTGATAGTCATTTTGGTAGAAGTATAAAGTTCGCCGACTCTATAACTGATATGAAAAGTCACTGAAAGTGTCGTAATCTGTAAAAAATAACTAAGCTACGTATATGATACTCACGTTTACAACATAAATTTACTTGACTTGTTATTAAAATAAAAGGAGAAACACAGACAACTCTCGCGTACATCGAGCATAAAAACGAGCATATCTCTGCTATATGAAGGGTTTTATAATTATGAGCGCATTCAGCCAGCGCTGGGCCATTCAAGGTACATAAACCTTGGAACTGGGACGTATTACTACATGTCCCAAAGCTGTACCTTCCAGTTACGCTCTTAGAGAGTACAAGAATATACGTGAAAAATGTAAATGTACTTTTAGTAAGGTTTCCTAACCCTTTTCATTTTATATGAGGTCTGTAGGGTCAAATTTAAAGATATAAATATGAGACACATAAATGTATTTACTAACTTATTTATTTACACGAACGTATACGAAAATGCACAACAAAATATTTACGGTCAGTCCGCTACTGTTTGCAATCCAATTAAATATTGACATCGCTCATTCTGAATTCTGTTTGGAATATAATTCTAGATGGAAACATCGGTACAATTTTGTACGTATATTAGGCTTGGACACATCTGCGTTTGACCCGCACTGCCTCGGCCCGCTGACCACAAGCCGTTCGCGGGACGTCCCGAATAAATTATGCAAAACAGCGCAGGACAACCTGGCAACACTGTAATTCACAGTATAATTCATATTTCAAACTAAACTGGGAGCGAGGTAAACAAGCTGGTTTCCCGCGCTTCGTTATTTGAAATTCTTTATTCAAAATGTAGAAGGGTTTATTTCGTTTTTAATGTGAGTTCTCATTTAAAAAAAAATTGTTTTTAAATAGCGTCGTTTTGTTTAATGTAAGCTATTTAGTTGTGATGGATTTTTTCAGTCATGTTTATGTCTAGACTGACGAGGAAAAGCTGAGTTTATTTATTAAACATCTTGATACATATTTCTAGTAGACTCAGTTAATACTACTTACTATACTCCATTTTTTAGCAAAGCAGACTGTACTTAATACTGTAACGGTTGTTCACTTGTTTCTAAAAATATGAAATGTATTTTGAAATAGGAATATAATAATACAATTTATATGATATCCCTGTCAAGAGATATATTATGTTAGCAATCTAACTAAGAAACCATTGAAAATACAATATTACATTTCGTATTATTTTACCTAAAATAAACGGTCGGCCATTCATTTATTATGCCTATAACTGTGGGAGTAGATTTCTCCAGATATCGTTGGTATTATTGTATTTATATACGCTATGTTTTTTCCATTTTCATCTTAGGATAAACACTTATCTACTAATAGTCATAGACAAATTTTCATGTTAACTATTCGAGTACGAGTTTATTTCTCATTTTGAACTGATTTTCTAGTAGGTAATTAGAAACTTCTGTAGAATGAGATGTTTAATAGTATTAATAGAAGTTTTTAATATCAAGTATCGAATACATTCATCAATATTTTTTTTAAATCAGCTGAGTGATGTCATACGATGAAAATATGGAAAAGTTAAAAGAAGGCTGTTCAATAAGTTCAATGAAATGAGAGAAGAGAACTTGTTTCATTTTAAAAACCATACGAATAATTTTAAAAAGTATTCAATGCCTTTATTGAATATAACAGCACGTGTTTCTATTATCACAAACAGAAAGCTAATTTATATTTTATACGGTAACATGAAAGTGCGTTGCAGTGGTCATCAAACAAGCCATTTCGAGCTCCTTCATAACTGCACCATAAAATACCCATCGCACCGCCTGCATTTTATGTTTTAACGGCACATATAAAAGAAAACAATTTCCAATTAATTCTCTGTTATAAAAATTATGTAGGAAACTGATTTATTTATATCTACCATATACCATGAACTTAAGCAAGACTCTTGCTATTGTGGAAGCGAGACGACGCTACACTGCACGTAGCAGCGTCTCGTTTACACGCTACGTGTACCTTACTAGGTATATACCTACTTATAACTCATGATGTAATGTTTTCATACACATTCATATAAAATTGCATAAAAGCACTCTTTTAGTTTATTATAACCATCAGAGTCGCTCATCAAGGATTATTTACAACCAAACTTGACGACCTCCGTGGTCGAGTCGCTAGCTCTGAGGTCCCGGGTTCGATCCCCGGACGGGTCAATGTAGAAAATCACATTTCTACATTGTCTCGGGTCTGGGTGTTTGTGGTACCTTCGTTGTATCTGAATTCCATAACACAAGTGCTTTAGCAACTTACTTGCTATTTATATATATAAACTATTTGCCAATTTCTTTATAATATTACGTCAGATTCTTTTGTTATTTCTACTGCTGCCAATTTAGAATCCTCCATCTTGGATTTATCTACTATTTGATAGTAAATCTGTCATAATTACGTAGGTACGATATTTTTAATTAATGTTGTTTTGTAGAATCAGCAGGTGTATCAATGATGTTTATCTGTAGATATGCCTTTATCAATCAATCATTATCATCATCGTAAAACATGCGTAAAAATCAACAACATTATTCAAATATTGTGTTGTTATGGAAATGCTAATCAAAACTAAAACACGTCACAATAAATATAGTTTGCTTACTATAAATTATCAACACATGGGTACACTTTTTAAGGAAAGTTATAATTTGACTGTTAGGTATTCGTAACAATAAAAAAATATGATAATATAAAAATTATATACGAATAAAGTATAATTTATATGGATTTTACTGGTATGTAAATAAGGTGATTAACAAAACCTGCCTCATAAATTGATTTCTAGTTTGAACTCAGAATGCTACCTAAATTTTTTAAACCTTTATCCCACCATTTATCCCGTCTTAAGTTTTTTTTAATAAACATAATAAAACATAACACTATATCATTGTTATATTAAATTTTCTACACAAAGCAGTGCAATAAAACTAAAAATATAAAAGCTTAGCGCCAACAGGGATTGAGTTATAAGAAATGAAAAATCCTTTAATATAAATCTAATAAAGTGTGAAGTCAATGCACTTTGCTCTCTTTGATAAAAGTCCTCGATACGTCTCACGGGCGAGTAACTCAAGTTATAGAAGAAAGAACTTGAATTATGAGACATTTCACGAGACATTACCTTGACAAACTAGCCTTATATAAATTCGACGCCTTAAATAGTTTCAAATCAAACTGAATAATGTATTCAGCTGAACCAAATGGGCTAGAAAATGAATCTGAGTCTAGAGTTGATAAAAATGTCATGAAAATTAAGAAGAAAGCGGTACATTAGGATTGAATCAACAATTATATTAAAAAGAAAAACTGAATAACCTAGACTTAATTACTTTAGAGCTTAGATATACCTAATAAATTAGATTCCCATTTTTCAACCTATCAAAATCGTTTCTACAAATCTACGAACGCTTATTGTTTCGAACATACGAAATATTCAAATATTAATTTATTTTTAATCCCTTCAAAAGCATCCGTACATTTGAACCGTCCAGTTATTTTATTACCCACATTACCTGTCACACGCACACATACATATTGTTTGTAATTTATAAACTAGGAGAACCGATTTGACACGATTTCAATTATGGAACGAAGACAAAAGCCGTTATCATGGTGTGCCAGACACAGAGGTTGTGATCAATAAGGATTTATTCTGTTTTGTTTTAGGGAAATATTTTGTAATGTGGGTGTATTTTCAAGCGATGGGTAGGGAAATATTGTATGCGAAAAGGCTGTGTTGCCATAAATAGGTCAGATTTTTACAAGGAAATGGAACATGAAAATTCATTTTCATTTTTATTTTTATTTTGTCGCATCGAATTAGCGTTTAGCTTCTTTTTTCCGAACCTATATACCTTTATATAAAAACTGCTCCTAAACAAATTTAGAGTATATTATACCAACCTAAAAGCTCGATAATTATTTGTCAAGTTAATTGTTCGTTTATGTACTGTTTATTGGACATTCGCATGCTATTGAGCTATATTTATGAGGCTAGGTCGAAACCAGTTAAGCTGCCTTAATGAAGCAATAAGAATGCTATTAATGTTTATATGAAACGTAAACGCTAAATGGCTCGGAAGATTTAATTAGAATTGGTTAGATACTGCATTGAATACTCGTAAAAGTAGCTTTAAAACTAAAGTAATGTGTTGAGGAACGAAAATAAAAGTGAATACTGTTAATAACCTATTAGAAGAAATAATTATTTAAAAACAAATATATGTGTAAAACTGATTAATATAAGACTGTATAGTTAGGTATTATTTTCCATAAATTAGGTAGGTAAATAATTATTATTCTACGAATCATAAAAACTATAGTGATACAAATTGATAAGAGTACGTCAATAAAACCTTTTATGTGATTAATTTAAAAATAATATCCGAATTATATAAAATAAAGTCGGGATACATTTTCATGATCTTTCATTTCAGATTCAAAACAGAATAACTATAAAAAATACTAGCTAATTGCGCAGGTAAAACCGCGGGGCACAGCTAGTTTTACATAAATTGTAAAACCCATTACTTGTATTTACCGCTTTATAGTGGTCGAGGTACAACACTAACATAACAGCTTTTGCGATATCGAAACTTTTATGATTAACTCGTAAACTTTGCCACGTGCCTCGAGATCTTTAACACAGTATACACAATGTAACAAGATCACCTTTATATAATACTAGCTTCAGCCCGCGGCACGGCCCGCGTATATATAATATGTCCTTTGTTTTTGCTCAATCTAACTACATACCAATTTTTTTTTATGTACGAGTATACTTATATAATCACACTGTCAAAATGTATATTTGTACCTACCTATTCGCTTTGTGTATGTTTATTATTGCGTGTCCGTTTCGTGTACATAGACTTATAAATAAATAAATGAATGTAACATTATATTAAAAGTATTATGTTTATTACAATTTATCATTTGAATCTTGAATTTCGTAGCTCCGTCTGAAACTGCAACGCGTTAAATTTCATTGTTTTAATTAATGTTGAAGTTAGCTAGTGTAGAATATTACTGTTATCACAATATTTGAAGTAGTTTCGTAGTTATACACAGACTTGCTTATTATCCTGAAAAAAAAAACATTCGAAACCATAATCTTTTAATAAACGAACTCAAGTCTAAGCACTAAGCACATGCAATAGGTACTGATTATAAAAAATTACTTCTTCAAAACCTAAAAAATGTTTTTAATATACCTTAATACAAAATACACAGTCATAAGTTACTCAACCACAACGAAAGAGTAAAAAACAATGTGATAAAAAAAATTATGAAAAAAAAAAGTGTCAACATTTAATCCAACCCACGATGTGTCTATGTACAGTGCAGGGGAAATGAGAAAACTTTCCGATTGCCTAGTCCTACACCTACGCAGTGTCCTGTATAAAAAGTTTTAATTAATTGAACCCTACAATTATATTATTAACGTAGGCTTGCCGCGGGCTGACTGATTTTAGGTAGACCTACTAATTTAAAGCAGACAGTTTTGGGATAACGACGAAACTTTCGACAGCGGTTATTGAAAACGTTTATTTCATTTTAATGTTGCTTTTGAGATGGGATAATTGCTTCGGTAATAGGTGAGGTACAATAGAAGAGAAGATTCGGTATGGAATACTCACTACCTTCTAAAGGTATAACAAGCAATAATTAAAGACTTTGTATACGTATAGCGTGCGACTCAAAAACATTATTTGAAACCTTGTATTTTCTCTGTACGTTTTAGATTACCCAATCCTAGAAAAATAAGTTATAAGACATTTTTTAAATTGATTAAATACTATGACTATTACAGTTAACAACAAGTAGACAATAATAACTAAACTATCGCGCTGCATGTTAATAGTAATATTATGGAACGGGGATTAGCGCGTACATACTAGTCTGCTTGCGACCACGGCCTGTGTAACCCAGTCGAAACAGCAAGCCCTAAAGGTATTTATGCATGTACGCGCTAACCCGTTCAATAATATTACTATAAACAAGTAGACACTTAATAAATTAGTCTCCCCATTATGACATAAAAGTTTTGAACACTGAATTTCAATGAGCGAAAACTTTTAAACACCAAAGTTAGTTTACTATTAACAATTTCTAAGCTAAATTGCCACTATCCCAAAATTCCCAAACAACTTATATCTTACATTAAAGTAAGCCAAGAATAGACCACCTTGAATCAAACTTAAAGTTGTTACATGTGAAGTCTCCAACCACTGCTTAAACTTATTCCGTATTACCAAGTTATACTAAGTTATACAAACTATACTTATTAAGTTTAAGCTGCCTAAGAATCGGGTTTTTGACCTTGGTTTTTACCGTACCTACCATGAAATGAAATGGTTTATTCTTGCAAGTAGAACTATATAAATCATTTTTACAATGTCTTCCTAAGCTAGATGAAGTCGACATTTCCTAACTGACTACCCTGAGAAGAAATATCGAAACAAACTCAGGGGTCTTAGTCTCTGTTATAGTCCAAATAATACAATAATAAATTTGTGTAAACAAATGCAGAGAATTTGCTTGACTGGTCTTTGGAAGAAAGAACCAGATCGATCTGAGCAAGCCTGAATGAAGCATAAATCAGTAACTAAAATAATTAAAAAAATATACTTTTACCCATTTCAAAAATGTTTCGCGCGAAGTGAAACATGAATTATAAAAATTGGAAAACGAAATATTATTATATAATACCGCTCAAAAAAGTTTATTCTTGAACTTTGAAAAAAAAAAGAAAGACATCGTAAAACATTTTTAGAATTTAAAGCAGGGATCAAAATATCTACTATAAAATATCTTCTATTTCTTTCTGCGGCATTTCAAAGGCTTTAAGGATAAGTCTGCAAATATTTACAGATAAATATATATTAGATTAGATAAAAGATTATATATTAGATAAAAGTATTTGCAGAATTCGTAGAAAAACTAAAAGTCACTTTAAGCCTTAAAATGTGAACTGTGAAAACTTGTAACATTTATTGTTCAGGGAAAGAGTATAAACTACTCGTACATCGAGTAACATGCGTGTGAGCTATAAGTGGAATTCCTTCAAAACAGATCCTGCCGTTTCAGAGATTAGCCAGGACAAACGCAGGGACACAAAATGTTTAAAAAAAAAATATTTTTTTATGGATTTACATTAATTTAGTGAACAGATTCTAATTTGAAATAACAGAAATTTCAATTAATTTAATTGTATACCTAGATAGAATCCAAATTATTATTTCAAAAGTGGCTCAAAACGGAAACCGTACATTTCAGTATTACAGGTAGGTACCATTTCTAATTTGAGTTCAGTAACTCCATCAAATCGAGAAATTCGAGCAATACAGGTGCTGTAATATAACCTAAGAGTTACTTCTAAAGGTAAGGCTTCTCGCAATCAGACAATAAACCAACTATCAAAGTCCATCCCAAGGATCGAACTGACCAACTCAAAAGCCAGTAGTCAGACTCGGTATAGTTTCAACTAAATTGTATCGCTGCCGATTCGCAGAACGTGAAACTTAACTAACTAGAATAGCTTTAGTTCTTAAACTTTGATAATAACTATAAATAATACAGAAATATTGCTGGTGTTTAGTATTTAAGAATTTTGTAGCTAAAGAGACGCAGGGGAAATAAGGTGGCTTGTGATGAGTTTCTGGAATGTAGCAAAACAGTTTTTGATACCGTTTTTATGATTGTAAAAATAATCAGATGTTTCAATTTATATTTTTATGGTAACTGATAGCCAGCTAGATTTAAAAAAAAATAGTTTATTTTTCTATTTTTTTCTGCTAATCTGTATAATTGGAATAAGCGTCTTAATTGTTTTTAAACTTAATCTCTAGAAGACTAGAAATAACAATTTTCTTAACTAAAAATAGAAATAGACGCCAACATAATCCAATCCAATAACAAAATACTAAATAAGTATTTTAGTCAAATCTTCGTAAAGATTTTATATTCGAAGCTCAGCATGAATAATTGAAACTAAGAGACACGACTAAGGATTAAAAATTTAATTCCCTCTCGCCTTCAAATTGCTAAATTCGCTTAGTAGGTACCTATCTTATGTACCTACCTATTACATGTTACTGTATGATTGTGAAATTCGTCAGTATATAAAAAGACGCGAAATGTTTTAGACCTGAGGTAAATTGTAAACTGCAACAAAATAAGACTAGCCTTCATTCATTGGTATAATTGCGCACCACAATTCGGTTATATTATGTACGAAAGGGATAAGAGCAAGTGAGCTAAGTTAATTATTTTTAATATTTTGTCGTATCCTAGAATTAATACAAATTGTCCTGCAGTGGGACAGTTCAGGCACAAAATAAATAATAATACAAATTGACACGTTTACTACTTAATCATGTACAATAAATATTCTGGTTCATTTGTCAACGGTTTGTAATATCCCTTACACTTACAAATAATAAAATTGACACCGTTCACAGTCTTTCGGTAACATGTACAAACTTGCTAACTGTTTCTGAACCATCACTTTGTAAATTTAACGATCTGTTTTACTTCTATCATAGTGTAATTGTGCTTTCATTGCTGTATTGTGTGAGCACTGTTCGGTTGTTCAAGGATTTAGCATAAAAGACAGTTTCCCTCAGGGTCAATAGGAATATAGACCCTTGTTGGAAGTAGATATATAGATAAAAAAATATATAGCAGTAGAAAAAGATACCAATAACTTGCTAGCTAAAAAGGTAGTTTTTCGTTCCGTTTGTTAGAAAATGCAATAATTTAAAATATGTATATATATATATTTTTTTGTAAATATTCTTTTTTATTTTAAAGTTACAACGTAAATAAAATACTCTACTTAATAAGGATATAGTAATGTTATACTCAAACAAATTAATTCAAAGGTCAAGGTCACTTAAGTTTTACTTATTTACTATCCAAGTCACTTTAACTCTATTTTAGTCACGTGCTATTTTAACCAAAGTTTTGAGGTCGACACTGTAACTTACGAACTTTGTTTGACTATATTTGCTACTGAAATTGAATAATTAGAAAGTTAGTTTCAGTACTTCGAAATAGTTAAAATTATGGAAAATATAATATGGAAAAACTTTTTTATTTCGTCTTTTATAATTTCCAACCCAGAACGCATAACAAAATTGGTTTTATAGTCACTTAACAAAAACCAATTTAAAATACTATTAGACGTATTTTAAATGGTCAGTAACAAAGGGAAAATAATGGTCAATGCTAACTGAATTGCTTTTTTAAATACCCATTTCTTTAATGGTTAATTAAAACAATTTATTTGAAGATACCGCCTGCTATACCCACCTGCGCTAATATATCTGACTGAACATTCGATTACGTAGTAAAAAGCCGAATAAATTAATTTAATTCGTCTTTGATAATCTCCTAGGCATTGGTAACACAAATTAAACAATAAAAATAGGGGTATATTTTTTATGGTCTATCTGACATATTACTTAATGGAAAAAAAATAGACACAGTTAGTTCTGTAATATTTTTTTTTTCACTAACCAAAAACTGACGACAAAACATAGATTCAAAATGTCGCATGGCGTCACGATTTTGTACTTTTTGTTAACGTCATTAGCGGACACCTAAATATTGATTCGCTTTATCTAGGTACTTAGTTTTTTGTTAAATTGAAATACCACAAAATACGTATCTAATATATTTATTATCTAAATGACAGGCTAAATAGACTGTGGTTTATCTCACCCAGTCATCCACCCCATAATATTGCTGTCTCATCCTATCATACAACTACAGTGAAACTTGCAGACGCCTGTGGTTTTACTTAACAAGAGTTTCAACTAAGTTTGACAGCTTTTATTTACGTTGTTTGTCCCCTTTCTTAAGTTATAGTAAGTGATTTATACAAACTAAATATTAATAAAACAATTACTTTTAGTAAGGAATCATCTAAGTTAGATTTAGATTAGGTTTAGGATATGTCCGCATTAACATTAATTAATTAGGTATGCTTAACGGAATAGGCACCATTAAATATGCTTCAAACAGTTCAATTATCATTTTATTCGCTTCATTGCAAAGCTGAGATATTCTTATTCAATTTCATCATTATATACGTGAGCTTGCGTCAGAAAATACCGCTTTGACTTTAATCAAGGATCTCTTGAGAAAATACGTACGTAAATTCTTGAGACGTACCAATTTGTCGAATGAGTAAAAATATCATGCATATTCTGCTAGATTTGAAGATTTACTTTCCTATACCTTATACTTCTTCTTTCGGAATGTCTTCTTATTTTTTCATTACATCATTTATTGTGCATAAGATTTTTATTTTTTCCCATTTAATATTAAAGAAAACATATTTACACCATGATGAGCCTGTTAGTTGTATACCTCTACTACCATTTTTAATTTAGCGCCAAATTTTCATTAAATTATATGACAGGCTAGGGACTCAACAGGCCAACACTGTAACCTATGTAAAATTACGATTGCTAAACATAACAAGCCTTGAACCTCTTTAAACAACAGCAAACCTAAATTTATGTACCCAAAACAGAATAACACGACTTATTTTTTGACGCACCTTTCGGTGTCACTTACATACGAGTACTCACAGAAAAGGCGATTCATATTTGTAACGTACATACAGTCTACCACACGTCGAGGTGACACTGACATCCTCGCCTGTTTTACAATGACGCAATAATGGTCATTTTCATAACTCATTAATACGAATTGCGTGCGGTCAACCATACAACGATTATCATCGACTGAATATGGGTGAACTTTTGCTGACTTTTGGCTTAGTTCCCCTTATTCAGCTAAAAGAGTCTGAAAGTAATCTTACTTTGTGTATTTCAATATTCCCTTTGGGTATTACGTTCATCTATAAACTTTGTTTGTTAAAGGTTCTTAATGTGATTCTTTCGCATACAAATTAGGGTCGGCCTGTGGTTTGCAAAAGTACTGAATTTAAAAAGGTTACGATAAACAAACAATGGTTCGATACAGTCTATTTCCTTTAGGTTTTTTTATTTTATTTTATACTCAAACCCTTTAAATTGTACCAGCTCTTTTTAGGCTACGCTAATATAACTTTGAAAAAATATGTAAAGTTATGTATTATTATAGATACTCTGGTTCAATAAATATGTTCTTAAAAAGAGCATGTGACATATTTCGGTTTCATCCAAACACTTCGTCGGTACCACGAAAACCCATTCGCAGATCCGACAAGGGATTTGCATATAGCATGTAAAAACTCACCATGACAAACACAATTCCGGATTACGTACGCGTAACGCAGAAGCGTATTCAAATCTGGGTAGAACCGGCTTAACCGGCGACTTTGTAGAAGGCACTAAATGGAAGAGTTACACTACTAGTGGTACCCGTTCGGCTTATCGGCTAAGTGATTGGGATGGCTGCGGTTTCGATCCACGTGTGATCTAAATCTTTGAGCGATTCTGAATCTAGAGTCAATCCCAATCTGTATGTACATTGTACCTACATGTCACGAAAATTACTAGACATAAATGTCATACATGTCTATGTATGTCTAGTAGGTATTGTGAATAAAACTGGAAAATACGTTATACCTACATAGAGTTTCTTTACATACAAATATTGGGCACGTGTCGCGGTTCCAGAATATGATTTATACCTACGAAAAATCTGGTTGTGTAACCTCAGTTTAATTAAAAGACTCGATTAAAAGAACAAACAATGTGTTGATTTGAATAAATACAAATTTTATATAAAAATATACAAACATACATACAAGATGAACTCAAAAAACATAAGCCTTCGTTTTAAAAAGTAGAACACGAACATTTAATTCAATTGAATAAATATTTATTCAATTGAATTAAATTTTCAATTGAAAAAAGGTTTGACGACCTCTGTGGTCGAGTGGCGTACGCACCGGTTTCAAGGTGTCGCTAGCTCTGAGGTCCCGGGTTCGATCCCCGGTCGGGTCAATGTAGAAATCAACTTTCCTACATTGTCTCGGGTCTGGGTGTTTGTGGTACCTTCGTTGTTTCTGAACCACAAGTGCTTTAGCTACTTACTTTGGGTTCAGAGCAATGTATGTGATGTTGTCCGCATTTATTATTTATTATTATCATTATTATTTATTAAAATCTACGAACCAATATTCCCAGGAATAACCATAAACAGATCGCAGGCAACAGATATCTCATTTAAAGGGGACCAATCATAAAGCAGGCTTCATGGAATTTCCTGATGCTTCGTTTTTCTAAAGAATTTCAATACAGATATTTCACTGAAACTTCGTATTTACGATGCATCGAGCTCATAGCCCTTTAAGATGGAAAATAATCTAAATATAGAGTTTTATAGAGGCTTTTAGCTACGTACAAACCATAACTAAGTGCTCTAATGCTGTCATTTATATTTCTTGACGTAATATTTTACGCTAACCTATACCTACTCAATGTTTTTCATACTTATGATGTTCTAGCTTTAGACAACGGCTCCGCCTTCGTAAAAGTCGATTATAGGAGCAAAAAGTAGCCTAAGTGATTTTTCGGGATTCAAGCTTACCCCATACTTAGTTTCATCTAAATCCATTTAGCGGTTTAGCCATGAAAGCGTGACAAACAGGCAGACAGAGTAACTTTCACATTTATTATACGGAAAGATAAAATTATGACTTTCGTTGGCATGACAGGATACGTCAAAATTACCGGTCCCTGTAATACGCACGTCGCTGCCTGTAACTTACTTTACCAATTTGCATTTCAATCTACACGCGAAACATACAGTAATCTTATAACACATACACATGACATACATATTATATATATGTATGTAACGTAATGTAGGGTCAACATTGTTTACACAAAACATAATTTATTAAAATTATCTAAATAAGGTAACCGACATAGCTCGTAAAATTAGCTCGCTGAAGTGGCAATGGGCTGGCCATGTCTGTCGAAGGACCGATAGCCGCTAGAGCAGACGAGTCCTAGAATGGAGACCGCGACTCGGCAAGCGTAAGGTAGGACGCCCCCCCGCCAGGTGGACTGACGACCTGAAAAAGGTCGCTGGAGGGGACTGGATGCGGAGGGCGGAGGACCGGGTGTTGTGGCGCAAATTGGGAGAGGCCTATGTCCAGCAGTGGACTATGATTGGCTGAATGATGATCTAAATAACAATTTTACCAAAAGAAATAAAACTAGTAAAATAAAATCCACAGTTTTACAATAATTATTAAGTTTTAATTAATGGTATACATAAATACGCAAGTTTATAAAAAAGAGAATAGATAGAAGGGGACTGAGGCTTTCGTTGTAGCAATCACACATTTGTCATTGTAATAAATACAAAAAAAATAAAATCTGTAATAATTTATTTTTAGACAACAATAGGTACATTTTACCTAGCCCTTTCCATTTGCAGTTCAACAAGTTCTAATAACATTAATTATACATCTAACATAAATAGCCAGTGACATGTTCACCAAAAATTCATACCTTTTCGTTACAATTATATGTTAAAACACACCCTTTTAAAAGTGCTTAGTGAGTGGCAACCTTAGAGTATAGATAAGAAACTAAAGAGTGAGCCTATCAGTGTATGAACCGTGAGCTACCATTACCATAACTAGTATGAACTAGTTTTATCGTAAATTTTGTATCAAGACGGAGCGCGCCGTTTTAATAAAACTATAATATAAAACCCTAATATTATCCTAACAATGTCGAAACCATCGATATTTTCGCATATAAGTCTGTCGTTGCGCGAAAAATAACTTTAAATCATTAAACGAATGTACTAGATACAGACAAAAAGTGCTCTCGCTTGGCACGAAGGAAAACTAGCGATATTATCGGTCTATAGTTATCTATAGTCTAAGGTGGCAACCCTTATAAAACGGCGTAATCTTATCCAAACCGACAACTAAGCCGCCTTCAATTTAATTACTTGTACGTGAGGCGGTACTACGTACGGCCCGGTACTTAAAGTACCTATAGTGGCTATAGCACCACACTTATGTGTAGGGCTGTGAAACGAAACAAGATGTATTAGGAAATAATCATAAAAAATATTTTGGAATTGAATTAAATTTACGTTTTGTGACAGAGGTACTAAAAAAAATATTATTACTTTAGGACATTGAAGATTTTATTGTCTCCATTTTATACCGTAATTAGGTAGCTATTGTAATTATATGTTTAAAATTATATAAGGCCCTAAAGTAAAACAATACATATGTATCTTTTAATTATGGTAGATACTTTGAATTTTTATAAGCTTAATTAAACGGTGTGTTTATAGATTATAGAAATATCATTCCCTATTTTTAATATAGCGTAGAATTTTGAAATCTCTCAGATTTTAATAGCTATGGTAGGTTCTATGGTTTATTTATTAAATAAACTACACCATTGTTAGGACGTTAGCAATAGTATTCATTGTTATTACACTAAACAGCCCTAGTACGGGTAGCATGTGGGAAGTGGTTCTCACAAGGTTCATAATTACATACGTAAGGCCATTACAGCCGTAATGCCGTTAACATAAGCCTGTGTACTATTGTTAGCCGAGGAAGAACAGATATCTGACTGAAATATATGGCTGCATAACCAATGACTCAATGAATGGCCAGTTATTGTGGCCGCTTACTGGGCGCATCGAACTTCAATGAAAGGACCATTACAAAAAAAAACTTTGTTGGATGGAAATAGATTGGAACATTTGATGAAAAAATAACATGAAGATACTTGGATTCCAAAATGGAATCAGTGATCAGTCCTCAGTGCTCAAAGAAAACCCAGCAGTGGGGCCTTTACAAAAAGATATTATTGTGGGATATCGCAGTCAACCTCCTATGCAATAAAGAATTGAGTTTGAGTCATATTAGATAATAATCAAAATAAGAAAATATAGTGAGTATCCTTTTTTTCCACTCCATAAAACGAAGTACCTACGTGTAGTCGAGTATTGTATTTGTAACTTTTCTCACTAATCATCATGATGCGATTATTTCTTTACAGATTATTACTTTACTTTACTATTTCTTTACCCAGGCAGATTATTCCATGACAAAGCATAATATTATGACGTTCATATTGTAATTAATTCCCTTCTGTTATATTTTCACAATACGTAGGTATGTTTATCTACTGGCTAAACACTCAAAAGTAATTTGATTTTAAGTCACCGTCAAGTCTCATGCTATTTCTGTCACTCTAAAGAGAAAGGAAGAGACATAATATATGTTTAGGAACGTCTTAGAAATAAGTAACGTTTACGTATAAGGGGGAAGATGAATAGACATACTTTTTCGGGAAACATTTACCTACCTTGCATTTAAGTACCTATTCGTTTTGTTTGCGTTATTCTCCTATTTTTCTGTACAAAACAACAGTGACATGGAATACGATTTTAATATTTCACGTTACAATATGAAATACCCGCAAAGCTAACAGATTCATACACGGTTCGTATCTTTTGTGAATTTTACGCCGAATTAAATACGTTTCGTTATATTTGACAACGTAAGACATTGAAAAGTGAAATGTTAAGAATATTTGTTGAAGACGTCTCGAAACTTGGTACTCTTTTCCTGGTAGATATACTTTGGTGTGTTAAGATTTAAAAATGGTATTTACTCTCACCTAAGACAGGTCCAATAATTTGTAACAATAAAGCGTTAACTAAGGAAAAAAACCGACCTAAATTTGTTTTATAAAACTTTTATGTCCCATGATAGCTGAAAATTGAGCTAACGGTTACCTTGATGGTAAATAAAAAAAGTTCAGTAAGACAACACCTCTCAGACGTGTGTTGATGCCGCGTAAATTGTAATAACATATTCATTTATACCGGTATCTGTTTCCTACATAGTAATCTATACTACCTTAATCTTTTCGTGAATTTATTGAAGCAAGAATATAGTTACTACAACTAAACGGACAACAAAACAGAAACGAGCCAAATGTACCGTAAGTTGGTCTCCCTTTAATCTTCTAGATCGTTATCTTCAAAGAGAATGTTGGAGGGAAATCTCAAAGAAAGTACAGAAACAATTGACTGATAAGGGAACTACAGTGGCCTGTCGTTTTGGTACGTAACAGACTTCGCTGATATAAGACGACAGATACGATGGATCGATATGTCAGGACTGAATGGTCTATGTTTATATATGTGTACTACCATAATACACAAAAGTGTATATAAATGTGTTTATAAATACACACATAGTACACACACTATGTTTAGATGACATTTATTTGTATAGTTATAAAGTACACGTGATCGCAACTTAGACCCAGCCGCACGCGCCGTACGCGCTGCATTTTAGAAGAATAATTTGTATAAAAATCAAATCTTGTCTACGATATTCATTTTATAAAATAAAAAACGAATGAAAGACCGTATAGAAATGAAATAACGCAAGAATCAAAAAACAGTAGCAGAATTCAAATAATTTTAAGTTTTTCTTTTGTATCCGAAACATGTCGATATCAATTAAAATTGAACTGTCCAACTGTCCATATACTTTGACCAATTATTTCGACCATGTTCAGCTAACTTTATGAACTTAAAATAAAACACTACCGTTTGTCAGCACACGTTCTCTGGTACATAAAAGATATTTTTCCGAACACTAATAAAAAATGTACCGATCGTAACAAGAACTCGTACGGTCGTTTTACCTGTAAACTGTTTCAAACTTTCGCCTTTGAAAGTTGTCGACAATATTCTTTTTGCACACATTTCAAAGGTTTCACGCTGTTACGTTGCTCTTTTTATTGCGTTAAAAAGAAATGTATTTTCAATTTTCTATAGGTATAATATACTACATTAAAATTTGTTTCGATAGGTTAACTGGAATAACAACTGCTACAGTTAAAAAGAAGACGAACTCGTAATAAATTTTCACTAAATATAAGATGTACATAAATGCTAAAATTATCACAAACTAACATTAATTTGGAAATAGAAAAAGGCAGAATACAGCTGTATTACCTAGCGTTATTTAACACAAATGAAATGCAGCGAGAACTATTAAATATTTTACTATCACAATATAAAACACAATTGAATACATCTTAATATTGCGCGGACATGAAAAGCCATTAGTGAGATTGAATTTCAGCAAACCAAACAGACAAACAACGAAGTAAATGAAAGTTTTTAATAAAGATACTAATAAATTAAAAATATCAAAGTATTCCACTTATCTTAATTTAATTAATTAATCCTCAAATAAAACAGGATCATAATTACCCGACATATATAATCTTGACAATATAAATAAGAGGTAGTCATTTGTTTCGGCGCAACGGCGCAAACAGCCCGGACAAAGGCATTATGAGTTGTCATTACAATGACAAAGAAGCCAGCTTTGTATGGAATTTCTGATGTATAAAATTTGAGGAAAATTCGTGTAATACTTATACTGATGTAATAATAGCGAGATTTTACCTGAAGCCTGAAGGCAGTTTTGAGCTTAAGCATTGAATGGGATTTATTAAGATTTGGGTAGGTATAAGCCTATATGTATAAGCTTTGATTCATTATATTTATACATTTAATTTATATTTATATAATGACTATATTATATTTCTATTAATCTACATTTACATTGTTATGTATAATGTTACATCCATATGATTTTCACAAATAAAAATATTTTGTTATCTCAATATTTTAATCTTTATAAAACGTAGGTGTGGGAGCCCAGTCAAACCAGACCGGATGGAAATATAGGACGAAAGCTAGTATATTCAATAATATAAGACATTTTCTAGCTTCAATTTAAAAATAAAATTAAGTGTCAAAACAATCAACCTTATAAGACAAATTTCCTACAAATACGAGTACTTTTGTCTATACAGGGTGTTAAGAAAACCCTGTCCGATCCGTGAAGGTGTTATTAGGTATCGATATCTGATTACTAAAATGTGAAAAAAAAGGAAAAAAAAAAAGAAAAAAAAATTATAACCTAAAAAAAATATTTTTTTTTTCTAAAGTCGAGACTGAGAGTCGGCGTCATCACAGATGCTACCTAATTACCTAACGAAAGCCCCCCAAAAATACCAACGACATTGGTGTTGTAGTTTGTGTTTTAATCTTAAATTTAGAGAATTTCGGGGCGCAAAATGGTTGTTTCAGAATTCATTATTTTTGTTTCTATCATGAATTTTCCAAATTTGATATTTTATTTGGTCATGTGATTGTGAACCCTATATCACCCTTTCGGGTCGGACAGGGTTTTCTTAACACCCTGTATGTCACATCAATTTCTCCTATCGCAGGTCTAATGGAAAATGTTTCGATAATAAATAAGCAGTAACTTTGTAAAATTCCACCCGCATGTTTTCGTGTAGGTAAATAAATTGTTAAATAAATGAACTAAACAACAATTTCTAAAATAAATCCACATTTTCAACTCTAATTACGTTCCCTCTCATACGGAGCTAAAACTCTGTTCTACATTCATTTTATTACGCCACCACCTCTTAGGTACCCTCGGGAGGCTTTCACGGTATAACTCTTTGTTATCTAAAGTGCCCTCAGGTGGCAGAAACCTTCCGAACGCTGGAAGTATCAAGTCAGTGTCAAGTTGTCATCCAAATGGGAAGGTGGCAAGGTTTATATTTTTGTTAGGTTTTAGTGTTATTGGGTTTATAAGTAAACCTCTGTTATTATGTCATCTTCTTTTTCTTATCTTGAACCAGTTTGTCATAGAACTTATTCAGGTTATATTATAAAGTCTTTAAAAGTAGTCTACTTTTTAGATACAGTTTTATTTGTGAATTGAATGTAAATTTGTATGCGAAAATATGCAGAGATTTTTTTTAATGCGTTTTTGAGCTTCGCGCGATAACGATTAAGTTGATAAAACGGTTTAAGTTCGATAATATAATTACACAAATGTACAATGAATATAGTTGTCAAGCAAGTATTTAAAATAATTCGAACCGTGATAAAAAATACGGTAAAAGATGAATAAAGCGCCCTTTAGATACCCTGTTCTATATAAAACTTTTATATAATGAACAGATGTCGTCAAGTCATATTTCCCAAGAAATCAGGAATTTCAGTCCACCTGCTGTTACCAGCCATACTGTTTTCCGGGAAGTCTCTTTAAAAGATCTTACGAATGAGCTTTAAAAGCATGTTCCAACTCAATGGTTATCAACATAAAAAAGGTAGAGTTATACCATAATAATATATATTCTTCAAAATATTTTGACCTCTATTGTCATAAAAACAGCCTATTTTTTAATACTTACTTGTTAAGATAAAAGTATGTAGTTGAAAAAGGCTCTAGGTATTTCTTATATTTAATGGATGAAAATAAACCCGAAAATCCGAAAACATTCCTAACCAAAACTGAACATCACATATGATGCCAATCCTATCTCAAGTATAGAAGAGACTGTAAAAATACTTGTCAGTAAAACACTCCTCTAAAATAACTCTTAAGTAAAATTAAAACCATTTTAAGAAGGGAAGACGACCGTACCGTGTCTAAAATGATTCCTTAATTCCCAGCCATCATTTCCGTTGTCTTTAATTTTTAACTGAGCATTACAAGTTGAAGTTAAGCCGTCGGGACTCGTAAATTTACCGGTCCGGGACCGGAGTGTTGCCTGAGGGAATTTTAATTAATTTAATTAATAAACCCAAACGCTAAAATAGGCCTTGTGTCACCGAGATAAGGGTCATCACTTTGCCGAGGTATAGTGACGTCACGTTTGCCAAACATTTGCGATAATTCAATGTGATGGTATCCAGAATATGAGCTTGGGTCGTGATTGCGTTCTTGACAGGTACTTGTTGTTTGTGTCGTAAATAGGGTTAAATTTTAGCCCTAAAATTTATGAGGAACTAACATTTTACTAGACAACAAAATTACAGGGTCGGTTCATAAAAATATAACGCAAGTTTGCATTTTCAAACCCAGCCAAATATTTGTAAATCAAAGACATAAGTAGGGACCACCCAATCCGATGAATCATTAAACAAAATCCTTATATTCTACGGGGTGTTAAGAAACCCCTGTCCGACCCGAAAGGGTGATATAGGGCTCATAATCACAAGCCTAAATAAAATATTAAATTTGGAATATTTATGATAGTAACAATAATAAGTTTTTTATTTACAATTCAATATGTACTTAAATCTAATACAAAAACAAACAAAGACTAAAATTAAATCTTATATAGATAAATAAAACTAACACGCGTCAAAATACTCATCGTCATCCCTGTCAATGGCGGGAAACGTGCCCAGAAGGCTGGCAGCATTGCCAATAATAATGAATTTTGAAATAACCATTTTTTGTCGCAAAATTCCCTAAATTTGAAGTAAATTCAAAAATTACACCACCATTCTCGTCGGTATTATTGGTGGGCTTTTGTATGATCATTTGCCCAGCCCCTGTGACGACATCGAAGATCTCTCTACTTTGGAGAAAAAAAAAAAATTTAGGTTATAATTTTTTTTTCTCTTTTCCAATTTTTTTTGACATTAATGTAATCAGATATCGATACCTAACAACACCTTAACGGATCGGACAGGGGTTTCTTAACACCCTGTATATTTGAGTCTGATGTAAAGGGCGTTAACCTAATAACAAGAAAATAATGCTACAAGCCGTTATTATTTGCCGATAACAAAGGATTTTCTGTAATTTCTTTTTTCTTTTGCACCAAAGATTAATAAGGGCCGCCTTCCGTCCTGCGATAGATAATGCAATTATTTTCCACTAAGAAAGGATGCTGTGCAGGAAATTGTTATTAATAAAAAAGAAAAGATACTGTTTTCTTTTATAAGAAATTAGTAATAAGAACATAAGTTAACATCATGTAGGTATTATAGGTACCAAGGTGTAATTAGATTTACAAAATGATCATCTAAAGAATCTTTATCATTATTTTGCTTCACTAGTTTATTTATAAAAAGAATTTTAAGATTTACAAAGAAATCATTGAGGTATAAAAAAAAGTTATCTCCGGAACCATTAATCTGATTACTTTATTGTTCTTTACAATATTATTAAAAGTAATATAATTTTATTTACATTTTGCGACATAGCTGAATCCATTTGACAGCGTTATAATGTAATATTTCGTGAAATACATAATGTTTGTTGAAAATTGTATGTTTTCAGTAATAAAACATTGCCCCACAGAAAACTGCGAGCTCTGTTTATAAAATTAATAACGCAGAGACCAGTCACCTTTATACGCAGTTGTAAAAAATAAACTATTGACTAACGGTTGTTTTTATCAATACCCATATAATTTACTTTACAGAAACAAACGCCTGGTTGACACTTCGCGTGACCCAAAGGCTGGCTTCTACCTAGGTCAGCGAATAAGCATTGCCATACAACGTGGCAATGCTGCCAGCCTTTTGGGCACACTCCCAGTCGACAGCGATGTGGATGAATTTTTTGATGCCTTGTTTTAGTTCTTAGTTTTATTTAGTTTATAATTCTTCTTATTTCTTGTGTAGGCTTAGTTTTTTATTTTTGTAAATATTTTAAGTTTAATTTCATCAATAAATAATCATATACTTTACAGAATGAAATATATATCAATGCAATGCCAGTGGCCTGAGACACCGCGTATCAAGCCTGGTGCCGTATCTTTCAAATTTATTTGTGACATAACAATTCACAATACACTTTTATCTTATGCCATTATAGTACGATAGAATAATAATTTTAATTTTACTATAGTTGTAAGTGTTTGTTGTTATATTAGATTGAAATAAAAAGCTTAATAATAAATATATTTCATGTGACCTCAATAAAAATGGGATAAACGCTTTATCATTATAATACTTTTATATAAATTATTAATGTTTTCAACATGATTCTATAAAAACCAATATTAATTTTAAAAACATGTAACAAAAAGTTAATATATTCCACGAACCTTTTATGAAAATAAATGATGAAAATTCCGAAAAAGGCTTTAAAAATATTTGTTTCAATTTTCAGTATGACTTCTTTTGTTTTATTATGCACCGTTATTAAATTAATGAACGACATATTGTTTCCTGGTAACACTATGCTGCATTGTTTGTGTTGTTAGTGAATGTTTGCTACGGCTACATAAAATGCACTTTTTTATAAATTAAGTTTTCTTTGTACACAAAGTTAATAACAGAGGCAAAGTTTATTACTTTTACGTTAAAGTTTTCAAAGTGACACTACTAGTAACCCTGTTTAATGTACACAATATTCATTTAAGGAAATCGTTTCCTACACTGTGCTATAAACGATTAGATATATGAAATGTAGGATTACAAAATTCATCACGTTTGGTACATACCTAAGTAAAATTGTTGACTACGTATTTATACATGACAAGTTTAAAAATCTTTCCCTTTGTAATCTGAATGATTACCAAAGCTGCTTACAAGGCCTTTGTAACTCACAATCAAGTACAAAGGAAACGTAGAAAATATACGAGAAAAATACACGCTTTGTACAATCTAGAATCAAAGAGGGAACAGGCATCTTTTATTTTTGTTCACCGATGCACGCGTCTTACGTGACACCTCCTTATGGCTCCACTTAAGGAGATACACTGAGATATTGAAGATGCCATCGAGAAAAATTACTATCGATTTACTCGTTCTATGTTTGAAATTTTGCTGCCAGTTTGTTTTGTAAAAATAAAAGACGATCTGTGAGTTCTGTTTTTTTTTTTTAATTTACTCTATTTTTTCTTGTCTTCTACCAGCATCGGGAACAAGGGTCAAGCTACCAGTGGAGTGGTCAGGGCTCCAGAGAATAAATTAAGAATCTCCTCTTTTTTTAAGTAGATTAAAAAGGTAATAAAAAGGAAATAAAATCACTTTTAGAGATTTTTAGTAGTTATGAGAATTTTCACACTTAATATTTTACTTACTTTATCGTAACATATTTCTACCTAACATCAGCTGTAATTTCATCATATGTTTCACTATACCATAAAAATCTCGTTTTTCTTGAAACATATTTATTACAATCGCGTACAAAATTTCCAGGATTACTAAAAACACCGTACCGTACTGCCTTAGAAACTCGCTTCATCAACAAATATAAGTCGACACACTTTTCCAAAAACCCTACATTCTAAAGAATATCTACAACGCAACCTGTTGCAATCGCTTTGTGGCGAAATGAGAGCGACCAGCGACCATGCTCCAATGAATTCTTTAGGCACAAGACTTTTTCATCTTGACGTCAAGATTTTTTCAAGCCATGAAATTAAATACTTGAATTGCAGACTCATTTTCATAGAAATGAGTTTTTCGGTACTTGTATGTGGAATGTAGAAATGACGGCGTGATTTGTATTATAGATTTTGTCGGAAGGGATTTTTTTTTGTCTTAAGAGATAAATTTCTTGTACGATATCAAATACATTTGATTATTTTCTATTATAACATGACTGTATCATGACATCAGTTTGGAATTTCTAGCTAATTTGCTGTTAATCCAAATTAAGGACCAAAACTTGCAATTTATCTGTGTGCATATTTTTGTACAGTCAAGTGAGCATCCCTCAAATCTAAAAAACAGTTCGTAATTGTAAATGATATCCAAAAGACCCAAGGTATCCCAATGTAGATGTTTAAATTCTGCCGTGACTACAAAAGATATAAAGCAGCTAAACGTATCCAAACATAGTTTCTTTAAAACGTAAACGACCCAAAAAGTATCAGAGCAAAACTAACAGCTTCATCACATTCGGAGATCTCGGGAACGTCCTAACTCGACGGCAGACGTGCAACGACTGCGCGACGCTCTGAATAATAATAGTGTCTTTAACTGAGACGTCTTGCATTGACTACCGGCTTAAAGGGAACTCGTGATGGCGACGCTTCACTACCCGCGTTTGCTTGACACCGAGAAGGTAAGGATTTTTAGCACGTAAATCGAAGATTTTTTCTGTGTTTTTTAAATTTAATGCATATACGGTTGTATAACTTTTATGTATTGAATTTTGTAAAACTACTCTCTATACGTGTTAATTATTGCACGCAATTCTCAAAATAATAATAATGTTTAGGCGATTATTTTGCCTGCCAGAACTATTTCCAGTCATACCACATAGAGCCGAATGTATTATATAGGTCTACTACTACTGGTATACATAATGTTTTGTACATGTATAAAAGGCTTCAGAAATATATTTTTACAAGCCAGTAAACAACAATCACTAAATAAACAACATCCTAGCTTGTTCCCTCAAAAAATGCTTACAGAGCTCCAAAGTTTGATTGAAATCAAACAAGAAAAACTTTTAACGAGAACTGAGCAAAAACTGTGCTGTGCTAGATAGAGACAGAAGAAAAATACCTTTATAAAAATAATAAATAAATAAATGCGGACAACATCACATACATTGTTCTGAACCCAAAGTAAGTAGCTAAAGCACTTGTGTTATGGAATTCAGAAACAACGAAGGTACCACAAACACCCAGACCCGAGACAATGTAGAAATGTGATTTTCTACATTGACCCGTCCGGGGATCGAACCCGGGACCTCAGAGCTAGCGACACCTTGAAACCGGTGCGTACGCCACTCGAACACGGAGGTCGTCAGACGTCTTTAATTAGAATGACTTATTATCGATACAAATCTGTTCGAATAAAAAACAAATGACTTTCGAAAACTCATTGAATTTAGAGCACGTGAATTTCCGGAACAAATTATCGCTCAAGCTCGAAAACTGTCAACCACACCTTTTTTTACCGACATTAAATATAAAAATATAAATCGCAGCTAACATTCACATAATACAACGTAAACCCAAGCATATTCCCAGCAAGGTAATTAGTTAGGAACATAAGCTTTCAACGGTGTAAGCTGAAACATAATTTATTCGTTGCAGCTAAGTGCAGTATAAATCACAACGGGTCGGTTTTTGTTTTATTTCCAGGATTTAATAAAGGCTGCCCTGTTTGACTGTCGTTTTCATTAATGTTTTTACTTTTTATACCGAGAAATGTAGTGAAAGGAGAATAAAATGAAAGGCTATTCTTTTTAATCCGTAATATGACAAAGGATGTTTACATACCATAGTCATGCACTTACATATTTACCACATTATTTAGGTAACGGTCAATTCAGAGGGGCTCGTGGCTAAGTGTAAGCCGTACGGTTTGACCGATAATACAGGTTAAGCCGTGCTCGCCGCGGTTGGTCCGTGGATGGGTGATATCGAGACCCCTCCGTGCCTCGGAAAGCACGTTAAGCCGTAGGTCCCGACTATCATACTATGATCTTTGGCAGTCGTTAAGTCAATTCTAACAACCAGTCTTACCATGGGATACTGTGTTAATACCCAGTAAAAATGGGTTGTGGAGGTCAGATAGGCAGTCGCTCTATTTAAAATACGGTATTCAGCTGAATCCGGTAAGACTGGAAGCCGACCCCAACATAGTTGGGAAAAGGCTCGGGAAATGATAGTCAATTCAGGGAAGAAATAGGAGATAAATAAGGTCTGAATGATGCACATTTAGACTCTTTTTTACTCCATTTAACTGTATCTAGGTACGTAACACAGACAAATTATTATAATGTGAACCCCACTTGTCTTACGATTGCATGACAGAAATAAATGGAAAAAGGTCTTGCTAGGGTCATGGTAAAAAGGGGAAAGCGTGGCGAATCAATGATTATGTTAATATCTAACCGAAAACTGTATTCTGAGTAAGTATTTACCTACTAGGCAGTACTAGGTAGTAATTATTGCTCAAGAAGGCTTTCCACATACACCTTTACATAAAGTACACAATCTACGTTCATCCTCATGTAAAATAAAAAGACACTGCAACAATAGACAAATTCACGTAACACACTGAGCTACCATAAATAAGACGGCACGCGACGTAAAATAACTTCCCTGACTCAAACTTCTGAAACTTTTCATATTTAAGCGTGTCATTCGAAGTCGAGTCTTTTTTTTTTCTTATTCGCCTGCTGTTTAGTAAAGCAGCCTTTTTTATTCTCTGTTACAAACTTTGGCGGGGAATCGGGAGAATTTTATTTTAACTTTCTGCTGAGTAATGGCTGTTATTGAGAATTTTATTCTAGATTTACCGCTTTTGTTTTCGATTATATTTTTTCTGATGTTTTGATATTTATATAGGAGTAAATACTTTAGCTAGGCCAAGGGAGGACTTTGTACTTTTTTACTTTTGGTATATAAAAATAAAAATGATTTTCGAGTACAGAATCTAAGCAAAGCACAAATCATTGCCCAAAAAAATAAAACATTAAAAGGAAAAACACTTTTCCATTCTAAATACACTGACAGCTAACAATTTAAATGAGATTAATGAACAAAACGGGACTTTGTTTGAAGCGTATTCCAATTTCCACGACATTCAAGCTGGGTAATTACACTGAATGAAAAACTTACGGAAAGCGGTTAAAATGGTTTCGAGTTGGTTTTAGCGGTTTCCATTCTTTGGTTATAGGATTGTGAGTTTATTTCTTTTGTATGGGCTGTTGGAAGGATATTGTTGTATGAGCATATTTCACATACAACAATATCATCATCAGTTAGATAGTACCCTATATGTTATGTATGTAGGTACAATATGTATGACAATTAATTAAATATGAATTAGTCTAATTCTTATAATTTTAAAAAATATCGAATTCGTCAAAAATTACATTTTTTTTTTATTTCAGTGAGAATAAATAAGGCTGAAAGTTTTGTGAGTTCAATCCTCTTCTCAATTGTTATTATCCCACGCTTGACAAAGACCTACTCACTTACTTTCAAACATTAAATAGTCAAAATGGTCCCTTTCATCGTCGTCGTCGTCTGATATGCAATACATAAATTACAGAGCGTTACTTGTTTCAAACCATACCAAACAGTCGTAATAAAACATAAATTAATTATTCACCATAATTTTAGCTAAATTTAGTTCAGCTGAAATATAGTTACGAGTTAGAGAATGCATGTTAAATTAGTACGGGCAGAGTTGCGGGTCAGTTATGTATATTTTATTAGCAAACTAGCCGAGTCCAACTAATAACAGTCGTTCAAACTTGCTGACTTTCAAAAACGTTAACATCCAAATACTGTGTGCTTGTTTAGAAAAGTTAGTCTATTTGTTCCGAATGTGTTTTCATGTAAGTGTTAAGTATGTGTGCGTGTGCCTACGCACCGAGATGTTAAAGGGGTGTGCGTGTTACGCACCGTTGCCAAACTTCGTAAATAAAAGTCAGTGCGACACTAGCAAGCCGTCGTTTCACTCGTGTGTCCTTATACTTAACATTGGCGACGAGTACCCACGCGCGTTAAGTAAAACTCAAAATGGCCGGCACAGTTTTTGGTTTATTAACAGTTTTTGATCACAATGTACAGTCGTGGGAGACCTACAAGTGCCGCATTAATCAGTGGTATGTGGCTAACGACATCACTGGGACGAGTGATCCTACGGGAACAAAGAGACGAGCTATTTTGCTGAGCGCACTCGCAGATAGCACATATAAGTTGGCAGCGGACCTCGCTTTGCCGAAGCAGCTACAGGACGTACCGTATGACGACATTCTTCAGCTGTTGGACGAGCATTTCAATCCAAAAAAGTGTGGGTTTGGAGAACGGTACAAATTCTACGCGGCTACGCAACAAGAAGGGGAGACGTATGCACAATGGGCCGCAAGGTTACGGGGTCTGACGGCGCACTGCGGTTTCTCTAACGTGGAAGAAGCCCTGCGGGACAAATTTGTCATGGGAATGTTGCCAGGGCCTGACAGAGAGAAGCTTTTCGCAAAAGATCTCGCGGGCCTAACATTAGCGAAGGCGATGGAGTTGGCGGAGAGCGCGTGGAGTGCGCGTGCGGCCGCGAGCGCCGCCGCCGGGGCGCAGGCGGCGGGCGCCGGAGCGCAGGCCGCGCCGCACGATCAGCTGTTCAAGATTGCGCGGGCGCCGGTGCCGGCGCATACGACCCCATCGCATCGAGTGGATACGCCTCGCTCGGGTGTTAAAGTGCAATGTCAAGTGTGCGGCTATCACAATCACGAAACAACCCAGTGTCGGTTCGCAAAGGCGAAATGTAGGAAATGCAATGCTACGGGGCATCTGCGTAGGATGTGTAAAAAGATGAATTATGTCGATTCGAGAGCTGTGGACGAGGGCGACGATGACGGTGAGTTTTTCAATATTCGCTCAGTTCAAGGGGAACCGATGTTAGAAATAGTATCGGTCTCGGGCATTAAATTACAATTCGAGATAGACAGCGGTTCCGCCGTTACGGCGATTTCTTTCGAAACTTATAAAACATATTTTAGCAATGTACCATTGTCGATAACTAATAAACGTCTATGTTCATATACGGGTAATAAAATTGTTTGTGAGGGTGTAGTGCAGTTACAAGTAAGTTATGCGAACACATCGCATGTGCTATGTTTTTATGTCGTGCGAGGCGGTGGTCCGCCGATTCTTGGTCGCGATTTTATTTCAAAGTTTAGGTTAGAATTGCTACCAATGCAATATTGCAACCAACTTGATAACAATGATTTATTTAGTACACTGAAAAGGCGTTATCCATCGGTTTTCTCTGATAAGTTAGGATTATTTAATAAATTTAAAGTCAAATTACAGTTAAAGGAAAACGCGAAGCCTGTCTTTGTAAGGGCCCGACCGATAGCTTTTGCTTTGAAAAATAAAGTAGATGAAGAAATAGATAGATTAGTCGGTTTAGGTATATTGAAACCGGTTGAGCACGCGCAGTATGCGTCACCGATAGTGCCCGTGTTAAAGCAAAACGGATCTATACGTATATGCGCCGACTTCTCGACCGGTGTAAACAAACAATTAATTATTGATCAGTATCCTTTGCCTACAGTAACGGAACTTTTTTCAAAATTGCATGGCGGGCGGCAATTTACCAAATTGGACCTGTCAAATGCTTATAACCAATTTATGTTAGATGACGAGTCACAAGAATTAACTTGTATAAATACGCATAGGGGGATTTTTAAACAAACGCGTTTATGTTTTGGTATTGCAAGCGCGCCGGCCGTGTTTCAGCGCGCAATGGAGGGCGTGCTGGCTGGCGTGCCCGGTACACTCTGTATGCTCGACGATATTTTGATAACTGGGAAAACAAGATCAGAGCATTTGGATAGATTACATCAAGTGCTGCAAAGGTTACAAGACTCTGGACTTACGTTACAAAAAGAAAAGTGTGTGTTTTTCCAAGACGAGGTCAATTACCTGGGATACGTAATAAATAAAGAGGGATTACATAAATCACCACAGAAAATAAAAGCTATGTTAGAAGCACCGGTGCCGACTAATATTAATCAATTGCAGTCATTTTTGGGGTTAGTTAATTATTATAGAAGCTTTGTCCCTAACGCATCTTCGATTTTAGGTCCGCTGTATGAGTTGTTGAAGAAGGGTAGCAAGTGGTCTTGGACGCGCCAACACAATGAAGCGTTCACCGCTATTAAGAAATGTTTAGCTTCAGATCAAGTTTTAACCCATTTTAACCCAGACGCAACTATCATTTTAACGGTGGATGCGTCACCGATTGGTCTGTCGGCAATATTATCACAAGCGGAACCCGATAAGTCAGAGAGACCGATTTCTTTTGCTTCGAGAACGCTGAATGTCGCTGAGAAGCGTTACTCACAGATCCAAAAGGAAGCGACCGCAATTATATTCGGGGTTAGGCGTTTCCATCAGTATTTATACGGCAGATCGGTTCCGTTTATTCTCCGTACTGACCATAAGCCATTGTTATCCATTTTCGGACCACATCGGGGTATACCTGAAGTTTCAGCAAACAGGCTACAACGATACGCACTTTTTCTGAGTGGCTATAATTATGAAATCGAATATGTGCGTAGCGCAAATAACAGTGCGGACTTCTTATCTCGCGCTTGTCTGCCCGAGGGGGCGAGTGCGGAGAGAGGCGTGCAGGACGTCGACGCGACAATACCCGATCTCGATCGCGCATCATATATTAATTTTGTTGTAGAAGGTAGCTTACCAGTAACCTTGAAAATTTTACGCGAGGAGACATTGGCAGATGTTATTTTGTGTAAGGTGGTGCATTTTGTGATGAATGGATGGCCTAGGAAAATGTCTGATGATAGTATGAAATCGTATCATGCATGTAGGACGCAGTTGTCTTTTGAAAATGGGTGTGTGATGCGAGGGCACAAAGTGGTAATTCCGGAAAAGTTAAGATCAAAAATATTAAGAGAATTGCATCAATCTCATTTAGGTATAGTGAAGGCTAAGGCTGAGGCACGAGCCCGGTTTTGGTTTCCGGGAATAGACTCTAGTTTAGAGCGTATGATAGGATCGTGTGACGTATGCATGCAACTACGACCTTCACCGGCACGGGCACCAATCGCGCACTGGGAATATCCTCCAACGCCATTTTACCGGGTACATATAGATTTTCTGGGGCCTATTAACGGTTACTCGTTTTTAGTGGTAGTAGATGCATATACCAAGTGGGTTGAGGTGTATAATATGAAGGGCAGTACTTCGACTGCAGCAACAATTGACAGAATGTACGATTTCATGTCAAGGTTTGGTATTCCGCATACATTGGTTAGCGACAATGGTACATCATTCACGTCGCATGAGTTTGAGGCTTTTTGTAGGGTGAACGGAATTTCACACGTGACGTCACCAGCATACCATGCTGCCAGTAATGGGCAGGCTGAAAGTTTTGTGAAGATAGTGAAGAAAGGTATTAAAACAAGCTTGCTTAAGGGTAATGGTCCGCGAAATTTAAATAACAACCTATTAAAATTCTTATTTGACTATAGAAATTCCGTTCACACACTTACCGGGGCCTCTCCTGCTGAGTTGGTCTATGGTCGTAAACTTAGAACACGGCTTGATCTATTGAAACCCGAACCGCCGTCGCCTACGTCCATAGCTCTTAGTAATATGATTAAACGTAAACAGTGTTCGCGAAATAGCACGTGTGGTCACAACACTCAAATTTTTGTAACTGGAGACAATATTTATTACAAAAAGTATACAGTGAATGGTAGATACAAGTGGTGCCAAGGGACAGTCGTTAAAAAAATTGGCCGAGTGTTGTATTTAATAAAAGATAAAAATACTTCGGTGACTTTTAAAAAGCACAAAAATCAAATCATAATTGATAAAGGCGACGATTGCTATAAAGACGATAAAGCCGCGGATTTTGATCTTGAGGAGTTAAGTGGCGGTCAAACGACAGAGACACCGCCCCCTCTTAGTAAAGAAAGTGAAGACACTGGAATGGCTGAAGATAGCTCAGGTCAGGCAGCGACAGCTGCACTCCCCGTTGTGGTTCCACCACCTACAACGCCTGACAAGTCCGGGGAGGAAGAAGAGTATCAGGAGGTTTTCACCGGCTCTCCTAGTCCTGGACGGTCTGGCGAAGCACCACCACAACAGCAGGCAATGGAGCATGTGCCAACTCCACGGTCTAAGCGTAATCGGCCTAAAGTAAACTACAAATTGTTCTATTAAGGAATATGTTTATATGTTATTATGTCTATTATCATTTTGGTAGCTTCGTTTTTAGTTTTGTATTATATCCCTCAGCTAAGGGGAGGAATGTTAAGTATGTGTGCGTGTGCCTACGCACCGAGATGTTAAAGGGGTGTGCGTGTTACGCACCGTTGCCAAACTTCGTAAATAAAAGTCAGTGCGACACTAGCAAGCCGTCGTTTCACTCGTGTGTCCTTATACTTAACAGTAAGTAAGGGATGTTTTGTGCTTGAAGCCTTCTGTGTGGGCTCTTTATTAAATTATACTGCACATTGAGGTAAATAGCAACTGAATTTCAATAAGAGTGGTAAATTATGCACTCCTGTTATTTTTCTTGGTAAGTAAATTGATGATGTACCTGTACATCATCAATTCACATCACACCACATTATGGATAAGTCCTGGTAAAGTTACCTGGAGGCACAGTAGCGCCCCCACCAAGACGAGTTATCAATCCTGTGTCAAATTACTTCAGACATTGGATACAGGAAAAGCTTGCGCTTTAAACATATTTTTCATCACTCAATACTATGAACTTCTTACATAATATGTATTTCATTAAATAAATATAAATATATTATATCATTAAAATATTTATAATAATATAAAAAATAAATATATTATATCATTGAAATATTATTTAATTCTTGTTGGTTATTTAATTTGTATTTAGAAGCTAATACAGCGTGTGCAGGGTGCAATAAGAAGTGTTTCACAATAATAAAATTCGTTTTCCATTCTTTATCCCCTTTATTTTTCTAGGTATTGCTGTCTAGCTTTTACGCAATAGTTTTTTCGCAGAACCTTGATGGTAAATAGGTTATATCTAGATTCGCAGAATGGAATATTTAAAACCTTAACAGGAATCACGAGTTTCATAATTTTCCAAACATTTGCTTTCAGAAAATCCATTTAAATGTTAACGGATTGTTCTCAAATACCAGGTAAATAGGCCGTTGTAAAAAATAAAACTAAAACGTTTGTTCTTCGTATACTACTCGTACTCGTTTATTATTTTTAAAAGATATGTAGCCAAAAATACAGCACTCAAAAATTTGTGTACGGAGAGCTAGGTTAAAGTAAATTGTACAAATAGGTATAGTAAGTAGTTTAAAAAATAAATTTTATTATGGTACTTATTATCTTCAAATAAACCATAATTAGTATTTAAAATATAACCTATAAAACATAAACCATTCCAAATCTACCAATTAACAACAAAATATTATGCAACCATACGAGCAAAGTAATATTATAAGTTTATACTAATCCGTCTTTCTATTCTATACCTAATCTATACTTAATAAATCTGTAGAGAGGTCCATTCTGTACATGAAATATATTTTCAAAATAACTATCAGGGGGTGATTAGTGATCGATACTGATGCCAAAAATGCAATCAATAAATTTTTTGTCTGTCTGTCTGTCTGTATGTTCCTTATAGAAACAAAAACTACTCGACGGATTTTAACGAAACTTGGTACAATTATTCTTCATACTCCTGGGCTAGGTTATAGTATACTTTTCATCACGCTACAATCAATAGTAATAAGTTCGTCATTCATTGATAAGTTTCGTCATCCACGCGAACGAAGTCGCTGGCACAGCTAGTATACATAATAAAATATTCTACTCGTAAACTTATATCCAGGCTTGTGTTAGACCTACATCTGTAATACTAGCACAAGCGAGTATATTCTCTTTACAGCAAACAATATCAATACTGGCTGACCACATAAAATAGGATTACTATCGCTCGCATCCCGACGCGGTTCACTATACTGAGCTTTAGCGTTTGTGTTATTATACAAACTATAGCAATTCGAAACTACAATAATGTTGCTGCAAATTCTAATGCATTTCGTATTTATTGTAAATGATTCAGAGTGTTTGGAAAGAGCATAAATTGCTCATAAAATGCTCTTTCCAAACACTGAACACTAACTGTGTAATTTGTTTAAGAATACATTATGATATTGCTTGTTCGATATGTATTGATAGAGGTCGTAAAATATTGATCGGGAAATATAATATTGTACAGTAAGCACTTAAGGACTGTACACAGTAGTACGCCAGTTAATAAGATTAGTTGTATCAACGAACATATAAAAAAGGAAATCAATTAATACATTAAAAAAATATTAAAATATATGTGTGGTATGACTGTTAAGCACTTGAGCCTTTTTCATGACATTAATTATTTCAGGCTACATAAGGTTTAATTGTAATTAATTAAATAACTCCACATACATACTTACTACTGTTTTCAAGCATGACTTACAAATTCCTACCTAAGACCTGTTTAAAACATAACATACCTACTAATTCCTAATTAATGAAACACAAACACATCACTTACATCGAAGACCAATATTTCAGGCTCTGTAACAAGTACAAGATAAATGCATTACCGGCGAACATTTCACCCGTTCGATGTCTAATCGATCTCTTAATTAAGATCGATGGATTGGATGCTCTTGTAAGCTAGACTAGGTATGTATCGTAATAATATATGTGTCTTATATCGAGAGCATTGACAACTCTACGTTGTCGCAGAAATATGATACCAGTGTTGCATTGTCAGTACCGTTTAGGAGATCCTACATGAACCTGAAAATGACGGTATAAAGGAAAAGACAGTACGGTAAGATATCCGCCAGTGGTTTCTTAACAGATATATAAGTAAAAATAACTGATTCAACTCAGAAAGACAATCAAATAAACGAAATATAAAATGCGCCTACTTATTTTTATGCAAACAATAAACACACACACACACACAGATGTAAAACGCGTCCTCGCGTAAAAAGACACACAATTTAATTACTAAAGAATATTCAAATAATGAAGACAAAGTATCCTTTATCTGATATCCCTAACTAAATACTAACCCTAAATCAGGCTCTACTATCTAATTTATTAACCCCACATGGGATTAAAGGTATCATGCTCGCTTGTATCAACCTAATAAATATAAATCATTACTTAACTGAACCAATATTAATTTAAAATAACAACCAGAGGTAAATAACCTTTTAATAAATTAATAAGGGTTCTTTTTGTATTTGTTAATAATTCGGATTCGTAACTTTAGAGGATGTTTCGATACTGTATTAATGCCAATTACATTTCCTAATTAATTAACGTTGCTTTTAAATTGGTAAAGTTAATCAATTAAAAACCGGGTTAGATAATGTTTTTTTGCGAGAAATCATCTCAAGTTTAAAGATACTGCTCTGGAAATCTAAGAAGTTTTGTTTGAAAATTATTGATTAATAATTCATAATTGTTAGAGTAAATTACCGCTTTGTTTCATGTAACGTTCCTAGAAGAATATTTCTGTTCTAGTGGAAGTATGTAAATTCCAGAGGTCAATGTTGTATTTACACATGTGAGTACAATATCCGTAGGTACAAGAAAAAGGCTATAACTAAATATAACATCAAAATATTTTGAGGAATCCAAACCATATAAAATTTTGGGACACTTTTCCTCCGTCTTTCCCTATTAGGGACATTGTATTGTATTCTACCTAAGATAGATTAGACACACATTTCATAAGACATAGATTATAATAGGGTTTTTTAATCATTTTAATTTCTGAGTCCTTGCAGGAAGGATACTTGTCCTTTTTCCGAAAGTATACCAGCATAAGGATAAGTAAAACCAATGAATAGTCGATCGAGCGCCGGTCTGTCACGCACGAACGTTCGCATAATGGATGCCCCTCGTTACTTCACGTAAATGGAATTTCGATTAGGTTACCTCTCGGTTCGTTCATAAAACAAACATATAGGTCAGATCGAGTTCCGTTTGCTGCGGTAGTAATGTCTGTTTTTTGACAACTTTAGAGACCGTTCTGTCCTGTGGAGTAAATTAAGCTTCGTAGGTACTTCATGTGTTTTTTGAGAAGCCGTTTTTTGCTTCTTGTCTATTGAGCATTGCGATTTGGAATTTGCTTGGTACAAGTATGGTCTTTTATAAAAATGGTCTGTGTTATAAAAGCGTGTTAGAAAAACAATGTAAATATACTTCTACCAAGTTCTAACAGAAGTTTCAGACTAAACAATGCAATAGTTGTCGGCCCTTTATTTGAAAATCTTTATGAGTTTTCATCAAGAAGTTATTCTTCCAAATACCTTACTCAAAATAAAACACGATGTTTCTACCTTCAAAAGCAGAGAGTACGCAATAAAAGAATATCTCATAACAATACGAGATTATTTCGTGCACGGCAAGTATTCGGGGGTTACGAGCCAAGGGTCGGAACCGAAAAAGTTACGCTTGGGTACCCCGCTAATTGGATTGTTTTGCTCGAAGGTACGCCCGGTAAATATGTACGTAATACATACGAAACCGTTTATTTGAAAATCATTTTCTGGTTATAATTTTTTGGGACGGTGGTTTGAGGGAGTTTTGATGCTGTTTTGTTTTCAATGCTCTTAAAATTATTGAATGTAGGTACTATGAATTTTGTAGGTTACGTTTGGAACTTCTAGGTTTCGGCAATGGGCTTGGTCTGACTTGGCTTAAATCCTGGTATAGGTACCTAATAGTAAATTTAACTTTATGTTCATAATGGACTTACGTTTTTCAACTAGATAAAGTACCTATGGATCCCATAATATAGTAGGTTACATACTTTACCTACCAACAGTAACTACATTTAGTTTCTATGTAAGTACATTATATACGGCTCATAACCTTACTTACATTAAGTGTAGTGTTCAACAAAATTACATAAGATTACCTTTGCCGGGATGTGAGCATGGTCGTAAAAACGCCATAAATTCTGCTGCCCATAGTGTTTCTGACGTTATGGCCTTTAGGATAAAATTTTAAAATTACTGTACCTAATGGAATATTTTATTACGTACTTTCGGACACTAAAGCCATTTAGGACGGCACCAACAATTGAAAAATAATTAGGTTTTATTTCCAGAAAACAAATGGTATTTCATATTTATTTATTTTGCTTTAAAAACGGGAATGTTTATTTCAACTTTTATCTGACTTTAAAAGTTCAACCCCAGGCACTTTGAACGTGGGAAGTGCAATAGACATTTTTATTATCTTACCCTTTTACTGCACCTATCTTAAAAGGAAGAAAATGAATAAAAATAACAATTATTTTCAAACCGAATGATGTGTTCCCAAATTGAAAGGCACTTGTTTTTTATCCCGAAGCCTTTACGTATTCAGCTATGAAAAAAAAAACAGGCTGATTTTATTAGTTTTAATGTTTAAAATGTGTCGTTATCGTAGATATTTCCAGTAATTTTATAGAGTTCCTTCAAATAACTAACCACACAGCTCCATCATAATATTATTGCAATCCAACGTTCGTAAGCCACACTTACAGTTATGACTGCGCCGTGCAGTCGTAACGGAGGTGATCCTTTCATAAAATATTAGCTTTGTGTGAAGGTAATCCCACTAATGGCACCCAGTTGGGGCGAACTAATTACTAAAATAGCCGAGCACTTACAAGCTTTAATGTTCGTGTGTGCAAAAAGGAAATTATGACGGTCATAAGTAAAGTGACCGTAGGTACTTGGTAGCTACTTACATTTTAATTTGAGGTGTGTCCTGTGATTTACAGATGGTAGGTACCTATACGTGTATTATGTAATTTAAACAATAATTAGAAAAATAAGGTTAAGAAAAAATACCTATTACCTATATTTAAATAATTTAGAATGGTCACCGGAATAAGGTTAGTAAAAAATCACTAGAATTAATAATTTCGATAAATCGATAAATGGAAGATTTTACAAATTCTACAGGTAAAGAAAATTTATGTTACCACTTCACTTCTAGCTAAAGTTACTTTTACATTAATTATAATCGACCAATAGCATACAAATGACCACCAACTTTTCACTTTCAGCACCTTCTAATAATTTCATTTGAAGATTTGTATTTTCAGATTGCAGATAAGTAAAAAGCGCCAAATCCTTCAGATTATAATCTTACGCGATTGGCAAAGAATTTATTATCAAGAATTCGTTGATTCAATCAATCTCATAAAGAAAACAATTTCTAGGAATTTGAATAAAGATGCTAAGATTGTTTACTTTAGCAATTTTTTTAAATATCTCTCCAATTCTTGAAGCCGTCTTTTTCGAAGCTTTAAAATTAACTATAATACCAAAACGCACAAGTTTTAAAGGGCAACCGTACGTCTGTAAAAACAATAAAAAGCTTTTAGTATTTAAAGCATAGCTTAGGTACATTTTTTTTGGGTAGACTATGACTATGTACATACCTACGTAAGAATGTCGGGATTTTAAAAGAAAACTGAAATAAAGAACTTCCAAAGTCAAGAAAAGACTTTCACTTACCCTCACTTTTAAATTGTTGAGAAAAAATAACAGCCACCGCTTAAAATAAGCCGATAATAAAAGTTGTTCCACACGTTAATCTTGAACAGAGCAGCAACTTCGAACAGGCCTGGTAATTATATACAGAAGTTTTTACACCCAAACTTAAAGACAAGTTCCGAACCAAGTTTGTTAGGAATGAAACTGCGAAACCGGCAACTTGAAACAAGGTATGTAAGTTTGAAAATTGCCTAAATTTCATTATTGCGTATATAAGGAGCATTTTGAAGTAAACTTGTTTGATGACTTGGCAGTGTTACGTTAAGATTTAAGTAGCTTTTTATCGACCAAAGTAAATATTTAAGACGTACGGACCTATACAATGCTCTCCTTTTTTCGCAAGTGTCGATATTAGATAGGTACATCAGTATACCTGAGAAAAAATGGCGATCAGATCGGATAAAAGTTCCACTAGTCAGCTACATCATAAATCATGTAAAATTATGGGATCCATAATATATAACAAAGTTTTAAGAAATAGTACTATATTCAGCTCGATCCGCATGTTAACGATTATAGTCACGTACAGATCGTTAACAATACTCAAGACAATTAATTTTCACTGAATTGCGGTACCCAATTAGAGTCAGGTGGAATATTACTAATCACCTCCCAACAAATTTTATGGTATCTTTATGGCAGCCATAAATTGCATGAAAATATGTAACAAGGTTCGAAAAATTTGTTAAGTTTTATCATACTTAGAAATATAAAATCATCTACCGAGACTTTTCCCAAACTACGTTTGGGTCGGCTTCCAGTCTTACCGAAGTCATTGAATTTTCATTACGAATATAAAATGTAGGGATAAAATGAATACACATTTTTCAATATGAAAAAAATAATTTATTATCTGATTAAAGTATAAAAAATTATTAGGGGGAGGGGGGGCACATTGATTTACGGGGCACATTGGTACAGTATCTATATCTCAAAACCAATAAACGCTACACAGTCCGGCACATCACTAGAATGCTCAAGGACATTCACAAGAATGACAGTTGTGACACCGCTCGCCGCCAGTTTGCCGTTGGGCCTCAACGGTCACTAACGTGTTGGAAGTGGCGTGCGCCGCTGCCTACAAAAAAAATACGTGAAATGTAATTGTGTCTCAGGAGGATACTCTTAGTTGTTTTTGTTATTATTTGTTACTAAAGGTAAGTAAGTATAGTTATTATTGTATTTTCAAATGTTTTTGATTGCTAGATTATTATATATTTGATAAAATTAATTGTTTGTGGAAAAAGTCCTTTGGGGCACTTTGATACGGTAATGTGCGGGGTACAATGATACGTATCAATCTTCCCTTTTATTGTATTAAAGTGCCCCGTCAAAAATAATAGTTTATTTTATTGTTTTTTTTTTCTTTTTTTCAGAAAATGGTGGTGGTGGTGCAATCGGAAAAAGAGGTAATTAATGAAGAACCAGTTAATCCTGAACACATAAATATTGGAGATTTCCTGCTAATTAAGTTTGAGAAGAAGAAAACTGTGATTCACTACGTTGCCAAAGTTTTATTTAAGTATAATGTGACAGAATATGAAGTATTATATCTCAGAAAAAAAGCAGGGTATTCTAAGTTTATATTTCCAATTGTGGAAGACAAAGCAAGTGTGGATGTTTGAGATGTAGTTTTGCAATTACCAAAATCAACTTTCTCCAAAGGCACATCTCGAACATCGTCGCTTTATTCATTTTCGGTAGGTTTAACTCGATATAATATCCAGTAGATTGTTTTGAAATATATATGAGAGTTTTTATGATTATTTTTGTTAAATTTTTGATGTTTGTTTAATTTTTTAAGAAAAACATTAACAATTTTTTGATGCCTTGTTTTAGTTCTTAGTTTTATTTAGTTTATAATTCTTCTTATTTCTTGTGTAGGCTTAGTTTTTTATTTTTGTAAATATTTTAAGTTTAATTTCATCAATAAATATGTGATCATTTAAAAAAAAAAAATTCATTAACAATATTCAATGTTAAAGTCTGATTACTTAGTAAGTATATAACTGATTATATAATTAAGAAAATAACAGAGAATTAGTCTTGTTCTATGATGACAATATTGTTTTTTTGTGATTATATTCCTTAAGTAACTTATGAGACTGATTATGGCTAATGTGCACTCTTAATAAAAAGTATTTTGCGATCTCAATCAATAAAATTGTTTTATTTCTTAATTTTAAGTAATAATACAGTTTATATTGGGTTTTTAGTCAGTTTAAGTTTGCATTTTATATGGATCTAAAATACCTATCAAACTGCCCCACCCCATGTATCAAAGTGCCCCACCGGTGGGGCAGAATGATACAAAAATGATTTTTTCTTAAAATCATTTTATCTCTATACGTCGCCAGTTTTTGCGGTTTTTGCGTAGCCAAAATATAAGCTGACATATCAGCCAATGCACACATCAAAACAAATATTTAAATATAATGCTTTATGGTCCTCAGAAAAGAGAATGAATTTTTATGTATCAAAGTGCCCCCCCTCCCCCTACTCATTGCTTTGAAAATGAGAACTTAAATAATAACTATACATATCACCCCCACGAAACAGATAAGGTACTTAGGTACAGAAATAGCTTCAGGTAATAGTAGATAGACATAGGTACAGACGGATATGTATAATATTATAGTAATACAGGTATCGCCAACCACAAGATCATTCGATATTTTTTTTATCATTTTTAACATGTTCACAACCCCTGCTTACAATTCTGTCCAAATGTTAGGTTATAAAATATTTCTTGCATAAGTTATCTGCTTTTAAATATCATAAGATTATGAGCCACTGTGTTAGGCCATCATAGCATGACAGGGGAGATTATTTCAGTGTACAAGTAAAAAAAATACAATTAGTCCATACAATTACTATTACACCAGTATCAATGAAAAAAGGAACAACGTTAAACGTTTAAGTTACACTTTATCATATTCCTTTAGTTGACTACTGGCGCCCTCTGGACGAAAACAGAATAGTGATCTCTATGTGATTGGCTTTACGAGAATACAAAACACGAAACGCCAACACCTCCATCACGCTATTTCTACTAACTACTATTAAAAGCGGATAATCAAAACACGCAATGGAATGTAAACGCATAAAAAGTTCCGTCTTCTGTACTCCCGTTTACTATAATTATTTATATGAGTATTATATTTGTGAAGGATATTTTAATTATTTTATAATTAGTCTTGATTATTTGTTCAGTTTCTCTAAGTCTCAGCAGCGATTACTAGCGGAACATTAAATGTATCTAATACTTTATTAATTTATTTTTCAAATGACTATTATAGCAAGAAATATAGGCAGCACATTATATGTACCCTCTACTTACGAATATGAACTCTATTCCTTAAACAATAATGTTCATAATCATCGAAACACGTATATCTCAGCGTTTTATACGAAATTGATCGTTATCTGTGTCGAAATAGAGTTCATATTTGAATGGAGAGTTTACGCCTAGTGCTCTGAATCAGCTGCTATAAAGGACTATACAGTACGTACTGACTACGCGACTTCACTGAACATATTGTGTATCGACACCGAAACTTATATAAAGAAAATATCTTGACGGCTTTTGAGCCATTTATGTATAAATAAATTTATAAAATTTAATTGACTATCACAATACGTAGGCTTTAAACCTCAACTGATCTCAAATCACATTAAACTAACATTCAAATAATATTTCACGATTTATCACAATCATAGATACAACTCTGGCAAAGTCCAAAAAAAGCAAATACTGGACTCTGTCCAAAACTCCAAATTATTAAATTTATAATTATATAATTTCTAAGAAGTATTTTTCAAAGTCCGGTAGTCTAGGTATTTATTGGACTCTGCCAGCAGCAAATACAATAATACAAATAATTCCATACTATACAATTATTATTAAATAAAACATCACAGATCCGCGCAATGCGTCCACCTGAATAAAACTATACTTCCAAACGAAACTATCAAAACAACTTAAGTTATTTTGTTATATGTCATAATTATAGTTTTTATGGCAAGAAGTATATTTTTCGTTAATACTTTCAAGTTTATTATGCGTTTAATTAGATACTTTGTTATAATTATATTAATTTCTTTCTACATCGCCTTAATATTACCAATAAACCACAACAACAGGGATGATAACTATTTTAAAAGTCTGTCAGACAGGTTATTAAGAAATATTAGCTCACTTTTCTACATTGTCTCGGGTCTGGGTGTTTGTGGTACCTTCGTTGTTTCTGAATTCCATAACACAAGTGCTTTATAGCTACTTACTTTGGGTTCAGAGCAATGTATGTGATGTTGTCCGCATTTATTTATTAGACATGTATTTTTTTTCCACAAAAACCTACAACGATACATAGATTTAAAATGTTGCATGACGTCACTATTTCGTGCCTATAGTGCACAAGCATGAAGTCATTAGGCCCCACTACTTAACTTTGCCTCTCTACATCTACCGAGTGTTTTCTTATTTTGTTGAAGCAAAAAGCACGTGTTTATTATTTTTTACCAGAATAAATAGTCATAATAACCCTATTGTACAAGGCGCTAAAAGCCTGCTTTAAGGCGATTCCAAGCTGCCACTAAGTATTAAATCCATAAACATTATATTATAAGAAGTATAGTGCCATAACTACTGACAGTGTGAAGCATCTACATATTCATATAATATAATCATGCTACATTATAATTTCTTCGTAGTCAATATAATAAAATATTTGTTGTAATTTTCTTACTAATATTGTAAGAAATATGGGCAATGTTGATTGATAAATATGTAATCAGATTCTAGTCGAACAGTTACTTCAAACAAAACGCTACCGAACAACAACAGGCAGGCATTGTGTTGAAGCGATGGAATGCGCGCGTAGGACGCATTTTTTTTACAATATTTCTCATAAAATTGTTCTATCTGTTTCAGAGTACAAATGTACTCTTGCTAATTGTCTAGGCATTTGAGACATGACAAAGTAATTTTTGATTGCCAAAAACATAAAGAAAATATTTTTAATACCTGCGTATTGAATACTGTTACGTGCTCTTGTTGACGTCAAAAACACGTGCGATACAATACCACAAAGTAACGTTCACGTTTATTCGAACACGTGTAAAATGTGACGTCATTATCATTATAAATACATTTAGACTTTATTGATCGTAGGAAAGAATATTTTAATCATTTCCCTTTCCCATGAGTCGTTATAATATAAACTTTTTCATTGCTTAAATATTATTTTCCACCGGTAGAAAAACAAATTATATATCTTTCAAGCTTTCGATACTTTAAGAACGTAAATAAACAAGAAAAAATACACGGGTAATAATTTTAAGTATTGAAATATAAATATTAAAATTGTATCACATAAAAATATATTACGATATTTCTCAAGAGTTCCATCAACCCAAAATTTCCAATCGTTATTTTCCACGTAAATCAAAGAGCAATTAACACGAAAACAAATAGGAAAGTTTAATGGTGACGTCTTAATGTCTGCCCTTTACATACCGGATATTCATTATAATTTGGTACACTGACAAGGAATTATTTACTACGCAACGCTTTACGCAACGTGTGAGACATTACAATACTACGGCAGACGTCAATCTTCAAAGGAGTATGTGTTATGTTTCGAGATGACCGACCTTTGGAATTAGTTTTATATAACGATACGTCATAGCTACGTTATTTATTTTTAAAATATTCAGTTTACGTAGGATAATAAATTAGGTATATCAATGATGTTTTAACAAAGATTGTGCATATCAATACTGTTAAACGTTTAAACTCCCGATTTACATATGTCATTATCATTATTTTATGTAAGTAAATAAAACAGATCGAATTGATAAAATTACACCGAGATCGAGGTTTATATTTTAATAGGTGTGTAGTTTTAGTAGGAGTATATTAGCATATGAAGAGAACCATTTCTAATGATTTCCTAAGTACGTCCAGCGAATAAAGGAATTTCAACTTTGCTACAATTTGTAGACTGAGCTCAGAATATTTTTTATCTATTTGAGAAGCAGCTCATATTAAAATGAAGTATCTGTTCGACCAGATATCTGATTACGAAATAATAATTTGGAAACCTTTTTATAAAGGTGAATTTAGGCTACAGTATAATCATTACAACGCTTGGCCGTTAAGCTTTGTTTTTCTTCCAGCAGTTAGCTATGATGCTATTTATTACGATACCGCCGAAGTAACTTAGCTGCTCCAAAAGGACTGCAAATATCGCCTTCTCTGTCTCACACACCGCACGTATAACTTGCATCTCGCTTTACCCATCTCGTAGCTGTAAGATTCTTCAAGATAAATTGAGCCTTCTGTTTAACCATCTAAAGCACACTTTGGTTTGTAATCTCATCCATAACTCAATCCGTATCTGGTTGCGACTTGCGGCGTGTGCGTGGTAGCGACGGCTAGCAACAAGGGTACATCGTTGACGTCGATGTTTAGAGATTTAGTTAGGGTTGCGATGTCACAGAAGTCGGTCGACATTAGCATGTCGGCTAACGTCTTGGAGAGCACGCAGAATTCTCGCAGCTTGCCTTCCAAGAACGATATGCACTGGAAAGAAAAGTCTAAGTTCAATATTCACTCCAATACAAATTGACTAGTTTTAACACAACAAGCAGCTAACGAAAATGTATTGTTCGTCGGTCACTGGTGACCTACACGTCACTTAAAGAATTAAAAAAAAAACTTTAAAGAAAATGCTCATTATTTACTGACTCACAATAAGTAGGGTTCCCATAACATATATATAAATAGCTACACTACATATAAATGAAAAAGCCATAGGTCTTTTCTCGGATCGATTTCCAGAATACAAAACTTCTATAAGCATAAACTTTTGTACTATAAAAATGAAGCTATAATCTTTCTCAGGTAGAACTATTATCAGCTGTTTTAGCATATGACTGCATCTAAGGAACTTTCCACAACTTTCTGAAAACTTGGCACTGCCTTTCCCTATCTGTCTACTCTGCCAAAATGTCAACAAAAACCCTGCAAATAAGAGTAAATACAAGACGATATAGATATTGGACAGTATATAATATACATACCAGTTGTGCAGGTACGCGAGCTCGGCACATAGCGGGTAACGTATCCAACATGGCGCCTACTAGTGATGACATGCCGCCTGAACCACACTGCCGACCCACTACTCGAACTTCCCTGGAAATTATAAATACTTGTTAGTAATATTAACATTAAAAAATAAAGCAAGTAAATGTAGCCTGTACTGACTACTCAAAAAAAGAGGGGGAAAGTGCCCCTCCATTCTTTCCAACGATCGCGATGCACATGCATGTTTTTTTTTTCATAATTTCTTTGCATTACTCTTTTTCTTTGTTTAGTATATTTAAGATTATGCTCTTTAAGGACTTGAAATTACTTAATATACTCAATGGCTTACGAAAAAAAAAAAGGAAAGGTTTTTTTTCTGGAACTATGACATATTTTCTTATTATAATGCAGTTTATTATTTACCAGTTATTAATGTCTCCGATGATAGCGACAGCCTGTACAGTCGAGTCCGTTGTCTTGCTGAGGTATGACGTCAGATCTAAGTCACGCCTCAACTCACTCTCCCACGCATTCGGTTTAGCGATAGTTCCTGCAAGAAATTTCGTTACTCATTAATATTTTTGTTTGGGATTCCCCTACTTTTTTTTTTCTCAAGGGCTTTTTGTGTGACACTTACATTTTAGTTATTTATTTAATCTATGTGACAACTGATTTAGCGCCCTGTCGGTCACCGGTGACCGATGAATGACATGTGTTATACCTAATGACAGGCTAAACTTCAATATTCTGTCAATATTCTAACAAATACGGTTTTTTTAGTAAGACAAGTCTCATTCTTAATCTAACAAGTATAGAATCATCAGGTCCTAACAGGTAGACTAACTTACCTTGTAAAATTAAATCAGGTACATAGTGATCAGTGAGTGCGCCGAGCAGCGAGCCGTCGAACCCGGAGCGCGACTGGCCGTCTACTGCTCGCAGCTCGCCCGTCGGGAACTCACACACTTGCTTCACTTCCACCACCTTATCCTTCTCCTTCCGCTTACCAACCCGCCTGTCCTCAGGCCGCTTTAGTTCTGACACTTTAGACTCCTTGACTACATTAACAACAACTGTGTTCTCCTCCTGCCTCCTTACGAAAGTCTTAGGAGACATTTCCCTTTGAGGCATCGTCTCCTCAACCACAGTTGCTTTAGCGTATTGAGGCTCTGATTGCCGAGGGATGTCGTTCATGTACTCCATCTCGGAAGCGTTGGTCGGCGTCTGCAGCATCGACTCCATCATCTGACACTTGACGCAAGTCTCGCACCTCTCCTCCTGTATCGGCGGCACGATCGTCGGGTCAAACTGGAAGTTGTCCAGCTTCAAATTCCCCGGTTTCCCGATATAATGTCTATCTAATATCTCTAAGTTTTTGCTCTTCATATAATTAGTGACTATCTGAGGGTACTTATCGAACTCGAACTTAAAACCGGAATGTTTGATTGGTTTGGAATGTTGAAGCGTTTGCCCGCAGCACTTTGACGGACTGTCAGCCCTTTTGTCCTTCTCACAGCCATCTTTTGCACATGTATCAGTCGTGTTCTCTGGTGTCTCAAGGTTTAGGGGTTCATTGTGGACTTTGGAAGACTTCTTCACACATTTCCCACCGGCCGACTTGTTTTTCAGCCCCACAAGCTTGTCGTTATCGCCCAACACGAACACAACCTTTTGATCTTCCGTCTCGTTCTCCGACAGCGACGAATTTAGACTAGAATCTGAAGAGGGCTTCAACGACAGCATCATGGTTGGATTCCTCTTAAGTTGGCTGGTAACCTGTAGGTCACTGGTCGAGCTGCAATCCTTCACCGAGAACTCAGTGCTATTAGAGAGCTTTTGTCCTAGGTTGGCGAGCGTGGACGATCTCTTGATACTGACCTCGCTGGCCGCTAATGTACTGACACTACTATCACTGTTCTGAGTATTCACTGACGGCACTGTTAAACTTTCAGTTTCGCACTGCGCAAGTTTGTTCACATGTGTAGCGGTTCTTTTGAGGCCGGCGCACTCGGGGGTCACACTTATGACTTTGGTTTCTTGAAGCTTGGTGGCTTGGTATTGGAAATCGTTTCGTCTGACGTCACCGCAGCGCAGGAAGTATGTTAGGACAACGAGGAGTTTGTTGAGGAACTGCGTGTTGGTGGTGCCGGTGACGATTGTCCTGGCGGTGCGGGGTGGGTAGCCGATGCTACCGCAGAGATCGTTGAGTTGTGCCCAGAGCGCGTTGTAGGACTTGCAGGCCTCGAGTGTGTTGTCCTGCGGCCTTGCTTGATGGTCTACAGTGTCGTAGGGACTCACGGTCGCCACCCAGCCCAGATGGTAGGTCAACACGTGCGTCAGTAGCGTGCTGATGAAACTGTAACGAAAATTATTCTCGTCAGTATGCAAATGTGTACCGACGCTAATCAGGATTTGGTTCGCTCGTTAACAGCACACGATTTATGAAGCTAAACTTCTAAAATTATCAAGTTGTAAAAACAATGCGTTTGTGAGTTGTTAATAACGCTACTAATTTAAATAAATAATGCCTTGAAATACTTATTTTAAATTACCTACTTTTATTTATAAAAGGTTTCGGTTCAGTTTTACGTAGGTACTACATATTGACACAAAAAGCTATTAAAAAAATAACCTTGCTTTTTTTCTAAATCAAAAATAGACATTAAAAATCGCTATTTTATATAGGGCATAAGAATGTCCTTTAAATATTTACTATACAATACAAATACAATAATCTATATTATATTATCTCATATCACAGCCAAAATATATATATTCGCAAACTCTTTCACAGACCTATGGTTGCACAACAATGTTAGGCAAACAGTAAATGCGGACGTCAAACCATTAAAAAACAACATCGGGAATCACGTGAGGAAACGGCACACGTATACGAACGAAAATAACTTTTTAAAGTATCATATGTATTTGCTAACTTTGAAAAGACTAACGAAAATTAAAACAGACAACATTTCCATTCACACTTGTTTTAAATGTCGATCAGCGAGAAAACGCGCCAAAATGTATGCATAGATTTTGTTTTTTTTTCATTATTCGTCATTAATCGGTGGCGTTGGATTCGGTCCAGACGGAAAAAACAATACGCGTGTCTGGAGACCAGATTGATTATTTATTGGGCTTACATAATTGTCGGGCTGATGAAATGCGGTTTGAAGCGAAATATAAATAAATGAACAAATTAACTCCCACAAAATGTTTTTTGTATGTATAATACATTTGAATCGTGTCATCTAAAACTACGATTGTTGAATTAGGAACCTACATACTGGGACAAATGTTTGTATTGCGACAAGTACGATAAATAAGAGCGTATCCGTCTCCATATAAGGCAAGTAATTATCACACTTGCCAGTGTGTTAACACGAAAAAAACGACTCTCTTAACGTGCCAAAATCTAACAATTTCTAACACATACCATAACAGACCAGTTTGTATGAAAATATAACAAGTCAGTGAATTCTCATCTTAAGAGCATGACCTCATAGTGTGTTCAATGTATAAGCACAATATGTTTGAAGACTTGTTAGTTCGTACTGTTCATCAATAAACACTCGCTTTCTATATTTAAAACAAACACCGTTAATACATTTGTAAAACATTATATAATGGAGCGGTACGCTGAAGCTTTTCGTGGATCATGTGATAATGTTTATGCCCGGTTATCTGATGAGCTATAAAATCAACTGGGAGTACCAACATATATTTTGTACGAGCGGCTGTAAAATATGTCTTTATCGCCTACACGTATCACGTGAATTTTTATAGGAAATAATAAAATATTAACCGAAGAATTGTACTATTTCAGGAATCTGTGGAAGGACGTTTGACAGTTGGGCCATTACTTACAAAAGTTTATGTGACAAGAGGACCATTACAAATTACTAGGGAAACCAAAATGTTGGCAAACAATGAACCCGCGTTTTTCTATTCCGATTTTTTGTAAGATCTAACTCATGTATGTCCGAGACGCTTAAAAAAACTAAAAGCTTTTTTGACTATAAGCCTGTAGTTCTGTACGTACGCTGGCTTAACCAAACTTTTAAAATGTAACTGGAAATTATACAGCCAAGGACTTCAGCTTCTGGGAAATATTTACATTTGGGATATTAGATGGCTAGACAAGACCCATTAGGAATTAACACTTGGAGAAGATTAAATCTCTAACTAGTTAGATAGGCTACATGAGCATAATCAATTAAGACTGCTGTTAAGATCGGTGTCATATATCTAGTAGCTAACTATTATAAATGATCATAGATCAAGAAGTTTAAAGTCTATGTTGTTGTTGATGTATAAATTACAGGAATTTTGCGTTCAAAAACTATCCGGAAATAAGTGTATCAACGAACTTCCTAAAATACATTAATTGTAATATTAGATCATTAATTAACTCTTCTATCATGTACAATTGAAATCTAAAATTATTCTAGAATAAACAGATTGCTTCTTTTTCGCTCGTGAATGTAATATAATGTCTCCTACGTAATTGACGAGTATTCGTTGAAATTGGCTTCCGTGCCCAAACATGGGTCTTATATTATCATATTTATTACCCTTATTATATCTCATTTAGTACCATATAATACTGAATGAATTTAATTATCATAATCGTGTACAACGTGGTCGCTAATCGGAAAGCTGCTAATATATTGATTACACGTATTAGTTGATAGTAATGACTCCAGAATCCACACTTTACGTCAATGCGATTTACGAATTGGATGTTTATTTGTGTATTTCTTTAGGATTTATTTTTCGGTGTATCTAACCTAAATTGTGGTAATGAATAATTTATATAAAAGTAGCTTTTAATCACGATTTTATCCGCGGTATTGTCGACCTTTAATCAGGGTGATAAAGAAAGAAGTTTTCCGTAATATTATATAGTTTTATATATAGGTGAAAAGAATCTAAGGATATTCTTTCCTTAGCCGGCTTGAACAAATTGGGGAGACCTTTGGCCAACAGTGGAAAATAAAAGTTTTTTTTTCGTTACGAATATCCAAGAACTATTTCACATGTGTAATTAGTAAACTAAGACAAGAGAATAAACTTTAAAAGTTATATTTGCTTGCTAAATTAGCACTGCTTATTGAAGTGACCTAAATCGTGTCCAGAAGTTTAGAACGTGTAGCGTGCATGTATTGTTGTTGAAAGTATCGCGAAACAATACAAATCAATTGTGTTATGAACTGTATTCGTTTATTTTGTATGTGAACCTCACATGTAGTTAGGTAACTAGAAACAGAAACGCTAACGACTTGTTTGTACGATGTATAGATTTTATACTAGACATTTATTACTAGAAGATTAGCAGATTTTGTAAATTTCTATTTAGGGTTGGATTATTAACCGACGTTCGACGACCTCCGTGGTCGAGTGGCGTATTATAAGCACCGGTTTTCAAGGTGTCGCTAGCTCTGAGGTCCCGGGTTCGATCCCCGGACGGGTCAATGTAGAAACTCACTTTTCTACATTGTCTCGGGTCTGGGTGTTTGTGGTTCGTACCTTCGTTGTTTCTGAATTCCATAACACAAGTGCTTAATAGCTACTTTGGGTTCAGAGCAATGTATGTGATGTTGTCCGCATTTATTATTATTATTTACTACCTACCTACTACCTACCTACTACCTACCTACTACCTACCTACTACCTACCTACTACCTACCTACTACCTACCTACTACCTACCTACTACCTACCTACTACCTACCTACTACCTACCTACTACCTACCTACTACCTACCTACTACCTACCTACCTACTACCTACCTACCTACTACCTACCTACCTACCTACCTACTACCTACCTACCTACTACCTACCTACCTACTACCTACCTACCTACCTACCTACTACCTACCTACTACCTACCTACTACCTACCTACCTACTACCTACCTACCTACTACCTACCTACCTACTACCTACCTACCTACTACCTACCTACCTACTACCTACCTACCTACTACCTACCTACCTACTACCTAATTGTTTTTTTTTTTTTTTAAATGTTCAAAAGTATCCTATGTCCGTCTCCTGGCTCTAAGCTACCTCCCCACCAATTTTCAGCCATATCGGTCCAGCCGTTCTTTAGTTATAAATGGAGTAACTAACACGACTTTCTTTTATATATATAGATTATTAAAATTGAAACAAAACTACTTTTTACGGATTATATCGCGGTTTATCACAGTTTCAGTTCCCGACAATTCGACGCCCTTGAAGGTGTTAGACCCTGACAACCGCAAAGTATTATTTTTTGAAATTATTTATTTTCCTTTGTAGTATATCTTCTATGGTAATAATTAATACACCAGCTGTTTCCTAGGGCTCCACTAGCGTGTTTGTCGGTTGTCGCGGCAAAAGCCCATGTCCTCAGTTGAAGCGTGACAGAAAGGTACGAGTTACTGTCCGACATATAATATTGGTATGGTATATTAAGATTGTCCGAACGACGTTCCATCAAACTCCAATTTTGCAAGAAATTGCCCAGCGGAAATGGAAGTGGATTGGCCACACTCTCCGGAGGGAAGATGGTAATGCTGCTAAAATCGCCTTGAGTGGCAACCGGAGGGTAGGCGAAGACGCGGACGGCCAGTACACACGTGGAGGAGATCGGTGGACAAGGAGCTCAGGAAGGAAGAACTCAAATGGGAAGACGCTCGAAGAATCGCGCGGGACCGGCCGGCTTGGAGAAAACTTGTTGGGGCCCTCTGCACCAGCGGGGTGCCTTAGGACCACAACAACATATTAAGATTGTATAAGATAGATGATATATTATCTCATACCTATAAGTTGTCGTCAAACAAGTGGTGTGTAATAATAATACATAATATATATAACTCGTATTAAAATTGTACACTCTATTAAACAGCTAGGCTTTCTTGCAGACTGAATGTAAGAAAAAAGGGCCTCAAACAAATGTATTATTTTCGCAAATTATAAGTACAATAGTGACGTGAGTTACGATCGTATGTTTCATGTCTGTCGTACCAATCTGTTCTACAAATACAACTTTTATTAATCAACGTAGATAAAATACAAAAGATTTCTTTCTATTGTTTTAACATCATGTGATCGGGTACTGTTACCAAGAACTCATACAGCAGGACTGTTGTGATCGTGTGAGCGAGAGGCCGATGAGGAGAGGGGGATGCGCAGTGTAGAGCGCCGTCTTGCTTCCACTATGACAATAGTACTGATTTGATAGTTCGTGGTACGGGTATAGGCCACTTAATCAAGATAAAAATAATTGTTGAACTAGACACAGCTGTTAGGGTGAGAAAGTGTTGGTATGTTAAAATTAGAGTAATATATGCTTGCGAAGAATTAATTGGTTGCTGTCGTCTTATTATTTGACCAATGAAGCGAAATTCTTGGTTTTGAATTTATTTATTAGGCCGTTGTAGTCACAAGAACAAAAATGAGGAAGAACTAATTGAACGGATTCTATTGCGAATTGCGATATTTTCTTACTCATATCGAATAATGATTATTAAGAGTAGCTTTTTTCCAAAGGTAAATAAATCGCTTTTTATAGGATTTAAGTTAACTCCATAGTAAATTTCATAAAATCACGAAGTATTTTTTATTATTTATTCTTTGAAACAGATCGAAATTCTTTCCGTCCAAATGAGCTATATCTTGCAAAACTTTAGACATAAAAATAAACAAGTGATGAACGACGTTTGCTTGAACTTTTGAATTGCCAAGGTTCTAGCCGAATAGGTCACCCCAAAACTTATTTAAAGATATTTATGACTAAAACAGTAAAGCTATTGTTGTTTGATATTTTTGTCACACGACATGCAAATTTGTTGTAAAATAAAGTCTAGTCGGTCTAAAATTTGTAAAATTTAAAAATCAATGAAATTAATTTACAATAAAAATCGCTTCTGAACAAATCACTTTTGTTTAAACTATCTGCTTCTCGTTCTTACGTAAGGAAATGACTTTAGAAATGGTAATTGAGTTTTTATCGTCACTTTAATTTAAAATAAAAAATGTTGTGTTAAGCGACAATAACAAAGAAAACCTTAATCGAAAATCAGTTCTTAACTAATAATAATTTTAACAAAACAAATATGTTCGATCTTCGCTTAATACCTAGTTATGTGATAAGATTAAACTATATTCAAGTAGCCTTTAGACAATTTAGCTAGACACGTGCAGAACAATTGACTCATCGAAGTAATAAAACGAAGAATGAACTCGCTTTTATCACGATTATTTATATCGGATTTTCAAAAATAGAAGACACAATTACTCTTTTCGTTCGAAAATCGAAAAACCGTTACCAGCATTCTATGAGCAGTTTCAAGGACCGACTTGTTTTCTTTTGTTTTTCCATCTTATAGCTGGCCAGTAATTGGAATGTGCATAGAGGTTACAATCAATATACATATCATCTCCCAGCCCTGTTCCCAATTATTTGGGGTCGGCGCAATGCGTATTCAGTTTCCATTCAACTCTACGACTCGTCATCTCAGTATTCACTCCTTTTCACAATCAAATACATAGTACAAAACAATGTCGCTCTCCGCGTCAGTCTGTTTTTCACCAACAACTTATTACGGTTTTCATCCACAAAAAGAACGTAAAATAAGCAAGGTATAGTATGCATATAGTTTGTACATATTTCTTATAAAATTACTGAATTACAACGTGTAAATCCGGGGCAGGTCGCTAGTACATAAAGTATGATATCTCAGTGGCCTGATTTATTTCAATACATCGTTACTATTTACGCTTGCGAAAGCAAATAGACTGCGTACTCAATTTTTCATTCATACATACTTCTGCGTGGGTATTAGAATACTACAAATAATAGGTTATTTTTGTATTAGGGATTACTTTCGATCTGATAATGGAACGATCTGAATCTTGATAAATTTTAGAATTAAGTCGTATTCGTAGACAAAAATATTTGCATCAATAACATCTAAAAAAAGTTCTTGTTAAATAGGTATGTACTACGTTCGAATAAACCTTTATTCTTTCCTCTTTTATTTCTCTAGACACATTATTACGTCTGATGTATTGTGGTCAATCAACGTTGTAACGAGTTCAGTGATTGGCCAATTATTTAACACGCGACGTAAAAAGAATTGGCTTTCTTATCGAGAAATAGTATTTTTAGAGAATACTGTTTTGAGACAATTCTGAGAACGTTTTGGTTTATTTATCGAGAATATTGACGTAGACTATCTTTCATCTTTTACCGCTTTTACTATCGGTCATAAGAAAAAAAAATGAAAAAAAATTGCAAGTGTTTGAAATAGGGTTCCTTCTTTAGCGCAGTGCCAGCGGTTCGATTTAAATCTTTGCTATTTCTTCCCAATAAATACCCTTGATTACACAAAGACCACGAGAAAGTAGGTTAATACTTACAAGTTAGTGCTCTTGGTGTCTCCCACGGTCAGTACAGAGCAGAGATCAGCCAGCAGCGACTCGGCTAACTTGTTGGAGGTTCGCGCGTCTCCCGTGACTAGATTCAACCACATCGGCTGCAGGCGGGGCCCGTAGACCAGATCTGATAACCTATTGGTAAACCTCTTGTCTTTATTTTGTCACTTAGGTTTTGACCTGTCTAAATATTAATGGGAAATAAAATAACCGTAAAGTTTTCTTAGGTAACATTCCAAAAAAAAAATACATAACATAATTGGTTTGGAAGTTCGTACAGCACCTAACAATGACTCTTCTTAGGGAAATATTTCAATTGTGTGTTGTGTGGAAATTTGTGACGGGTTCGGAGCTAAAAAGGGAAGAGTATTTATTTCATAGCAGATTTTAGACTCAGTGTGCATTGTCTTCGAATTTATTATGGAGTCTATAGAAAGGCGTGCGGTCTTACCAGCTTATATCATAGGGTCGCAACTCACTTCCCTTTATCGGGTTAAACGTATATACAATTTACCGCGAAATGAAGATTTTTACATCCTGCTCTACTTAACTGCAAAACAACAATCTCCTGACGTCATACTAAAAGCTAAATAAATCCCTCTATGACTGTTCCTCTTACCATCTGGCCGCGTGTTCAGCCGCGCGGTACAAGGTAGACACTCGGCCGCCGGTCGCGCCCGCCGTGAGCGTCGCCAGCCGCAGCCGGCAGACCAGCGTCTGCAGCTGCGGGGAATGCTCCAGACATCGCCGCACGACGTCACTAGTTAAGAAAAAAAAGCATGTGAGCGTTTTTTGTAAAACTAAGAGCAATTAATTTTTTTTAGCCAAATTGAAACCATTACAAAGCTCTGCAGATCTTAAGACTACAAAATGACGACATGTTAATAAGGGAATTAAATAGAAATCTTTGCACGAACAAGTTGCGTGAGAAAACCGAAAAAAAACTTAAAATCCTAACTTTGGCAGATTTATTTTTATAAAACCATGTCTCCAAGGACCAACACAATTCAAAGGAGTTTTTACCTCTATTTAAAGTTTTCAAAATGAATAGTAAACCTAATATTAAATTTGGATTGCTTCCTTGAGTTATATGTTTGAATAATTTAACTACATAATGACGTAGGTATACCAAACAAAAACTGCCCAACTATGTGGTACAGTAGTCACGCGACCTTCTGACTCATCTGTCTATTATAAGTTATAGCTTCGCAAATATATAGTAGCAAAATCCTTTCTCGTAACAAGGTTAGTCGTAAGCTATTTGTAATAAATAAGTACATAATATTATTTACCGACAGTGAATCTTAGCATTGGATCAGTCTTAGACATTGTGTAATTTTTGTTTGGACTAACTATGCACGCCCAAAAAGTTTGAGTTACCTTTTCAATTAGTATTCAAAAGAACACAATATAGACGACTATTTTCACTCTGATAACAGCTAAAGTTTTATATAAACATCAAAGCTGGAACTCATAAAAAGACTTGGTAACAAAGGACCAAATCTCATTGCTCAAAGGACCAAAAAATAAGTCACTTACATTTGCGCAGAATCCGCGGCACTGATCAACAGCGCCAGCCCGAGCTTGTTCTTCCGATGCACCATCGCTGAGCCCGTACTAGATATGCTGTCACTAGTACCGTTGGTCGTACTGTTGCGGTACAGCTGTTAAAAAGTACATCACTACTGAATAAAGATACCGTTGCTGAAGTCTTTGCTAGGCGGTGTATATAACGCAGCTGGTTCTAGTTACATGTTACATGGAACTGAACATAACCTCATTTGAGTTTAAATATTTTTACACAGGTAAATACCGAATGCAGGGCGATTTTATCACTTAGCGACAAAGCTCTTAAAACTAAGAATAAAAAAAATATATAAAAATTACTGAATGATACAACAATTAAATTGTGACATATTTTTATCGATATATCGATACAAATCATATAACAGTTGTGGTTGGAAATAATCAAACTAACGTTTCCTAACGAGCCACAAATTGATTGATTGTTCGGCCTAATTGTTCAAGTAATCACTTTATTAAATTTTGCCTTATTGCATTTAGTAAACGTTCGTAAACTAAAACACAATAAAAATCGTGTTGCATCAAAATATTTAACAAGGATATAAATGTATAAAAATATTATATATCTAGCGGGTTAGAGTACAGTGGCCACTACTAGCATCTTAACCACATCGATTAGGTTCATGATAATAAATTAGCAATTACAACACATCAGTAGGCCTAAGTATCCATCATTAGACAGACCGCCTGTATAAATTGGCTCACCACTTTACATAACATCGTACCTACGCAACGAATATTAGAACATTCGAGTATTACCTTAAAACCATTTACGTAACCGAGACGCTAAATTTCCACGGAAATGAAGAAGCGAATGATTTACCAAAGCTTTAGAAATCCAATCAATTCACTATTTAACATTCCTGGAGCGCCATAATCTTAAGACAGAAGCATCAAACCGCTTTTGCATCAAACGAGCAAATTCTCATTTTATCCGCACCCCATCAAATTATTTAAAATACTAAACCAATTTGATAGGGTAGGGAATAAAAATAGAAGGCGCTCGTTTGATATAAATGGGCCTTTCTAGAAACAATCCTATCGACAAACACATAAGCAGCTACCGTATGTCAGTGTAAAAACAACACAATCACACGCTCATTATCAAATACACTTACATGTGTGCAATTATTAACTACCTTTACTATTCTGTCATTGTCCTGATAATGTCTCACATGACTGAACGATAGCCTGGACAATCATGTGGCGAGTATCACGCGCTTTACGATAACGATAAAGCTGTTTGAAACAAATAACCGATGATTATCCCTACTGTCAAACAAGTACTTGAAAGCTTTGGTAAGATAGTCGAAGCTAGCATGTGATCATGATTTGTGATTACATCCAGAGATAATTATAAATAGGTACAATTGAAATTCTGGAACATGATGTCGAATTGAAGGCTACCATTAAAGCTAGTTAGATACTCAATCAAAATTCGATAGCAATTAATTTTGTCTATCAATTTACTGAAAACATTTCTGCATTCGCGCGTCATATGACCACTTAGGGGCTTGTAATGTAAGAATATTTCCATTTTCTTATTATAACGACGTGATCAAATCATTTAACTGACAGATTGTCCTATTGTTAGATAATTTTATCAATGTTTACTATAATAGGTACTTCTTAGAAAATAGATTAGGGTCGTTCTCGTTACTTTATCTGAAATCTTACAACAGCTTTTAGTGCGAAATCGTGTAAGAGGGGACATGGACAAAGTTATAGCTTTCAGAAGTTAAACTACAGTTAAGATGATTTAAAGACAATTCAGGCATGTTAATTTTTTATGGACATTGCTATTCGCTGTTTGATAGTCATAGTGTTTAAATACCGTTTTGTTTGCCCTATTTACTAAATAAGATCTTCCACCCGTTTTCTCAGCCCTTTCGTTCTCATTTATCATCCATCTATCCATCCATAACCTTATCGGTCATTATAGCATAGCTTTTATCATTTAAAAAGCATAACTCAGGAACAAAATAACATTAAGGCTAATACAAAAGAATACACTTTAAATAACTTACTTGTGAATCGGAACTGGCTCCATTGCTGTTATGTGTGGGAACTCCAAGTAAATTGGTACTTTGATTTCCGAGGTCAAACTTAGTGGCCATGTTTTGAAAGGTTCTGCGTTGCCAACTACCGTTGCTCGACGAACTCAATTTTCTGCCCGGTGGTACTAATAAATAAATAATTTACGTAATGAATATTATGTATTTACTTAAATATTTGTTTATCAGTCACGAGAATGGAACTTAAACATCGGAAAATTTTATGTTCAACAATAAATGAATAAATACTTAATGTTTATTCACAACGGTGTCCTTTGTGAATAGACAAGCTATTATGCACTATTAATGGAAAATTAGTAATTTAATAAATTTGCATACTTACAATGAAATGAACAGAATTCTTCTTGGTTATTACTTTCCCAAATATCACACATTGAGAAATAATCATTTGTGGATCCGACACTGCTGTAAGGGGAATGATCTCCATAATATCCTGAAAATATTGCTGATCTTAATAGACATAAAATACCGTAAGAAGAGCGTAAGGCCAAAATGAAGGGACGCCGTAATAATGTGTTTTAAAATAACTAAACGTCCTTTCCCCTAACTTCAAAAGTATATAAAACATTCATTTATCGGAAAAGAAAGAACATGCTCTAATACATATAAATCAATAACAATAATTAAATGTAGATAGCATTATTTGAATAATATCGATAATAAACTAATTAGAAACGCTATTGCTGTTGTCATCGACAATTTTATAGAAATGTTGGTCCTTCGAGCCGAATGGCACAAATATTATTTATTAATCCATATTTTCGCCTGGAGGTACTAATTACATGATTTTCTTTTTTGTAAAACAACAATACCAAACGTAACAACTTGCCCGTCTTACATTAACCTAACAATACTAAAAACATACTGACAAATCACCTTCTATTCATCACGAACACCTCAGTTTGCTTTTTAGTCCAGGTAGGCATTGAGTGCAGAAAAAGTAAGAACTATGTCAACATACCTGAGTCTCCTCTATCTAGCGAGAAGCTCAACGAAACACCTTCTTCTCTGACTAGGGGAACGCTGAGTGGTTTGGACCGGTCGTCTGATTCACAACTGGCGTCCCTTCGCTCAGGGTTGCGCTCAACCCTTCCGATCCGCCGCGATGGCACACAAAATACTTTCGTGCACATCAACCTAGGAAATAATACTAATATTAATGCAAAGGAAACTCTGTCTGTGTGTTACGCTTTCACGGCGAACCACTATAGACATTATGATGAAATTTTGTATGGAGTTAGCTTAAATCCCAAGAAAGGAACAAGGTAACTTTTTGCCACTATAACCGATATCTATGTGGCCTAGTCGCGAGCAAAAAATTTTATATTCCTATTACATAATAAGAATTTAAAGCTCTAAAACTTAGATTCCCGTACCTAAAGAATTGTCATCATTATATAACAACATAAATTAAATTATAGAGATGAAACGAGGCGTGAGCTTTACAAAATATATACATAAATCACGCATAAGTCCGGTCGTTATAAGATGATTACGTTTGATTTATGCCAACATTTGTTTTACGTACTATAAATATAATTAAGCTGTCAAATCAACAAATATCTTAAGTATATTTTTATTTTTCTACTGACTATTACACGCATAACTAATTAGCGCATTAATTTTATACCACTGTAACCAAATATTAATTTTTTTTTTTAATATTAAGTATGTAGACTGGAAATCTGGTTAGCGTTTTCGGTCCTTAAGTTTGAATGCTTACTAAAAGAGCAAGTGTACAACCACATTTCTAGCACATTTACTAGCGAGTAACAATAAAAAAGTTGATTGTTTCGACATTACCTTCTTGGTTCATCCATGATGTGGATTTTCAATGATACGCTCTTGTAGTTCATAGCGACTGCTCCAAATATCATCTCACCGAGAACGTTCGCGTCGGCCGCCGGTCCTTTGTACTGCGGAACAAACCAATAGTTATACAGCTGTTATAAAATGTTAGGAGAGAAAAAGTTTATGTAGGGGATAGTTCGATAACTGGTTGCCAGGAAGGCAGAAACATTTATTTACGCAGCTTTCTGTCTGGCTTGATAGTATGTATCGGTCAAGGATGACAATGGTTGATAAATTTAATTGTCAATAAATTATGGATGAATAAAAAAAAAAGACTTAAAATACAGTGATGATTGGCCGAACAGGTTTTGTTAGAGACTTTGAAACTATAGTTCTCAAAAAAATCTTCATTTATTCCATTTTTAACAGCAATGAGGTATATCTATGGTTAAGGTCTTTCCACTTTGTGTCGTTTTTTATGTACTGTAACTACTGGGGAAATAACACTTCCCACTATTAAACATTTGACGACCGTTGAAATGTAGACATGTCTTGAAAAGCATCGACTCAAAATTGTTCATAAAAGATTTGGCATTCACCAATTACTTGTGTCAATCATCCCGACAATAACGTTTGACTAAAATATCGTTTTAAAGACGTCCTTAACACAAAAACATTATCATGATGTCTATATTCAATAGTCGACCTTCCTCATTACTGGTACTTTTACATTTGGGTCCCTTTATTTCCCTTATCCGTAATAGCTTAACCCTGACTTGACATTGAACTTTCGTGAAATCAAAGTCAATGAAAATCAAAAATAATGCGCAACAGGAACTAAAAGGGGCATGAACTATTTGACCTTCAACGTACCTCGAAAGAATGCCCCCTCATTCATCAGCTACGATGATTTACATGACAGGTGGGGTACAAACATCGTACGACCAAATACGTCAAAGAGGACTAAAAATAATATATTTATTCACAGCTACACCCACGCGTACGTAACACAACTATGTGATAAATATTTTTCCAAAAATATAAACACGAACTCATTAAGTTCGATGCTCTTTTATTGATGTAGTTTTCCAAAACGCCTTGTGTGGTGTAACAAGCTCTAATATTTTCTAAAAATATAAGAAAGACGAAATCTTGTCTATTCGAAATTCGTGTCTATTTTTTGAAAATAACTGCCATAACATAACGTATGTCAACCCTCACCAATCATTTCCCACACGGAACACGCCAATTTAGATTCCATATTAAGATAATAATGGCTATAAATAAACATTGAGTTACACTGGCTCAAACTGACGATGGCCTGGAGCGTAATAGGCACAACTTGTCATGTGACGAGAGGATTTCCAAAGTAAATATAGAAGAGAGAAACAATTGACACAACCATAATGGGACATGTGATGTCCATTAATTAGAATCCAGCTAAAATTACAGTTCGCACACATAAGTCCCACTTACTGCAGACTTTGTAATCGAAAAGGCTAACGTCTTAAGTGATCTAAATTTAGAATGGTCCAGTGATAATGTAGAATGAATTGTCGGTCTTGTGACCGCTCCGTGTGTCAATTGTTGTAATATTTTTAAACTGTTATCGCTAAAAGAGGTTCGCTCGCATTTACTGCATGCAATGTAAAGCACTCACGAGAAAAAAGAAAGCTTTTTTAAAGGTATTTAGTCACGACACATTGAGCTCTGTCGATGATTAATTTAAGCCGATTGGAATTAATATTTTGACTTGAATCTTTAAGGATTTAGAAAGTAGTTACTAATCAGTATGTATCCGTCAAAATAAATCTAATTTTACATCATTAGGCTATTGCTAAATAGCTCCATATTGCCAAGATTATGGGCATGTCAGAAAGATTAATTGAATAAGTACGGGCGCCTTGTTTTATAAATAAGAAGGAATCTTAACTGGGTTATAGCCGTTTCTGGATGCTGAGTTAAATTCAAGGATATTCTATTTGAGTAAATTGTTTCAGATGCTAGAACTAACACACACATGACTGACATAGAAGTACAAAAGTACGGTATGGATTCTCGAATCTTCGATGAAGCGTCAATCCAAGTCGAACAAATAAATACAATGTCATGATATATAACCTTCACGATGTTACGGCGATACAAAAGCTTTCTTCAACGCTATCAGTCCTTGAACTCAGCTTTCTACAAGTAGCAACTGCTTATTCACATGATTCGTGACGTCATATCAACACACTGACTAACCGATGATATGTAATAAAAATAGACTGTATCTTATCAATAAGTGTAACCGACCACTTAAAAACAATGATAAAAGAAAACAATCTACATTGATTTTCGTGACGTAGACTGTTGATATCACAGGAATTTGTGCTTTGTAGATAAAAATGTGTTGAATTTAAATATTGATAACGAAGAATTATAGCGAAACCGGGTAGAAAAGTAAAGGGGATACTCGACATGGGAGATGCATTAATGAAAATTAAGTAAATAACAGCAAGACGGAACACAGGGTGATATTGAGGAAAAAAATATTTTGCGTCAATTTCAAAAGCAGAAAAAGGGCAAAGGAAGAAAAATAATGATTTTGGCCTGAAAATCCAAAAACATAGGAAGGCAAAAGAAGAAGCAGAAGAAGAATCCCGTTTAATATACAATCTGAACATAAAAAAAATGAATATCCGCACAACATTAAATGTGTTCAACTGTTCTATGATTAATATCGCACGGTACCGTCGCGTCATCTTGCCGGTAACGTAAGCAGTCACGTGCTTCCAGTTCGTGCCCAGTATAATTATCCAACGAATATCTGTTATTCTTTAAACCGGTACTTATGTTTATTCAAACATTTGAATCTATTTGTGATTGCTAACCGAGATTTTTAGTTTTATGTCTTTGATAACAGATGTAAGTTATCGTTCGTTAACCGTTTAGAGACAATGTGGGTCGGGTTTCCCCGCCAAACAACTTGTCTAATAAAATACAATAAGTTTGTTTAATAGTTTTCCTAAATGTTTAAATAGGCACGAAATCTTTACTAAATCCATTGAACGCGTTAAAGGTACTGTAGCCAAACCGGTTGTTGATTTCTGATTATCACATGCTAAGGTAAATGGCCTAAAAATGCGTAGGCGGGTCTCGAACAAAATTCTCATATTCTAATACATCATTTTAATGTGCCACTGAAAAATTTGTTTAAACAAAACAAATTATTCAACACCAGACGATTTAAGATAGTAATCGGCGTGCCTAATTACACGATATTTCTGCGCAAAGTATTTTAGAAAGCAAAACACATGACTTCTTTTTTTACGTTTTAGGTTGAGCTACGATTTTATCGTCACTATTCAGCCAAAATCCTTAATTTGCTGTGAGTGCGTTTTTTCTTAATGTAGACGCTTTTAGATGCCCTTTGATGGATGACAAATTCAATCAGTTAAATAGTTTCTAGAATGGAGCAATGAACTTGATAACGTGATTTGCGACAGATAACCGTCAATATTCGATTTATGACCGATTGAAGTAATAAATCAAATTGTAGAGACAATACACAAACAAACATCGCTATATAGTTAAAACGAACAAAGAAAACTAACCGAAGAAGAATGTCTTCAACGTAATCACATTTTACGGTCGGCAAAAGGACGGCGTCTTATTTAGAATTTAATGCCATTGGAGCCTCTATCTTTATTAATACAGCACACAGAGATTAACCTACTTTTTTGTCCTACTTATTCTTACTTGAGTAGGACTTAAGTCCATATCGGCTTTTTTTCTTCTAACTTCCTGTCAACGTTACGAGCTGATTACGTCAATTCATCGTAAATATATACCGGGTGTTAACAGAAGACAGAGGACAATTAAAATAACAGGAAATAGGTCGTTTAGCTATGTTGCTTCCATTGCCATGTAAGATTAATGATGAGTGAGATGATCTAGCTAGATGCAGTATTGGATAAACTTTTATGTACTAATCGATCTGCGGTTTTCAAAATGTTCGACAGTCGAAATGAATTCTCCAAAAATTCTTCGTTACTTATTCTAAATCACGAAACCATACAGGTACCTACTTCAGTCACAACATGAGAAAAGTATTCCACTTTGACGAAACCGCAAAAAGGACAACTTTACGAAAGTTAAGAAAACTCTTTATTTGAGTTATGCAACATACCTACGTCTAAAGGGCGAAAGAGTCGGCATCCATTCTAACTTTCCTTAGAACAAAAATTTTCAAAAAAAACGTTAATTTGTTGCAACCATTTGGATCCCTTGCCACTGCAGACCAATGACCTATATAAATACTTTAAAGAGTGTTCAATAATTACCATATATGTATATCCATCAGACACCTCCACGATACTCGGCACCTCCTCAGTCGGTCTTGCACAAGGCTTGTCATTTTTACAAGCTGGGATCTTCTGTATGGCAGCGGAATCGAAAAGGAGTTTCCTGCCCCTCCAATCGCACTCTTTGAATAGAAGCAGCCGCACTTGCTCCGGATTTATCTGACAAGACCTGAGGGGAAAAAGGTTCGGTTATCGGCCTGATGTTGTTTGAGCAGGAATTTTCCTAGTTTAACAACTAAACTGTCCCCAGTAGACACAATAGTTAAACAATGGAAATGTTCATATGTGACTCACGGGACAGGGAAATGGTAAAACTTTCATAAGTTTTTTTTGATTCGTTGCAGTGATATAGAAGGATGAAATATTTGACTAGCAGCACCATGTTTTTTTGCAACGCACTTTGGTGAGCGATACATAATTCTTATAGACTGTATAACAACTCTTTACTTTTTGAATTCGAATAACTAATAGTATCAACTTCATACTTCCGAAACTATCAAACTTGTCCCTTGAACTATCCTTTCAATGTCATGCATTTTCTATCTAGAGAGAGGCTTTATTAAAGTGGCTTTTGAAGTTAGTATTAGATCAGTTAATTGAGTAGTTTTTGAATAGTTCAAATTCGGCAAATCGCGACGAAGGTGTGAAAAAGGAGCGCTGAAATTACTTGATCAGTCTTTTGGGGCACCTTGTAACAATAGTAACTAACCAAGATGTAGAACATACTAGGTTTCGCATACAAATTGTTAAGGTATTATGTAAGTTCGAGTATCGAGGTAATATAATCGATGGGGTAAACCAAGTTCCACTTAAGAGGTAATTAATGTCAAACAAATGACGAGCGACGATAAGCAGGTAACCTAAATGTGTCATCTTTGCTTAACCTTAAGTCTTTTAAAATTTCAAGGTATTGTAATACATTAAACAAATTTGCAAGAGTCTGGAGGTGAAATTATAATTTATAATATGAACACGTAAGAAAAACACATATTAAATTGGTGCAAAGAAAACAACATTTTGTTGTTTTTAAACTATGACGTTGCGGGGCTTTAGTTATCTATCGTTAATTTTATCATTCGCAGATATTAAATTTACCCAAATAACAAACAGCGATAAAATATTGACTACGAAATTAAAATAGGCCTACTAGACGTACCTATACCGTCATAGAGCTACTTACTGGTGCTTATATAGAATATGAATATGAACATGAATATCAATATACTTTTTATGGTAGGTCATAGCTAAGGTTCATAGCAACAAAAAAAGTACTAAAAACTTGACTAGCCAACGCATTCATGTTTCCAACGTTCATTATACGTCATTCAAATTTACAAAAACATACTTAATATACCTTTGTTTCACAATAGTAATTTACAACAATTCGTTATTTAAGAAAGTAAGTAAATAAAAGTAAGTAGAAAGATCATTTTAATTAATTAAGTAGCTCACGCATATTCTTATCTATTCTTTTTGATTATTTTTTTTCCCAATGAAATCGAAAGTGACAGATTTTTGATATAATGACGTGATGTCTTCTCGAACCTGTAAGCCAAGGTTGCGAGATAAATCCGAGCTAATATTAATGTGACTTTTTCAATGTCGTATTTACGTTCAGAATAAATTACTCAGACCTTTGAAAACTTGATGATACACTCGATCGTAATGTGTCCTACTGTGAAGCACTGATTGTTTTCTGGATGTGCGAGAAAAGGTCTTTACCCTGACTTGGAATATAATAGTGTTGGATACTATTTTTCTTTTTATCTATACTCCATACAAATATAGAGTTGTTTTGTTTGATCAGGCTATTCTCTGAGACTACCAGTCGGAATGAAAACAACTTTTTGTATTTTATGGACCAATTCTCGAGAATGGTTATAGGGTATTTTACATCACGTTACTTTCCTTGGGAAAAAAGTAATGCGGGTCAAACCGCAGGACAGCTATTTATTACTATGGATATTGTAGAATGTTGGGTATGGGTTACTTTTAATCACGCGAACCCATGGGATATCTATATATATATAAATGAATCGCTAAATGTGTTGGTAAGCGCATAACTCAATAACGCCTGGACCAATTTGGCCAATTCTTTTTTGTTGTGTTTGTTATTGTCAGGAGAAGGTTCTTATGAAAGAAAAAGTTTAGAAAATTGCGAGGAAAATTAGAAAAAATAAGAATACTGAACCACCCAATTAAGTAATCCTGACTTTTGTTACGATTGTGATTTGTTGGATTCATCTCCGCCCCTAATAATACAAAGGCACCGGGAACGGGACCTAGGTATTCATGCGGGTGAAACTGCGGGGCACAGCTAGTTATAATATAATAATATATTGATGTGAAATCCCTTGCGGAAATTAATAGAAGATATGAGAATTAAAAATAACGGTTTATTTTTAGAAGACTCGTGAATTTCATCGCTTTATCTTTTGTATCACATGATATCTGACACACCTACTTTGCCAGAAAATATTTGCGATCGTAAATTTTGTTGATTTTAAGAGTCACAACTGAGTTTTAATGTTTTATCTATGGATGAATGAAACTAGAATATGTTAATAAAACAAAGCGAAAATAAACTTTACTGCTTTGACATAAAGGTTGTTTATGTTTCTAAGGTTTTAGTGCTTTTAATTAATTTCATAAACTAAATAAAAATCACACCTCTTATTGAAATGTGTTGGGTAACATTGCCCAAGCCCATCATGCCATTGCATCAGACATTTATATCCAATGAAGTTGATCTAAATTATCTTTAATTAAATAACCATTTACAATATTCTGTCTACCTAACTTTACCATTGGAGATATCCAATGGGGGTGATAACCCCTACCAGCAATGTCATTGATAGACAAGAAAAGATTTTCTATAGAGAAAACAATGGTATACAGCCTTATAACATTTATTGCTTTTAAATATTTTATAACAGAAAACTATAATCACAGATAAATTACATGATTGTAAATAGTGTATATAAAGAATCGATTGTATGTATTGACATATAGAAAGCGGTTTGAGTTTATTTGTATCATAAAATCTGATAAGAACCCGCACTAAATAAAATCAATTTTAATTTATAATGTATTGCCAATTATATCAATTTATGTATTAATATGTTAATGCCAAAAGCCTCAATATGAGTATGAACACCATTAAATGTATAATCTCATAAGAAGAGAGAAAGACTATCATCAAACCTAAATAAATTATACTAATTAACAGTGATAATAGATTAGAGAGAGAGAGAGAGAGAGAGAGAGAGAGACCGACAGAAAGATTAATACTCATATCAGTCTCAGCGTAGATTAAATGACTGATTAAGAAACAAAAACAACTTTTACGTAGTAACACCACTATTATGATAATCTAAATCCTCTTTCCAAGTTAAAAAACAGGTGCAAAAATGAAAAATTTAAAATGAATTGGAACATTTTGAATGTCATATTTATGTAAATTAAAAATATTTTCTCCATTACGGTAACAACTATAAAGTGTACAAAGAAAACAATGCGTAAACTTTCTCTTTTCCTATGTCACAATATTACATTGGAGTGCTACTCATTTCAATCACTGATATCAACCTAATTTGTAGATGTGTCAGAATCTGACAGACACTAAATCAACTCATCATTGTCATTACCATTCAAAATATGCTCTATTAGAATGTGATTCTGATTACTTTGTTTAAACAAGACCATACTGCTTCAAACCACAATATGCACACTACATTAATCATCAATCAGACCAACTGACTTTATATTCATATTCTAGACACAACCAGCCTTCTTGCCTAAGATCTAACAAACACAGTAAACAGTTGTTACCTAAATTTCATTTTATTTCATAGTCACATCAGCTGTCCTCACAGCTGCTCACCAAAATATCAAAGTTGCAAAGTTTATTGTAACAAAACTGTGTCATAGGCACTCACTGATCAAAGAAATGCAACCACTGATAAAGATTTACACTAAATGCACATCGATAGGCGATTTTCGAAGGACGAGCGTCCGTTAGCAGTGGAATGTGCTGGTGTACTAACTTACATCTCATGTAAATAATAAGTAAACATAGAGCGCGACCCGCCCCTCTCGCTTGAAGTGACGTGATCGCGCGCGCGCCTACGCCCGCAACCCGCGGCCCGCGCCCCTCGCAGTCATCACATGCTCGTCGCACTGCACTGCCAGCAGCCAGACTGGCGTGCGTCACCGCTGCGACGCGAAGGTTCACATAGTGCCCTCATCAAGACCTGACTCCCGGCACGGCTTAACTCTTCGTGCGTCAACCCCACCACTGCATGCCACACCACTCAAAATAGAATTAAATGAATGAAAAGCGTTTCTTCATGACGTACCTGTCGCGGTATCGTGGATCGCGATCATCAAGTTTTCTCTTGAGAGAAAACAATTTGTCGAATAGTGCCATTGCGTCACACGTAACATTTCACGATTTTTTCATGGCGGGACTTTCTTAACATGCTATCGTCAATCTAATAAGAAAAATATTGTTTTTGAAACTTTAAAAACACTTTGATTTCAATAAATGTAAATAATCTGTCAGATCACGTGCAAAAGTCATATGATTTGGCATAGACAACAACAGCTTACTTTTGCTGAAAGGTCAAGGTCAATACCATTCCTTGTATTGATTACATTTTGGTTTTCTTGTATTATTATTTAATTATTATACATGTTATCAGATATGTTTCAGTATCATAGCCTCTATGTTTCCAATATTTATATTAAATTATAAGAAAAACATCATAGACAACAAAGCGAGTTTCCTCTTACGCAGACAACAGATACTTGTTGTCTTTGTTCAACGTTACATTTTCTGCAAACTCATGTATGGATAAATGCATGAACCGAAACGTCGATGATGTCATTGTGTCATCAGCCAAGTATTGCGTTTTTAGGTTAAAGAATTGTAAATAATATTATTAAAAACACTGTGAATGTATCCAGTTTTAGATTTACAGTTCCGAACGTAGTCATTATGTTAGCACTACAGGCAATTTGTAAAAAATTAGAAGATTATAAGCCTAGTGTTGCTAATTCACTGGCAGAAATTGACGAATTAGATGCAGCGTCCAAATCTTTATTACAGAGGTACATAAATAGTACTGAGTCTTCAGACCCATCCTCTATTATAAGAATCCAAGCTATAATCGATTATATGTATGAAAAGATCAATATCGGCAATTGGAAAGAGGTTAAACTGTTCATTAGAAAAGCTATAACTGTGGCCACATATTTGAAGTTGGTAGCTCACTTGAAATATTCTAATGAAGATATAGAGAGCTTGATAAAGCAAGCTTTCAAGATAATAGACTTCGGAATTTTGTTTGGATGTCCCTTGGATAAAGAACCTCTACTGTTACAAAACTGTGCATCAACACTTAGTTCTGCTAATTTACAACAGACTAGCGAAACATGCAAGTGCACATCAAGTAAAGAAAATATCCCTGTTAATAATTCTGCCACAGAAGCTGATAGATTCAATGCTACACTCATACAAATCATTGACTGTCCTAGTATGGAACACTTCTACCAAAACTATATCCTCACAGAAACACCTGTTGTGCTCAACAATTGCATTAATCACTGGCCAGCACTACAGAAATGGAAAGATCAAAACTATTTCATTAAGCTAGCTGGGCCTCGCACTGTATCAATTGAAATTGGAAGCAAGTACACAGATTCTGATTGGACACAAAAATTAATAACAATAGAAGAGTTTATCAAGCAGTATATTTATCAAACAAATGGTCCTACTGGTTACTTAGCTCAGTATCAATTGTTTAGCCAAATACCTGAGCTGAAGAATGATATTACGGAGCCAGAATACTGTTGTTTTGCTGACAGTAATGAGCCAGTTGACGTCATGGCTTGGTACGGCCCAAAAGGCACAGTTTCCCCATTACATCATGATCCTAAACGAAACTTACTGACCCAAGTTGTAGGAGAAAAGCAGCTGTTTTTATTTGCCCCTTCAGATACAGAAAACCTTTATCCACATGACCATGAGTTATTGAATAACACTGCACAAGTTGATCCTCGAAAACCAGATTTTAATAAATATCCCAATTATAAAAATGCTAAACCATATTATTGTATTCTTAAACCTGGACAAATGCTTTATATTCCACCAAAATGGTGGCATTTTGTTGAGTCACTGTCTATTTCATTTTCAGTGAGTTTTTGGTGGGAATGACATTGTTAATGAATAATGTCTGGTACTAATTTGGCATCAATGCCAGATTTATTTTTGCAATATTAGAGTATAAAATTTGCTAAAAGAATATTGACCTTTGCAGCATATTATTAAATGTACTTATATAAATATTCAGTCATTAAAAACTCGTTAATAATCAAGTTGATGATTGAAATATGAACAATGCTTATTTACTTAAATGTATTAATTAGTCTTCCTATAAGATGCCAAAATGTAATCAGCCAATCTTAGATAAGTTAATATGTAAGAAAAACATGAATAATACCAGTATATCTTAAATAAATTCTTTAATAAATGTTAACAAATTGTTGTATTATGACTATTTATTTGTATTCACTGTTCAGTGCCCTTCCAATTAGCATTCTCCTTACTTCTGACGTGCCGGCCCCAATTTCGTAAAGCTTTGCGTCTCTGAGAATTCTGCCAGTTGGGTAGTCGTTTATGTAGCCATTACCACCTGAAAAAAAGAAAAAGACTTGGAATGACTAATGTCCAAAATTAAGTTTGTATTATTAGAGAGGCCAGTGCAGTAATGGCTGTTGGGCGATAATTGTATGATAACTGTTAATTAAACAATTCGCTACAAGCACATAACTACGCATACAACAAAAAGAGTGTCATCAATTGATTTAGGGATTTCTATCTTTAAAACATCATTATTTTGGATCTCTTACCAAGAATTTGTAAGGCGTCAAGTGCGACTTGCGTAGCTTTTTCTGCGCAGTACAGTATCACTCCTGCGCAATCCTTGCTATTTACATGTCCTTCGTCACACGCTTTAGCAACGTTGTAGAGGTAGCTTCGGCATGCGCTTAACGTCGTGTACATGTCCGCCATTTTACCCTGAAATAATTGCATAATGATTATAAGGTACTTCTACCATAAATACACGCCTGTAATTTCCTAAGATTTAAAAGAGATGGTGACCGAGTGGTACAAGGAAAAGTAATGAACATAGTGTAAGGCGCAATATGGGAGAGTTCATGTTCAGAAGAGAAACGATAGGCGTCTCATCATAAAGTTGGCCCAACTTTACGTTGCCGTTTATAGTAGTTTGTAGTTACTATGTAGATACTAACTACTTACCGCGATCAACAACATATACTTACCTGCTTAGTTAATGTAGGTATAGGGTAGCAGAAGTTAAGTGTTTATGTATTTCCGAGAAGATTAGGTACCCATATGGCCCACTTATGAAATTTAAGTGGGCCACATACCTACCTATGATATTGTTGTTTTTGTAAACGAAATGATTAAGTAGAGTAAATTCGAGGAATAAAGCGTACCTGTAACAACTGGAACTCCCCAATATTCTTCCCAAACTGTTTCCTAGTGTGTGCGTACTGGAAGGCCGTGTCGATGGCCGCCTGCATGAGCCCTACTGGTCCAGCTGCTAACACCAGCCGCTCCAGGTCGAGCCCCGACATTAATACGTAGACGCCTTTGTTTTCTTCTCCTAGGAGATTTTTTGCTGGAACCTGGCAAGATAGAGGAGAGTTTTGGAACAATATTCATATTTTTTGCATTTATTTTTTTTTGCTTAAGTAAATTAAAGGTAGCTAGTTCTGTGATTTCGGCGGTCCCTCCGCTTTTGCTCCAATTTCTTTGGATGGGAGAAACACTGCCAGCTTGCTCTGACTTTTGCTACCTCGGTTCCGTCATCCAAAATGAGGGCAAAATCGACCGAGACATCAAGCATCGCATCAGCTCAGGTTGGTTTAAATGGCGACGGATGATATGGGATGATTTGTGATCCGAAGATGCCCGTAAAGTTGAAAGGGAAAATGTATAAATCGGCTATAAGACCTGTATTGATGTATGGTTCAGAATGCTGGGCAGTGAAAGGGATGGATGAAAGACGATTGCATGTTGCTGAAATGAGAATGCTTCGATGGATGACTGGAGTAACGAGATTGGATAGGATAAGAAATGAGTATATTAGAGGAAGCTTGAAAGTAGCGCCGGTGAATGAAAAGATGAGAGGTCACCGTTTGTCGTGGTAGGTATGGACATGTTATGAGGAGGGATGAAAGTCACATAACTAGACGAGTTATGAGTATGAATGTGGATGGGTATACATGCAGAGGAAGACCAAAAAAGAGATGGATGGATTGTGTGAAAGATGATATGAGAAAGAAAGGAGTGAATACTGAGATGACGAGTTGTAGAGATGAATGGAAGCTGAATACGCATTGCGCCGACCCCAAATAATTGGGAACAGGGCAGGGAGATGATGAAATTAAAGGTAGCTAGTGACCGAAAAGAAAGACTATTACCTCCATAAGTATGTAAATTTACTAAGGTGAATACGTCATCAGAATTCACACCAGTGACCGTTACAGGCTACAGGACCCAAAAAAAGTGTGAACTTAGCAACACCTTCTTTGTCTTTAAATAATTGTACCTACTCTATGTAAAGGTGATAGGTAAATACTAGTAATAAATGTAAGTATATCTAACTACTGGCTAAATATTACATACCTTGCAGTCTTCAAATACTAATTCACAAGTGTTGGATCCTCTCATACCAAGCTTGTCCAGTTTCTGTGCGGTGGTAAACCCAGGGAAGTCCTTCTCTATGAGGAACGCTGATATACCGTGCTGTGGCTTACTGTTCGAAGGGTCAGTCTTGGCGTACACCTGCAAAATAAAAAAAGTTAAATAAGTACAATTCTATATAGAAGAAGCCCTTTTGCCTTGCAGAACAATTACAAGCTGGTTATTCGAATCATAGAAAGCCTTGTTTAGTGGTATCGATGTTCTATGGCACCTATTCAGATAGAGCACTGACCTAGTTTTAACCTGGTCCCCGGGAAAATGCTGCATCAAGCCCTATAGACTGCCACATCGGTAGGTACTTTACGACAGGGCATGCAAAATAGGTAGGTACTACTTCCTTTACCAAATATTTATCCAGCCCCCATTGTTCGTAATAAAAGTTTATGTCCATATTTAAGTATAAGGCTATTCTGTTATCGTTGTACAAACGAAAACTAACCGGTTATAAAATTGGTATTAGTAATTCAAATAAAATTAACCCTAATTTAAGGTAATCCTATATCTACGAGTATGTACCTACTACTAACCGTTATGATAACACAGGACATCGTTTTCATTTGTCCAGCGAAAGGTGCAATATGGTGATACTATAACTCTGTAATATCTTTTCGAAACCCATGTTGGCAAATAAAGAATTTGAATTTGATAACAGATCGTATTGGTGCCTAGGTAGTTAACAGCTTCCTTACCACTAAAACATCGGCATCAGGTCCGTTGGTGATCCAGAACTTGTTTCCATTCAGCACGTAGTAGTCTCCCTTCTTGTCGGCGCGCAACTTCATGGATACCACGTCACTGCCGGCGCCAGGCTCCGACATGGCGAGCGCTCCTATGTGTTCGCCTGCACATAACTGGAAATTTGAAAGAAATATTACTTAACAATCACTTCAGGAGTACTTAATTACCCATCTGAATAATGTAGGTACTGCTTATTGCTTACTTCCTAGGTGGAACTGTAGTAAAAAACCAAGTACCTAGGTAGAGAAAATGTTGCAGTGTCAGAATGTAAAATCTGCGTGGTCAGTACGTAGAGCTAGAGACGTACATATTACCTATAGCTAACTAGTTAGTTATTTATAAGTAGGTAGGTAGGTACATAACTCACCTTTGGTAAATATTTTCCCTTTTGTTCATCAGTGCCGTTTCTGTTAATCTGATTGATGCATAAGTTGGAGTGCGCTCCGTACGACAGCGCTATACCTCCGCTTGCTCTGAAATTTGTTGTTTAGTTTTGTTAGTTAAACCGAATTTCAATGTTTATTTATTTATTAAATGTCTAGCAAAGAATAGGGACATTGAATGTATATTTTTTGAGCAGGCAACTCATTTTAAAATAGCTGACAAGGATACGAATAAAATCTGCAATAACTTGCAACTGCTCTAAATATAGAAGTAAGTAGGTAAGTGAACACAGATTAGGATAGAGGCTTTTAAGTGGCTGTTATTTCCCTATGCATATTCTTTTATATAGAAAATATGAAACAATAAAAGCGTTAGGTACCAACCTTGACAGTTCCTCCATAATAACACAATGGTCTGAATACTTTCCCCCAGTTCCACCAAAGTCTGGATTCGCCGTTATACCTGGAATTCAGCAAAAATATAGATAGCAACGCTTTGCAGTGCAACCCAGCCAGTCGTTGGAATAACAAGGAAATTACCGCGAATCTATCTGTAACCTACTGGCTACCTAGGTACCTGTTTATTGTCATCAATGTTAAATCTTACCAAGCAGTCCCATTTCACCGCATTTTTTCCAGAACTCTCTTAATCCCGGGAAGTTATTGTCTTTATCGATCTGGTTTGCATGTGGCGCCAGTTCCTTTTGAGCAAAGTCGAAAACAGACTGTCGCAGCTGTGAATGTAAAAAAAGAAATTTTACTAAAATAAGATTTTTATTGAACCACTTGGTCAAACAAAACCACATGGGAGCATTTCTCTGAACAAAAAGAAGATAAGTAGCTAAAGCAATTATCGAAGCAAATCACAAACAACCAGACCAGAGATAATGATCAATGTCGAAAAGTAGTTTACTCGTTTCTAAGATCGAACCTGGGACCTCAGAGTGAGCGACATCTTGAAAACCGGTGTTTACAACATTCGACCTCGTATTTAGGTCAAACTAGGTACCAGATAAGTACCTACAAAATAATACCGATGATAGAGTATCCTGAGCAGTGTTGTTTGTTATGGATATCCATATCCGTAACCGAAACTATCGGATATCCGAAATAAAAAAATATCCGTAACCGTAACCGAATCCGAAACAAAAGTTTTTTATAGTTTCGGATAGGGCGGAGTCTAACTAAATACTACACTCGTACGAATGAACTGTGCACTCCGCTGGAATGCAACACCTCTCCCGCTACCTAATGACGTCACAGCGCGAGCACAGCTATTCGTAGGTACGTACAGTTCCTTAAAAAAATAATATCCGTAACCGAAACTATCGGATAATCCGAAATAATTTAATATCCATAACCGTAACCGATATTATATTTTACCAATATCCATATCCGGATCCGAAATTATATATCCTTAACATCCCTGATCCTGAGGTATTAGGGACTGGACTAAGTAAGTACATTGACCACAGTAAGAAGTTAGATCTCTATCTCGTTCACCATAAGACTCCTTGGATTACCTTGAAGTCATATACGATACCTCTGATAGAGTAGCTCATAATTTATTATATTCCTACTTCAGCACTTTGGGAAACATTAAATATGATCAATTCTTGGAACTGTCCAACGTAAACATAAAGATATTAGTAATGGACAATTGTTATTGCACTAAAGAAAATGAGACGATATCAGTTAATAATTGTATCGCCCATATTCCAATGATAAGAATTCTGATATCCCTACAAAGTCATTCTTTTTATGTATACACTGAGGTCAACGAACACTTTCAGTGTAGGTACCTACTTAATATTTAAGTAGCTTACCTCGCTAAGTCTACCTCTAACTCGGATTAACCGAGTTAAGATATCCACTAAATAAATAGACTACTTAAAAAGCTATTTACTTAGACATTCATACAAAATTCATGATTGCCTCACCCGGGGTCAAACCAGCGAACTTTGCTAAACAAAACTGAGTATCTAATTTAAATCAAAAGATTAAGACGTATTTATAATCCCACAACATGATATAAAACGAAAGTATGATACTTTAATATAGAACTACCTAACAATTTATATACCTTATTATTAATTACCGAATGTTTCGCAATTGTTTAATTCATCTCATCTCCCGAGCCTTTTCCCAACTATGTTGGGGTCGGCTTCCAGTCTTACCGGATTCAGCTGAATCCCGTATTTTACATGGAGCGACTGCCTATCTGACCTCCACAACCCATTTTACTGGGAAACACGGTATCCCATAGAAAGACTGGTTGTCAGAATTGACTTAACGACTACCAAAGATCTATGTGTGACAGCCGGGACCTACTGTTTAACGTGCTTTCCGAAACACGGAGGGGTCTCGGTATGTTATAAATGGTCACCCATCCACGGACTAACCGCGGCGAGCGCGACTTAACCTGTATTATCGGTCAAACCGTACGGCTTACACTTAGCCACGAGCCCCTCTTCAATTGCTTAATTGTTTAATTAGTAATCTTTATCAAATAATTTAAAGAACGAAACGACGAAACTGTAGTCAGAATAACATCATATTCATACAAGTTACTTAACATAATATTATGTCATTAATATTACCTGTTGCTGCTCACTTGAAAGCCCAAACACATGTTCGTCAATCGGGTAGAAAGACATGCATCGCGTACCGGTTTTACTCGTACATTTACGCAATATATTTGTAACACAACCTAACCGGACTGCCATATTGAATACGACCTTTCTCGAACCAAGTTAACTCCGCACTGACGGAAAAACAAACCAAACGCTATCATTTATATTAAAATATTTGATATTAAGCTCTAAACGCATTCGAATAAAGTCGAGTTTTACTTGTTCAAATAATTACATAGGATTACGATAATTATACTGAATCGGTGATAACGTTCAAGTTTTAATAGATAACAATTAGCGGACAGTAAGTTTGATAATAGTGTTTGGTCATGATTTTGTTTCCATGTGATTATTTTAGGTACTTAATCATGTAATATTATTCTTGACAGAGAAAGTCAAGGTCACGCCCATCTTAAACAATCGCGCTTATATTGGAAAAGGGTGAACTGTTCGGATATAATTTTAGTCATAATTTCCTTAGAAAAGCAATTACTAATTCACTTCAGATTTTTTGTTGCGGCGGAATGAGTAGGAAAACAATTGAGACTAACAATATTATGAAAAAAAATCTATGTCGACCAGAATGACTTCTTTACCAATTGTAAATAATCTAAATACCACATGTAGTACATAAAAAATATCAAAATAAGTATCAACCTTGAACAGAGGACTATCAAATCACTAATCAAATTAATTGATCAGATTATGATATCAATAAAAAAGTATAACAGTGTAAGTAGATAAACAAATCGGTAATTAAAATATAAGACCACCTATAGCTTAAGCGTATACAGAATAATAAAACACAAAATTACTGTCATTTTATATTTATTTTACATTATCTTTAAAAGCACCTTTATTTACTAAAATTACAACAATTTACAATTAAACCTCTTATAAATTAACAATACGTCCCTTCACATGATTGTATATTGATTACGTAATTACAAATAATACAAAATTAACACGATCTCATTGTAAAAATTGTGTTTACATGCGACTATAATATTAATTATAATGAAACTTCGAGGTCTTTTCCAAAATAATAATTAATTAATAACCAATATAAAAAAGGTCAAAAGAAAAAATCCTATCACAATAATAAAATTAATCTCCGTATAAATATTATATGTACTTGGAAGTATCGATATTATGTTTTTAAATTTAATTTGAAATATAAAAACTAAAATGAAAGTTATTCCTGTGTTCTACAGCATTATTTTGTAAGGAAGTATAAATTATATAAATATATTTATTATGTAGGTAACTTATGTATATTATAAGCTAATTTGTGACATACAAGTGTTGTGAGGCGTTCATAGTATTTTGTTTGTGTAGAATTTTGTTATGTGTATTTTATGGAGAGATACAGAAAATAAAATTGTGTACAAAGCAATAGTTTTTTGATTGGAAAAGATTTTACAGATACTAGATATATAGCAGTTTATAAATAAAAATACTTTCTCAAATGGTGTTTTTGTACAAGAACGTCAGTATTTTGTAATAGTTGTTTTCAATATATAAATGATAAGTGACGTCAATGTCTTGATTGTATACGTATGTGTTGGTATATAAGATGCACAATATAAATAACATGATTTTTATTTAAAATGTCAAAACATATATGTTAAATAACTGAAAGTTGAGGCAGTTATCCAATTTAGTATTATTTTCTATCTAATATAAATCTGGAAAAGTGGTAAATAAAAAGTTTAAAATAGGTAGCCTGCACCTAAAAAAATCGACTTAAATGATAATAAAATTATACAACTTTACAGAAGTTTCATTATAAATTCATTTAAAATATAAATAAGAGTCAAACATTCAGATATTGTCCTAACTTACGTACGTAACTTCTGAAGTAAAATACGTATATAAATAAATGGAATGTGTATACACTACACTTTAAAACAAAGGAATGTGTATCACAAATAATAAAAAAATATATATAATTTAATCACAAAAATATTGCACAGCATATTATGTCATCGTTGCACAAGAAAATTTAAGTACTCGAAAGAAATAAATATGTAAAGATTATTTATTAAAATTAAACTGCAATTCGCCCATTATGTCCTTCTAAATATAGTTAAAATCTCACTTTTATATCGAGTATGATAATCTAGTATCTTAAAATGATAGACACTGTTTACCAGATTTCATCAGCATATAACATTTTCACTAATTTATATTATTCACTTCTTAATAGGTGCCCCATATAAAAATCGTCTTTATTTCAAGGCCTTATGGTTCATATTCGCAAATTGTGAAAAGAAGTTTACAATACCATAATATTTAAAATCAATTCCTATTAGTCGATAGAAACAAAAGTATAAAATAATCGAATCTCTATCAAACTGCTCGATGAAATCTGGTGTTACGTAATGAGGCCGTAATATTATGACAGTTTATAAAATAATACTTATATAATAGCTGCTTTTGACAGTTTAGTTGGTGTCCATCTTGGATTTCAGGGACTGGTAGTATTCGGAGAGGACCTTCCAGGCGGTCGCGGCCATGAAGCCTTTTGGTGGCTCCTTGCCGGATTTGGCGAGACCTGGAAATTTTTGTTTGTTAAATCGATGTTGTAATTTCTTTTATATATAAGTGTTTAACAAGAACTTCAGAAGATACTCTTATGGTGTATAATATAGAACATTCTATTCTATTCTCTCAGAAATAGTTCCTAACTAGAAAGAAAAAAGAAAACTTTTGTAATTAGGTTGAATTTTGTAGCTTTGTTAGTCCCAATATGGAAATGTATATTATATTCTCAAGGTTTTTAAAAAAGTTAACATTAGTACCATTAATAAGGATATCATTGAAGTAAAAAACAAGTTACTTACCTCTCATCCTAGTTCCCGAGATGAAGTCGAAGTCTTCTTTGCGCGTCGGGTCGAAGAACGCCATCTTGCCGACCGACGTGTCATAAGCGGCCACACGGAATGGAATGATCTGTGTAAATGAATTTAGTTATTTTCTACTACTTCTACAGAATTGCATCTACTGTCCAAGACGTTTAAAATATTATGATACTAAAGTTGTTTATAATTTATAATTATCGGGACTGAATGTCAGGGTTAAAAATTATCGAAAAATATTACGATATTATTTTACTGTTTAGCCTAGAAACACCCACTGGCTGCATAGGTTCAACTTTTTTCCGGCAGTTTTCTCTTTTCAGAAAAATCCGCATTTATGTTTTACTATTAAATAAAGTGCCACTACACATTTACTCGTCTAATCAACATTCTCTAACACTAATCCCTTTATAGGCTGTCTCGCTGGTCACGTTCATGTGTTACCATAAACATACAAGTTCGGTGTAGTATGAACAGTTGATACATACCTCCAGCTCGTTAAGTCCGGGCGCCATCTTGAGCAGCATAGCGCCGTGTCGGGGGTCGAACAGGTCTCCGCCGCCGGCGGGGTGCGGGAGGCCGGCGGGGTCGCGACCCACTATGTAGTGGTTGGCACCCGCGTTCATACGGCATTTCGCGTGCCATTGTACCTGGGTAAAGTTAAAATGTTGGTTAATTTATGTGTTAAAGGTCTTAAGTTTGGGAAGTTTGAAGTATAAAGACCTTGGCCGTAGCCCTGCAAATTTTCGTGTCCTGATTATAGTGTTATGTAGTAAGCCATGCGAGAGGGTTGCTCGCAGCGGCGAGAGCACGCGGTAGTGAGGGAGAGGAGGGAGGCAGTTTTATGAATTGAACAAGTAACAGGTAACATACATTTAAAACTTTAATAGTAATTTGAGATAACTCTGTATTCTTAAATTTTAATTTCATTTTTATACCTGAAATAGCATGTAACACATTTTTTAAGAACCGCATCATAATCTATTGCAATTTTAAATTCAATGACTTTAACACGACGGATATGTCCAGGAACTAATTTCAGCACTTACATTTAAGAATACAAGTTTTTAAATAAAACACACAATACCATAGAGTAATACAATCAATGGGACGATAAACATACCTCAGTAGGTCCCGCATACATCATGGGTGAAGGGAATATCGCCAACACGGTAGACTGGGGGTCCAACACACCCTCGTTCAGCACCGCCTTATGCTGGTTGATCCTCACTTCTAGAGGAACATCATCGTCTTTTGTCCAACCACCTGATAGGAGAATAGTGTTTCATATTTGTGACATATTTTTATTGGACTGTTGAGTAAGAGGTCGGGTTACGTCTAATAAATATTTTTTAATTGGCAAATTGCAGACAGTATTCCAATAGATTGTCAGTATTAGTAGTTTGCTTCGCCAAATTATATAAAATTATACATGCCAAACAATTAAATTTGGAGAATAAATATCCTTCCCATCCCATACATTGTATAGGTACCACATTACAGACAAGATATATTTACCAATTAAATAATATACATAATTACATACAATCAGGGTGCTGTCTGGTATGATCAATTTCCGAAAGTACATAGTAGCCAAATAAGATTTTTCAATATGACATCTCATCTCATACAGTACACAGACAGAAAATACATCTATGTACGTACAGATGAATTTACAGATTTAATATCAGAAGTTTATTTACCAAGAGGATGCAACAGAAGTACTGGTTTTTTGAATCCTCTCTCTACAAGCTGGCGGTGCGTGTCCTGCATGAGCAGTGCGTGCCCGTTGTGGATGGGGTTGCGTAGCTGAAAGATACATATAATTATTATAATGGCACCAAAAAATTATATTGTTGAAAGTATTAAGAACTTGGATCTATAAAATTTTGCAAAGTAGAGTAAGCTATACAGGGACGTTGAGTAAGGGACATAGAGCTAGCGCAAAAACTGTTTTATGTAAAAGTCTTAACTCGGCTAGTTCGGTAAATAGTTGAGGGATTTATTGTGATAATAAAATGGTTGGCTCTAGATAAAGGAAAAGGGGAGACCGTAAAGAGATTAGTATAAAGATCCTAGAAGAGTTTTTAGTGAAAAAAATATGCTATATAGTCCAAATTCTGGAATAGTTTGGTCAAAGGTGGTGATACAAATCTGGCATTGTTCACATGCTATAGTTCCCCATACAAGTTCAAACCTTGCGAGTACTCTGTCGATACTCTATCTTATGTTCAGGACTCATATGACTCGCCAAAAAGAACACTTTTCTATATTCTATGTTAAAGGATCATTATTACTAATTCTGACCTGGAATGCGAACACAGCGTCAGCACCGAGCTCCTTGAACTTGTTCCTCAGCTCGTTGGGCGTGAGTCGGTACGAGTCTAACCCGTCGTTCCAGCGAATACGCTCAAACACTTCTAGGTTACCACCCACTAACCATTCACCGGCCTCTTTGATCATCTGTGGAAATAAATACGAGTATTCTTGTTAATTAAGTTTAGAAAAAAACCCGGAAAATCGTGAGTCAGACTTGCCCACCGAGGGTTCCGTACAAATTAGCAGTGTTGTTATGGATATCCATATCCGTAACCGAAACTATCGGATATCCGAAATAAAAAAATATCCGTAACCGTAACCGAATCCGAAATAAATGTTTAGGATAGTTTCGGATAGGGCGGAGTCTAACTAAATACTATACTCGTACGAATTAACTGTGCACTCTGCTGGAATGCGACACCTCTCCCGCTACCTAATGACGTCACAGCGCGAGATGCACAGCTATTCGTACTTAAAGTTCCTTAAAAAATTAATATCCGTAACCGAAACTATCGGATAATCCGAAATAATTTAATATCCATAACCGTAACCGAAACCGATATTATATTTTACCAATTTCCATATCCATATCCGGATCCAAAATTATTTAACCATAACATCCCTGCAAATTAGATTATGATTTCCTTAAGAGTGTCGAAATATGCGTTTTTTGCTGTATAAAGTCATCTCTTTTTTTCGTTCACTTACAAGTGTAAACTTACAAATTACTAATGATATTATCTAAAATATTAAGACAAAAATATGGAACATGACTTATTGTAAGTAAGTCTTACTGCCGATTTAATCTTTAGACTAGTTTCACAAAACCCAATTTCCACAGTAAATATCAGCCATATTCTATCCTATTCTATACAGGGCAAAGGCCTCTCTCTCCCTCTTCCACTGCAGTCTTGAGCAATATGTTCTATACAAAAAATTCACGTAAACCTTCACCAACCTTAATATAAGGATGTTCCGGATGATAGATCCCAAACTGCCGGGAACACCTCTCCTCCTTCCTATGCGGATAGAACTCCGGCGAGCGGAGCACGGCCACCGCTTTACCATTGTATGTTAGAGCAATGGCGGCCGCTCCTGTCAAACGGTCCTTGACCTCCGTGTCGACGGCGAGGACGACGGGCACTGATTGGTTGATTAGCGAGCCGTCGGGGAGGGATAGGCAGTTTGAGTGCAGAGCCTGAAAATAAAATATTTTGTTAATTTGAAGAATATCTGGCTTTTAATCGATGGTATTCACTGGTTATTATTGTAGATCCTGGCGAAAGAAATAGCAGGAAAGTCAGGCTTAGCCCATAAAAAAATAGGTAAAAAAGTTTAATACAAATATTAACTAAACTTGGATTTGGCTCAGGTGCCTTGTATTTAATGAAGTAAACGAAACTATGGGTAATAAAAAAAAATATCACAAACTTTAAATAATAAACTGACAGCATAAATTAAAAAAATGGCTGTCAGGTAAAAATATAACACCTCTATTATTTTGCGTCGGGGGTTAAACATAAAGTGCGATGTAGTTCAAAAAGCAGTCTAGCAATAGTAAAAATAAAATAAGGCATACTGCCTAATTTACCTGTAGATATTCATGTTCCCTCATAAATCCTTTAAGAGGGTACGCCCAACCTTCAGACAAAACCTGAAACAAACATATCATAAATACATTTACAACATGGTTTAAGAACGCATTATATTTTAATGACTTAGATCAGCTGGTATTTTTGCATGTACGTAAAATATCTTATCATAAACTTTATTATAACAATCAAAATGGCTTTAGTGTTTCGTAACATTATATAATTAATTACCTACTTATCGCAATTTTCACTATCATAATATGATGACACGTTTTATGACATAATGCGATTTTCATTATTTTTTAAATCAAAGGTTAGTTTTGAATACTCAGAACAATCTAAAAAAACTAGCTGGATTTTTTTAGATTGTTCTGAGTCAAATTTACAAAAATATAGTACTTAGTTCTTGTCCACCCCAAAAAAAACGAACGTCTGGCCATTACAACAGTAAATTTAATTTTAAAGTAAATTTCTTCAACCTAGATAGCTAACAAGTGTATTGATTTCCACAAGGCAGACGAATATGATCTTTCTCTTACCTGAACCCACTGCAGATCCAGAGTGTTGATTTCGATTTGCGGCAGTCTGGCGGCCTCTTCAATGGCACTGGTCAACCTGTTACCGTATATGAACAGCTCCTCGACAGTTTTGCGGCTGTTCTCGAAACAGGGGATGATGCTCTGCAAAGAATATAGATAATATAGGTGACTCGATTGAAATAACTGAACCAAGAGATAGGAAGGACGAGTACGGACATATAGCTGTGAGAAAAAATCTACAGGTTAGTAGGCTGTGGTATATTTGTTTAAAATTCTTTGAGTCATTAGTAAAGAAAGTAAGATGGACGATAAATGTAAATTGATTGATGATTTTTATAAGAAGTAATACACAAGCCATATTTAAACAATATCAAAAGTCTACAAAAGTCGCATGTTTTTCTTATATCGGTCTGCAAGACAATTGATTTTAATGAAATCTTTGCAGGTTTTCTTAAAACACCAAAAGTAAACAAGAATTAAGTAAAAATAGCACGGGTTATTCCAGTAGTTGTTAGGCTTCTAAAATCACGATCATTAAAACTTTATACCTACTTCACAACAACAAACACAATTATCCACAATCGTGTATTCTTAGTTATTTAAATATCAAATCACGACAACAATAAAATCCAATTAATTGAATAGGAAGTAGTTAGTGTTTATTAAGGCGCTCCCCCGAGCAAAATGCGCAAAAGCCGTGTTTTACTAAGCTATAAACTCGATATTTAAAACACATATCAAATTAATTGTTATACCAAATCATTCTCTAACATGTCGACTTTAATTTACCCGGATATATTTTTTTTTAATGCAGCAAATTTTAGGTATTACTCATTTTAAAAATGGTCTATCAAAATTTATTTCTTGCGTAACCTCATGAAGTACATGTGCTTTTTGAATTTAACTTATACCAATTAATAGAGAATTTAAATCTAAACATCTTCTACGCTTCTGATTTTCAAAAAGGCCAACAATTTATTTTATAATTCAAATTATTCCTAAAAATTGTCAAATTCACAACAAAAATACACTCGCGGAGGTGAGGCGGCAGTCAGCCGTAGGCTCTCGACGTGAGAGCACGTCTCATTTTTCTTTGAAATGTCATTTACAATTTAATATTATGACAACTGTCAAAAGGTCATTGCTAGCACTATGTAGTTTTACACACGGCACTGGTGATAAAATACAAATAGCATTGAATACATATTTATGTTATAAGATAACTTATAAATGTCAAATTACATATTTGTTTAAATTACATGTATTTATGTATGTTTATGTTAAATTATGTACAACTATCAAAATTTATTTAATGGGATTTTTAATTCTGAATTTGAGGTTTAAATTAAAACCTTGATTTTTCGATGGCAATGAACACAATTATAACAGGATGATGCCTGGATTTGAAAGAATTCTAGTCCTACCCTTTAAGAGGAAAGGCGGGCGGCTTTTGAAAATTCGGTTTTTGAAGAAAGTATTGCTGTCGCTCTACCGCACGGTTTGTGAATGTGTGCGTAAGTTGACAGTGTTTGTGTCAAAGCGCGCTCGCTACGTGTAATTGTCTACTTACTCACCAAAATTATTTTATCATCTGCACACGTGAATTGGCATTATTGATATATAAACAAGGGGTAACCATGACAATACAAGGTAGCCATATGATAAACTTTTTGATTAAATTTCTGTATTAGTAAACAGCTTGGTGGTAGTACGATTGGAAATTAGTATTCTGGCTGTAAGTTCGAATCTCAGTCGACACATCCTTTTTGAGTATTATGACCTATTATTTTATAGTTTATTATTTTGTAAAATTTGGTTGATTTTTTACGACATAAAAATAATTTTGATTGTTTATCTTTTTGTCGTGCATTGTTTATTATTTTGTAAAATTTGGTTGATTTTTTACGACATAAAAATAATTTTGATTGTTTATCTTTTTGTCGTGCATTGTTTATTATTTTGTAAAATTTGGTTGATTTTTTACGACATAAAAATAATTTTGATTGTTTATCTTTTTGTCGTGCATTGCATAAACAATGATTATTTTGTGTTAGTGTTTACTATTTTTCCGTGGTAAGTTTGATGCCCATTGCAGACCAAGGGTGTGATATGCCGTAAGAAAAAATATGTTACTAATGTTATATCAGTGGCATCATTTATAGTATTCCTTTGAAAATAAATAATTTATGGTATATTTATTTGTGATTGTTTTTAATTATTGTTTTTACTCAAAACTCATGACAACATTTCATGAAAAAGTAAAAACACAGAAGCCTAGTCTATAATTTTCTTATTCAGTATGCAAAATAAAGGTCTAATAACAATAATAATAAGTTTTAGCACACAAATAAATATAGTTATATAGTTTTAACTTATTGTTTTTACTCAAAACTCATGACAACATTTCATGAAAAAGTAAAAACACAGAAGCATAGTCTATAATTTTCTTATTCAGTACCTATGCAAAATAAAGGTCTAATAACAATAATAATGAGTTTTAGCACACAAATAAATATACCAATAAGTAGGTATTTCTTGAATAAAACTTCTTTTTACGGATTTAGTCGCGGTTTAGATAAAAAGATTTTCATAAACAATTTATATTATTATTTAAATAAAAGCAACTAAATGTAATGAAGATTTAAACTAAAAAAGATATGTTTTAAAACTCAAAAAGGGTAGCTCAACCGAGATTTGAATTTGCAGCAAAAATTTTATGTCCAATCGCACTACCACCAAGCTGTTTACCACAACGATTACGTACTCAAAAAGTTAATCATATGGCTACTTTGTAGTGTCATGGTTACCCCTTGTTTATAGTTCAGTTGCCAATTTACGTGTGCGAAACATGGTGCGAAGAGAAAATGATTTTGGTGGTAGTAGAAGTATTACTTTTCTCTATGGTAGAAGTAGACAAGTAGACAACTACATCATGCGAGCGCACTTTGACACACACACTATCAACTTACTTACGCACACATTCACAAATCATGCGGTAGAGAGACAGCAAGACTTTCTTCAAGTCTCTCTGCCCACCTTTCCTCTTAATACGTGCCTTGTTAGATTGATATTTTTGAGATAAACAACCTAACCAAATCGACTGATTGTGAAAATTACCACCAAAAATATCGAATTTTTCATCAATTAAAAAAATCGTAGTCAATACCAAGTCACTAAATAAAGGTAAAAAAAAAATCTTGTAAAAGACATGAAATACCTTTCTGACTGAATAACTTTACATCGTTAAATTATTCACTCAGAAGTTTTCAATTACTTGGGTGATATTCAATTTTAGAGAAAAATTAAATATATTTCACTTATCTTTTTTTTTTAATCTTGCGGTCATGATTGAAGATATTCTTGTCTATAAATTCATAAGTCTACTATTTTTACTACTTAGTACGTAAGTAAATCAACAGATGGCGTTGTTTTTTCATAAAAAGTAGCGATGTATATATAGAGGGGAAATGCGGGGGGTTTAGAGGTCAAACGCTGAAGGGCATTTGCTCGGGGGAGCGCCTTAAGTATTTTATAGATATTGCCTAGAATATTTAAATACCTATACTTTGATACTGGCCTTGAGAAAAGGGAATGGCTGACAATACATTTAAAAGTAAATGCTTTTAAAAAGTTTTAATGTTCCTTTTTTAAAACGCGGGAATTGGATAAAAAGAGAAAATAAAAACAATTGAAACACTTTTAATGTTTGGAGAAAGGCAGGAAGCATATCAAGGCTAATTAATATACTTTTTATTATAAAAATAATTGTGTGAATAAACATTAATATTCAGATTGTCATTTCAAGAGTTTTCTTGAAAACATTAAGTTTTACTTCTTTTTTTACTTTCAATTACTGCTCTACCAGTCTCTTTATCTGTATAACCAATATACAATATGCTCTACTATTCTCTTTATTTGTATAATGATGGTGTGATATTCAAACAATACTTATTGGTAGCCCAATTAAATATATTCAAATATGTGTGTGGTTATTTATGTGCAACTTCTTAATAATATTATGTAGAGTTTTTATTATTTTTAATGACCTATCTATTCTTTCATTGTCTATACTGGTCAAACTTTAAACAGCCTAAGCCGTATCCACATTTCTATCAGTATATACCAAAACAAAGAAGAATAAGGTATAAATACTCTTTCATATAACGTACCTGTGACTCAAGAAGTCGCACCACATGCATGGTGGACTCCTCAATGGACTGTCCCACGGTCTGTACCACCAGCTCCGGAGCCTCGGGCCTCTCATACTCCTGAGTGATTCCTGTGAAGCCCTACAACAAATAATACATATTAGTAAATAAAGGCATCTGGACAGTTAGTGTTACAGAAATCCTGTTAAATAGCTTACAAAGGCCTTTTTTTATGGTGCAACGTCTTTTCATGACACAGTGGCCATTGTAGACTTCTACCATAGTCTATTTTGAGGACTGGTTTTACTTTTTCATAATTCATATCTTTAACTTTTATCACATTAGAAGTTTGAATATAAATGATAAGGCTTAAATGATGGATATTTTTACATACTTTATGTAGGTACTTATATTTAACCGAACCATATCATAATAGTAACGTTATGATAACCTTTTTAGTGCAGTGTGGCACTGGAGAAACATATTTTCCAAGTGGTCTAGTACCATCTAACAACAAAATTACTATTTAAGTAGTAAATAAATAGCGTACTTTAAAACTATAACAAACCTTAATAGATCCTTCTCTAGCTTTCTTGTAGAGACCCTTAGTGTCTCTCTGCTCGCAGACCTCCAGCGGAGTGTCGATGAAGACTTCGAAGAAAGGCAGGTCGGAGTCCGTGTGGATACGGCGAGCTACCTCACGGTCCTAGCAAAGAATTATAACAGGTTTAATTAAAGGATAAGAGATCATTGCTAAACACACAAACGGATTTCAAATCTGTGTTCAAATCAAACGTAAAGTCAGCCGCCAACGGCAGTTTGTTGTTTGGTCTTACATATTCACTTTGTCGTTCACATCTAACCGATGATACGAAATTACGCTATGTGTATAAAATACAGTCTAGGGCTCACAGTGGGCATGTCCAGTTACAGAGGCAGGCTATACGTTTGGTTTGAAAAAGACCCTATACTCGTTCAACTATCAGAAAAAAAAAGGCTCTCACGGTCAGAATGTTGCTAAAATTACGGTTTTCAAGTTGAGAGCAGATCGATCGATTTTTTACTCGTTTTAAAATAATATTAACGTCACTTGTATTTTGTGTGAATCGAATTGTACAGTGATTGCAAACTTCTGTTTGACCTTTTTTGTAATCTGGCATATGCACAAAAAATGTTTAGGGAAGTTCATGTAATATTGATAAAAAATAAATCAGGCCATTTTAATACAAGCTACCATTAATAACGTGAAATTTATTATAAAAAGAAATGTCAATGAACTCGAAAACTGGAACAAATTAAGAGAACATTTGTGACATTACTGACTTTTGATCGTAATAATTATAAACATGCGGTACACGTATTAAATTTACATAAACCTTACGCCTGTGTGTGTTTGGCGGCTAGTTGACATAATATTTAATCATCGTTAGTTCTGTTCTAATTACCTAATCAGCCTTAGTAATTATTTGACCTTTTACGCTAAGCACCCCACTTATGAAGCTTTTGATGATATAAAGATTTATCTAATAAGAAATTTTAGGTAGTGCCAATAAATATAAATTATCAATTTTATAAACATAACAAATATATAACCGTGACTAAATAGTTCATGGTTTGTGCTACCTGTTCTTCACTTTTAAAATGCTGACTTATCAAACGGCAATCTCCAAACAAAAGTCTTATTTTAATCGGCACATACGGTAAGAAACTAGGATGCCACAGACTTCCAAACTTTTTGTCTATGGATTATAAAAAAATGTCGGGTAAAAAGTTAATATACTACATAGCAAAAATGTCGCATATAAATGTGTTAGCATATTAACTTTAATAAGGTTACACGGTCGTAATCATTACAATGGTTATTAAAATAATGAGTGATGCTTATCAGTATGAAATGCGAAACATAATAAACCATTAACGTAGAAATTGAAAAAGGTTTATTTAAATTATTTGTTTTAAATATTATTTTCTTTTATTTTTGTAAAAAGGTTACAAGTTTAGGCATGTAAAAACAGTTATTTAAAGATAAAGTAATTAACTTGAAAAGTAAGGCTGCACTGTATTAGGTCGATGACTTAAATTAAAATACCTATCTACATAAATAATATTATTAATTTTTAATGTGGTTTACCATATAAACTAACTTGAATTGTCAAGAAAATATCTGATGGTTTGCTAATATTCGTAGCATGTAATTATCAAGTTATTGACTAATGCATAAAATAGGTCATAAAATTATGAGATACATACAATTATCTTCTGGGATTTCCTTAGACATTATTTCAATAGATGACAAATAAAAAACCCAACATGAAAAGGTCAAAAAGTCAAAAGATATAGATTATTATTATTATCATATTAAATGGGCTTCTTTTAAACGTCACTAAATAACAAAACAAAGGTATCATTTTGCAACTAAACAACTTACAGAGGTAGGTACATACTCGTGTAATTAAAAAAATATATACATAATTAATATGTATCTTATCAAGAAATCTTTTCATTTTTTTCAATACTTGAGAACCTAATTTTAAAGGGTTTAACATTATCTTTAAAAATTATTAATTTTTTAAATGTATTTTAAAACAAACATGACTTTGTCTTGTTTATTTCCGTTTTAGAAGGATAAAATGATAATAAATTACAAAAAAAAAATATCTAAAAGTATAACCTAACCTAATAATTTTGTTTCTTTTTCCTGTAGCACGTTAACCTACCTAAAACTTCGTAATGACCTCCCTCGGATTCAAAATGGCTGTTCAAATACCAACCTCAGCGAAAGGCGAAACAAAACTGCAGAGACAAACAACACCACTGTCAGCAAAGAGTTTGGCAACCTCCGCCACACGTCTGATGTTCTCCTCTCGGTCCTCCTTGCTGAAGCCAAGGTTCTTGTTCAGACCGGTCCTGATGTTGTCACCATCGAGGCCGTAGGCTGGGATACCTGGGGAACAAGGATTAAGGAGATTAGATGTTTGGTACAGAAAACTCAAGCGCGAACATATGCCTGTTCTTTTTCTATATGGGAAGAAGTCTTCGCCCACCAGTAGGAAAATCGGTGTTATTTACTTAAAATTCAGCTCCATCAAAACCATCCATTTGGAATAAACTAGACAATATTTCTGAACAAATGTATCTCGCAAGTAGCATCATAGCAGTCGGTTGGGTTAAAAATGATATTGCCTTTCGCATACACAAGGGCTTACGAAAGTCTCATTTTCCTGTCTTTTGTATTTCGTGAAGTGTAAATAGGTTTGAAACATCCTGATTCCTGGCTTTTCAACCTCGTTATCTTTAAAACGACTCTACATAACACCATGAGTTAGCTCCATCTAACAACTAAGACATGAAGACAAGGAGATATATAATATTCATATTTAACAGCATTTCTTATTCGTAAAGAGAAATCTGTGATCAGACCATCTATGCCCTAAATGCACCTTATGTTCAACATGCACACATTCAAGGCACGATATATTTTCATGAATTGACCGGCCTTCACACGAGATGCATCGAGATAATAACTAGTTGTATGTGTAACACTTATCTTAAGTACTGATTGGCTTATAATTGAGTGTCAATAATAATTAAGCGATTTAACGTTTCAAATATAATCTGTATTAAAGAATCAATTAAGATCTAAATTACCCACAACGTTATCTGCCCCAAATAAATATATTTGCGTATACGTTTGCAAAACCTACTTTACATAAAAATGGGACCAGTACTGTCTCGATAAATTTTACAATCGTTCCAAACCATCCAGTGGATATTTTGGAATACTATGCCAATATAAACAAGGAAATATCTGAACAATTGTCCTTTAAAGACTAACAGTACGATAAGGCTGATTCAAAAGTCTATCTACACTTTTGTAAACTGTAAAATAAATAGTTAAATAAACAAAACATAAACAAATAAACAATCACTTGAACCAGATAACTTATTCCAAGAATTGGCACAATTAAGTGCAAGGACAAAACTAGTTGTCAGCGACAGCGGCGCGCGCAAATCGTCACATTACAACTAAACTGGCCAGATAAATACCGTACTACCATAAAATTTTAGAACGACTAAAGCGCTAGAGAAATAGTCCTATTGCTCTGTTTCACAAACATTCAAAACACATACAGAAAGAACACCTAGACTTGGAACAAATATTTGTGGATCACTCCAATGTTTGTCCTCTGCATGGATCGAGCACGCAACACGTCGTGTGGCAGCCAGTGCGGAACTATCCAATACGGCTATTCGAGCTGTCAAATTATACCGTTATTATGGAATCAACGTATGGTCGTTGGAATCAACAGTACAAAAAGGATGCTTACGAAGGCCCAGGTGTTACATGACATAATGTATACGAGAGTTATCTCTGCATATGTTGATTCTTCCGTTAGTGTTGCATACAATGTCATTGTCATGATCTCCAAGCGACAATATTTAGGCATTATGTATACTATTATGATAACGCTGTTGGTACTAAGGCTGGTTCAAATTGCAATGTACAGAGGCTGTGGGAAAATAGTTCCCAAAGATGCTAAAAGGATGGTACTAGAAACAGATAATTTCCGCTCTTATTTATAATGTCAATGTCAATTTCAATGGCATGTCATTCACGTAGTCATTTAAGTAGTTACATGTAATGTGATAACAGTTTATGAACCTAAAAAATTTAGTCTTAAGAAGAACATAATGACTGCAATAAAGCGGATTCATAAAGCGATAGCGTTTAAGTGCGTCTAAAATATTTGCCAAAGATTTTAAGATGACTTTGTATAAGGAAGACGAATGTTAAAAGCAATTAGCAGTAAAAAATACATAAATGCTTAAGACGTATAAAATAACAGCATTAATGCAGATATTTTTTTTGTAGAAAATATACAAAAAATATATTTTTGCAAAATTTTCGATATCTTATATACATCAGAATAGGGATGATGACTAATTTTTATTTTTATGACCATCTTTTAGATAAGAAAAAAATATTAGACACGTATTTTTTGTTTAGTCCCGTAAACAAAGAATTACGAAGATACCTACAGCGAGTACAATTCTTGCGTGACGTCACGTTTGAGTACAAATTGTACCTAGCCGTGACGTCACTCCTGAACTTTACAGCGGTTTATCTTCGTATTTTGTAATTTATTTGAGAAAAGAAAAAATATGTGTCTATTATATTTTGATTATCTAAATGGCGGACTAAATAAATTTTGACTTTTCATACCTAGTCATCTACCCTATTATAACCATTTCCGCTATATCTGAAGGCTTGGAAATAAACCTGATCTGAAGTATGTGTATTACTTATTACGCGCTGCATCAATTTCACAAAATAATCTGCTGGTAAGGTACGCAATGGTGAATGCGAGTTTGTCTTTTTATTTTCTACTTACACATTGTGTGTACCATATAATCTTCAAAAAAAAAAAAAGTAAAATGGCGAACTTGACACCTTTAGCCATTCTATGCCAGTTAGCAAAGGGTGCTGTTAAGACAAGCAAATGTTCATTGTTTCTCGGTTCTATTTATGTAATACCTTCTATATTTATGTAAAGTAGCTTCAGTCTATCATGTTCTATTCATAATCGATGCATGATGTAAGACGTATGCGTGTGCATTTAGCATGTGGCTATTGTTTCAGTATCCAATTACAGTTTTAAATTACTTTATGTGGGTCACCTCGCTCTACACATGGGTAAATTACCTAATTTATAGTTCAATTTAAAATAGCAATTAATGTTTTTCTGAAGTTAATAAAAATACCACGATTTTTTTGCACTTATTTGTACAATTTACTTAATGCACCGATTACAATTTTTATCATAAGTGTAAATCGTAAAATTGCTATCATTGTTAAAAAACTTCATCAAATATAATATTTTTCTATTATTACTATTATGCACATGAACAAACATTCTATTAAATAAAAAATATTCACACATACTTAATCAATTATTCGACGATATTTTCTTAAAAATCTGATTGTTTTACGAACGCTGATTAAAGATAATGAATCACCGTGGCCGCGCTGCCGTTTGACGTACATGAGGTATATCAAAACATAGTTCTTTATCGGTATTGTGAATAAAGATGATTACAACCAGCTAATTGCTTTTTACACGTGTTGCGGCAAAATAGTTCTAATCTAATAAGCCTATTGTCTCACAGCAGTCACAGCAAGGTAAAGGTTCTCTTTTTTTCGATGCATTTTTATCCTGTGTCAGTGAGGGAAAAGATAGGACAGTCTTTAAGGTAGGAATCTATACATCAGCCACTTTAAAGAAATAATTAACGTGCTTTGGGATTATGAACCTTAATTCAATGACTAATAGTTCAGTTTCCATCACATTCAAATTACTTTTAGGCCCTTTTCGGTAATATTAATTGTCATTCTAAAATGAACTTAAACACATGTTGTCAAAGTTGATAATTGCGTAATTAGTAATAACGTTTAATTCTCTTTCCATATTGGCTTTAGTATAGATGGTCTTTCTACATTTTCTGTTTGCCAAAATGTTGAAAAATATTTTGAGGCGAAAACAGACACGACTGCTAAGTGTCAGACAACAGAAGAGCCACATTCTGAATGACCTTTTCTAGATAACTGTATATTAACCAACCATGCTAGTATACATACTCAACATCAATCAATATTAACTTCAGAAAAGGTGGCTGAACGATAAATAAACAAACACAATGATCTATTTACTTTAGATAAATTGTTAGTAATTACGCTTATCTCAACACATAATACTCGACCGCAAAGTACTCTTCCGATATTTTATTTAAGGTCTTTCAAGCTCGAACCATTCTAAATATATCAGTAAAATCAAGTAAATTTAGTAACCCAATTGTCTATTATATAAAATGAAATCCTCAAAGAACAAAAGGATTTTCTTCAGTTCAAGAATAGACTCGCAGCTCAACCTACGCAGTTTTCCTCCCTCTTATTTTTTCTCCGAAACCGCAGGGTGTGGAAATCCATTTTTCCTTTAGAGTATTTTCTAAGGGTTGGCCGCCATGGAAACAGACTAACCTATACTTAGATATGTTAAAAAACGATGAAGTTTACTTACTGCAGCCTCCAGTAAAAAAAAAATATCATGCAAATTCCAGTAAAAAAAAAATATCTTGCAAATTCTTGCCATATTCTCTGGTTAACTAACTAATAATACGGGTTTTGATGGCATAGTTCTTCTTCCATGCTATTCATGGATCGGCTTTTAGTTGTATACAGCTGAGAACAGTATTTACATAGAGCAAGTACTCTATATCTCAATTTAGTCTAAATTGTCAAAGATCAGTACAAAACAGATGTGACTACTTTCGACGGTAGTGTTAAGAGATACGTACCTTTGGAAACCAGGTAAGCTTCAAGAGCGAAGGCTATACTGGTCTTGCCGGCCCCACTGAGGCCTGTGAACCAGACCGTACTGCCTCTGAACGCTCGGCTACCGAGAGCTCGACTCCTCTTAGCTCTGGACACCTGGTGCTTTTGTTCTACCACGTTCGTAGCGACTTGGGCGCACTGAAACAATACATATTTGTTTTATTGGTTATGTTTATTGTATGACGATACATGTTGTTAGTACCTACAAGTTGTGATGTAATGGTGTTATGTACTTTACTGGTTAGGTACTTTCTTTCTTTTTGTCTATGAGACTTTTTTAATTTAAAAAGTTTAGAACAATTCAGCATTATTTTGGTTATAAAAAACTAAGATAACTGCTGGATTTCTATTCTAAACTAGAAAATAATAACGTTTTCAAGGTATCTACTGTTTTATAAATTTCTTGGTATTTTCTACCTCTTTTAATTAGCCTTGCAGTATTGTTCAAACAGTAAGGAACGTTATAAACTAACTAACATTTTTATTTAATATATCTATTTCGACATACAATCTGTATTTTAAATTAATCTCTTGGACATTAATGTAAAAAAATAATTAATTACACCAAAAATAGGTACCAGGAAAACATGTATTCGTGATGGTCATTGGTTTGATTGAAAGCTACAAACACAATCAAATCGATCGGCCTCAACTAAGGTCACACATGTTCTATGATTGTTACGACGAAATATTTAATAACAGTTAAATTTTGTACCTATTTAATTGCATTTCCTCTTCCTTACAATGTTTTTGATTAAGAAAACTATAAATAGCTAGTATTTTTAGATGATTGTTTTTAAATCTTATACGTACCGAAACATTTATTTATAAGAACTTAACCTGTATTATAGATCTATTAGAAGTCGCCTGCGTGGGTTTTAGCGTCAGAAAGTATGTCTATGTTCTTGCTTAGGATCCAAGCCTACCCTTAACCAAGTTTCATCCAAATCAGTTCAGTGGTTTAGCCGTGAAAGCGTAACAGACAAAATTACTTTCGTATTTATATAAGTATAGTTATGTAGCATGGAAGTACTCGACACAATAATTAATATGTTTTGGTACTTGATATATTATGTATTAAGTTAAACCATGAATTATTTAGATCATACTAAAGTGTAAAATCAATGAACCGTAAAGCTAGAACAAGGTCGTGTTTAACATATACCTAATACAAATATAATTGACTTAAATACGTGCATAGTTTTAAATGACCATGCATTTTAATATTTCCATAACAAGTAATTGTTATGGAAATATGTATGTCGATTTGTTTATGGTGTACCGTATGTGTGTACTTCGATGTATTATCAAAGATGAATGACAGACAATAATTTACAAAAGGCACTGTGATACAAACAAGCAAGCCTGTAAAGGGACTGGAAGTAGAGATTCAACCCATTTAAATTTGTCATGGATACTAAAGAGGGTTAATGGCCTTGTTAAGGTTAAGTTATTTATATAAATGTAGGGCAATATGTCAAACAATAATTACAGCATCGATTAAGATAAAAGACTAAAATTACGTTCAGTTATATTTAATTCGATTTTAGTACTTAAATTAATTTAATAGTGAAGTGTTTTATGGCTCTTATTAAACTACATTGCAAGAAAATCAAGGTAACAAAAACCTCAGGAATAATATTTTGTACTAAAGTGCAATGTGAATAAATATTTTAACGGTGGCCGCTATTTCACTTGGCCTCGGATAAGTTATTTTATGCACAATTGCATTCGAAAATGAACGCCAAGAATAAGCCTAGAACCTACTGCAAATCTTTTTATACTTTTTGTATGGTTTCTTTTCATCCGACAAATCTTAAGATTATCTACTTAAGACGTTCAGAAACTGGATGGCATTTAAATTGTCTTTTAAAATGCATTACTTATACTTACTGAGGCGACAATTAAAAAGGTTTTATCAAATTGACATTTCCTAGACCAGTCATTGGAATATGTGTTATTTTTAGACAGTTATCTGAAAGATAAAGGGATATTAATACAATTAATGGTCAAGGTCTCAATTGAAAGCAGTCGTTTGTTTTAAACCTTAGTAAATGAATGGAAAATAAATGAATAAAATTAAAGAATATCACGACCCTGATTTAATCTTAGTCACTGTTTATGTATAGGTGCATAATGTGAAACAAATATCCTCGCTGAATCTGTATGTCCGTCTGAACGCCATGAGCTCTAAAACTACCTGAACTGATTTTCATATGGATTCACCCACGGCTAGAGAAATTCGACAGGAAGATTTGTGTGTATAATTCAAAAAAGTTTTAATTACCCGTGTGAAGTCGGAAGTCGCAAGTTATTCTACAAACCACATACAACAGTATTTTGGCGCCATACACTAGAACGTGAAACCATTACATAAATTGACATGACATCGTTTAACGTCATAAATTATGTAATTCCAATATTGTTCCACCGAAGTCAACGGTTCTTTAAGCAAACATTGTTACTCATAATAGGTACAATTTAGTGTCAATAACTCATGTTATTATATTTATCTGTTCATAAAACAAATAAAAGATAATTCCGCAATTGTTCTAGCGACTTGAAACTTGAGTAAATATTATGGGATTGAGGAAATTGTAGAGTACAATAATTTCATTACCTACATTGTTATTTTAACTTTGTCCAAAATGATACCATTATAAATACAAATTCACTTTTATGATGGAAAAATGAAAGTTTATTATACAAAGGATTTATACAATACTACCTTTCCTGAGATTTTGAAAAGCTTGTCATTCTTGTCAGAACTTTGAAAGTATGCTGGGAAATTATAACAAAAGACGGTAAAATTCGACTCCCACGTAGTAATGTCAATTCGACAGCATTATTTTTATATGAGATTCTATGACAATCTAGGGGAGCTTAGTAGCTAGGGATTTATCATTAAGAGAACCTCATAACCCTAGGGTATTAGCTAGACAAATACATAGTAATCGACATGAACATTGCGTAGGCTTCATATTACCTATGTTCTATGTATTTGTTTATACAGAGTATCAAGTCTGGTTTACGAAGATACTTTCTAATGATGTAGAAACAACACTATCTAGTGATAAAGAGAAACATCGGAATAACGCCTGGATTATAACCTCATCAGTGCTTATGATCGTTCTTATCATAACCAAACATCAGGCTTTGACTTCTCTAAATGATAGGAATATCTTCTAGAAGATATTAGGATTTTCACAATAAGTAATTAGTCAGGGATATAATAGAAGGAAAGATCGCAGGGAGATAAGGAAGAGGACCGCTATGATACAGTTATATCACACAAATAAAAGAGAAGGTCGTAGTATTGACGTATAAAGAGGTCCAAGAGTTAGCGCAAGCCAGAGAGAAATGGAAGGAGATGCACAGTCAAGGGCTTAGCCCTTAAATTGACGATGATGGTAATTTGAAAAAGGGCTTGATTTACGTAAAATACCATGGTTCCACCAGTTACTAAAATCCTGCGAGCGAACGAAATTTCAATTAACCTCCTTCAAATTACATCCCAACAAGTTCTGAAAGTTCTCAACAATTAAACTTTCAAATTAAACGCTGTTTACCTTAACTCAAAGTTTAATAACAGTTCACCACACGAGCACGAGCTACACATCGTAAACTCGTATGAATCCGCGCGAGAAATGCGGAGAAAGTAGAATGTTTACGTAAAACTAACGTAACCGTGACATAATGCACACGATTGCAAGTTGTTGAAGCATTTGTATACAAATATTATGATCGATATTGATTGTATTGTGGTTAATATGAGAACAGAACACATATTAGATGGAGATGTAGACAAGATAAAGATGCAATGAGAAGAAACCTGATATCTGCATACCTATTAATTTGCGGAACAGGCAATGTAGAGCAGTATAGATACAAATACTAGACCTTTTAAGTAACATTAATAAAAAGCTAATAATTACTCCAAGACGACTGTTAAATGTATGCACACAAACACCGTCAGAAATTACATTGACTTTCGTGGATATGTACTTCTAACCTCATATCAAATATCACTCATCACAGTTCGTAATATTATCGCTCAACAGCTGAACGCTACTGTAATACGCCCACATAGCGCCGATACAGTGCTAGGTACCTATGAAGTATCCATTTCCCCTAATAAACCCAATAACGTAACACGGTTATCATAATAGCATTTACGCTTTCCGCTCTTACTATTACTGCCGGTCTATGCCTGCCGGACTTATATTCAGACGTCGTGAACCCGTGTAAGGGATATTGTTGGTTATGGTTCCTATATGGTTTTTGCAGCATTCGTGCTTTTCCAAGCGTTGCTAGTCGCATAAGCAGTTTGAAAATCCATATGATAGACTAAAGGACCAACTGGTGGCGTAATTTGATATAGAATTTGTTTTTATTTTAAATACTTACTGATCTGATAATGATCAACACATCTTTCCGGAACATAGATGTTACCTACTATTAGTAATTTGATAGGTATTCCTTGTATATCGATGTAAAACAGATAACAGATTTGGTGTGCTCTCTTCGTCAAGAGAAAGCAAGACTTTTGTTTCACATAGCCCTCCATAAATATGAAAAGTAGTATACAAAGTTTTGTACAAAGGTAACGGTTGACATTCACCACAGATTTCCCTTGACAGTTGCCGAACTAAGGACAGGTGTTGAGTTGGCCGACTGTCCTAAGCTTGTGTTGCAAAACTGCCATTTGCAGGGCAATACAATTTTCTTTGTAGCTAGATAGATGATTGACGGAACAAACTTGCAAAAGTCTTTTAGATAAATTTAATTTACAGACCCAATTACAAAATAACAGATTCCCTGTGAATGGCAAGATATATCGCGTTAGGCTCAGGCGAAGCTGGACTCCTTTGATAAGAGGTGGTTCACCACAGCCCTAACCAGAGTGAAATGGAAGGAGGGTAGAGAGGCCTTTGGCCTGCAGTGGGACAGAAACGGCAAAAAAAACTACAGTTAACCTATTATTCAGAATAACACATGTGCTACTAGAGGAAGAACATCACGATGTGTTTACACATACAGCATTGTTTAGTATTTCTCCGAATACGAGTATTGACTAGATATTCCAAAAACGAAACTCGAAACGTTCATAGAACTGAGGGCTCTTTGTTTCAAATACTAAAAAAGGATTTAAAACTTCAAGACTTTGAAGTTCAAATAAAAAAGAATGAAACACGATTTGCAATAAAAATAAATAACAGTAATCTATTTAAAGACATAATTGAAGAAAATTATGTTAAGGACTAAAACTTGGATTACTGTGCGCGAAACTACGCGATCTCCCCAAAAAATTACAGTGTTCGATCAAAAGTAACGTTCAAACGTTTTCTAAAGTCACTATCGATGCCTTCTGAATGAATAAGAAAAACAAAGGCAGTCAATATACGAATGAGCTATCAAAAGTGGGTTAGGGTAACATGACATAATTGAAAGTCTCCCTTAGGACCATAAAGGACCGGACACACACGAGACAAACAATATCAACAAGGAATTGTTTACGTTATTTATTCTGTTTAATAACTATCGTGTAATTTACAAGTTACTTATATTTTACCGTAGTGGAAGTGAGAAAAACTTTGCTAAAAGTGGATGCACATTATTCTTCGGATTACATTTAAAATTTTGAGCAGAAATTGCTTCACTTGCCAAGAATAGTGTAAATAACGTGGAATATCAGAACTACTTTGAAGAGTACATCGGATATTCTAAATAATCAAACAGATTAAATTCTATATTATAACACTGCCCCACCTTTTGTTCTATGTGGTATAATCAAGCCAAGTTACTTAAAGAGTTTTATTCCTTAAAAGCACATAGAAACAGTACGATCACATCGACATTTAAATAAACACACAGTAATAGGTACGCGTGTTATTGAATCGGTTTTAGAAGTTTAATTACAACTTGGCTCTATAAACTACAACGACGGCGAAAATCTTACGATTAAACACATAAAACCGAACGCATACAAACAACTATTGTATAATAATAGCATGTATTATAATTTATGTTATATTATGCATTTGTGTCAATGTAATTCATACGTACTTACTTATAAATATTTTAAATGCTAATCTGTGTGTCTGTCTGTTAAGACTTTACGTCTAAACCTCTACACAGATTTCGAGAAAATTTGCTATGGAGGAAGTAGGAAATCCAAGAAAGTGTATAGTCTACTGTTTGCCGCGATATCCTTCATCCACGCGTGGAGCTGCAGGCGAAAGCTAGTTCAAAAAAAAAGTAAACACCAACAATTATCTAATTAACGAGTAATGTGATAAAGCTTGCAATTTTGTAACATTTCAGAGATAAAGCGAGGTTATTTTTGATAGTAAATCTATGCTCTGATAAAAGTATCCAAAATTTTATTTGAAAGAAAAAAAAGATTCAATAACGGTACTTTACGGTACTTATTGACACAGCTGTTTCAGTGTAATAAATTTATATATAGACATCTATGTATATAGTAAATACTTCAATGTATGAAGTTGTGTTTAAATAGATATACTACGTAACTATTTGTATTGTATTAAAACAATGCATTCAAGCAGTAATATGAGGTTTTAATATTTAAGGACGCGATTTACATTACGCAGTTATTTAAGGACTTTCACAGAGGGCAAAGGAACAAGTCGTATGCAAGTTAGATGGCAAGAAAATATCCAGTTACTAACACGGAAACGTCTAGTACGCTTCCGTAACTAAAAACAAAAAAAAAACTTGCAATAGAGCTGTAAATACTCATAAAACTTGCTATAGTATTTTATCGAACAATTTAGTTATTTAACTCAACATATTGTTCAAAATGTTGATGGTCAAGATCAATATCACAATACTCGATACAATGACCTCAATTAGTTCCAAGTATTTTTATCGATAGTCGATACTACTGCACTATCGCCGCTCTAGTAATCGTTTGTTATGAATTCAGAGTTGGACTTCCGCACAGAAAAAATAATCATGACCTATAGAGATTCGTGATTGAATTCCGGTCTTATGTTAGTTTTTTCGTATACCAGCTTTAAAAAAAATATATCTAAATTCATCTTAGAACACTTCAACAATAACTAACTGATAAAATGAAAATAGAAAGACAGCTAGAAGAAGTTATGATAATCAATTCAATTTTTTCCATAAAGAAAGTATCCTTTTTATTCGTTCGACATCTGTCTCCGTAAAAGGGTTTGCGACATATTTCATGAAAGGGAACAAGTTTTTCGATCAAAGAAATAATAGAAAATATAAAAACGTCACGTCACTACTAATCTATGCTTATCGAATTACCTTCACGCGTATCTTATGCTTGATAACTAATCTATGTATTTTGTTACTATCTGATTCTGACTGGATTAGATGAAGCGCAAAATGAGGGATATGATTACTAAGCTAGGGGTCGCTAGTTTCGCTTCAGGTCTATCTATCATTTTCCACTAATGAGAGACAAACTACTCGCCTGTGATTAGTGAAAAATGACAGCAAGACGTCGGTGTCACTAGCGGAATTTGAAATCGCGGTAGCCTGCATTTAAAAATTGCTTCTGCTTATTCTATGTCCAAGCTGCTGGGGATGACTTGAATTCTCATTGGATTTAGATGACCTGGTATTTTACTTGGAGCGTGCTTACCTGAACTGTACCATCCATTAAACGGAGTTTTTTTTTTATTTTTAGTAAACTAGCCGCGGTAGGTGTCTCATGTATTTTATATTTTGTATAAGTTGGTAAGCTTTACTGCAGTTGCGGTTGAAGTGAGCCTATAATAAATATTTTATTGTACACGGAAGTAAATATGCTAATCAAGTAATTATACTGTATTACATCTTCCTAGATTAGATATTAACAGATATATACAAAAAGATTACTCGGAACTCTAAAAAAAATTAAATTACTACATTTGAGAATAGAGTATTAAATCTATAAAGAAATACAGGCTTTCTCGCTTTGGATTCCGTGTTTTTTTATAGACCTCTGTCTGGATTTACACAGGTGTTACATTTAAGACCAGTTCCTTGCACCATTAAATCTGAGAAAGCAGGCTTTTATTTACGTCGGCTAGGAGATACAATGCACCGAACGTATTTTATAATCAGAAAGATAATAGGATCAAATTTAAATTCGTTGAAACCATTATCAACCGTATTTTAAAAGATAGCAATAGTTATGTCAGCTGTCGGATTTGCGAAAAAAATTCGCGGCTTCCTTATAATATCTATCGTCAAGATTATAAGTGGCTCATATAAACTTTTAAAACCTCTTTTAAATAATCTTCAGAATAGAGTAAGTCACTACCAGGTATTTTCTGTTTGTGCTATCTTCCTAAAATCTACAGCTTTGATTCGATTTACGAATGTACTTTTTAGACCAAAACTGAATTTGAGTTGCTTCATATAAAGAAGTTTTTCAACTCATAGTAACAAAAACCAAACGAACGTCATTAATGCGGTAAAAACTATTCGAATGTAACATTATGAAAAAGAAATAACTTACTATGCGCTAACGTTAATTAAATTATTCTCACTCAAGATAGGCAAACGCAATTTGACACAGGTATATACTTGGAAAATTAAATAAATAGTTATAACCCCGGGATTTTTTTCTGAGGCTAATTTAAATTCCACTTTTGGGTAAGGACCTCCCCTTTTTTCTTCCAAACTTCGCTTTTTGATGCGGTTTTTAGGTCCTTATATGCATGTTAATTTAATAATGTAGCAGTACGTAATTTATAAGACCGGATAGAAAGCAGACAACTTTGAATCTGACTTAAGTATAGACGGAGAAAGCATATCCACGTATTATTTAACACACAAGAAATAATACCATTAAATTTCTTTCCTGAACTAAGTAAATAACTGGTTTCGATTATTTAGGTGTATCGACATATGATTCATAAGTTTACTTATCGAGTAAATTAAACAGTGAGTAATGAAATTATTCCAAAATAAAGGAAAATAAATAAATTTTAGTAAATTTTATGTAGTGTAGTTTTATCTATGATTATAATTGAATAACGGGACAACTTAATGCATTTTTTATAAACGAAAAAAAAAACACTAACCGTTCTGGTAGTCCCGTTGCCCCATTCCGCAATTTTATACTTCTCGAATACGTCGGTAACTTTTTTATTCCTTAGTTCCAGACTCATTTTGATTAAAAAAAAGGACTATCAAAGAAACTTTCCCGCCAACGTTAAACCGATGCGTTCGTAAAAACCGGTAAAGTAATAAACGCAGCAACACGCACGTCGCTCACGCCGCTGAGCGCTAGACTGGCGCGCTCACTGAATGATACTGTTTTTAAATTGCTAGTAAATAACGCTTGTAGTTTATTGGACGACAGAACACTTGCACTGCATTTTAGCCTTGTTAGATTGTGATTGTTTTGTATCCAGGAAATACTCTTTAATGCTCTTATTATTGTATGTTTGGGAACCGGTCGTGCCTGTCGCTAAAAGGGAGTATTTATTTCAAAATTTCAAGAAACTTAATTAGTCGACTGAGAAGTTTACACTGTTGAAGTTTGTACGTGCTGAAGTGAATAAATAATACTGAACAAAAGGAAAGGAGTTCTGGTGCCAAGAAAAAAGGCAAATGCTTCCGTAACTAGGTCTTGCTTTAACAATAGGTCACTTTTCATAATAGGACTTCTTTCAATTGAGCTACAATAAGTATTATTTACTATTACATTAATAAAAACTCAACGCACAAAATAAAGTGGGTTTTTATACATTAGCTCAATTTATGAGAGCTGATACGATTTGATTTGGCTTGATGAGGTCAACTACAAATAATTGATAACGAGCTTTTTCCTACGACGTCGTTGGTGGTAGAATCTTTGGCTACAATGAGATTTGTTTGTGTTATCATGCCCCAAACAATATTATTTCCCACATCGTAGCGGACGACCGATTAACGATAACATTATTGATTTTGTTTGTAGTTCTGCTTCATCTGTTGCTGTTACTGTTCAAAATTTATAAAGAACCAGGAGCCTAGCGAGGTAAAAGAATTGTTTGAAAGAAGTTATGTATTTTTTTGACAACGACCTGGTCTGTATGGTCGTTGTTTTATGACCAAAGTTTTTTATATCCTTCAATTTTTCTGAAATATACCACGACGGTGCATTCTGTATTCCGCTACGAAGTAATTTTGTTCACCAGTTTGGCATACTGTCGATACTTTATTGGCATGTGGTAAAAGTTGAGCGAAAACAATGTTTGTACTATCTACAACTTTTATAAGTAAGTTATGTGATGACTTATATTGTGTTGTCTCTAAAACATCAGTTAACTTGTTTCCTGCTCTACTCGTACCGTACGATTGCTTCGTCAGGCGTCAATAATTACTTTTTCAGACATACAGAAATTATCGCTTAAAACCTTATTTATCTAGGCACCTATGAACTTTCATTTTCGACCCCCCTAAGCCTACTTTTTCCGGATCATGATGACAGTTGCTTTTAAAGGATTAGCCGATCACAGTTCGTTCGATATAAGAGATTTTATTTGATCGAGATCTTTTATAGAACGATTTATCGAAAAATATTTTTCCATTACTGTTTATGAGCTGATATGATTTTACAAATATTTCTGTAGTATTTTTTATTGCTGCACTATTTTGTAATAGATTTGAGTCATGTTACAAAATATAAGCATTATAATATCATGTTACTGTTTTCACGTAATAAATGTTCGAACAGCCTCAATTTCCATATATTTTATACATAAGGAATTATTTAATTAACTGATTAAGAATTCGTTAGGTAAACATGGATAAGTCGATAGATGAAAATAAACTCATTGAGTAAAAAAGTAAGCATGGAATTAGTAACCCATGCTTAGAGCAGGTACGAAAAACATTTCTTATCATACTGGCATTAATTAGCACTTATCGTTTGCCGATAATGTGTGAAAATTCTAAAGAAAAAGTGAGGTAAACTGTAGGTAAAGATGAAATCGATTATAGTCTACTAGATTGGTAGATTTGGCAGGTATTAGTACATTACATAAGCATAACAATATCATGTCATTGTTTTCACGTAATACAAGATATACCTAATAGATAAAATTATATCAGATACCTACTTGTGGAACAAATACCAGTATTAGGTACTTGGATACAAAGAGTTCGAAAAACATCGTGTGTACATTTTTATGACCTAGTTACGTAGGTAGCAATGATGTGCATATTTCCATTTCAATAATAATGTAGTAACTATGAAAAGTTATATCATAATGCACCAGCTATTGTGACTATTGCCCTTGTCTACGCACATGTAGGTGTCGGTTATCGAGGCAAGAAGTAGCCTATATCCGAACTTGGGCTCCAAGGTTATCCCATACCAAGTTTCATAGAAATCAGTTTATTCAAGAAACCCTATCAGACATAATAACTTTTGCATTTATAATATGAGTATGGAAGCAGGGATGACCTGTTTTACAAATAATAAGTATCAAGCATGTTATTGATTATTCTGTGAAACCATTCACATATCTCTACAGGTTATGTCAGTTCTTTTATCTCTGCCCCATATCAGAATGATTTCCTGTACAATGAAATAGTTTTATACCCCATCAAAGCTCTCCCTCAAATAGCTGTTGGTGTTTGTGCTGAAGAAGCAATTAGAAGTGGGCCCTCACACCTGCTTTCAGGGATCCTATGCCTAGCCGAGGATAAGCCCAGGGTATAGATGATAACAATGAGCGTAGGTCCTCTAGTCTTAAGAAGATTTTACACAAAATTAAAGGATCTGTTTTCATATATTTTGGCATGTGTGTCAACAAAAACCAAGCTGCCTCAATTTCGTTTTAGGCTCCACTTGGGTGCCAGTTAGTATTTACCACTAATGATATAAATAAATAATAAATAAATGCGGACAACATCACATACATTGTTCTGAACCCAAAGTAAGTTGCTAAAGCACTTGTGTTATGGAATTCAGATACAACGAAGGTACCACAAACACCCAGACCCGAGACAATGTAGAAATGTGATTTTCTACATTGACCCGTCCGGGGATCGAACCCGGGACCTCAGAGATAGCGACACCTTGAAACCGGTGCGTACGCCACTCGACCACGGAGGTCGTCAAATGTAAAGTATAATTTATAATTTAGAACAGTGGTCTTAATTTGTGTTCCAAAGGTTGTTGCGTAATTCCCTTTATATACTAACATGACATTCCCTTTTTGGGGACTATAAGATCCAAACTTAATCTGCCTGATGATACAAAAAAACAATTACATGCAGAAACTTATCATTTAGTATATCTTTTGAACTTATATTGCATATGTATATAGACTAACTTGTTGCTAAAGGATTATTTACTTATCAAAATGATAAATTGTTATATAAATGAGGGTGTGTCTTTAATCTGTTCAGTGCAAAGCCTGCGCAGGTAGGAGGTCTTTATCTATATACTTAGTATAGTTTGAGTCATTCTAGACATATTTGTATATATATGGTAGAAGATGACCTGGTAAATGGGCCAACTGTTGGTGAATGGCCATGGCCATATATATATGCAGATCATTAGTTCCAAAAAGTATGATGCTTTGAAGTGTTGCCTGGCTTTTAACATGAATTTTGGATCTATCATAAACTCAAAGCCAACATAGCAACCAAGCTAAAAAAATAAGAGTATTATACTGTTTGTGCTAACCAAATTGGTGGAAACCTCACAGTCAAAATAGGGCACTCTACAGGGGTTTAAAACATGTTTAATTAATATTGTTTTTGTAATATTAATTTAAACCTACAGATGATACTTATTAAGATTTAAACCCCTACCGTCTTATTACAAAAAACTCTTAAGTACTAGAACTAAGCCAAGACTTACATGTCTAGGTTTGTTACGGTACTACCGAAAGTTCCAGTACTAAAATGATATCTTATTACAAAACGACGAACAAGCAAGAATCAGCAAGTACCGAACTTGTTATCGAAATAAATAATGACCACAGATTCGAAACGAAAAAACTCATTGATTCATTCATATTCATTCGTTCAATGCTTAGAATAATGAGGTTTAATGCTATTTTCATTTCTAGCAACGTTCCGTTTCTCAAAACATGAATATTATAGTCACATTTGAAATGCTTTAAAAAATAATGTATCAACACTACATTGCGTATTATTGATTTTATCTTATTTACAAAAGATTAAACCAGCAAAACTTATACTAATTCTTTTCTTTTTTAATATTCATCTTGATAGTTTTCTCTAAAACTTGCGTGTAATAAAATCCATTTCATGGTCCGAGCATGCGTCACTAGCGTCATTTGATATTAGTCCTCCTACACACTAGGCGGGCGCGCGAACGATGCGACCAAGCATGCGCGGCAGCGCGCCCGCTGAGCTCGAGTCACATTCTACGGGAGACTAGCTTGCTGAATCGTCGAGCTGGAGGCGTCCAGATCTGGCGAACGCGCATCGAATGTGTTCCTTGTAAATTGTTCGCGAGTTCGCGAACGGAGCTATAGACGCAAGAGCCACTCGCGCGCACTGTGCATGTGTGTGTGTTGCATGAGTTGCGCTATGGAAGCGCACTTAGCAATTACAGTAACTGAACGCGGATGCACCCTAATAGAACGCGACGCGAGCTCAGAGGGTACGCGGCATTCACGCTGTGCACCCTCCGAGCGCTAAGCTAATAGAAAGCAGCGGTTGCGCCGCGCTGGTCTATTACAAAGTAAGCGCAGTGCTCGCGTTGTCCGCGCGCTTGAAGAACGCGCCCTGTGTAGAGCCAGCCTAAACCAAAATTTTTTTTTGCACTCTCCCTTTAGAATCTTAGTTAGAAATAGCTTTATTTGAAAGTAAGAAAAACACCAGTACAGAAGAATAAAATATAAGCGGGCTTTTAATTTATGAAACACATATAAAAATTAGTTAAACGTATAACAGTCATCCAATGTCTCCTCATACATTACTCTTTATTTCAATATTATAAAAACAAATTTATGTTTAAAACTATATCTCCACGTTTAGGAATGTCCTTAAGTATGAAATGATTGTTTCCAGATAACTGTTTATTAATTTATTCTTATTCTCTTTCGTCAGGAAACAGATCTTCTCGTATTTCAGATCACTGCATTTTTATGCTTTTTGTATAGCGTTCATGGCGAGCCCAGTTACGTAATACGCAAAGCAAGCGCAAGCACTTGAAATTTAGGACGCAAAGGGCAACCTCGAGGGACGCGGGCTAAATCCTCACTTAAAATAGCCACAATTTTCTTTATTTTCTATATCTATACTTGCATCTAAAATCGTCATCACTCAATTCAAAACGAGTTACACACTGCCAACGTCTCACAGATCGCCGTCTCCATTGTGTGTTCCAAATCCATCATGTTTATTGATTTAAAATATAATTTGGAGAAATCATAAGAAAATAAAATAAATAATGTATTTTACAAATTGACATAATACAGCAACTCAAACGTCAAATGAAGTCGTTGCCATAGTTACCACAGCTAATCCCATAGTTAAACTAGGGGTCTCGTTGGTTTATCTTTAGAACCATAGTTAGTACCACAACAAGTGATAAACTTCGTTTTGTAATAACGTTTTACTTGGTACCATCGTTGATACCTAGTTTAGTACTAGAACTTTATATAGTCCGCGTTTTGGAATAAGACGGCTAGTGTTTATTTTTTATCTCAATTCAATTCAATTCATTTATTTTTCTCATAAATCTGGAGTTTTTCATAACTCTGAATATATAATAGTATAAGTGGTAAAAGTCATATATTATAAAGATGTAGCTAACAATTTTTTAGTAATATGAATAACTTTAGGGATTGTTTAAATTCATTCTTTATTAAATTAACAAAATAACACCGACTGACAATTTTCTATTCATTGGGTTTCAGCTAGAATATTATTTGTTGATAGAGCACAAACTTACACAAAGTATGAATAGCATAAATGAATCCATTCAATATTGTTATCAAATTGTCATTGGTTACAGAAACACATACAATATTAGTTTGCCTTTCTCTTTAGAAAATGTCGTGGTGGCCTAGCGGTTCAATGAACGGATTTGTATGCACAAGGTTGCAAGTTCGAACCCAGGCAAGTACCAATGTGGCTTTTTCAAAGTTATATGTACTTTCTTAATTATTCTAAGACACTTCTGACAAACGGTGAAGGCAAACATTGTGAGGAAACCTGGAGCAAGCGTGGTGATCAATGCTCGTGCCTTCTCTATATGGGAAGAGGCCTGTGCCCAGCAGTGGGATGTTTATAGGCTGGATTATTATTATATTTCTTTTTAGCAGTAAATTTAAGGTATTAATAGTTTCTCGATATGCATAAAATTATTATAGTCTCATTTAAAATATTAATGATAAGTTAAGAACTAGAAAACTAAAAAATTGTGATAAACAATACCATAATCTGGCGGAAATTATGTTTTTCAGATACCAATAAAATAATCTTGATTACGATAAGCAATCATATCAAAACTATACCGGATCTTACTCAGAAAAGCATGACCTAAATATGAAATATTACTGCCACTTGTCTTATACCCATACTTTTACCCATAAATATAACAGTTTTTAGATGCAGGTTGAGCGCCGAACTAAAGAGATAACGGAAATTGATTTAACATACACAAACAAATCTCAAGTAGGCTAGAGCGCTTCGCTCATTATTATAAATATATTTCCATTCTACTTACGGTTTTGAGTTTTTTCTTAGGTCCTGACGGTCCGTCCATTATTAGTGAAATATGAGAAGCACTGAGTGATGAACAATAACTTTTATGTTAGAAGACAATGGCACAGATTTATGTTTTTTATAAAATACACATTATTTCGCTAGCAATAAATTATAAAACCGATAGGCGATAGCAGTGACATCCACCGGAGGACATGAAGGCAGGGACGAGGCGGGGGCTGCAAATTTGGACAGATGACAGTGACCGCAGAAAGTTCGTTCTAAAATATAGAAAACCATGAAAACTCATACGGAAAAGTTAATGTGATTTTTTTTATTAAAAATATTTGTACGGAATATAACGGCTTTAATTTATTATTTCCGGAAATAAGTTAAAAGCTAGTTTATGAGATCAAAATATTCGATAGCATTTGATTCAGGAAACAACAACTTTATACATCAACAAAAATTGCAATTTGGTTATTTTTAAATCTTTTTTATTCTATGGTCGTCATAGACCAAAAAGTGTTATGTCAGTTCATTCAGAAATCCAAAGATGAAAGAATTGAATCAATAGCAAAACGTCTAAAAATACGTAGACAAATTGATACAATGTAACAAAATCCACCTTTAAACATGAAGAACTATGTAAATAAATAGAAGGAAATATATTATATCAATACTTCTTAATTATTTGCAACATAAGACAAAAGTTGCATTCCTCCGGACTTGGCTTGAGTTGGAATAAACAACATTTTACATCTCATTATTGGATGTTGTAATTTCGTGTAAACCTTTTACAAGATGCCTGCTGTAACTGCGACAACAGAGGAACAAAATGAAGCTGATCAGAAAATGTGGAGCGCTTTAAAGAGATATATAATACGAGAAAGGCAGAGAAAGAAAGAAGGTTTGTTTACTAAATCGGAATTTCATTTCAATACTCCATTTGGGAGATATAAAACTTTACTCTGTTGCTATCATATATACATAGGTTTTACATGTTTAGTAATTATGAATAAATATATTCATTAAGTTATTATTATCTATTTTACGAGTTTTAAAAACTTTTAGTAGGCTCGAATTTGATTACTTTATGTTGATAAAACTAAATCTTCGCACACTATTAATGGCTTAAAATATATATAGAATCTTAATAAATAAATGCTTTTTATAATAACATTATTATTGCTACACCATGATAAGTGAAAGTTAGGTGGCCTTAATAATCTTTAAAGTTTAAATGAGTTTATTATTTATTTTCCTTCCTTTTGCAGAATATGAAGCAGAGGTTGAGGAAGAGAGGCTCCGCAAGGAGCGAGAAGCTCGAGAAAGACAAGATGTCATGACTCTTGGTAAGTCAGATAAAATGGGACAATAGTACCGTTCTTAGCAACTGGGTCAATTAGTTTAGGTGACTGATATGACAATTAGAAACTTGGAAATAAAATATTATTAGTGGATTTATTGTCATTTTATTATGCGTCTTGATTTTTATTTCTGATTTAAAAAATAAAACTATTTGTAGTGAATTTATGGCCACTTTATTGTATTTACGGTTTTTTATTTCTGACTTAAAAACTTCAAACCTGCTAATTATTAAAAATTATCTTATAACAATTTTAGAGGAAACAAAAGAACAGATAGAACAACTGGAACAAAAAGTGAAACATCTTGAAAAAGAAAAACAACAGCTATTCATGCAACTTAAGAAACTTCTTAATGAAGATGAAATCAGGAAGAGACAACAACAGAAGGAAAATAAGTGAGTATGGAAGACCTGTATGTTGGTACTAACACATTAATTTTTATTTAAATCTTAATGGCCTTTTTTCGGGTTTTTAAATCCTTACATGCCAGCATGCTTTGCTTTTTTTTATTGTCTTTGTATGATAGCTTAAGCCCTGTTAGGTTGATTCTTAATTTGGCAAGGGTGGACCTTGTTGCAGACATGACCATTGACCATGGCAAGATTGTTTTTAAAGCTTAATCAATGAATCAATCAAAATTTTTTTTTTCTCATAATAATTATAGTAGGTTTTTTTTCATAGTATTATGTGACTTTAATGTGTAAAACAATCTATGGGTTGAATTAACTTTGTTATGTAATATGTAGGCCAAAGCTTGAAGACCTTATTTAAATACTCAAATGCATGAATTTATTTTCTAAATCATTGTTAAACAAATGTAGATAATTGCTGTATCTTATTCAAGCATGTTTTGCCATATAAAGAAATGCATACTTTGCTTAAAAAAATATAAGTAGAAATTGATGTTGCTTAAATGTATCCAGCCTATTTACTTATTAGTCCAATAGACAATAGTCAAGTCTGGGCGTTTGTGTATTACACAAGTAACAAACAAAATGTTGGTAAAGGAAATTACTAAAATAATTATATTGGATAAAATAACAAAAAAAAATATTGAACTAAATGACTAACAAAATTTAAATGTATACTAACACAAGACTAACCACAACCGCTCAGTAGACAAACTAATATAAACGAAAAAAACAAAACAGTGACTTTTCCAGTGAGATGCAGTCGATGAAGATGCAATCTATGAGCAACATACAGATGCCGATGTTCCCTATGCAATCGTCTACAGGGCAAGGAGATCCGCAACAAAATCAGGGACGGCCACCACCACTCTCATCACATATGATGTCAAAGGTAATTATGTAAAGAATACTTGTTTTACAAGGGTGCGTCCAGATCTGGCAAACGCGCACCGAATATACAGTAGTGCTATTCTGTAACATTATTTTCATGTTTAGACAGCGGAATCCGCGGTGAGATGTCAAATACTCGAATTTGAATTCTAAATCAAGGCCAATTGGGTTCACTTTTGAAGTGAGCTTTATTGTCACTCAGGAGAAGTTCGATACCGAAATTATTTACAGAATAGACATACTGCTCGCGAACTGTTTCTGAGTCGTTCTGGAATCTGGACGAACCCTTATGGATTTTTATCATCATTAGTTTGAATTTAACACTAAATTGGGTTCTAACTGTGTGAATAGTCTAAACATTTTAGTTTTTCAATCACTATTAATATTAATGACATGTTTGAAATTGCATATTATTATAACTAATACTAATTTGGTTTTTGTTATGTACTTTCTCCCTGTGACTAACATTTAAAGTATACATTGGTATTAAACCTATAATAAAAAAAAATGGAATTACATGTCATTGTGAGAATGTACATTTGCACTTTTGATACTAATCGCTGAATTTACATAGTTGATTCATTGCTAATTCATTATTATATTCACTGTGTGCAGATTGATGGAACCACCAACATATTTTTTAATACTATACCTTACGTTAATAAAAATAGAGTCGAAATTACAATATATGGAGTAATTTCAATTTGGGACATAAATAAGCACAACTTTAAACTTTAAATTGAATTCTATGTCTGTTAGATAAGGTATATAATCCTTTGTCTACTGACAAACGTAGACTTATTTTTACTTGAAACAAATAATCAGAAACACTGACTTTAAAATTGATCTTTATCCCTATTACATAAGGTACATAATCGTTTGTGTTCCATCAATCATCACACCCACATACCACAACACTAGTCTAGCTGCACTGTATGACCGTGTTATTCTCCTTTGTTCAAGCATAAGCATTCAAACCACATGTTGTTCCCACAACAGCAGACGATAGTGCGTGGGCCCATACAGTCGGGCGTCAAGCGGCCGCGCAGCCCGTCGCCGACGTACGCGTTGTACGCTCACCGGTTACATCAGCCGCCTATGAAACACCAGCAGGTGTATTCTGACCACAGTAAGCATTGTCGAGATTTTTATTCAATTTTATAGCATAGCGAAATTTATATGTTCGGAACTATCCCAATTAGAATATCAATTTGGACGATTTTATGAAAATTAACCCCTGAATACTGAAAAGTAACTAAGTTTTTACGTTCTTAAATGTCTATCTGCTGCTTAGACATCATGAGACATAACCTAATTAAAGTTGAGTTGATTTCGACATTTATGTCATCCTATAGTCCAAAATGTTGACTAAATAAATTGTGACGTCAAACTTTGTAAGAGAATTGTAAGACCTTCAACGATATTATGTATGAAAATATGGACCAAATTATCATTTATTACTGTTTATTTTTGGATAACACTGACTTTGTGTACTTAAGAAGCCACCTACAATATTATTTTACTGTAAATGTGATTGTTAATAACTGAATCTTTTGCAGAAGTAGAAGATGGACGTATGGGCCGTCAAATGGCCCGCGCAGTGCTTTGGAACAGTGAGTTGTTTTGTATAGGTGTCACTGTCGCTTCTCATAACCATGCTTGTGTTCTTTCCCTAAAGTAGTGTCGGTAAAAGTAGTTAAAATAGTGTGCCACTAACTTTTTCAAGAGGTGAACTGTCTTTTCACGCTTTTCAACTTGGACCTCCACTTTTATATCTAACTATCTAAAGTTTTCATAATCCTAACACTCTTTTCAATCTTAATTGAATTTCCATAACCATTTATCTATTTTAGTTTTCTATTTCAAGGTTTTGTTTTCCAAATAAAATAAATAAATAACCACTCTAAAATATTCTATTTAATTCTGTTCTGTGTGTTTTTGTGTGCATGATAACAGAGTGAGTGACACCTTTTAGTAGTTTGGATGTATCATACTTACTTAATGTGTATCATGCGTTATTTTATGATTTAAGATACATCAAAACTGGATTACATATTTATCTGAATTTTAAATTGAAACTAAAAGTATAATATGTATGTATGAAATTCCGTTTGTAATCACTTTACTTTTTCTGCTTTGCGAAAATGCGTGATAAACGCATTACAAACAACTCCACTTTATAGGTATTGAGTCCGATCATTAATAAAGTTCAGACTTACTATTATTCTTCAGTAACTTGAATATAATAACAAAAGTCTAACTTTCACGCTAATGATAACCGCATGATCATACCATCACTAAAACCAACATCGAACACCATATTGATCCGCCTTTCAATTCCAGAGCCATCCCAATACGGCTCCAACGTGGGCGGCTCCTCCTCCACGGCGTACTACACGATGCCCACGTCGGGCGTGGTGGGCGTGGTCGGCGAGCGTCCGCCGCCGCTACTGTACGCTCACCACGCGCACACGCCACACACGCCGCACACGCCGCACCACGCGAACCTCATGTATGCGCCGGCGCCGCAGCCGCAGCTGTATCTTGATATGCTGAAGAATAGGGATGGACAACAGCATCAGGATCAGAAGAAGGAGCCTCAGGTAGGTATCTTCTTTTTATTACAGTAACAGATTAAAAACATGGCAATTTATATTGAGTACAAAGGCTTAGGAAATCAATAGGAAGTTTCCTCAAACATAAATAACATATTCGGTGGCGTGGTATAGCATTTTCTCGATTTTATATTTGGAAAATAATTTAATATGTGTCATTAGTTCATTACTTACCAAATTAATAAAAAAATAATGAACTCATTATGTCACTCATTGACTTTAGTAGAGGCAGATTATTATCACCGGTGACCGACGCAGCGTTAAACTGGTTCTCAATTTTTTTTTTGTCATAATTAAATTGTAGTACCTATGACTAAACTAAATGTTTAAAAAAATATACTTCTTGGTGATTTTTACACGACTGCCCAAAAAGGAGTGTTATGTTTTCAGGGTTCATGTAGTATGTATGTATGTTTGTGAGTTTCTTTATTCCACCATAACTTCTAAAAGGCTTGACCGATTTCAATGTTTGTGGTATCATTAGAAGCTTTGAGTTATCCCGAGTGACATAGGCTATGTGGACATTAAAAAATGGTCAAGTGTGAGTCGAAATCGCCTGCAAAGGGTTCCGAACTGTATTTTTTTTTGTGTTGTGTCATGTTTTTTTGTTGTTCACTTTTGGTATTAAATAAAAAAATTATAATTAAAAAAATTAAAAAACGCCTGCCATGTCAAAAAAAAATAAAAACAAGTCAAATATTTGCAGTCGGGGGACCTGTAATGAATTGTTCCAAGTAACCGACCCCGACTGCAAATATTTGACTTGTTTTTTTTTTTTTTTGACATGGCAGGCGTTTTTTAATTTTTTTAATTATAATTTTTTTATTATCTTTATAATCATGATAATAAAACATACTTTTACTCTGGTTAGCCACAAGTGCTGATCGGTCTCAGCGAGGCCCACCACCCGTCTGTCAGCAGCGGCGTCGGCTACGCCCAGCCGCCGGTCTCCAGACATCTGTCTATACATCCACCACAACACAACAACATGCAGGTATGTACAACTTACTAATATCAGTGTTATTTAGTCGAATAGTTTACGTAATAAACTTTAGTGGTATTATTAAAAAACTGCTCACGTCATGTTACTCGCGTTAACGCCGTTATACGTTCATTTTTACAGTCATAAAGTCACTAAAAATTATGACAAACAGAATTTCTAAGGGATAATTTATTTCCTAGTAAAATGACTTGTGCAACTTAGATAGTATTTCCACATCATTATTGTCTCATGAACAGTTCTCAAACTTTCTCTATAACTGTGATAAAAGGTAACAAAATGATCAAGTTGACTATATTTGTTGTTGATCAAACTAATTAAAAGGTTCGATCACCAATACACTAATCATTATTCTTACAGACGGCAAAACCAGGCAGCATTACCCAGGGCTACCCAGTCCAGCAACCGAATAACGTGCAGAACCCCAACATATACCCGAACCGGCATCGTTATTAGCCAATGATCATCCACCGCCACCCTGCCAAGCAGCCGCCACAGCAAAATAACTTGGCGCGTCTAAAAAGAGATAAAAGATAGTTGTAGCGAGATGCAATATACATGCGCCATGTGTGAGACAGGGACGGTGATATGTTGTAGCTCTTCCCAGACGTGCCAAGTTACGCCGGCCGCACTATACTACAATACATGAAGAATTTGTGGGTTTGAATGAGCTGTTAAGATTTGTAACTGAATTTGTTTAAGGTTGGTCTGCGATATCTTGTTTGAATATTGAGGTACCTATTCGATACTGAGGAATCGAGTACTAATCGATTTGATTATAGATAATAGTGAAATAGATTCGTATCTATTTAATATACGGAGAGTATGTTTTAGACGGGAGTTTGTTGTATTTATGTATTTTAATTAATTTATCGTGTTTTACAAATGTGTTGTGTGAATATGCATAGCGATCAACTCCAAAATCAAATAACAGCAATTGAGTTTATTGTTAACAACTTTGCAGAAAATATTGAAACAATATATCGCGAACAATTATTTCATAATTAAGATTACATGTCAAAAAATAAAAATGTAACAACTAAAATAACATAATGATTACTCATGCGGCCTGCTACGTGTGGCTATCCAAACAGTGAAAAACAGGGTTAGGTTGTGCAGTGATACAAACTGTTTTAGTGCAAATACAGTGTACAGTGCAAGTGAACTAAATGCATAAATTTATTGGCAACAAGTATACTATTACATAATACATTATAAGATTATTTTTTTACACAAATACGCCTTACTCGCAATTAATCAGGAATGAAAACATACAATTCAATCTAGAATATTATAATAATAGTTTAAACCATACAAATGACCATATGAAATAGCTGTTAAACCACTGTGCTTTGATGACAAAACTTATGAATAGATAAATAGGAATCATTTGCCTCAATTATTCGATAGCGGGGCAAAACAAAACATAGTAAGTAAGAATGAACTCTGCAGTTAATTTAGTATAATGTACTGATTTTAATTGATAGTATAGTTGTCGCCAATAAAATGCATACTTTATTTTTAAGTTGTACAATGCATAAGTATCTACTGTTAAAAACAATAAGGGCTATTGTTAGTAATTTCGCCGCCAGAGGCGCAAGTCTCGCGTTTCTCCGAAATGTCAAATTCTATAGTTTGTTGGTCGGCCATGACAGCAAACGCGCTAGTGGCGCCAACTAGTGAGCTCAACGGTAGCCCTCATTGTATGAACATTATCAACTACAGTTTTATAGACAAAGACAAAATGTTTATCAAGTAATAACATACTTCAATATTATTCATTAATAAGAAGTAAATGTGTTTATACTCCATTCAAAATAACTGAACTAGCTTTGTATTTTAGTGAACTAATTACTATGGAAAATTTACTTTAATATGTATTTTTCTTTGTAACATAAACAGTAAGCTCCTTTTACTCATGTACATATTATATCCACTTGGGCGTGTCTCAGATTTAACAAGGTAAAAAAAATAAAAATATAAAATTGACAGCAAAAAAAAATGTAATGTTCAATGTACACGGACTGCTTCATGCAGTCTAAGTGCTCGCGGCCTAAATGACACGCACTCTACAGAATTTTCGTTATAGTCAAAGTGCTTCCTATCTTAAAACATTGTCAAATTATGTTAGACTTCTCTAGCCGTTAGTTAAGTAAGATATAAGTTATGAATAGATTTAACAGTTATTGCTAGTTCAGAAAGTTATTTCTATATTAGATTAACTACCATAGGTCTGACGCCATTATTGTGGCATGCACACAATAAAAATAAAATTCGAGACACGCCTTAGTTCTTCCTAATACTAATAATAGTTTTTCATAAGTTAGTTACGACACGGGACTTCAATGATATCAAGTTTAAGAGAACATTTATTTCTAGTTGGTTTCTTATACTGTAGATAAGTTGACGAAAAAAAAAATAGAATCGAACGGTTTGTTTAGAAAAGGAAATAGGTGCAGTTAATAATAACTGTCTTGGAGGGAAATCAAATGATACGGAGCCTGTGTGTAATAATTATGGGAATATATAAGTTTTTAATTAAGCAGAAGTTATATATTTTTTGTTATAATGTTTAGGGAAACAGAAAGCCAAGCTTAATGAAATAAACTTATGAAATGTATTACTTAATGTCAGCTGCTTGTGCCGGTAATTAAATGTTGATAAGTACATGAATTGTTGTTTTTCTGTTCTTAAACCCATTATCTGCCAGAGAGATTGTAGCAGAAGCTACATAAAGAAATAAAGGATTTTGAAACAGATATAAAAAATGAATTGCTGTTCGTTAGTCTCGCTAATTTGGCTAAATTTGGTATTGAATTATTTGTGGAAGCCTAGGGAAGGTTTAAAAGGTGAATAAATATGAAAATGTTCGGAATAAAAAAAAAGACAATTTGTTTTAAGTTTATTTTATACAAAAGTTCAGGCTTTTATTTATCGATTGAGGCAGTACGAAGTCTGCCGGGTCAGCTAGTCTATATACAATAAAAATGAATTGCTGGTTGTTAGTCTCGCTAAAACTCGAGAACGGCTGGACCGATTTGGCTAATTTTGGTATTGAATTATTTGTGGAAGCCTAGGGAAGGTTTAAAAGGTGAATAAATATGAAAATGTTCGCAATTTAAATAAAAAAAATACAATTTGTTTTAAGTTTATTTTATATTAATTGAGGCAGTACCTACGAAGTCTGCCCGGTCAGCTAGTTTAGAATAAATAATGCCGTTCTATCTTCTGTGATTAGCAGAAATTTTACTTTTTCAATTTCAAATCTAAACTACTATATCGATTGTTACGAATATTGCGATTACGTTTACTTTTCCAAGTTAAAATAATAAAATATACTTCATAAACAAAAAAATATCGTCCGAATACGATCGCTACTTCTGAAAAATATACCTACGTAAAGAAACACACATCTAAGAACAATCAACCTCATTGAAATAGTCTTTATTTCTAAATAGGTTTATTTTAGTGATTTGGTGCAAATGTAGCTCGAATTTGCGCAAAAAACACCAGTCTTAAACCGCCCTTAAGTTACGTAGTCGATATTTCAGCGAAGGAGATAATAAAAAACTAATTAACTTTTACCTTTTATGAAAGAAATTGAAACGTTAATTGGCGAGTTCTCGAGTGGGTGTTATTCAATTAAAGTTGTGAAAGTTTCCGAAGGGATTTATGGAGAGTCTTTGCAATTTGTTGATCTGTATCGATGTACATTTAGTTTGGATTGCGTAACTTGATATTAAGATACGGCTTTGAAACTATGAAGTCAAAGTTACGAACACTTTGTACATAAAACAGCAAAGTAATTATGAGCATATAAAATTAACTTCATCATTAAATTTCCAGTAGGATCATAATCTTCCAAATTGCCTAAAATATAAACTAGTAGACACACTTAGGATCACGGCTTAGGATTTACGAAGGAACTAAGAACACATTAGATACGAACGGTGAATGAACTCACAAATAAGTGCCCACCTACCTACCTAGTAAATAAAGGCCTACCTAAGTCTTGTAATTGTACTTAAGACCTAAGTCTCTCGTTCCTAGTCTTATACAGTTGTGTGAAGTCAACATAAGAACACGCAGTTGAATAAAGCTAGATTACAAAAAGGAGGTTTAGTATAAATAACTTTAAATTAGTTTAAATATTCCTATGATCTAGTGTCACTGCCAGTTTATGATGTCTAATCAATTTGACAATGTCAAAACAAAAATAATTTACGTAATAAATTCCACAGCTAAATTCACCGAGTAGAATGGCTAAATTCTTCGTTCCGTGAACAGGAACCAAAGCTAACTCCGGAAATTGTGCGCCAAATTGTAAAGTGCAAGGTAGGTAAGTTTTTTACCGTAGGTAGTACCTAGTCCCTTTAGATTTAAATCCTGTTATGTTTATGCCTAAGACTGCTCATGTAGGAGTGGATTTAAACTGCTTATTAGGTAGGTACTATCCAATTTGCAGGCAACCTAAATCGTATCTTCCTAACAAATTAGGAAGCAGTGTGGTCAGGACCACTAAATCGCCAACTGCAATTACTTAAAACCAATCTATTGAAATTCCATCTTCTAATTTTCTAAACATTGCTTTAGGTACCTACGTATTCGCGATCATAAAGTCTGTGTTATTTATCCTAGTGCAGGGAAATATTCCTCCTAAAATCCAGGTGTCTCTATTTGAGCCACTTCACACCAAACTATTGTAATTTTCTGAACAAGTTTTCTAATTTGACCTACTTTTTATAGAAGTTAGGCATCTATTTACCGACCCTTTTTATTCATCTTCACTGGACCGTGTAATTCACGCAGTTGAAAGAAATCAGCATATAATATCCCGCATGATTGCAATGCGTCCACATAAACGAATGAATGGAGGGTGGGCCGGGAGTCCGGGAGGTAGGTGCACCCCTTTGCCCGTTTGACCTGCAAGTAGGTCGTGTACCGATCGATGCACCACTGCATCTTATTCACTCTAAACCTTTGCAAACAGAAAGCGTCCATCACGAATATACCGTATTCAAATAAAATTATATGTGAAGGTAGGTACCTATTCATGTCTTTAAGTTCTTTGCGCGTAAATATCAAATCGTCACTAAGTACCTATGTCTTATGTACCTAAAGATATGGGCTGAAATTATCAGTTAAATGATGAAGTCTAAGTTTAGTAGATATGAATAAAACATACGGTAAGAAGGCATTAAATTTATAAAAATTTCGGCATCGGATAACAATCTTTACGATAAAAGTTAGCAACATTGGCATTGAACTTATCCTTGACCTCTTATGGTAACTATTCGAAGAGAATTTTTCTAGTTCCCGAGGAAAGTCTCATGGACTTTGTCCGTCCTGGAAGGCGAAAGGGCAACCTGTAACCTTACCAGCTAAAACCACCGGGGTGCTTCTCTCTTTCCAGACCAAGCTATGTTACGCGGTAATAAATCTATCATTAGTAGGTACCTAGTTAATTTTCTTCAGTTCCTGGATTACATATAAAATGCAAGAAAAGTTTACAAACGGTTTAGGTACTTAAACTTAAACAGGTTTACTTTTACATTCATATTTGGCCAAAAAAAAAAACGCTAGCAAAGTTTGGGAGCTACCTCAATATACTTACTAAATTAATTCACCGGAAATATATTTAAGGTAGCCTGCCCTTGAATAAGTATTAACATAACTAAAATGAATTACCTATTAAGAATTTCATAACAATGAGCGTTTATGCGAAATCGTAAAATATTCATAGCTTTCTTATTCGTTAGGCCTTTCGTTCAATGCCCTGCGATTATCTTAGGGTTAGTAAAAAAGAGTTTTGTGGAAATTGGTAGCTGAAAGAGGTACCTATTCTACATTTAGATAGCTATCAAAATTAAGAGATGTTTTTGTAATGAATTATGTTTTAGTTGGTAGGTACCTAGTATTTCTTCGGTTCTAATTCTGTAACAGCTTAAAACTAACAATTACGAAATGTATGTAGCACACCTAGTTACTGAACAAGATATTTATAATACGTACCTACTTTAATAGGTACATTTTGTAATTTTATATCTGTTCAGTAATTCCGTTTTTTCCTATATCAAAAAATGCCGTTAGAAACAAACATTTTCTAAACAAATACAGGTTTTAAAAATTTTCGGAATAGGAAATCTTTTAAATTAATCGACGAGTACTTTTTAATATTTAAATAACTTTCCTTCGTTTCTACGAACACGGATTATAAGTCATAAAGCATTAATTATAACTTGGGAGCGATTCCTTGCAAGTGATCCGCTTACCTTTCAATGTGTAGGTACTTACGTACTTACCAAGTTACTACCTAAGCCTTCTATTCAAATAGGATTAATAGTTGGCAACTTATAACGATATTAGACTAAAGTCGGTTTACTGACACTATTTACATGACATAAATAGGTAGTTACCAATCGCAAACTAAAGGAAATATAACGTGGAAATAACTTTTTCTCGCTACTGATAGACGTCGCGCTTCGACGCACCTAACTATGTAAACAATCGCATACATAAGTATAAGTTATAATATGTATAAGTATAGTGTATCAATTAATTAGTTTTTTTTATTGTGTTGTACTTCACGCTGAAAAAGTCAATATTACTATACAAATTCAATAGGGCAAGCCAGATCATGTGGTCTCAGTAGGCAAACTTTTCAGCCTAATTTATCGCCATAAATTTTCTTAAATTTTGTTACATGGTCGTATTACCCTAGATACAAGTAGCGGGGATTCTGTAAACAGATTGGCCTAAATTACGTTGGTGGAGTCGTCGAGTAAATAAATACTAATTCCATTTCGCGAATGTTTCGTTGGTACCGAGTGGAGAACTAAGATGTTTGTTGATTACAACGACGATGGCTAAATCAATTTTGGGATACACTTAAATTCAAAGCAAGTTGCTGTTCCGAAGCTGGAATTGCAGGAATTGTAATGTGTATTTTTATTAGAACGTGTTTTGTAGCGCTATTTTGTAATTTGTGCTATTTATTAACCGACTTTAAAAAAAAGGAGAAGGTTCTCAATTCGGATGTTTGTATGTTTTTTTTTAATTTAAGGAACACCGTTCCCCTATTGACTAGATGTATGTACTTTCTGTGAGAATAAGAAATGGGAAAACAAAATATGAATTTACCAGTTTGATGTACAGTCAGCATCAAAAGTCGATGACCATATTCAGATTTTCAAAATCGCTGTACACCGTATTATATCTAAATCGCTCAACATGACAAGCGCCAGAAATGAATGAACATCATAAAAGTTCAAAATTAACTGAACGCTTCTCGTCAAAGGTCACTGAACACCATTTTGTCAAAAATTGCTGATCGTTATAATATCCGAAAACATCATCATTTCCAAAAATCACGCAGTTTCTCATCAAATTCATAACGTCGACTTAGTTTATGATTTTTATAGTTACGATTGAATTAGAACCAACCTAATCTGTATTCATATAAGACTCATTTTCAAAATTCACACAAATTCCGTTTTAATTCAATTCAAACCTCGATAGAAGTAAATCGATTGAACAAAGGAGTATTTAGTGTTACTTGTTACAGCAGTAGTCACACTAGTTTGACACCTATCATATTCCTCAAGCTAGGTTTAACCGATAATAGTTATCAATTGCGCTTTAGTGATAAATAAACATTATAATGCCGTTTAATGATCATATTACTGCACATGAACGTCACAGAATAGTGATATTGCGAGAAGAAGGACTTTCTGTTGCCGAAATAGCTAGAGAAGTGGGAGTTGCTGTAAGTTATTTTATGTATTTTGAGATTATACAAGATGTAACAATGAGAAGATGTTTTTAATATACTATGAATAATATGAGATTACATACATCCAAATTGTTGTGTTCCAAATGTATTCAGTAGTTTTATCGTGATGAATAACAAACATATAAACTTTGACATTTATAATATTAGTAAGAAAGGATTAATACCAAGACTTATAACAAACACGCGTATTCGTCACACGAATGTTTGTCCTAAGTCTAGCAGGGTAGAATCAAACTCGGACGCATAGCGTAGGGTCACTTCCGATCAATAAGGTGTTAGGTTCTAATGCAGATTTTTTTATTTTTGTAGCGTAACACCGTGTACTTGTGGATAAGGCGATGGGATAATGAAGGAAACGTTGATGAAATTAAGAAGACCGGTAGACCAAGAAGAACTTCAGGAACACAGGACGTAAATATCATTCGTCGATTCAGAGAGTCTCCGTTCCTTCAAACCAGAAATGTAGCTATAGCTAACAATATTTCTTTAAGCACCGTTCGTCGACGTCCACGTCCACGAAGCTGGTATACATTGCCGAAGACCGGCCCGTAAGTTAAAATTGACTGCTCGACATAAGTTGCAAAGACTTCAGTTTGCAGAACGATATTTAAATTTTGATTTTTCGAATGTAATATTTGCTGATGAAAAGACCTTTAAATCTTCTCAACATGGTCGAATTACGTTATGGAGAATTAATAATTCCCGTTATCAAGAGGAGCACTTAATAGAAAATAGATCCAGTGGAAGGATTTCTGTGGGTCTTTGGGGGTGGATGAATAAAAGTGGACCAGGGGAACTGATAGAAATTGGTGGTCGGCTAAATGGCGAAGGCTACAAAGACATCTTGCAAGATGTTTTACTGCCCACAGCACAAATAATGTTACCTGATATGGCCCCATTACATTTCATACATGACAACTGTTCAATCCACATGGCCCGAGTGTGCAGAGCCTGGTTCCGGGATAACGCTGATCACATTGTCGAAATTCCATTCCCACCAAAGAGCCCGGACCTTAACCCCATTGAAAACTTATGGGGGCTTATGGTCCAGGCTTGGGATGAAAGCACTCCTCGAACAAGGGAAAATCTACTAAATCACGCCATAGAAATCTGGGAAGATTTTAGAGGACGAGATACTTGTGCAAATATGATAAACTCCATGCGAGAACGTCTCCAAAATGTCATCGATGCCAATGGGGGACACACTAGGTTTTAATTCTAAGTACCGTAGTTTAGGCCTAATCATAATTGTAATTGATAAAAAATTAAACCTTGTTTTTGTTTATAAAACATTGATTTGATTTTGAAAGTTTAAATTTGTTGATTTTTAATAAAAACAAATAATAATTATTAACTGTATTGATTTATCGAACCATTTAATTTAATTTAATTTATAATAAATAAAAGGGTGGTGATTTACATGTGCATGTGTCTACTTAATTTATATACCAAACATATATACCTACCGAAAAAAAATACACACACAATATATTAAACCCAAAAAACATTTCATTTTGTTCAGGTTTTTTACTATAACTTTGTTTAGCGACTTTTGAAAAGTGATGGTCACCTACTTATGCCCTTTTATGATGTTCATTCATTTCTGGCGCTTGTCATGTTGAGCGATTTAGATATAATACGGTGTACAGCGATTTTGAAAACCTGAATATGGTCATCGACTTTTGATGCTGACTGTACACTTTATGAAAACTTATTTGGATGCGCATAGCACATATTGATTTTAGGTAGGCAAGCAACTTGAAAGATCTTTAAGTTGTTTGCTTGTAAGTTAAAACTTGCCTATCCTTCAAGTGGCTTGTTTTCCTTTCTGAAAGCCTTGCAGAATCTAAGGCTACCTGTACACTCTCTTATCTCACCATAGAAATATAAATACATCAATGGCTCTCAGAGCTAATCACAGATTGACGCACATAGACCGCTCTCGCGCGTAAAGCGCCTTCTGCCCCTTTCTTTTTGAAAATAGCCGACACAAATGCAGTAGAACTTCGTCAAGCAGTCCGTGTGTGGACGACCTTATATAGAGAGTGTACCCTGCAGAGTGTACATTTAGTTCAGCTTGTTTGACGAGCGGATTTCCGCCTGCAGTGTGTGTTCTAACTTCCAAGAAGTTCCGTTTATCTTGTGAAGGCATACAAACGTGACATAGAGCTGGAGTTAGTTGTACCTTAAACCTTGTTATGTTTAGAGTCGAGATGGTTTCAGTGATAGATGGGGATGAAGTTAAGTACCTCTACCTACCTACAGCATCCGTTTCGTATAATAGAAAAAGTATAACAATATTATATTGGCCTGTAGGCCATGTGTAGGTGTACCACAAGGCCACGTAAGTAATTAATAGTAAGTAGTTTAATTTAACATGATTCTAGTTCGTAAGTATTATTTATTAGAAGTAAATGTAAACACGTACCTAGGCCTGTTTTCATACATGCAAGTTTCTCATACCAAACGTATCAAACCTTTTCAGTACTGAATAATATTTAAAAGTCGACTTGTAATAACACTACTTGCTATTAAGAACCAATATGTTTTGTTATATAGCGGTATATGTAAGTAAGTCCACGACCGATTATTGATTATAACTAACTTAGCATCTAAAAATAAGAAAGGGAGAGTTGAGATCTATAAGTTTAATTAAATTTAATTTTCAATCGCGCAATTGTCTAACTGCAGATAGTACTGAACTGTACCTTTACAAAGGTATGAATGGTGAATATAAAAGGATCGTAATCTCCAGTGAGCGGTTGTGAGCGTGACAAAACGATTCTGGGGCCCGAGTCCGCTATTTTAAGTCAGTGAGTAGCGAATTAATAAACGTTCCAGTACTTCCAGTGTACTTGTTTTTGTGCCTAATTTTCGTATTCAGATAATTTTAGTTTAATGACAAATGTACACCTAGTTGCCACTGTTGTCATTGTAGGATTGCAAGGGACTGATTGAGAGATTGAGGTATTTTTATGATAAAACTTACCGTTTTGCTGAAAATCGCGAAAAACTCATTTTTTTCAGCTTGGTGGGAATTGATGTAGCTTCGAAAGTCTAAATCGACCGGACTAAAGTAGTTATGGGTGAATAAAATATTAAAAATTTTCACAAAACTTTTAAAGGTTGCTGTCTTGAATCTTTCGTTTTGGTTCCATTAGTAAGTTAAATTATTTAGGTAAAGTGCAAAATTTACCAGCAACTTTTCTGCTGCCTGCCTTTTTATAGCATAGCCTATAGAGTTTTCACTAACTTTCAGATACCATTAGATACTCTTTCATATTTAAAATTTGTTCATAAACAACGTAGGTATTTTACCTACCCATAAAGAAAAGTATTTATTTATATGGCACATGACTCTTGTTAGTTTTAATACACATACATACCAACAACCATTTAAAACAGGTCATTTTCTCCGTGACACTGAAACAATGTTAGTTATATGCTTACTTGCATGGCGACATTTATTGGACTATTGCCAGATATCGAACAAGGAACAAACAATAGCAAAGCATTAGCGACAAGATTGAGTGATGTAATAGGTACTGTCGCTTGCTATACGTATAGGTACTCTTTAATGTATTAGAAATAATTGCACAGAAAATAGTATGAACGGTTTATCTGTAGGTGCTGAGGTTATTTTAAATTTGGCTTTGAAAGATGCAGACATTGCTTGAGATTTTAAAACTTAGGCTACCTGCATACTCTTATATCTAGGTTTATTGACCAAAAGCAAGTTATTTTCATTGAAAACTCAAGTCAATATTTTCACCCGCATAATTTGGAAAGTGCTCTCCTAGCTTTCTGTTTGATTAATCGTTCTTCATTTGTTTTAACGTTACGTAATGTAATTACAATTATTACAAAAGTTCCTACTAAGCAGATTGAACCAGAAATGTTATTTATATATAGAAAACAATTTGTTACAGTACTACGCGTTATTCCGCCGCCTTTCATCTGTTTTCCTTTCATGTTAATGTTGGCTTGTTTACCTTCCTCATGTGTTTTATTTAATTTCATATTGAGATGCTATGTAATAGAAATAGGCACTGACTTTTTGTAGGTATTGATATTGTCGACATTTTAATTAATTATAATAAACAAAATTTTGTCACTGGGCCATACATACCACACATAATAATTAAATTAAATACATTTATTAGTTTTTCTCATTTCCTTTATAATCGTACAAAATAACTTAAATTCTTTTCGACTAATTATAAAAACAAGTAAGGTTACGCTAAAGTAACTTTTATGCTTTCCTTTTAGAGAAGTTAAGTACTGCTTTTATTCAAACAATACATTTAGGATTTATTCATGTGTTTTGTATAAATTGAAATTGTTTTAATTTTTTTGTACCCGTCCCAAACAGCATTTAGGTCACAACCCCGGTTACGAGACAAAACTCTCACGTGACAAAGTTAAAGTTATATCATCTATCTGAGTAGCCCTTTCTTTGTTATCTAGCATCTAGCATCCAGACACCTTTGTCCTCTAATATCAGAAGGGCACACATTGATAACACCTTACCTCAAAGCAATAGAGTTCAATTTCGCACTTACGTCATCTTGCGGAGATAAATGCGCAGGCGTAAAGCTATTGACTGTCCCCCTCCCTGAATGTAGTGCTCACAGGACCGAAATACCTTTATTTTGGTCCTTTGAGCACTATATACAACTTCATTGTGAAATTTATTTCCTAATAAACTTCAGTATCGTGTCTTTAGTAGAAACTTTGGTCTTTAGAGACGCTTTTAAGTAGCGAACGTTGTTCCGGGGAAGTTTTTCCGTCAAAATTATAGATAAAAGAGATTGATTTGGTATCTTAATGCCTACTGTTACCGAACTTTTATTTTATTAAAAAGTTTTGTTGACTGTATCCTGACATGCAATGAGTTGGGAAGTTTAACTGAAAAAGCAATTAAAAGTTTCGGTAAATTTTTATTTGGATGTTTCTATTGTTAGTTTTAGACGCGTAGGTTTTTCATGTAATAAGGTCTTTCTTTTGATGTTTTGTGGAGTGTTCCACATTGTTGTCACTTTGGCCCAACAGTTTTCGGACATACGGCAGATGTGGACTCCACAAAACATCAAAAGACCTCGTGGCCGGCCCAGGAGGAGATGGCGGGACGAACTTGACTCCTTTTCAGCATTATGGAACACAATAGCTCTAGACTGGGAGAATTGGAAGAAAGAAAGGGAGGCCTTTGCCCTGCAGTGGGGCGACAATGGCTGATAATAATAATAATAAGGTTTTTCTAAAAATTAGAACTACTAACTTATATCACAAAAGTTCTGCTTTTCCTCACTAGTAATGAATAATAATAATAATATTTCGGGACACCTCACACACAGTTATCTGATCCCAAGCTAAGCAGAGCTTGTGTTATGGTAACCAGACAACTGATAAATATACGTATATATTTCTAAATACATACATATTATAGATAAATTACACCCAGACACAGTACAAATGATCGTGCTCATCACACGAACATTTGTCCTGGGTAGGAATCGAACCCACGACCTCCGGTATAGCAGTCAGGGCCACTAACCACTAGACCAACAATCCCGTCTTTTTTTTAAATTTTAAAATTAAAATCGCTCAATTATTTTTCTTAGATAACATAATAATAATAACTTGCGAGAATTCGAAAAACTGGCAGAAAATACCAGTATTTTATATTATCGCCAGGCATTTAAGTCTCCAATTAATTAAATTCCAGTCTTTCATTTCCGTTATAATACCTATCATATTTCTTGCGCTAGGAAATTCAATAGCGGTAAGTATATTGATACTGTACCTAGATATTGCAGTTTCTATTTCTATCCTCGAAGGGATTCGACGCTGTTCACGTTTTCATCAATATATGATCAGGTTTCTCCTGGTTATAGTTTGTTCATACATTTATTACTCTGTAGACGAAGTTTGGATTAGTTGATCATATTTAAAATTAGTTTTGGTCACTATTTTGTGAACTTCACGTATTAGAATTTACGAGTAACTAATCTATACTTATATACTTTTACAGATTCATTATAATGAATCTGTAAAAGTGAAAATTCTGTACATTGAAAATAAAATAAAAAAATGGCGGGGGGTGTTACTAGACCGACACCGATCCCAAAAGTGTGAAAAAAAAAATTTTTGTCTGCCTGTTTGTTCAGGTATCACGCAAAAACTACTGGTTCGATTACGATGAAACTTGGTATAATTATTCTTTATTATCCTGGGCACCACACTGGGTAGTTTTTATCCCGGAAAAGTATAAACAATAAAAAAAAAACTTAATTTTGCAGTTAAAAACTCATTGATAAGTTCCGTCATCCACGCGATCGAAGTCGCAGGCACAGCTAGTAGTACAATATAGATGACTATACTATATAAAATTATGTACAGTATAGTCATCTTACATAGCATAAAGAATAAAAAAGGATCTAAAAGAAAAAAAAGGCTCATTGTTTTCGTCTTTATCTCAAAAGATTATTACTACAAGGATCCTATTACTTACCTTTTTATAAAAGAATTGTACAAATGTATATTTTGTAATGAATGAAATGTAAGTACGGTACGGGTACGAATGAAATGGATTTTACGGTAAGCGTACCTACTAAAAATATGAATGGCCGAAATCGCGTAGGTGTTGCGCAGTTGCCATCGCCCATCGGGGTCCCGCTTTGTCCTTCGTATCCTTAGGGGATATAAGTTTGCTTTTAGTTATTTGGTAGTATGGTTCTTGAAATGAGATTCTGTAACCATTTTAACCTTTTAAATGGGTATACGCTAATACTTAATCCCAGAAGCGTTTCAGATTTAAATGCTACACAAAAGGAGGATTAAAATAATTATGACTTTTCTTATTTACCCTATACTAAGTACCTATTATCTGTATAGGCTATAATAATAATAATATATGTCAATGGTATGCAATCACTTCAATACCCTTTCATGTGGTACTGGGTTTATTACTCGAATTTCAAAAGCATTTATAATTTACAGTTTTGAAATAAGTTCTAAACCATTTCAAACAAAATCCAATCGAATTTCGAAATCTTTTTCCTTTTTTAATTTTACAAAACGATTTTATGTCCCAATTTTAAATTCGTGGCGCATGACGTCACGAGCGATTTATTCTTCCAAGTTCAGGGGTAGAGCAATACAGAGTTATTGCTTCGTGAAACGGTGATACTGTTTACTGTACGAGCTGTTTGCTTCATGTTGATTTTATTAGCTGACGGTTTCTGTAGTGTTGTTCCTATAGAGATAAATGACGTCATTCGTTGTGTTAGCTCGGTAATGTTTCGTATAAGGGATTCAAATCCAACATTGAAGCGAATTTCTTATTTTTATGTTATTGTCTGTTATATTATTTAATTATATTTTATTTATAAAAAAATATTTTTTCTATGTTGGTACGATTAAACTATAAATAAAGGTAAAATGATTCAGCTAAGTACTATGCCTAATATTAAAGTTGTATTGTTGTAAAGTCTATAAGCAACTTTTCACGACCCCTGTTTAATAAAAACTTTAATGCCTAACAAAAATCTAACAACAAAAGTTTCGAAACTCTAAATAACATTTCAAATATTTTATTAACTCTGCGTATCTACTTAACTTCATCAAAAACCCTTTGTGGTTTAGGTCATAAAAGGTTTCAGACAGGCTGTAACTTATGCATACATACCTACCTCATTTATTTTCTGTTTTACGTAAACTTCGTACATAGAGTCAATACCAATGGCTATTTTAAACTTTAAATTATTACTCAATATTGATTTACCGATCAATATTGCACAACGCTTGCACAAGAGTAGAGTTAATTCTTAAGACATGGCCTCTTTCATTCTGTTGACTTTCACAACTTATGACAAGACTTAACAATATGCAGATGCAATTTCTCTACGTTGCAGTTGTGTAGAAATCCTAAAACCATGATTGATTATTTAACATCGACTTTGTTCTATTCTCTAGCCTTTTAGTCAATTCTGGTTATCAGTGTTACTTTTATATACAGGGTGTTAAGAAACCCCTGTCCGATCCGTTAAGGTGTTGTTAGGTATCGATATCTGATTACAAAAATGTGTAAAAAAAATGAAAATGGAAAAAAAAAAATTTTTTTTTTTTTTTTTTTCGAATGTCGAGAGAGAGAGACTCTGCGTCGTCACAGATGCTACCTTATTACCAAATAAAAGGCCCCCAAAAATACCGACGAAATTGGTGTTGTAGTTTTTGTTTTATTCTCAAATTTAGGGAATTTCGGGGCAAAAAATGGTTATTTCAAAATCCATTATTATTGTTTCTATCATGAATTTTCCAAATTTGATATTTTATTTCGGCCTGTGATTGTGAACCCTCTATCACCCTTTCGGGTCGGACAGGTGTTTCTTAACACCCTGTCCTGTCCTGACATGTTAAATAAGTTTATCAGCTGAATCATTTAAGGCAGGAAGCCGACCCCAACGTAGCTTGAGAAAAGGATAATCATGAGATCGACTGTGTAGTATAAAATTTTCGTGTTCTTACAAAATTTAAATCTCATTCATAAATAACCAATATTTCAAATAAATCCGTGCAAAAATGGACCAGTTGACTGTTCATTATCATATCGATTAACATACTTTATACTACCCCTTAATATTCCCTGTGGGAACCAATCTATTAGGGCTGAAACGTCCCCCACTGCCAAGGTCACATCGATCGAAATATCGGGACAAAGGGACGCAGCTACCTACCAATCATTCTGTCTCTTTTTAACGGAAAAATACCCGATGGAAATCGTGAGCAGACTGTTGGTAAACAAAGAAAAATGGTCCCTTATTAAAGTTATGAGTCCTGTTTTGTTATGTAAGTAATACACTTATGTTGTAATTTATTATCATAATTTGCATTTGTTTGGTACAGATAGCATTGGGGTTACATATTAGATACACTAACCAGAGATTCCTTAGATATTTTTTTTAAGAGTTTGTGTCGGTAAATATTGATGAAGCAAAAATGTGTAACCTAAACGGTTTAAAGAAAAATGCTGTAGGTGTAAACTGAAATAATGAGAAAATTTCAATTTATGATTTACTCTCTTATTTTTTTATTTACTTTTGGAATTTTAAAATACTGGATGTATACTGGAGTATGCAACCCAGTGGTTGCGATTTTCTGACTTTATTTCAGTAAATATTAATGCGTTTCTGGAAGCAAGAATCTTTAGAGAGCTTAAAGCTTGCAGGATTAAGTTAGTTACGGATTCAAAGTGCATTTGTTAGATGCAATTTCCCTTTATGCAAGTCGAAGGTATAAAGGAGGTTCTGTCTCTTGTCTACGTTACTTGTTTTGACTGACGACTCAAGACACTACCTCAGGTTAATTTAAGCGCTAGAAGCCGAGCTCGATGCTATTGCAGTGTGTAAATGATTCAACATGCATATTCATTTTTTACTTTCCACGATTATTTATCTCATGCAGGTTATGTTTTTCACTACTACGTGAAAATACGTATATTCATAATATTTCACAATCATAAAACTTATTTTATCAATCAATGCAGGTTTCAGGTTATAAATTATATTATGATCATGATGAGTAATTGTATGTCATTACGTGTAACTATGGGTGTATACCTGAAAATAAACGTATTTTAATTTAATTTAATTTAATATTATTGTTCGTTGCAGAAACGGTATACAAAACCCGTTTCTTTTTCAATTTTCCGTTTTATTGAACTTGACTCTTATGTAGCGCAATGTCTGAAGAGATGAAAATCGCGGGCGTGTTCCTCGCGTGCCTTGGGTCCTCTACGCCGTAGCATGGGCTACGGCGCTACGACGTTGTTTTCGCTACGACTTTTTATTTTTGGTTCATGTTCATTGCTGGTCTATACTGCAGTGTTTGATAAAGTTGGGAGGTGATGCAGTAATGGTTGGTGTTTTTGTTGTATTTGCAATTTTATCGCATTGCATATAAGGTGGATTTTTGTTGGTAGCTAGAACGGTCCCCGCCGGCCGGCAAGCGTGCGCCTCGTCGTGTTTACATTACAATGATATAACGTATCATGTCAGTCGATAAATAACTTCGGTGAAGCTTAATTTTACGGTTATTGATTTCTGTTTATGTAGTTTCCTTCATAAACAAATTTTGTTCTACTTTCCGGAACATAAAAGCTAAAATTACCGTAAATTCTGACATACCGTCTTCAAAAGAATAAAATAAGTTAGATAAAGATCGTTAGTTATTAACACAAGAAAAATGCGTGCAAGTAAAGTACCCAAAAAAGCATTAATATAAAACGGTATAAAATAAATCGACCGAAATTACTGCGCAATATCTGTTACGTTCTAACAGATTCTTAACTCAATCATAACTCTACAAAAACTCTACAATAGAAAAGTTGAACTAACCCTTATAATTGTCTCATTTCCTATCTTAGTACGAGTATTGATAAAATATTCGCTTGATCAGGCGGCTCCACCCAACCTCCCCTACTCCCATCTTCAGTCGACATCGCAGGCCGCTTGCGAACGGACGTCCATCCGCCATTTTGAAACCGCGGCGCCATTCCGTGCATTTCCTACTCATTCGCAAATATAATTGTGTAATAATCGTGTTTTAACGCTGTTTCTATAGCGGTAAGTCTATTTTATAAGTAATTCTATATTAATATAGTTTTTTTGGAGAGTTTTGTTGGGATCGTTCCTCAAGGACGTTATTGTTCGTGCATATGCACTGTATATCTATTTTCTAGTGTATAAGTACTTCCGACATTTTGTCATTTGAACACTTTTCGTGGTGAATGTAATTTCGTTGAGTAATGATGACGTTAGGCTTTAGTGCCTGAAGGTAAATAAAGGAACTAGAGACACCGTTTTCTTTTTTAATGATTATTGATTTAAGTTATGATTTTATGTTTCTATTCGTTAAAAGGCCGGTAAAGTTTATATTAATCATGCGATATTTTGAATCGTTTTGAATAGAAATGAAATGTAATTATTTATATTTTGTACATTTAATTTGATTCTATTATTTTGTTAAAAAAATAAAGATATATCTAAAGTTTTTGTTAGAATTTGTAACTATACGCCAGAAATAAAACAAAAGACGAACAAAACACATTATCCCATGCCACCCTATTCTACTGCGCATAAAATGCCTACTTGCGTCCACCGCCCAAAAACAAAAACTCAGCTGCAATACAAACATGAGACCTCAAGTAAACTTAAATTACATCACAAGGTTTTCCTGCGTCCTAAGTTACAGAATATTAGTCAATATGAGCGCTGACACGCCCACCACCGATCAACGAACTCCGCGGTAATCGGGTCAACCACCAAGCAGTTCCGATGCCACTTTGTTATGTAAGCATTCGTTTAATAACACCTCCGTGGACGTCTATACTGTTGACGTTCTTATAAACAAAAGAAAAGTTTTCTACATTATTATTGTAGGGATTCTAGGACCACGCGTGAGGGTTCCTATTTCGAAATTCTTTCGATTTGAAAACAAGTATTTCCTGGAGATTTATTCATATGTTGTGTGCTATATACACATCTGTAGGCTATAATTACGTAGGCTAGTTACTAAAGAACTAGCCTACCTAGTTTTAATATTACACAATACATGTTGTGTAATATTGAAACTATCTTCAATTGTTTCCTGACTCTTGACCATAGACAAAGCAAATTCCAATAAAGTAAATTGTTTTGGTATTACCTTACGTACAACGACGAGGATCACATGGTTATATTTAGTCATGTTTTATCGACATTCTCATTTCATATTATATTTTACATAGCCTTTTTCCAAGATACGTTGGGATCGGCCTTCAGCCTCACCGGTTTCAGCTGAATGTCTATACTTATCATTCCGCTTCCTCAAAGTACCTAACACGGTAAATCATATTCCTTTGACAATTTCCACCTATTCTTGATCTAATTCCGCTGTTGTTGTCGCATGGATCAATACTCTTTTTATCATTAATTATAATTATTATAGTTTAATCAAGCACTCTATCTAACAATGAAACAGTGACGTTGTGAATGTCTAATGAAGGAAAAATGAACATATTTTACTTAATTTTTGACCTTATATATAAAATATTGAAACTTAAATATAATTTTGTGTCCTATTAATGAATCTTTAACAAAAATACTAAAAGATCTTAGAATATTTTTGAAAAACATCTTAGTTTTGGTGGTCGATATGGACCAGATCAGGCAAGCGTAATCCTGAACGCCGGAGTTATGTAGGAAGTAATGCGCAAACGACTCCTGCTCAGACAGGACCCGTGTATTTTTGGTCACTGAAATCCGACCTTTCCCCATACCGTGCTCTTTTGGAGTTGGTTGAAGCCGAACGAAAAAAAGGAACACCGTAGATTAAAAAACCACAAAAAAAAACAGGCGCAGTCATAAATTCTCTTTCTGATTTTTCGTGACTATTTCTTCCATTATCAATTACATCCACTTTAATTTACTTCCCAGCAATAACGCTAGAGCCGGGTCATAAAAATAGCATTTGTTATGCAAATATTTTTTATTACACGTCGGAATGCCATACGAATATAATTCTAAATGTCTGGTGGCCAACGGAAAAGGAAGTGGGGGTCTAGTAGGCCATAATTATAAAGGGCAATAGCACTAGGTGGCGATAGTTAAAACAGACCTTGATTTAAAAATAGGCTGACCTTTCTTGACGTCTTGTAAGGTGTTTTATCTGCAATCAGCAATTTTATTTACCACTGTTTTGGATGAGTAAATGAGCAAGCGTGGTGATCAATGCTGGTGCCTTCTCTACGTGGAAAGAGGCCTGTGCCCTGCAGTGGGACGTTATAGGCTGGTATTTTTTTTATACAGTTTTGGATATTCACTTGGTATTAATGAATCAATAGATTTTCGAATTCTGCGGTCTGTTTTTTATCGGAAAACCAACATTTAGTTGTACACAGCCTAGAATGCAATCGTGAATTGAAGACAGAAGCCGTATAAATGGTCTAGCCTTGATATATCTCGAAGAGTAAATCTGAATTTATTGCTAAGGCTATTCATTCGTTCTAGGCAAAATAATTCTGTTCTGTTTTGGCTTTACTGAGCCCATTTTGTTATGCTCATCTCTCACAGCACAGTCCTTGTGGAAAAAAAATAAAAAGAGAACAATCTTTTAGGCAGTTTGCAATACCGGTCGAAGGATCGTGAGATTAGTTTTATGAAAATACACATAATAATATGACATGCAAATGGCAATAATAAGGCATGTCTAACTTTCACTTACCGTTAAGGACCCTATTCGAGGTGCAGGAGATTTCTAGAAAGCATACCACCGCAAGTGGTTTCTTTCTCGACTGGTGCAATTTTTCGTTATCCTGTACAGGAAAGTCTGCCCGCCTGCTTAATAGCGACCAGTAAAAATGAGCCATTAGGCTGGTTCTCTGATATTAATCGGTAACTTCAGAATATTACATTCTCTTTATATTTACCATACGATATCTATAAACACGTAAAGTGCTTATCGTTTTTATCGGCCAATAATGTTCCATTTATAAGCCTAAGTAAATCACAGTTTATTTTTATTAATCGTATCGCTAGTTTGGTATTTATGAGACACTACGTAGACGTTACTTTTTACGATTCTTCTAAACAATGGTAATTCATAAATAAAGCCAATAATTATTTACAAATAGGGAGAGACCTATTTAATGAAAAAGAGTTACATAGAAATTATTCTTGTACCAATGGTTGCTTAGTTGCGATATTGACTTATAAATCACATAGGTACACAAAGATCACCCAATCTTCACAAACATTACACATTAAAATTCGGTATTGGTACAAGATGCGGGATATTGCATAGTATGGCATGATGGTATCTATGCCATTCAGCTATCTAAGCTACAAAAAACAACGCGTCTGCCGGTAGATATACCACACCGTCCACCAATTAGGCCCAATGTACGAAAAAATCCGTTTTATTCAGAGCAGCCAAATCTCTTTTTCAACTGTCCAAGCTAGTTAATTATCCTATGGGACGGACTAGTGCAATGACCTCAGGAAATAAGGTCAGTTCTAGCGAGTGCTGGAACACGTACCGGCTTAATTGCTGCGAATTTTAAATTGACTGGCCTTTTTCACTTGCCTGCCGAACTTACTTTGCAAGTATACCATTCGTTTTATATATTACGATAATAAAAATTGTGTCGGCATTTGTTCTTTTTTGTGATTGCGGCTTTGCACGGGTATACAGGTACAGGTAAAGAAATGTAGTAAATAGAAGAAATGTCGATATACTTACAGGTTCCTAAATAAATAAAAAATGGATAGAATAATAAAAACGTTGTATATCCTTAAAAAGATAGGCACACGAAAGAAGAAAGACGGATGGAGTTTTTATTGCACTAGGGGGGTCTATTTTTAGACTAACATGTACCTACTTTTATTTTATATTCTCTCCCCTTACACAAGTAATATTAATATAAATTGGCTTAAGACTCGTAGAAACCGTGGTCAAAAGACTTTACCTAAGCCCTTGAATCCCCATGTAAAAGGTCACGTTAATGAATAAATAACTACAGGTCAGTAACCAATAAATATAAAAAAAACGTGGCTGATGTTATTTGGTTAGCCGTAGGAGTGTTACGACGTATATAGAGTGACGAGTATTTCTATCAGTTGGTAACAATATATTTTATACCCATATCTCAAGTTAATTAAGTTGGCACATTTTTGCTTGATTCATTATTACCTGCCGAGAATCTCACGCCTAGTTTGATAGTATAATAAAAATATCATGAGACACCTCACACGGCCATTAGCTCCCAAACTAGTAAAAATAAACTTAACACGTAGCTTTAAAAAACAACTTTGAAAATGTTGTGACAATAAAAGTAAGTAACTAATAATCGTACATATGACTCACAAGACTGTAGTCATACATCTATATTTTCCATTATACTATTGCCTTCAGAAATCTTGGATATGCGCAGCTAGCCATTATAATGGTTTTGCGCATAAACTCGAACAAAATTTAGTTTTGCGGAGCATATACACAACAAAACTGGTTTATGTTAGTTTATTTAAGTCTCAGTGTTGCACCGCTATAAATCAATGTCATCGTCGTGGTTGCTTATGTAATCCTGTTTTGTTGCTTGACCTACCACAATAAACTAATTGTGTGCAACTAGCAGTGTGCAGTGTTTTGCTTTACCTGATAGTTACTAAATCTTAAAAAGTTATTGGAAAAGTATTGACATTACTGTATAGTGATAACGTTTAACTTCCGTATCAGTAGAATTCAAAGGGTGTTTATAATATTTTAAACACCCTTTGGATGACGACCTCCGTGGTCGAGTGGCGTATGCACCGGTTTCAAGGTCTCGCTAGCTCTGAGGTCCTGGGATCGATCCCCGGACGGGTCAATGTAGAAACCAACTTTTCTACATTGCCTCGGGTCTGGGTGTTTGTGGTACCTTCGTTGTTTCTGAATTCCATAACACAAGTGCTTTAGCTACTTACTTTGGGTTCAGAGCAATGTAGGTATGTGGTGTTGTCCGCATTTATTTATTTATTTTTAGGATTAAATAAAAGAACGTAAAAATAGAAACAAGAGCAGAAAAAAATAGACAGCAATAAAATTACTTTTTATGGATTCTATCGCAGTATTTTTTTAGATTTAATTTCCCGACGTTTCAATGTCTAAAATTCGCGTATATCACAGGTAACATTATAAAAATAGACAGAGTTTTGTAGTTCACTCCAGTAACATATACTAATCTTTCACCCGAGCCGTGTGCAACAAAGATTAATCCTCTAATTAAATTACTAGGAGATTTCCTAGTACAATCAAGATACTATAAAGCAGTAATAGGAGCATGTTTGCAAACGTGTTAGCATAATCCCCCGCGTGCAACATCCAATTGGCTTCGTAAATGCGATTTTAATGCTTATAAACTGCTGTAAGCCGCGTATCGAGAAACTGAACTATGTACTGCAGTTATAGAGTAATAGATAGATGTAGAAAGTAGTTACGTAATAATATACTCGCACGAGTATCTGCGTAATATGCATTCGGGATATAATTTTGTTGTGATGGTGAGATTGTATGCAATGGTTTCGGATAATTAATAGTGAAAGTATAGAAAGTTGCTGGCAAATACCTTTTCATTGTCTTTTTCCGATATATTGTTATATTAATATTTAATCATGGCTTTTAAAAGTGAAGGAACGCTGAAGCAGTTATTTGATATGCATTCGTAGTGCAGCGCAGCGCTCAGTAGGTATTAAAAGTACCTCATGTAATATGTTCGCGAGTTAATAAACATCCAAATTAACATTACTGCTTTTAAATTTTCTCCGTACACACAACCTAAGAACATACACAGTACATACACAAAAAAAAGTTACTGTATGTATGCCCAGCGATCCGCCTGGCTTCGCACAATACGTCATATAATATGCATGTATGAGGCATATAAACCTTTTCCTTTAATCACTGTCTCTATTGCTGAAAAAAGCATTCAAATCCGTCGCGTAGTTAAAAAATCTAAGCGTATAGGCATCGCGAGCTAATTTACTATTACTACTTTTTTGTATACAGGGTGTTCAGAAAACCCTGTCTGATCCGTTAAGGTGTTGTTAGGTATCGATAACTGATACGAGTAATGTAAAAAAAAAATTGAAAAAAATAAATAAAACCTAAAAATATTTTTTTTCTTATAAGGCGTCAGAGAGAGTCACAGGTGCCGCCAAATGATCGAACAAAAGGCCGCCAAATAATACCGACGAAAATGGTGTTGTAATTATTCTTTTAATCTCTTTAGGAAACATGGCTAAAAGTCTTTATTTCAAAGTTCATTATTATTGATACTATCATGAATATTCCAAATTTATTATTTTATTAGGGCATGTGATTGTGAAACCTATATCACCCTTTCGGGTCGGACAGGGTTTTCTTAACACACTGTACATATAAAAATGAAGCTGAAATCATTTAGGCATGAATGAGGTTATGTTATGAGGACAAATGAAAGTCATGCCACTAAAAGGCCATTTCATAAACAACAATAAAGTCAAAATGCATGACCGGACTATCTGAGGCGTAACAAAAAGCCTGCCACTTGGCACCATCGACTGTAATTCAGCTCAAAGGGGAAAGCCAAATGCTTTTGCTCTAGTCTAATATTACAGACCAGAATTCAGTCTAGGAAAACTGAAAGTAATGTCAAAAAGTTCGCCTGTATTTTGCTTTAAGAATTTCATTAGTGTATTTTCTATACGGAATAAATTTAATAAAACATGTCTGCGGCCTTAAGAATGCATAGTTTTATTGTTCTACAGTATATTTACTCGAGATTTTATTACTAGTTTCCGAAGCTATGCAAATAGCTTGGTTGTACTGTGTTTTTCAATTGTCTACCTATTTGGTTTAAGATGAAATTGAAAAAAGTTATTAGGAGGTTTAGTATATATATATAAGTATTTATAAATATTAAGCTCTTGTATATATTTAAACTCGACTTTGAGTATAATACATCAGGACAGTTTTTCAGAAAAAATATTTAAACCAGACGTTCTTTATAAATATCTCTAAAACCAAGGTCTTAAACGGCCAGTCAAGCGCGAAAACCGAACTAAATATTATTATTTCCCAAATAAACTGAGCTTCTCTTTTGATTTTTGTCTAAAACATTTCAGTGTTATTTACTCTGTATACAATGCGTGTTTTGTTTTCATAAACAAAGTACACATTAAAATATAGAGTATAATGTAATAGCGTTCGACAGGCAATTTTACAGCGTTGATTTTGTATTCATGATGAGTCATGCTATCGACTATCGTTCAACTTCAAGCTATAACTCATTTTAACTGACAGCAAAATTGTTAGACTTAATGGAATATAAAAAGCATGTATTTGATAGTTCATTACCTGTTGTAGGTTTCTCATTAATCTCATTAGTAACTTTACTTTTTCATAGTAGGTATGTACGTGAACCTATAGATTTTAATGTATCTTTCTGTAATAAATTGTTTTTTTTTTATTTATCAGGAAGTTTCACATTTGTAACACATTTTGAGAATACTTAAGGTTGACTTATCATCCGAAATCCCCGAAATTATTAAAAAATGTCATGTCGGTGCATTATGACTTTTGCTGCTTACATGACTAGTACCTGATCGACCTACCAAGATGTAACTACATAAATCTCTAAACACAACTTTCATACACTCAAAACATACAAATTCTTGTACAAAACTGTTTGTTTAGATTTCGACCCCAGTTTCGATTAAATCAAAACTCTCGACACGAACATAACCTCTTTCTCAAGGCTACGCTCACTATTGGCGGGGCACCACTGTTGGCACAATATTCATTTAGCTCAGCCAAATACATCCGCACAATTACTTACCGACAATTCGTTTTTAGTGCTTCCGAATTACTTTTACCAAGCTAGGACATGTTTTGTATTATTATTATTATATTTTTAGCCATTATCGTCCCACTGCAAGGGTCCTTCTTCAAATTCTCCTGGTCCTGGACTATTGTTGTCCATAATATGGAAAACAAGTTAAGGATATTACCTACTATTTGTTCGCGGATTTTAAAGATAAATATTTAGTTATTTTTAAGAATATATGGTACAGTACAGATGTTACAAACATTTTGATCCTCAATATTCTGCCGTTACCGGCGCTCTGATATTTGAGTAGGTACAAATAGTTAATTATTATTTAGATTAGTTTAGAGCAAAATTGTAGTTTTATTCAGGACATTTTAAGTATTTTACCTACTATTGGTAGCGGTTTTTAGTTAAGTATAATTTTAGGTTAATTTAGCCTAGTGCCTTCCGTTTCATAGTGTGAGCTTACTAGAATACCACCGCACCACTTTGTTTTCAGAGTTTCTCGCTTTGCCTGCACTTAAATGAATTACCTACTCCGGTAAATTTATTTCGCAATTCTGTTTAGTAGTTGCAAATATTACGGGGTTTTGTTTACGAATATAGGTGCACTTGTTTAGTTTTGACATGTAGACATTATATTTTCAACATCTCTTGATATTTGATTAGTTTCTTGACTGACTCTTCGTTTTTATAGTCAACAGAAACGTGTGTAGGAAGTGCCATTTATTGAATGAAGTATTTTTTAAACAGACTACTTTTATTATGATGAAAAATGTTCTCATATTTTGATCAAAACCAGGATAAGTCAAGGCTCGAAAAAAAAGTGTTAAACAACAAATATACGTAGCCGTTAATCTGATGTTGTATTGTCTTTATGAGCCATAGGTATGTCACACCAAAAACATCACAAAAATAGGCGACAACTCGCCCGCGAAACAGGACTTTTACATTACTTAAATATTTAGCCCTGCAGCTTTGCATCTATATATACATTAACGAGCTTCCCAAACGCCCACACATTTGACCTGTTTCAGTCCACTTAGGAAAACAAGCAACGGTTTCAAGTATCCTTATTACTTGAGTTGTTGTAGGTGGTTTCGGAGAATACAGCGTTATACAGGGAGGAAAAGATAGTCGCATCAATAAAGAAAAAATATTTCCTTATACCGAAAACCCCCCCTGTATTTTCCGCGAGTTTTAATAGTTTTACACTGAGTTCTTGACAGCAGTTTTTCATGGAGTCTTTTATAAACTTCTTGAGAAATTCTTCGATTGTGTGTCAGATAAACGCGTCAATAGAGATGTTATTGACGCGAATATCTGGTCCATCTTGTATAAAATATGGACACGCTTGTAATAGCTGTGTCATCGTAGACACGTGCGACATTAATCAATAATTCTGCGCCAGCACTAATTAGCGGCTAGATTAAATAATGGTGTAGACGCCTCGTAATTTAGTTTGGATGGGCTGTTCAATATTGGGGTGGAAAGACTGGTTTTTACCTATCTTACTAATCTATACTTATAATAAATCTGTAGAAAGGTCAATTCTGTACAGGAAATACATTTTCAAAATAACTATCAGGGGGTGATTAGTGATCGATACTGATGCCAAAAATGCAATCAGTAAAATTTTTGTCTGTCTGTCTGCCTGTCTATCTGTCTGTATGTTCCTTATAGAAACAAAAACTACTCGACGGATGTTAACGAAACTTGGTACAATTATTCTTCATACTCCTGGGCAGGTTATAGTATACTTTTCATCACGCTACAATCAATAGGAGCAGAGCAGTGAAGGGAAATGTTGGGAAAACGGGAGAAGTTACTCAATTTTTTAAGCTTCCGTCGCGTGTGCAGCCTTAATGGTTAAAGACTCATTGATAAGCTTCGTTATCCACGCGAACGAAGTTGCAGGCACAGCTAGTTTATGAATAATTGTTTACTTGTGTAGACTTAAAAATCTATTTTAAGTTTGAGGAATTATTAGCCTTTACATTTTCTGAAAAGATTTTACTATGAATATTCCTTTTAGAAAATCTACGTTCCCAAATCCCACACTTAAATAAATCACAGTTTTTTATTCACATCCGTAATAAAAAACATTATATTCCTGCATTAAAAATCGTATGCAGTATGAAAAGATCGCATGCATGAATCCTAGTTTAACAGGATAATGGTTCAGATGGCTGAGATGAGGATAACATACAAAAGATCGTATATTTTTAAAATGTTCACTCTATTTCCGATGTTTTATTGGAAAATATTGAATTTTATAGAAAATTGTAGTGAGTCTACAATTTTTCAACCCGGATTTAGCGCTTTACTTGTTCCGCCAGCGACGGAAAAGAATTGTATCTTAAATCCGTTCTCTACTATCATTTTATTTATATTGTCGTAACACATTATTTTTTACATTTCCTTAAAGAGAATTGGTAGGACTTACAAAGACGTTAGAACCTTTGTATAGAATGAATTCGAAGAACCTTAAAAAATATAGGTACCATAATAAGTATTATCACTTTTTCATCTATTATATATATCTATATTAGGTATATGTTAACTAGCTATTAACCGCGCATGCTTGCGTCGGCTTATATCTTAGAGTATAGATAAGAAACTAAAGAGTGAGCCTATCAGTGTATGAACCGTGAGCACTAGTATGAACTAGTTTTATCGTAAATTTTGTATCAAGACGGAGCGCGCCGTTTTAATAAAACTATCTAAAACCCTAATATTATCCTAACAATGTCGAAACCATCGATATTTTCGCATATAAGAATGTACTAGATACCTGACAGACAAAAAGTGCTCTCGCTTGGCACGAAGGAAAACTAGCGATACTATCGGTCTATAGTTATCTATAGTCTAAGGCATCCTATCTTAGGATCTTAGCTTACCTTACACCAAGTTCCATCAAATTCGGTTACGCGGTTTTGCCATGAAACCCAAACAAACAGACAGACAATACTACCTTCTCATTTATCATATTAATGTGGATGGGTGTTTTATGTAAGGCACGCATACCTACTTCTTTTTTCGCTGCGTCACCCCATGTGTCATCTAAAATAAATGTTCAAGCATTGATGCCGCCATTGTACTTTATAGGTGTACAGTCACGGTCAAAAATATGTATACACTCTCTAATTTTTTATTAATTTTTACTTCAATTCTAGATAGATATTGCAGAGCGTGTTATGAAGAAAGGATTGAAAACAGTTCCATGTGTATTATATTATAATGTGTGTTGTATGTGTGTTGTATTATATTATTCCATCGTGTACATATTTTTCTTATTGAGATTAAATACAAAAATCTCGCTAAATTTGTTTTAGAATTTCGCTATGTGTATAAATATTTTAGTTCGTAACTGTACTACCTGAACAAAGATAGATGAAATAAATGAGAGGTTGTCAATAATTACAACGTCTAACATAATAATAATATGTGTGTGAAAGCTTGTCAGTTTCATACATGATACATGCCTTTGTTCTATTGTAATTAATACGCCATTATCAAGCAATGTCTGGCTGATTGACTTTACGTTGGTAGACTTGTTTTGTTTTGTCTAGTAGTAGAAGTTTGAGATGGGGTATGTTTATCTCTTTTGATATGTAGTAACCACTTTTATCTTCAATTATATACTAGTAGGAAATCAGTTTTTGGTAAAGAAAGAACATTGAAACTTATCATTTATAGGTAAATGATAAGTTTCAATGTTCTTTCTTGAAAACACACGATTTTTGTAAATTTCCAAAATGTCCAAGCTACAATTTTATTTTCTTGAGTAAATAAGTTACGTTTGCGCAGTTAATGCTTTTCATTCTATAAGTTTCAGATAATCACATAGTTATACCTATAATGTTTTTTCAGGTATTTTCTTATTAGCCATTCCACGTGGCACTGACAATATTTGCAATTTTTTTAGCTGATATGCGCACTACCTTAGCTAAACCAAAGTCCGTATTTTCTATTTTGTTTTTTGCAAACTCCAGGCCTGACAGGCTTTGGGTCAGCATTCTTCTTCGTATATCACCCTGAAATTCTCTAAGTCACACAAAACAGCTTGTGTCTGAGTGTGTGTTGTGTGTTTATGTGTGTGTGTTGTGTGAATGTTTCAGTTTAAATTCACGGTGCAATCCAATAAATAATTCAGGCGATGCGGTATTATTGACTCACTCTTTGACCGTTTGTTTTAGACGTAGAAGTAGGTATGTGGGTCTTTAAAGCGTTTTATAGTATATTTTACCATTAGGCGTTTTTTATGATTATAATTTTAACAGTACCCGACTAGATATATGACGATGCTGCATTCTACCATTCTCCATTGAACTTATCCTTTAAATATGTAAAAAGTGAAAATTAAGTTGAAGTTTATACTGTATTATTCATCTGTGCGTAAAACCTATTTCGTACACATTTTCATCACGTACAAACGGTCTATATAGTGTATAGTATATTGAGAGCAAATCAATACAGTTATTGGCTACGCAAAACATCCTCAGGGTCGCAACACTACGAAATGGGTCAACGATGTGTTTTTACGTGATGCCAAAAACAACACACAGCAAAAGATTCGATGTCCATCGCTCGTTTACAAAGGACTTTTTGAAATACCGTTGTTTCGTGAAAGATGTGAAAGACGTGAAAGATGAAAGTGTCGTTGACATTATCAGTCATTGTCTTTAGAATTCGTACCTTGCTTTTTGTATGTAGTAAACTGCTATTCAGTTGTTTTATTCAATGGTATTTTTCTGTGACTGCCCTTTACAATGCTTTTTTGTGTCACCCTCTGACAATGATGTCATAAAGAACAGATTTTTAAAAGGTTATTTCCAATTTACGTAAAGACGTTAAAGTATCTTACCATATACGGCTTTGACATAACATTGATAAGCATAAAACACGTAAAATACTATGTACTTCATGGTAGAGAATTTTCAATAACAAACCCAATAAGTAACCGCACCGTAAGTTCAATATTATTCAGCCCCAAAAATACACAAAATTTGTGGCCACTTAGAGCTTCATAAATTGTCTCGCGGGCCCTGATCGTAACCACTACGCAGTGGTACTATGCTACGGCGTAGTACCCATCCCCTACGGCCTACGGCGTTACGCAACCTTTGTTATATGAGCGTAGCATTAAATTATCTAAACTCAAATGGTTTTCATTGCTACAATCCTTTCGTGACTTAAAATATAAATGTCGGAGAAAATGTTTGTATCTTATTTGAATTTGGAATCTCATTTTGTATTTTATTTAGTTAGTGAAATGTGTTTTAGAAAATAGTTTTTATTGCAAATACATGCTTTGTGTCTGTCGGGGGAGATTATATACATTTTAGTTCATCTTATTTATAGGTATAGCAAGTAGAAACACAAAGTTTATATGTCGCAAGATATGACAAAGAGAAAAAAAACATTATTACATTTTTATTCGTTCATTAAAACAAATAACACATATAAATAGTCTCACTATCGCGTTGATCAATGAAGCGACACAAATAGATATTGATGAAAAGAACAAATAAAAAAACAAAGCTACTAATATCAAAGGCGAGTGTGGACAATGTAATACAGGCTAATTAGATTAACTTGGAACAAGTTAATTAACAAGCGAATGGTTCTTTCCACGAGTCTAGAATTACTTATTAGTTCGTTAACTAGTGTTTTAAGAATTAACACTCATTTGTACGGCTTGGTATTAAAGAAAATGTATGTCTCTGATAGTTTTTGCCGTTTCTTCTTTAACCCGCAACGCAAACGCGACATGTTATATGTTTCACATATCTGTGTTTGTGTATGTCTATGGCATCGTGGCTTCCGAACGCACGAACCGATTTTGATTTTGTTTTTTTTAGTTTAAAAGATGAATTACTTAAATGAACAGTGTTAAATTATAACAATTATAATTTTAATTTTCGTTCGAGTTAAATTCCAATAATTAAAATGGCCTTCATAAATTATTGTATTGTGTTAATCAAAGCTAAAGAATAACATTGACGTATATAAGGTATAATGTATCTTTAACTTTGGTTGTAAGAAGAAGAAAAATATAATTTATAATCTGTTTGTAAAATAACTGCCTCGTTGGCCTAGTGGTTCTAAGCGGGACTGCTACACTAGAAGTCTTGGGTTCGATTCCCAAGTCGACCAAGGTGTTATTGGGTTTTTCTAAGAAGTTCTCAGTAGCAGGTCGGAGTTTGGATTTGTGCCCGGTTAGTGGCAATAGGCTCGCCCCCTATTACATGGGACCTAAACATACCGGCGAACTGCGGGTGTACATTGGTACACCTATGCCTAACCCTTCGGGGAATACAGGCGTGATGGTATGTTTTGTTTGTAAAATAAATCTTCGGTCTAACCTTTTCTCAACCTATGTTCCACGAATTCCAGTCACACCAGATATAATTTACCCTGTAATATGGACTCTAATTATAGTGCATTTAAAACAATTTTAAGATGATAGACTAACTTGTTATCTAGAATAACTCTTATGGATATTTGCACTCCTTTAGTAGGCAATTGTGATCAACATGCAGTACTGTAACATCTTCTATACCATATTTTAAGCAATAAAGAATTATTACTTATTATCACTAAAAAATAACATGAAGGTAAAATAAACCTTAAAATGATGTAAAACGAGTATACAGTCACGAGAAAAAATATGTACACACATAGTGAAATTCTAAAACAAATTTAGCGAGATATTTGTGCTAAAACTAAAATAATAATAATAATAATAATAAAAAGTTTATTTATCAAAAATAGTTACAGAATTGTACACAGGTAGGTATATAACTAGTAAACTTAGACTAGAAAAAAGAAAAATATGTGCATGATAAAGGAACTGTTTTCAATCATTTCTTCATAACACGTTCTACAATATCTATCTAGAATTCAAGTAAAAACTGGCCAAGTGCGAGTCGGACTCGCGCACGAAGGGTTCCGTACCACCGTCGTATGAAAGTATTAAATATTCATTTTATGTGGTTTTTAGTATTTGTTGTTATAGCGGCAACGGAAATACATCATTTGTGAAAAGTTTAGCTTTCTAGCTATCACAGTTTATGAGATACAGCCTGGAGACAGACAGACAGACAGACGGACAGACAGACAGCGGAGTCTTAGTAATAGGGTCCCGTTTTACCCTTTGGGTACGGAACCCTAAAAAATTAATAAAAATTGGAGAGTGTATACATATTTTTGCTCGTGACTGTACAGTTTTAACCTAAGTAAATAACGTATATGCGTCGTGTAAACAAACTCTAAAAGTCAATTAATTAGTAATTACCGCTGGGATCACGCGTGGCTAACAATGGAAACAAGTGAATACCAACACTCTGTAAATAGTAATTAGCTGATGGTATTCTGAATTACACGGTTTTCATTCAAAGTTTAATGGTAACGTTTGCCGAAACGAATGAGTTTAAAAAAAAGGGACCATCGACAGATGTGATTCGGAGAATAAAAGTGAGAATTACTGTCTAGAAAAACCGTTTTTGAATTCCTTAACTGGTTATTTATATAACCTAACTGCCTAAGTAATATTTTGTTTTATAAAATTTTACACTATGTAGTACCTACATAGTGTACTACATAGTGTATGTAGTACCTACATAGTGTAAAATTATAATCTGAAGGATCAGAACTCAGATATTGATATTTACTTTAGCTTATTCATTCATAAGTGTACGTTTTAATAGCATATAGCGCATATGCTATGTGTGTTTGTAACTTAACAGGTTAACTGTACCGCTAGTAGAAACAATAGTTAAACAATGGAAATGTTCATATGTGACTCACGGGACAGGAAAAGGGTTAATGTATGTTAGGCTTTTCAGATTAAAAGTAGGTATGTTGTAATATACTTAGGTAAAACATATTTGTCATGGAACATAATAAAAATAATTTAAGCAGAATTCTTTACAGAAATTACAACCATTACATTTGACATTATGTGCCATATGTTAATGTATAAGTACGCCATAATTTCAAGTCTATTATCGTTAATAATTAAATTGGTTTAAGCAATTACTTTCGGTAATAAAGGTCAACAATTTTCGTGTGAGAATAATATGCCTCGGCATTAACTTGTTTAGAATTTAAGCAAGCCAAGTTATGTATTTCGAGTTCGTAATTACATTCCCACCACTACTATTGTATAGTGTTCACTTGTTCAGCTAGCTCCCATTTCTGGCATATTTCCAGCTCATTAAATATTTGTATTTTCCGTTTCAGATCCGAACTGCAGTAAGCTGACTCTCCAACTTTATTCCTCTCTTAAATTAATCAAGTGAAGTGTTAAAAAATGTACTTCAAAATGATAGAAGACAATTGACGTCACACCGTCAACTTGTAGTGAAACTTTTCACAATCTCGATTACGTCAATCAACTTAAAGAATATGAGGACGTCCCATTAACAGCGATTTGAGCTAAACAGCTCACCGAACCTCATTCGGACCTTCAATGCTAAATTACAGGCTGGTTTCAACGCATTTCTTGAAGCAGCCGTAAATTGCTTGAAGCCTTCCTCCTCGTTGACTGTCCGTGTCGTACCAGTATGTGCCGTGATTGGGACATGTTGGTGCAGAGGAATGATATAATTAAATAAAGGATTATCGCATGAAACAGACAATTGTGTCTCTAGTCTAGTGTCAAGTTTCCCGTCAAAACGGCGCGCGTCTCCGCTCTGCCGTTTCGTTTTGTTTCTTTCAATTTGTTTTACATCAAAGGATAAGCAATAGCCCGGTTGTTAAGTGTTTGGTTGTGGATTACTGGTAGGGGTTTTGCCCAAGAGCGGGCCCCAGTGCGACCCTGGCCAGCCGTACCCGAGAAAATATATCCAGGATCTTGGATTCCATAGTTGGTGCTGCGAGATATTGCGTTGTAAGTATTACTATTACAACCCAAAAGAATAAAACTAATTTAAAGATTGAAAAGGACAGGGAAATTTGGTAGGCCGCATCTATAAAGGTTTTATTTGAGCAATAGACAATAAAGCTTTTTATTTTAGATGCGTTCAGTTGCATTAGTCCAAAACATGATTTAATTTCAGACTCGTCCCATTAACGGCCGAAAACTTTTGGAAATTGGGTGATTTATTTTCCGAGTTAGCGAAAATGGTACAATTGGAAATTTTACAGGTATTTTGAAAAATTAGATAATGGGGCTTCACATTCATTTTAGTGTCTAACAATTTAATAGTTTCTCGTTTTTATAAATATGAAAATTATAGCTTAAAACTATACATATATGCTTTGCAATATATACGTAAATACATTAGTATACTAAACCAATTGTATACTTAATAATGCCTAATACGGTATAGAAAACCAACAAGTAGTAGTTGCCTACCATAATTGAGTTGCTTTCCCAACTTGTAAATTGTGTAGGTGACAGAGCCGAGTCGTAGTTAACCAACGCTTCACTAACCCGTGTCCCTCGATAGACTAGCGATACTTATAGCTTAAGCAAATTATATCCTACCTTATCTACATATGTACCTACGTATATATCTATACAATACTCTGTATCATACATGATCAACACAGACCATTCTCCTCACTATTCGATACGATTCACAAATATCAGCTTAACCCACCTACTCGAATATCAACCTTATTTCTTGACACTGAATATTGACTTTATGTCCGCACATTACACTGACATTGACTCATCCATACATTAGGGCTACGGACAGGAAAGTGAGCGCTCGAGCGAGCATCGGGTAGTAATATCTGGGCTCGGGTGGCGTGCGCAGTGCTCCGAACGAGAGCGCGGGAAGGAGGCGGAAGATATGGCGGCGCCCGAGTGCGAGCGAGAGGCGAGGAAGAGGCGCGAGCGCCGCGACTCTGGCAGCGCGCACGAGCGCAAGGAGCGCCGCCCGCACAGCGAGGAGCGCCCACCGCCGCCGCCGCCGCCACCACCGCTGCACGACCATAACCGACTTGAGGTGAGACATCTACTACCGCTTGCTACGACACAAGACTGCATATTCACACTTTTAAACATTAGCGCCCCAAATGTCTTATTTCACCTGGCTGTAACTTAACCGGCCCTGCAGCCGTATACCAAAGTTTTTATCCTATACCCTTCATCCCTAACGTGCTACTGTGGATCGTCATAACATGTTACTGTGAATCGTCATAATGCGGGAGCAATCGTTTAAAACTAAGTTATCTTGTACTGAAAATGTTGGTGAGATTAATCGATGTGTAATCACAGTATTCCTTCGTTTTCAGTCTGAGCGTCGTGCAGAGCGACTGTCTCGTGCCCGTCGCCCCCAGTTCGGCGGCAAGCGTCGCCGGCCCCCACCCCGGGCGCCGAAGCATCCCAAGGAGAACGAATGCTTCACAACATCCGAAGATATCAGATGCAGCACCCCGCCACACTTCGACTATGTCGTCGTACAGAAACCACATTGTGAGTCGTTAGGAAATAAGACCTCTGCTGTTTTAGATAAACGTGGTGTCGACTTATCAGGACACCCTCAAGCTCTGTTGTTTTCTGTGACAAAAAATCTATGATAAGGATCTCAATATACCAATGTCAACGGACACAATCTGTAACCTTCTGAAAAATATAAACACAGATAATTATAATTCCACATCCTCCAACGTTTACCACGGCATCAAACAATCGATTTTCAGAAGCCAGAACTTTGGACTGCTAGTTGCAACTACAAAGGACAAGTTTTTAAAGTAGTCAGACATGTTCTAACTTTATCCTTTCCAACAGCTTTTAAACAAGTGCAGTGAACTCAGCCTCAAAATTTCCTTCCAGTATGCGAGGAACCGGAGACGTTGGACGCGGGGGCCCTGCACCGCGTGGCAGCTAGAGTTGGCAGTGCCAGTGAAGAGGCCGCTGCTATATGCGCCGAGGCCGAGCGCGCCCGCTGTGACGAGCGCAGCGCTGCCCCGCTCAACGTCGCCCGGAGGGACCAGCCAGTGCCCGACCGACGGCTCGAGAAGATCAATAAGAAGGTAACTAAGATTTGGTACTTAATCTGGTTAGAAAATAGCAGTACTAGTCTACACTATAATAATAATATTATAAAGAGGAAAACTTTGTTTGTTTGTAATGAATAGGCTCAAAAACTACTAGACCGATTTTAATAATTCTTTCACTATTCGAAAGCTACATTATCCACGAGTAACATAGGCTAAATTTTATTTTGAAAAATAATAGGGTTCTGTTTAAGGGAATAAGGTCTATATCTGCTTGTGGGTGATTGAAAAACTTGTCACACGTCTTAACTCAAAGATAGATTTATTTGCACTAATATTACAACTCATTAGCTTATTTCTAGTGGACTGTATATGAATGTGTGGGTGTAGTATGTATGTGTGCGTGTAGATGATATTGGCTACTGTGGTAAACTAGTAAACTTTTTGAACATACCGCCCACCAAAGGACGTAGTACTTTAACAAAACTTTCCTAACACAAAATCAAAGTATAAGATACAACTTCTTTCATCACTGATTACTTCTACTAATTTGTAATACCAAATGTGTGTATGTATATCTATACTTTATACAATATGCTCTTATTATCTACACATTATATAGGAATAAAATGACACAAAATGTTAATTACAACAAAATGCAACATATCAGCCGCCCACCGTGATAGTAGGTGACAACTTATACATAGTTATAATTATGTATGTACCATTCTTACCATTTCAAACTTAACAAAACAAAGTGGATAGTGTATCTTAATTTATAATGAGAAACAAATTATATTAGTGACAACTTACACTGTAAAGTTTGTCAATGTGTAAAGTAACTTAAACTCTTAGTTAAAAAATATAAAATAAACTAAGTAAGTATACAATTATAAAACAAACAACAACAAAAAAGATAACTGTAAAAAGTTATGTAAAACGAGGAACTTAAGAAATATATTATGGTATTACCTCTAAACTCTTAAATCTAAATTCATTTTGTTATGTTAACAAATATGAAAACTGATTTATAAGTACAATTACATTTGTAAGTATATTGCATAACTTCATAATAAAGGTAAGTAACTAAAGACACAATTGATAATGAATTATGAAACTCATTTAGGTAAGACACATATTTTACTAATAGGACGTTTAAATTCGCCATTCTTACATTTAATAGATACAACACGTGCAATATTGTCAGGACCGACATATTTATTAATTACTTTACCTAAAATCCATTTCGCAGGTGGAATGTTGTCATCTTTTAAAATAACTACGTCACCTACTTCTGGCTCTGATTTTTTAGTATTCCATTTGTATCTCTGATTAAGGTTAACTAAATACTCCTTATACCACCGTTTCCATATATTATTAACCATTTTTTGGGTTAATCTCCATCTGTCCAAGCCTACAACATTACTATTTGAATTATCCTCATCAGGAATACTCAGCAATGGCTCACCTATGAGGAAATGGCCAGGTGTTAAAGCCTGAGGGTCGTTAGGGTCATCACTCATTACAGTTATTGGTCGAGAATTAAGACAAGCCTCGACTTGTACTAAAACAGTAGTCAGTTCCTCGTAGGTGAGAGTGGCATTTCCAATGACTTTGTATAAATGTGTTTTAACGCTACGTACTCCGGCCTCCCACAGACCTCCAAAATTAGGTGCACGAGGAGGTATAAAATGCCATGTTGTCTGTTCTAAACTCAATAATTCCTCAATTTCACGAGGTACTGATGATTTTGCTCTGTTAAACATGTCGCGAAGCTCCTTGTTGGCACCAACAAAATTAGTGCCGTTATCACTAAATAAATTTGCACAGTGACCTCTCCTAGCTGTGAAGCGCTTGAAAGCTGCAATAAACGCTTTCGACGTCAAATCAGTAACCACCTCTAAATGTATTGCTCGGGTGACCATGCAAATAAACAAACAAACATATCCTTTATAGGATTTTGCTCCTCTGCCAGGTGAAAATCTTACACTAATAGGTCCCATATAGTCACATCCAGATGATTTAAAGGGACGAGTAGGCTTTAATCTAACCTCAGGAATTTGACCCATCAATTGATTAATTTTGGAATTTGAATATCTCAAGCAGGTCACACACGCTCTGTAATGTTTTTTTACTTGATCCTTAGCACGCAAAATCCAATATTTTGTTTTCAAGTAACATAACATAGCTTGTGGTCCGCCATGAAAAGTCTTAATATGAGCATCAGTAATTATAAGCTTGGTAAGATGGTTCTTAGCAGGCATAATTATAGGGTGTTTTGTCTCGTAACAAACTCTCGACTGATCAATACGCCCACCAACTCTTAGTACTCCATTATTATCTAAAATGGGGCAAAGAGTTCGTAGCTTACTTTTCTTGGGGATGAATCTCTGCATCTTTAACTGCTTTATTTCTTCACAAAATTCTTCTTCTTGAACCTGTTTGATGCATACTTCTAAACTCTCATTCATTTCAGTCGGTGTTATAACTTTGGTATATTGTTTACGCTTCTCTTTTGGTAATCTTGAATTATTTAAAAATCTCCTGCAATATGATAAAACTTTTAGCAATCTAGGTAATGACGAAAACTTAATCCAAATAAATTCATTGTTTAAGACAGGTAAAGCAGTTAGAGATGCATGTCTTTCTTCTTCGCAAGTATCTTGTATAATGGTAGGATTATCTAACTGTATAATTGGTTGCGAGAGCCAAGTAGGTCCAGACCACCATAATGAATATGTATACAAATCTTGTGCATTTAAGCCTCTAGAAACACAGTCGGCTGGATTCATATTTGTGGTGACATGTCTCCATTGTTCAAAGTCTAAAATGTTGAGTATTTCAGACACACGATTGCTCACAAAAGTTGTCCAGCGGCTAGACCCCCCTTTCAACCAGGCTAAAACTATCGTAGAATCTGACCAGGCGTACAAATCCTTTTTCGGAATATGCATTACTTGGGACACCTCAAACATCAACTTAGCTGCTAGAGCTGCACCACACAGTTCCAGTCTTGGAATAGATATTTCCTTCTCTATAGGGGCTACCTTGCTTTTAGCTGAAACTAAACTCACGTAGACTCTGTCTTCTTTATTGATGATACGAACATATACTGCAGCACCATATGCCAATTTAGAAGCATCAGCAAACGCATGCAACTCAATCCTCGAACCTGGACTAAAATGTAACCATCTTGGTACTTTAATTTTGCTCAATTGAGTCAAATTCATTCTAAAGTGGAGCCACTCTTTACTCAACTCAGTAGTCAGTATGTCATCCCAATCGAGCTTTGACTTCCACAATCTTTGTATAAATATTTTTGCAGTGATTACCACAGGGGCAATCCATCCTAACGGGTCGTACAGTCTGGCCACATCCGATAAAACTTGCCGTTTAGTTACAAGTTTGTTTGAGTCTGGGAGATCAAGTGTGTACTGAAAAGAATCTATTTCCCTGTTCCATACCAAACCAAGTACCTTTAGTACAGTAGACGTTTTTATTTTCACTGAATCATTTCTTCTGTGTTTGTCCTTTCCTATGTGTGTCAGTAAATCTTGATTATTGCTACTCCATTTTTGGAGTTCAAATCCACCACAGTTCATCAACTTGTTCATGTCATTATAAATATGTATAGCCTCCGTTACAGTCTCACATCCTGTCATGAGATCATCGACGTAAAAATCACTCCGTGTTATATTTGCAGCTACTGGATATTGAGACTTTTCTTCATCAGCTAATCTTTGAAGCGTCTTTACTGCTAAATATGGTGCGCAGGCAGTACCAAACGTTAGTCGCAGAAGTCTAAAGTGTCTTAATGGCTCGTTTGTTTGTGGTCTCCATACGATCCTTTGATAATCTGCGTCCTCATCAGCAATTCGAACCATTCTGTACATTTTTACTATATCTGCTACAATGCCAATTCTATGACTCCTCCATCTCATCAAAATGTGCCTTAAGTCTTGTTGCAACTTAGGGCCCACTAGAAGGTTATCATTGAGCGAAAAATTGTTTTTTCCTTTACATGAACCATCAAACACTATACGCACTTTTGTGGTGTCTTTGTCCTCTCTCACGACAGCATGGTGTGGAAGATAAACTGCCTTATCATTGTGTATGTCTGATTCCTTGACCTGCTCCATGTGATTTAATGCTACATATTCCTGTAAAACTCTGTTATATTCTTCTTTTAATGAAGGATTTTTTATTAGTTTCTTTTCTAAAAATTCCCATCTTCTCTTCGCTATCTCTCCTAACCTTCCATATTGACACTCTGGATCTACTTTGTTGAAAGGAAGTTTAACTACAAATCTCCCTTCTTCATCTCGAATAGTTGTTGCGTTATAAAATTCTTCACATCTTTCTTCATTCTTTGTCATCCTCTTTTGTATGCAGTTTGGCTCATCTTCTATCTCCCAAAATTTCTTTAGTAGCTCGTCTCCGTGTAGGTGTAAATGCATGTTTATTACTCTCTCAGCTGAACAAGGATCTTTTGACACCCTCCCTGATAATACCCAACCTAAGGTAGTGTTCTGTGCCAATAGCGTATTGTGACGTATAATGCCGTCCAATAAAATCTCGCTATATACTTCAGCTCCAAGAAGAATATCAATTTTACCAGGTGTTGCATAACCTGGGTCGGCCAAGGGTACTTTATCTAAATGAAACCAATCTGGCGTTTGTAACTCAGTAGATGGAAGTAGTGAAGTAATTGATCGCAGTACATAAGCATTCACTTGGATTGAAACCTCTGGGCTATGACGCGGTACTATTCGCAATGAAACCATGTGCTTAATTCTCGTGTGGCCGCCATCGCCTATACCTGACACCGTACCACTTATATGTTTTCGTGTAAGTCCAAGTAATTGTACAACTGACTCACTGATAAAGGACGCCTGTGATCCCTGGTCTAGTAAGCCTCTTATTTGTTGTTTATAACCATGCTGGTTATATGCCCAAACAGACACAGTTGCCAGCAAAACATGACTCGGTTCATGTACATTTTTTGTAAAGTTAGTTGAAATAGATGTACTCACGTCAATGGCAGACTCACTCTGTGTAGGGATGTCCTCATCTTTGGTCTTGCTGCTTATCTCCCTTTCGAAGTGCAATGATGAATGATGCCTTCTTCCACATCTCCTACAAGACACTGAGTTACGGCATTTCATTACTGGATGAGTGGGAGAAAAACAATTAAAGCATAACTTATTCTTTTGCACAAAATCTTGTCTATCTTTCACATTAAGTTGACTAAATTCCTTACAGTGGTATAAATAGTGGTCACCTTTACACATAATACACTTGAGAATTACGTTAGAATTATTTTTACTATTGTTAATTGAACTATGAAATGTTTTTGGTTTTATATTGTTAGGTTTTATATGTGTACGTAATTTATTTGTATCAATCATTTCCAACGATCTAAATCTAGATTCAAGAAATTCTGACAATTGAGCCCATGACGGTAACTCATCATTAATACTTACAAGTTTATATTCCCACTGCTTAATGGATTCAGGGTCTAATTTAGAAACAACTAAATATATTATAAACACATCCCAATTATCAGTACGAACTCCGATGTTTCGCAAAGATTGTAAACAAGTTGTCGTGGTATCTAATAAAAGCTTAATGGCACTAGAAGACTCGAACACAATTTGTTTTTGCGTATATAATGTTTTTAAAATGGCATTACAATTAAAACGCTTATTATCGTAACGCTTAACCAATTGTTTCCAAGCTTCGTCGTAGTTAGCATCAGTTGTAGAAAAATTACGTAACAAACATTCCGGTTCTCCTGATAAATTACTTTTTAAATAATGTAATTTTTGTACTGAAGACAACTTTTTATTGTTATGGATTAGCGAACTAAACATATCATAAAACGTTTGCCATTCAACATATTTACCGCTAAACGTAGGCAACTGTATGCGTGGTAACTTAACCTCACACTCAGACACGTGACCACCACTTGCACTTGCACTTGGCGCCGTAGATGTTGCACTCGATGTCATCATAAGGGGCTGCAAAGCTTCCTTTAACATAGTTTTGTACGATACATACAACTCCTCAAACTCCTGGTAAACATCTTGGGTAAAATACATGTCCTGCTTGTCCTTTTGGTTCGCCTTGCCAATGATAGTCTTGTGCTCATCTCTGAAACTTGTCCACAGCTGCTCCAAATTGTCCAATCTGGTTTCCACATATGGTTTTTTTATCCGATCTTTGGGTGTTTTCTTGTAGTTTTTCTCCGCTTTCTTCAAATTCTCTAATGCCTCCAGCTGACAAGCCAGTAGTACCTCCATTGTGCTTAGAAGTATGTATTACGCGTTGAATCTCCGTAAATCCCAACAAAATAGATACAGACTTGAATGATTATTTTGCTAATGATTATTATAACACTCGATGTTAACAAGATAATCCGCTCAGGAATTCCTTTGTTCTCACGGTTGACGATGACCGCTCGATGCAACTCAATAAAATCCGGTTCGATTTTGGACCAAATGTTTAAGGGAATAAGGTCTATATCTGCTTGTGGGTGATTAAAAAACTTGTCACACGTCTTAACTCAAAGATAGATTTATTTGCACTAATATTACAACTCATTAGCTTATTTCTAGTGGACTGTATATGAATGTGTGGGTGTAGTATGTATGTGTGCGTGTAGATGATATTGGCTACTGTGGTAAACTAGTAAACTTTTTGAACAGGTTCCGTAAGATATTTGGGTTTTTCGGACACAAGGTGTAAAAAATCAACCAGAATATTTACTTATTTTGCGTACGCTGCCTAAACTATAAAAGATAGAACCATAAAATGTTCTAATTAATTGTAGATCTTATAAATATCTACAAAAAAAGACCGCGCCACACCATACCTATCTATGTCGAGTGAGGCACAACAACCATTTTTTTTATCTTGAATTTCTTTTGGTCTACATTTAAACGCATTTATTTTACTCATGCTATAATCCTTATCAAAATAAATTATTTCATCACTAAGTACAGTTTATGTAGATAATATTTGGTCTTTGAATGATTAAAATTGGACGTTTTGTTTTGAAGTTATGGCGAAAAATTAGTAGGAATTGATTTACAAAAATAATGTTTTATCTACACTATCTACACTAATATTATAAAGAGGAAAACTTTGTTTGTTTGTAATGAATAGGCTCAAAAACTACTGGACCGATTTTAAAATTTTTTTCACCATTCGAAAGCTACATTATCCACGAGTAACATAGGCTAAATTTTATTTTGAAAAATAATAGGGTTCCGTAAGATATTTGGGTTTTTCGGACACAAGGTGTAAAAAATCAACCAGAATAGTTACTTATTTTGCGTACGCTGCCTAAACTATAAAAGATAGAACCATAAAATGTTCTAATTAATTGTAGATCTTATAAATATCTACAAAAAAGACCGGGACACACTATACCTATCTATGTCGAGTGAGGCACAACAACCATTTTTTTTTATCTTGAATTTCTTTTGGACTACATACGCATTTATTTTACTCATGCAATCCTTATCAAAATAAATTATTTCATCACTAAGTACAATTTATGTAGATAATATTTGGTCTTTGAATGATTAAAATTGGACGTTTTGTTTTGAAGTTATGGCGAAAAATTAGTAGGAATTGATTTACAAAAATAATGTTTTACGCATGGGCAACTTTACGTTGCCCTATCACGGGTCGGGGCTCCCGACCATCAGTGTATTTTGTTACCTGAAAATAATTTAACGTCAAATGTATTATAGAGAAGCTCTACAATAATCGCTTTCGGCAGAAGTGAAAACTTAGTATTAATTACATTTAAATATTTTCATCATTAACAACTTTAACATCCATATAAAGACAATCTATGCAGCCTGCGGATAATGACTGCGTCGTCGATGTTAGTGTCGGTGTCTGTGAATTGACCTGGAAATCATTTTGCTGACCGTGTCTTTCCTGGGTAGGCTTTTTGCAGCGGTAACCGACATCCACGCGGGCGGAGCCGCGGGTGACCGCTAGTAGTAAATAAAAGGAAAATGCCGTATTTTCCTTTTCCTCGATTAATATAATCGCAGATGATAATTAAAATCGCAATATATTTTCATCATTATATTTTCAATTTTCCTTGTAGGAAGTGAAATTGAAACTATAATTGTAATAACAGTTTTTTCATTACATTATTAGTTGTTTGAAAGGCTTGATATCCTCGGGATACGAAGATATTTTCAAAAGAAACTACTGCTTTAATACCCAAATATAGTTTCGGTGAAGGTTAGGTAGAAGAAAACCCAATATTGCTAAGCTGAGCTGATCTTTTTACACAAAATTTAAGTTTTTTATTTCACTTACACCTTTTCAGATCAACGTACTCAAAAAGAGTATCACAAAGTACGAGCACGAGTTCGAAGCCAAGAACGGTCATCCGTTGACGCAAAGCGACAGAATAACTGACGTAGCACTGACTCGCATGAATGACACCTTACGACGACTTCAAGCAGAGAAACGCCTCATCAAAGCCGACCCCCTAGAATATGCCCTCAAAGTACAAGCAGCCAAGCAACAGAAGGAACGAGATGATAAGCTAGAAGCAGCGCTGAAGAGCGAGAAACCTATGACTGAAATTGTTAAGGATATTGAAGATGTGAGTTTTGACACAAGTTTTTCTCTCATTTTGCTCCTTTGATCAGTTGTAATAATTAACTTGAATCATAATACCAATTAAACAGAAGTCAAATTCGTCACACAAACCGATTATCCTACTAAAAAGCAAATTTTAAGAATATACATTAAATATTTTTTTTACCTCTCGAAAAGTTGGGACAGCTTCCAAAGATCCAGTTCAAGTTCCAAAAGTCTATATGAAATTAAACCAAGCTTTCACGATGGAGGATTCGTGTGACTTAACAATATGGCGACTTCTATGATCTATGATCTTAGTAAGTACTTTTTGCACCGAAGAAATCATACATCAAAATGTCTTTGCCAGTGGCTAGAAGGCTGTCGCGCGGCGGGTGGGCGCGCGACGGCGTCGGTCAACAGTTGGACGGCAGCCCAGCTCGCGGCGGAGAAGCTGTGCGTGCAGCGCGTGCTGCTGCGGCTGGAGGCGGCGCGCGGCCGGCCGCCCGCCAACTCCGCCGACAGGGGCGCCGCCAGGCACCTGTATGAGACCTACAGGGCGGTGAAGCGGGTGCTGGCCTCCTCCAGACCTGATACTGTAAGTCTGTTCTTATAAATATTAAACATTATTATCAACCCTGCATACTATTATCATTATCATATAGCACTATATCGGCAGTCAATCCAGTTAGTTACACCATTCATAATGTTTTTAGTCTAGTCTGTTGGATTTGTTTCCGTCCCCATTAGAATTTCGGGAAATAGGAACCACTAACGCGGGTACAACAGCCAAAGATCCAGAGGCCCAAGATGGTTTTAAATATAAGTGATTCAAAACGATATGTATATCTTAAAACTAACGAATAGACCAGACATATTTAATCTTCATTCGCCTAACTTCATAGTTTTGTCTCCACCAGGTTATAGGAGGCACAAACGGTGAACTGGCCACGATACACGAGCACGAAGCGATGTTGTTCAACTCCAGCATCGACAGCTCCAGCGACTCGCAGGAGAAACCTTCCGACTCCTCACAGGTATAGCTCCTACAGACTTCATTTACTTAAACAATCGTATATTGTTTTCAAACAAGTTTCCGAATTACTCCGTATTTGTTTTTATGTTCAAGTCTTTGTTCTTTTAACTTTTTGGTATTTAATAAGTATATCACCATGAGCGTTATTGTTACAATACCAGATTCAGATCATCCTACAGTTTATATACAGCATAAATTAAAAATTCTACATATTGTAAAACATAAAGTCCTGAACGACTTTATGTTTTACAATATGTAGAATTTTCGTAATCGGTTTAAACCAATAATAGTATATGATCATGTACACTGGTCTCCCAACAAAGCATACCGTGTATTTTTTAGACCAGGGTTGCGGTATACATTGTTCGTAGTTACATTAATCTGTAAAAGTAATTGCACAAAAATAATCCCGAAAATATATAGCACATTCAACTACCTAGCCTAAACAAATAATCTCCTTTTTCCCCAGGAATCAAAGGACACTCCTCTCCAATCCCCTCCGACCTGCGAGGGCGGTGCGGTAGAGGAGGTGCCGTCCTCCTCCTCGGCCCAGTCCGGCGCCAGTGACGAGGCCACTCCGTCCAACGAGGGCCTCCACTACCTCGGCCTTGAAGATCTTAATAAAGCTCTTGCGGAAGCCAAGCTGCAGAAATCCGTGAGTATAACAGTATACTCAAAATATATCAATGACTTTTATTATTCTGTTTATAACATATTCTTGACCCCGCTGTAGTCTTAAATATATCGGAATAACGAGTGTATTTTGTGATGGTCAAACATAAATTCCCTTTTACCTTAATTGATGATGTTAATTACAATACGCTCTGTAAATCTTGAATACCAACTTTTCCAGTACATATCGAACGTTTAAATTACTATTATACGTGTTATTTTAAGAATGTATTTTTCTTCCCAGGTCTTGCGGCGCACAATAAAAGAGTACGAGGTTAGCTTCGAGCGTCAGAACAGCAGGAAGGTACAAAGGGACGACAAAGTTGGCCACGAGGACGAATATCTCAGATACAAAGCGGTCAAGGCTCGCATCAAACTAATTAACGCGTTAATTAACAAACAAACATCTATGAACAACAATTAAACTAGTTTCTAAAGGCTTTGTACAGCCTCAAAATCTCCTTGCTTCTTGAAAGTAACTTTATTGTTGACAGCCCTATTTTGACAGTTAGGGTTGTCACTTTTAGACTGGTCATGTTTTATACATAAGCGTATTGTATCTTGAAGTAGTTATAGCTTATCTTGACTCTAAACTGTATTAGGTATTTTTTTGCTTTCGAATTTAATTGGTAATTTTATTTTGAAATTAAGATTTTTTAGTCTAGGAGGTTATTATATCTACCTATTTATTAGGTGTGTATGATCAGAAATGACGTCACGGAAATCTAGTGCTTCCGAAATTCTTAATATAACTTATATGTATTAAAGAATTTGTATAATTCTGTAAAAATGCCCCAAAGTCTTTACAAGATTGAAAGGGTTGTTTAAAGTTATACTTTTGTTTATTGTATATTTTTCAGTTACTGATCTAAAATTGTATAGTGCCAAATATTGTCATTCTATACAATTGTATATTGTACATAATGTTAGCTTGGCAGGTTAAAATAAGTTAAGCCTTATTATAATTTTTGGCAACTTATGAAGGAAGAAAATATTGTGTAAATATTTCAATTTAAATTCATGTTAAGTGAAAAAATAGTAATAATGATTTATAAAAAATTGTTTAGGTAAACCAAGTAGTTTTGCACAAACTGCTTTTTGAGCCTAAATGGCGAATATGATCCGGTTATTGTATTGTTATAAATAGTCACTCGTTTCTTCACTAGCCATCGCTTTACTGATATTATAATAAGCATTATTTATGACGACTACAAAAAAAAACCATCTGTATTAATACTCACTGCCTGAGATTTGAATTTTAACTTGAGAGCAAAACAATAAAAAAAACCTGATTTTCAATGAAAATAATATTATAGTCGGATTCTTAAGCAAGTACAAGCATTATTTAAAATATAGGTATTTGTATAATAAATACATGTATAACGCAATTTGATGTTGACTGTACCTACTATAAATAAGTGCAAATAAATTTATTTCTGCCTAGTACAATCAGTTCAATGTTCGTAGCTACAGTTCTTGTTAAAAATTCTATTAATATTAAAACACTTTTGCAACTGATTGTACTTATGAAACAAAGGAGTAGAGATGGGAATGTTTCCGTCATTTTTTATCGAGAAAGGATTGGTTTGAAGATTTTCAGAGGCAAAATGTTTTTTGTGGAATTTGTACAGTGGCTAACGAATGATGATATTTGAGGAATGGCTATTGTAAATACATAAGTACTTTGACTTTAGGGGAGCGGTCTTTTCGATCATATTATGTACCCCTATTAATCTTATTAATGTTAAACCTACTTATACATACCTATATATGTGTATAACTACGCGACCTGAGAAATGTAGATTAAAAATCTCGTTGAGTGGGTGACATTTTTGGAACTTGATTGAGAAATTGGAGTAAAAGAGCTATGGAGATGTATTACTTTACCGCCTAACAATACGTGGTAAACTTTCTTTTTCGCGTTTATTTGTAGTTTTTTTGTTTATATATCCCTGTTTCGTTTCTTGTAATATATTCGATCTCAGTGTTAGAAAGATACAGAACCTTAGATGGGACTGGATTTTCGTTCTCTTAAAGAGGATTATAGCAGATAATCGTATTTAGTGATAAAGTACTTACCTGTGATTTTATTATAACAAAAAATAATCTTGTGTGACAAGAACTTGGATGTTTTAATAATCGTTGTCGTACTTAGATGTTAGTTGACGATTTTACGTTGAACAAAATTAATTTTGTTTTTTTTTGTGTTGTTTTAAACAATATTTTTTAAATGTATGAGACTTGACTAACGGTTTAATGTCTATATAACGTTGTATATTACGAGATAATTATGATGTTTAGATGCGAGTTGGAGTTACAAAGCATTGCAGCATTGTATGGTACAGTTCTGCTTACCTTGCCGTGAATGATTCTAGTCATCGTAATGTATAATAGTATTAACGGTAGCTTAAAATATTGGTGTATATTTTCTCCCAATGCTGCCATGCTTTGAGCTTCACCTCGCCTTCGCTTGTCAACTGGCAAGAACTTTTAATACCTAATTATTGCTTTGCAATATATTATATATAAGACGTTCAGCGTATACAATTGTGACGAAACAAAATGGATATCATATCAATGTTTAAATTGCCAGTAAGGGTTTGTACCTCATAAAAAGTTAGTGTTTTCTAAGTTTTTCCTGACTGTACCCGCCTACGATATCTAAGCACTGAATACAGCTGATTATAAAATATTGAGCATTGTACAGTTTAATTTAAAATATATGTAATGGAATGCATTATACTTAATAATAATACTCAATCAGTAGAGTTCCACACATTGCCACTAATATTCATACTATAATGTTTAAAATAAAAAATAGAATCAAATTTTGTTTTATTTAATTATCCTACTAATAAAATATTTGAATGTTGGTGACGGTCTCTTTACGCCGTACATAAATACTCAACGGATTATTTCAAAGCATAAACACGTTTTTTTTCCATTTGAAAATTTTGTGCGTGTAACCAAAAACCAGTACCTACAAAACAGTATTTAAAATACTATTTCCTGTACAATAGCTGTAATTAATATCCAGGAAAAAACATAGTATTGTTTTTATTTGCTCTCATTAAGACATTGTTATTTTTACAGGAAAATGCTGGGGAAACACGAGACAAGGAATAGGTCAAAATTTATGTTTGTTTCACTTTTGTTTTTGTTGATGTAATTATTCTATTCAAGACTTGACAATGAAATCGTGAGCTTGAGTGATATAGATGATACAGTGCTAGTTTGTTCTACTGGTGGCATATGTTCAGAACAATATGTTCAGCTGAACAGATTATTTGTTTGAACACGCTAATGTCTGAAACTGTCAGTCGTATTAAAAAATCTTTTTGCATTTATTACTAAGTAGTCCATGAGAGAAGTGCGAGTGGAAGCGCGAGGCACACCTACTTATTGATATATAGTAAAGGTAATTTATCTATCGCATTATTCGATTTTTGTACTATATCTATATTTGAATACCTTAAATACTAGGTTATTTTTATTTTATTATTTCGTCTGTATTAGGACGATCCGGGGTGTGTTTAAACTTTTCATAATGACAAGAGAAAGCCTATACGTTCCTATAGAATAAAAAAAACATAGATATTATATTTTTGAAGTTGTTTACACAGTTTGTGAATGTCGCAAGTTTGCTTTATATTTTTATAGCATTTACTACACCACTCTATGTCTCCTGCTATTAGCTATTTGTATATAAACGGTCTTCTAACTTATATGCAATATATTGTTTTTAAGCATAAAATTTCCCTGTACTATCGGCGACTGACTCATGTCTGATAACCCCAAGTTATCATTACATACGAGTTAATGTCGCAGAAACAAGTGAACTATCATCGAACGATACATCGTCTCACTATAATTGACGTACAACTTACAAGGTACCAGGGGTCCGATGCCGCTATTTTAAGTCAGTGAGTGGTGGGTTAATAAACGTTCCAGTTTACTTGTTATTGTGCCTAATTTTCCTAACAGATAATTTTAGTTCAATGACAAATGTACACCTGCTTTTAAATGCATGTCAGTGGTTGGTCAGTGTACTTGTTATTGTGCCTAATTTTCGTATTCAGATACACCTACAATAAAATCTCATTAAACTCTTGAAGAGAATGATCGTAATTACCAATTAATGATCGTAATGACAGTTAGCAGAATGCCAATTATCGTAAAAATGACCAAATGAAGCAGGTTATTCGGTCAATTCAAGCAGCTCTTAAATAGATGAATCGAGGCCCTGATTCGTAATAAACAGACCACCAAAAATCGTATAACTTCTTAGGGCTTTTAGGGAATGTTTGGCTTTAAAATGAACAATTAAAAATAAGACAATTTAATGTTAGCTACAAGTGATGAGGAAAAAAATTACACACACTTAGGACTATCACAATACTTTAGGTAGATATTCATTTACTTTAACATACCTACCTATATGTTTTAAGTCCTATAACAAAAAACATAGTCGTAGCGAAATTACAGAAAGTCTACAGTTTTTTTTTTGTAGTTATTATTAAGAGCCTGTGGTGTCACACTGCAAGGTAAGGGCCTCCCTTACCTCTTTTCGCTTATCCATGTCTATTGCTGTAGTAGTTGTAATTATTAATTACATAGTAAATTTAATATAAACGAGACTGAATTTATTACATTTAGAAAGATAAGAGCAACCGATGTAACAAACAGTAAACAAACACACAATAACGAAAGGGTCAAGTTGTTATCGTCATTATACAATTAATTAATTATAATTGTTGCGTTCTGAAAAAAGTATTTATTCGATGTAAATGAAAGTAAGTGAAGAAAATGGGTAGTGCCTTTTCTTCGCTATGTTTATGTTTTGTATGTCCACGTTTCCACCTGAGATTTTCGGCAACAGGGACCACAATTCACTGCGACTGCGGTCCCAGTTTCCGGGTCCATGAATTTTGATATTTTTATTCTGGTGACTGACCATTAAAAAAAATAGTATAAGAATCTGTTGTGCAAGCCAAAACAGTCCAACAGTTCAATGTCTTTTTTAGATGATTTAATCCAATGGCCTTCTTGAGAGAAAAACTAGTTTTAATAACATTTCCAGCTTTCTATGTCATTGCACTGCCAAATTTGATTTTGTTATTTGATTAATAATTCTATTTTAGTGTCTCTCTTTTTTTCTTTTTGTGTACTTTATTAATTGTTTTTATTTTCTTTACGTTCCTACCCAAATATTTGTACGCCAAATATTTGTAAATATTTGTATTGTTTATTTTAAAGACCCGCATGCTATGTAAATAACTATGTTTCACAAATAAAATTCTGATTCTGATTCTGAAAAAGGTTTAGGTACAGTGTAAAATTCTCTTTGTGGTTTAAAATAACTCGACTTTTATAACGAAGCCAGTTTACTTGGTATGGGAAGCCTTATAAAATAATCAACCAGCTATAAAACTTCCTCAACCTTATTTGAATATTGATTATGCAGTATGCTGCTTTACGCAACGCCGTCACAATGTCCTTTGTTTCTATAATTCTATGCATTTTTTTTCCCTTAACAGTACTTCACCATAATCGTCTCTGGCTGAGTGATTGACGATCGTTGGATTTTTATTTACCTAGTTAGAAATGTACGAAGCTGTTTAAAAATTATATATAATGTTTAAAAATTATATATATACAATAAGTAGTTTCCACTATATCATTATAAAAATAGCATCTCTCTTGATAATTCTGTTAGCCCAGATAAGGTAGTAGATTTATTTCATTTGTCGTAAATACTGCACCTATGTGTTACAAACACTCAACTCCTGATATTGAACTTGAATTGAATCATTATTTATTTTATGTTGTTAGTATTTATACACAAGTATGTGTTATTTTATTAAGTACTCCTACAAAACGGTTAAAAAAGATCGTCTTGAACGAGTTTAATCATAGGAATATTTTTTAAGGACATTAGATTCAACATATTATGCTAATTTTACGAGAGAAAACAACCAGTTTTACATACATAGACGTTGCTATATCAATTCAAGTAATTATCCCTTACTTAATTACTGCTCTATACATCTTTAGATAAATAAAAAAACCATTTACCGTTTTCATTACAATAATAATTACTTTGATAAGGTGTGTTTCACCACAGCCCTAACCACAGAGAAATGGAAGGAGAGTAGAGAGGCCTTTGCTCTGCTATAGGATGTGCAGAAAGGACTGAAAAAAAAAACCTTATTGTTAAATAAAACTACTTTTTACGGATTTTGTCATGGTTTTAAAATAAAACGCGACAAAATCCGTATAAAGTAGTTTTATTTAAATGTCTAACATTCGCGTAAACCTAAGAACCAATATGAAACCTTGTGCTGTTTTCGTTTTGTAGAGTCCAGTAAATGTTCGACTATGTATTTGTCACCTTTGACCACCATTACTTCAGTTGTAGAGGAAGTTTAGATGATATCAGAGGCACACAGCTGCACTGATAACCAGATAATGGTCATAGAGAAAGGTTATTATTGCGGAATTGTTTATTTATTCCATTTTACTCGTATTTTATATTAAAAGCTAAAAGGCCGAGTTGATTTGATCTGGGTAAAGCTAGTCGGTAGCTTCTTCATAAAATAAACACAACTACTAGATCGATTTCGATGAAATTTATATGCGACCACCTCTGAGTCTTGAGAATTTTTGAAATTGGTCCGCGATTGAGAGGGATATCGCGTACATACATACATACATACATACATACATACATATAATATACACACGAATGGAAAACCTTCTCTTTTTGAAGTCGTTTAGAAAAGTCCTATGTTCATTGCATCTACTGACACATAAAAAACAAACAGAGTTGTAATTATGAAAGTAGATGGATATACAGGCAGCGGAAGACCGTAAAAAGTAAGTGTATTGTTTTTAACAATTATATGACAAAATAGGAGTGAATCGATGACGAGTAGCAAGGATAAATGAAAAAAAAGCACAAATCGCATCGACTCCAAATAGTTATGAACATACCATCCGGTGGAGATCCATAGAAAAGTGATTCAAAAGGAAAGTTTACTAAATTCGCCATTACACCATGAAACTACAAAACCGAACTAAATGACGACCTCCGTGGTCGAGTGGCGTACGCACCGGTTTCAAGGTGTCGCTAGCTCTGAGGTCCCGGGTTCGATCCCCGGACGGGTCAATGTAGAAACCAAAAATTTTCTACATTGCCTCGGGTCTGGGTGTTTGTGGTACCTTCGTTGCTTCTGAATTCCATAACACAAGTGCTTTAGCTACTTACTTTGGGTTCAGAACAATGTATGTGATGTTGTCCGCATTTATTATGAACTAAATAATATAAATATAAATACATTTTAATATCTCGGGTCATGATCCAATACTTGGTATTGCTTTATCACCATTATCAAGGTCAATGACCTCTGTTTATTAGGTCCAAGTTGAAGAATTTTCGACATTCAATTTAGTCTTGGTAAGAAAATAATTAATATAATTAACGATAAATAAATAATAGAATAGATAAATGCAATCCGTTTGACCCACAACGACATTTGTTTGAACCTCTTATCACAATAGTAATCATGTTTATTAAACTGTTTCGTATGAAAATATACTTTTTTTGACTTTGAATGATCGTCAAAGACTTATAATATATTAAGTTAGCGTATATGTTATGTTCTTTTGGGGTACAAATTTTAATAGTTTATTGTCAAAAGGATCCTGGAATCTGAAAGCTAAATTACTGAGTTTTTTAATTATCATATTTCACACTACTCATCGTTTTTAATTATTAAGGCATGAAACTACTCTAAACAGGATGCGTCGAACTAAAAAAATATACCGGTTTTAGCCATTCTTTTACGTTTATGACAATCTCAAAGTTCTGGCAAACAGTCTTACAACAACAACAAACAACTATGGGCTATTGTTGCTATCCTGTAAAATGGGTATTAATTATGAACTAGGAAGACAGTCGCGATTTAGTGACAGGCAGTCGCCCCTGTGAACAACCCCAACATAGCTTGGAAAAAAAGCAAGCAGCGACCGGCGACGAACACTTCTCCTGACGAGTCGAAGTAGACGTGTCACAAGGTTTTTATTTATATTACTCAAATAACTTGTTGACAAACCAAATAGGTGCATTCCTATATAACAAAAGTAAAACAGACAAAAAAAATAAAAACAAATGTATGACAATGAATTCAGTACTACTGATAGAGATAATCTCATATGATATGATGACCCTGCAATATACCTATGACTTATATGTTTCAGTGTTAAAAGACAAGAAATCCTAAGTTTAGCTTTAACTTACCCTCGAATAACTGCACTTAACTTTTAAGACGCTCATAAATGTATATCTGTCGCCACTTTAAACCCTAAAGTGATAGAGACAGCACGAGACCTCTAGACTCCAGACCAGATAGAGGGACTTGGTATGTTTCAGAATTGGGACATAATAATATGTCCTAAACTTCTTTTAAACCTGGATTCCAATATTTGAGATCTGAAATCGACAATCCGCAGGAGAGCAAGCGTGGTGATCAATGCTCGTGCCTTCTCTATATGGGAAGAGGCCTGTGCTGTGCCCAGTAGTGGGACGTTTATAGGCTGGATTATTATTAAACTCCTTTTAAGTTCAGATTTCGTCCCATCATTAATAGAGTTATACGTTCGCAAGTCCCATTTGTTTCCACACAGTGACCACGACTTGTGTTCGATATAAAGACGTCTCTCTTAATACGAAAACGGCTATTGTCATGGTAAAGACTCCTGCAAACTAAGGCGTAACGCGTCATGTAAAATTGTATTTATGTGAGCATTTTGTTGTTGTTTTGTACAACATAAGAATAAATGAAAGGATGAAACCGTGACTTTAACTCCTTTCTCTGTATATAATAATAGTGTAGACTATTCAGATATAAGTTTGAGACAACGAAGAATGTTTATCAGTTTCCTTTCAGTCGTCGTCACAAAATGTGTGACGTGAGTGAATTTGTAGAATTAAAGCTATCTTATCAAATAATGGTTTATTTGGCAAAAATATTACTAGATTTTCTTTTAAGGAAACTTATAGAATAAATTTCTGCTTTGTGGTTGAAACTCTGAAGCAGAATCGCCATGTGGAATTAATGGGAAAAATATCAATACAGGTGGTAAAAAAGTATTTTATTTATGTCAATATTTCTTTTCTGCAATAACTAAATAAGCATCTTCGAAATTAGATGTAGTCTTTTTGCCCTATTTTTTGCATTGATTAATATTTTAACAACTTAACTGTCCCGCCAATAGACACAATAGTTAAACAATGGAAATGTTCATATGTGACATGGGACAGGGAAATGGTTAAATAATACCTTAAGGCAACTTTATTCAAATGATTTAAGACAGCTGTCTTTATAAATACACACAACAATTTCAATTAAATACTCTATTTATTTTTATTACACACTAAAGTTTCTTTTATTCGTTTACAGTGACAATAAACAGCGAGTCTCGATAACGTTACATACCGTATCGGTGTGCTAGCGTCCTAACAGCGACCATATAAAACGTGTCATAAGTTTTCCGGAGCTTCAGTTGTCGCCAGCAATTGGTGCAGTAACCACCTCCATCCATAGTATTACACAGTGCCACACAATGATGCTGAAAGCAATAGTTTTTGCCTTTTTAACTGTCGGTAAGTTGATGTCAAAGTTTTTTTAATGTTGTTTGTTAAGTGTTTTGTTTTTGTTAATTAAATGCTGAAAGATGGAAAAGTTCTCAATAGTTTTGTTTAATTCTTTAAAATATTTTGTCAATGGGACTAAAAGGAATAGGTATTTCGATTCAAAGTAGTTCGTAAGGTCTCAATTGCGTCTCACTCATTTTTACTTACTAGCATAAAATAATTTATTAGTTTATCTGCTTCAAAACTATGTAATAACTTATTTACTACTACGTGAAAATATTTAAATTTTTTATAATAATAGATCAGTTAAAATATACTTTAATAATTTACGACGTTACCCCTTTTATGTTTATTTTTCTTTTCAGTAAGGGCAATAAATTAACAGTTTTCAAGTTCTCCAAAATTCATACACCAACTTTCATTTAACTACAAAAAAAAAACATCTATATCGATAAAAAATCACTAGGTCAAAGATTAGCAAGTAAATAATAAAAGCATATAATATAATTATGTTTATTTTACAGCGGTAAACGAAAACAACTTGATAACGTTAAGAAATTTATTATTTTTGTGTTGCTGTAAGTTTTACAAATGCTCATAATATTATATAGTCGGTCGATTAACATGCAGTTTTCAGGGCAATCCAGTAAGAACCGACCCGAGAAAAGACTAGACAGAAAACGATGGATAACATAGCTCAACAAAATATAACAGGTTTCCATCCATATCGCCTTAGCGATATCTTCCTAAGTTTCAGAGAAGTTTTCGTTAAGAAGAGAAGAAGAAGAGAAGTAATGGTTAGCATATTCCCGTCGGGCTATTTGATTTTGACTACTTCCAATAACCAAACAACATTAGTTTCCTTTGTCTTTTAAACTTTCTATTCCCGGGGGTTAGGTCATTTTCTAACACTACAAAAATAAAACATATTTTATTATTTTGCTACCGCTCTTTTCTGTAATCCTTACCCAAAAAATTTGGTCGTTGTCTGTTCGTCTTACAGTGCCTAAATCATTGTTTACTAGTAATCGATCATGTTTTAGAACGCACAGGTTTGAAAATGAACTATTGGCTCTTTGAGGAACTTGTGGAGATAATATATATAGATTTTTATTTAATTTCCTGATGAAGCCGAAAGTTTTTGTTTTTACTAGACTGAACCAGAAGGAAGGGTTATGTTTATCATAGATCATATCTATTGATTATTGATCCCTTTATAGTTCATGTTCACATCTAGATATTGGTCCCTTTATAGTTCATGTTGACATCTAGGGTAGGGCTTGTTTATGTAACACTGACTACGATCATAGGTGATGATTCAAAAGATATCAATAATTATAGTTGCTTACAAAGGTGCGCTGTTTGTTTTGTTACCTACATGTTTGTTGATTATTTATCAGTCATACATACATAGTTGAGTAATTGCTTTCTGCAGGGTGTCACTTTATACCTTCAGTCAACCTTTTTATGGTTGTCGGTAAATAAATCCTTGGTTCGATATTATAGGTCAATATAGGTGATATTCCTTAGGTATATAGGTACGGAACACGCTATTGTTGTTGTTTGGCAATTTACATTTTAATTTTTGCACGAACTAGGTATTCAATTATCTTATGCGGATGAAATGCTAACCCTTCCTTATATACTTAAGGTCATAACATTTCTTAATTTTACAGAGTTAGGTAACATTTGGACTTCAAATATTTATAAGAAAGTTTTAGGCCCCTCTTACACGAACCACTAGAGAGCACTAGACAGCTCGCGCAGTTGGTGTACGTTGATCCCTAACTGCTCGAGCAGTTTATGTACTCGTAACTTCTCGTACCTCAATAAAATCCGTCAAGAACCGCATAAATAACAATAGACGATCAAGAAATACGAATATTGTTCAAACGAGGAAACTATTGCAATATGGCATAATTTAATACTAGTTATTAGATAATTAATTCTGTTCGAGGTCTGTTTTCTCATTTTCTTTGTCTTCCGCGTATCAAGGAAAATATTAGTAACGTAACTATAGGGTGGCAGGACTGGCCAAATGCCACGGGCCCCCGACCCAAGAGGGCCCCCGACCCAAGAGGGCCCCCGACCCAAGAAGGCCCCCGACCCAAGAAGGCCCCCGACCCAAGAGGGCCCTGGCCCAAGAGGCCGCGAGCTCAGACAGATTTTTGTAATATTGTACCTGATTATTTTATTTTTCTTGAAAAGTATATTCAAAAAGAAAAGATTTGCTGGTAAATGTGAATGAGTGTAAATGTATAAACTCATGCTGTTGGAAATAATTTAGTTATAAGTGTTGGATTACCTACTACTTAAGCGATATGTTAAAATTAAAGTAAGTAGGTACGACATTACAAATTTTACTGATAGGGCCCCATCAAAAGAGTTTGCCACGGGCCCCAGATGTTATAGTTACGCCACTGGCAAATATGATGATGGAAATGGGTAATTTCTTCGTCTGTTGTTTATCTGGTTTTGTTCGCGTAATAGTAAATAATAGGCTTTACCTATTTAGATAATATAAATTTGAATATGAATACAGATATAATGTAGGAGTGACAATACTATGTATCTTGAGACAAAGGTCATGTATGAAAAACTGTATCTGAAACTATCAACATTTTATTAACATAATCATTTGAGTTTTTAGTTTCATTATAATATGGATTCAATAAATCCAATTTCCCCAATAATAGGACCACGTTTTTTAATACTGTTACTTAATATAGTTCCTGCAAAAATCATAGGTACACCGATCATTATCTACTTACCCTTACATAACATCACTCAACAGTACTGTCATAATACCTACTTATAGTAAGGTAGGTAAAGACACCGGCAGTTGTCGTCGGTCGTTAAAAAATTAGCCCACTCGTATCAACAAGTGCAATTCCCGGAAAGCGACAATAAATTCTACAATGGACGTCTTTACCGCTTGATTGGTCGCCCTTCCGTCCCGTTATCTAATAAGGCCTTTGAACTTTGTCAATTACGTATCAATACACGTCAGTAAACAAATAAGCTGTAATTATTGGATTAATAATATTAGCTAGAACTAATCATGTAGACTAATTTGATAATGTCGTTTAGCGGTCGAGTCTAATAACAAATATTTTTGACGGTTCTCGGAATTTTAAATAAAAATGTAATGATGTTATTACAATGTGATGTAAACAATAACATTAAGAAATGAGTGGAGAATTTTGTAAACATATTGATTGCCGGCTGTTTAAAATAAACAATTGACTATCGGTGGAGGGGAGAGGCTATCGAAATAATGACTTACAAAAGAAACAATATTATTTAAAGTTACTTTTGGTTATAATTAACTATTTGCATAAGGTATTCTAGAACAATTATATGGCGGATAGATAATTTTATTAACGTATATATAACATTGACTTAAACTTTAGCCATGGTTGGGTATTTAAGCGTTTTATGGTGTAGTTTTATGTAGGTATAGCTGTTTTTAACTTAGTGTCTAAAGGAAATACTAATCAACTAAGTTCTTCCTTAGTTTATCAAAGGATGTTAAATCAATATACTTAACATTGTACTAGAGAGTTGAAGCATATAAACTCAAATAATCGAAATGAAAAACAAAGAATAAATCAGCAAGATCATATAAATCAAACAAGACATATTGATATGCCTTTCTTCAAAATCGTTGTCGAACACGAGCGTAGTACAGTAGTTTACAGTACCGTAACACTCATAGCAGGGCTGTCGCTACTGTGGAAGCGAGACGGCGCTATACACTGCACATAGCGGCGTCTCGCTTCCACACTGAATAAGCCCTGTTTAAAGAGGTCTTATAGTAGGACTGGGCACTCAACTCGTTCGCCCCCTATTTCCGCTGAGCGCCATTTACCAATTTACTCGATAAAGACTATCCTTTGAACTCGGATCGCGACAGCTTGACCGCCTTGTAGTTTTAAAGTTATGGACATATGTTACGATGCACCTGATGCACTGGTCAATGCCTGAATATAAAGATCTTCCAGAAAATGGTCGCTTTAAAATCTGCATAACTTCCACGATCAGTGGCTCCCAATTTAGGTAGTTTTCGGTTTGAACTACCTCTTTTTTAATTAAATTACCTCTATTAATTTAATAGAGGTAATTTAATAACCTACCTTTACCTGCATATTAATTGAGGTGCTATAGGTATATGAGCAGGATGACTGGGCATTTATGAAACCCAATATTTCACGACCAAAATAATAATAAATTTCGATTAATTTTTGGCTAGATCAAGGATTTAATGGTGTAAAAATGTGAAAATGCTGCCAAGAAAATCATTTTAAATCGGTCTGTCGGCTATTTTATGTAATTTTCGTATGAATTTGAGAAACTCGGAAGTCATACAGTCAGCTATGACTAAGAGCTGGTTATACTGTCGTCGGGCCAGTTACGACCTAGTTTCATTTTATAAAATGATTTGTTTACAGCGGTCCTGGCCGACGACTTCAACATCCCTGAGGACAGACGCACTCAGATCCGCGAGGCCATCCGGACACAGTGCAAGAAAAACAACGCAGAAGACAAAGTTGAACAGATTGAGGTAACACATTCTTAATGTAACTAGTTTATCTATACTAATATTATAAAGCTGAAGAGTTTGTTTGTTTGTTTGTTTGGTTGAACGCGCTAATCTCAGGAACTACTGGTTAGAATTGAAAAAATCTTTTTGTGTTAGATAGTCCATTTATTGAGGAAAGCTTTAGGATATATAACATTACGCTGCGACTAATAGGAGCGAAGCAGCAGTGAAAAATGTCACAAAAACGGGGAAAAATATTCATACTTGAAAGCTTCCGTTGCGTGCGCTGCGTAAACGGTTCGAGTTACCCAAAATATATGTATGAAAGAATTGTTCCTCTTTAAATGACCTAAAAAAATGTCTGCGACAGTATATGTCTATCTTTTAAGATTGACTCACTATAACCTTTTTTAAGGTAATCATTTGGTCGAAATTTATGCATTATTGCCAATTATTTGATACAGAGTTTTATCAACATAATAATATTAACTAAAATTATCATTTACGCAGAAATGCTTTTTTTTAAACTTCTTAATCGCGGTCATAATAACAGAAATTGACGCGGACGAAGTCGCGGGGATCAGCTATATGCTATATTTTTGCTAGAAAAGATTAGGGATCCTTACTAAAACTTAGTAACGTAAACCAAGTCGTAAAAAATTGGCCTAGAAAAATCCTTTCATCGCGTGCGCTGCTAAAACTATTCATAATAGAACAAAATAATGTACTACGTTTTTGCAAAACACATAATTGTCTACAAAAACTGTCAGGACAGCATATGTCTAACTATTACAGTTATGTCACAATAAGTGTTTATTTTTATATAAAAAAAAAACATATTTTTATGACGCTTCTAGAAAAGGATATTTATTTGTACCTTTGTATTAATCCTTATCAAAATACAATACTTCATATTCAACACTGCTTTATGATCTTTATATAACTTTTTGAATTAGTCAATTCGGACATTCCATTCGAAAGATGTGACGAAAATATAATTATTAAAAAAAAGTCGTGTGGTTGCTGCTCACTCCGCTCGGGATGGATGGATGGGAGTGAATTAGAAATAAAAATAAAATTTGAACGAATATTAAATAAAACATAACAAAATAAATTTATAATTTTCAATCAATTTTTATAATGTACTTTTTTTAGTAACCCGACGTAAAAAGAAGGGTGAAAGGTGTGTGTATATGTTGTTTTTTTTTTAATATTAGTTAAGTACCCGAGCGAAGCCGGGGCCGGCCGCTAGTTTAGTATAATCCTATTAAGCTACATTATCTATCTAAGTAAGAGTATATATTCAAATAATAAGCAGCGTCCCGCACCCGACCCGTCGCGATTCTCATTTTCGTTAAAAGTTTATAACAAAACATTCACATTCGTTAGATTTTTTTTTTAAGAACTTCTTTTTCGTCTTTACCGCCCCGGACTAGACTCTTAGGTACTTATGTACTTAAATAACCCAAATAGTCTGCGAACTAAGCTCCGAACAGACAAACGGATATGACGAATTTGTACGTTTATGTGACTACCTATGAGCCTTTCAGTGGTATGTGTTGAGAAGGTCCCCTTAAACGATATAAAACGATATTATATTTATCAAATGTGAATTTATTTACATTAAATTAAGATATCTTATTTAATATTTAAATATAATTCGTTGATTGCAGACGGCAGGCAAGACCTTCGTGGAATGCGCCAAGTCGCTCATCGACGTCCCTACTCTACAGAAGGAGATTGAGGACGCGAAACCAAACGGAGCTCTCGATGAAGTCTTTAAGAAGTAAGAACTATTCATATTTTTCAAGTCTGGTAACTTTAAGGCAAGGAGCAAGGGTGAGACAATTTTTCTGGCAATGGACAATAATAGACCGCTCATGAAAATTTTCCATGTTTGACTACTTATTGGTTGCCGTTAGGCCCGTTAGCAAGTTCAGCGCGGCTACCAATGAAGTTTGCGGTGAAGTTCGACTTCTTGTAGTTGTGGTCAACCAGACCGTGGCGACCGATAAAAGAAAGTGCTCATTTCTGTTTGGCATACTAAAACCTACAACGCAAAAAAATGTCTACTAATTATCTACTACTCTAATTCTTTTGTTTAATAAATTTGCCATCTTTCCAGGTACTGCGCTAAAACTCCTCAGCTGAAGGGCTGTATCCACACACTCCTGGAAGCAGTGAACCCGTGCGTGGACCCCGCCGTTCAGAACCAGATGACCTCGATACAGAACAGCACTGACCAGTTCATCGACTTCATCTGTTACAAGGACGGTGACAGAATCGCGCGTAAGTGGAACTTTGTATACTGCTACAGATACCTGCTGATGTTTAAAGAATCTTAGTTCTAGACACACCTAAACAGGATGTTATCATTAAGAGTGAGACAAAACACTGTTCACAAAATCATGATACAAAATATAATTTTATGAAAAATAGATTCCATAATCTATTTTTATATGATATCAGTAGTGTCCCTTTTTTTTTGGTAGAGATCTTTGCAGTTAGCCTGAGCGCAGGCTTTGACTCCTTCACCGGACTTAAGTAGTGTCCCTATTAAATACGGGCTATACGGTTTCCGAGAAAGCCGTTCGTGATAAGTAGAAATGGGTAGTCTACAGACAATATTGTTACACGAATTTGTATTTTATATTGAGGGCTGTGGTGTTTAGGAGGCAAAAGCTGTACCTAAGCGTAACTAATAATGTTATATTATTCTCTAGTATTCATCGCCGAGGGAGGACCCCAGTGCTTCACCAGCAAGGCCAACGACATCAGGGATTGCAGCAATAACATCAGGAACTCATTCTCAGACCTCGAATCCGTCAAGAAACTTAGCTTAGCCGTAAGTACATTTTTACTATTTACTGAGTTAATTACAATGTGGAATCCACTATTGTTTTTTAAACAGGGATACATCTATCTTGATCTGTAGTCCGTAGCTCCATCACCAAGTTATGGTTTCAAACGTCATAACGACGACTTCTTTTGAGGCAGTTACTGTGGGATGATTAAAAAAGTGGATCCTGTACTACTTACTACTACCAACTCTTATATTTTTCTATGGTTTAAGTTTAACCAACCCAATCCCCTAGCCACTTTGCCTACTCAATGATAAAACACTGTCTTACAAGAGCATTTGTCTTTCAGGAAAAGTGCGGCAAATTCGACGAGCTATCAACCTGCGTAGTCAACAAACTGGAAGGCTGTGACACCCCCACGCCCGCCAACATGGCCGAGTCCCTCTTCCGATACGTCCGCAAGGGATCATTCTGCAATGATGTCGCGAAACCATAAAACCGGTAAGAAAAATACATGTGGCATACTCCTTCCACAAACCTTTTTACAAAAACATAATTTATTTTTTACTGGTTGTCATGGTGATGATAAAATAACACTTATGTGAGGTATCGGTTTTTACATTGCGGTTCTTGTATATTGCTAAATTGGTGACCCCGATAAGAACACAAATTCAACAATGAGTGGCAGTGAGTCAGAACACACCGCGTCGTCGCAGCCTGCCGGCCAAGTTACACACCGTGCGCGTAAGATCAAGCGCCTGTCTAGTCCAAAGGTCGAGCCGGCTGAGGTGTACCGCGTGGCCATGCGCTTACCACCGTTTTGGCCCGAGGAACCTGATATTTGGTTTGCGCAAATAGAAGCGCAGTTCGAGAACGCCGGAGTGACGAATGACGTCACCAAATACAACTACGTCGTAGGGCACCTCGATCCCCAGTATTCCAAAGAGGTGAAGGACGTCATCATGTTCCCGCCCGCCTCCAACCGGTACGAGAAACTGAAGGCTGAACTGGTGCGGAGACTTTCAGCCTCTCAGGAGCGGAAGGTAAAGCAGCTGCTGATGCATGAAGAGCTGGGGGACCGGAAGTCGCTCCACCTAGCAGTAGCAAAGAGTTTACCACTCGTGCTGGTCGTCACGTCAGATTCCCTGATTATTATCGCCCTTGACGGTCTCTGGAGGGGGGTGATGTGGCATACTCCTTCCACAAACCTTTTTACAAAAACATAATTTATTTTTTACTGGTTGTCATGGTGATGATAAAATAACACTTATGTGAGGTATCGGTTTTTACATTGCGGTTCTTGTATATTGCTAAATACATACTCCTTACTAATATTATAAACTCGAAAGTATGTAAATATATAAGACTTGTCTATTACGCTTTGACGGCTAAACCGCTGAACGAATTTTGATAAAATTTGGTATGGGATTATAGTAGCGGCCTAGTGCGCTCAGTAATCGGATTCGCATGTTAAAGTTGCCAGTTAAAAAAAGTTATCTTAATATTAAGTAAGTAATTTAAAGCAGTATAATTTACCTGTTGAGACAAAATAGATTGCTTAAAATTTTTTTGACTATTTTTTTTATTAACCTAACTTTTCGTTTTGTTACAGAACTGATACAGCTGCTGATAGTACGAACAATTGGGTGTGATCATTTATGTGCCAATAATAATTAAATTATATAAAACGTTGTGCAAAAACTGTAACTTTAAATATACAAACAGAAAACTCGTACTTTTCTTTATTATTTATCCCTCAAAATGATTGTCATTAGATCCGTAGGGCAGTGTGTCTTGCCAAAAATCAGAAAATGAAATGAAATAGTTTATTTGCAAGTAGGACTATATAAATCACTTTTACAATGTCTTCCTAAGCTAGATGAAGTCGACACTTCCTAACTACCCTGAGAACAAATGTCGAAAATAAACTCAGGGGTTTTAGTCTCTTTTATAGTCCAAATAATACAAAAAAAACATACAACAACAAAAAATTTAACATCTAATTATCTTCAAAAACTTTGACAATAGTAATACCTACTCGCGATATCAAAAAGAGACCTTAAAATGCCAAAAATACACCATAAATACCAGTATTATAAATGTAAAAGCTTGCCTATCGCACATTGAATGTTAAACCACTGAACCGATGAATGTATGAATTTTGCATCTCGAGAAATCTATATAATACTTATAATAAATCTGTAAAAGTGAAAATTCTGTACATTGAAAATATAAAAAAAAAAATGGCGGGGGGTGTTACTAGACCGACACCGAACAAAGTGTGAAAAAAAAATTGTTGTCTGTCTGTCTGTTTGTTCAGGTATCACGCAAAAACTACCGGTTCGATTACGATGAAACTTGGTATAATTATTCTTTATTATCCTAGGCACCACACTGGGTAGTTTTTATCCCGGAAAAGTATAAACAATAAAAAAACAAACTTAATTTTGCGGTTAAAAACTCAATGATAAGTTTCGTCATCCACGCGAACGAAGTCGCAGGTACAGCTAGTGTTAAATAAATAAAAACAGTATAAATCTTTCATGATTTATTTGCAAATATTGTAAAATGGTTATCCCACATAGCAACACATACAAATCACTATTTACTACCGGACATCGAATCTACGTAATTATAATGACATGGCGTTTACAATACTATTGATATTGATATTTTTACAAGCTCTTGTGTTTGTATATTATTTACTTTTAAGTCTATTAGCTTTTACATTGTCATAACTGATTACAGAAATTAGCAATAATAAAAAACACACATAAACTGTTTTTTATTTTCATAACAAACTTTTCTGTTTTTTTTATCAATTTTAAGTTAGAAATTCAAATGTCTTGTGTAGGTACGTTATCAGTCAATAATGTAAGATAAAAGAGAAGTAAATGAACTATGCACCTTTAATAAAGACAAGCAATAATAAAATTATGTACAGTAAGCAGTTAACTATAAAAAAAACTGGACAGTTTTCGAGGAAATTATAACCAGTTTGAAACTATTAGTGTGTTTAACACTGACCCTCACCAAACTCGACTTAAATCTAATAAATAACTACAATGGACAGAAGCTTATCTAGTTTTCAAGCAAGACTATGTTTCCTCCTGCTATTCTCGACTTTAATTCTAAGGACATAGAGTTAAAATTACAGTGTTGCCGGTTTGGTTTTTACGATATTCTGATGTATATCACAAATAAACTCATTTCTAGGACGGCTATAATATAAGCACTATTTCTTTACATATGGCGATTATTTTATCACTATATTGAAATTCGTTGCTCAAATTGTTGATATTTGATACCATTTTCGGCAATGGCAACACTTTTACAAAAGTTAAGCTAAGCATTCACATTTTAGAGTTGGCCACATTTTTGGCAATATGTAACGATATGTACTCTTTCGCGATATTTGTTCAAAATATATCACTATATCTATAATTAAGCCCTGGTTATATGATATATACTAAAACAACGTTGGAATAGTACAATTGTACCAATTTAAGCAACCACAATCATTCCATATAAAAAAATAACTTTACTTAAAGGAACACAATATAATTATGACCTAAATAAAAGTGCAAAATAATGTAAAATTTATTTTATAAAAATATTAAAAGTGCTTTTCTTATCACAATAAAAGAATAGCATATATGCAAAGTTATTCAAAATGCTTTAAAATTTACCAAAAAAAATATAAGTTTTAATAAAATGGGCTATGTTTTTTAAACTTCATTATGAAGAAATTTTAGAGCTAATAATAATTTTGTTACTTTTGAATGTCACGATAATTCTTAAAGGTGAGACATTGTATTAAAATTTGAAGAAAACCTAATATTTGACACAGTCAAGTAAATAAATATAACGTGCGAAAACAATACAGTCATATTAAGTTGAATAACATTGCATGGGTTCCACCCTTAGACTATAGATAACTATAGACCGATAGTATCGCTAGTTTTCCTTCGTGCCAAGCGAGAGCACTTTTTGTCTGTATCTAGTACATTCGTTTACTGATTTAAAGTTATTTTTCGCGCAACGACAGACTTATGCGAAAATATCGATGGTTTCGACATTGTTAGGATAATATTAGTGTTTTAGATAGTTTTATTAAAACGGTGCGCTCCGTCTTGATACAAAATTTACGATAAAACTAGTTCATACTAGTGCTCACGGTTCATACACTGATAGGCTCACTCTATAGTTTCTTATCTATATTCTAAGGTTCCACCAAATATTGGAATGTAGTAACTAAAGTTCACCACAAATGATTTGACACACGTTGAACAAAAGTTTAAATATGTTCTACATTTTTTGTCATGTTGTGTTTAAAATAAATAATTGTTCAACACGATTTTGTGGTTAAATTGAGCTGAAGTTTTAACTTTGGCCAAAGCCATTACTATATTGAATGAGACCATTCAATACACCTTTATAAAAGTTTTTCATTAACAAGCAAAACCTAGACATAAAAAGTATAACTATCTTTCATCTTAAGTCAATCAATAACAAAATAGACATGACCATAAAAATATACGACTTACAAAAATCAATATAAAAACCTCTTAATTTAGACATATAATAATATATAAAAACCTGTATTTTCGATTTTTCAAATCCTGGCAATGCATTAAATTGGTTTATTTTCGGCCGCTTAGAGAATGCTTTTCTGACATATATGTCAGTTGGTCTTGATTTATATAGGGAGTAAAAAACCATGTTATATTTTTCATTGTAGCCGGAGACAATGACATAGTTTTGAATGATATTTTTTGTTTATAAGACAAATAGTGATATTAATTTGTTTAGTAAATTCTTTGCATCATTATATTTATATCTTCCACCACGACCTGCCAGGAACGCATTCTCTCATCGGCCGGACTATAGTTGTCATAGATGGCAGCACCAGTCCTTTATCCTTTAAGACAGCATGTCACTTCTACCTACTCTATGTACCTTCGCGATGCGTTAAAATTAAAACTGTTTGCGTGTTTGCTTATACTAATTAGGCGAGTATGGCGGCGAGGAGAGCTGTGAATAACGTCGCTGATGTGATGGTTAGGCCGCTAGCTGCGCCGGCTGAAGGCTTTGCTTCCTCCTGTAAAACCGAAATATCATGTTAATATAGATTACAACAGTAGTACCACGGTTATAATTTGCAGATATATTTAACGTTCAATACTGATGTAACTTTAGGTAGCTTTGATTCCTTTACACAGATGTATGGAGTTGTGATTATGGTGTGTCAACTTCACAAATGTCACAGATATGAATCAAACAGATAAAATAAACACGTATATTATGTATTCTATGGACATTGGACATAATATACAGAATGTGGTGAAAATGAAAACAGTTAAACAACACAATGCACATTATTGGTTGAACGATGCTAGCACCTTTTAAGAGAATAGGTAGGTATTCGCTGTAACCATAACAATGTAACTTTTCAAATGGCTTTTTAAACATTACAATTTATTCGTGTTTACTGTAGAAGAAATGCATTTTTTTCATCGTACTTCGAACGACACGAAGTTTTAAGGGTTTTACAATCACAATACTTTACAGTAAGCTTCATTTAGCCGGTCCTTAGTCTATAAAGCAACACACTTATACACATATTATTGGCTAAAGACAACACAAAGGCAAACCAAAGAGAATGATGACTTATTTATTTGTAACTTACGGGCTTCCGACCACTGGCCTTTCCTGCATTCGGCTATTGAAATGTACAGTTAATATTAGTAAGGATATATAAATAACATAATAATAACAGATATGGACGCTAATATTAATTAGTGAGAACTGATGGGAAGTGCAGTAGAATACACTAAGGGAGGTGCTTTTATATTCTATATCAAAACTTGTTACACGTTAGTAAATAATTTGTAAATAAATTAGACATAGATAATAATTAGTAAATTTAAACGAGAAGTATAAGAAGACTATTCCAATATATAGGGATCAGTTACAAACTGTTAATCATCATAGTTGACCATAAAATTACAGTTCGAAAAGATTCATTGATTCGAACTTGTAGAGGACTCCTTTTAAGTCCGAAACGAACCAGGATTCCTCGTCAGAAGTCCATATAAATAATTAAAATAATTAATTTAATAAATAATATAATAACTTACTTTAGCGAAGTTCTTGCAAGGCGTGGCCTTCCTGATGAAGTTGAACAGGGATTCCACAATGTTGGCTGATGTCGGCTTGACGCACTGCTCTAGTACGCTGACCACACATGTTTGCAGGGAGGTCATTTGGTTGCATTGCTTCTCCTGGAAAAGTAAATACATTTACATTGTTTTTTGTTTTATATTTATGACTTGGAGGAAATCAGGATCGATCGAGGTTATTTTCTATAGTTTTTCATAGGACAATAATAATAATTGTTCAACAAAATATCTAAGTATACATTAAACCCAGTCGTAGACCAAGGTCTAAATAATGTCCAAACTCATTTGAGTCAAATATATTAAATAAATAAATGCGGACAACATCACATACATTGTTCTGAACCCAAAGCAAGTTGCTAAAGCACTTGTGTTATGGAATTCAGATACAACGAAAGTACCACAAACACCCAGACCCTGTAGAAATGTGATTTTCTACATTGACCCGTCCGGGGATCGAACCAGGGACCTCAGAGCTAGCGACACCTTGAAACCGGTGCGTACGCCACTCGACCACAGAGGTCGTCATATTATTACGAAATACCAAAATATAGGAGCATCCCTATGTGTTTATGGTAGTTGTGCACTATTTTAATTTTGGATCAATTACATTGCTTGCTATGGTAAAGGAAAATATGTTCTATTCATACTTTGAATTCAAGGTTCATGAATCCTTCGACAGAAGTAATGTTCTGCAGGCTGCCCTGCGTCTCAGCGTCGAAGGTCTTGTTGAAGCACGCCTGGATGCCTTCCTGCCTCTCCTGGAAACACTCCTTACCACCCTCGGCGATGAACACTGGAAATAATGTGGAATAATATAAATACATAGGGCAAACGAAGCGAACTATCGCGGAAAGGCTCAAAGAGCATATCGCGGCTGTTAAGAACCGGCAGACCACTAAATCGGCAATAGCAGATCACGTACTACAGGCTGGCGTTAATCACTGGATTCAATTCCATCGCGCGCAAGTCCTCTCCACCGATCGCCACTTTCATTCGAGAGCAGTGCGAGAAGCGATTGAAATCAAGAAGCATCCAAATTTCAATCGGGAAGACGGCTTTAAACTATCTGCATCTTGGTATCCAGTGATTCCCTTAACACAATCTCGCTTTTCTGCAAAGTCGATTAGTGAACAGAATACGGACACGGTCAGTGTAGTGTGTAGGGTACTTGAAGAACAGGGGGTAGATGAAAAATCATCTACTTCGTGCACGGAGCAAAGACACCGCATCTCCAGTCTGCTTGCGACCACGGCCTGTGTAACCCGGTCGAAACGTCAAGCCCTAAAGGTATTTATGCATGTACGCGCTAATCCCCGTTTAAACATGCAGCGCGATAGTTTAAAAGTTATTAATATAAATACAATTAAACAAGGACACGAAATACAAGTTCAACTATTCCAATAGATTGTTTATGCTTGTTCTATTTTTTCCTTAAACGCCTTTAATCCGAAAGTCGAGGTTTGTGTTTTCTTCCTAAGCGTGAAACCGTTGTATTTTTGTATTCTTCGCCTTCGATACCGTAGTTCTTTTTTTTTTCAAGACAGCTGAGTAAGTTATGTAACGTATTTAGCTAGCCCCTTAAGGATAACAATAAGCAACCATAAGACGACGCTTAATCACACAGCTAATCACAGTTCATTCTCAGTTAGGCGCACTCTTTAGTCAACTTATTTATACTCTAATCTAAAGCCTTCCTTGAGATAAACCACCTAGTCACCATAAGTTGGTGACAAGGAGGTTTATCTTGTTTATATTCAAGGCGACTGGGATGTAGAGTATATAACAAACTTACGCGCGATTCTGTCGCCGTCCTTATAGCAGATGAAGTCAGCCAACTGCTCAGTGACTTTGTACAGCGTCTTGAAGTTCTTCAGCTCGTCCTTAGAGAAGCAAGGCTTCACCGTCTCACCAACTCAGTTTGGATGCAGAGGATATAACAAACTTACGCGCGATTCTGTCGCCGTCCTTATAGCAGATGAAGTCAGCCAACTGCTCAATGACGTTGTATAGCGTCTTGAAGTTCTTCAGCTCGTCCTTAGAGAAGCAAGGCTTCACCGTCTCACCAACTCAGTTTGGATGCTGAGTATATAACAAACTTACGCGCGATTCTGTCGCCGTCCTTATAGCAGATGAAGTCAGCCAACTGCTCAGTGACGTTGTACAGCGTCTTGAAGTTTTTCTGCTCGTCCTTAGAGAAGCAAGGCTTAACAGTCTCGGTCATGTTGCGGAAACAGTTCTTGAATTGAGGCGATTTGTTGCAGTATCTGGAAAATACATATTAATATTTATAAATAGTTATTTTAACAACAATTTGTTTCATTAAGTAGTATTTCGTTTCTGTATTCGCGAATTATATTATTATATTCATTCTAGCACATACAACAATTTACCCATATGTAATATTGATATTTGTATTCCAGCAACAAGTTTTATGTTAATCGTAAAACCGGCGGTAACAGTAACATAAAAAAAATATTAGAGAAGGAAAAGAAAAGATTTGTGCTACGTTAAGAAACGACTGGACCATAATTAGCACTGCGATCAACTCTACGCGGATTAAGTACCTACTTAATTAGAAAAGGAAGATGACCGTGGTAATCACCTTTTTAATTAATGGTTTATTTTTTGCATCCTTTGTAAGCTATATAATTAGGTAAGCGTGCATTACCAAGCATATACTTTTGTTCATTCGTGTGTTTTTACACCATACACATAACTCCAGGTATGCCATATTAAAATGACAAGATCCTGATCTAAATCTTACCAATGTGTGATTCTTATTGTTCTCCTAGTGACATGGCGATATCAATACAGGAAGATTGGTTCCAAACCTATTTAATCGACCAGTAAGGTCACAGATACAACAGTCCACAGGTATCACAGGTATCAAAGAGGTACCTGGGCAATAATGTTCGTATAAATACTACTACGAAAATTGCTTGCTCATTCATATCTATGCTATCAGTCGGCTCCAGTAGGATTTTTGGACGAAAGTGGTTTGTTGAAAATCCATACCGAGATTATCTTTCGACAACTCACAATTCCAATTAAATAAATAAATAATAATAATACTCACTTCTTGAATACTTCGTCGACTTGTCCATTAGGTTTGGCTTCCTCGATCTCATTCTGCAGGACTTCCATGTTCACTAAGGAATTGAAGCAATTCATCAGGTCTACGACTGAGCTCTGAAATAATCAATAAAAAATGGTTAATTATAAATTAACTTTAACTGAGTAGCAAATTATATTAACAACTAGTGAGCAAAAAATCTAAACTTGTTTGTTCAAATAAGTATAGTGGGATTCAAACTTGATGGCGGCTCTGAACACGAGGCGAGTCGCTGCGCAGTAACAAACTCATGCGCTAGCGGGGGTGCGGGGCGAGGTACTGCGCAACGTGTAGCGCACTTCACAGCCGCCAAGAAGTTTGAATCGCACTAAACGTAAAGTCAAAGAAAAATAAGCATATGAGGTGTATTATCATTAATGGCAATTTGCTTATTGACCGGTCGGATTAATGGGATTTTTTATCTATATGGTATTGACGCTGCTATGGTAAAAAATATTCAATAGTTAATGTACAGAATATAAAAAAAACTATATGTATACAAAATCGGTTACTCTTTGACAGTACAATTCAGTAAATTCGATTTAAGTCGATGTTAATGTGTAGTCGATGTAATGTTAAGTCTCTTTCTATCTCATTATCTCATCGTATCCACCAGTTTTTTTTTTTTTTATATATTGCTTATTAAACATAATTTTACCATCATGTATTATTTTTATTTGTCCTTTAGCCAATTAATACGTGTAACCTGTACCAACAAAAAATCCGTATTTCTTGTTTGTCGTGACGCGTGTGATTTTTTATAGAACTTTTTGTAATATGAGCAAAGGTTATTGTATTGTACAGAACTATAAATACAAGAATTGTGGAAACATTTATCTTTCCTAAGTATACAGTCAGGGTTAAAGAACTAACATTTTGCAGTGTTTATGCGAAATATGTCGTATAACAAAAACAAAGGAAACACTATCGGTTCGTCGAATAATATTATGACTAGTTTATTAGATGATAAAATAATGTTGGCTTCATACCATCACGTCTGTATCCCCGAAGGGTTAGGCAGAGGTGTACCAATGTACACCCACAGTTCGCCGGTATGTTTAGGTCCCATGTAATAGGGGGCGAGCCTATTGCCACTAACCGGGCACAAATCCAAACTCCGACCTGCTACTGAGAATTTCATAGAAAAACCCAATAACACCCTGATCGACTTGGGAATCGAACCCAAGACCTCTAGCGTAGCAGTCGCGCTTAGCACCACTAGGCCAACGAGGCAGTTTATTATAGTAATGTTGGCTAGTACTATTATTTTAGCAATGAGATTGTATATAATATAAGCCCAGTTAACTTTGGTGGGCCACTTAAAACTTTAACAAGTCTTTAATGTTAAACAATGTTTAAAGTGCGTCTTTTGTTTACGAAAAGACGGGTTCTTTTGTGTTCTATTTATAAGTATATTTTAAATATGGTCATCGTTCGGTAGTTGGCAGCATTTCAGTGACTAATATAGGCATCTAAGTAGTGACTGTAGGTACTGATGCAGGTAATTTCCCCTAATTCTTCCGTTCTCATTACTAGTTTACTAGCAAATAGATACTCTTCCCAAACAAAAAAAAATAACAGAACATTTAGGGAAAGGCATAATACGAAATATACCTACATAGATACTTCCAATTCTTTGTTGTAAAAGTCTTTTGTATGCAGGTAGGCCTGCTTCATACCAACTAATAACGTAGCAAGGCCCGCAAAATGGATTTCCCGTCAAGAATAATAAGAGCATTGTCTCTACATTTGTACACGGAAATTCCGAGCATTCTGTCCTGCGCGCTTACCACGACCTCTTAAAGAAGGACTGTTGCTGTTGTGGAAGCGAGACAATGCTACGCGCAATATAATGCGCCATCTCGCTTCCACAATTACAGATGTTCTGTTTAAAGAGGTCGTGGTACAGGCACTGATTGGATTGTCACCTTTGTTATCCATCGATTCGGGCATCGGGTCAATGTGCTTTATCGGGCATATAGCCATTATGTGGGCATTGATCAAGGGCTGACCCTTGATCGATACCCACATAATTATGTTCTTACTTTAATTGTATTAAGAATTTGTAGTGTCAAAGTTCACTCTGCCATCTCATATCTAATCAGAGTCGGATGTGACTATGAATAGTTGTTATTACTAATATACTTATACAGGATGCTAGAATTACGTATAGGAAACAGCTGCCTACTACCTATGTATGAATTTAAGAAGATATACCTTCAAACGAATACGAAAAACTGTGTAGTGTGCTCAAGACACAACAACATTTTAAAAGTAAAACATTCAATAACACATTCGTAACAAGCTGTACTAAACTGTAACACAAACCTACACACTTAATAAACACTAATATGTCCTTGCTGAATGTCAACAATTCGTATTTGAATAACCCTGATTTCTGTATGAATAAATAACAAACTTATTTATTTGTGGCTTGTTAGTGCACATGTATTTCCTTAACCTTGATTCACGCTAAAATTCTGCAAATAGATCGACATCAACCTTAGTTTCTAAATATGTTTGTTCAAAGAAAAACAATTATACAAGAATTTAATATGGATCAAGTGTTTTTAATTTATTAGAATAGAATATACTTTATTGTACAACTTTAAAATTACATAACAATAATAAAAAACAGTAATAGTGAAGCGTACAATGGCGGTCTTATCGCTAATAGCGATATCTTCCAGACAACCTTTGGATGGACAGGAAAGATACTAGAAAACAGAGGTAGATGATAGTAACAAGTGCACTATAACCAAATTTATACAAATATATTTATACATTCATAATATAATATATACATCTATACTTATAATAAATCTGTAGAAAGGTCAATTCTGTACATTAAATATATTTTCAAAATAACTATCAGGGGGTGATTAGTGATCGATACTGATGCCAAAAATGCAATCAGTAAAATTTTTGTCTGTCTGTCTGTCTGTCTGACTGTCTGTATGTTCCTTATAGAAACAAAAACTACTCGACGGATTTTAACGAAACTTTTCCTTATACTCCTGGGCAGGTTATAGTATACTTTTCATCACGCTAAAATCAATAGGAGCAGAGCAGTGAGGGGAAATGTTGGGAAAACGGGAGAAGTTAATCAATTTTTTAAGCTTCCGTCGCGTGTGCAGCCTTAATGGTTTAAGACTCATTGATAAGCTTCGTCATACACGCGAACGAAGTTGCAGGCACAGCTAGTACATAATATATACAGATATTTTACCTATCTAGATAAACTAGTTATCTAGATAAACTTAGTTGATGTTATAAGCATGAACCTCATGTAACATGCTTTCCAAACTTGATATAAACATTTGAATATAACGTCAGACGTTCTTAAAGTAGGTATAATGATTGTTCAGTAACAGATGGATGGAGCTAAAGAATTAGATCAGAACTTTTTATCTTTTATCAAAATGGAAGCATTTTTTTCATATTACCTAATTCCCATTTAGACCACAAACAAGGTTTCTACTTGGAGCGCCCTATAAAATGCAGTAAACTGCAGTTTATTGATTGATAAATACTTATGTAGGTTATAACATTTACAAATATGTATGTATACTTAATAAATATACACAGAGATAACCAGATGACTAAAGTGGACAACTAATCCCACATGCTCTTAATGTAAGTTCGTTTGTTAGCATATTCACCAATAACTTTGTACAGTAAAACCTAACGAGTTTAAAAAATATTTTACGCACAGATATGACCTATATAACTAAAAACAAAGCATCCCGGTACAAAGTCCTCAAATGATATCAGTATATCATATAACGCGCATAAAATCTCGGGTGAGGCTAGTCTAAATAAACTCAATATTAAAACTCCGTCTGACAATAATATGTCGCCGAAATAGGTCGCTTTAATAATATTGGCTGTATCGAATAGCCACCAATATAGTTCAATTTCCATAAGTGGTTGACGAAAGATGCAAATATGTAACCCGTTTAGTAAGTAGTTTTTGGTGGCCAAGACTAACTTTGATTAGATTATTCAAAGGGTTATTTAGAGCGATCGAAGTGCGAGAGATTTTTGCTAACGCAAACATTGGGGACCGGATGTGGAAACTAACACCAACCTATGAATTGCAATTTTGGCCACAAGCGGGGAATGCCCGCATCGCGCTACGTATAGTATAATATGTCAATGGCACACTAATCCCGGATCCAGGGACTTCCCATACCGTGTAACGACCGAGTTAAATAAGTTAACTCTCCTTACAGTAAGAATAAATTCTTCGAAAATTTGTAGACAGTAAAATACTGTTCGCCATATAAGAAAAAAAAAAAAAGAACCGAGCTATTTACGTATTTGTGTATGTTGGTAAACAACTACGCCCTGTATATAGGTGATCGTCAATAAAATAGGCGCCTCGTGATCAGAAACAGTGGGTCAAAAGTCAGACGGGCGTACGTTGCAACGATACCTAGTTATACAATATACAGTCTCTATGTACAGTTGACGTATAACTAATTCATTACGGAAACTTACAATAATGTGGACAAGTTATGAATCTGCACGTCGTTTTTAATTAAGCAACTGAAATATTTTGCCAGTTGTTTCGTTCATATTAAGAACATAAACTTACTATATCGACAATACAAACAACACTTGTGATAAAATTAAGAAAACTGATCAAATTGCTGATCGGTTACCTACTACGTCTCGACATAAGACATTTATTGAAACAGTTCCCAATCTTCCCAAACTATCTTAATTGGGGCTTGCATTGTTTAATGGAAATTCGATGAGCAATTCCCACCACCCTTCAATTCCCTTTATGTTTTATTTGTAAAAACCCATGAGTCACATCTTTGTTCCCTAACAAAGACATCTAAGTTGGTCACTCGTCCATAGTACACACGAAGTATGAACGGAATGACTTACTACAATACATGTATTATTATAAGGCATATTAAAACAATAATTTTGTTTGATAACCTTTATCAAAATATTTTCGGCTACTATGTATAAAAAATAGTTTCGATCAAACAAATTATCTTTTATTGAAAGGACCGAAAAAAATATTTAAATAAGTCTATTAGCAACTTTACAAGCATTGTATCTAGATATTCACACGATATAAATAAAATGTGTTAACTCGAGGCAAACATAGTGACCTAAGACAAAAGAAACACAATTGTGTCAATATGACGTGGCAGCAAAACATTGTAAAGTGAGGAAATAAAAAAAAACTGGCCAAGTGCGAGTCGGACTCGCGCACGAAGGGTTCCGTACCACCGTCGTATGAGAGCCCTCCTTAAATATTCATTTTATGTGTTTTTTAGTATTTGTTGTTATAGCGGCGCGGCAACGGAAATACATCATTTGTAAAAATTTCAGCTTTCTAGCTATCACGGTTTATGAGATACAGCCTGGAGACAGACAGACGGACAGACAGACGGACAGACAGACAGCGGAGTCTTAGTAATAGGGTCCCGTTTTACCCTTTGGGTACGGAACCCTAAAAAGAGAACAGTACAAATAAATACCTTTAGTATGCAGGTATGGGTGGATGAACGAAAGAATAGGAAAATATCTATACCATCAATAACGATCAAATGTACTACAAAGACTGTTTGCTAGCTAATCAATCATCGTTATTACCTTAATGATCGATAATGGACCTATTTACTGATGCATGTTTTCCTACTTAAAGAAATTATAATTTCTATTTTAAGGCAAAAACTTTTAACCTACTTTTATACATATATTGCCAGGTAGGTTCCGCATTATGTAATTGATGAAAATCATTATACTATTTTAAGAAATAGCAAAAGTATAATAAAAAGATAAACATGAATCCCACAATTTCATCGTAATCCGATATATTTATGAATAAACACCTATCTTCTGACTCATAGTTTGAATTGCCTCAAATACATGAAAACTTACAATTCAGCAAGTGAATGTGATAAGTCCTACGAATATGTACTGATAAAAGTAATTTTTAATCAAACGGTAAAGGCTATCTAACCTAATTATGATTCTTGAACACCAAATAATAGTATTGAATGACTATCCAAATACTTGTTAAAGAAGCATTGAATACTGAAAGAGAATAACAGATTCTTTGAGCAAATGGTTTTGAAAATGTGCGATTCACTGGCGAAGTGGCGAAGAGAAGATGGGATTACATGTATGAAACCTTGAAGGAATGTAGGATGCACCTAATAAAAAGGTAAGGTCACATAATTAAGACTTAACTGCAGTTGACTAGCCAACTAATTGATACGCAGTGTACTTATTATCCCTTAAACTGCACATTAGAGACTCAGTGGCAATAAGTAGGTACAATAATTCAACTGTATGTTAGCTTATAAAACCATCTAGCTCTGGCCTTCTGAGCTTATCTATTTCGTAGTATTCAGTAGACTAGACAAATCTTTGAAGTATTTTCCATTCCTTTGTCCGTATTTTCTTACTTATCTCTTTGACAAACCCTTTGAGCGTGTTTTGTCAGCATTATGCTTCCAAGTGTGATCGTTACTCTCTATTCGTGTCTGGAAGGAGTGGCGAAGTTTCCAGAAAAACTTTAAACGTAAACAGACATGGCAGAATAAGGTGTGAATCGTATGCATTGATTTTTGGCTGAATGACGTCATAGTGGAATTTAATTGATAGGGGTGAAACTAAAAGGGTTTGTAGCAAACCTATTGGCATAGAATTACACGCTCTTAATTATTTTTTCAACGTATTGTTTCAAGTAAAAGCAGGATTAACAAGAACATGTGTTACTTCAACAAAATTGTTATAAGTTTCGCAATACTCAAATGACTGGCGTGCAAATATTATCTACTGTTAGTCATACTTTTTGGAGCGCAATATTGGAAGTAAATACCGTGTAAAATTACGGTAACCCGATCGTTGCCATCTGTTGATGTATTCTATAGAACAGTAGTGCGCGAATTAGTGTTAAAACTGTTATTGAAAACACCGTCATTTCCATGTTATAAGGTTAATTTCCGTTATTCATAGTTACTAAATCTGTGCATTCTACCGTACTATTTCACATTGGAAATTATACCAGAATTACTCAAATAACTTCAATAACAAAACCCTAAATCAGTTTTTTATCAGCTTTACAACAGAAACATATTATATGTCACATATTGTTATCTAAACTGTTTAATATCTATATCCTACAAAAATGCAATAATTAATATTGTAGTACTTAATGATAAATCAAGGTTATCTTGTGAAACCGACTGAGATAAAGTTGCCTGGTTTCAGATTATCCTTACTACTACTTCAAATGTGTATCTCTGCTTGTTTTTAACAGCAAAACGGCTGAAAGGACCCTAGTGAAAATCCAAGTAGACTCTGAGATAAATATCGTCGATTTGGACATCATATACAACGCTTTGTATTTGTGTCTTCGTAATATTATACGTGAGCCTTTTTTTGTTATAAAAGTATGAGTTTTCAAAGCCTAAGGAAATATTAACGATAACAAAAGTAATTTTCAAAATACGAGGAAGGAAAACATCGGGATGAAATCTAAACACCTTGATGTTGTGAAGGACTTCCTTTAGGTTTATATTTCGTACTATGTCTTCATCAGAAATGACTTTTTTGTTTTTGTATGAACTATTGGTCAGAAATCCCTATCTACTACTGAAACACAGATAGAAGCTAAAAAAGATTTTCCATTCTATAGAAGGATACGAACAGGTAAGGTAAGATAATAAATTAAATACTAATTATAGTTAACCAGGTAATTCTTATTTAAAATGTCCTTCCAGTTCGGCCCGTTTAGATTATACAGTAAGATTTTGGATGTCATGACTGGATGTACCTAGTAAGAATAATAATAATAATCCAGCCTATAAACGTCCCACTGCTGGGCACAGGCCTCTTCCCATATAGAGAAGGCACGAGCATTGATCACCACGCTTGCTCTCTGCGGATTGGCGATTTCAGATCCCAAGTATTGGTATCCAGGTTTAGTAAGAATAGTCAAAGCAAATTATAAAACGATTCTCTTCTACGCAATCTTGTAAATGCTCGTTCAATTAATTACAGAAGCTACAGGTAATATCAGTTTCATCACGCTATTGTAAGACGAATAAGGACAACACTGAAACAAGTTTTTCCGGAAGATTGAGATGTGGGATCGAGGGCATACCAGCTATTGTTGTCAAATACGTTACGACAGCAATTTATAATGGTAATCATATTCAGTCACAGATACCGTCACGTCTATTATTGTACTAGAATTGTTGTACTGAAATTGATAGGAAACATTGAATGGATCCAGGGTAGCATACAATTACAATTGGGTTATATAAAAGTCTCTCACATTTTTTTATAGGCTAGAAAATATCTACCACGGTAAATTACAAATGCGGTCCCGCCTAGTTTCCGATAAAGGGGATCAAACCCCTGTTACCAATACCAGTCCAGTCGCTTAAATGTGATGAGTTCAAAAACCATAAAGTGTTACATTAATTTTGCTTTATAGGGGTATTTTTTTATAAATAACTAGCTGTACCCGGCATGCGTTGCAATTTTTTCTACCTAGCACCTGCCTACTACCTACCTACTACCACTTAAAAGTATGAAAAATAGATAGTAGCCGATTCTCAGACCTACTGAATATGCATATAAAATTTCATAAAAATCGGTCAAGCCGTTTCGGAGGAGTATGGTAACTAACATTGTGACACGAGAATTTTATATATAAGATAATAATACATTGTGACCTCACGTTTCCACTTAAGTTTCTTTTAATTTTGTAAATATGTTGCCATAACAAGATTAATTGTCGTTTAAACATTGCGCTGACATTTTCTTCACTACAACCTTTGAGCAAAAATTCCGTATTACTCGTAGGTCATAGGTTAACCCACAGGTCAAGGATTAGTTCGAATTCCTTTATCATTTTTTCAGTTCGGTATTATTGTAATGACTATGAGAAGAGATTTGATTATTTCCTGTACGGCGAGGAAAATTACATGCAAAGTAATTCAAATACAGGAAAAAGGTATTCCTAAGTTAAGGAAAGATTTTAGCATTTAATAATGAATTACTTATTTAATTAAAAAAGCAAATCATTCTGATATTGTTCATCCAAGTAAACAGTGATAAAATGCGTATAAAAATAATAATATTTCAATTAAACAATTGTACAACAATTTGTATTTAACAATGACTGTTAATTTGCATTTTGCGAGATGTTAAATTATACGTACTTAACTATATAATTACGATACTGATTTTGTATGTTATTTTTTATATCCGAGAGACTCGACCTGAAAAAAACTGACACTGAGAGACTGAAACTGAGAGAAGACAAAGGCTCTTAGATATCTGATAAATTATTGAAATTACGAAAACGTTTTCCTAATATATAGTTTTCCACTTAGGCAACTGAAGAAAGAATGCATCACAGCTTGCACAAACAAATTCTTGCATTGTTTCAAATACCAGCTCACTCATCTTACTGCATTACATTTTTATAAATTTTAAATCACTTGCAATGTTTGCCATAAGAATATTTAATGCCATTATTTGTAGATAGACGAAAAATATGGCACAGAGCGCCCCACGCTTTTTCACAATAATACTAGTGTTTTTTGTTCATTACCAATTTCAGCTTACATTAGGAATTATTTTTTACTTTTTTAGTTAGAAGTACTTTAAAAGCGTGTTTTATAGTTTTTTTAAACTATATTTATTTTGGGTATTTCTTGCCCATGTAGTTATCATAGCAGGAATTATTCAACTTTTTTTCAGTACTACATGCTCAACATACGTGAAACGTGTTTATCGAGTACATTTCCTATGTGATATTATAAGCTGTAGCAAATCTTTAGCTAATGAACTTTGGAACTCCGACCTCAATGTCGTCAACAAGCGAAGGTTACTCATTATAGAACTGGTTGCTTATAATTAACTTGAGTTTATCCATCCATTGGTTCACGTTACATAATTAATTTATTAAATCTCGAATTTACATCTTCCGTGAATAAATTACATCCGTCTTAAATGCTTTTAAACGGACGCACTTATTGGTAGAAAAGGTACTGTTAATAATGTCATATTTCATTACCGGGAAAAGACGATCCAAAAATGGAAAATTGCAGACGGGGTATATATATTCTTGATAGGTATTTTTCTTATTAAGCAACAAGTCAGTCTCTCGATTTTAATTGATAATGAGATCTTTTACTCCACATTATAAGAAAATTACAACGCCTATAATAAATTATTGTTGGCCCAAAAGTTCGGCGATTAATGCGAGTTGAGACAGTTGTGCGGTCGTTAACCCAGAGTTTTGAGGCACACTGTTTGTAAACTATTGTGGTAATGTACCGTTGTCTTACAGATCAAGACCCTTTTACATATCTACTGGTGTTTACGCAAAGCTATTTGCTTGTTCGCCTTTATATAATGCAGACACTCCCATATTTTGCTTGCTTGGTATATTTACAAACATTTGACGAAAGATTTGTTTGCGTTTATAAGGTACTCCAACTGAGTAAATAAAAAGTTTAAATGCAGCTCTCTAAAAAGTAGTAAGATATGAAGATCGCAGTTTTTACCGTTCTATTTTAATGATAATTATTTTAATTATTATTCCATACCATTTATATCCCACTTCACGACCAGATAATGCGATAACGCTAACTCGGCCAGATAGATAAGTAATAAGCATGTATTAGTGTTTAATCTTGTCAATTATTATTAGTTAATGTTTAAATAGATAACTTATTAAGAAAGCAGCATGACGTAAGTACGACGAGATCATATTTTTAAATGAAATATCACTTGTATTTTAGTATAGGTAACTAATTGCTTTACAAATACTTCTTGAGGTAATTAGGAACCTTTTCAAACAAAAACTGGTGATTTTATAGACAAGAAGAGACCTCAGCAGGCTAGGCGGTAGTACACAAACAGAAAAACCTTTCTGACCCTTACTTGACCTATGATTATTTACTATTGTATATATGAGATAAGTCGGAAGAAGGCAGAGATCTTTGCCCTTCAATAAAACAATAAAGGCTCCATAAAAGAAGAAAAAACTTAAAATATATTTAAAGCCTACCTGTGCAGTTTCAAACAGTTCTGGGTGTCCATTCTGCTCACACTTTCTTTTAAACTCATCCATGTATTTTGTCTTCATTTTTTCTACTTCTTCATTACTGATTTTGTCTTGCAACTCCGGAGGAACGCTGATGGGTTTGGAGAATATGTCTTCATCAATGGTTTGAGCAAATGTAGCACCTAAAACATTATAAATACTTTAGATGGTGTTCTCATAATTATTTTTTAAATCACATCCCATCATTTTCTTTTACTTGATGAAATAGCATGCAAGAATTATAAAATAAATAGGGGTCAGTGGGTCATCTTAGGGGCGGAGTATTGGTTGTATAAATAGGTTGTAAAAACGGTAGGACATTGTAAGTGGATACATATTCTGTAAATTCTTTTGTTGATTTACAATTATCTGATCTGTTATGTTAACAGTATGTTTACTTGGTAACAATAAACCAAAGCTATATTTAAGAATTTTCTATCACCCAAATTAGGTAATTTGTATTATCAAACAATTTAGATAATATACCAGGAAATAGCAAAAAAGCAATACAAAACTTTACTGTGTAGAGTTTACTAATAATTATAATTAGGTGTTGGTTTATTCAGAGTTTGTTTTATTAGGGATAACAGGTATGGCAAATTAGTTTTTATATTTATAGGTAGTTAAATAAATCTTTCATTAACACTAACAAGCATTCATTGAATGTATAAAAAAATATTCCAATAGGTATGTACTTGTATTTCAAACATTATTATTTGTTCATCATATAATTACTAAAACCTCTTTATTCTATCAAGTTCTTAATTCAAAACAGGCCGGTTAGACAATTTAAAATTAAATATAGTTTACGCGGGCGGGAAATAAGTATCAGCAATAAATATTGGGACAACAAAGAAATAATGTAAACTCATAAAAATGTATGGTGTGGTAATTAGAAACTATTGATTAATTCATATTCTCGAAAATGAACAAAATAGAAAGCTTTCTTGTCTTATTTCGATGTAAGTAAAAAGTGTATAATACAAATCAATACTTGATGAAATACGATAAAAATAATAGAAGTAACTACCTATGTGAAAAGAATAGGAATTGATTGTAATAAGAAAATACATAAATAAGACAAGATACATTAATACCGATTAATTATCGGGATGACTTAACATGTTGTCTAGCTACCTTTAGAATTTAGATAATGCCGTTAAATTGTATTTAATGAAGTACTTACTAATAAAAACGGTAACTATGAGGAATAATGGAGCCATTTTATGGATTTATTTTATATGTTCTGTTCACTAAAATAATTATTTTACTGTTAGTTCACTACACTGTCACTCTAGCCGCAACTTGGTAACTCGCAATAAATAAAATAAAATTCCGAACACAAGACACCGAACCGGAACTTTCGAGTATTCCGAACGAACTTCGCTCGCATCGCATGTGTCATAGAATGACAGTATCATATTGTGTTGTGACCAACTTCAAAAAAAGGAATTCTACTAATCGAACGGCTAATTTTGTTTTTCGATCGAAGACTTCTTGCGGTCATTACCTATTTCTTCTCACACAGTAGTTACAATAAATATACGGCCCTTATTATGTTCAGTTTTATTGATTGTATATTTTTTTGGTTTTTGTGCATGGCATGGCATCTTTAGTAACTATAGATTTCATGCGCTTTATTCAAAATAAATAATTTTATTTTCACCTTCCATCAATAATAATAACGTGTTTTTTAAGGATCGAAAATTTAAACCAATAATTTTTGACGAAAGCCTTTGTTGCAAGCGTTAAAATCACAATTGCTTGTAGAAGGATTTTTTCAAATCTACAGTTCAAATAAATAGACAATACTTTTCAATAAGTACATTTATTAACGTAGCTTTGTATGTACATAATTTGTCACCTACTAAGGCTTCTATTATATTTTTTATGCTAATACTGATTAACATAGAATGATTAGTTTTAACAATCTATCAATATTATTAAGCCAAAATTACATTGCACTTTGAAGAGATCAGATGGGCAGTGGTTCGAAGTTTCGAACTTTACAAGGACATAAATGCAGTAAAATACAAAAACTAATTTTATTATTAAATGAATCCGAGGAGATTTGAAATTGACTTAAACAATAATATTAAAGACACAACACGGAAGATAAATATTTTACAAATTCAGCTCGATTTATGGAAAGTCCGTTATTTGCCATAAATACGGCTTTATTTAGGTACCTACAGACTGTTAAACAAACTTAATTATTAAAAATAAATTGTCCTTCATATTACATTAATCGCGTTTTTTCATTTTAACAATAATTACAACTAGTATAGCGCCAACGATAATTATCGCAGCTGAAATTCCTAATATTGCAGCGATTGGCTTCGGTTCTAGAGGATCTTTAACAATTTTGTTATTTGGAATCTGAAACAAAAAAAAACAGGTTTAACTATAGATCACTGTGTACTCGCAAAAGAGGCTCTGAGCCTCTTTTGTCTCCATTATTTATCTGGTCTTCATTTAATACTTCGAGAGTTGCTGCATGTTTGATGCCACCCAGATCAAGAAATGTACTTATGTTCTGAATAATAATGATCTTCATGTTACTTGATTTGAATATTTATGAAGCTCCCGTGACACAGATATACCTACTCTTTTTTTTGTCTTTGTCAATGTGGTGGTGCAGGGTACAAAGTTGCATGCACGAAATGATAACTGTTAGGTCAATTAGAAAATTACAACTTAAATATCTGTCCTAAAAAACATAAAATGTAGGTAATTGTGGGGGTTCCCTTGTTATATGAATAAGAGAAAACTAAGCCTCGATTCAGCTATCTAAATGCATCTCAGTGGTCGGTCAGTGTACTTGTCATTTTGCCTAATTTTCGTATTCAGATAAGCCTACAATAAAATCTCATTGAACTTTCGAAGAAAATGATCGTAATGGCCAATTGATGATCGTAATGACAGTGAGCAGAATGCCAGTTATCGTAAAAATGACCAGATGAAGCAGGTCATTCGGTCAATTCAAGCAACTCTTAAATAGCTGAATCGAGGCCCTGAACAATGTCAGAACAATACAGTACCTAGGTAATGTTTTTGACAATCTCCTAGTTTCTTGTAGCTAATATAGTTTTAATATTGTTACTCTAATTTGTCTAGCTAGTGAACATACCTTTATAGGTAAAGTGTTTACTTACCAAATCATGTCGATGGCTTATTGTAATGTTGAATAAAGAATTCACGAAGTCGCGAGTTGTTTGTTTACAGACACTTAGAACCTTGTTCACGCAAATTTTTAGTTCGTTAGACATATCAAAGCTCCAGTTCTGAAATCACAATTGGATTAATTAGTTTTTTTTTATTTAAAAATAATCTATATCAGACAAGACACCGTAGTATAATAAAATAAGTATACCGTGGGTAAAGGTACCACTTATTTTTGCTAGCCTATATATATTGTGTCCCACAGCTGGGCAAAGGCCTTCCCTTTAGTTCTCTAAATTTGTCTATCTTTCGCGTCATACATATCTGACAAGACGTTCAGACCACTTTCGCCGAGGTCCATCTCGACGACAATGTCCTCGACGGATATATCAATAGTAAACTTTAATTGTTTCAACTTATTAACCTCTGTGACTTTGAACTTTTGGGCAGATTGAGAAAAAGGAAATGTATAGAGATCACTCACATTGTAATTCAGTGTAGATTTATCAATCCACGACGAATGTTTGCTAAGAGTTCTATTTGAAGATCCGACGGTACCGTTTATACAACTTGTTATGTTCGGCTTCAGTTTTTCCACGCATTTGGCATCGCTGTAAAACTCTGTAAATAGGTACAAGTAATAGTAGAAAAAGATTAAATTTTAAAAGTCCTGGACATCGTCAAGGTCTTAGGGTGCGTCCCTAAGCTCGCGAGCTTAGTCCGCCAAACGTGCGCGCGCCGCTCGCGCAATGCTCGCAAGTGAGTGTAATGCTCGTTCGTCAGATGGGGACGCACCCTTAGGTAAACAGAAAAAATTAAATAGGGCTTCCTCTTCTATTAAACGTTTCTCACAGCCACTTTTTCAGAAAACCTGGTAGTGTATCAAATACGTTTGTTTCGCCGGTGTTAGGTATACGAGTATAAGTGCCTCATCAAGTAGGAAAAGTCAAAAGCCACTATGCCAGCGCGCGTACTATGAGCTCATAAAGCAATTGTTTCCGTTGTCGAAGCGAGACACTGCTATCTGCAGTGTTATGCGCCGTCTCGCTTCCAGAATAGCAACAGTCTTGCTTTAAGAGCTCTTAGTACAGGCACTGGTTTTTAAAGAAGTTCGGAATATAAACACGTACTTTTGAAACTATCGTTGCTTAAACTGAAATTTACAAGTTCCCGAATTATTGTGTCATTTGCCATTAGAGTTGGTACACATTCTTTTCTCACTTTTTCTATATGTGTACGTAGTCCCTTTTCCATGTCCTTGACATTGCTGCAAACTCTGAAAATTAGGAAAGGGTTTGATTAGTAACTTAATTTAGATTTTTTGACAGCTAGCTTGCTAACTAGCTCAACATGCCGTAAACTAGATGATACCAGTTCTTGAGTGATACGGCTCTTAAAATGAATTGCGCATTACTCTTAGATATTATTAAAATGAATTGCACATTACTCTTCGATATTATTAAAATGAATTTCACATTACTCTTCGATATTAAGGGAAAGGGAGACCTTTACCAGGCCGAATATTACAAAAATGACTTAGCTAATACTTAATTATCAGGTACTTATGTCATTACCTATTATTATCTTCCAAGTCAAGATAGACCCGTACAATGCTTCTAAAACAACTGTTTGCATAAGTTCTGCTCGCCTGAAATGTAAAAGATGGTAACATTTTAAGTATTCCACTGAATTCCACACATTACATACACAGTCAATTAGGTTTATTTTTACCAGAAATGTGCTACGCATGCGTTTGATATCCACTGGTCTCACATGGATTTGACTAAGCTACGTTTTTTTACATGGAAGGATGCGTGATAGGGATGCGTGCTATAGAAGGTCGCGAATGGTGTATATTGGTGTTTAATGGTGTATAATGGTGTTTATGCACACAATTAACAGACTATGCAGTGTACGTAGAGTAGGCGCATAGATCGAGCTGCACATCTCACTCGCTCCACGCTCACTAGCTTAGCATCAGTGGAAACGGTAGCATAGTTTCGAAGCTTAGGTTTTACCTTTTCATACATACATAGCACATCCCTGGTGGAAATGCGTTACAAATACATAGGCACATGCTTACATTTAAAATTGGGGATGTTTTCCTGCATTGTAATTCCTTTGAAGTTTCATTGACGGTGTTGGTAAGCCCTGTGAACGGAAACAAAAACAGTTGGATAACTACCCTTGTTCATATTATTAAGTACCGTAAAACGCTGCAACACTGCCTCGCATACCCAACTTTGCCTATTATATGAATTTACCAATATCTTTTTAAATATTGGTTATAGCAACTTCCAATTGTTGGTAGTTATTTAAATCATTACCTCACAACACGAAAAACCCGCCGCCATGTTTGTTTTCTTTGTAACCACATGACAGATGACAGTGAGTTGTCAAACGCAACGAGTGATAGCCGGCTTCGAATTGCCTAGCATTTAACACAACATTGCCTAGCATTATTTCTAGTGGTATAAGCAAAAAGTGGCTGTTTTGCTATTCTTATCCCTAAGTCCTACTAATAAGGTTTAACTTAAAGTGCAAGAATGATATACTTAAGTTGTTTAGACTGTCAAAATTGAAGCAGGCAATGTTACAGTTTTGTGGCTCAACTTTGCCTAGTGATTAAGACTGTTATATTTCGAAAATGAAACAGAGTAATAGTTCAGTCAATAAATCACCCAAAAGGGGTTGTAGAGTGCGTGAGCAAGGCCCTAAGCAATTACTTCAGAAAATTGTTCAGGGTGCTTAGAGAGTTAACATACTAAAAGTCCTGACATCTAGGGGGTGAGGCGGAGTGGGGGGAGGGGGTTAAAGTTCCCATTTTTCAGTTTTTCGCTAATATCTTTTAAACGGTGCGTCATGGAGATAAGAAGTCTTCTACGCAATGAAAGCTTATAAAATTATGTACAACTTTCATCTTATACACTTCTTCACATTCCTACCTATTTTCGAACTACACGTTCCGGTAAAGTGAAAATTGAAAAAAAAACTACTTGAATTGAACACTACCTCTTGTATACTACTTCCTTCACGTTATTTGGGGATAAAAAGTATCTTGTATCCTAAATCAACTCCTACTATATCAATTTACTAAATTTTATCCAAATCTGTACAGCCGTTGGGATATCAAAACTTTTATCTACACTTGTCTTATACACTTTTTCCAAATTTTCACCAGTGTTCGAGTATTAGTGTGATGTGACAAGCATTACCGAATGTTAAATATGAGCTAGTATATAAATTAGGTATTTTATTGATACCATAAGCTGGGAGTACCTCCAAGCGGTGAAGGCGGTAACAGTTTGAGATCTCGTTTTCTACCAGTGGTAATGGAGCAGAAGCGGGTCGTCACTTTTCATTCCATATTTCCTGTCGTAGAAAACGAGATCTCACTGGCTAAAACTCCCATAATCATCCATGCCTTCGGGCTTATGTTATTGTTGTCGTTTATGATTCAACCTCTTTGGCATGGTAGCCTACCCGGTAAAGCAGGGGAGCAGCCAGAACAGTTCTTTGCTTTGTAATCGTCATTAGTTACGCAATTGGATTATCCATCATGAGTGCTAATAATAATAAGTGTCCTGTGTGTGATAAGGACATCGTTAAAGGGAGTAAGGATGTTTCTGAGGTGAAACAAAAAGGAATACTCGGCCTTATCAAAGCTGGTAAAGATCGGAACGATGATAAGCACCAAATTTTCTGCGCCTTGACATCCGTTTTAATTCACACTAATTGTCGTAAAAACTACACTCGAGCCGAAAAGATGTAAGTGTTGCATCTACATCTCAAGAAGAGGCAGGCCCGTCTCAGCTCAGGTCTTCAGCTCCCCAATTCGACTTCATGACTAATTGTTTATTATGCGCACATAATGTAAAAGAAGAAACCAGAACGCTTTTGAGCAGAAGAAGAATAGTACATTCAGTTAAAATGGATAATCCAATTGCGTAACTAATGACGATTTCAAAGCAAAGAACTGTTCTGGCTGCTCCCCTGCGTTACCGGGTAGGCTACCATGCCAAAGAGGTTGAATCATAAACGACAACAATAACATAAGCCCGAAGGCATGGATGATTATGGGAGTTTTAGCCAGTGAGATCTCGTTTTCTACGACAGGAAATATGGAATGAAAAGTGACGACCCGCTTCTGCTCCATTACCACTGGTAGAAAACGAGATCTCAAACTGTTACCGCCTTCACCGCTTGGAGGTACTCCCAGCTTATGTTATCAATAAAATACCTAATTTATATACTAGCTCATATTTAACATTCGGTAATGCTTGTCACATCACACTAATACTCGAACACTGGTGAAAATTTGGAAAAAGTGTATAAGACAAGTGTAGATAAAAGTTTTGATATCCCAACGGCTGTACAGATTTGGATAAAATTTAGTAAATTGATATAGTAGGAGTTGATTTAGGATACAAGATACTTTTTATCCCCAAATAACGTGAAGGAAGTAGTATACAAGAGGTAGTGTTCAATTCAAGTAGTTTTTTTTGTCAATTTTCACTTTTCCGGAACGTGTAGTTCGAAAATAGGTAGGAATGTGAAAAAGTGTATAAGATGAAAGTTGTACATAATTTTATAAGCTTTCATTGCGTAGAAGACTTCTTATCTCCATGACGCACCGTTTAAAAGATATTAGCGAAAAACTGAAAAATGGGAACTTTAACCCCCTCCCCCCACTCCGCCTCACCCCCTAGATGTCAGGACTTTTAGTATGTTAACTCTCTAAGCACCCTGAACAATTTTCTGAAGTAATTGCTTAGGGCCTTGCTCACGCACTCTACAATGTCTTTGTTGGATGGACTATAATCATAGTTCTAAGTACACTGCCAATGACCATTAATATAATCTTTATCCCCAACCTGACAAAAGTGAAAATGGATTGTAATTTTTCGAAATATATCAATGTTACTATAAAACTACGGCAAAGTTGCAGCATTTTACCGGTAACTTAATTTCGTGCTTCCAGGTTTAGGTAAAAATCAAGACTATATTCAGGTTTGATGTTATAACGCACTAATAAACAAAATTTACAATGGTGGGACGTTATTTGCAAATAAATATGAGTTTTTTTGCAGCTCCTCCAACCACTGTTGGTCACATTTCGTAAAATGTAGCTACTCTGTGCGGTCGGTTGCCGTTGTGGAAGCGAGACGACGCTACGCGCAGTGTTGCGCCGTCTCGCTTTCGAAATGGCAACAGTCCTGCTTTTGGATCTTATAGTACAGGCACTTATAACTATGTTTTCCGCATAAGTACTTTCCATAGAAAGGTCTCCGTCTTGAATTATACTGGTTTAAATTTTAAACCCTTTTCCAAAATTTAAGGTGTACTTAGTAGTAGGTGTATATAATTTAATATAATGGTTAAGGAAGGAATTTTGTAAGCGCAGTTTGAATGATGTTAACAGGAAGCTCGATGAGACACAAATAACATGAAACATGTCAACAATCCGGTAAAACCGTGATGGAAACAAATATTTCAAAACGTTTGTATACATCATAACATAGGGAAAACCTAATAACAGTATGTAACAATTATTTAATCATAATGAGGTAGGTATCTAGTATATTCGCCGAATTTTAAAACTTTTGACAATATGTTGCGTATAAGTGTCATGCTATCTCTTTCACTTTAAGGCGCTCCCCCGAGCAAAATGCGCGAAAGCCGTGATTTATTAAGCTATAAACTCGATATTTAAAACACATATCAAATGCACTGTTCTACAAAATCATTCTCTAATATGTTGAGTTTAATTTAAACGGATATATGTTTTTTTAATGCAGCAAATATTAAGTAATACTCATTTTAAAAATGGTCCATCAAAATTTATTCCTGGCATGTCCTCATGAAGTATACGTTTTTTAATGTAACTTATACCAACAGATGGAGAACTTAAATCTAAACATATTAAACGTTTTTGTTTTTCGAAAAGACTAAAGATTTATTTTACAATTCAAATATTCCTAATAATGGTAAAATTCAGAACAGAAATACACTCGCGGAGGCGACTGAGGCGATTACTTTTCTCTATGATATAATATAATAAAAAAACTGGCCAAGTGCGAGTCGGACTCGCGCACGAAGGGTTCCGTACCACCGTCGTATGAGAGCCCCCCTTAAATATTCATTTTATGTGGTTTTTAGTATTTGTTATTATAGCGGCAACGGAAATACATCATTTGTGAAAATTTCAGCTTTCTAGCTATCACGGTTTATGAGATACAGCCTGGAGACAGACAGACGGACTGACAACGGAGTCTTAGTAATAGGGTCCCGTTTTACCCTTTGGGTACGGAACCCTAAAAAGTACTCTGTGGGGCTGCAGTACCAAGGCAGTACCAGTACGCCGCGCCGTAGGCTCTCGACATGAAAGCCCTACTTAATTACTTTTCTCTATGCATGAAAGTACTTCTCATTTTTCTTTTAAATGTCACTTACAATTTAAGAAAAAAAAGGAAAACTAAAAAAGGTTTAAAGCGTCTAACCAAAGGTCATTTGCTCGGGGCAGCGCCTTAACGTGGAATGTAGAGACAGCAGTTTAAGTCCGAAATCAGAGCCTTATAAAAATTGATCCGGCAAGAACCGGATTCTTATTCTTTGATTTTAGTTCGAATATATTTGCAGAATGCGTTACAGGGAGTTATTTGGCTAAAAGTGGATCCATGACATTTTCATGTGAATAAAGTAACTGAGTAATGTGCTTGTAACACAAATTAATACAAATGTAGCTAGGTAACGGAAAATAATATAAAATTTCTGTAAGTACTATAATATAGTAATTCGTATGAAAATAAAATGTAATGGGTACAATCATGAATAGCGGTGATTGTTCTATTGTTTAGTTATTAATATATATTAAATTATTGCAAGCAAAGGAATTAGCTTCAAAAACATTGGCTTAGAGTCCTTTAGAATACCGTAATGGGGGTGTTCATGGGATTGTAAAAATCTATTTATATTAGTCCCTCAAATAGAAAATAAAAAAGGTTTAGACACGTATTTTTCCCTTAATCATACAACAAAAAAATAATTTAAAAGTTGAAGCGCTTTGTAAATAAATAATGTAAGCTTATATGCTCTTATTGAGTTCAGTACCAATTTCAGTTTTAATAATATTTTACACACCAGTCATTATAAATAAATAATAAGTTTATTTACTCACCACATGAAATAAATGAGAGGAAAACAATAATAATTGATCGATACATGTTTACCGCACAATAGCTCACTCACTTATGGCACTGATTTGATCCTGTGACGTTTCTTTATCCTTATAATATTACATAAACTTCTATACATATAAGGAAAATTAAATAGTCTGTTGGTCGTTGTAAAGTCGTGGTGGCCTAGCGGTTCAATGAACGGATTTGTATGCATGAGGTTGCAGGTTCTAACCCGGGCAAGTACCAATGTAACTTTTCAAAATTATATGTACTTTCTTAATTATTCTAAGACACTTCTGACAAACGGTGAAGGAAAACATCGTGAGGAAATCTGGATTCCAAAAATTTGGATCTGAAATCGCCAATCCGCAATTGAGCAAGCGTGGTGATCAATGCTCGTGCCTTCTCTATATGGGAAGAGGCCTGTGCCCAGCAGTAGGGCCTTTATAGGCTGGAATTAAATTAGTCTGTATGCAATTTCAAATTAACATCTTTTCACTAAATGCATATGAAAGTATATACGGTAACGGTAGATAAATTTTTTTTTTTTTTTTTTCAATATTTGCTCCGCCTAATCTCTGAAACGGTTGAACCGATTTTGAAGGGACTCTCACTCGCAGTTAGCTAATGTTAAGAGGTAACTTAAGCTACTTTTATTTTAATAAAATCTTTTTTTTTAAAAGAGGACTAGGTACTTATGCGGGTAAAACCGAGGGCCACAGTTAGTACATTATTATAAAACGAATTATCCGCTTCATTAGTATGGTCGCTATAAACTCCAAAACTACGAAGGGGTATTCATACAGGTTTATATACCTACGTAGATAATAGTGGAGAGAGTGATTGAAGAGGAAGGTGATTGAATACAATTCATTTGTTTAGTCTACTCGTGCGAAACCGGAAGGGTCCCTAGTTATACCATTATGTAGATTGCATGAAAAAACAATACAATGTAAATATCATAAGATGCCCTGCAATCCTTTTTCAATTCAGCCATTAGAGAAACTAACTGATGTCGCATTGTTTTTTTTTTCCGAACGAATTTTTATGTTAGTAATAAATCATTATTTATATTCTAAACATCACACGTACTCATCATCTTGGAAAATATTTCTAGTAGCAAAATGATTAGTTTCCTTAGAAAAAAAAACAACAAGTTCGAGATGAATTTTATCTATTCTAATAAAAAAAACATCATCTGTCATCTATCAAATAATCATGTATTAGTTGTCATGAGTCATGACGATTTAAGTTAAGCAAAAAATCTTATTTTCAACGCAATGTAACAACATCTTTTTCGATTTGAAGCGAAATTATAGTGCATCAAAATGAGCGTGTAGATTTACGTGTATAAATTTGTTTCTGCTGGTTTGGGTGGGATAAAATAAATTTTAGTTGTTCGTGAAATATGGCGCGTGGAAAACGAAAGTCTTTTGATTACTGTGTTGATGATATAGCATTACAGACTAATGGAAAGAAGAAAAAGTTTCAAAAAGAAATTCTTTGTAAAAATACTGAGTGTCCACGTATTAAAGTCATGACGGCAGTTACAGAACCGTTAGAAAAAACAAATCTCACCCATCCCGAAGGCAGAGTAGCTGTTAAGAGACGAAAATCAAAATCATTTGTTAACATGCAAGGCGATTCAAAATCAGCGTCATGTGGGTGTGATCAAAAAAAGTTATTTAAAAGCAACAAAAGAAAAAGAGTTACAATAGTCGAACCTGAATTAAAAAAATATGTTCATAAAGGTGATATCGATGATTTACCTGCAAATAAAGACGAAACAAATACTGATAGGAATGCAAACATACCTGACGCCGATAGGTTGAGTTTGAAAAGCATGCTTAAAAGAAGTAAAACTTATCCGTACTCTAAACCGAAGTGTGCATGTGTAGGAAAAATAATCTATAATGATGAGAAAGCACAAACGGAAACTGTTTTAAATAAAAACAAGAAAATTGGAAATAAAAGGATGAAGCACAATAGAGAAATTGATAAAAGTCCAGATGCAGGACTTCCTAAAACCGACATTAAACTTGTTATGAAACCAAAACCTAACGGCGAGTCACAAAAAAATAAAGAAGATAAAAAAACTCGAAAGTCTAAAAGTCCTTGTATCTGTCCGAAAGATACAAAGAAAATTGAACACTTTGTAGACGCATCAAAGAAAAGGGAAACAATACCAACATCAGTTGATTGTACAGATGCAACTTGTTTTCCTAAAATAGGAAACTTTAAGGATAAAATGGCATGCATATGTCGTAATTCCAAAAATATGTTATCTAATAAAAGGATAACCCTTGAAAATGTTAAAGAACCAACACCGCTTAACGATGCTGCTTGTAATGAAGGTATTTGTAAGTCCGCAATAGCAAACAAAACAGATAACTTTTTCTGCCGATGCATAAGAAAGACTAAGCAGACTGAATGCACAGAAGAAACATGTACGAAGAATGATAAAAAGCTCAGCCTTAAATCTCCTGGACTAGCTAGGGCTTCAAAACTTCCTACAACTTGTGAACCAAGTTGTCGAAAGCCGTGCTTTAAAGACTTATTAAGAAGTAAATTTAGGTCAGGATCACAAACCTTCGACCATTTTAATAGAGTACCTTACAATCAATGTGAACAAACAGGAGAACCGTTTATGGAGATAAAGGTAGACGCTGTAGGTATGAGTGTTTTAAACCCGAATGAAATTAAAGGCAAAGTTATAGACCTAAGTAAGACTTGTAAAGCAAATCCGACATGTCTTTGTCGTTCACATAAAAAGCATCGAGAGAAGATGATTGATAAGGATTTATGTGAAGGTGGTATTTGCCATAAAACGTTTCGAAACAAAAGGACGAGTTTTAATTGTAAATGTGAGAAAATTGGGGAGTGTACGGATAATACTTGTAATAGTGGAAATGTACCTAATTCAAGGCCTCCTCAAGGGTGGCCAACTTCATCGCAAAATCCTGAATTTGAAGTAAAGTTAGACTCCAAGCGAATGCATGTTCTGAACCCGGACGAAATTCACCAAAAAATTATAGACATGGAAACAGAATCTAAGGAATTGGCCAACGCAATTTGCCCAGATGGTTTGTGCGGAGCAGCAAAAGCTCAAAATCAAACATATTTTAAGTGCAAATGTGTAGAAAGGAAACGTAAACCCGAAGAAATAAGAGAATGTTCTGAAGCAACATGCGCAGAAGAAGGTGCTCGATTTTCCGAAACCGAACACACTGATCTTGTATGTTATTTACTATCTAAAGTTCAAAGTCTCATTGGAAAAAATAAACGTCACAAAATGGGTCAGAGATCTCTTAATTTTGCTGACTTAGGAAATATAAAATCAATATTTTCTTTGTCATCGCGACCTAAGAAGAGAAAGCGAAGAAGTGCTCCGAATCCTAATGACTACAATCCAAATAACCAAGGATTGCACAAAAGAGAAGGTTTAAAAATAAACTTAAGTAAAACTCATCCAGACTCTTGTACCTGTAACATTTGTAACGCCAAAGTTCAAGCTAGTTTGGGATGTAAATGTAAATCATTTATAAGAAGTTCAATAAGTGCTTTATTAACACCTAGGCATAAATATACGGTCAATAAACCTAATCAATATTATCATCGAAGAAACGATGTCTCAATTCCACCACGCTATCAACCACCAAAAATACAGAAGCGCCAAACACAGTATTCTTATCCTTCCGGCAATTTCGCACAAGTCACAGATATACAAACCGAAGAAGAGAAACAGGCCGAAATTGAAAAAAAATATAATAAAAACAACATTTGCGCTTGTTCGAATATTTGTGAATGTGCCGATATTATGGACAAAGAAAGAAGAAAGAAAAAAGAGAAAAAAAGTAAGGAACAAAGTAAACACAAACACCATCTGGATAAAAGTAAACAAAGAGAAAGACATCAACATGACTTAGAGAAAGATAAGGAATTTAAATCGGCAGACAAACGCCATCGAAAAATTCAGGCAAAAAAAGACAAGATAGAAGCTAAACGAAGAATAAAACAATTTAAGCTAGAACAAAAGGAAATGAAAGAGTTAAGCAAACAAGATGAATCACAAGATACCAATTGCCTGGTTGACTTTTTGATAGGTTTAGCAAAGGTAGCGTTTGCTGTTGTAAAAGGAATTCTCACTATATTGTTTAAGGCAGCGATCAAACCAGAAAGGAGTTACAGATATGTAAGACAACGCATGAGAGATCCGCAAGGAACTTGGGATCGATTTATGTTATGGGCGACAGACAAATGGACGCATCAAAAATTCCGCATGAACAGAACAATTAAGGGCTCCCGGACCATGACTATTCTGACAGATGAAATAAAAGATGGAGAAGTATATCAAGCATTTGCTTACAAAGGTAAAACCAAGGAAGAGAAGGCATTTATTGCAGCAGCTGATAAGAGGCGGAAAAAGAGAATTTCGAAGAGGCATAATGAAGCCCTTTACGGATGTCGTCACATGTTGTTGGTTACTTTGAGAAAAAGACCATGCATGTGGGTATATCATATCTGCCCAGGCTTTTACGCTCAATTTTTAAGTTTAAGATTGTTTATACTCACTTTTGGTCAAATGCTTTTGTTTTGCTTGGCTGTTGTGGTATGGACGCCTTGTATTGCTTGTTGTGAACTGTGCCGTGGATTAATGTGTTGTATGTTATGTACTCGTTAGCGTTTGTTGGGTCTTTTACGAAAAGCTTAAGAATTATATGATCAATTTAATTTAAATGTTTCATTTACTAGCACTATGCTGACGACATCAATAATTTACATTTTTGTTTAGTACCACTACTTTATTATGAATGCGGCAACTTTATTTGTCTATGACGCTTTCAAGGATTCACTTTGGACACCACCGATTAAAATGACTTTTGGTATTATTGATCCAAATGGTCAAGTACTACCAATTTCAGAGAGGGAAAATGGTTTAAGAATTGGATTTATGACTTACTAACTGTTGCCCGTAGTTTGTCCCTGTGCGTGTAGATTAATTATTCTAAACTTATCCAAATTCCATCAAAATTTGATTCAGGGGTTTAGCCGTGAAAGCATATTTCTTTGCTTTACTCTCCTAACTGTCCTTCTTACTTAACTTCTCACTTCAAATTCTTGTCTTCTAACCACTCTAAATGTCTTCGTTCTTCTAACAATCGACTACTACTATGCCCCTCCCACCGCTCAGACTTCTTCACTCTACCTTCTTTGTCCAATCTGTACTTCTTTGGAATTCGCTTCCTACGGAGATCAGGATGGCATCGAGCCGCTATTCATTTAAAAAGAAGATTCAAGACTATTTTCATGAACAAAATCTGGCAGAATTAACTTAGCAGTTCTAATTAAAAAATATCCCTTCTTCCTTCTTCAGTTCACCTGGTACTTAGCCGTTTTTACTATTTACTAGAAGTCTTTTATGTATTTATATATATATATATATATATATATTTTGTCTTATGTTATATACTTATACCTAAGTATAAATAATTTATTTACTTTTTTTTTTCAATTTTGTACTCGTGCATCTACCACGATTTGTTTCTCCATCACCCTAAAGTTGACTGGCAGAGAATGCCTTCTGGCATTAAGTCCGCTTTTGTGCAACAGTGTGCAAGAAGTATTAAATAAATAAATATTTCGTATTCAGATAAGAACAGTCACTTGCAATCCTACAATGACAACAGTGGCAAGCAGGTGTACATTTGTCATTGAACTGAAATTATCTGAATACGAAAATAAGGCACAATAACAAGTACACTGGAACCTTTATTAACACGTTCACGTAAACATCTCCATATCGCAAGTTAAGGCGATATTGCACATAATTTTTTCATACAAATTGGAGCAGCGTCTGATGACGTTGTGTCAATACTTGATGATATTAGTATTAGTTTATGTTATTCTGACGTCCTAAGACGTCGACGTTCACGACAGGTCGTCTGTAGTGAACGCACTGCTTAGGCGAAACGACGTGTAATAACGTTGCCGGTAACCGAAGCATACTGTCTTCAAAAATTGCCAAAAATATGGACGCAATGTAGCACTAGAAATTTGAGAGACGGATATGTTGTGGCACAGCAACCCAACTATTCAATGTTTTAATGATCGAAATCCGTTCTATGACGTTGTGCATAATAAATTGAGATATCGCCGGACGTGATAATACGTTGTGCCGCATCATGTCTGCCAATAAGTGACGTACCTATACGTTGTTCACGTGAACGTGTTAACTCACCACTTACTGACTTAAAATAGCGGCATCGGGCCCCAGACAGACGGACAGAGTTACTGTCATATTTATATTTTTTGTATGGAATATGTCTTTGGAATATGTATAGTATGTAATAGATGTATGTTCTTTAATACATGAGCATTAGAGAATATATTTTTAACCGCACAGCTTAATTTGTTTGAGAATTAACCTTTACAATCAGCAAAATTTGTGCGGTGCCTTCGTGAGACAAACTTGCATGTAACCGTTTTATTATAAATTTTTAGTATGGAGTGTATGGACAAAAACAACACACCCTAAATATACGGACAGACTTTGGTCGCTTAATATAAAATGTTAGCTGCTTAAAATATACTTTATATGAAGGGCGTGGATCATGCGTCAGATGTGGCATTACCATCACCATTATCATCATTTCATAAAGCGCAGTAGTAATAACTGTGCGAAGGTTCTAGTCATGGAGTATTTTGTACCATTTTGTTTATCAAATATGCAATTTAAAGGCTGATACATAAATCAATATTTTTTATTAGCAATTGCATACCAAAATTTTTACAGCATACATTAATAAAATACAAGGAATCCAAGTTACAAAAGCAACTGTAAATAAACATACACGAAAAATTTGTTTGAAAGACGCTATACAATTCAACAGGTGGGGGTAAGCGTACGGGAACATTTTGTACACAAATAAGCATGGGTGTTTACGTAACGTGCGAATGAAAAGTTGATCACAATGAAGTTTTTCGCAACACTGTTGTAAACGTCTTGTTGAGTGGTGAATTCGTAATAATATACCCTGTTTTTTCTTTTTCCCAGCTAGTACCTTAAGTACCTTAATAGGCTTCTTCTTTTTTAGCTTTTTTAACTTTTTTGTTTTTTTTTGCTTCTTTTTTGTTTTTTTTGGCTTCTTTTCTTTTTTCTTATCTTTCTTCTTCGGGGTTTTTTTCTTTTTCACTTTTGGTTTCTTTTTCTTTTTCTTTGTCATAGCTTCACGACATTTACATATACAATTTAAGGGTTTATCAAAACACTCACATACGTTCTTTAAGCTGCATAGACATACATTCCCTTTTTGTTTAGTCCCCGGTTTTGTTGGTGGTGATTTACCCTTACATTCACATATTATATTTTGACTTCTACATTCACATATATTTTGACTACTACATTCACATATTTTATTTTGACTTCTACATTCACATATATTTTGACTTATACGGTGCTTAGAATGACAGTCAAATGGTCGGTTGGTGAGATGTAGCCGTCCTGGCGGCTGTGGAGTTGGCTTTGGACATGCACAATCGCTGTGACTCGACCTAAGACGTCCCATGTTAAACAAAGTATCGGATATTTTAGGCAATTCAATTTTATGATCACAGATACAAGACTTGCTTGTTTGGGAGGTTTTTTTTTCGGGAGCTTTTGTTTCGGAGCCCTTTGTTTTGGGGCTCTTTTTTTCGGTGACCTTTGTTTCGAAGGCCTTTGCAAGTGTATCTGATTTAGGACAATCAGGAAGAATCCATTTGTTAATAGCATGTGGTGCTGTAAATTTGTTGATTTTCTTATTCGTAGGCACAGCGCATGCACACGGATGGTCGCCTAATTCTTTTGGCTTTTCTTTGTCGTGTATAAAGTGTAACTCTTTACGATTATCCTTTAATTCAAAACGTACTTTATTAGGATTGATGGACCTAATTAGAGGTTCTATATTTTTTAATTTTGTGTCTGGACTTAAACAAAATCGTTTTACACCTGTATTTACATTTCTTATTTCTGAAATGATCTGGTCTGGTGCAATGTACTGTAGTTTACCTGAAGCAAAGTTTTTAGATGAGCATGTTGATTTATCTTCACTTTTTCTTTGCATGTCCAAACGAGTTTGTAACGCTCTAACTTCCACCGGTTCTTTTAGTCTTTGTGACGATCTTGTTCTAGTTTTTTTCTTTTTGGGCAAAACTTTAACTAGCAAATGTCCAATTTTTTTTGCCCAGTTACTAGTACTACTATCATTTGTAATTTCAGACTTGAATTTGTTTTTCCTTGAACCATGTTTATGCCTATCTTTAGCTTGATTGTAAATAAAAAATTGTTTTTTCAAAGAAGCGGTTTCATGTGCTTGATCTTGTCTTTTCTCAGTCAATATGTCTTTACTTCGGTTTTTTTCTAAATTGTTCCTTTCTAATGGTTTTACTTTACGTCGATTTTTGTCCGTCCGTTTACGTTTTACCAGTAACATAGACCAAAATTTATTCATACCCGTAGTATGTTCATGTTGACTGCTTTTGGTTTTTTTTTTAATGGTTAGTCTACTTGTATCTGTTCTTTTATCAGTCTTATCGAACGGCCTTTTTTTTCTTAGTACACTTCTCGAAAAAAAATTGTCTTTCTCTGTATGTGATTTACTTTCCGGTGTATCAGTATTTTGTTGTGCTATTACGTTGTGAATCTTTAATCGATAATCGCTTCGAATTGGTTGCATTTCTGAAGTGGCATCCCTAGCGTCTAAGTTCCTTTTTATAGGTCGTATAATAATATCTTGTTTTTGTCTCTTACTTACGAAATCCACCGATGCTCTTCTATCGTATGTCGTCGTTATATTTTTAACTTCATCCGGCGGTAATTTATAAGGCGGTTTTGGCACTTCCAAGAACTTGTACCATAATTTTTTTATTGTTGACTTACTCGTTATTTGCTTTTCCCTAATAATATTGAGCTTTACCGGTGGAACTTTTATAGAAACTCCGGGTGTTATTGTTTGTAATGATTTTTCTTCCAAAAACTCTTCTTTTAATGTGACATTCGATTCTTCGGCTAATGTTCGATTGCTTTGCATTGAAATACTCGGTGAAAATTCCTTTGAAGCAGACTTTTTGTAATATTTGATGTTTGACTGCAAGCTATCTACTGAACTTGTGGCATCTTTTTCAATTTTATTTATTCTCTTATAGGATCTAGATTCGTTAGACGGAATGTTTGTTATTTTTGACAGTAATTCATATGATTTCGCTGTACTCGTTGGAGCATTTGCGGTTCTAATATTTCTTGTGTCACGAATAGGTTCCGTAATTTGATTTTTAACCATCGTTGTTGATCGGTCAGCATAAATGTATGGAAGGTCACGATATTTTCGAGTGCTTGACTCCCGTCTTCCAAGATCGTTTTGTAGTACACTTCTTTGGCTGCTTTCTTTACTTATATATATCCGTTCTTCTGACATATACTCTTTAAGTGAGTCATTTTTTTCATCCTTATCAATATTATTAATTTTAATTACATTATCTTCATAATTGTAATTTTGTTCTTTTTCATAATATTGTGTTTCATGTGGTAATTCTCTAGATTTACTTTTTCGTATATTCTCCTTTAACTCATCAAATTGAACACTTCTATTCGTTTTTATTGATTTATCGGACAGACGTCGTCCTTTGGAAGTATTCAAAGAATTGTTTGAAAAGGAATGAACCTTTGGAAAACTTGTTTTTACTTGTTTGTCTAAATAAAAATAATTTTCTGGAATATTTGTGCTATTTGAGTATTGTTTTCTTAAAGTTGAAGTATCTACACGTTCAATTGATGCCGTAGCAAAGTCGGACTTATGCTTACTACCTGTAGAAATATTTGTAAATTTGTTTTTAGACTTTTCTACTTTATTTGAAATATCGTGCATCATCGTAGGTTGTTTACCTTTTATAACAGGTTGCTCATTCGTAAAAGATTTATTGTACCGAATTATTCTATAATCAATCTTATTTGGATTTAAACGGAGTTCTTTATTAGAATAATTACTTCCTACTGAAATATCCTGATGGTCTTTGTGATAAGTATTTTGTTTTTTATCAAAATATTTCGAAGAAATGAAAGTCGGAGGTTTGGTCGTTGAGGTATTTCTGCTTAAACAGATCTGAGATTTTTCATTTTTGTGTATTGAATTGGTTGTTTGAAATTCATTTTGCGCATAGCGTTTCTCTGCTATTGGTATTGTTTGCGTCCATACTCCTGTCTGGTCAGCAATTACTTCATTACAGAAGGAGCGTCTATCGATCACCTCAAAATTATGCTTGTGTAAAGCTCTTTCGAATGATTGACTAATTTGGCATGCACCCTTTCCACATGCGAATTCCTTTTTGTTTTCTCCGAGATAAAGATCTGATGTCTTGCTGTTTGCCCGTGTTATATACTGATTATTGTCGCCATGTATGGAACACGCACACCCTTTATCGTCTTTCTCGTTCGTCGATTCTTTTTTGAAATCATTGTAGTTATTAGTGATATGATGTTCTTTTGATTCGCTTGTAGGTAGGTTAGTAGGTAGATTAGTAGGTAGGTTCGTAGGTAGGTTAGTAGGTAGATTTGTAGGTAGATTAGTAGGTAGGTTCGAAGGTAGGTTACTAGGTTTGGTAACTAGATTTGGTTTAATAGGTTTATTTACTAGGTTTGGTTTAATAGGTTTGGTTACTAGGTTTGGTTTAATAGGTTTGGTTACTAGGTTCGGTTTAATAGGTTTGTTTACTAGGTTTGGTTTAATAGGTTCTGTTAGTTTTATTTTAGGCAAAGAGTTATTTTTCCTAGGACTTATTTTACCAAATATTCTTGATATTTTGTCCGATAATTTGTTTTGTATTGCTAAAGTTGATCGTGACCTACGCGAAGACTTATGAGCTTCACTTTTAGGCTTTTCAATGCAACTGTCAGACCATTCTATTTTTTTCTTTTTCTTTTTATGTAAGTTTTCTAAAGTATCCTTAATTACTAATGGACGTTCCTTTTGATATGTAAATTTTTGAAATGAATCTTCATCTTGATTTCTTGCTCTATTAGAAGAATCTAGGAGATCATCCCATAACTCTCTTTTAGTTGGCCGTAATATTACTTTCGGAGGAGTTTTTAACTTTGGGTTTGGTTTGTGGATCGGCTTTCCATATATATTGTTTTCGTTAAATTGAATTGACTTTTTTCTTGGACTCTTCGGTTTTTCAGTTTGATAGTCATCCTTACTGTCTGTATCTTTAGGAAAACATTGATCGCTTGATTGATTAAAACATTGATTGAGCCTTATTAATGTAGATGAACTGTTTGAAAAGCTGTGATGCATCTTATTTCTAAAGCATTCTTTGTTCAACTTTTCAGGGTATTGAAAGGAGTCTAAACTAATAAGGTTCTTTTTCCTTAAGTTTGTGCCAGTTGTTTGTCCGTGTCCACAAAAAGTCTGAACCCTTTTTATCTTACTCGTATGGTTTAATCCACTTGGTTTATTATTGTCAGAACCGTGACTAGCAGAGGTTTGTTTTCGCCCAAATTGTAAAGATATTGGACATCTTTTCCTATAGTCATTTTTCCATAACTTTAACTTTTTCCCCGTAACGCAAATATCTTGATAAAATACAGCAGATAAATTGCTTTTCACTTTAGCGGAGTCTATCTTTGTACCATTTTTGGTAAGCTCACGAACATTCTTTACATGTTTATTATTTATGTGGCCAAGGTTACTTGAAAAGCTATGTACCTTTTTGGCAGCTGACATACAAAATGATCCACCTAAACGATCTTCATGTTTAACTGGTGTCATTTGATACTTTCCGTTGTAGAGCATTTTTCGACTAGAAGTATTTTCCACAGGTTTAACTGAATCTTTGTAGTGAATCTGGGATTTTGTATTACTTTTATGCAATCTGCTTTTGAACTTTTGGTATTTCGTGATTGAAGAATAGCTATTAGTATCGTTTAATTTGAAAGATTTATGTTTGTGCCTTAAACTGGTATCTGACATTTGCCTGGACTTTTCAATAATCATGTTTTTCATTGTTCTTGCTAAACTCCTCTTTATGGACGAAGAGTTCATATAAGTTTTATGCTCTGATTTTTCAATATGCTGTTGTTTTTTCGGTTTGACATCAATTTGCATACAATTACTGTCACCTGCCATATGTTTTTTGCTAAATTTTATCTTTGTTTTTTGTTGATGCGTTGTCGAGTCAAATTCAACAGATTTTGTATTCTTCTTATTTAAGTTATGTGCTGACTTCGTCCGAGAATTTTGACCCAATTTGTTGTCCTTTTTAAGATAAAATTTTACTTTCATCTTTATTTTGTCACATTGTTTTTGTGATGAAAGGCATGATTTTAAAGCTAGTGGCTTATTTTCATCTGAAATGTTGTTGTGTATATACGTTAACGATTTAAGGTCTTTTCGCCGCAGTGATGTTGGTTTGCAATCCTTAGGTTTTATACTTAAAACACTTGTGGATTTTCTAGCTAACGGTATAATCTTTTCTTTCTTCTTTTCTTTTGATTTACATAAACTATTGGTTGGCTTAATTTCGCCTCGTTCTGAATAAAACCTTCGCTCCTTTGGCATTTTTATGCTGTTGTATACTCGTAGTCGAGTTATTACTTGTGAAATGTTGGTGCTGCCTTGCCGACCATCTGCTTCATTAAAGTTGGTAGTATTAGGGGTTTATATTTGAATGTTCTGACAATCTAATATTTTTTATTGCCTCGGGTAACCATACCGCTAATGCTGTCGTAGTCTTAGTTATCCTCCTCATTTAATCATGAAGAAAAATGTTAAATCTGAAACAATACATGAGAACATAAAAACAACCCTATTTTTGGTCGAGCGCTCGAAGCAATCGAACTGATTCAAGCAATCCGTATATGTGTACACATAGAAGTATATAGTTAAGCATGCAGTCGCTACCCGGGTGGGTGACTGCTTCAAGCAGCTCCGGGTATATTCGGTCTTTCGGATTGCTGACCCTGATTCAGGAAAGTGTGCGAATTTAGAGCACACCACATTGCGTTATTGTTTAGGCAATCTATTGAAATAAGGCACTGTACCGGACTGAAACTTTGCCAAGAGGACATTAAATAAGGACATTTTACAGGAAATTAACTGTTTCAATACTTACATACTAAAAACTAATAAATATTCAATTGTATTTGTGTTTCTGGATGATTCATGATGAATCCTAAATGTCGGATATTTATGCGTAGCCTACGGATAATTAAATACTAAATGAATTTGTCCACACGATATCAGGATACATAATATAAATAATATTGTTCCCTTAAAATAATCCTTAACACATTACAACGAATGTAAAAAAATATATAACATGTCAAACATATTCTGATAAATTAGCATTTCAGTGACGTTAACCACAGTTTAACACAAAAACTTAATAATAGTTTCCAAAAGAGGTTTACCATAAAATGTTTAATTTTTCGCAATGTAATCCACACGAATATTATAAATACGAAAGCTGATATATGATGTTGGTATATGATACAGTTAAATCCCGATCTTAGTAAGAACGCGTTCTTCCTGGGTAAAACTAAAATGAACCGATGTTAAAAAAATAATTTCAGTGACCTTTAACGAAGGAAACCGAATATCCGGTTTTGGGCGCGCTTCATTTTTTTTTATTCTGAAGAATAGCGATTTAACCTATCCCTTTGGGGTGCTGCTGGAGTGCCCTAAACATAATAGATAGAACAGAATGTATTTCTTTAATTTGATGGTGTCACACTGATCTACTCCTTGCTGATTGAATAATTATAATCTTGATCAAATATTGGAAACTACCTCAACAAAACGCATGTCGCATATACTTACAATTCTTAATAAATATTTAACCAAAACTAAGCCAAAATTGAAACAAATATTTTACGCCTTCATTTTTTTAAACAAAAATGAAGATTTTATTTCATGAACATTAATTTATTTTCATACAAAAAGGACAGTAGATATAAATCATGATTCTACAACATTCCATACACAGTAAACATGGGCTCCATACAATAAAAGCGCCTACAAAAAGAATAATATGACAGAGCTGTTTCCAAGTGTTAAGTATGCTGATAAATGTCGGATAAAAACTAGGACAATTATAATATACCCACAAACATGGCTTATCACTCCGGCTTGCCATGTAGATACTACAACCAAAATCAATCGGGACCCTCACTCGCTTCTTTTTAAATTTCTTTAATCTCTTTGAGGGATCTTTATCCCTACTGTGAATTAAATAGTTCGTAGCCTGACAAGACTCCATTTTCTTAACTATTTTTTTAGGGGTTTCCATAAAACCTAATCTATGTTTAACCCTTGCTGCTGGTTCATAAATACTTTTATCGTCACAAACTTTATTTACCTTACTTATCGAACAACATGGATCGGAAACGGCTGCTTTTACATCTTCGTAGGTATGTTTTGGATGTCTAAATATATTGAACGTACATTTTATAAGTTTAAATACAGCTGCGGCTCCAATTTTTCCTACATCTATTAAGGACTCAGCTATCAAAATTTTATCGCTTGCGCCTTTACTTTTCTCTACCTGCTTTAAAGCGCGTTTGTTCATCTTTTTCCGTAATTTACGGCGTGGTTTTTCTTCATCAACGCAAATCTGTCTTATTTTTTTCTTTTCTTTCTCATCGTCTTTCCTCTTCGTTAATCGCTTTTCATGTTGCTTCTTTGTGGCAAATTTCTTAACTACCTTCTCCTTTTTAATTTTTTCTTTTTCAGCTTTTATTATCTGTACCTTCTTTGCTTTTTCAAGGGCTTTGAGGACTTTCTTTCTTTCCTCTTCACATATGCCGCTACCGCACACACAAGCTATTAACATAGCTTCGCTGGGGGTTAATTTCATGTCAGACAACTTCATTTTCTCTAGTTCTTTCCTACAAGTTATACTACCACATTTACACGGATTAATTTTTTCTTTACGTTCCCTGTGTTTCGTCTGTAATGTAAATACAGGTTTGGTAGTATATTCTGGCATGCCATCTAAAAACTGGTTGTATGGTTTTTCCTGTGGCTGGTTGGCTGTGGCTGGCTGAGGTAGCTTTTTAGATTTTACTTTTTTGCGCGCCGACAAGTCTGTTTTACGTTCGCTTTTGGTCAGTTTTAGTAATGGTTTCTCGGCTTCAGTGGTCTTTAAACTTTTCGATCGTACTAAGTTTCTTTTCAATCTTTTCTTAGGATCTAAAGCGTGAGCGATTTCGTCAGAATATATGAGACCAGTGTTATCCTTATCCAGAAGCAGTTTCATTACCGACGGTGTAATTTCACCCTTCCTAATAGCTGTAAAAAATGGAAGATTGGAATAATTAAAATATATTTTTGTATTCTTGACTATCTGAATATTTCTCGAAAATATTGTTTAATTTACATATTATATCATCCAGTATTAGACAAAATTCAAGGTTATTCATATATTTTCAATATGTGTTAAATTAAAGTTTGTTTTATTACCTTTACGCACTCTTCTTACAATTTGACGATCATTATCGGTATCGGTAATATAAGCGTAAATGTCTTTTTTATCTAAAATTATTTGTAAATTCTTTTTATTTTTCTTCATCCTTTTGAATACCGATTGCCTTCTTAGAATAAACTTTGAACTTCTTCTAGTTTTTATCAATTTCATAACTGATTCCGTAATTTCTCCATCATTAGCAGCTGAAACCAAGATTAGTATAAATAAAATATTCTACAAAACTGATGCATTAGTTCATGTACTTTTTTAACAACAGTGTCTTTATAAAATCAGGTCGATTTCAAAACATTACTTTTCCAATAAACGTGATAGTGAGAATGATGTACCTTCGTTAATCATTTTCATTTCACTTGTGGTCAATTTTATAATTTTTGCATACTTTTCTTCTTCAGTCTTACTGTTAACTATTTTCGCTATCTTCGGCAGTATTTGGCGTTTTCTTACGGCTGGAATATATAAAGTATTTTATTTTTCAACATGCTAAAGAAATTGTGTATAATAGAAGCTAAGGCCATGTACTGATGATTTCATTTTCAATCATAAAATACACTGTGTACGACTATTGTTTTTATAGAGATAAAAATACGTAGGACAGTCTTATAAATATTAAGACGACACAAGGCACCTTGTATCATGAATTGAATTCTTGAAATTTTTGATGGTACTCTTAGATTTGTACAAAAATGTATGGAGATCGGATGATTTTCTTTCAATCACTTACCCTTACGAATTTTCTTTATAACTTCTTCTTTTTTATCTTTCTTTTTCACGGATTTGTTAACATCGTCCAAGACTGACTGGGGCATTAGTCCCTTTTCCACAGCTAAAATATAATGTCTTCATTATTTTCTTGTTCAATTTATTTTTAACCGACTTCAAAAAAGATCTGAGTACTCAATTCGACTGTTTTTTTTCCTTTTGTTACCACAGTACTTTTGACTGGGTGAACCGATTTTGATGATTCTTTTTATTTGAAAGCTGGTGCTTCCTGTGTGGTCCTATTTTGTTATGGTCCAGTTTTGACAGTGGGATCCATAAGAAATAAATATAAGACTTATTTTGAAGTCGGTTTTTTTTGTTAGAATTATTAACTCACATGTCATATTGTTTACACATTCGATACAAATATGATTATAATATCCTTTGATGGTATAAAACCTTAAATCTGTTCCTAAATCAATATTATAACAATGATTAATTTGATTTAGGTGAGTACTACTAACATTACGCTGTCGGATGACTCAATGATAAATATGTCAATTATTTTGTTTTGTAAATCCCGAAACATAATGATTCTAGAAATAACTAATTTATCAAACATGAAAACTATTATGCAAAGCGATAATCGTAACTCCAATATAAAATACTACTCAGATACACATTTGCTTTCATGAATATTGCTTATTGAAGAATATCCCCTTCTCAAAAATTTTAAGTAAATTTATATTAGTCAAACTTACACCAGTATTCTGTCCCATTGAACAAAGCTCTCTTCAGCTTTGTTCAATGGGACAGAATAGATAGAAAATCGTAGGGCCGTAGGAATTCGTTATTCAAACCCGACTAGACAGCAAAGGTTGAATAACGAATACCTATGGGTTATTTATCAACTTCTCGTCTCCGCTGTGGTAGAGTCCGAGCCTAAATCTTGGTACGATAAGTTGTATATAATGTTATGTTTCTTGTCACCTTTCTTAAGTTTTTTCATGATGTTTGCATTATCTTCGGTCCCTTCTAGCTCATCAAGTAACGTATTCATGTCTCTCGCTTTTTTAGCTTCATCTACGTCTCTTATTATTTCTATAGTCGATGGCGACAGTTTACCCTTTTCTACCCCTAGAATAGACATTTGACGAAAATATTTAGTAAAGATTATAAATAATATAAACCTTAACTATATCATTGCAAGTTGCAGTATTACTGTTATTATTTATTTAAGGATATAAATCGCTATTTCCATTTCAATAATAATAATAATAATAATATTCCGGGACTTCCCACACACGGTTATCTGATCCCAAGCTAAGCAGAGCTTGTGTTATGGTAACCAGACAACTGATAAACTTACTTATATATTTCTAAATACATACATATTATAGATAAATTACACCCAGACACAGAACAAATGATCGTGCTCATCACACAAACATTTGTCCTGGGTGGGAATCGAACCCACGACCTCCGGTATAGCAGTCAGGGTCACTAACCACTAGACCAACAGGCCCGTCTCATAATAATCATTTAATCTAAATCATATTTCCTTCCCTTTCGCATCATATGAAAACCGCATATCACATGTGGAATGCTACAAGGAAATTCAAATGGCCTAAATTTTTATCGAATGTTTTGGTCAGGTTATTCAGTTGACACGGTGAGAGTCTGCGAGAGTTATTCAGAGAAGCATAAGGACAGTTATTGACCATGTAATCTCTTCTCTAGTCGATCAAAAATAAGGTAAAAACCAACCTTGTCGAACCTTCATGATGATTTGAGACTTATTATCAGGCGAACGTATGTTGGCGGCTAAGTCAGCCGCGATAGATGGGGACAGGTTTCTTCTTTCAACGGCTGAAATGAAAATGTTTATTTAAATTAGTCACTAATAAATAAAAACCCATTTTTTTGCTTGTATTTCCATCATAAATTGATGCCTGATAAGTTTAATTTTCCATAAGATAATATGCAATTCAATTTCGACTAAAAAAAGCAAGGCAAGTATAATATTCTTATTTATTTTTTACATAATAAGATCAAAAGAAATACCTTTATGAATTTTCTTCATAATTTGCGATCTATTGCCACTAGGGCTTGCTACGTCAGTCATTACTGCGGGCGGCAATTTTCTTTTTTCCATTGCTGAAATATATTAAGAATCCGTTACATCTGTTAAACCACAAAACAATTCTGATGAAAATAAAGTTATATATAACTTTATTACCTTTACGAACTTTCTTCATAACTTCTGCCTTATTGTCACTAGGTTTTACATCGGCAAGTACGTCATCTAATACAGCTTGTGGTACTTGACCCTTTTCAACAGCTGAAATAATAATAAGATCGTTAGTATCACGAGATATAATTGGATGGAGTAGTATTTAAGTGTGTGATGTCGTGCCCTACGTACCTTTTCGCATTTTCTTTATTACCTCAGACTTCTTGTCTTTAGGCTTTATATTACCTAGTACATCTTCCATCACTGCTGGTGATACATGATTCTTTGCTATGGCTGAAACAAAAAACAATCGCTTATATGTGTCCTATGTCTATCACGTTGTACTTTATTCCAAGTTTATGGTATTAACGACTGACCTTTGCGGACTTTCTTCATAACTTGAGATTTATTGTCACCAGGACGAACGGTAGCCATTATGTCATCCATTACGGTAGGCGCAAGCTGGCCTTCATCAATCGCTAGAATTGTGCATTTATATGAGTGAATGAAATTTAAATTCTTTTAATATAGTTTTATGGTATCTTTGTGATGGCTCATATAACTCACCTTTACGAACATTCTTCATTACTTCCTCTTTTTCGGGTTTGGGCTGTAGATCAGACACTATGTTTTCCATTACATTTTCTGGTACTTTCCTCTTTTCTACAGCTAAAACGAAGAAACAAGTACTTTTTAGATAATGTATCTTACTCACCTCCCATAATTTACACACACATACATAGCACACTACAAATAAATTTGGAAGTAAACGGACACTGATTAGACATCCGTGAAGCACAGTGGTCCCAGATGAAAATCAGCGCCAAGCACAATTATTGTGCTTGGCATTTAGGCTGATCTGGGTACCTGTTTGGTCCAGCACTGGGATGCATACTCAAATATACGTAAATCTTAGTTATATGTTATATTTTTTGTTATTTTTACTACCTTCTAATGTTTAGAATAAGTCGTGCTGAGTCCAAATAAAATGTTCTCTTTCTTTCTTACGAACTAAAAAAGTATTTACAACAAACATGAATTTAACACTAGTCAATAAACCGTCTATGTACAGGGGCAAGAAAATCTAAAACAATTTTATATATAGCGATTTATAGGACTAATTGTTAACTACTCTTACTTACCTTTACGAACCTTCTTCATAACTTGAGACTTAGTATCGCCAGGACGTAGATCAGTTAGGAAATCATCCATAACAGCAGGCGGTAGCTGTCCCTTGTCTATCGCTAAAATTTCAGATAAAATACATATTTATTCAAGTACCGATAAGTTTGAATTTTTCAGTTGTTGACCGGTAACATTATTCAAAATTATAACCAATGTTGAGGAAACAGATTGATAATTAACTTTAGGAAACGGCCCAACTGCATTAACTTATTTTGAATCAAATATTCGTTTATGTCTCGCGCCAAGACCATCGGTTGGTTTAAATCTACTGAGCGAAAAACAATAACTTGTAGCCCTATGTGGGAAACAAAATCGTAGTTATTCCAGAGTCTGAATAAATAGCTCCCTAAAAGTTTTTTGTAACATATAAATGACTTACCTTTGCGAACATTCTTAATAATCTTAGATCTATTCTCTCCTTTGCCCACTTGACCTATTACTACATCCACGACAGATGGCGATACGTGCTTCTTACCGATCGCTGAAATATTTAGAAGCATGCGTTAATGTTTCATTATTTTTTGAGGAACGATCTGTACAATATTCCTACATACCTTTTCGGACCTTCTTCAAAACTTGTGATTTATTATCACCAAGACGTATGTTATTGACAACTTCTTCCATAACTTCTGGCGATATTTGTCCTTTGTCTACCGCTGTGGAACATCAAGATTATGTTATATTAATCATTATTAATTAATTTATTCTTTATTGTACACCGTAAGTGAAAAGAAAAGAAAGAAATAAAATATTATACAGAACAGTGATACTAAGGGCGGCCTTATTGCGCACGGCAATTTCTTCCAGGCAACCATTGAACGGTAATACAGATAAGTAAATGAATGTAAACAAAATCATTATTTTTTTTTCTTGATGTTTCTCAATCAATTTATTGGTAGACTTACCTTTTTGGAGGTTCTTTACAACTTCAGCTTTATTGTCGGGTTTTTCTACATTGGCGACGATGTTATCCAACACATTAGGCTGCACTTGCCTCTTAGCTATAGCTGCAAGTATTATTTTTGTAATGTTAATAATCCGAACTGATTGATAGCTGTAAGTTAATTAGAACTGTTCTACCTGCAGCAATTCAAATTCATTAGGATGATGAGAATTTGAGAACAGACATTATCGTAAAATAAGGTAAAGTACCCTAATTCCGAGGGGTTCTAAAATCGGCACCTAATTCCGAGGTATTTAGAAAAACTGCATTTACGACCGATTTACAAGGTCTTTTTTACTGCAAGATCACTTATTCAATTGATAATTTATCCTTGCGTAGTTATATCATCAAAGGTCTGGAGTAGTGTGTATACGTTTTAAAATAATTGGTTTGTTTTGCGTCAGCAGCTGGTCCGAACGCACCCTTCATACATTTTGGCCCCTGTGCACGTGAGTACCACGTTTTTTTAAATAGTGATTTTTTGATTATTTTTATACTGTGTGTGTAATTCTTTGAGTTAAACTATTTAAAGGATTATATTTTTAATCGAAAACACTTAACCTTTATATGTTTTTCTAAATAAATCAAAGTGAAATACGTTTTGAAAATACCGCGGCATTAGGTGCCAAATATTTTAGCCGCTTCCTAATTCCGATGTATACCGCGGAATAGCGATTTCACAGTCTTGATTTATTTTTTAATTTTCAGTGTTGTTTTTATGATTAGGCCTTTCCCGCTTTGGGTTCGATAACTTAAAAAGACAATGAATATTAAAATCTATTTCCGAGGTATACTTTCGCTTTTCATTCACTAATTACAGCATGTCAAAGGTGATCTATTAAGGTATTTTGTTAATTTATTGTATGGGAAAGCTAAGAAGAAAAATTCAAGTTCATACGCAATTGATGTAACTTTTAGCAAGTATTACATCATATTTAAGAAGATTTTGCAATGAAGTATTAATTTCTGTATAAACTACTAAAAAATCTTTCATTTTTTAATACTCGGAATTAGGAAACGAGATTTTTTGGTATGAAGCGCTATTCCGATGTATAGTAGGTCGGGATAAGGTTCTATGAACACCTTATTCCGCGGTACTTTCACACGTAAAATACAGGATGTTCACAATTTTAAGCAATTTACCATACACTTTTTTTTTAGTATAATCCTATTTATATTTAGTGTTAATTAAATTATTTTTAGCTTTAAACTTCAATATTTTTTTATTACTTAATATTTGTATTTTGGTTTTTATTTTCACTATGCATATTATGATAGTAATCAAAGTAACATAGAGTTATTGTTTTTTATTTTTCTATTTTGATACTTATTTCGCATTTTTATTAATACATACATATGAAGAGTAATTAGTCAAAGAATATTGATACGAAATGAAAGATAATATTATATAACAGATAATAATGTCAATGTTTAGGTTTAAGATATTTTATTAGAATATAAAAACCTCATATAAGAAGACTGATATCAAACGATAAAACCTAAGTGAATAAATAAAGTTGATTTTTTGAACACCATATATATTATTCTTCCTACCTATTTCCTTGCATTTTGTACACTCGGAATTAGGAACCAAATACATCGGAATTAGGATTTTTACATCGGAATTAGGTGCCTCCGACTTCTTTTCGTATTTAATTAATTTAGTATACAAATCAAGACCAAATAGCCAAACCTATTGTCTATTTCAACAGTAGAAACACTAATGGTTCTGATAAAAATAGCTAGACCATGAAAAGGGTACAATAAATGCTTAATTTTTGACCTCCTTTCGAGTTTTAGTGAAAATACCGCGGAATTAGGATACTTTACCTTAAGACAATTTAAAAAATGATAGACTCTAGTACTTTTTGTGTACATTCGCGGCCTTGATAGTTTATCGTCTATCTCTATCTTTTCTTACTTCTTGTTATAAACGTTCTATAGGTGCTTATTTCAGCATTCGCTTGATATTTAGGACTAACCATTTCGGACCTTCTTCATGACTGCAGACCTATTGTCAGTTGGTTTGACATCGGCGACTATGTCTTCTAACACTGCAGGAGGTAGTTCTCCTTTATCGACCGCTATAACATAAACGTAATAAAACGATAATATACCTTAAATGTTGTGCAATGCTACGAAAATTATAGCAAATGATTTTTTTAAGGGATATCAGGGACTATTTTAATCAAGTATTTTTTTCTTAGCGTGTCGATGGCAATCATAATATAGGTATGGAAAAAATACATGACTACTTATTGTAACTCATGCAATATCAGTGTAATAATTTTAATCTCACTTTCTTTTCCCATTTATAATATCTACTTTATTATCAAAGTTGAAATAAATAGGCAAACTAGAACTATTTGAAATAAGCAATGTTTGTCACCTTTCTTCACGTTCTTCATAACAGCAGACTTATCTTTACCAACAGCCACATTGGCAATTACATTTTCAACGATGGAAGGTCTTACATGCTTTTTGGCAATGGCTGAAATAAATTTACTGATATTTATTTTGTTTTATAATTTAAGTAATGTAACTAGAAAAATATTAACACTTAAAAAAAATGTCTACCAATTCAACACCTATTTAAATATGTAATATTATAATAAATGCTTCCAAGCAAATTTACAAATATAAAAAAATATGTGAATGTACTGTTTAATATATTTTATGTTTAATATAAATGTTTGTATATCCTTATCAACACATTTTTTCTAATACTGTTCTGTTTAGACTTATCTTAAAGACTTATTTTTTTTAGAACTTACCCTGCCGCACTTTCTTCATAACTTGAGACTTATTATCCCCAGGTCGAACAGTAGCAAGTACTTCATCTACGACGGCAGGAGATAATTCTCCTCTTTCTACCGCTATAAACAAAAGAAAGTATTCAATACCACAAGACACAGTACAACCAAGTAAGTTGGCGAGTGTGGAACGAACTACAAGACCGTTAGAGTGAGACGCAAGTACACATAAACGGTGAGTGAAAAGGAGACGGCGATAACTTGTATCCCTTTTCAGACTCGCCAAGTTGCATTGGCCGTACGATACATGGTATCCTAAGGAGCGTTGCTTTAATAAATGATTCTTACCTTTACGGACTGTCTTCAATACTTCAGACTTATTGTCTTTAGCGCCTATATCGTTCATGACCTGTGGAGATACTTGCCTGTCCTCTAGGGCTGAAATAATAGCAGAAAAAGTTTGTAGGAAATGTAATGTTTAAAAATCATTTTGACCATGCTAATGGATTACTTTAACGCAAATATGAGTAAAAGTCGATCGAGTATTAAACATGACACGTTAAATTTAATTAAACAGTACCAAAAAAGACTATACGTCCATATCTAATTAGGTATTCCTGATATGTAAAACATAGATGATTACGTCATACTTGCATTTGATACAAAAAGAGAATACTTTAAGTACCTTGTCGGACCTTCTTCACGACGTCTTCCTTAGTATCATTAGGACGAAGATTAGTGAGTATGTCATCCATCACAACAGACGGTAGTTGGCCTTTATTTACAGCTACAATTAAAGTAAGAATAATAATATAGTTTATATCCTTTACATTTGGTATTCCAGAACCAAAAAAAAAGCATTTGTTGCAGCTATATACAATTCAGTTTGGATATTTCCCCCTCTCCCGCCCCACCTTTTAACAAATTTACTCATTTCATGTCCTGTACGCAACATAGGAATATTTTTTAATGAGAAATTACTTACCTTTTTTCACATTTTTAATGATTGCAGTCTTATTACCGCTATTAGCCGCATCAGCAAGTACCTCATCCATGATGGAAGGCGATACGTGTCTCTTAGCAACCGCTGAAATTGGTATTAAAACATATTAAAATTTCTTTTATAAAGAGAAACACATGTCTTACTTTCGTTCCTAGTGCCACTAAGTTCAGCAAAAATGGTAATTAATGATTAGAACCTACCCTTTTTGATCTTCTTCATAACTTGTGATTGGTTATCACCGGGACCTACATTAGCGTTTATCTCATCCATTACTGCGGGTGCTAGTTCACCACGCTCGACAGCTAAAACATACAGAAGAAAATATAAATAAGATTTGTTGGAAAAAAACCTCCACACCTCATTTTCTAACTAGCAACAGTTCGAAAACATCTACTAAAAGCTATTTCATCTCAATTCTAGCTACAAGATAACAAAACTCATATTACTAATGGTATCTTTAGGGTATATTCCACTTTCTTCAACTGGGTAATATCAACTAGGTGGACAAATATTTTTTTTTGTGGCTCTCATTTCACCTCGGACACAACCTAGTGGACTATACCATCTTTGCCTACGCTCATGCCTGGCTAAGGTACGGGATTATAATGTGGGGAAATAGTACTAACGCACCTACCCTTTTCACTCTACAGAAAAAATTAATTCGTATTATAACACACATAGACCAAACCGACAGTTGTAAACCCTTCTTTAAAAAACATTGTATACTCACCTTACCATGCATGTATATATTAGAAGTAAGCAAATTTGTCAGAAACTATAATAATTTTTTTATAAGTCGTAGCGACAAACATACGAATAGGTCACTTAGGTACAAAAACAAATTAATGCTGCCTTCATCTAACATGACTCTACACTCTACTAGCCCTTATGTAATGTGTATTAAAATATATAACAAGCTCCCAGAAAACATACAAAATGAACATAATAATACAAAATTTGTGAATCTAGTAAAAAAATTGCTATTAACTAAAGCCTATTATAGTATTAAAGAATATATGGAAGATGTAAATTTAAAATGAATAATATCTCTTGGTTTATTAATCATCATCATTTTTTTTTTGTAAAATAGTTTTTAAGTAGTTAAGTTGATTAGTATTTTTAGTTTATATAAATTACATTGTATGTTGCCGTGCCCTACAGGGTCCATATTGTACCGACCCTTTAATGTAACCACCACCTTAATGTAACATATGGAGTGCAATAAATATTGAGTATTGAGTATACTATATTTCTTCTTTTATTTTACATTTCAATTATTTTATTGTACAATAAGATACAGTAGCGTATTGTTACAGGTCACCTTTTCGAATGTTCTTCATCACAGCAGCTTTATTGTCATTAGTTTTTAGCTTAGCTGCTAACTCATTCATTACCTTCGGGGGAACTTTGTTCTTTTCTATAGCTGTTAACATCAAACATACTTATTTGTTACTCAAAATTACAAATGGACTGAAAAATATGTAGAAAGACTCCTTGTTTTAGCCATTAATTTTCAGTACTGGGTACCTCCATTTTTGTATTTTAATTTGGGAAAAGGGCAGGAAGAAGAACACGGGTACCTTAATTTTAGCTTCCTAGATTTACTTTGTTTAAGGTATTTTTTGTTTTGCATATGAGTAGTATCACTTACCTGCACGAACCTTCTTAATAGCTTCGTCTTTATTGTCAGCGGCACGAACATCGGCTTCTATCTGTTCCAATACAGCAGGTGGTAGTTGTCCTTTGTTTACAGCTAAAAATTAACAAATGCTCACATCTTAACCATGATCTAGTACGGCAATGTTGTTATCAAGGGAAGTCTTATATGATACCAACTCGCGGGCAGATATCAAAGCATTTACTTTGGCTGCTGTATATACCTGTATTTGTCTGCAACATACTAAGACATTCCCGACATTATAGATAGATCATATTTATACGTTTGAAGGTTTCTACTAACCTTTTTGGACGTTTTTCATAACTTGGGACTTAGTGCCACTAGCACCTACATCGTTCATCACGTTAACGGCAATCGCAGAAGACACGTGCCGCTCATCTATTGCTGTTAAGACCAATAACGATCATATAATATTATTTTGTTACATTACAAAGCTCTAGCTTTTTTGGAACATTAGCGTCAATAGGCTTTCGGCTGCTGAAACGCTGAACAAAATCAGTAAAACTTACTTATTTTCAACTCTGAAATGACGCTCGTTCATGGTTATTAAGGCTAATTCAGATAGTTTTGACATCCTTTGCACAACATAAACCATCAACTAAACTTAATAACTGGTAATAACCAACTCAACTCTACATTCTCTACTCATATTACTTTCTTAGTTTGTTTACGTACCATTGCGGACTTTCTTCAAGATTATGGAGTTTGTATCACCAGGTTTCACATTTGCAGCTAAATCCTCCATAACTGCAGGCGATAACTGTCCTTTGCCGACGGCTAAAATAATAAATGCCTTATATTAAGCCAATCATCCGATTGTAGACCAATTTATAAAACGATTCCAAAAATATTCCAATCACATAAGTTTTTTGGCACATTATGCTAGTCACTATGCTTATATAATCCGGATTAATGTCCTTAAGCAAATCATTAGAATGTCGTTATTATTTTATGGAGTTACCTTTACTTATATTCTTCATAACATCTGCTTTATTGCTGCTTGCTCTTACATTAGTATCTATATCATCCAGTACATATGGCGAAATCTGCCTTTTTTCCACCGCTGAAATTATACACATTTGTATCATTGATTATCTGATAGCTTTGCACCGACTTCATTGTTCCACATCATAATAGTTATTATAAGTAGATAATTTATTAACATATTATTCATACACGTTTTCAGTTTAACATTATACGTGTTTTCATTGTTACCTTTCCGAACTTTTTCAATGACGTCTTCCTTTTTGTCTTTCTTTTTAACATTAGCAAGTACTTCCTCGAGTACTGCAGGTGGCAGCTGACCCTTTTCTACCGCTGAAATTTTAGTGGAGCTAACGTCAGTGTGCTTACATATAAAGGTAAAATCATTTATATCCTTCTTTTGTCAAGCCTTTTTTAAAACAGTATTAAATCGGCTTTATATATAATACAGGATTTAAAATACAAGTATTTTACATAGTCTTGCTCCATGTAACCTATCTGATCTTTAGACCTACTCATTGGATAACACGACATTATACTTAGTTCCTCTAGTTGTTATAGTTCCACAAGATCTTGAGTAAACTTAAGAATTGGATCAAACCGATTCGATCTTGCAATCATAGCTGAACGTATTATTTCAGTACCCCAAGTCTCAAGAAGAGAAAGAAAAACACATGTATGTATAATTCAAATCATCTTTTTAACTTGCCTTTACGAACTTTCTTAATGACTTGTGACTTTTTTTCACTGGCTTTTACATTGTCGAGGACGTTATCCATGACAGCTGGCGATACGTGACGTTTTGCCACAGCTATGAAGACACCAAAATTAAGATTTAAGGATAAATAATAATTCTTGCAAAAAAGAACCGACTTCAAATAAGTTTAATATGACTTTCTTATAGATTCCACAGTCAAAACTCGACCAAATATGTGGACCAAATGAAGTGAGACCACACGGGAAACACCAGCTTTTAAATAAAAAAAGAATTATCAAAATCGGTCCATCTAGTCGAAGGTTATATGGTAACAAAAATAAAAATAAAAGTCGAATTACTCCTTTTTTGAAGTCGGTTAATAAGCATTTGGCTAGCTTTTAACTATTATACCTACACAAAAGTTTAAGCAGTTGGAAACTTGATGAATCATCAAAATAATGAAAACGTTTACGCAATCAACTAACAAGGAAATACAGTATTAAATGAGTAACGCATCAATAATGTCATCGATATCAGGAAATTTCGGTAATAAGGTAAATGTAAATATTAACTATAACCATATTAGTACAATTAAGTACATAGTTGTTGTACGTCATAATTTGTTACAATTTCATAAGTTACAAAAGCATTATGACTAATTTTTAAACTATCGAGGCGCATGTTTGTACGGGAAATCGCACAGACATTAATACCTTTCTGGGGCTCGACGTTTCAACCTTATACATAACCCAACCAAATACAGTAAGTCACGTATACTATTGTAAAGTGTTACATTGAAAATATTAATACCGTAAGTCGTGGGTTCGATTAACACCCAGAACAAATCTTTGTGTGATGAGCATGATCATTTGTTCTGTCTGGGTCTAAGGTTACACCGACAGACAGATAGCCATATGCGTATTATAGTTAATAATATAATTATATGATATTTAGGTATTAATTAAAATCCTTTCCTTTATTCATTTCTTACATACCTTTACGTATTTTCTTCATAACTTGAGATTTATTGTCATCGGGACGCACATCAGCCAGTACGTCATCCAAGACTTCGGGAGACAGGTGACCTTTCTCTACCGCTGTAATCAATAAATGATTATTGAAAACAGACTCAAACCTAAAAAAAATAAGGTATACAGTACGATGATAACCTTTAAGGATAGTTTTCATAACTTCAGATTTTGCAGTTGAGTGTATTGTAAAATAGACTTTAATTTAATTACAAGAAGGAATACATTTCCATGCTTACCTTTACGGACAGTCTTCATAACTTCAGCTTTATTCTCATTTGAGTGTAGATCAATTAGGACATCGTCCATTACAAATGGTGATACCTTATTCCTTTCCAAAGCTAAAATGGTATTTATTAATAGCATTTTTAATGTATTGAAATTTATATGTATGTAAAATGGGATATTTAAAAAACTAACCTTTCCGAACCTTTTCTGCGACTTCGGCCTTATTGTCACTCGGTGCAATATCCAAAAGCATGTCATCCATAACAGCTTTAGGTAGTTGGCCTTTGTCCACCGCTGAAATTGTAATTGTATCAGTAACAATATTAGGATTTTTATTGATGACAGCAGTCTTATAGTCTTAGCTTTTTCTTATACTCCATTTTGGACTCTGCCATCTATATTTAAAATGTTTCCATATAACGTACCTTTTCGAAGGTTCTTCATGATTGCGGGCTTATCATCACTAGCGCGAACATTTGCAATTACTTCATCTATAACCGAAGGCGACACGTGCCTTTTTCCTATAGCTGTAATTAATTTCAAGCGCTTATTAGAATCAAAGTATCTATTGAAATTGAACTTTTTTTTTATTGAAATAAGAACTTACCTTTTTGAACTTTTCTCATAACAACGGATTTGTTGTCAGTGGGGCGTACATTAGCATTTAAATCATCTAAGACCCCAGGTGCTATCTGCCCTCTGGCTACAGCTAAATGTATAAGTTTCGATTAGAAAAACAATTGGTCATAATATTTGATATATTTAATTTTAAGTCTTATAATTGCATAGTTACCAGCCCGAATGTTCCTCATGGCGTCACCTTTATGATCACGAGGTTTTATATTTGAGACTATTTCATCCATCACTTTTGGAGACATTTTCCTTTTTTGTACCGCTGAAATTATTGGCCTTTTTAAGTACTATATTGTAAATTATACTTAGTTTTATTTTTTATTTTTTACAATCTGTATGAAATGGAGATGTTGTTATTATTATGTAACTTTTAATACGACTTTACCTTTTCGTACTTTCTTCAAGGCTTGAGCTTTCGTGTCAGTAGGCCGCACCTCGTTGAGAATGTCATGCAACACATCTGGTGGTAGTTGGCCTTTTTCGACCGCTAAAATAATAATAAGGATTAATCATTATTCAGCGACTGCAGAATCTTAAAAATACAGAAATTAATTACCAATTTTAGTACCTAAGAGAATAATGTGGTATGTTCGAGGCTATCATATCATACATAAATAAGACATGACTTTTATAATAAAGTTTAAAAAAAAAGTATTCAAAGCAGAAGTATGCGAACCTTTACGGACGTTCTTAACGACGGCAGATGTATCTTCACTGGATTCTACATCAGAGATCACCTTATCCACAACAGAAGGTGAAACATGCTTCTTCGCTACAGCTGAAATTATAATTCCACCAAATATTAGACAAACTATAGTCCCAATACTACATAAGAACATTGATTAACATAGTTACTTAGATCGAGCAGTTTATATTACGGACAGTTTGGACATTTTTACTTTATCCATTTATCTCTATTTTTTTCTAACATTAAAATACATAAATACATTTTGAGACATACCTTTTCGAATCTTCTTCCTTATTGCTGACTTACTATCACTGGGTCGAACATTAGCCAATATGTCTTCTACTACATCAGGGGATAGATGTCCCTTTCCCGCCGCTGTCAACATTAATTTTCTATTAACTCATACTCATAGACCACAAGAATCAGTTTATATAATTTTTTACATACCATCTCTGACATTTTTAACAACTTGAGGCATATGGTCCGAAGGGTGTAGATTAGCGACTATGTCGTCAACGACGTAGGGCGAAACTTGCCTCTTGGTTAAAGCTAAAATAATTCAAAGTTTTATCATTCTAAGAGATATTATATGATGTATTCGTAATAATAAGAATTCAAGGAAGTGAGAATTCTGAAAAACTAGCTCAACCCTAAATTGTTTGTTTGTTTATTTGATAATGTAGGACAGCTTTTATTAATTATCTAATAAGCATAAATATGTATATAATATGCTTTTCTGCTTTGTTACCTTTCCTTACTTTATCCACGGCATCATTCTTATCGTCGCCAGGGCGTACGTTAGCAAGTACATCCTCTAAGACATCAGCAGGCAATTGACCCTTATTCACCGCTAAAATATAATTCAATAATACAATAATCAATTCATTGGTTTCAATGTTTACTGGTGATAGCCGTAACGGTGATCGAAAAAATTAAAAAAATCTTATGTTTTTTAACATCACCCTATTTAGCAAGGCGTTTTTATACATGAATAGCCGTCGCTGAAAGATGACGTTTACAGGATTACTATATACTCTTGCGTTGATTTGTAATGTGTTTCATTTCATACCTTTTTTAATATTTTCAATTACTTGAGATTTACGGTCAGTAGCACGTACATCAGCTAGAACTACTTCCATAACCGATGGCGACACGTGCTGCTTTGCTACCGCTGAAATAATAAAAAAAAGACAAAAGTGTACCAATTAGTATTATATCTGTTATTGTTATTATAATTTTATATACTTTGGATACATTTTACTTACCCTTGCGAACCTTTTTCAAAACTTGAGACTTATTGTCACTATTGTGAACATTAAGAAGTATGTCATCCATGACATTTGGTGATATCTGTCCATGGTCAACCGCTGTAAAACAAATTTTATTACTGATAAATATTTAAATGAACTAAAGCAAAAATACATCTGAATTCACAAATCCATGATCAGAAAAACTTGTGCTGTCAGCCTTTACATTTTTACTGTTGTCCATGAATACGTTTTCAGTTCCTTCTTTGTAATATAAATTAATGAAACCTTGTTCATTGCCTATTGACTAACCTTGCCTGATTTTCTGCATAATTTCAGCCTTGTTATCGCTTCTGGCTTGTAAATTGGCAACAATATCATCTAAAACTTGTGGCGGCACTTGCTTATTTTCTAATGCTGTAAATACCACATTTATTTGAGACGCAAGTATTAAAAATACCTGTCATTGTTACACGTTACATATTACATACGATGATTATTGTATAAAAAAATTGTAGCCACTTCAATTATTTTTTTATGTCGAAGATTATATTCCATTCTCATAAAAAAACCATTTCCTTACCAAAATGAACTTTCTTCACAATTTCAGTTTTACTGTCATTTGGTCTTACATTAGCTATTATATCTTTCATAACATCAGGTGGTAGACGGCCCTTTTCTACCGCTGAAATAATAAATGTTTATTAGTTTTGACTTATATGCACTCATAATCGTTATCGTAATCATTTAAGCCTCTTTAATGAATATTGGTTTCTTAGATTTACGCGAATGTTAGACATTAAAATAAAACTACTTTTTTACGGATTTTGTCGCGGTTTATTTTGATTTTAGGTCCCGACGTTTCGACACCTTTGCAGGTATCATGGTCATGGGCAGACTTTATTTCAATCTCTTCCATGAAGTTTTTTTCTGATTAATTTGCACTTTTCCCAAGCTACGATAAGGTCAATTTACAGCCTCACCGGAGTCACCGGATTCAGTTCACTTTAGCAGCTTATTTAACTGGGCAACAGAGTTCACATGGCAAGGCTGGCTACCAGAATTGAAAGTAAGTATTGAAGAATCGAGACTATTCTAGTTATTTATATAGAATACCTACCTTTGCGAACACTTCTTATAACTGCGGATTTATCACCACCAGCTCGCGCTTCAGCGAGCACATCCTCCTTAACTGATGGCGACACGTGTCTTTTTGCTATCGCTGTAAGCAATATAACAATGTTATATTTTGCTTTTTTAGGTTTAGGCGAGAGTTAGACATTGTAATTAAATTACTTTTTACGGATTATATCGCGGTTATTGGATAGCGGATTATATAGGCTTACCTTTCCGAACCTTCTTCATAACTTGAGACGCATTATCAGTTGGTCGTACATTTGCTAGCATATCATCCATTACAGCAGGTGACATTTGTCCTTTTTCTACAGCTGTAAGATTTTTTATGTCCCATTACTAAATAATAAACTTTTCTAGGCTTTTATTTGGTATATTCCACTTTGTTCACCTGGGTGATATCACCCAGGTGAACAAAGTAGACTTTTTTGTCTCCTCATTTCACCTCGGAATCAATTCACCCAGGTGACATCACCTGGGTGAAATGAGTCGACTTTTTATGTGTAATTTGTTCACCTTGGAACTGTATCACCCAGGTGAACAAACGCGACTTTTTGAATTATTCTAGTCGACTTATATCACCCGCATACAAAGTGGCAAGAAATTCATTAAATTATATTAAAATATATTTTTATTTTACTGATTGTTCTTATAATAAATACAAGAAAATATTTTATGTACAAAGTATAAAAATTAAATAAAAAATTAGTAACAATTAAATCAAAATATGACAAAAATTAAAAATAAATAGGTGATTTCAACAGGCATTGGAGTTTTTTATAGGAGTGATAATGTGTCCAAAAATATTTCCTCATTTTATATTAAAAATGATTTAAGTATTTATTAGCAATAAAACCCGATTTATTTTAATTTTATTGACATGGAATATCGTTTTTGTACTTAAAATATTTTCTTGTATTTAGTAAAGGCACAATCAGTAAAATAAAAATATATTTAAATATAATTTAATGAACTATTTGCCACTTTGTATGCGGGTGATATAAGTCGACTAGAATAATTTAAAAAGTCGCGTTTGTTCACCTGGGTGATACAGTTCCAAGGTGAACAAATTACACAAAAAATGTCGACTCATTTCACCCAGGTGATATCACCTGGGTGAATTGAGTCCGAGGTGAAATGAGGAGACACAAAAGTCTACTTTGTTCACCTGGGTGATATCACCCAGGTGAACAAAGTGGAATATACCTTTTATTTAACCCTTTATTTTATGTTGTGTTACCTTTCCGGATGCTCTTAATAACTTCTGCTTTGTTATCATGAGGTCTGAGGTGAGTAAGTATATCATCCATAACATACGGTGACACTTGTCTCTTTTCCACCGCTAGAATCAGTATTTATTTAAGTATGTAAAATAAATGCATTTATATAATAAAAGTTTAAACATTAACACAAACAATATTATAAATGAGAAAATAATTCTGGCTATATGTCTATGCTTTCGGACCTACAGAAATAATCGTCACGGAGAAATTATGGCCATATTTATAAGTGTTTTAATATTTGACCTTGAGGTCAACAGCTACTATATTTGCCATTGTTTTCATATGACTAAGCAACGAGCGTAAGCAGTAAAAATAAGGCCTTGTATACTTAATATCATAGTGTAGAACATTACCTTGCCGAACTTTCTTAATAGCTGCTACCTTATCATCATTGGGTTGTACATTAGCTAGTATTTCTCTTAATACTTCCGGAGGAAGTTGCCCATTGTCGACCGCTAAAATTAAATTTAACACAATACTTATAATAATTTACCCCAATTTATTTAAATCGAGATAACTTAGGTACGATAAATAGATCGAATAATATACCTTTACGAACTTTCTTCATAACTTGAGACTTATTGTCACTAGTGTTCACATTAGCTAAGACATCGTCCATGACAGAAGGCGACACGTGTCTTTTAGCAACAGCTGAAAATATTGATATTTAAACAGATTTTTAAATACTTACTAATAAAAACACCCTATGGTCAAATATTGAGTAGTAACAATTATCGTTGAGCTTACCTTTACGAATTTTCTTAATGACTTCAGATTTATCATCGCTAGGGCGCACTTTCTCAAGTATGTCATTAAGAACTTCAGGCGACAGCTGGCCCCGATTGACCGCTAGAATATTATAAATATAGAAATCAATACACAGACATATTCCTTACTCCATAGAATTTTCAATTAACTTACCTTTCTTAACATTCTTTATTACTTCTGACTTATTGTCAGCCCGGTCCATTTTCTTACCTTCTTTCTTTTTAAACATTTTAAAAAGAGACGGCTTTTTCTTCCCTACTTGAACAGCTGAAATAAACTTAAACCCATAAATGGCTATCCTATTACTGTCAACAGATTTATTAAAACATTTGTCAAAGTAGCTAAATTCGTTTTTTTATTTTAACTTTGTCACTTGCAATAAATTTCGACTCACCACTTTGAACCTTGTTCATGATTGCGTCTTCATCTTTAACACGTAGGTTCTTATCTATACCACCCATGACTTCTGGCGACAATCTCTTCTTTTCTATTGCTAAATGTGTAGGAATAAGATTGTGCTCATAATCAAATATATCAGTAAAAACAGTGGTGATGTTACAAAAATCTAACTGAGTGTTTCCCTTACCTTTCCGTACTTTCTTTACAACATCTGATTTATCGTCATCAGGCAGAACATGTGCAAGTATATCGTCCATGATAGCTGGCGGTAGTTGACCCTTGTCAACCGCTGTAAAGTAATTCATTGCATAAAAAAATATTAGCATTATTCTTTTCCACCCACTGGACGCCAGAAGGACATCGCCGTCGAAGTCGTCCGCGGCGAAGGTGGTGTGATGATCTAGTCAGTTATGCGGGGCGCACGTGGACAGAAATCGCCAAGAACAGAGTTTTGGAAGAAGAAATGGGAGGCCTTTGCCCAGCAGTGGGATCTAGCTTTTTCACATTATCCGATACAAAATCGGTATCGGAATCGTAAGTTTCATACATTTTACGTATCAGCTTCTAATAGTAGGTAGGTAATGTGAAAACGCTCTTAAAGGTACTTTAGTAAATTGTCATATCAACACTTACCCTTTCGTACGTTTTTCATAATTGCTGATGAGTCATCACTGTCTTGTACTTTTTCGATTAATTCAGCCGCGACGGAAGGCGAGATGTGTCTTTTTGCAATTGCTAAAATAATAAAGGTTACACAAACTCTGACAATTATTTAATTGTAAGGGCCACGGAAGTAGAAAGAATTAAAAGAGACAGTCGTAACGAAAGAGAAGACTTAGCATTAGGTTAATAGGTATTGATGTATATTAAACATTTATCATCTCACCTTCATGGATTTTCATTATAACTGCAGTTTTACTGTCACTAGTACTAACACTAGCCTGTATTTCATCGTAGACAGTTGGTGATAACAGACCGCTTTTTATCGCTGAAATTATAAATGGGATTTTTGGATTTTAATTGGGACTTTGTATTTTAATTTTAAGTCATATAAGCTATTAGAATACTATTTAAAGCAGTCTAACCTTTACGGATGTTGCTCATAACATCGGCCTTATTCTGAACATTCTCCTTGGGTAATATTTCATCAATAACATTAGGTGGCATTTTTTTCTTCTCCATGGCTAAAATTATTTGCAGTAATAAAATCTTTATCAGTATGACAGTTAATGATTATGTTAGCGATTTTAATAGTGAGTGATAAATACTAGAACTCTTGAACATGTTGGTGATATAAATATACTTATCATAAATTGCTCATTATAACTACAATAAACAAAACATTGAATACCTTTTCGGACTTTTTCTATAGTTTGCATTTTGGCATCACTAGGACGAACATTAGCTCGTACGTCGTCTAGCACAGATTGTGGGAGTTGGCCTCTCTCTACCGCTGAAATAACAATTAATTTGTTTAATAACTAATAACCACAGTATTTTTTCAATTTTACGTGACACTTACCTTTGTTAAGATTCTTCATAATTGCAGTTTTATCGTCACTGGCGTGCATTTTAGTTACTACATCCTCAATGACAGAAGGAGACACGTGTCTTTTCACTATCTCTGAAATAATAGACATAATATTTATTTTTACGGTCACATTACTATGAAATAGTAATTGGCTCTACTGAAGAGTAATACCAAACGTTATTTCTCTTTCAAGAACTTGGGGTCGTCACAATATTATTACCGTAAAAATGTTCGAATGGAAACAACAATAAATAGATAATATTTAAACATGATTTTATTTACCTTGTCGAACCTTTCTAAGAACTTGTGACTTCGTGTCTTTAGGGTTAATATTAGCGAGAATGGCGCCATAAGCAGCGGGAGAGATCTGGCCCTTCTGTACCGCTGAAACAGTCACATGATAACTTTACAACCATATTGCCGAATACTAAAACCTCAATCAGTTTTAAATAGCGACACATAGACATTTAAGAACGTCTTATAATATAATATAATAATAATAATAATAATAACCTTTCCTCAGGAAAAGTTGTTTTATACCGTATCTTTTTTTTTTATCTACTTCAGTATAAACTTCGATTAATTTATTTTGAGTCATGAATTAATAATCCAATTAGTAAAGACAACATCTAGAAATATCATCTGTGAAAAGTCACGTACTAGTAAGCTGAGCTTTAATTTAAAACAATAATGTAAATTATCTAACCTTTACGAACGTTGGTCAGGACTTCATCTTTTTCATCATGGTTGGGAACCATTTCATCTATGAGTTGCGGCGGCAATTTCTTTTTCTCCATGGCTAAAATTTTTTGCAATTAATTGAGAATTCAATCAAAATCTTTTATAATTATTATTTTTATGACGTGTACTGGATTAGTTAGTTTTACAATATAGATCAAATAATTTAATAAATTTTAGAATGTCGTGGTGGCTTAGCGGTTCAATGAACGGATTTGTATGCACAAGGTTGCAGGTTCGAACCCAGGCAAGTACCAATGTGGCTTTTTCAAAGTTACATGTACTTTCTTAATTATTCTAAGACACTTCTGACAAACGGTGAAGGAAAACATCGTGAGGAAACCTGGATTCCAAAATTGGGATCTGAAATCGCCATTCCGCAGAGAGCAAGCGTGGTGATCAATGCTCGTGCCTTCTCTATATGGGAAGAGGCCTGTGCCCAGCAGTGGGACGTTTATAGGTTGGATTATAATAAATTTTATCGCAAACGCGAAATCATCTAAAGATTACTAGTTACACGGTAAAAAGCTGTTGTTTTACTAGGCATTAGGATAAACCTTACCTTTACGTATTTTCTGTGTAGTTTCATGTTTGTTATCACCAGGACGAACGTTAGCTTTTATATCGTCTAGAAGAGATTTTGGCAGTTGGCCCTTATCTACCGCTGCAACACGTAATATACATGATAATTTAAAATAATATGACTATTTTCATTAATTTTGAGGCCTCAATTTTTAAATAATAGCGCCTGTGAAACTGTACCGTCAAAAGATAGAGTTTATATTTAAAGTAAACATGTAAATTATCTTACCTTTACGGATTTTGTTTATAACACTGGCCTTTTCGTCTGGTAATATTTTATCTATATCATGTGGCGGTATATTCTTTTTCTTCATGGCTAAAAGTAACAAAGTAACCAGCTATGTGCATTGTGGTACGCAATAAAGAATTGAGAATTAAAGTGTTTGTAAATAAGTATTCAGACAAAATGTTCGACATTATTAATCAGTATGTGCCACTTTTATAGCATGTAGTTAGTAAATACCGACCATTTACATAAAATAAACTAAAATGTAATCCACAAAATACGGAATCGCGTTCTTTTTTGCTAGCAAATTACATTAGAAAAAACAGCTGTATTTTTTGTCATATGAATACATTTCGGTATAATAAATAAAACGCTTAATACCTTTACGAACTTTTTCTATGGTTTGCTGTTTGGTATCACCAGGACGAACCTTAGCTCTTATATCGTCTAAAACAGATTGTGGTACTTGTCCCTTCTCTACCGCTGTAATAACAATTAATTAACAATAACTTCCACAAAAACTATTTCCTGCAACAGCAATTAATTTTGCATTTTTTTTTTTTTCATATTTACCCTTGGTGAGATTTTTCATGATTGAAATATTGTCGTTGCTGGCGTGAATTTTACTTAGTACATTTCCAACGGTACCAGGTGATACGTGTCTTTTTACAATCTCTGTAATTTATATTTCATGCTTATTAATCTGTTTTTTTTTTAAGATTGAATAAGGATAGTAGAATTTGACTCCTGTGACTGATATTGGCAAACAGCCAGCAGAAATAGATGAATGAACAAAAATGAGGTCTTTTTTTTACGCAGTTGAAAAAAATAAATGGGAAAAACTACATGAAGAAGTAGCACTAATAAGGACGACTTCCATGTAGTCACACCAGCAAAATTTCTACACCTTGATTCAAAAACTGATAGTGGTGTGAAATATTTTTTTTTTATTAATTTTCTCGATATATACCTACGTTTAACTGACATAAAGAAAAAAGAAAGGTTCTTATGTCGACGGCGTACATTTTTTTGCAGAAGTTCGATTCTAAATACTATTTTCCTTTACGGGGCTGTCTCGTGTGGTAGGAAATTAGATTAAATAGTTTTAATCAATTATAACGACAATCCTATTTACATAATGCTTATAAACCATTATGCATGCCTAATTTGTTTATACATGATTGTATTTACCTTTTCGAACCTTTTTAACAACTTGTGATTTCGTGTCATGGGGGTTAATATTAGCCAGAATGGCGCCATAAACAGTGGGGGAGAGCAGACCATTTCCTGCCGCTGAAAATTATAGTTACGTATCAACTAGAATGCATTTTTTTTACTGTACGGCCGACGTATGAACTTGGCGTGTCTGGCAAGAGACACTAGATATCGCCGTCTCATTTTCACCAACCATTTATGTGTGCTTGCATCTCACTGAAACGGCCTTGTGGTTCTTTCTACATTAGCCAAGTTACATCCACCGTACTCTACATTCTATGATTTTTTTGTTGAATGAAGCACTAGTCATATGATTACCACAAAACGCCTGTTAGTAGTCACTTCGCTCGTAACGAAATCATTAAATGAATTAGCTATAAGTTTATTCTAAGCAAATTGCTCCATTTACCTTCGCGAACTTTATTCAGGACATCAGATTTAGTGTCGGAAGAAGCAGCATCGTCTTTTATAATTTGATTCAACAGCTTTAAAGTTGATGGTGTTACTTTCTTGGTTTTGACCGCTATTGTGTGAAGAAATTTATTTAATTAGTAACACTACTATTAATGGTCGAACAGTCCAGACTTTTTAATTACATGTAGCATAATGTACGCAACAATCATGACAACAACGACGATGAAAAGTCTCCGCAATAGTTTAACTTTTAGGTAAATAATGATTAAATGCCTTGAGCAATGGCTAAAACATAAGAATAATTTGCCAAAACATGGCACACTAAAACAATAAACAAAAATAAACCTTATTGCTTACACATTAAAACACTGTTAATGAGTTACCACAAGTATCATATTATCACCTTTATGAACTTTCTGCATCGCCATTTCCTCTTCATCACTGGGACTCAAACTGTCGAGGACATCATCCATCTCTCTCGAATCTTTATTTTTTAACATTTTTGTGAGAGAAGGCGTTATTCGTCCTGTTTCTATAGCTAGAAAGAGATGTTTGGTATGATAATATTAATTTGTTAATGCGTTTAATACGCGCAATTATTTTGTTTCTTAATTCGAAGCCTAAATTAATTTACGAAAACGTAATTTTCTGAAATCGAAAAGTATAACGTAACTCACTCTAAGCTTTATTCGTACTGTTTGACCGACAATAAGGTTAAGGCTTAGCTGCCGCAGTCGGTCATAATAATACGCATATTCCACGTTTAAATATGACTAAGGACGCGAAAGATGTCCTCAAAAGGCAAGTACATATTTATATTTACCTTTCCGAACTTTCTTCATTGCGGCATTAATTTTTGCTACACTTTCGGTCAAGCTAAGTCGACTGGAAATACTGCTCAGTGTTCCACTAGAATACTGACGTTTCAAAACACTTGATGAGGATGAAGATATATCTCCTCCTGCTAACGCTAAAAATGGTAAAAATAACTTAGTATAGATACCTATATACTTTACTCTTAACAACTTCCAATGAGTCACATATGAAATATTCAAAATCAAAATGGTTTTTATTTCAAGTACGGCTTGCTTCAAATAAAAACCTTGTATTGTTTAACTTTTGTCTCTAATGGCGGGACAGGTAAGTTGTTAAACATCAACACGTGAGTTTTTTTTTCCTAGCCATTTCTGTCCTACTGCAGGGCAAAGGCCCCTCTACCCTCCTTCCATTTCTCTCTGGTTAGGGCCGTGGTCATCCACTCCTTATCAAAGAACTCCAGTTCATCCCGCCATCTCCGTCTGGGCCTACCGCGATATCTCTTGCCATTTAGAGAGACTTAAAAGTATAAATGATATTTATTTTGTTTAATCAAACCTTTTTGAATTTTTTTCACAAGTTCAGGTTCCAAGTCCTGACTAAGGCGTAGATCGGCAAGTAAATTTTGCAAGCTTTTTGGAGATAATTGACCCACTTTCACAGCTGTAATTAAAATAATAGTCAAAAGCTTTCTTAGTTTTTATAAATTAATAACATTTGTTGCAAGTTATAATAAAATCTTAAAATAAATAATAATTAAATTAAATGCTATTTTAATGTTATACATATTTAAGATTTCCCGCGAATTTTCAAGCATGGCCATGGAATTTTGTCATCCAGCCCAAGATAATATATTCATCTTTGATTCTCATTTGAAATGTTACTCACTTTTTAAACGTGAATTAATTACTGGCTATTTTTACGCACCTTTAACAGCTTTCCTAACGATTTCTGATTTACGAACATTACGGTCTTGTGTAGGCTGTTCCTCGCCCTCTTTCCAAACATACTTTTTCCACGGCTCGCTTTCTTTTTTTACTAAAACATTGAGGCTTGATTTGGCCGATGGAACTTCGAATTTATGTTTATTTTTCCGTATAATCGGAGAAGACATACTTCTTGACGTTGCTGAAATGGTAAATCCAATACTTTATAAAAAGTGTTAATTTGAAATTAGAGTGAAAAAAATGTACTAAATGATCGAAAGAGATTGTTCACAAAATATTAACAGTTGTAAAGATTTTGTAGTAAACCTCTTATAATGGTTTTATTTTTAATTTGTAGCTCTAAATATCTATGTTACCTTGTCGTAGTCTCTTCATGACTAAAGAAGCGCTATCTCCTGGTAAAATGGAGTCCTTAGATCTAACACGTTTTCCTTTGGATTTCTTCACTTTAGCTTTAACCATTTTCTTTAGTGATGGATTAAATTGTTTAGTATAAATTGCTGCAATTTAATGTAATTAATTATGGCTTTTAACAAAACATATTGCACGCGTGCGACAACAGTACAGAATTAAAGAGATAATCTGAATTTATATGATTATTAGTGGTGCCCCACAGTTTCACCCGCGTATGTAGTTCCGCGAGCAGCTCGCGAGCTGTTCGTGTAATGCTCATTCGGTGCGCGTTAGCCAGCTCTAGACGCACCCTAAGATACCACATTTTTTTCTTGTTCTTTTGCTGATGTTTTTATAATTAATCTCCTGTTTGGGAAGGGAAGTAACCCACCAAAAAAAATCATGATCATTGGTCTACCAATTCTTTACTGAGAGATAATAAATGGTGTAACTAACCCGTATTTTACATAATTTTATGTAAAAAAATGAAAATAATTACCTCTATTCATCTTCTTCATGATGGCAGACATACTTGTAATGGATCCCTTAGACCTAACAAGTCTTGCCTTTGATCTCCTCACTTTATCTTTAACCATTTTCTTTAATGATGGTGTAAATTGTTTGGTATGAATTGCTATAATTTAATTTTATTATGATTTTTACCAAGAAATATTAAACGCTTGCGACTACGGAACACAATTAAAGAGATAATCTCAATTTAAATTATTACTAGTGTAGTAGATGCCCCACATCACACGTGCGTATGTACTCCCGATTCCCGTAAGATGCCACGTTTTTTCTTGTTCTTTTGCCCGTGATTTAATAATCAGTCTACTGTTCGGGGTAAGGACAGGCCCACCAAATAAAAGACCGTGATCATCGGTCTAAAAATTCTCGAGTAAGAGATGATAAATGGTGTAACTGACCCGTGTTTTATGAACAAAGAAAAATAATAAAATTAGTTTCAATGCATATGTTACCTTTATCCATTTTCTTCATGATAGCAGACAAACTTGTAATGGATCCTTTAGACCTAACAAGTCTTGCCTTTGATCTCCTCACTTTATCTTTAACCATTTTCGTTAGCGATGGAGTAAATTGTTTGGTATGAATTGCTGCAATTTAATGAAATTTCGCTCATATATGTTGAACGCTTACCACTACTGCACACAATTGAATATATGTATAATCGATTTTTAATCTAGGATCCACCCGCCCATGTAGTCGTCGTTGTGAAATGTCACATTTTTTTAACCTTTTGTCGATATTTTATAGTTATTTTGCTTTTGGGGGTGAAGATGACCCCACCAAATCCAACATTATGAAAGTCGGTTCCGTTCTTGAGATAAAAATAATAATAAATAAATGTATATTTATTTCTCTTCCACAAATTACAGTACAGCAGTTTACAACACAAAGTTTAGTAATTAAAGACAATAATTTGTGGAAGACTGATGCCTAAACTAAGCCGAGGCCTGTATCTTAGGACATCAGGCCCCCACCACTTACAAATTATGTAAACAATACAGTGAAACAGTATATGTCGAGAATTTAACCCATTAAGCAGAAAAACAGACAATAAAGAAAAAAATAATAAAAAGAAATAATAGAAAGTGACATTACGCGCCTCCGCGTGTGTGTGTGTGTGAGGGTGTGTGTGTGTGTGTTTATATAAGTGAGTGAGTATGTGTGTGCATGTAAGGTCTATCTCAAATCATGATTGTATATAATTGTTCAGTCTTAAAAAAAAATGGTGTAACTAACCAGCGTTTTATATACCTATTATATTTTTATGTAATAAGAAAAGTAATATGATTAGCTTCAATACATATGTTACCTTTATCCATCTTCTTCATGATGGCAGACATACTTGTAATGGATCCTTTAGACCTAACAAGTCTTGCCTTTGATCTCCTCACTTTATCTTTAACCATTTTCGTTAGCGATGGAGTAAATTGCTTGGTATGAATTGCTGCAATTAAATGTAATTACGCTCATATACATTGAAAGCTTTTCTTATTTATTGTGTAGGCTTAGTTTTTATATTATTGTAAATACTTATTTTAAATTTAATAATAGTAAACCCCAATAATAGTTTGAACAAAGTAAAATTTACAAAATATTCTAAACATTTAACATGTTTTAATAAATTAAATGTTACGCTAGCGACAACTGCACATAATTAAAAAGAAAATCTATTTTTGTTTTTCTCTAGTGGTATCCCACAGATTCACCAGGCTATGTAGTCGCCGTTGCAAGATGTCACATTTATCCTTTAGCCGATATACGTATTATAGTTATTGGATGTGAAGACGACCCCAACAGTGTATGTAATTAGAAAAAATTTAGTACATATGTTACCTTTATCCATCTTCTTCATGATAGCAGACATACTTGAAATGGATCTCTTGGACCTAACACGTTTCACCCTTGATTTCTTCACCTTATCTCTAACTATTTTCCTGAGTGATGGAGTTACTTCGTTTGTCTGAATAGCTAGAATGTAATTAAATTAAAGTCTATCAATAACAATTAAGCGCCTTATATAAAAGAGTTCCCTTCAACTTATGAAACGTTGATTAACACGAAAAAAATGTATCACCTGCAAAACCTCACACGCTTAGTCTTTTGGTCAACCAATGACAGTTGAGATCAGTTGATTTGACAACAGATTAAGATGATCAGCCTTACAGAAACCGGGGTAAATGTCACAGTGTTTTTATCTATACAAAAGTACATATATTACATTGTCCCATGTATACTGGTAAAGGGGGTAGCTGTCAATCGGTCAGTCTGGCTTTAGACGCAGTGCAGGTGAGACGTACGCTTGCACTCGGATCCGGGGAGCGATCCAGTGCAACACATGTTTACATTGCCTTAATAGTAATCAGTATATTATATATATATTTACCTTTTTCCAACTTATGCATGACTGCAGATATACTACTTCCACTTTGAATGGATTTCTTAGAGCTACTACGTTTGGCCTTGAGTTTTTTCACTTTATCTTTAACCAGTTTATTTTGTGATGGAGTTCCTTTTTTTTCATGAGCTGCTGCATTGTAATTAAAATGGTATATTTTTTTGTAAATCTGAATGCTTGCTACCACGACACGGCTACTTAACACGAGATTATTTAGTATTTTATTATAACTTAGCTTCAGTACATATTATACCTTTTTGCAAATTCTCTAAGACTGCAGAAATACTACGTCCACTTAAAACGGTTTCCTTAGATCTACCACGTTTTGCCTTTGATTTTGTCACTTTATCTTTAACCATTTTCTTTAGTGATGGAGTAACCTCTTTTGTATGAATGGCTGGAATTAAATTATTATCATTTATTATTTACACAATAGGGTAGATGACTGGGTATAAAAAGTCAAAATCAACTTAATAGACACGTATTTTTTTTTTATCTAATCAATTACAAAATATGAAGTTAAATCGCTCTTAAGTACAGGAGTGGGGGCTTGTACGTCACGGGTTGGTAGAATTTTTGCTTAGACGTGACGTCACGCAAGCTTTGTACTCACTGTATCTTCATGATTATACGGGACACTGAAAAAAATACGTGTCTAATTTTATGCTATCGAAAAGATGGACCAAAATATAAAAAATAGTCAGCATCCTGAACCAAAACATGATATTTTTGCTTGAACATACCTTCATGGATCTTTTGGATTACTTTAGAATCATTATCGCTAGAACTCAGATCCATGGGCAAACCTGATTCTTCGTTCATTATTTTTTGAATTAGCGTTGGCGAGACTTTCTTTGATTTAATAGCTAAAAAATAAACAACAATTATGTAATTGTTAACCAAATTGCTAGACCGGTTAACTATAAGGTATGCATTCGAAAAGTAAACAGGGTCCCAATTCAGTTTACTCAAAATTACTGCTATTATTTTATTAAGACTTTTATTTTAGACTAACTGACCCAAAAATCGTTGCCCTGTCAATGTATAGAATTTCATGTACCTAACAATACCATAAAAAATTTAAATCTTAAAGAATTTTTCGCAAATTTTCGTTCATACAAACCTTACAGAAAATTACGAACACAGCAAAAAACGAGCCGGTTCAAGCCGTCCTTAGGTAATAAGACCGAATAAAAAGGGTATGGAGGTCCGATAGCCAGTCGTTCCATCTAAAATACGGTATTCAGCGGAATCCGGTAAGACTGGCAGCTGACCCCAATATAGTTTGTGAAAGGGCTAGGCAGATGATGAAGACGTGAATCCCTAGAACGACCTAGACCGGTTGATATTTAAGTAATGTATAAAAAATCAACTGACCTCTATCCACTTCAGCCAAGATCTCAGACTCACCGGCTCTGGAACCTAATTTTGCGAGAATGTCAAACCTGTTCATAGGTTTCAAATGAGTCCCGCTTACAAATCTTTTTAGTTTATTTTGATCCTTATTTATCAACTTTTCTAAGAGTGAAGGCGATACGAAGCCTTTTTTGATTGCTATAATAAAACAAAAGAAATGAGTTCAGTTGTACTGAATGTATCTTTAAAAATTGTCTATGTAAAACATGAATTATTTTTGATTCCACAGGAATATAGTTAATTTATTTAGTTCTTATAACTGTTTTTTTATACTAACATTTTCCAATCTCATTCACAATTTCTAATTCTCCATCACAGGTATTCAGCATTGCCTGTATTTGTTTTTTCTTTAGCTTTCTAAGACGGCTTTTGCTTTTCACTTCTTTTACTTTATCTTTATTCACCATCTTCTTTATAACGGATGGTGATACTTTCCCCTTCTTGATTTCTGAAATGTAATCACTATTATCATCATGTCTTGTGTGACCCACTAAACATAAGTCTTTGGTTATGCAACTCTCTTCTGTATCTTGCCAGTGGAATGCAAATAAGCTTAACCACACTTTTTTATCTAATCAAATCTAAAGAAATAATATTAACAAAGTATAAATTATTTTTCAATGTTTATTAATGTTTTTCCGACAGTTATTCCGACTGGTAAATTGTAATTATTTATTTTGTAACCCTATTTACGGAACTACGCATAAAAACAGCTTCGGTATTCCGAATATTATCCTACTGACCTTTACCAACCGCTTTGATAACATCTTCTTCGCCGTCCTTGCTAACTAATTTCATAGCAATGTCATTATGTCTGGAAGATTTACCAGATCCCAATCCTGACATCAATTTCTTTCTAGGGCCACGAGACTTTCTATTGATAATCATATCCAGAACGGATGGTGATACGTCCCGACTTCTTATAGCTGAAATCAATATTACACAATTCTCTCGCCCTTATTACAGAGATAACAGCTTTTTGGAAATAAGTGTTAAGAAGATCTCTTAAGCTAAAATCATCAGGATAAGAGAAGAAGAAATATTAAAGAGTATATAGTAGTTTTTTTTAACAGTCAGTGAACTGTTTGGTAAAGCAACTAAGTTATAGCTATGTGTAGCGGGTTTGTATCCTGGCGAAGGTAAAAAAAAAACTTAATTACAAGTAATGGCATCGCAGGCAGTAATACACATAACAGAACATGTACAACATGATCCATTCATACAAGCAGTGACAAAATAATAATGAATACCACTAACAATAAGATATGCGGATGTAACACTCTTATGGAATAGATCTATGTGACAATCAAGAATTACAAGAATATTACCTTCAGCCACTTTGTTCAAAATTTCTTTCTCTCCATCAGTCGTAGCTAACTTTACTAGTACTTGCCTTAAGTTCATTTTGCTGCCTGTTTCTAAAAATAAATGTTTGGTTAAATATCTTTGAATCATTTACAATTGAGAATTAGGTATATTATTATTAGATTGAAAATTGCCACCCAAATCTAGCAACATTATCCTTCTACTAACCTACAATGAGGATCCTTTTGCTAAAATCACTGGAACTTGGCATAGAATACGGAATGCTTTTCGAGGTGGAAGGTGTCAATTTCTTTTTACTTTCCAATCTTTTTAGTTGTGAAGGTCTTAAGTTAGCAGTGCCTGTTATCATTATTTCTATGAGTGAGGCCGACACCTCGCCTCTTTTGATAGCTGAAAAAGAAAGAAGACATTGCAAATATATTTTACGCGATTAAACTAGTTTTACTTTTAATTTAAAATTCGTAACTTCCCAATATAAAGTTAACAAAAAAAAACCAGATAAAACGGGGCTAAATGAAGGCTAAATAAATCTATAAATGTTTCGTTATTAAATAAAGATTTAGACCTGTTTATTTTAAAAGATTATTTCAAAATATTTGGTTTATAGCTATACCGTAGTCTTACCTGTTCCAACCAGATTTAATACTTCAGCTTTTCCTTCGCTGTTACTCAATTTAGTTGTTATTTCATTTTCGTTCAATGGCCTACAACTTAGTCTCTTTCCGCGATTGTTACTGTTGCTAATCGCTTTTTCTATAACCCGTGAATTAACTTGACCCTTATTTATTGCTGTTAAAAACGATAATATAGTAATGAACTCCAAGAAAATCCTTACGTAATTAATTAGAGATTATTATTTGTTATCTTATCTTACCTTTACGAACTTCCTTCACAATTTCTAAGTTACCTTCTTTGGTTCCCATCTTTGCTAATATTTCATACTTGGTCATTGGAAATGGTCTTTCCTTTTCATTATTAATTACCAAATCTAAGAGAGATGCGGCAACCTTATTTTTCTTTATAGCTGCAAATACATTCTTGTTAAAAGCGTCTCTTTTAATAAGTTCCACTGGTGGTTTTTTTACTTACCTTTACCGAAATCCTTCATGATTTTGGCTTTGCCATCGGCAGAGGCTAGTTTAGCGAATATTTCTTCATGGTTCATTGGTTTGTTCTTCTTCTTTTTAAATAAAGGTATCTTTTTGTCTTTTGCTATTACCTCAAGAAGTGAGGGTGTAACTTTTCCTTTATCAATTGCTACAATTTTAAAAGTATATTAGTAGGTATCGTGAATTTGAGATTATGTGATCATGAACAGACTTTTCAAAAAATATAAAATGAATAACGCATAAAATTCAAATTTGTTATTAATTGATTACCCACCTTTATCAACTGCCTTAATTATATCTGCCTTACCCTTAGAGGTGACTAGGTTAGTTTTTATTTTATCTTTGTCCATTTCTTCATACATTGTGCTCTTTGATTCTTTTAATACCGGTTTGCATGGGGGAAGGTCGGCCTGCTTTACTTTACCTTTAAGCATTCTTCTAATAAGTTCTGGCGGTACTTGGCCTTTCTTCATAGCTAAAATCATTTGATTTTACTTTAGTAACCGTAAGAACTTCCTAGTCAAGTCGCATCATCTCATTTAATTTAACATCTATGACTAAAAAACATTAAGTTCGAAATGAATGAAGCAGAAAACAAGGCAAAAAAATGGTGATTTTTAATTCTATATATGGCGAAAATAAAGCGCCTAAAATATGGCTTACTACAATAATGGTAAATGATGATACTAAAGTAAAATAATAGTATGTTACCTTTCATGACTTCCGTGACAATTTCATCTTTACCGTTACTCGTCTTTAATTTGTCGCTTATTTCCGTTTTGGTTAATGGATTTTTGGATTTTCGGCCAACTAGTTTTTTTAGTAGATTGCCTTTCTTTTGAGTGACATCTTTATTCTGATTAATTGCTTGATCTAAAAGTGATGGTGACACTTGTCCGTTTTCAATAGCTGTAACCAGAATGACGAATGAGATTCTTGGAGTTTTGGGCAACTCAGATCCTATAATTTCAATATAATTTTTGGTTAAGTCAATACCTTTCCGAACTCGAATCATGATTTCAGCTCTTCCATCACATGTTCCTAGCTTATCGATGATTTCATCGCCTGTCCTGGGATTTACACATTTTTTGACTGGTAAAGGTTTCATAAATGTTTTATCGTTCTTTAATATTTTTTCTATGAGTGATGGTGATACATCTCCTTCTCTTAGAGCTGAAGTAAAAAAATATATAAGTCGACCGTTTATTGGGGATTGAACACAGTTACCTAGATAGTTTCAAGAAAGAGCTGTCTCTTAACGAAATTGTGTACGAAATGTGCTGTCGTTGAACAAAAAGTCGCTTTTATTTAGACTTACCTTTTTTTACTTGTTTTATAATTTGTGCATTTCCTGCACATGAACCAAGATTGGCCAGTATCTCATTCTTATCCATGTGGCTAAAAATCACAGGACTCTGTGTACCATGAGCTTCATGAGGGGATTTTTTTGGGCTGATTATTTTTTCAATGACTGACGGAGACACCTGCTTCTTCTTTATAGCTAAATAAAATAACAAAAAAATCGGTGACAGTTTGGTACTGCACACAAAATAAGCGTTTTTTATTCGATCTGAAACTGTCCCTTTATCATTTGACAATTAGTTCACCAACATTACTAGAATGCTAAGCGTGCATTCTTTATAATGTGCAATAAAGATAAACATTTTAGAAGGATTAAGGTAGGAATACACTGCACTTGCAGTCTTATAGATCATAAATACCTTTTTGGACAGTTTTAAGGATTTCAGACATTCCATCTCTATTGCCCAGCTTGGCTATTATTTCACTCTTCCGAAACGGCTTTTTACGCTTATTGCCTGCACATTTTCTGACAACTGCGATAAAATAATTAGTAGAATATAATATATTATATACTACTAAAAAACGGTGAAGGAAAACATCCGGAGGAAACCTGGATTCCAAAATATTTGAGTCTGAAATCGCCAATCCGCAATTGAGCAAGCATGGTGATCAATGCTCGTTCCTTCTTTATATGGGAAGAGGCCTGTGCCCAGCAGCGGGACGAATTTAGGCCGGTTTATTATTATTATTTATGTATTAAATAATAGGGTAGGCTCGTCCCATATAGAGAACAAATTAAACAACTTACCATTGACGTATTAGAACTATGTTATACAAAATAGATAGTAAGGTTACTTAATTCGCAGGGTAATTGATTAATGCTTATTAAGGATTTTGGATTAAGTAATAACTCATAGATACATTTCAATACCTTGGGGCGAATCCTTCTTAATTGGTCTCGGTGCAGGTTTAATGGCTTTTGCTTTAGGGCTAGCCACTCTAACTGTCTTGCATCCATCACAAGGCCGACTACTTGGCGTGATAATGTTACGAATAATGTCATTTGAATTTAAAACACCAGCGTTTTGGTCAATTAAGAGTTTAATGAAAGACGGCGTTACATTTCCTTTAAGTATAGCTGTAATAACACAAAAAAGTTCAACACCAATTTTTTTTTACCAAAACATATTTTTCATTTTTAACCGACTTTGAAAAAAAAGGAGGAGGTTCTTTATTATTGGGATTGTCAAAAGATATTGACTACTTACCGCCAAGCAAATTTTTAATGATGCTAGACCTACTGTCAGTGAAGTCAACCTTTTTAAGTTGTCTTTCCGGTTTTGGGGTTGGTTTATTACCAGCCCACTTACTGTCTGTAATAACCTGGTGTAATGTATTACCCATTGATGTAGAGCTTGTACTCATAATTTTTAAAACACCTTTAGGTTTCTTCTTGTACATTTCACTGCTCACGGTAGAGCAAACACATGGTTCTTGTTTTATGACGTCATCAGTTAGTATTTTAGTTTCCGGCAACATTCTTGGCCGTGAGCAACACACGGGTTTATGTAACCCATCATCTTGGTTATATTGTTTAATATTCTTCATGCTGGGTAGGCGAGAGCGAAGGAGAGTGACATGTTTTTTAATTAATTTCTTAGGTGGATTCAGATTTTTGCCGCTCAGTAAAAGTTTGCCTGTATTTTTATCTAATCTAATCGTGATTTCGTTTGAATTTGTTGGTGCAGATTTCGTTAAATTAAATTTCTTCGATAATTTTATTCCGATGTCTGAAGATTTTGAACTTTTCTTCGAAAAAATAGTTACAGTTTCCTTAGGTTTTAAACTAAGTAGGCTTGATTTATCAACCTTCTTCATTTCTAACTTTATAGATGGTTTAATCGTTTTAGCATCTTCCGATACTTTTTTAACATCGTCATCTGTTTTAGTATCTTGCTGTAACAATTTCATTTTCTTCAGCATGTTTTTTCGCTTTTCGTATTTTTTAAGCAAATTTTTTAAGTAAGGCATTATCTCTTTCATTTGTTGATTTAAAAGTTGTTTATTAATGTTTTGCCTGATTTTAAATTTAATGACCGGCCACTTCCGATTAGTATTTTTTGAATCCTCCTTTTTTTGTACCTTCTCAGCCATTTGTTCTAGTTCCAAAATTTGCTGCTTTTTGAGAAGTTCCAAAGTACTTTGCAGTAATTTTTGCAGATCATCTTGTACATTTTCTTGAGGTTTCACTTGCGGGCTTTTAGTAAAAGAAGCTCCTTTTCCATCACCAATGTTATACTTTCTTATCGGTTCAGAAGGACCAACAGACTTCGTGTTGTGCTTATATTGTTTTCGTTTCTTCCTCATTTCAGAAGCTGTTTCTTTGAATTTTATTGTGCTCATCGACTTTGATTTCATTTCGGAACTTATGGTAGATACTGATGTATGCCTTACTTTCCTCGTAGCATTTGAACCTACACTTTTCTTCCTTGTATCGAATTCTTGAGAAAATATTTTCCTAATACAATCCTCTGGGACACATGTGCCAGATTTGCAAGTACAAATTTTATACTTAAATATTTTCTGGGCTTGTTTTCTTTTCAAGACAACAGATTTCTTTTTCGATATAAATGAGAGTCGAGACTTTTTGGTGTAGCTACTACATGTAGGAGGATCACAGTCGTCACGAATGCACTTTTCTGATGCACATTCGCAAGGCGAAAACATGTTCTTAGATCTGGCGCTTACTACATTCATGATAACAGATTTACTAGAACCGAACCATGAAGGTTTTTCTCTGTCCCATCTCTGAGACCTTGAGTGTCTCTTTTTAACACGTCTCTTGTATTCATACGGATCACACATGTTGATGACACGTGTATATCTATACTGGTAAGTTTTCTATTGATGTTAATACCACGTACTACAGTGCATTTAATTACAATGCTTTAATATTCTCAAATATATAAATCCTCATATAAAAGTAGTATACTTGTCAATTTAGTACTGAAGATATTGTCATCTCTTTAGTTTTACTGTGTGAAATTTATGACAATTAATCATTACAGCGACTTCTAAAATAATAAATAACAATATCAAATTATCAATAAATGTTGAGAGAACTATATTTACTATTTTTGAACCAGTTATAAATACTCACTCGAATAACATTTACAATATGCCGCATAATTTAGATTTGATGATACTTAAACTATTAATTTTGTTATTAATACTATATCACCTTTCTCATCATATAACTTCAAACATTTGGAACGAATAAACGATAATTCGAAAATACTAAAATCTGAAAGAAAATCCAGTATTTAATTAAGAATAACTAATTGAAATTATGTACAATAAGAAATAATAAATAACAACAACATAAAAGTTACTTACTTTATTTTTTGTGGATAATTCGATAGCGCATGGCTGTCCCTAAAACGTAGGCGTACTAACTACGCACACCTTATTTTGGCACATACGATACGAATTTCCGAAAATACTATCAAGATACATAATATTATTTATAAATATTAAAATTCTACCGCGCCTTATTACGCTCACATCAGATTAGAGAAAACGTCAAACATCATGACACTTGTATTAAAAACTATATCAAGAATATAAACCTCTTGATAATTAGTCTTTATTTATTTACAATAATATAAACTTAAAATATTTACAATAATATAAAAACTAAGCCTACACAATAAAAAGAAAAATTATAAACTAAATAAAACTAAGAACTAAAATAAGGCATCAAAAAATTCATTAAACCCCCTTAGTACCATAACTTCCTAGGCAAGGCTGCAAAACTCTTTTCTGGGATTAACATAGAAAACATGCAGTCAAACAAGACTTCACACAGACGAAAAACTGCAAAGAACTCTTCACAGAGCAAAGTAATAAGTAGGTTCCTACTCTTTCTGTATTTGTTTGTTTTGGGAACAGGAGCTATAAATCCTATCAATTCGTTTTCTCTGTCTACGTTTCAATTCCTATATACCTATGATTTTGCTCTGTGTCTATTTATACTCTGAATATCAAGCAATTCTCGCTTGGCAATCAAAATTCAGCACGAATTATCTTTGTCCACGATGGTGTGCGTGTATACAGGGTGTCCGGTAAATAGTCCGACAAACTGTGGTGGCAGATACCTTAGGTCAGGTCCTATCAAATGAACACAACATATGTTCCTGAAAAGTTACAGGTTTCGAGTTACAATCGATTTTCGGAAATCTTAGAATTTTCTACCTTGCGTCAGACTTTTTAATTTTTCTTGCTGATTAATAGCTTTCGTAACACTTTTTGTACAACAAATTAATCTTGAATAGTTACTCTACGCTTTAGTAAGTCTCATATTTATCTAAAAGAAGAAAGTATTGACAAAAAAGCCATTCGCTTAACAATTTTCACTTTTTGTAAACTGTAGTGGTGAAAAATAAATGTATGTCATGTATGAGTTTTGTACAACAATCTTAAAAACTTGCTTGAATATTGGTAATTTAGGGAAGGTACAATACTTGCGTATTTTCTTTAAAAAATATTACAAAACAAGCTGCTGAAGTACAAATGGGCCTTATTTTTTTTAAATATTACTAATGATCTGAGGAACAATGAGACGTAACCTACACGGATCGTCATTGTCCAGTGAAATAAAGTATTTTCTTCTAGCGACTAACTAGTTACACAAAATAATTGTGGCCAATTTCAATTTGGAAAATATAGAAATAAAAAAAAATGCTCTATCAATTTTTATTGCAAAGTTACGGAACCCTTCGTTAGCATGTCCATCTCCAACTTGACTGGTTTTTTAGAAGACCCACTCTTCGTAAATACATTGTAGGCAAGTTGAACGATACAATATGGTTTGGGAAAATGGGTGCTAAGTGCAGTATGGGCCTGAAGTAAAAGCCTCCTGTAATGAGGGATACCAGGGCAGATGGATTGGGCGTCCAAAACCAGCTATTTCATTGTTGTTGCACGAAAAATAAAGTGTTATAAAATCGATTCATCTAGTAAGAAAGTACTGAAGGAAAAGTTAACTTACTTAGTAAACATGTTTTAATCTGGCATAGAGAGTTAATGGCAAGAAGAAAATACCTAATTTCATTGTACAATGACGATCCGCGTTAAGTTACGTCTCATTTTTCCTCAGATTTACATTAGTAATATTTCAACAAAAAAGCCCATTTTTACTTCAGCAGCTTGTTCTGTCAAATTTTGTAAGGAAAATACGCAAGTATTGTACCTTCCCTAAATCACCAATATTCAAGCAATTTTTTAAGATTGTTGTACAAAACTCCTACATACATTTATTTTTCACCACTACAGTTTAAAGTTGAGCAGTAAGAAAAACAAAAAGTGAAAATTGTTAAGCGAATGGCTTTTTTGTCAATACATTCTTCTTTTAGATAAATATGAGACTTACTAAAGCGTAGAGTAACTATTCAAAATTAATTTGATGTACAAAAAGTATTACGAAAGATATTAATCAGCAAGAAAAATGGAAAAGCCTGATGCATGGTAGAAAATTCTAAAATTTTCGAAAATCTATTGTAACTCGAAACCTGTAACTATTCGGGGAACATATGTTGTGTTCATTTGATAGGACCTGACTTAAGGTATCAGCCACCACAGTTTGTCGGACTATTTACCGGATTTGTGATATGATAACGGCATTTAAAAAAGGGAGTAAATAGCTGGCAACATTGTTTCAAATTCATAGCTCTACTCTTGTCTCTTGTTGGCCGAGCTCGCAAGATACATTCGTGCCTTTAAATATAAAGAAAAGTGATTTGTAAAACACGGCACGTCGGTGCGGTGTACAAAAATAAATAATGTTTTGAATTAAAATCGTTGCATATTCGAGCAATAAAACCATGCTGATTATCATAGACGAAAAAATACAGTTTAAATACATATTACAAAAGGAGTCCTACACTATTTGAAATAGACGTAAAAACAATTCAAACTACATCCTGCTTAAAAGATTCTTTAATGAACAAAAAAAAACAATTCGACATACATTATCCTGTACATAAGCAGCAACACACCATAGCTCTGCAAATTTCCATACACAGTATGCAGGGGCACCATACTCCTACAGCTAATATGAATAGGAGTACCTCAGTAAATTGCTTCCAAACTCCTAGCAAGCTCACGCAGTGGGGATAGAACCAAGGACACATGTGATAAACTCGCAAACATGGTCTCTTCCTCAAGGATGACATAAACAAACTGCATTCGAAGTCCGTCTGCTCTCTAACGCGCTTCGGTCTGAACTTTTTCATCCGATGCTTAGGGTTCTTATCGGGAAGGTGAAGAATAAAATTTGAAACAGGGTGGGATTCCATTCGAGTTACTAAATCTTTGGTTGTCTTCATCCGCACAAATCTTCTCTTGATTCTAGCCATGGTCGCGAAGAAACCTGTCTGTTCGCAAATATCCTTTAACCCTTTTGCAGCATGCTTAGGATCTTTAACTGCAGCCTTAACGTTTTCTACACCATCTCTTGGGTGTCTGATAAGTCTATAAGAGGTTCTCATTAAATCACATAAAGCCTTACCGCCAAACTTGCCCAAATCAGTAAGAGACTCACTCACGGCTAAATAGTCTGGTATTTCGTCATATTGTTTCACATATTTCATTTGTTGTTTATTTCGTTTCTTCCTACGTTCCCATCGCTTTGCGTCTTCTGCTGCATATAACTTTTTACGACTCATTCTTTCTTTTTGATACTTTTTTTCATTTGCCATTCGTTTACGTTTCTTATCTTTTGCTTTTCGAATTTTCTCTTTATTAGTTTCAAACATATCAGACAATTTTCGAGACTCCTGTAAACAAATTTCAGTCCCACAAACACAAGGTTTTACTTTCAAATCGTCTTTATAATCTAAATCTCTTTTTAACTTTGTCCACCTCTTTTTACAAACAACACTTCCACATACGCAAGGTTTTAGTTTGAGAGGTTTATGCTCATCAGCATGTTTAGCTGCATCAGCTTCTTCTGTGCCATCACCCTTCTTACCCTTCTTACCCTTTTTATGGCCATCGCCGGTAGCATCATCGGGACGCATAACTATAGGGGCACGACCTTGTTTCCGACACTCACAACACAAACGGCAGTTTGGATCATGGCGCTCACTTTTAGTGTGTTTGATGGGCGTTTTAAGTGTTCCAATGGCTCTTGCACTCTTTGCCTTCTTTTTATATTTACGATCTGAGGCAACCATCTTACTAACGAATTCTTCAGAATTTATAATACTTGCGCTACCATTGTCAATCAATACTTCCATATGCGGATGTCCAACCCTTCCCTGTTTGACGGCTTAAAATAAAAGAAAAAATATTTAAGTAAAAAGATAGAACTAAGTTCTCCAAAACATATAGGTAATTGAGATCATTTTATCAGTTAAGTATTACAATTACTTCTTATCAGCCGAACAAGCTACCGTAATTTCTACCAGAAGTTACGACACGCAGAATATGAAAGCAATCATTTTACCAGCCGTATTTATTGGTATTATCATTAGTCTTATATTTCAATAAATTATTTTGCGAAAATAAAGTCCCCAAAGCCATTAAACTAAATGTATTGAAGGAAAATGATGAATTTTAGTCCCATCATCCAATAGCTACCAGTAAATACATTGTAAAATAGATGAAGTACCAAATACTAGTCCGTTAAGAGACACCGCTTTGCGTTGGAACAATGCAGTTTCAGAAGCTTTTTTTAGAAAATATGTTATATGGATTTTGTTTTTCTTTACCGATTTATTTCCGATTAGTTTCTCCTTTAACAGTTTTCTGCATGACGATGAGCTTACTATCTCTTAGACGTAAGGTATCAAACAGATAATGTTAGTCACTAATAATATAGACGTTTCCTGGAATACTACTAATGTAAATTATAATACCCGTAAACATCATCATCATGTTTACACAAAAAAAGTGTTTTGTGTAAAGTGTTATTCTTTCCAGTGTTGTTATGGATATCCATATCCGTAACCGAAACTATCGGATATCCGAAATAAAAAATTATCCGTAACCGTAACCGAAACCGATATTATATTTTACCAATATCCATATCCATATCCGGATCCGAAATTATATATCCATAACATCCCTGATTCTTTCCCTGTTATATTGACATGTTTCGTAATTCACTTTAATAGTACTAACATTTAGACATTGCGCTACAGTGATATTTGTTTAAATAAATATTTCTTAAAAAATTTAAATATTACTCGTAGCTATTGGAAGAATAGAAACCCCTGCATCTTTCTTTGCTACTTCTATGGTATAGATTCTTACATTCAAATATATTTACCCATTTTAGCTTCTTTCATTAGTTGAGACTCTTTGCCATTAGAACCTAACTTTTTGAGAACTTCCTTCCTGTTAATTACATTCATATCGCTTTTATTAACCAACATTTCAAAAAGTGGCCGGTCATATGGACCCTGGTCGACATCAGGACCGTGGTCAACGTCTGGACCGTGGTCGGCCTCGTGAACAGGATCATGATGATCTTTTTTTAATGGTTGTTCTTTTGATATTGATTGCTTTTTTGCTTTTGGTTGTTTTTTTGGTTTTGGTTGCTCTTTTGGGATTAGCTGCTGTTTTGGAAAACATTTTCTTTTACAACAAATACATTCGTCTAAATCCTCTTCGCAGGTGGGTTCGAAGGTCTCATTTACTTCTGCATTCAATCGCGCCATGTCACGAGCTTGGCAACTAGGACATAGGTGTGACACATCATCATCATGTTTATTCTTTTTCTTTGGTTTAGATTTCATTTCACCTTTTTCTTTCTTGTCGATATTAAGAGGTGCAAGCTCACGCATTAAACAATGTTGGCATAAGCCAGAAGTCTCCTTGTTTTGTTTCCCTTCTGGTTTCTTTTTACTCTTTTTTGGTTTAGTTTGGTTTTCTACTACATCAACGATTGGTTTCTCTGAATGTAAAGGTTCATTCATGTGAGTTTGGCAATGTGTGCATAAATCTGACAAATCATATGTCACTTGCTTCTTCTTATTTTTTTTTGTTTTCGATTTTGCGCTTCCACGTGCCTGACAGCGTGGACATAATTCTAATGTGTGTTGTACCAAAGCTGTATTTTTGTTATCAAGTGTTTGAATTTGCTTTCCTTCTTTATTTTTTTCAGAGTTGAATTTGGCATTCTCGCGAGCTTGACACCGTGGACAAAGGTCTGAAACGTTATAATTTTTCAATGCTTTCTTATTAATTTTATTCGTTTTTCCATCTGTTTTAAAACTTACATTTTCACGGCATTCATAATTAGGACATTCATTTACTGCAGATTTCTCTGCCTTCTTTTTCTTCTTGTCTTTCTTTTTACCCTTTGAGTTTTTTGCATCACATACAGGGCATGCATTATAACAGGTGCATGTGTCGGATGACTTCATTTCACCTCTATTAACAGAGCCATAACATACGGTACATTGATTCGACTGATCCGAACAAGTGCATGAAGGAGTGCTTGTTTCCAGTTTTCCCTTTTTGGCTTTGTCTTTTTTGTTTTTAGTTTTTTCTTTTGGACAAGTACATGGATATTGACTAAATGTATCTGTAGCAACTTCAACAATTTTTACCTGACTTTCATGATTTTTGAATTTTTTCTTAGAATATGGCATTAGGGTCTCCATTTCTTTTTCTGGTTTAATTGGAGGTTTCGATTTATCCCTTTTCTTCTTTTCTAATTTCAAAGCAGGCTGGTTTTCTTTCACCATCACATGTTTACTAGGCTTTGGAGTTAATTTTTTTTTCCCCTGCTTTACCTTCGCGGCCTTTTTGGATAATTGGCAGAAACATTTAACTAGAAATTTGTTTAAACTTGTTTTTTTCTTAGCGTGTACCTTTGCCTTCTCTGGCTTAGGTTTAACTTTCGGTTCGGGTTTGCCTTTAGGTTTTGGTTCGGGATTTCCTTTAGGTTTTGGTTCGAGTTTACCTTTAGGTTTTGGTTCGGGTTTACCTTTAAGTTTCGGTTCAGGTTTAACTTTGGTTTTTTGTTCAGCTTTACCCTTAGGTTTTGTTTCAGGTTTAGATTTTGGTTCTAGTTTAGGTTTAGCTTCAGGTTTAGATTTCGGTTCTGCTTTAGTTTGCGCTTCAGGTTTACCTTTAGGCTTGGCTTTCGGTTCTAGTTTAGTTTTAGGTTCAGATGTAACTGTAGGTTGTAAGTCAGTTTTAGGTTTAGATTTCTTTGATTTTATTAAAGTTAAAACACATAAACATTTTTTTAATAACGTTTTTGTTTCTTTCTCTGTATTGACTGCCTTAGTTTTTTGATCAGCCTTTTTATCTATTTCTGGAACAATAATCCCTTGAGCTTTCATTCGTTTCAAGCAGGCATGTGGATCGCATAGGTCCGGTTTACAGACATAGGGTTCACACTCAAAACTTTTGGAAATTCGTTTTCCTTTTGTGCCAGTACCTTTGTCCATGACAGCTGACTTAACAACTTTAGGTTGTTTTTCTTGTTTAACCTTTGTACTCTTAGATCGCAGGTGTCGCTTTTTAATAAGTATCTCACATTTTCGCGGATCGCATTTATTGGGAATGCATAAACCGGGTTCACATTCATCAGGATCTAATTTTTTATCTGAATCCGTTACGACACCTACACTCTTTGAGTTTGATTTTTCGGCTTTATTTTTTTTGGCTTTTTTATCACTCTTAGGCGAACTTTTTGCAAGTTTTGAAGTGCAAAAACATCTATTGAGAACATTGGCAAAGTTTCCTGCGTCCTTTTTTTTACCTATGAAATTACAAATTTAATTAAAACACAGTCTATACTACTTCAAACTGCACTTATATAAGAAATAAATGTAATGCATACCTTCTGACTTTTTAGTTTTCTTTTTAGTATCTCCAGAGCCCTTAGGCAATGGGGAACCTTTTGTATCAGATGTATTCGAGGTTGGAAGATCTGAAGAATCTGAATATCCATGACCTTTGAAAAATTCCACATTAAAACTAACATTGGAGCCAAATGTTACAGTGTGTCTTTTTGGTTGTTTCAATATAGGTTTTTCTGGAGCCGTTCTCCTATAGATTGCTTGCACATTATTTACTGAAAACGTCAATCGTTTTTTAGGCTGAGGTGGAAGCAAACGATTTTGTCCAGATAGGACCATTTTTGTTTCTAAATTTTTCCTCTTCTTTACAATACTTGATGCAGATTTATGTTTCGGATAGTCTGTTCCGATCGCGTGGTCCTTGAAGTTTTGAGTTATAATCTTTTTATCCTCCGTTACAACATGTCCGTGGCTTTTCTTGATATTCTTATTTGCGTCTTTGTCCGGTTTAGGTAGACTTTTATTATATTTTTCTTCTTTAACAGGTTTGCTAGCTTCTTTGGATTCCCTTTCCCTTTTTATCTGATTGTCACTTTTACTTTTTACTTTTAACTTACCTATGTGACTTAACGTGGTAATTTGGGAATTAGTGTGTCGGAGACCTTGGGAATGTTTGGAGTTTTTATTTTTGTGGCTAGATTTTTTCTTGATTTTCATTTGTTGTTGATCTGCAGACTTTTTGACACTTGGAACAGACTTTGTTTTAGGTCGATCAGTCGCTGCTAGTTTAGAATGTTTTCTACGTCTATTTATAAGATCTAGGCATCTAACTGGATCACATTCATAGGGTATACAAATACCCGTTTCACACTCATTATCTTTGTGGCGATGAAAATTTTTACGTTGAGAAACTTGTACGTTTAAAGCATAAAATGATTGATAAAATGGATTGTTCTTATTATCATTAGGTGAATTTCCAAGGTGGTATTTGCTATATTTACTGTAGCTCGTATTATTAGAACTTCTAGTTATTGAATAGTCATCTTTATGCGAACTAAAATCAATGCGAGACCTATAACGGGCAGTTATTGTGGAGGAGCTGCTTGTTTTTCCTGAAGACATGATTTCCGTACTAATGGAACTAGTAGCTTGTAATAATTCTAAATATTTCTTCTGTAATAAAGTCTTGTTCAGTGCACTAGTTCTTAACTTGCTAGGACTTTTATTAATCTCTAGTTTATTTTGTGTTCTAAATTGGTTATTGTGTTCACAATGAGCAAACTGCATAATAACTGGCTGATTTAACGCGATATTATCCTTTTTTTGAAGACCAAGTGTGCACAAGCATCTTTTAAGTATGATGCCTACGTTAGATTCCTTTTTTTCTTTATTTATAACATCACTCGCTTGTGAAAATCGACTCTTTAATATATCTCTATGTGATACACCTCTGCTTTTTACCTTTTTTATCGTTGTGTTATTACTGTTTCTGTTATTTACCCTACCGGGTGAATCTTGCAAAGATGGTTCAATAGTTTCTTTGAAAAATTCTACGTTAAAGCTAAAATTAGATCCAATTTGAATAGCTCGTTGGGGAGACAAAGAGGAACTTTCAGGATTAACTTTTTCTTGAGCTTCTCTAACTGGTCGATTTTGTTTCGATACTTGTTCATCCAATTTTATTTTATTTCCATGCATGCTCATTTGGAGGCCACGTGGTCTCACTTTCTGTTGCTTGAAATCTTGACAACGACCACATGATTTGTCACACGTTTCTGGGGTACAAAAATCTGGCGCATTATAAGCTGGCTTATTTTTTTTTGTACTCGTACTTTTACACTCGCAAATTTGAAGTTTTGCTAATTTAGATGAAGTTTTTGTACTCTTGCATTCACATAGCAAGGGAGTTGCTGACGGATGTGAAACATTTGTACTTTTACTAGTTCCCATGTTTTGCTCCCGAAGTCTTTCATGTTTGCCTTTTTTTTGGAACTTAAGGCTGCAAACACATTTGTCTATAGGGGAACCGACATAGATATTATCGTCCCTACTTCTCGATTCTGTATCAAATGATGTCTGCCGAAGATGATGCGATGAAGGTTGCGAACCTTTGGTTTTCAGTTTAGGGGGTTTGCGCTCATATTCCTTTTTTGGTTTTTCACGTTTCCGTCGTGTACCTTCAGTGTCGTCATTATTATCGTCGATCGCTGGACTTTCTTTATAAAACTCAATTTTAAAACTAAAATTTGATCCTATTCGTACTGCTTGTCTGTCGGAAGGAGCGGGCGTAAAGTCATAGTTTTCCATTTGTCTACTAGAGCTCTTGCCATTTCTCGTTCTCTCTCTCGATCCTCTACTATAGCGAGATGTGTTTCGAGACCAGGATGGAGTCATAGTCTTTGGTGTTCCGCTTAATGTAGATCTTGTTGTCCGTGAAGTTGATTCTGGATATTTGTATTGTGGTTTCACTCGTCGCATCGCTTTGTACTCATATGGGTTACATTCACAGGATTCAATGTAACGCTTATAATCTCCTTTTTTAGTTGCAATGGCTTTATTTTGCATGTTAATGTGATCATCGTTGTTTCGTGATGATGATGCGACCTCAGTTTTCTTTGTGTTTTTGTTGAACACAGTACACAAACACTTATGTAAAAAAGGAGTTATACTCGATTTTTTTCTTTGCATGGGTTTGGGAGTCTCTGTTACGACATGACAAACACATGGTTTATGGACCTTGATACCTCTGTATTTATTCTGCTTATTTTCCTTTGTTATTCGAGGATTAGGCTCTTTTTGAAAAGGACTTATATTTGTTTTAGAAAATTCAACATCAAAGCTAAAAGAAGATCCTACACGGACAGCTTGTTTTTGTGATGTTTCTGATAAAATCACTGTTTCTGGTTTTGGTGTGTGCTGACGCTTTCTTTTATTTGTTCTTTCATATAGCTCCTGCGAGGTTAAAGTTGGTGTCGACTTTTTCTTTGTACTCACTGTATTTGTTTCTGCACATTCACAGGGTTTGTATTTGCCAGTAGTCGAAACGCATTTACATTCATGTAAAATACGAGGTTGTTTTGACGGTTTTGTTTGAATTTTTTTAATTTTCTCTACTTTTATAATTTCCTTTTGTTTGAAAGATGCCATAGTTTTTCTTGAAATTGCATAACTAACTCCGTAATTTTTCTTTTGTAGCATTTTAAGTGTGCAAAAGCATCGCTTTAATCTATGTCCAGTTTGAATATTTTTTTGTGAATGTGATGATCTTGATTGTGACGATGTGTGATTTACAATAGTTTTAATAGATACTTGGCTTTTATCCTCCTTCTTTCTCCGATGTTCTTTTTTAATATGCGCTTGATCAGTTTGGGTATTCGGTGTTGTTTCTTTATAGAATTCTATGTTGAAACTGAAATTAGAACTTATCTTAACAGCCTGCTTATTTGGTTGGGAGCTTATTACGCGCATTTCTTTTTCAGCTGATGGTGGCGCTGGTGCTTTTCTTCGTTTGGGTACGTAACTTTCTGATTGTATATATCTAGATTTTGAAGTTCTTCGTGTCGAAGTAGTACTTCCTACAGATTTGCGTCTTAACCGACCTGCGCTAGAAAAAACAGACCGACTTCGAGCTTTTAATGATTTAAAGGGGTAATAATCACACTCCTTATTGGAACATTCATAAGGTATACATATAGAAGATTCACACTGTCTTGGTATAACAATTTCACCGTTACGACCAGATGTCTGACTAGCGGTATTTTTCAGAAATTGACTTTCCATACTTGAATTAATCTCACTTCCCCTTTCCTGCGATGAAATTCCAGTTGCGTGCCTTTTCTTGTGCTTATATTTGACAGTTTGTTTTCTTTTACTGTACATTGGTTTTTGGCGTCTCTCTCTATTCATTTTAACATGTTCTACTAGTTGGCTGTTAGTAAGCCCAGGGTGTCTTATTTTAGAGAATTCTATTTCAAATTTGAATGAGGAACTTATTTTAACTGCCTGCTTTCCGGATTCCCCACTTTCATTATTTGCCCTTGTTTCGTAATGTGTGTAATGTTCATTTCTATGTTTATATTGCTTAGATTCCTGCTTTCCCTTTCTTACTTTTGGCTCAGCCTCACTTTTGCACTCACAAATAATGTTACGTAATTTAGACTTTACTGCAGGTTCTACTGGACGAGCTTTCCCTGGTTTCGTCTGTCTTGTCACAAGCTCAGCTTCGTAGAATGAAATCGTTGACGGTGTTGACTCCTTAGGAGGTTTGCATTCACAAATCATGTTACGTAATTTCGATTTAACTGATGGTTTTACCACTTTTCCTGATGTACCTTTTATTGATTTCGGCTTAGATGACTTGGGTCGTTTCTTTATTACTTTTGTATTTGGAGACGAAGTATTAGATGAAACAGTCTTAATTATAGGCTTGCATTCGCAAATAACTGATCCCAATTTGGATTTGGAAGCAGTTTTTTTAGTTTTTTGCTGACTCGTTTTATAAGATTTTTTATGTCTGTGGTGATGTCTTTCTTCCCTCAATTCTGTAGTGTATGAATGAAATTCTGACATTGATTTTGAAGATTTTGTTTTTTCTAAGGATGTCATAGAAGAAGCAGATTTCGATTTTGGCTTGCACTCGCAGACTACTGCTCTTAAGTCAGCGTCTTGTGAACTTTGCATACGTGAGTCTGTCTGTTTTATTTTTTTAGGTCTAGTACTGGTCGTCATAAGACTATGATCTTCTTCGGCTTCGGAAAACCTGTGGTGCATTTTTTTATGTCTTGCTTCACGGGCTTTTCTTGCTATGATTTTTTTTAAACATAGTTCAGGTTTGCATTCTTCTTCAATACAGACTGGTTCACACTCCCAATCTTTTAAATCTCTCTTTTTATGTAATTTTTCCCTGAACATCATTATAGAATCCTTTCTAATCCTAAAACCTTTTTCATTTCTCATATCTGTGCCACTACTTTTTGTGGTGCTTCTTCGGATATTTTTAATTTTTTTAATAGATTTCATTGGTAGTTTAGCAATTTTACATGAACAATCACATATTCTACGTTTTAAAGCCCGTTTTTCAACTGTAACAACTTGGTCATCTCGTGCAACATCTTTCGAAAAAAAAGATCTTGAAGATCGTCTGGTACTACTTAATGAAAGCGTGCAGTCGCAAGGTAGTGACAGACTACTTCCAACTTTAAATCGGACGGCTCGTACTTTTGAACTTATTTTTGTGCTTAGTCTATTGCTTCGCTTTTGGCTCCTTTTTTGAGCTTCAACACAATACTTAGCTATTTCTTCATAAGGTATATGGTGAATTAATTTAGGTGGAGGATGCTTTTCCATGTATTTTTTAATTTTTCTAAGAGACTTGCACTCGCAGCAACTGCAACAGCTACTTAATTTACTTGTTTTAGACGTATTTGACGATCCGATTTCTCCTCTATCGACTAGGTCGACAATTTTCAGGACGGTGCTGCTTTTCTCCGAAGCATCATCGTCTCGTCTTCTTATTTTGTGTTCGGATCTTGTCTGTTCACTACTCCCGCTTGTAGACAACAGTTGGGTTCTGACATCATCGTATACTCCCCGAGTTCTTATCAATTTTTCTAGCAATTTCCTTTCTCTTAACGGTAAGTATTTACCGTAGTAAAGTTTATCAACTTTTGACCCATCCCTTATAAGTTTTTGAACAGAAGCACGTTTAGAACGGCTTCGATATACACAGCTCGTGCAGGAACAACTTCCAGAGTGCATGCTGTGTCGCTTCATTGTATATTACTGTAGGCACATGTATTTACAAACAAAATTACACATCCACAAAACAGGAAGTCGGGTTACTAACAAATACATTCCAAAATAGACGTCGACAAACAAAAACAGTTTGCTGGGGACGTCACTTCTTTTTGAATGTACATAACCTGGAAGGAAGCAGAAGTCATTTAATTATTCATTCGTTAAATATAACGATTAACGACACATGTATTTCATGGCTAGTACCATGCAATATATTTATTATATTAGAAACAAGTAGGGATTGAACACAGACCCTAACCAGTTGTGAATGTTAAGCAGACCTAGTTGTTGCCCTTTCATAGCAAATATAGGTTTGCTATGAAATACATATTGATAGTATGGCTGTTACTGAATACTTACGCTCACATTTCAAACATTTACTCTAAATATTGGAGTGTAAGCTCCATCGTCACTTATCGTGTAAACGAACATTTTGAATCCTTCTCAAAAAAGGAATCAACTAAACATCTAGATATTTACATCACTACACGATTTAGATTAAAATATAAATCTTCTTAAATTTATGTCATCTCATTCTGCAGAATACTGCTTAATGACTGAAACATGACTGAAAACGTTGTCAATGGCATGTCTTTGTCAAATAGCAGTACCTATGGCAAGTTTTGGCCAGCAGCATGCAAAAATAAAAAAGAGTTTGAATTAAATTACAAATAATAGCAACAGCTCCTAAAACATGTTATAAGGTTATAACAATGCCGTACAATAAGACTATTTCAATACTTCTATGAAAGAAATGAGGCAAAATCATTGATATATTAAAAGGAGGAAGATACGTTACGCGCTAACATTGCAATCAAAAAACCTGGACTCTGTCATCACGGTCGCACACCTACAGTCACTGATAGACAAGGACAGAGTTATGAGCCGGCGCTGTCGTGCGAGCGAAATCGCATTAGCCGCCGAACGTTGCCGAATGTTTACTCGGTACTCGTCGCGTTCTCGCAACTCGCGCATTATGTGCGTATCGTGTCTCTCACGCATGTTTGTAAGATCGATCTCGCTCTCACAAACATGGCGAAGCAAACATTAAATATTATTGTAATTTTCAACAAATTAACATTTTTGGCTGTAATCCCTATATAATGTAGTGGTAAGTAATCCCATGTGTCTTATTTTTCTTCCTTGTATTATTGAAACACTGTTTAGCTGCACAAGAAGTCATTTTGATGCGTATTTATCAAAAAAACTGAAATTATTGAGGTGTGTGATCATAACGACGTTCCATGCGCAACTGACTGAGTGCCAATGCCAACTACGGGCAATCACTTAGTTGAGTAGGACCAGGCGCTGTGACTGAGTAACGTATCTACCGCTTTTAAATACATCAATGGGCAAAATGTTGAAATTCACCACTCCTAATAGTCTCGTAAGCTCCTGTTGATTTACGGGCTCGGACGTCAGGTAGGAAGTAATTAATAGTATAAAATGACTCACAACAAAAAAACATAATTTCTGCCTTAAACTCAAAAAGTTATGTTACCTACCCACCCTAGTTTTCCATTTAAAGTGGTCGCCTTAATAACAACACAAACAATTATATGCAATAATATTTATTGATAAAATTAACCAATTATACAACGTGTTTTAAGTAATTTCCTATAGGGTTATTAGTTGTAAGAATTACGTCTTCTAATATTTTTAATATACTTCCCTTTGTTTTGACAGTTACCTCGGGATAACTTTCTTCTAACGTACCTTCTAGAACTGTGGTATCTAAAAAACCTATTGTTATTTTTGCGTTCCTAAAATTCAACTGATCTTCTCCTTTCTTAAAGTTGTCAATATACATTTCATCCAAGTAATTTCTTATTTCAAGCTTATCCTTTTTTAGACTTTCTTCTAAGTTTCTGAATTCATTTGACTGTTTACTTGGTGTGTAAGGCTGTTTTGTAGCTATATATGGTTCGCTTAAAATATAGTTATTTGCTGAGTTTTCATTCTTGACGGTTTCAATTTTTGCAATATCATCAACATTTTCCGAATTCTCACGTCGATTTGGAAAAATACAAGGGATTTTGATACCGTACCTTGCAAAAAGATCTTCCACCCATATACTGTAACATATGACGAGAGTAATGACTAGGACCATTATTATGAATATAATGCAGCCGCAACTGGTACTCCTAATGTAGCACGGCTGTGAACACGAGTTGCACATGCAGTTTTTTGAACAGCAGTAAGCCAAGCATAGCGGTATCATAGTGATAGCGTGGATACTCGACATTACCCAATTGTGCACAGAAAGAATTGTTGTGCGAATTAAATCTTCGACAGCATAGAGCACGGTCATCAAAATGCGTACAACTGTCTGCAGAGCGAAAAATATCGGCAGGAATATCAACGTGTACAGACACATGTTTACAGACGGCAGAAGACCCACAACACAAAATTTATTTACCTACACTGGATATTTATGTAGATTAGGTTAAATATTTAACATCCCATTATGAAACCCTAAGTAAATGATTTATTTTTATGATTTTATTTAATTTTATTATTATTCGCCGCCAATTTCCAGACTGAAGTTGTCAACTTGGCAAGCCAAGACACAGATGATATTATAATAAAGAAGATCCAATAACTACTAGCCTCCATGCTAGCTAGTCATTGAAGTTGAAGAGAAACGCTTGAGAAACGCTCCACTTGTTTAAGTGTAGCGTTCTAGGTAAGGAGCTTTAATTCAATCTTTTGTATATTGAGGCAAGTGTAATCTTATTTACTTAAGAGTAATTATTTATTTTACCTAGCTTAAACAACAAATTAGAGCCATAGCGATAGGGTTCCTAATCTCCGACAGTACTTTTTATGTTAGGTAATTAATATCATATATCATTGCAATATTGAAGTCCTGCAGTGGTCTGGCCGCTCGGGAGTGAACAAGTTGGGTTTCGCCGATAGTTCGAATCGCACCTGGATGAGCTGAATGGCGCGTAAAAAGAGAGGCCTATTCCCAACAGTGGGAAGTGGTGACACAATGACTGTGGATGAGGACTACTCTGGTGTTAGGTATTTAGGACTATACTATATGTATAAGATTCAAGCGGCGGGCGGCGCGCGGCGTTACGGTACCCAGTTACGGCCACGGACTTTCGCCTCTGGTGGCTTATTAAAAATATTATAGAAGCAGCTATAAGTTTATAATTAAGCAAAATGTATATATTGACCGACTAAATTCTACTACTAGATATTTATGAGGAAAGGGAACCACGCAGTCAAAACCAGCTGTGTATGTGTAGAATATCGTAATTTACTTATACAAAAATACCGAAAACATTCGGATAAATTCTACAAATACGTGAGAGAGTTTCTCTAAAGTATATCATGTGTTAAGGTAGGCCTAGTCCGCCAGCCGCGCCGCCGCCGCGCCGCATCGCCACCGCCGCGAGCCAGCTCCGCGCCGGGCCGTGCCATGTCCCGCCACCACCGCCACTCAGAGCGACGAGCTTCTATCCCAGCGCTAAGTACTGAAATACACAGCATAAGTGTTTGAATGCTTCATAATACCGGTATCTAAACAAACTCGAAACCTTTTTCTCTTTCATTCGAAACCGATAACTCAAATTACCTTACAAATCTATAAGACATAGTATTCAATTCTTAGGTAAAAACAGAAATAATGCAAGATAAACGTTTGGACACATTTAATTTCATGCTACATAATAAAGTATAGTTGTCCATTTGTTATTTCGTAGCAATCGAGTAGGTTCTACCGTGGTTTTTGTAGGTCTGGGCTTGTTGTAATCCTCATTAACATCGTAATTATTGTTATTATTGTTGTCTGCTGATTTTTCTTGGATATAAGCATTGCTGGTGGAGTCTATATCTATCATTGCCAAAGTAGTTTCGTAGGTGGTGGTCGAGGTCTCACTATCATTCCTAGAGCACTCAGTAATGTCGCCAGGAGTGGGCACGAACCTCGTGTGGGCCAAAGGTTTGGCTTTAGCGTATCCCAAGCTGTAGAATATTTTGTCGAGGACTCCGGTCGCTCTGAATATGAAGAAGATAATGACGATAGCGATGAAGGACATCAGGCAGTCGCAGGTGCCGCCTCTGTTGACGGGGCAGGGTCCGCCGCCGCCGCACATGAAGCACTTGAGCCTCGCCGTCAAAAGGAACACTATACAAATAGGTATCAGCGATATCATTTGCAACAAGAACGATATGAAGTTGTAAAATGTTTGCAGGAACATTCTAATGACGTTCTCTATCATGAGGATGACGGTCATAAAGACCCTCACTAACATTTGTATGCCACATATTGCGGTTTGTAAAAGCGCGTGCGCCGTTCGACACATGGCTTGGCGTGGACGTGTATCTGAAAAGGACAACAGTTCAAATAAATATTGTTCAGGTCTAACATTAAAATATAATAATGTAGAATACAAAGACCTGTTTGGACAGCCACAATAAGAAGCCAGTACTAGCCCAAATTAAAATAATTCAGTACTGGAATGCTAAGAGCCAAGTCTTTAATGTTTTTTATGTACTAGACTACTAACATAATTACTTTTATTACCTTATTGTTAGTTTGCCACAAAAACCTCTTTTTCTGGTTAGTTTCATCGGTTCGACATGAATGTAGTCCGTAAAAATGTAAATATATAAAATAAAATAAAAAATATATAAAAATAAATGTTTATCAAAATCACGTCGAGATAGCAAAAAAATATCTCTTCCAAGTAGTTGTCATACTCGGGCTGACAGAAGTTTTATTTTTAAATAATCTTCTTTTAAGGTTTTACTGAATTTGAGCCATTATTTAGACGGCAGATATATTTAGACCTCTTTTGTCTTATAATCTTAAGAACCATGGAAAGATTGAATTTTTAAAATACCTATTAGTGATAACGTGAAAATGTAAGGACACAAGTTTTCAGCAGGGATTATGCGATATTCAGCATTGCATAGCAAACTAGGTAGTTAGCATTAGCAAATAAGCGAGGCTAGCTAGTCCAGGTTGAATATCGCGTAATGTAATAAGTGATTTAAGCTCCAAAACTTCAACTAAACAGTCCTCAAATGCAAAGGTTTAAATGCAATAATAATATAATTAAATAAATAAATGCGGACAACATCACATACATTGCTCTGAACCCAAAGTAGCTAAAGCACTTGTGTTATGGAATTCAGAAACAACGAAGGTACCACAAACACACAGACCAGAGGTAATGTAGAAAAGTTGGTTTCTACATTGACCCGTCCGGGGATCGAACCCGAGATCTCAGAGCTAGCGACACCTTGAAACCGGTGCGTACGCCACTCAACCACGGAGGCCGTCAACGGTCAAACATAGTATAGTGTAAGTACCTTCACCCTTGACCTTGATGCGGTCAAGTGTCCAGAGCCTGAAGGGATGATCCTCAGAGCCATAGAGCAAAGTAATATTTAAAGAAAAGGTCCAAAGTTCAAACGCTATACCTAGGCTTTTCTAACGATTACACATGAAACGAATCGTGGATTGGATATATAATAGTAGGGTAGATACATGGGTGGTGTTATATTCAACCGATTTATTTAAACTGGTTAATTATACTTGTCTGCCTTTGCTTCATATTTTATTTTTCGTCTTGAAAAAAAGGCCAGGTCCAAAGTACCCTAAACTCTAAACCGAAGAGCATGTATGAAGGGAATAATGAAAGTGAACGAAGCAAAACAAGTGTGTCAGGATCGTAGCAAGTGGAAACGAGTGGTCTCTGCCTACCGCTTCGGGAAAGAGGCGTTATTATATGTATGTATATCATAAGTAGGTTTGCTTTAATAAATAAACACACAATTTAAATTTATTTTTTATTAAAGTTATAGTCAACTAATTGTATAATACTTAACAAATTATATGTACATTATATCTAAAACCACACGTAGGTACTAGTACTAGAGAATATACTTAGCTATTGTATATTCATAAGTAGTTAGGTAGATGGGTATATAATGAGCACATTTGCTTGTTTCATTCTTGTTTTCGGGTTTTCTTGAAGACTGCGACAGCTCTTGTTTCTTTTATAATAACTAAGATTGGTTTGATGGTTGATTGATTCATAGGATTGGTCAACTCAGCGGTAAATAGATATTATGGTGTTGTACCGAAGATCCAAAGATCAAACTTAAAGCAGGTTGAGCTCTCTTTATCGTTTAGTTTATAAACACTTATAACCGTAGATTCAAGTCTTAGGTAATTGCCTTACGATTCCTTCTTCGTTTCTGTTTTCGAATATCCCATATTAGCAAAAAGTTTATCGAGCATTCCATTTGATTTCATTACGAAGTAAAGTATTGCTAGGACTATAATGGTCATGATACAATCAGAGCTCCCACTTCTAGGTGTGGGGCAGCCGCCGCCGCCACCGCATAACAGACACTTTAATTTCGAAGTGATTAAGAAGACAAGACAGACTGGTAGAAGTGATATCATCTGAAGAAGGATCGAACAGATGTTGTAAAACGACTGCAGGAACAATTTAAGGAGGTTTTCTATCATCATTAGGATTATCATGACGATCCTTACCATCATTTGTGCCCCACATATTGATGTTTGTACTAAAGCGTCCAATGTGCGACACATGGTTGTTTATCTGTAATTTCAGTTGTTTTGTTAATATCGAGCTAATAAGTAAATAAATACCTTTGTAATAATATTATATCCTCTTATACTGTTGTTAAATACCACGTCAAGAAATGCTGAAGAGGTGTTTGTTATTGTTATTTTAAATTAAATTCACACTACGCCTGAAAGTGGAATTTTTAACTTATGATTTTCAACACGCAACAAAAACGGGAACTCATTTGTCCATTTTGATAAAATAATAGAAAGCAGTGTGTTATATTCATAAATATTCAGATAGGTTATGTTGCAGATTTTTATATCAAAACAGAAATAACGTTTTTTTGTAACTGTCAAAACAGGTTGAGGATTCATGTTTAATGGTATAAGAGCATAGACGACTTTAAAAAAAAATACCTATTGGCGTTGCTTGTAATCATTCCAAGATCATTCCTCTCAGATTAGCGCTAACAATTTTATTTTTCAATGAAAGAAGATAGTTGCTATTGTATTCAACTACGTTTCTGGCACACTTCTAATTTAGTAATTAGAAAATGAAGCAAATTGTAATATGGCAAAGTAATATTGTAGACCCACTAGCTAGCTAGGCTTTCTCTTGTAGAGATAATAAAAAAAACTTATATTGTAAGTAAAATTCCTACCTCTAGCAGGCTAAATCAATAAATAGATAGCTTATCTATTTATTGATTTATAATAAAGCTTAAAAGGCAAAGGGACGAGCTTTCTTCTAACGCAATCTTTTTGGAACATTACAATATGTTTTCATTAATAAAACACCCCATAAATTAGAATTATAATTTAATGAAATCAACATAAATATCATACCACACGATAATAATTTCCGAAACAAAATATAATATCTACTATATTAAATTAACGTTAGGAATACATGTGCACATGAAGCCGGCCATCTTTTGAAAATGGCCGTTCCAGAATTGGTGCTAAGTTAGAAGCAACGCAAGAACCATTGAAAGTACGAAACCCTATGTAAAAATAAAACCAATTTATATGAAAATAATATTATTAAAAAGATCAAGAATATGAATAACAAGAAAAGTCACGAGTGAAAAGCTCTCAAAAAAGAATTGCTTTTATTGTGCTGGTCACACATATTCCATGGACGGACAAGCTAACATACATAACATAGTAATAGCGTCAATTTTCTAGGCACAAGAGCTAACCTCTTAATTTGAGAAAGTTCATATAAAAATAACTAGGCACATCCAAAACGTTAAATTCAATACTGGCAACATTATAATTTTTAATTCGAAATATGAATGGTGCAAGAATCTGCAACATAAATGAGTCTAAAGTCTAAAGATGTATAGCGTCAAAAGCTTGCTCTGATGTGAAGCAGTGTTCGTACTTTCATAGAGGCGGGTTTAATAAGGTAACATTTAAAGCTTGTAACTTTGTCGCATCATCAGATCGAAGTAACAGTCGTTGTCGATCGACACGCTGATGCCACTGTAGTAGTTCATGAACTCTTCCAGAGTTACCTGCAAACAAGAAGTATTTAATTGATGTATCTCGGATTTTTTAAATGAATATTCATACAATTTATAAAGTCTTCCTTTTTATAGTAACTAGTACCTTAACAAATGCGATTTTAGACATTGAATATTAAAATTAATATGCAGAAATTCCATTTCATCATAATAATAGAAAGGTACATGCGATAACATAGGGACTTAATCCGTTATTGGTCATACTAGATGAAGCCAAATCATGTGGCTACCAAAACGATGCCGCTTATTGGTAGATAAGTCTCATTTCCATGCACAGCCTTCCATAAATAACGGTTCAAATAATTTTTTCAATAAGTAGCTTCAATATTTTACAATGCTAGCATAGTATTGTAACGTCAACTTACTTTGCCGTCCACAGAGCCCTCGGACTCAAAGTTGGCCAGGAACTTGTTCAGAATGAGATCACCGGTTTCCTCGCCACTCATGTACCTGCAAACAAATTTACATATGAATATTTATTACTTCTACGTGTTTTATATTCTTAGAAAGTTTCATTGACAATAAAACTCGAAATTAGAGATTTTTAGAGGGTTTTAAAAGGAATCGGATTGTTGTAAATAATTCTTGACTCGAGGGGTTTTTTCAAACATAAAATTTAACAAACAGAATGTAGATCACACATTTTTTTCCCAACATAGTATTAGGGATATATGAAACCACAGCATGTTGCACTCCTGCTGGCGGTTGGCCCTTGACTTTGCCATTCGTGAAAATTATGTTATTGCTTTATTGCCAGCTTCACACTTTTTATATGCCTCTGGCATATCACATACAAAAATCAAGATATAAGAATCTTGGCAAATCAAAAAGATAATGCTTCATTAGCCTATATAGGATCCCACTGCGGGGCAAAGGAAAAATGCTTGATTGCTATAAAAATACGTTCGTTACCTGGGATGTGCAGTGAGTGAGTACATTCCCCTGATGTCCTCGACAGTGATGATGCCGTCGCCGGTCTTGTCGAGCTTCCTGAACGCCTGCTCCACGATAGCGCGCCGCGAGTCCGACATGGGGGGCTGTGGAATTGGTGAAACAGTTAAAATCGGTCAAGGATTTTAAAGCTCATCGAGAAAAACAGACAAACTAAGAAAATGAATGGTTTTCTTTATAATTTTAGTAGTATAGATATGGAAAATACAAATATATGAATACTATACATTACATATTAAAATACATAAATACGGGCTCGCCCTTGGCACAGGTGCTATGCACTATGATATACTTACAAGAGGAAGGTCTGTTTGTATAATACGTAATTTAATTATACATTAAACCTTCCTCCTGAATCCTTATCTATTGCTGAAAATTGCAATTAAATCCATATATTTGCAAATACATTAAAATAATTTTAAAAATGTATACTCACACGAATATGAACAAGGAACTCATCGAGGCTGATGGACCCGCTCCTGTCGCTGTCAAATCTATCAAACAGTTCCATAGCTTCCTGAAAACATTAACATTTCACTTGAGATAACTCCTTAGATCATTACTTAAACATATATTATAATTTATCTGTAATATATCATTTATCTATAATATGTATTTATTTAGAAATATATAAGTATGTTTATCAGTTATCTGGTTACCATAACACAAACTCTGCTTAGCTTGGGATCAGATACCCGTGTGTCAGTTGTCCCGGAATATTATAATTATATTTTCTTTATTTTTCAATAAACATATAAAATACATTTTTAAATATATACAAAAAACAATATATATATACATTTAAAAATATAAAATATAGTGTCCAACCGGCCTCGGGACAGGGTCCAAGCTGCCGGTGGTTAGGACTCCAGAGAGAGGAACCTCCTCACAATACGCGCCGTGTCGAGAAGTACCGCTTTCTGAATCAAACCCTTGACCCAGGCGCCTAGCGAGAGCCTCTTAAGGTGTTGGTCGAGGCTCTTGGCTATTATGCCGTTGGCTGTAACGACTATCGGGACAATGATTGCTGAGTCCACCTCCCACATGTCGACAACCTCGTGCGCTAAATCCAAATATTTTAATTGTTTTTCTTTTTCAGCTTTCACGAGGTTCTCGTCATGAGGGATAGTGATATCAACAATGATTGCCCGGCGCTCCGATCGATCTATCACCACTATATCAGGCTTATTTGCTACAATAGTCCTGTCAGTGATGATAGATCGGTCCCAGTACAGTGTGACACGACCATTTTCGAGAACTGGGTCGGGCACATACCTGTAGTAAGGCACCTCGGATTCCACAAGTTTGTATCTCAAAGCAAGCTGCTGGTGGATAATCCTGGCTACTTGGTTATGCCTGTGCAAGTATTCGCCGTTAGCAAGACGAGAACAACCCGAAATAATATGTCTTAAGGACTCACCGGGACAGTGACATGCCCGACATATGTCAACTGTACCGTCCTTTATGATATATTTCCGGTAGTTATTCGTCATGATAACTTCGTCCATAATTGCACATACAAACCCTTCGGTTTCTCCAAAAAGATCACCGAAGCGTAGCCAGGCTACGGACGCTAAGAAATCTACATCTGACCCATGAAGGGTCCGGTAGTAGCGCCCGTGGAGCTCCTTGCTTTGCCATACATTCTCGCGGTCCTTGACGCTCAGTACGACAGGTTTGTGCCAGTTCTCTTTGCCTAAGGAGAGCGGTGTGAAGCCCTTATCCACTACCACCACATCTCGATGCATCCCCACGTCGGCTTGGAGAAAATACTCCCTGAGGTTATATACCTCGCGATTATGGAGGGTCTTAGCATTTAGAAAGCCTCGACCCCCACACTTCCGCGGGATATATAACCTCATTACTGAAGAGCGTGGGTGATGCATTCGATTTGCGGTTAGTAGTGTTCGGACTCTCCTATCCAAGGCGTCTAACTCAGTCTGAGTCCACTTGAGTACACCAAAGGAGTACATCAACACTGGCATGACCCAACCATTAAAGGCACGCACCTTGTTGCCGCCTGACAAAACACTTCTTAGTACTTTGTTCAAGCGGCCAAAGAAACGTGCCTGTAATGATTGTTTCACGTCAGCAGCGTTGATGCCTAACGCCTCTGACATACCCAAGTATTTGTAGGTCTCCGTTGCGGAGAGCGACCTTAGGTTTATGGAATCCGAGAGCTGTATACCCTGGGATTCCACAATCCCACCTCGCTTTACATGCATGACCGCACATTTGTCAACACCGAATTCCATGCTGATGGAATTACTGAAGCCTTCAGTGATCTTTAGTAACTTCATCAGCTGCAATTCGCCGGTGGCAAAGAGCTTAAGGTCATCCATGTATAGCAAGTGGGAGATTACCCGGCTCCCTCTCCTCAACGAATAGCCCAGCCCCGAATTCTCAAGCAAAGTGCTTAGAGGATTCAAGGCCAAGCAGAACCACAGGGGACTCAGACTGTCGCCCTGGAATATTCCCCGCTCAATCCTAATTGGTTCCCCACCCTGTTGGATATCCCGACATCCTGGATAGTGAAGAACTGTACTCCATTGTCCCATACATGACATCAAGAAGGCGCGTAGAGTTGTATTAATTTTATACAACTCCAGCACCCTCATGAGCCATGTATGCGGCACCGAATCGTAGGCCTTCTTATAGTCTATCCAGCATGTCGACAGATCTTTTTTAGAGCGGCGAACCTGTTGGCAAATAGCCGTGTCAATAAGGAGTAGCTCCTTAGGGCCACGGGATCCACTCCTACATCCATTCTGAGAAGCAGACATAATAGAAAAGCTAACGACATGCTCGTTAATTTTTGCTCTCAGAATGGACGTGAGGAGCTTATAGACCGTTGGTAAACAAGTGATTGGTCTATAGTTCTTTGGATCCGTAGCACTACCTGTTTTATGGAGCAGATGGGTAGATCCTGTAGTCAAGAACTGTGGGAGCGAAGCCGATTCCACAGCAGACTGAAATTGAGAAGCCAAGCAACTATGTGAACTCGGAAGCCATTTTAACCAAAAATTTTGCAGTCCGTCCGGCCCCGGTGTTTTCCAATTTACCATCGGACGGACTGCATTGGCTACGTCTTGGGGGCTGATGGTAATTGCCCCCATCTCTTGTATAGGTTCACATACTTGCTCAACCTCTCGCATCCAGTCGCCTTCGGAATGGCTGACAGGTACCGACCAGATGCTGCGCCAAAACGAATTTGTGGCATCACCATCTGGCAGGCACCCGCCATCCATGGCTGACACCGGCCGCTCCCACGCTCTATGTACCCATCTTTGATCTTTTTGGAACATGCGATTCAGGTGAAATCGTTCCACCCGCCGTTTATAGCGTCGAATACGGCTTGCCCATGCATACACTCTTTGCTTAAACAGGTCGATGCGCTCTGTAACGCGGGCAGAATATTCACTGGGACTAATATCAGTCCCAGCAAAAGTACGCCTTACAAAGCGCATCACGCGTGGTCGCGAATTTCCCTGTTTAAAAGCAATTAGTTTTGCAAACTGTGTTATAATTATATTATTATTATCATATTTTGTGATGAAATTATAAGACGAGATGAAAAATGAGGGCACTAAAAATGTACCTACTCTGTTTGCTTGGGGATATCACCTATGTACGTATTTACGTTAGTTGGGTATTTATATTTTAGTAAGAAATAGTCACCTCATGGCTAAGATCCACTCCAGTCTCCCTAATGCCATGGTAGAACTCATCTCGATTCAGCTGCTTGCTGCCATCGTCGTCCATTCGACGGAAGATCCTGGAATTATACATACAAAAATAAATAAATTTGAATAACGATTTGAGACGACACCTACATTGCTCTGAACCCAAAGCGAGTGACTAAAATTTTACACAGAAGGGACATCTATAGATAAAAAGTTACACAATCATAACATTATTAACATTTGTAAGTAGTTGTCGCAGTTGTGACGTACTAGTCTTTAAATGAAAGTGGACAGGGAATACCAATAAGGATATTATAATACCATACTGGTTTATCCAAACTAATATTATAAATGCGAAAGTAACTCTGTCTGTTTGTCTGTCTGTCTTTCTGTCTGTCTGTCTGTCTTTCTGTCTGTCTGTCTGTCTGTCTGTCTGTCTTTGCTTCACGCCTAAACTACTGAACCGATTTGTGTGAAATTTGGTACAGACATAGTTTGGAACTTGAGAAAGGACATAGGATAGTTTTTATTACAAAAAATAAAATAAAAAATAAAATTTATTCCGGACATACAGCGCCATCTATTGGTCAAGCGTCGGCATCAATTCAGTACTGAAAATTCTTCGGAAAAATGTAAATAAATAGTAAAAAGGTATGAAAATATAATATAATACAACTTTTAGTACAAAGAAAATGCTCTAACGGAGTATAGATAATTCTATTAGTACTATATGTCGAGTTGGTGATCGCGCAATGGTGTCGATCGTTACACGAGTTCGGTTCATGTTAATTTTTTAATTCATCGGAAAAAAGTAAATAAATAGTAAAAAGGTATGAAAAAAATAATATCAATATAATAAAACTTTTAGTACAAAGAAAATGCCCGAACGGTAATTTTATTTCAAACGCAGAGCTCATTATGTTGATTTTTGAAGAGTTCCCTAGAATATCTTCCACATTTCATTTTTGAAGAGATCCCGCGAGATCGGGAACTATGTAGGTAAAACCAAAAATCTGCCGGAAGTCACTATTCCACGCGAACGAAGTCGCGGGCAAAAGCTAGTTAATAAATAAACGAAGCCTTCTATTTACATGGTCTTAAAATTAAACAGAAGGACATTTCATAACATAACATCGTGGGAAGCAGTATCCTATAAAACAACTAGTGACCCGCCCTGGCTTCGCACGGGTACCACAGCATCTTCGGCGGCGTTGGCGTGCTTCAGTATTTTAACCTGCGAGTTACTTTTAAACTTGGAATATCTGCAAACTTGCGATATTAAAATAATGTCCCTTCTTCTTATCGAGTCGATCAATGGCAGTTAAATTTTTCCCGACCAGTATTCAGCCACGCACACGGCATTGTCCGTCGCCTCATACAGGTCCGCGCGTGTGCAGGTGGCAGGGCACGCTGGGCAACTCATTAAGTGAGCCATGGTTTGAGGAAGGATGCCACACTCACACGGCTCAGGTGTGCTGTAACCCCACCGGCACATATTTTCATTACACCGGCCGACTTGGGTCCGGAGTCTATTTAAAGACTTCCACGTCGGCCAGGGTAAACTGTGGCCGGGAGGAAGTTTTTCGGCTATTGGGATGGGTGGCATGGTTGGGTACCTACTTTCCCATAGGTCGACTCTAGTCTTACGAGGATCGGCTCGCAATGGGAGAATGTCTTTCACCAAGCTATGTCGACTTTTGAGCCTCTGCGGTACCGGAGCGTATTGGTGCATTGGGTGTCGTGGATCGGTTTCCATTTTCGCCTTCTCAATGGAGCTAGCTACATGTCTGCGGACATCTGGAGGTGCAATGCCGGCTAGTAGATACAGCAAACTAACAGGGGTTGGTTTTAGACAGCCTGTAATTATCCGGCATGTGTCGTTTAGTGCTGTATCCACCAGATTTGTGTCCCTAAGGCTAAGAACTCACGGAGCGATTTTCACCCGCGTCCGCCGCGGTGGCGGAACTGCGGTTTTATTTCCAAACTCACGAGACCGGTTATTTGCGCGGTTACACAGCCGTCGCGGTTGAGATTATCGCCCGCAAACGTGGCGGGCGATGATCGCAAGACGCAAGACGGGCAGTTAACGATCAGCCAATCGACCGCAGAGCGCGCGGGCGCAACCCGCCGAGGCTGCGGGTGACTGCGGCCCGCGCGATTCTACTAGTTGCCCGCCGTTGCAGCGGGACCCGCAAACAAACGCGCAGACTGCGGGCGTAAAACGCGTCGTGAAATGTGCTTTAATTTTTTACATGTATATCTGCACTCTACAGAAGCTGCGGGCCCGCAACCGCGGTGAAAATCGCTCCGTGAGTTCTTAGCCTAAGTATGTCTATGTTTGCGTGGGTGTGCGCGTGTGTACGAGCGCGTGTGTGTATATGCGTATGTGTGCCAACGTGTGTCTATGTGTGCATATAAGGGTATGTGCATGTGTGTGTTTGTATGACTGGTTGTGTGTATATGTGTGTATGCATGGGTTTGTGCGTACCGTCCAAGGCCGAGGATGCCGGAAGCCCCGCGCGCGAGGCACAGCAGGCGCAGCTTCTCCAGCGGGTCGGTGGTGGAGGTGAGCGCGCGAGCAGACTTCTGCATGAGCTCCTCCTCCTGGCGCGACGTCGCCGACTGCGGTCTGTGCCATGCTACTGCAAGGTAACAAACAGACATTCGATCAAGTAAATATACAAAAACGAGGTAGATAATATGTGAACTATGGTCCAAAAATAAGGCATTACAATTCGGGCAGTTGGGTGAAATTTCGTTTATGTATATCAGTTTCCTCCTCTGACCTGTTTTTAACCACTCACAATGACAGTTTTTTTTTTAAACCTAATGCAGTATTGCTTTGCCCCACACATATAAAACTCCACCGTGTTCGGTATACCTACAACAAGTCTTACACACAAAAAAAGCTTTTTCTACGAAGGGTGCATACACTTCAGTTTTGTACAAAACCGCTGCTATACAATGGTTGAGCTTGATTCAGATCATCTAATATTTTTTTAGGACAAGCAAAGCTCATGATTGGTTAAACTGCTGCTTATCACCAATAGCAAACTAACGAAACATCGGTATTAAGTTGGTGCGTAGTATTTTCCCAAATGACGGCCACAGCGCGGTGACAACTACAAAAACTTACTAATAACTTAAAAGTTAATGTCCCAATTCGCTAATGTTTGAGGATACGCAAGTGAGGCGCGCCCTATACAGTTAACCTAATATTCCGCCCATCCTAATGGCCTCTTTACAACCCAACAAAAGCCGTTTCCTATTTAATGTGACAATTAACTTACGCCGACACGACAAAACCTACATGAACATTGTTCTAGTTACGAGGGACAGTGACGTGTCTCTGTATAAGAATGTAATAAAATTCCGAGAAAGCTGCGACAATCTGGGATGAAATGTATCCGTAAGAGACAACAACATAAGAGTTGTTTTGTTTCGTTTGTTTGCCCCTCGGAGATTCGCAGCGGTGTCGGGTGGTGCTAGTTGCTATGCAGTACGCAGTTATATCTGCTAGGTCAGTTACCTCGGTTAGCGCACAGAATATGTAATAAACATTTCATTATTGAATTTTTTTGAGTAAATCCTAATTACGGATATAGACGCGCGTGGCAGAAGAAGTTACAAAATACGCAGAATTGTCTAAGAAGAAAGAGGGGCAAGACTTCGGCGACTAGATGTTCGTTTTTTTTTTTACTAGAATATCTATTTAAATAAAATAAAAAAAATAATAATATAATAACAATAATCTGACGACCTCCGTGGTCGAGTGGCGTACGCACCGGTTTCAAGGTGTCGCTAGCTCTGAGGTCCCGGGTTCGATCCCCGGACGGGTCAATGTAGAAACCAACTTTTCTTTGTCCCGGGTCTGGGTGTTTGTGGTACCTTCGTTGTTTCTGAATTCCATAACACAAGTGCTTTAGCTACTTACTTTGGGTTCAGAGCAATGTATGTAATGTTGTCCGCATTTATTTATTTATTTAAAATAATAATCCAGCCAATAAACGTCCCACTGCTGGGCACAGGCCTCTTCCCATATAGAGAAGGCACGAGCATTGATCACCACGCTTGCTCTCTGCGGATTGGCGATTTCAGATCCTAAATTTTAGAATCCAGGTTTCCTCACGATGTTTTCCTTCACCGTTTGTCAGAAGTGTTTTAGAATAATTAAGAAAGTACAAGTAAAAAAAAATAGAGTTTGAAAAAAGATCTTGTTAATTGACGAAAACTTTTGTAATGACATAAGTTTTACGAAAAGGCGTACCTAGGTGTTCAATAAAATATCAAGAGAAACTGAACTAAAACATCTTCTATTCACGTCAATTACCGTTTAGTGAAACGTTATGATCCAATTCTCAAAAGCAGGGGAATTAACACGCAACCACTATCACGCGATAAACCCCCAAAAACTGTTCCTTGACCTACATTAATATCCGGTTAAATCCGGTTTGTATTATCAAGAGATTTATCAATAAACATGTGGTGGTATTATGACTATGGTAATCGTAACTAGAACCTATTATGTAATGGCCAGTGGGTTTTATTAACAAACCAATATAACGCCCACATTGATTTCTTTTCTTTTCGTTTTAAATTATTTCATTACATTACTTTCTCGGAATTAAGGAAAAAACTGGCCAAGTGCGAGTCGGACTCGCGCACGAAGGGTTCCGTACCACCGTCGTATGAGAGCCCCCCTTAAATATTCATTTTATGTGGTTTTTAGTATTTGTTGTTATAGCGGCAACGGAAATACATCATTTGTGAAAATTTCAGCTTTCTAGCTATCACGGTTTATGAGATACAGCCTGGAGACAGACAGACGGACAGACAGACAGCGGAGTCTTAATAATAGGGTCCCGTTTTACCCTTTAAAGGTACGGAACCCTAAAAAAGGGTGCTTACAATTAGAATAGGGTGCACACTTAATATTTACCCTATAATGTAAAAACGGAAACCGCATTGTGTGACACATTATGTGACGGCACGTTGTGAGAATCGCATTTTCTTTATGATTTTAGAATAAAGATTTTTTTTATATTATTTAACAAATTAGGCGAAAATGTATTATCACCACATTTTATCAATTGTACGGAATCCTCTTCGCAGGAGTTTAACTCGTACTTGTCCGATTTTACAAAAGGTAAAATGTACGTTCAGTATTATCTAAAACTGAACCTGAGTCGTTGTCCTGTTAATCTATTCAAAAATAAATATGAAATCGACATTTACCTCGAATACCACCCTACTCGTTACCAGTTAATCATATTTAGTCGGCTAAATAGATACGTCGTGTATCGACTTAGGACAATCTGCTGGGCTATCTAGCTATGGGATTTAGTGGGCAAGCTAGTATTGTATATACCTATTTAGTACCTAGCTCCTCGAATTGTGGGTGTAAGGCCCACCTCTCACTCCTGCGTACTTAAGCGAGGGAAGCGTGGGAAAATGCGTCTGTCTCCTTCTTGGCCCGTTAGCTGATCGGGAGTTAGTGCTCTCTCCACGCGCAGGCCCGACCTTCAGGCGGTCGTAGGTCGACTAATGAATATCTTATATTATGTACCTATCATTAGTAGGTAATTATACATAGGTATGTATTAAGTTTATAATTTTAATTATGCAGACTCTTGACCTTATTTAGTACCTACCTACTATGTAATCTGTGCCTACGAAGTAGTACGAAGTTCGTAGTACGAACAGACCAACACACACATAGGTGACACAGCTACATGTATTGTCTGCACAGGTATTGATTGAATGCTGTTTGTTGTTATTTACAGCCTAACGTGTTATCGTTAAGAATGATTGCTTCTTTTGAGCATAGTTCTCTCTGCTATTGAAAACTTTATGAACAGAACATACTTAAGTGCTTGATACACTAATCTACATTATGAGCTATAGATAGATAGGCGCCTGTTAAGTAACTACGCAGATACCAAGCTACTCCTATTTTATTACTTTACACTTCATAATGAATGTACTTAAATATAATGAATGTTAAGTTTAATAGCTATTCATTCATCATATCATCATTATTTAATTAATAAGGTTATTCATTGAGTAAGTAGTTCCGTTTCAATTGAAGTCGTAATAATTCCGGAAACTTCCTTCAAAACAATACTTTCTTTCCAGGTAGGGATAAGGGAGGTATGAGATAAGGTACAAAATAACAAATGTTATATAAAGGTGCAAGCGTGGGTAAATAGTTAAATACGCAGGTAGTAAGCAAAGTAGTACATTCGACTGCAAATCCATAGTTTAGTATCATTATTATTCTAAATACAATAGTGGCAATAGCTATACTTTGTGACATAGAGGTAAAGTTCATTTTTGTATTTCGTTTAAATACTGCCGACTGGGAAGTGGGGTGCGGTCGGTAGAAAGTACTATTGTTCTAGTAACGGTTCCGTGTTAAAAAAAAACTTGTTCAACCTACAATTACTACGCTTATTCCCGCATGACACATTACACATTTACTTTATTATTTTGTGTCATACCGGTTGCCAAGGAAGGGCCAACGGCAACTGTCGAATTTGAAGCAATCGATAACAGCCGGCACAATGTTTCATTAATAATTAAAGTAACCTAACACAATTACGGAAAGTAAGTGGACAACAGATGTTGAACTTCAAATACATAAATAATGCTATAAGTTAAATTACAATGCTTGTTATTGTTTCCATATTCATGCGTCATTAACTTAACCTAAAAATTTTAGCTTTGCGGTTTGAAAGTATTTACGGTTTCATTACTGTTATCTACAAAACAACAGCTGGTCTATATAAATAGCTGTACATGTATATCACGATTATGGGTATAGATAACGTTTTATAAAGGTCTTGTAATTGACAAACAAATTAAGCCGGTCGGACATCTTTTATTTACTACAGTTACTAATCTAGATTAGAAACATCAAGTTTCCACTCTAGATGATTCTAATCGCCATAAAACCGGTAAATAAATAAAACAAAAATTGAATTATTATTAGCTTACTGTTTGATGAAGTTTTCAGTTTTCCCAAATACATTTTGTTTAGCAGTACCTAAACAATTAGTCACAGTTTACACACAATTCACAATCACAACACACGCGATCAGAATTTCAGATTCCTTCACTCAACATTTTTTTTTATTCGAAGCAATGGCGATTGTGCGCTGCGTCTTGAAGCCTTCGACTGTTTGTACCGACTGCGGCGCCGCGCCGCGGCCGAATCCGACCGACTCGACCCGCGATCGTGCCGAACGAACCGGGCGAATGGCGCGCTCGCTACCACCTCCTTGCCCCCCGAGACTCGAGACCGAAACAATCTATAAGGAAATTAGGGTAGCCACCAAGGAGTATGTGTGAATATAAGACACTTTTATTATTTACTTTTACAAGTCAACAACATTATATAAGTAGCATTATACATTAATAACTTAAATTATTAGTTGCTTACCCACGCTTTGGTAGACCTACCAAATAAAGGTCTAATGTAAAATACTATCTCAGGGAATAAGGTATCTACATTAATATCCTTTTTATGAAATCTTAATTTTGTTTATAAGGCTTTCAATATGATGAGGAAATGAAATTCAGAGAGAGCAACAGAAGAATAAAATTCAAACAGAATGAAAGCTTTCTTTACAGAGCTTGTAATAATTCTTACATGTTTTAATGGGGCTGAAACTCTGCAATTAAAATAAATTAAAAATGATTTTGATTCTTGCGGTATTAAAAATGATTTAGATTCTTATGATATTTATAGCTAAAGTAGCAGTGATGGTTTAGCTACGCCGCGCGCCGCAACTTAAATCACTTCAGCGATTTTGATGAAATTTAGCACAGAATGAGCGAGAAAGTCTGTAATTGCATAAATTACAGTCAGGTAGTAACATAAGAAAATTGTAAAGTACCTATAGTCATTATAGCCAGTATGTTTGCGTGTGATAAAAGTGATTTGCTTAACAATCACAGCATGGCATAGAGTGAAAGAATTACCCTGCATTATGTAAACAAGGTAGGTTCGTAGTTACGCCTCATGATAATATACTGTGCAGCTCTTTTGCATCTAACGCCATACAGGAACCGCATGGAAATTTACATTTCCTTGCATTATTTTTGGATAATTGCATAGCGAGGTAGTTATTACTACGCTAATGTACCTAAGTTGCTCTTTTGATAATAAGTCATCTTTCGCTATTATCGGTTTGTTTTTGAAGTGAAAACTTCTTTAGCGGCGTTGTACACTTTTTTTGTAATGGGGAAAAAATGTCAAACTCGCGTCAGGACACTCAGGACACGTGACCTGATCGAAAATTCGTAAGACGGATGTCATGTTTGTGTACGATAGCGCAATAAATAAATATTGTATTCTACCACATAAATCATAGTACTTTTATACTGATAATTAAAGCAATTCGTGCAAAATTATTCCCTAACCATTCCAAAATATCAAAAATGCACAAAGTTAATATTCAAGTTTTCACTTCTGCCGGCAATCCCGGAGTGCAACCCCTCGTTTTTTTTTTTGGCATTCGTCTTCTGCAGGTAGGCCGATCGCAAGTTCTGACGGGACTTTATTTTTTTCAAGGGTTTGCTCAAGTGTTCGACTTGCAATATTGCAAGGATTGTGTGGTATCACAGTGATTTCGATATCCCACCTCCATGATACGGAATGCAACAGCACTGTAGAATATTTACTACGCAGGGATATGATTGATTAAAAAAATACATCTCTAGCAAATTTGCCACTAAAGTATCACACAAGAGTACAACAGGCCAAAAAGGCACACTATGACTGAATAATATAACTTATTCTTTTTATAAAATTGGAAGTATACAGCTTTTAGATAAACAAAATTCAGCAGTTTATGGGTAGATACATAGTACCGTCATCGACATAACGTAGAGCATAAGCAACAAAGTATAAAGGAAGTACCTCGTCTCATTAAAGAAGACATCAAACTGGGATGGATCAAGACAATAGCATGAAATCATACCGTAGCGCCGCCGGTTGCAGTAAATGGACCACGACCAAAAATGTAGGTAGGTCTAGGAACAAACAAAATTCCTGGACAGAAGGAAATGAAGCAGATAATTGGTTAGAAATCTGCCTTAAAAAAATTGCAATCAAACCTTTATTTTTAGTTTATTAAATCGACTCCCGCCCTACGAAATTTAATCCTTTTATCGCGCGGGCTTTCATAAACTTTCCATTCAGCTATACAAATAACACTCAGACTTAGTACAGACATATTTTGTAGATCACAGAAATGTTTATTCCGTACGAGTACAGGGATCGAACCGAATCATTGTAACTTGCGTGGTGACCTTTATTATATCATGTGGCTATGGATCTCTATGGAAAACCATCTGTTAATTAAATGAAGGCGCTTAGAAATCTTAATTTAATAAAAACGAGATGACAGTGTTCTCAACGTATATTTTCGCCTTTCATCATGCAGCGGATTAACAGCTTTTCAGTTGTGTGAGCTGAATAAAGATCGTTTTAACTCAATTAGTGCGCGGAACTTGCTTGGGCCGCTCTTGGCTTCGGCTCAATGCAGATGTTATGCCCTTGACAACAAAACGGTTTGGTCGATCCTCCCCACTCCAGCCATGGGCTAAAAGTGTATTAAGTCCTTTTATTTCGAACGCTTTTAACGACTTGGCGAACGAAAACCGTTGTCTATCTATTATTTTTATTCAAAGAAAGCTATTAAAGCCAGTACACCGTAAAATTAAGGGTAACACCGTCAAACACGACCCTAAGTGAATTTATTGTTATAGTGGAGTTCAAGCCTTCAAGGTGACTGTTAAGGGTTGTTCCTGCAACTACAATTGAAACTTGTTTAGAAATTGGGACGATTTCTACGCTTTGTCTGCAGTAGGTCGGAGTACTGCGTAAGAATTACGGCATATAGGGTTCGGATACCTGCATTTTTTAAAGAAATTCTTTGGGCATGGCGTGAAGTATAATTTCTTAAAACAAAATGTTGGCTTTTAGTGGAAAAGCTTTAGTTTGTTCAGTTTAAATTATTAACCGACGGCAAAAAAGTTGTCTGTTTCCTTTGATTCTGTTTATTAATGCCACAATTTACTTTCTTTATATATTACCCTTTTTATGATGTCAAGGCAAGATATTTATTTCCTTTTAGCACCAAGCTATAAAATAATTTAATTTGTATAAGCCACAACCCTGTTTCTTGGTATTTTGATAAATTGACTTAAAAAGTTTTTAAAAAGAGCTTGATGAATAAACAGTAAGCAGAATTGCCTTAAAAACTAGCAAACATTGTAATATTTATTCAACACAGTTCTGTAGACGGCTTTAATACTACCTAGTACCTATTATTTAAATACATTATATTCATGCTGTTTATTACTTCGTGTGAGAATTTGAGATTTGGATCTCGGTATACTTAATCAACTGTTTGTTATACAAGTGGATACAAAATAGGCATAATAAATAAGACATAGTTAGTAGGTACTATTCACACAAATAGGTCCAAATTTACTTAGGTTCAGAAAGGTCACTGGTCCGAGCTTAAATAATGAATACCCTACGTTTGCGTGATAGCACCCTTAACACGTCATCAAACAGCTAACTATTGCTGTTACCTACTTTAATTAATTCTGTTCCAGTAATTACGAAGGTAAGTAAAGTTTACTGACGGAAGTAATAGGTATTTATAAAATAAATAAATAAATGCGGACAACATCACATACATTACTCTGAACCCAAAGTAAGTTGCTAAAGCACTTATGTTATGGAATTCAGAAACGACACAGACACAGAAACGAACGACACAGGTACCACAAAAACCCAGACCCGGGACAATGTAGAAAAGTGGTTTTCTACATTGACCCGTCCGGGGATCGAACCCGGGACCTCAGAGCTGGCGACACCTTGAAAACCGGTGCGTACGCCACTCGACCACGATACAAGTTTGATTTGTTTTCGATTAGCAGTGTAGGTTCATATGGAGATGGAGCTTTAGGTAAGAGTTCGTGAACAGTCGTAAATATTTATAAAAATACCAAAAAAAAAATGCAAAAGGTTTTTTTTTTTCTTTGGTCAAATAACCAGCCGGGACGTAAACTTTGCATCAATAGTGAGGGACAAAAACCATCTCAGAAAAAATACAAGAGAAACCTAGGCGTTCAAAGTAGCAGGCGTAAGTCACTATGTTATTTTTTAACTGTCAATAAGTCACGGCGGCATGTATTTATTATATCAAATCGTTTAAGAGCGTAGCATACCTATTACTCAAACGGTAGTAGAGTAAAGAAATACAAACATTTGTATTGTTGTTTGTTTATGTCAAACGATTGTTGCTCAAACGACGATGTTTACATTTCTTGTTGACTACGGAACGAACAGCATACAATAAATAAAATGATTTTTACAAACTATTTTTTTAATTCTCATTTTATGTTGGTTAGTAACTACTAGCCTTTCAGTTGTAGTCGCTGTAGGTATGATGTATGTGTCCATTATTTAAAAAGGGGAGGAGATGGCAATAATGACACTATTAGATATTATGAGTCATTAAAACCACTTTTTCTAACGACAACTGTTTTTGCAGCCCGCATTACTTACCCCTATTACTTTAGTATCGGTGACACTTAGCTTATCTACAACCTACCTAACTGTTTTTATATAGTCCCGTTTATGAGTTACTTGATAAAGCACTTGGTTTAAGGTCGCAAAAACTACAAAGAAAACCCAAAATTAACTAACAAAAAAATACATACATCTATATTAAGTTGAATCTGTAGGATGGAGCATCACTTTAGAACGGCTACTGCAGCATTCCGCAACCCGTGAAAGCTATTTTTTAGTAACCTCTTGCTAGACTTGCTCAGATGTTTCCCGTACCTACATATAAGCCGTACTTACCACTGTCCATAACGTCGTTTTTATCGCCTTTTCCTTTGGGCACGTTGTCGTAGTTGAAGCAGGCTGTAAACAAAATAAAAATAATTCAAAAACACTCATCGTACGGATTTCATTCTGGGATAGAGCAATCGAAATACACTTAAAAAAAATATAAATTTTATAGCAGGTTCTGCAGTTAGCATTGACTAAAATTCAATTTTAATTCCATGAACTGCGCATAAAAAAAAACATGTAGTACCTAAGTATGAAAGGAAAATTAAGGGCTCATTTCTAGGAAAAATAATACCTATACATATGTCATGCTAAACAGCCTTGAAGAATATCGATTCACAAGTAGATAAGTACTTTCTATGATATTATTAATTCACTTCTAATAGAGGCGATCGATATGTCTACATAAATTAAAATGCTTTTTACCTAATCATTTGTACAGAAAGTGGGTGTAGTAAATTAAATTATCTTTTACTGCCTATTAAAATTTGCTTAGGTCTCTCTGCAGCCCTAACTATTATTACTTAACTAGTCCTTTTACCTAGCAACTTTTATGGTGTTTTCTTTTTAAAATTAGGATATGCCCATACATACAGCTACCAAGTCTAAAAATAATTAATTGTGACTTCATAAAGTTAAAATAATAGCCTTATAACATTGGCATTAAACTAATAGGTTAACGTGACAACCTGATAGAGTCTAACATAAATAAGCACACAATTTTCGATATCAATCTAAACATCATAGCAGTGTACCTATCCATGAAAATCGATATGTAACATTTCATGGTCGTAATTACCACTAATTGGTCCCTAGTGTCAGGCACACATTATGGACAATATTCCCCAGTGAAGTAGCTAACAAAAGAACTCAAATAATGGATCAGTACCTATTGGTTCCATTTTTTATAAAACCTAGGCACACCCGTTTGCGTCAGTTTCACTGTACTGCGGTAAAATTGTGGAATTTTTCAGGAACTTACGTAAGACCTTCGAGGTTCTAAAAAATCGATGTCGCCTGGAAACTGCCAAGATTAAATAGGTCAACGTTTGGCACGTAACCTTCGAGGCCAAAAAGCTGGAGTAATCCAGGCAATAGCGGAGCTAACTTGACTGCAAAGTAGATTATATTTACGAGCCCTCATTTTTATTTTTACAAGAATTTGTAATTAGCTCATTCTTTTTTAAATTTTAAAACATATATTAACAAAGTTTCGTAATTATAAGTACCCAAGGAATAATTACTAGTACCTACTAAGTAATGTGATATTGGAGAAATAGATAAATACAGGCAGGCAATTATTTAATGGCAAGTGGAAAGAAGTGGCCTCTGCCTACCCCTACGGGAAAGAGGCAATGGGAAATTCAATTAGTCTTGGTGAGGTTTAAAGTTAGGTATTGATTTCATAGAGTTCCTAAAGAGTTTCTATCAGTTTTTTTGACTGCTACATAAAATTAAGTACTATAAGAATTATATTGTATAAATCAATTTAAAATTCTTGTATTTGTTCTAGATTTTTAGTTCAAATAATTAATACCTGTATCACCCTAACCTTCTCCACCCTTGCTACTTAAATAAATTGAATAGTGACTCATGTCGTTCTTTGTCCGGAAAAAAGTAAAACAGACCCTCCTCAACCTAATCATACATACATACAGCTTAGCACACTATGTCCTTGAAACGAGAAGCATAAGATATGATTAATCTAAAAAAGGTAAACAGATGTTTTTACGTCACTAACAAAAATCATTCCAGACGCGGTCTCGTTGGTAAACAACATAATGAGTCACAGCAGCCTACGTTAAAATACATTGAGTCTAAAAGAGTGTCATCGCCTGCGTTCAATCTAGAAGGTTGATACTTTAAAATGTTCCAGAATCGTCCAGAATAACTATATTTAGCTTCTCTAGATGTATGAGCTTTACGTGGGTTCAAGTAGCATTCATTTGTTTTTTAGTGTTTACTTTCCGCCAGTTATAGCATTAAAATACTAATATCGCGGGTATTTTTTATGAAAGAAGCCTTGAATGGGCACTTGATTGGCGTAGAATTAAATAGCGTTAGGCTTTAGGTATGTGCTTTTCTGCATAGAAGATTGCCCGTGCTTATACCACAGAATAAATAATGGCTTATAAAATGTGCTTTGAAATTATTTAAAAGTGTGGACACCTAGTTCTTACCAACATACCAACACTTATTCGAATCTATTTTTAAACTAATTAGTTACAGTTGTACCTAAGTATGGTTGTGTAAGTAACCATAACAATAATTCTTTTATTACGACCTGTCACAATAAGGCATAATATCTAATCTCACGAATAACACGGACCATAAGAAACGACGAATCGAATGAATAATAAATCAGCAATTTAATAAAAATGAACGCTAAAAACGACTAATAAAGTAAACACAAATTTCGCGCCCTTTTACAAAATGAATCGGTGATTTGTTAAGATAAGATAAGTCAAAACGGCCAAAATGATGTTACAAATTGAATATGTAACTAACATTATTTTTAAAACACAAAATATTTAAACTCGATACTCACGTCAACACTGCAGTTATTGTCTTAAATATGAGAATAAGGCAAAGACACAGATTATTCAGCCAAGTATTACCGTTCAGCCGTGACTCTAGAATGCTTGTGCCGTTACTGACAATGCTTGTCACATATCGGACGCAGAAATCGATCAACAATCAAATTGACGTTAATTATTTATGTATTAACTCGACACGGTGTTGTTTTTTTATTTCATATTTATTATATCATAGTTTTGTAGCAATAAATTAAGAAGTTACTTTATCTATATCGACTAGATACTATGTAATTCGAGCAAAATGCAAAGATTGAATGACGCACACTAATGGACAACCGTCATTGTCCCTTATATGGTGAATAATGACTGCAGCCACGTTACGTGTGGCGTTACCAATGTGTGGGAAATTCCCCAAAACTCGTGGAATTTCATACCCCTGGGTATTCTGTGGGGAGAACAATTAATTGCGGAATTGGAGGGGATTTTGAAAATATTTCGCTGTAGCGACTTTTTCTTTTTACTACATACTAAAAACACTTTAATGACGCACTCTGACTGTAAGTTTTACAGTTCATAATTTATTTTAATGATAACGTAATGAGAGCGAAATATAAACATCTGTGTGTATGATAAATAGAAGAATGAATGACAGACCGTTGTTTTTCCGTCCGTTTAAAATAATGATGTCACACCGTACAAATTCACGTGGGTTGTATAAATTTATCCTAACAAATCAGATGTATGTATACCTACATATTTAATTAAAAATACGATAAAAATCATTAGTTTAAATATTATTATGAAAACAACATCCTGTTTAATTAATTATAATATACCATGTCCATTATGATTATTGTACATTATCGATTTAAATAGAGAAGGACGCGCGGACGTTATGAAGGACACTGCAGTCTACATGAAATTAATAAGCTATGGTATTACCGTGGCTCTGCCCGTCAAATAAAAGTCCTAGCTCTTATATCACAGTGAAAAAGGTAAAGTAAGCCCTCAGTATTACACATAAGGCCCAAAAAAACATACCGTATTCTTCCCGTTCTACCTCAAAACCGTGACAGACATCATGCTTATTATGGTACACAATACAAATATTTCTAAAGGCTTTAATATTTAACGTAAAGAGTTTTTATAAACTACTAAGCGATCAATCAATCCCATCTAGATAAATACAATTTGTGGGCCCACAGTCATTACAATAACGACAACTAGATGGTAAATTATTGTGCTACGGTTTCATGTCTACTTTATCGATTGGTTGTTCGTCTGGTGTAGACTAATACATGTGTTTTCAAGGATATTGGAATCCCCGTGTATAAATTATAAGCACTGTAGGTAATACTTTATGCAAAGGGTGGGAAGTATTGGGCTTTGAATTGCTGCAACACCGCGACAGTCTCGAAGGTCGCAGGACTAGAATAAGTCCATATTCACTTTTGTACTTTGAAATTTGAATAGGCCCTAAATGTTTTGATGCTGTTACTTAGTAAAAAAATACATTTTTAATCCAATCGTTTTGAATGCAACATATAACTTACAAGAATAAGAGATAAGCCAAATACAACCATCAAACACGTGCTATTTTAAATATAGCAAAATAACCAAATTGCCTATAGTTCCTGCTTTTAATATTTAAATCATGAGACATGATAACTGTAATAGCCATTACTTAAATTAATCATCGATTATCTATGTATAAGTTAGATGGCACCAAGAAGATTAAAAACAATAAAGACGAGAGCTTTCATAACATTCTTTTACAGTATGTATGTACAAAGGAAGGTTAAAAGGTAATTTACTGAGCGACTTTCGATTTGATTAGACTCCGTGATTAAGCAGTTTCCGTTTTATTAAGCCTATTATTTTCAGCCTCTATTCTTCAACATATCACTACGCTATATCGCTACCCTGAAGTCTAAAGAATGCATGCGTGCATTCCATTATGTAAATGAGAAGATCTGGGTCAAACGGTAGTGTCATGTCTCCAGCCCTGCGGAAACGGAAGTCAGGAAATACAAGAGGGTCAGTGTGGCCTTGGATGCAGAAACCTAAATCTGGAATAATGCCAGATATCGAGCGCGAGAGACAATGCTCGTGTGTAATGTGACCTATTTATTTCAAGTATCCTTCAGTGAAAAGCCTGCAGTACTTAAATCTGTATTTGAGCCAAGAAAATACCTTGAAATATTGGGCGGTGGAGTGCAGTAGAGATTGGCAGTTTGTTGGTTTAAACCAAGAGTAAAAATTAAATAAATATGAAACCTGGATAAGAAAATGCTGATTACTTTCAAAGTATTTAATCACATCAGTTTTTCTTTTTTCCTAGTAACCATTTCGATCACGTCAGCTTTGTGACAAAACCGCATTATAATCGGTCCATTCGTTTAATACAGGCCAGTACCGAATGTACCGATGTACCTTTTGTACTTAGCTAGAAGATTTTTATAGTCATGAAGCAAACGAATGAATATGAAATGCCCTACAATTCAGAATAATGAAAGATAATTCCTTACACGACTTTAATACCGGGTAGGGACAAATTGTTAGTCTTAAATTGTCTAGTTGTAGCCAATTTAGTTAATGACAGGTGTTAAACTACGCAGCGCTGTAACTCGGCCAGCAGTAAATAAAGAACTCGTAGGCAGAGACTGGTGTACATAGTATAGTACTGGAATCTAACGTCAATGATAACTAAGACTTACAAAACCGACCTTATGTAATTGGAATAAAGGCGTTGCCTACAACAAAGGGTTACACCCTGGATTTGTATACAGACCTATAATAGTCCTTGTTTTTGCTCAAGGCGCTGCGGTGTGTAGATGGATCTGTGTTTGTTACGTCATTAGGAAATAATCTAACGAGCCTAATATTTCGTAAGATTATTTCCGGTGAAAATTTGCAAAGATATAGCACCATAAAAGGGATATATAGCATTTGTAGAGCCCGTGAAAATCCCAACTATTATATACTACATGACGGAGTCGCCGGTAAAACAGTAGCTATTTAGCGATTTGCTACCTAGTGCAATGTGGTAATTCAACTTTAAATATTTTTTTAAAGCACTATATATTCATTTAAGGGATATTCAATTGCTAAAATTGTTTAAAACGTGCTAGTTCAACAGTAAAGTATTTTTTGACATTTCAATCTGGTCTAATTTTAATTATAATACATCTTCAATCAAACGAGGAATTGGCTAAAATATAAATAAATGCTCGTTTAAATTCGAACTTACCCGCCATGGAGGCACTGCTCATTCTTCCTCGTGTAAAATCAATCTTGATAAATTATTAAAACTCAGTCACAATAAAATCTAGGTATAACCTATTATTTTGATTAGTAAGTGATGGACGAACTATTTTTTTGTAATAGATATGACAGGCTTCATAATTTAATTACGCTGCCAATAGTTTTACAAACAAAAAAAGGTATGTAACATTGTTATAACTTTTTGTTCAATTTCAAGTTTTATATAATATTTAACGTTTTAAATTCATTGTTTGCACATAATAGCTCAAGTGTTGATAACAGAACCTGCAGTCTTATCATCATCTCCCGAGCCTTTTCCCAACTATGTTGGGGTCGGCTCCCTACCAGTCTTACCGGATTCCGCTGAATCCGTATTTTACATGGAGCGACTGCCTATCTGACTTCCACAACCCATTTTACTGGGAAACACCGTATCCCATAGTAAGACTGGTTGTCAGAATTTACTTAACGACTGGTTGTCAGAATTTACTTAACGACTGCCAAAGATCTATGAAACACGGAGGGGTCTCGGTATGTTATAAATGGTCACCCATCCACGGACCAACCGCGGCGAGCGCGGCTTAACCTGTATCATCGGTCAAACCCCTCAAACCTGCAGTCTTATGAATTCTGATTTAAACCTCCCTAAACTCCTTAGTAGGCATAAGATGGTTTATACCTCGTTTTTCGATAAACCGCTTTTTGTAGCAAGACCGAATAAGTTCTTCACAGAACAGCATATGTATGATTTATCATGGCTTATCATATACAGATATTCATTTGCACGGCGCCTGCAAGCTGTACAAACTTAGGTTCTTTAGGTTTTACTGCATTAAGGATCTTTAAAAAAAAATGTCTTTCTTACTATTTGGCATTTAAAACTTATTCAATTACTAAGCTGCATAGTTCTTTGCACTGAAAAATAAACGCTGTTTTTTTTAGCTTCACTATTGTTCAAGTTATTTATGACTAATGAGCTACTGGGTTTATGTGTTTTAGCAGCGTTACCACAGAAGAGATACTACGTAGTTCGGAACGAATCGGTAATTGTCAAACAAATGGCAACTCATGTCATCAACGTCAAAATAGAGGTTATGTTTTGTTTTTAATGTTTTCTCAAAAGGCCGAAAAACATTTCCTTCGTAACCTAAGTTCATAGATATTGAGTAAAAGAAATTCAATACAATTGTTGTTGTTAAAGATAATAATGGCACCAGGAAAAAAAGGTAGCGTACATGGAAAACGTTCGAATCATCATGTTAAACGTGATTATGCTGAGAGACTGAATGATTTGAGTATTCAATCATCAGAAGAAAGTGATTCAGATGATAGTGGCTCGGATGATGAAGGTGTGGAAGCTGATTTTCCCGTCAGCATGTGGGACTTGAACCATTGTGATCCGAAAAAATGTTCCGGCAGAAAACTATTGCGGCATAACCTCATTAAGAATTTAAAACTTGGCCAGCGATTCCAGGGACTTGTATTATCACCAGTTGGTACCCAGTGCGTTAGTCCGAATGATAAGGACATAATTGAAAAGTTTGGACTGGCTGTAATAGATTGTTCATGGGCAAAAATTGACGAGACTCCATTCGGGAGAATGAAATCGCCACATCCAAGGTTGTTACCTTTCTTAGTGGCAGCAAATCCAATAAATTATGGGAAACCATACCAGTTGAGTTGTGTTGAAGCATTAGCAGCAGCTATGGTAATAACAGGGCATAAAAAGGAAGCTCAATTTTATTTATCAAAGTTTTCTTGGGGCCACTCTTTCTTAGAACTTAATTCTGAAGCTCTAGAGTTATATGCAGCATGTACTGACAGCAAGAGTGTGTTAGAGGCACAAGAAAAGTTCCTTGAGTCTGTAAAAAACGAAAAGGATGACAGACAGATGTGGCCACCGAGTGAATCTGAAACGGAATCTGAAGAAGATGGTGGCTCATAGTATTTATTTATTGCAATTCATTATAAGAGTTATATTATATATTATATTCAATATTGAGACAGACTTGTAAAATGCATTAAAATTAAAAGAGACATATGTGATGTCACCCTATTTTTTCAATGTTTTCATTCCACTAGGCTGTCACTGTATTTGTTAAGCTGCTGTTATGTTCAGAATAATATATGTTCATAATACCTAAATACTGTGGATTTCATAGTCATATAGAAACCACGACAAGAAATATATAGGATTACTAGCTGTACCCGGCATGCGTTGCAATGCAATTTTTTCCACTTATCACCTGCCTACTACCTACCTACTACCACTTAGGGGTATGAAAAATAGATAGTAGCCGATTCTCAGACCTACTGAATATGTATATAAAATTTCATAATAAAAATAAATAAATTTAAAAATTTAAAACAACCCGACTGCATAAAAAAACACTTTAAATAAAAACTGAAAAGTAAAAAACAAGTTCAATAAGTCTAGAAGTGTAGATAGCAATGTTACCGTCACAGTCGGGACCAATAATGAATGATTTTAGTCTAGCTTATTTAATGGGTCCCGACTGTTACAGTAACATTGCTATCTACACTTCTAGACTTATTGAACTTGTTTTTTACTTTTCAGTTTTTATTTAAAGTGTTTTTTTATGCAGTCGGGTTGTTTTAAATTTTTAAATTTATTTATTTTTATTTTACACTTTTTAGTTAAAATCATAATCCACCTAGCGTACGGCATTCGAGTATGTATTTAGTTTGGATAAAGAACAATTTTTCACATAGTATTTTTTTTATACGTAAATGATATACCATTTTGGAATCCTCGTTACAAGCCCTTTAATTTGATACCCATATTGTAGCAAACATATTTTTTCACCTCAATCTATGGCACCTCGTTGCCGCCATGTTGGTTTTAGTTTGACGTGACATATCTAAGAACACTTGGGTAATCGATACGAATCCAACGATACCCTAATTATCGAAATCCATTTGGCCATTTCGAAGATATGAGGTAATAAAGAATATTACACACATACATACATACATACATACAAGATACGCGCGAAAAACATAACCCTTCTTGGCAGTCGGGTAAAAATCGGTCAAGCCGTTTCGGAGGAGTATGATAACTAACATTGTAACACGAGAATTTTATATATAAGATGATGAAAATGAATGTTGAAAAGGGTAGATTTTTTGTTAACCTTTTGAACGCCAGAGCAAAAACACTTGAACCTGCCCTCAACGCCAAGCCACAACCCTAAGATGACCCACTGACCCATAATGTCCTTATAACATTGAAATTTAATTCAAAATTACACTTCCTCCTACTATTAATAGTAATAGTTATACATTATTTACAGAGTTGTATAACACTGTAATAACAGTTATGAGACGACAATATAATTAAATGTAATAACTATAGGCACAACACTATTCTTTATCTGCTGTCTTCTGTTTGTGACAATGGCGTGGACGGCCCGCCATTTTTATGACTATTTTGCATCCGAAATAAGGATGTAGCAGTACAATATTATTTAAAAATAAATAAAACAAGGTTTTTTTTAAATTAGGTACATTTATAATCTTTATTATTCCGAATGTTCAAACAGTTTAAGTATAGGTAGTATAAGTTCAAAATTATTCAAATAGTTTAAGTATAGGTAGTATAAGTTCAAAATTATTCAAATAGTTTAAGTAAGTTTAAGTATAGGTAGTATAAGTTCAAAATTATTCAAATAGTTTAAGTAGGTATGTAATCAACGATAATAGCATACAACATTTTAATTAAATGTAATACAGTATGTACTTATTTGTGTTTATTTTTAACTTCTATAAATCAGGCATAAAAAAGTAACAAATCAAAACATTAACGATTATAATTCGAATTGATATGTTACATTACAGCCAATAAATGTAATTATAAAATACTATTTAATCACTTTGCCTGTAACATAATTATATACTTAATTATCACAGTTATCAATCAGTCTTATAATAATAATCAGTCTTATATTAAAAAAAGAACAAAATTATACAAAATCTACAATGCAACGGGCATTGTTTGCTAACAAAAAAAATAACATTCCCAAATGTATAGATCTAACTTATTTTTTACAAAAATAAGTTACATTCAGTCTACAAACATCAATAATAATTATACTGGGCCACATACTTACCTATGTACTGATTTTATCTTGGTTTTATTTTTGCTTAAAATAAAAACAGAAAAAATAAATTAGGTACAGTAGGTACCTACTTAGGGATGATTCTCATTAGAGCGTGCCGTGCACGGGGCGGGGCCCGGACGGGGCACGGTTTTGATCTGTTTCATATATTTTGTATGAATCAATTTATATTACACCGTGCATTATCCGTGTCCCGTCCGGGCCCCGTCCGGGCCCCGCCCCGGGCACGGCACGCTCTAATGAGAATCATCCCTTACTTACCTCTAAATCAAAGTCGTCCATAGATTTTGTTTCCGCCGAAAAGTCTAAGTCATCAGAAACTCCTTCTATTATCCACTCCTTAGAGAAATTACTAAAGCAATTAGTAATGCTTTAGTAATTTCTCTAAGATCCACTCAAACGTCCGGGCGACTATGGTCGCCCAAAAATTTTTGGCGTTAAGCGAAGAAGTTCTTAGTGTTCTTACGTAGTCATTCAATACGCACTCATTATATCTCTCACTCATCACTTAATATAAAATAAATATTTCGATATTGTTCATTTCAACTGCACTGCACTATTTCTGGGGCCCGAGTCTGCTATTTACACTCCGTGTCAGTGTGCCAACAGTTGCATCGTCCGGCGGCGCTCGGGCCCTCTCGGGTGCACTCAGTGACGGATTAACCCTTAATCAAATTAAGCAATTGCCTAGGGCATCACGTCTGGGGGGGCACCAGAACAAGCAAAAAAAAAATCCGTCCTTAAGGCATTACGTCTCACTCGTCAGTCAGTAAGTGAGAGAGTGACAAAATTAACTAACTTTGACTAGTTATAATTCATAAAACTACTGGTTCAAATTGAATGAAATTTGAAGTATACCAGGGGCCCGAGTCTGCTATTTACACTCCGTGTTACTATGATCATAGTGGGATGATAGTGTCAACCCAATATGTGCCTAATTTTCGTATTCAGTTAAGCCAACAACAATCAGTGGCATGAGTCATGAGTGGGACGCGGTGTTGTCAATTTAAATTAAAAATAAAAGTATCAAACATTTTGTAATTATTAATAGGCAACACCGATTGGCACTAATTATTAATAATCGTTTCTTATGTTGCAAAAAATTGTATTAATTGTTTTTTGAATACTAATTAATTGTAAAAGCCGATACAATATGTAATTTCTATTAAAAACTTGTAAATAAGGATAATTATGTTTTAAAAAAGGAAAGTTTTCGTTGAAATTGACACATTGTCTATGAAAAATAAAAAATGTTTAGCCATAGATATGATGCAACTGCTGTCAAAAAATAGCGGAATACGAAATTGTACCGGACATCGGTCATATTCACTCAACTCGCGGCTCAATCGTTCCAATGGCCAATTGTGACGTTTTGACAGTTAGTAGAATGCCAATTATCGTAAAATGGTCCCAATAACCCCACCCACTCAGACGATTCAAGCAGATGTAAATAGCAGACTCGGGCCCCAGGTCTGGGGGCACTACAGTGCCTGCAGATTAGGCTTACCAGACAAAAAAAACGCACAACTTACTCATCTCGTTGTGGGGAAATTAGTTATTTGACCAAAGCGTGTAGGAGTGGACTTTGCGGCTAAAACTATTGATTCTACAAAAAAAGGTTAATACATAAAATGTAGGAAGGAGGATTTTCTAGGGTTTAATGTTTGCCCGTTTCGTTTTTAAGATATTTGTCGATAGAACGTTTCACCTATGCATGTTTCACCGAAAGTCCTGTCGCCGAAACGAATAAATGCGAACCATGCATTTGTATGTATGTATGTATGTGTGTATGTTTTTCTGTCACGTATTTTTGTAGTTGGCGTCTGGGACAGTTTTCGCTCGTCACGTATATGTGACAATGGCGCCCAAAAGGTTATAGTAGTATAAATGCCATCTATGATATGCAGCGTAGACTACCTAAACAACTGGTTGTTGAACCGCGCCATCTTTTAAATTATTAGCGTACTAACAACAAGTTTTCAACAAATTCCGATAGAGGGAGTTTACTACCATTCATTCAAAGTTGGTTGTTTTTTTACGAGGGGTTCCAAGTTTGTTGTGCGTACCGGTGCCCGTTCTTCGCTTGCTTAGTTTGCTTTTGTCATCGGTGTGTGTGAGACGATTGTTATATGGTGCAGTGGCAGTTTGAAATTCGCGGATAACTTATTTTTCACTTACTTTATGTGTGGTATGTTTGTGAATGCAATAGTGATGTGTTTTTTGTGCGTGTAAATATATTTGGAGCGGGGAACTTTTGGAGGCTGTTACTTCTCTAACTTTGGTAAGTTTGTCCGTTGACTTCAATGCAACCTGTCACGCAGGTGTCTCGCAAGTCGCAAGTCACTAACCTCTGATGAATACCTAAATGATGTCTTTGGATGCGTAAATTTTAAGTTGCTGTTTTTATATATTTTAGTACATGTACAAGTTTTCCTTACGAACTGTAGTTACCACTTCTTCTTTAACTTGAATAAAACTTCAGACGGAAATTCCAGGCATTCTTTAAATCTAGATAGAGACATTCTTTGGTATAAAATTTACTTACTATTAATTTAGGTAGGTACTGAAATCAACTGTGGAGTTAAGACTTGTTATATGTATATTTTACAAGACAAAATATTTAATTACCTATTGCAAAATATTTTTCGAGTATGCCGGAAATCGTTAAGATAAAAACATTACAATAAAATATTTAAGAAACAATCTTGCCTTTTTTATTTTCGGTCCTGCTGACAGATTTTCCTAAATATTTATGTAGCAATAACTTACAGGTTTAAAACCTAAGAAATCAGGGACTCCTAGAAAAACCGGTGATGGTTCCCAAGTGGAGAGCAAATTCTACCTTATTCATAAATGTACTTACGCAGGTTTTTATACAATTTCTAGGTACTTATTAAATGTTACCTGTTCCGTAAATAGTAATTTCGGACTAACTTAACTCGAAGTGTGAAAAGTGTAGAGCAGGTACGAGCAATGATCACCACGCTTGTTCATTGCAGGTTGGCGATTTTAGATTCCAAGTAGGTATTTGAATCCAGGCTACTTCAAGATGTTTTTCCTCACCGATTGTTGGTGTCTTGGATTAATAATAAGAAAATATACTTAGTATGTGTTTAACTTTTCAAAAGTTTCTTTGGTAGGTACCTACTTGCCTGTAATGGGATCGAATCTCCAACTTTGAACTGCTAGACCACCACGATTTGATGATTTTTCTACAGTAAATGCCTAGTACTGTATAAATGTTATTAGGTATATGGATACTTGATTACTAGGTTTTGTTTGAGAAAAATAACAACTTATCTAACTATTTCCTTCCGATATCTCGATGAGAACTATAAATATTTTCGAATCCAAACATGCATTTACTGCCTTAGTCTACACTAATATTATAAAGAGGAAAGATTTGATTGTTTGTTTGTTTGTTTGTTTGTTTGAAATGAATAGGCTCCAAAACTACTTGACCGATTTGAAAAATTCTTTCACTCTTAGGAAGCTACACTATCTCCGGTGAACATAGGCTATATAAAATTTTCAAAAAAGTTAGGGATCCATACTAAAACCTCAATAATGTAAACCAAGGTGTGAAAAAATTACCAAAAAAACTTTCTTGCATCGCGTGCGCTGCGAAAACTATTGATTATAGAACAAAATAATGTACTACGTCTTTGTAGAACATATAATTATCTACAAAAAGTGTCGCGACAGCAGCTGCATATGTCTAACTATTACAATTAGGTCACAATAAGAGATATTTTATTAAAAAAAATATTATTGAAAGGACGCCGCTAGAAAAGGCTCTTTATTTGTTACTTGGTATTGATCCTTATCAAAATAAGTTACTTCATAGTCAAGACTGCATCAATACCTTTATGTAACTTTTTGAATTATTCACTTTGGACATTCCCTTCGAAAGATACCAAGAGTTTAAAATATAAGAATTAGAAAAAAGTCGCGTGATTGTTGCTCGCTCTGCTCGGCTAACTATGCGATTTAAGCATCACTGAGGTACGGGTGTGTCTATACTAATATTATAAAGAGCGTAATAGTAGTAATAACACAGAAACCTTAAATCCTAACTTTTTAATAATGTGTTAAATACCCGTGCGAAGCCGGGACGGGCCGCTAGTACATTATATTAAAGGTTTTAAATAAACGTTTCATGTAAGTGCTTGAAAGCTGCGCCATGCGCTGAAAGCATCTCTGAAGTATTAGCGACGCGATTTTCTACTACAAGGTACCAACTGTACCAAGGTATAAAGAAGTATGGTATCCCTTCAGTTCATTTTACCACTGGCCGTTTATAAACGTTTTTATAGTTTTAAGAATACAAGTCACTGAGGTTTTGGCGGCATCTGTCATAATATTTTTTCCAATAATGCGGTGACTTTTCGATATTTTTTTAATATAACAAAATTTAATTTTAGATGTGAATTTACTTGTAAATTATTGTATTTTATAGTCGAAGCAATATGCGGTAAAATGTTAAGAAGTAAATGAAACAAAAACAATGTGAAATAATTGTTTGATCATATTGCCTTCCAGTCTGTGTGTGACTGGTGTGGTATTGTACTAGTCGAGTAAGTATTTTTCCTTAGACTAATATATTATATAATATGAAAGTTCATTCATCTAAAGTGTAGGCGTTTCACCTATATACTAGAACTATATACTAGTTCCATCTATATAAAGAAATAGTATTCATTTAAAATGTAAAACCGTACTGTTTGTTTTATTTAGCGATGTTGTTGTAATGCACATAAATACAAAATGCATAAATAAGTTTCAAACATATAGCGGTTCATAGTGTTAATAGAGTACTTAAATAGATTATTGTTTGTCATCAATTTAATATTCGACAATAATTACAGTCGCATATTTAATACTTGCTCTTTTATATGTATTTTAGTTTAAGCTAGTAGGTAGTCGCAACTTGATTCTAGATCTCTTAATGTAAAGAAAATATTTAACCAACGCGTTTATAACTTGCCAAGTTGCCACCCTTACGAGCCTATTTCCGTAGCTGAACAAATACTAAGTAACTAAGGTATAAATTAATTAAGGCTTAATTTCAAGCTTCAGGAATTCGTATCATGTAAAAAGTAGTTGTAGAACATTTGCTAATTAAATGTTAAGAAAAAATCTTTTAAATATTACTTACCACTCACTCCACTCAGGATATGCTTTCAGACCAAAATAAATTGCCTTTACAGAATGTTGTCGTTTTCAGGTAAATCATGATGTGTCGCAGTATATTAAGTTCTATTAAATTGTAATGTTAAGTTGTATGCGCTAGTAATTTGAGCAGTTTTGCCAATTTGACTATGTCTTTGGCGCCGAGAAAAAGTGGCACTGCTATGAAGTCAGTATTTGGAGATACAGCTACAAATGAAAGTTGCTCCTACACTTCATGTTTTAATGATGTAGATAGTCCATCACTGCGACGCCTACTAGCGCAAGAATCTAGAATCGATAGATTATTTAAAGGTAATAAAATACCATTAAGGGAAAGTAAATTAATAGAAAAATTGATCAGAACGAGAGCTTTGTACGATGACATCAGAAATCAATTACTTTCAAGTAGTCTAAGTATAAGTAGCAAATCTGACTTGAAACCAAGACAATCTTCTGTACTAAAACGAGAAGTTACAAAGGCTAAAAGGGCGGGTAATATTGTTCGTTTGGTTGATTTATTGGATATAGATGCAGTTTCGAGGTCCAAGAAGATAAGTGAATGCTGCAGTTGTTGTAGTTGTCATTCTAAAGCACACTTGAATAGACATGTTCAGAAAGGACGAAAATACGCTCATGCGGGCGGGTACGTTACTTCAAAATCTAGTGTTTTGTCTAAATCCGGAACTGGTGAGGAATTTCGATTAGGAAAGAGTTTTAAAACTAAGAATATTAAATCTGACCCATGCACGTGTGCCTGTGAAAGTCACGTGCTTAAAGAACTCAAAAAATTACAATCCAGAGTTGCACTTAAGAAAATTCGACCAGAACAGCCACCACCAGCTGTTCAAGATAAATACCATTCTAGCATCAAAGAAAACAATAAGTTTATAACTCTGAACAACGAAAAATTCAAAGACTCTTATCATAAACTAAAACGGACTAAAATTCTGCCATCGCAATATCCAGATGATATGGGAGAAGGTGGTGGCAAGGCACTAATTAAATTAAAGGATCTTCGAGGTGATGCAAATGACATAAAGAAAAAGAGACCAGTGGAACAATTTAGACTTGCTGAATCAAATGATAAGGATATTTATATCAGTGAAAGAAAAGATATACAGAAGCTCAAGGATGAACTTAATACTACTGCATTGAAAAATGATTCGTATCTGAAAAAGGTACCTGCTACAAAATTCAGAGATCCAGTAAATGTAAAACGTAAACTACCAACGCAAAATTCCAAATTTAAACAGAAAATTGCCAATAGACCGAGAAAAAGTAATCTTGAATCAGTTCCCAAAAATAAAATAGTGACTTCCAGCACATCAACCATAAGTATCCAAAAACAACGTGGAACCTCGCCTGTGAAAACAAGTATAAAAAAGCAAAAAAATCGCTTTCGTAAACCAAGTAAAATAAATGTTTTACCTGATTCACATATTCAGGTAAATATTGCACAAAACTTAAAAAACCAACGTGTTGTAGCAAATGGGCACACTACAACCAAGGTTAAAGAAACGGCCATTCCTCTTATTCCACGAGAAAAGAAAAACTCGGTTAAGTCTATGACAGACTTCCTGCAGCTTAAAACACATACTGACATCGAAAATACGCTTCCAAAGCAAATAACGGTCCGACATATCATGGCAGATGATGTACCAATGCGATTTGTGCCAACGAGACGACCTCCTGAAAAACCTGCTAAATCAATTTCCACAAATACTATAGTAAAGACAATTTCACAAAAGAATGTCGATACAAATACATTCGATACCGATTCTAAAAAGCCTTTCTCTGCGTTGCAAACTCCTAAAAATTCTTCATCATCGTTGCATCCTCCTAAGAAATCTCTTAAAAAGTCTTTCTCATCAGTGCAACGTCCTAAGAAACCTCCTAAAAAGTCTTCCTCATCAGTGCAACCTTCTAAAAAACTTGTTCCACGGGAAGAAACCCCTTACGATACTAAAAATATAAAGTTTGTAAAAAAAAACAGACATGTAGGCAGGAACAATCTAAAACGCTGTTTTTGCACTTTAAAACTTAAAGTAAAAGATACTACATCCAAGATTAATAAAAATATTAAAATTATGACGGCGAAAACCCGGACCACTCAAAGTGTACAAACTATGATTTTATCACCGATTAACAAAAAATCAGGTAATACTATAGAGTACGAGTACTTAGATTTCTACATGAAAATGAAAAAGAAATCTGAAACCATGTATCGTCTAAGTAACACTCGTAGTCAAACAGGTACTCCTTCAACAAAATTCTCTGAATGCGAGTGTCCCGATGAAGATGTCAGTTTAAAAGAAAGTCAAGGCTCTATGCACAGGAACGATTTAAAAAACAACATTATTTGTGAATGTCCTTATAGACAAAACGAAGCAAGTAAATTTCCTCCTCGATACAAAAGAATTCACCCTAGCACTATATCAAAACCTTCAAAAGAAGAATTAAACAGGCGTGATAGGACAAAAGCATTAAAACACAAACAATCGCAAAGCGATTCGAGAGGCAAATCAAAGTTTACAATAACAAAGCACGGCTTACATACATGCGTTTGCACATTTAAAATCGGAAAGATTGAAAAGAAAAGAAAACCGCCTGTAACCCTTTCCAAAGGAACAACCTTTCCTGAATTCATTTCTAGAAATTTAAAAACGGGGCCTTCCTTAAGGAAGGTATCGAAAACATCTGAGTTTTATGACTTGGACAGTCGTGTGAGACGTTCATACGAGTGTGATCCTGGCTTTTGTGTTCCTGGAGAATGTATTCCAATGAATTGTAAAGAGGCGTTAATTCAAAGAGAACGCAGAAAGAAGAGATTGAACAAGCGTATTCAAAGTTCTGTCCAAAACCAAACACCGAAATCTACTGGTAGTTTCTTAAGCCGCTCACTTCAGTTACCTAGAGCAAAAAAGATACATTCTCTTTTGACTTCTCACAGGAGTGAAGTTACTATACAAATAGTAAAGAAAATAATAAGTAAAAATTCACCAGAAAATTCTTCTTATCAAATCAGACCAAGCTTTGCTATTAAGTTTCTAAAAAGACATTCATCGTCTTTACAATTGCCTTTTAAGAGACGTTCTAAAACTGAAAAAGGAATTAATACGCAGCCTTTGCAAGACCAAAAACTCAATGAATGTCAGTGTACACGAAAATCTATACTTATGGGAAATAAAAAACATGATAACCGTCCCTTCCTAGGCCCTTCAATGAAACGCTGTTTATTATTAGTATTACATAAAGGTAAACAGAAGACAAGAAAAAGTGCTTTCAGAAAAGATGGCTCCGTGGTCGTAGACAAACAAAACAATAGTTTTAAAAACGTTGAGAAAAAATCAAAACCTAAATACTCACGTCAGTTTAAATCTTACGAATACAAACCACTTGATCGTATCCCTAATGGAGGTGACCCCTATGAACATATAGAAAGAATGAAAAACCGTAACATTCATCGTTCGTCTAAAGAATTTGGAATGATTACTCGAAAAACAAAAATGGTATCTAAATCAAGTGATACGCGCAAATTAGAAACTCAATCTAAAGATGTGCATGAAAAGCCTGAATTCAAGCAACAATTTAGATCGTCACAAAGATTGAAGAAATTTAGTAAATACCCGCATCTTTCACAAAACTCAACGGAAAGCTATTCAGAGAAACGAGGCATCAGACTTCAGTCTAGTTTGAGTTTTAATATTGAGTTTTCGAAAGAAACGCTAACAGCAAATGATATATTCAAGAAGAAGCGCACGAAAAATGATAGTGACAATATATACGAATATTCGAACGAAGAGAAGTATCAAATTGTTCAAACACCATACAGTACCGCAAAAATAAAACCAATTTTGAAAAAGTGCTTATGTACATTAAAATTAAAAAAAGGTGACAGTCGTCGAAGTAATCCATATTTTACCCCTATTATAGCTGCTAACTCACAACTTTATGCAGTCAATACTGTCACAGTTGCGAAAAATAAGTTTATCTCACCGGAAAGAAAACTGCTTCACAAAAGTAGCCCAAATTCATCTCGTGAAGGCTCTTATTCTACTAATTATACTAAGAAAGCTTTAAGCAGAATAAAGTTGTGGCAATATTTAAGGAAAGAAAAAACTTCTAGTGTATTTTCCATATCTACTATTGCATATACATCAGAAAAAACTTATGTCCGACAAAGTAAATGCCAATTATTACAGTCGCATCAAAATTTGCTTGGTGTTACTTCAGAAGAAACGGTAAAATTTGAATCAAATTTTTGTTATAAAGTAAAACAACTCAAATCATCACACTCTCTGATTGACATTATGGCATCGGAACAAGATAAACGAAAATATGTAAAAGAGAACACTATAAACGCACCGAAGATCATAAAACAAATCTTCAATAATTCTCAACTTACTGGTATACAACCGTTACTTAAAAAGTGTTATTGCACGATGAATATTCAAGTTTCTACCCAACAAAACAAAAGAAGAACACGCTATCAACATAAGGTTCAGAAACTTAAGGATTACGAATGCGAACCAGGATTTTGCGTACCTTACGAATGTGACCCACATGAATGTCACAAAATGATTATGAAACGATTAATGAGAAAAGTTTCTCGTATGTCTGGTACGGAAAGGAGGTTAAAACACAGTTCTAGCTTAACATCCGCAACAAGTTCCAGTACTAGATCTAGGAATATTCAATCAAGTTTAGGAAAACCACGTGCAGTTGCTAAGGCAAGGCCCATAGGTGTGAAATATCAAACATTACCACGACCCCCAAAACCGCATAAGCAAGCGGTTCGGATTGGATCCGTGTTTAGTTTTGATATAGAATTTTCTAAAAACTCTTCAAAGCCTACTCCAGTATCTGAAATGGTCACAATCCCTAAACATCGTACCGCCTCAAGATCTTCAAAAACTTATCGTAAGGACAGAGGGACTGGAGCTACTAGGCCAGAAAAGCATCATAGAGAATCCCAATCAATGATGAAACAGTTACGTGACAGAGCATCGACCATAACACCTATGATACAAAGATGTTTTTGCACATTAAAATTACAAAAAAAGGGAAAACAACAAAAAGAGAGAGAATTACAAGCTATTAATCAAGGCACATCTACGCCTATGAAATTTCATGAAGAAAAACCTATTCTGAGGTCTGTCGAAACCGGTAAAAATACAAAGACAAAATGGAAACCAGAGTTATTACCGTACGAATGTGAACCAAACATTTGTGTTCCCGGTGAATGTGACCCATATGCTTGTTTGGAATTAATAAAAAAGAGAAAGAAACGCACTAGAGAATTCGGAACAGAATCGATGGCAGGGAAGTTAACCTCAAGTTCAAGCATGACATCTAGGACGAAAAAAACTAGGCAAAAAAGTTTACAATCGAGAAATATTCGTGCAAGACCAATAAAATCAAGGGATACCGCAGTTACATCTAAACCTTCTTTAATGTCAATAGATACACCGGCCATCCCATCAAGACAAGCAGTTCGAATTGGGTCAAGTTTTAATTTTAATATAGAATTTTATAAAGATAACGCGAATATTCCACACGTATCTGACCGACAGCCTCCGGAGAAGCATGTAGAACGGACATCAAAACAGGTAAAAAGAGTCCCAAAATACGCCCAGGCTAACCGAAAGACCGGTCGTGATATTGAATCACAAATTAGTTTACTTGGTCGTCCACAGTCCACTATGACAAGTTCGATCTTGAAACGTTGTTTTTGCACTGCAAAATTGCATGAAACAGCACCGAAGCAATCTGCTAATGATTCGATGCTGAAGCGGTGTTTATGTACACTCAAGTCTCTTACGTCTGTAAAGAAAACACATAATAAACAAAAAACCAATAAACAAACAAATAGTAAACAAGCAAATAATAAACAAACAAATAATAAACAAACAAGTAAAGTTGAAAAAGTACCTAAAAAAACAATTCCACAGGCAGAAAACCATGTTGTCCAGACTCAAACTCGTAGACGCTTTGTTGTTCTGGAACCATACGAATGTGAACCTGGTATATGTGTACCAGGGTTGTGTGACCCTTATGAATGTGAAAAATTAATCAGGAAAAGAAACGCAAAGGAAAGGACTATTGGTACTACTGCACCCAAAACAAGATCAACATCAAGTTTTAAGTCTTCAAAAACGTCAAAAGCGATGATGACGCAGTCAACACACAATAAACCTCATGAACATATAAAACATCAATCCCCCCCTAAAGAAATTGTCGTAAAAGAGCCCAAGTCACCAGTACTATCTGGAAAACAAGCTGTAAAAATTAGTTCAAGCTTTAGTTTTAACATTGAATTCTATAAAGATAATTTATCTAATAATAACCAAGTACAAAATAATGCTATACCAGTCAGAAAAGCTCAACCATCGCTATACAAAACTCGGAGAGAACATCACAGACCAAAAACCAGGGATATGGGTCTTAGAACATCTAGGGCCAAAAGATTACGCAGTAGAGAGACTCAATTAAAAGAAGTAATAAAAAAGGACAAATCTTTCAGTCCAATGTTAAAGAGATGTTTTTGTACATTAAAAATTGATAGGAAAAAGCCGCCTAATAAACCAATTAGGAATTCGAAAAATAAATCAATGCACCGAGGAACAGCAACTCCTTCAATGAAAGAAGTACCAACTTTTCGAACAAGGAGTGTTATGACACATAGAAGGCCTAAACCAATTCCTTATAAATTAGAACCGTATGAGTGTGAACCCGGAGTATGTGTGCCTGGTAAGTGCGACCCTCATGAGTGTGAAAAACGGATTAAAAAACGACTTATGCACCGAACATCGGGAACGTTGACGACAAGACGCCACCATCGAACAAGGTCGAGCATGGCTAAACCTCGCCGACAATACCGAGATGTTAATGTGGAATCGGCTTTTAAGCCTAAAGAAGTCCATACAAAAGTACGTGGACCAGAATATAGAAGTACGGTCGTTGCAAAGCCTTTAAGACAAGCAGTTAAAGCAGGATCAAACTTTAGTTTCAACATAGAATTCTATAAAGACAGGTCACCTAACACCAGTATTCCTAGTTCAAGGCCAATGGAAAGATATTCGTCGTATGAAAAGCCTAGAAGAACTAAAAGTAGGACTACAGACGGCCGTACCAGAAGAGCTGTACGTGATATAGATTCTCAAGTGGCTACCAAAATGCAAACCACAACGACAGGAGTAGGACCCTTTTTAAAACGATGTTTCTGTACCTTACAATTATATAAAATAGCAACTCCGAGAGTAACAACTGCTACACAACCAATTAAACCAGGCGCTGCCAAAACGTCTGCTGCCAAAGCGCCCGCTGCTAAAGCGCCCGCTGTTAAAGCGCCCGCTGCCAAAACACCTACTACTAAAAAATCTTCCAAAAAGGCGGCTGAAAAGTCTAAAAGACTATCTACAGTTCCAGAAGCTAAAAAAAATGCTATTGGGGAGAAAAAATCCATGCGTTATCCTAGAAAATCTAGGAGAAAACTTGAACCTTATGAATGTGAACCAGGCGTTTGTATACCTGGCCAATGTGATCCCTATGAATGCCTCAAAAGAATAAAAAGAAGAATGCAATCAAGGGATTCTAGTACTCTGTCACATGGGGGCAGATCAGTATCTTGTTATATATCTGAATCAAAGAAATTGAGACCTAGAACAAGCCAGGCTGGATCATATACAACACAACATAAAAAAATCATTGGCGGTCGATGCCCGGATACTTGTCCGAAAGAAAGACGAGTTGTTCGTGATACTAGTCCGAACCAACAGGTTGTGCGAATTGGATCTAATTTTAGTTTTAATATTGAGTTTTTCAAAGATAGATCAGGTGTTCCTAATGTACCTAAAATAAAGTACAAGCCACATGACATAAAAGGAACTGAAACCAGATATAATACTAGAAGTATATCCTCCTATGGCACAAGCAGCCATACAAGAGATTGCCAGTCTCAATCAGATTGTATAAAATACAGTTGTAAAGGATCTTGCGCACGATTAAAGAGATGCTTTTGTACGTTGAAACTTCAGAAGAAAGGTAAACAACAACAACCTGCAAAAATTAAAATAGAACCTACTACGATATCCACGGGCACTCATACAGCAGCAATTAAAATGAAAGTGGAACCTGTTGCTCGTGAAATCGGTACAAAGACAAAAAAATATTCTCACCTTGAGCCCTATGAATGCGAACCTGGAGTTTGTATTCCGGGCTTATGTGATCCATATGAATGTGATAAACGAATAAAACTTAGAAATATGAAAACATTTGGCACAGGAACTACCGGCGCTCCCATGAAATCAATGTCAATCTCCACTTTTAAGAGTCAGGGTACTAAATCGATGAACACAAAATTACTCAGAGAAAAAAAATATAGAAATAAGAAACCTTCAACAAAAACCCTTTACAGAGCGAAACGCTCACCCCGTTCTTCACATGACATGAGGTCTACACCCCGCCAATCTGTGCGTTTGGGTTCTAGTATGAGTTTTAATATTGAGTTTTTCAAAGAGAGATCCTGTGATCAAGGTGCTTCGCATCAACCATTTTATAAACCACTCGGTAAAAAACCTGTAACATATAAATCAAAGACAAGCGTTTCTACCGCCAACGGAGTAAAATTAAGAAATCAAGGTTCAAGCAGAAAACAACGGGCACTTGGCCATAGAACATCACAGGCCGGCGTAGCAACAGAGTCGAAAGGTTCTGGAATGGGGCCATTGTTGAAGCGATGTTTCTGTACATTAACACTACAGAGGGCAGAAGTTAAAGGTAATCTGAAATCATCAAACGCTAAACCTAATAAGGTAAAAGTTAATACTCAAGAGAAAGCTACATCAACTAAAAAGAAATACAAGCTTTCGGCTGATATGCCTCGTGCAGCCCCACAAGATTTAGAACCATATGAATGCGAACCTAATGTATGTATTCCTGGTCAGTGCGACCCTTACGAATGTCTCGAAAGAATAAAACGAAGAGGTATTAGAAGAACGTCGAGAACGACAGGCACTCGAATGAAACGGCCTTCACAAGTATCGGTTTCAAGCATGGCTCAATATATACCAGGATATAAATCTAAATTAACTCAAGATAGAGACCCTCGGAAAGTTGAAAGGATAGTGGAAGAACCTAGATTCACATTTCTATCTAATAATCACAGACAAGCAGTCAAAATATCTTCAAACTTTAGTTTCAATATAGAATTTTTCAAAGAAACTTGTCCTGAAATGGTTAGAGACAGAGACGAAAAAGTTTGTAAGCACGAAGACATTTGTAAGACTAGAAATATTTGTACGGAATGCAAAAAATCTGGCCATGGTAAACGAAATACAAGAATAGGGCAACACGATCCAAGACGAGATCATCTTCGAAGTCATGATTCGCAGTCAGAACGCGTTAGGACTGACGACAAATCATCCGCTGTAGCAATGTTAAGAAGATGCTTTTGTACAGCAAAGTTACATAAAGGCCATTTAGCTCAAATGCATCATCCTCAATCGGTAATAGTTGGTAGAGTTGAAGAAATTAGAGCACAACCTATTTTTGGTCCTGACGAATACTGTGTCCAATATCTAATCCAGCAACCACGTATGTGTAAAAATTTTGGGAATAATAGAACTAAGGAAAATAATTATTCGAATGATTTTGATGAAAGTGAAAGTACTGTTATCAATAACAATTCTGTCGATCTGGAGACCATTATGTCATACACTTCTAGTAAATTTAATAGTATTGAAAGTAAAACGTCTTTTGATGGCAAAATTAATAAAGGACGTCGTTCTAATTGCCAGTGTAAGTTTTATCCAGGTAATCGTAAACTAGATATCAACAGTAAGAACAAATTTACGAAAATGTTGTTTCTTTGGAAGCGTTTATTCGCGAAACACATAAGCCAACCTGAACAAAATGACTGTAATAACTGTAAACAAGGCATAAAAATCTTGAAGTATCAGAAATCAAAAGTCCGAGAACCTGAAGAACACAAATGTCGTCATAAGGATTCATTTTCAAGACACCAGACTAGAGACGGTCAAGAGCGGAACACTTATGTACAGCTGATTTGTCCTCAATGCCGATTCATTGTTTTACAAGCCATCCCTAGCAAAAAACATCGTTTTGCGCCAGCTAATAAGTGTCGAAAACAAACACACTTAAATTTCGGTAGAAAAAGACTAAATAAAGAAAAAGAATATAAAGATTCCGTAACGCTTTTATTTAAGAGTCCTAAAAATAACTGTTTGAAAAACCTAAGTGTGATTCGAGCTTGTGCTTGTTACGGTAAAATGAAAACAACAAAAACTAAGGGAGCGTCGTACAAGCTTAAAAAACGTCGTTGTATATGCAACCCGAAGAAGCAGAAAAAAGAGATTGTTGGAGTACGAAAGAAGACAAATCTAGTAAAACCAAGGAAAATTAAACCATGTCATTGTGGCTGGACAGCTTGTAAAAGAGATGCTGTAAGGTGTACTAAACGCTTAAATAATAAATCAAGGAAACCAAAACGACAAGTGTTTATTAGCAGTACTGAGTTATTTGCTGATGACTCTCAGGAAGAAGAAACCTTTACAAATAAGCGTCATGAACGGGCTCTGGGAAACAATCTTTCAACAATTACGTTAGTTCAAGAAGCACAACGTTATGAAAATATTTCAAAAGGCAAAGACGCTGAATATAGAAAAAAACGAAAAAGTCGAGATCAAATAACCAAAAACACTAAAAATAAAAAAAATTGTGACGTCTTGTTCCCATCCGAGGCAGCCCTCGATGTTAGTCAAACAAGAGCAAAATACATTTTACACGATGTATTTAGGGCAATATTTGATAAACGCACTTATAAAAACATAAGAATGTATTTGGGAGATCCTATGCGCGCTTGGAAAAAGTCTAAAAAGGCTGCTGTTGACGTCGCGGGAATACCAACATTAGAACGATGCAAAACGTCCCAAGCTATGGGTTGTTCGAAGAGTGCAGAAGCACTGGGTCTTGTTAATAACTTTCATAGTAAATGCCTAGTTAAGAGAGAGATGCTGCGTCCACAGCAAACAGTTCGTCGTCGTCTGAACCCAGGGTTCTCATTTTGGCTACTTACGCTGTCCCAGAGGACGGAACCATGGGTAGTGTACCGCAAGTGCGCTCGGATTTGCCCGCGCTGTCTCGGCTTGATCCGAGTGTGGAGACAATTCACAGATGTGCTGTTATTCGTGTTGGCGGTTGTTCTGTGGTGTCCATGTGTAGCTACCATGGAGTTATGTAAGGTCATGATGTTTTCCTGTATGTATAAGCGCTAGCCTGGAGTTTGAAATAAATAGTTATAAAATTTATTTCTTTTTCATTGTATTTACCTATTACTATGCCTATCCTCAAATCATTCATCGACCTTACGACTATACAGTGAAATTAGCGAGACAACTAATACTTTATGCAAAGTAGGCCCCATAACGTCGTCGCTTACCATGATGGCAATAAGTAATTATAAAAACATTAAGTGAAAGAATTTGATATTGCTGATGAGCTGGGTATTTATTAAATTATCTACTAACAATTAACATAGTAGATTTTAAAAATCATTAAATAGATGTTGTTTGATACAATGCTTAACTATCGTGTATCGTACTTTATCGTCATAAACCAATGTGAATAAATCTCAATCGCACGAAATGCTTAACGTTTTTGTGAAACCATGATTACTAAAGTACAATACAATGTACGCTGTCCATCTACGCATTGATGATTGCACCCCAAAGTTCAATGACCACGAAACCCCTAAAGTTTGAGGGTGGCCTGTGCTAGACTATTACATTAAAACCAAATTTACGCGCGTATAAAAACGCATGTAGTAAAATTAGTTTCTGTTTCGAGAAATAGAAAACTAAAATTTTAATTAACTATTATTTTCCACCTTTTTTTGTATCTGTTTAGTCTTATTTATCCGTATTATTCCGTTATTAATTTACTTTTTTAACTCTATTGTCATCACAACTTAATTAATTAATAAAACATCTTGCATGTAGATGAAAAGGCACGTCATGTCCCTTGAAGGTAATTACCTGCTAAAATAAACGTTGGTTCTGTTATTTCAGTTATATTTGTAACCCTTCACTAACAATAATTTTATAAGTCATCATCATGCCAAATACTTAGAGCATTACCTAATAAGCCTACAAAAACATTCGACATTGTTTTTAGTCTAGTTTGGCAGAGCGTCTAGAACAGCGGGCACAGGTAATATTGACAAATGTTTGTGTGTCTGATCTCCCGACCCTCCGGATTTACTTTGTAGCGCGTATGGCGACTCAACCCCTGTTTTGTTATTACGCAGCATTTCGAGCGTGAATCCCGGTTTACTTAAAATCAACGCATTCGCGAGTTTTTGTTGCCACACGTGTTTATACTATTTGGTAATGGTAAATCCATGTTGTTGTTGTTTAGAAGATCATAAGGCTCTTTTGAAAAATAAAATGAGATGTTACATTCTTAGTTCTTACGTACAACAAACTTACTTTATTCTGTGTTGCTTATTAACCGACTTCAAAAAAAAGGAGGTTCTCAGTTTGACCTGTATGTATGTATGTATGTATGTTTGTCCGCGATTATCTCGCGTTTGGCTCTACCGATTTTGATGCGGTTTTCAGAAAATAATTTGTTAGTTCAAGGACAAGGTTTTAGTATGTTTTATTTAACCGACTTGAAAAAAAGGAGGTTCTCAGATTGACTTGTATGTATGTATATTTGGACGCGATTATCTCGCGTTTGACTGAACCGATTTTGATACGGTTTTCAGAAAAGTGTTTGTTAGACCAAGGAGAAGGTTTTGGAATTTTATAATTAACCGACTTGAAAAAAAGGAGGTTCTCAGATTGACCTGTATGTATGTGTGTATGTTTAAACGCGATTATCTCGACTTGACTAAACCCATTTTAAGTAAGTATCAAACACTAAAAAGTATTAAATAATAAAAAAAAAGAGAACCGCCTTCAAAAATCCGGATGGAGTCGGTGTCAACCGCTAATAGCAAATTTTAGTACTATATTATAAGGACAGACACCGACTCCAAAAATAACAATAATTGTGCTTGAAGTATAATTATACTTATTATCCTAATATTTTGGTTATTTGATAAGCAGTACATTTCAAATTATTTAATACTTTTCAGTGAATCGGATTTTTAAAGGCGGTTCTCTTTTTTTTTTTTAAGTTTTTTTTTTAATACGGCTTTACTTTTACTTCTATCGCTTTCCAAAAATAAATACAAAAAGTTTGTCATTATCACTTTGAACACCTTTATACACGTATTGTAACAAAAAGGACTAAGAAAAAGTAAAAAAAATCGTCAAAATAAAATCCTTCTAAATCCTTAAATGATAATATCAACATTACATATTCAAAACTTTTAAATAGTTAACATACTATCACGAAATCGAGTCTGAACGGTACACATTGCGTTCAAAGTGCGAAAACAAAAGAGAGCAATATCGACCAAACCCTCAAAAGTGAGAGGGAGAGCCACCCTCTTTATGAGTCAGAGGGGAGGACCCTTGCACGTAGATATTGCGGTACCTACCCTTAGTACAGTACGCCATGCACTCCACACTCATATCTATCGATCTGGGGTTTCGGCCGATTTGCTATAAGCTGGTTTTTGAAACGCACAGAATTAAGTAATATTAAAATATTTAAGAAATAACTTATTTAATAAGTATTTGGTAACATGCCTTAAAATAATTAGGTAAAGATATTTTGTTAAGTGGTTTGTTGTTAAAACAATGTGTGAATATTAAATGGGGCCTAAAAGCGTGCCCTGCGCAATCCGTTGGGTTTAGTCGAGTGGTACCGCGGCTGTGTATTTGTCGAATTGTTCATTAGCATATTTCTACGTTATGTCGCAGCTGTCACTGTAGCAGCGTAAACCTACACCGGATTTGGTTAGTCCTAGACACATATACATGTGCACACATTCGAATGCTCCAACTAAATCTCGAATAAACCGGTTGTAAATAATTTACGCATACTGTTTATGGTCTCGGAGTTTATACTACTACTCTACTTTTTTTTAACTAAATTCACCAACATTTTTTGTTCTATCTACTGATGTCTACAAGTGTTAAAGAGTAAACTGTATTTGTCAGTTTTATTGTATGATTCTCGATGGGTTCGATTACCTTTTAAAGTGTAGCAGTTATCCCTTGATAAATATGTATCATATTCATTACAATAATGTCTTTAGTGGCCAGAGGACCGGTTAAGTCGACCGCTCGTTGGATCTAACTGATAAAATATTATAATCCTGTGGTTTTTAAGGACTTCATTTAAACATACCGGTTCTTATTGATATTTGTGTTACAGATAAAGCAAGCGGTTTATTATTAAATGTAGGAGAGATGTTATTTTAGTTAATGTTATATGTATTACACATACAGTATTATATTATTTTTTAAAATTATTATGCATTTAATTATTTACTGGAGTAATACGTCTTACATCATTGACATTTAAAATTTCCGCAACAAGTTGTGCTCGCTTCATTTTTACCCAACCTTTCCTTCACCGGCTTGATGTAATAACTTTAAAAAACCGCCAAATCAAGTTCCTTTCCTCTTTATTGTCAGTAAAGCCTAAAGTCCTCCCTCTAACAACCTCATTGCGAAAACTTTTTTGGCGTGACTCAACAAAACGCCTTGTCCCAACTTTTGGGGGAACCAAATTGCATTGCACTTTACAATATTTCACTCCCGAGACCACGGTATATTTTTATTATGCTAGTTATAGATTAATGCCATTGCGAAAACAACATTTCTTCTGACATCTATGGAAGTTTTGCTTTATGGAAACTTGTTGCGTTGGAGACGATTCCGTGACAAAAGGTCATCCATTTGAATTCCTTTTTAATGATTTTTTTTTTATCGCTGCGTCTGTATCGTTTCACATTATTATGCGAACATAGTAATGATATAAATATCGCGCTTCACTGCTCCCGTCATTTTAATATGGATACACACGTCAACCCCACTTTATTCAGCCATTTCAACATCTCATTTAAATAAGTTTTGTGGGGTGTACCGAGAACTATGTAAATGTAATAACGCATTTACAATAACTATGTATTTGCATAATATGTTATAGTGCAATACATCTTCGGTCGAAAAATATTATTTTTTATCTATTCCTTGCACCGCTTTATTTTTTTTATTTATCGCATATGAAAACTTCTATTTCCGTAGATTTTTTTAAAATATAGGTAGGTAAGTATTTTCAGTAGGTATTTAGGATTTCTTGGAAATGTCCAAAAATAATTACTCATAGCTAAATAATAATTCAATTATGTCTGTTACACAAACTATCACTGCACCAAGATTTAGTGTCCTAATCGGATCAGTGGTTTTTCCATGAAATTGTAACAAACAGATGCTGCTTTCGCATTTGCAGCATCATGGATATATCGTGTGTTTCAATATACCACTTGGACGTAGATTTACCAAATAGGAAGTTATTCAGCACCACGTATGGAAAGCGGGCTCGTAACCGCAAAATACGCGTCGATGAGTGCCCGCTGACGTCATCACAGCTACTCGTAGGATCCGTAATTCTATTTAATGGAAATAATTAGGGTCAGTCGCACCTGGATAATCTAGGATTAAAATTGAGCCAGGTTTGATAAAACTAGCTTTCGCGTCGCAGTTTATGCAAATACTAAATAGTTCAGTTCAGTTTCTAAAAAGCTCTCTTCAAGTACATTTTTCGTCTAATCAAATAATGTGTTTGGTAAAAAAATAAACTTTGGCAGATAATATTTTTTATGTGCATTTTCCTTTCGTAAACTAGGTAATCCGAGAGTTGCACTTCATGTTACGAGAATTTGTGGGTAGTTCGTAAAATTCCTTATCAGCACAATGACTGTACCAATTACATTTAGTTGTTATTGCGTTTTCAGGACGGATATTGTAATGTGAAACGTTAATTCGGCTTTGATAAGGGTAGATTGTTTAAGATACTAATCTGTAACCGATGTTTAAATTTAATTTTGTTCCGTTGTGGGTTAAGCTTTGGTTCGTTTATTTTTATTGAGGTTCTCTTCCGAACACATAAGTGAAAAATATAACTATTTAAAATCATTAAGCTTATGTATATTTCAAACGCCTTACTGTGTATATTCATAAATTATTAATTACTATCGTTATTTAAGCGGTATTGCTACCTATTGCTTTTACTTAATGGAAATAAAAACATGAGTAAGTTAAAAACATCTGTTTTTATTTATTTACGTCTGCAAACACGTCTAACTTCCGAAAATTACTAACCCAAACACCCCGTAATTTCTATTTTTAAAAGAAAACACGGCATTGTTAGGTTGTCAGGGTTTCCCGCCAAAACACACGCCATGTTTTCAATATGGCGGCGGCCTGGCTCGCGCGGGTCTCTTTACGACTTCCGTGAAAATTATAGCCGTGTACGTACGTTAAACTTTTATACCCCGTGGTGTTAGCTGGCAAAGGATATGTTATAGCATAACTCCTAAACAGCACGAACGTTGAACATCACAAATGCATTGTTTCTCTTGGTATAGACGTATAATCAATCTTACAAGTGTTATTAGTGAGGAAGAATTGGCTTGGATTTTTAAGTAGGTATAGATACTTAAGTATTCAGTTGAATAAAATTACTTTGCGGATTTTATCGCAGTTTTTTGTTTAAAACGTTCCCGACTTTATAGGTATCAAGGTGATAAAATTCGAAAAAAAAAAAATATGTTTCCATGTCAAACATAATTTACTGTTATGGTTTTAAGATAAAGTTTAAGCTTAAGATAGAAAATATTGGCAAATAACTGTGTCGGTTATCATATACATTTACATACCAGTCTAACTTGATAAAATTATTGATTTGTTAGAGAATAGACTGCTATGATGGTTCTTATATTCTTGATATTACATGTTAATCAATAGGTTGTATATTAACGGCAATACAAGAAAATTCATTTAAACCATTCAGATCTATCGTTTATAAAACAGTAGAGCAGCCAAAAGATGAAGTTGACTCATAAAGTAGAGTTAACAAGTTCCCGTCGGCGAAGCGGATCGATTGTATGATTCATTCACAACACAACCTCTTGCCAACTGCTTCTGCTGGTGTAATGCATAAGCGATCTTCTGTTTCTTTAAAGAACCATGGTTAGTTATTAATGTTTGCTTTATAACTTATAGGTCAATACCCATATTTTTTCATCTTTCTGTCATTTATGGGTAGTAGTTCTGCGATTTAGAGAATCATAAGTTCGACTGTTATGTTGGATGAATTTACTTATTTTTTTTATTAGAATTTTACTGTTGCATATTACTTACCTCTATAGTCCTTTTTTCTGTTTAAAAAACAGGCAGTCGGTGCAACCAGAACAAGTGTGAACTTCGTCCTTCGTGTCTATGATTTTCTTTAGTTAACCCAGCTTATACCAGCCTAAAAGCCCAGGTTGATTGCTCTTTGATTAGCCTCTCGTGTAACAGATATTAGAACATTTTTTTACACAATCATATTCTTTTTTTAACTACCTTATTTAGCACTTTCTTAATGATCTTACACCACACATTAATTGCAAGCATTGCGGGATAAACACATTTGTCAGCGGCTGTCCGATTTTATTACACACCCTAGTACGACTGTCGTATTCCCGTGAAACCTACGTTTTGCTTGCCAAATAATTATCTCGGAGGGAATCTTTTATTGGATATTAAATCGAATATTGAGTTACTCTATTTTTGAGGACTTGAAAATGTAGCTTTATATGTTTTTTAAGGAATTAAAAATACGTTTAGTATTACGAAGAAGTCTAAAAGATCTTATATTAAAACTCGTCCTAACAACAAGATTAACATTATGCAAAAAAAAATATAATTCTATTTAACATTTTTGATTCGTCAAATGAATTAAAATTAAAAGTAAGAATTACCACAAGTTTACTTAGATACATCTTTGATATGTTTGTGTTGCTATTTTTATATTTACAGACAGGTAAAACTACACAGGCTGCTGTAAAACAACTTTGAACCTATAAAATACCCAGTTTAGAGGCGACATAGGCCATATATCTCTTACGTACCTATTTCATCCTATACACATATAAAAAGAGAGGTGCAGATCTGTTTATGTGGTTCACGACTATCTAAGCTTTTCCGACTTAAATACATACTTTTACTAAAGTTTTATGTTCAGGAAATGGTCGATGTAATTTCTAATGGAGTTACTAAATATACCAGATGTAATCTCTCTTGGTGTTATAGAATACGCTTAGTTTTTATCAGTGTTTTTCTACTAAGAGGTAAGATATTTACATCATCATCATCATCATCATCGCCCTATAGCAGTCAACTGCTGGACATAGGCCTCTCCAATTGCACGCCACTTAGTTCTTGTCTCGGCTTCTCGCATCCAGCTCCTGCCAGCCGTCTATATGTATATCAGATATTCACATGAAAAGTTTAATTTATTGGATCCTTCGCACGTTAGGCTAAAAACAAAAACAACTATACAATCCCGGTGGTCAATGTGATCATACTTATCTAATAAATGTCAATCCACTTTTAAAGCATAGACTATTTATTACACATTCGATATAAATTACTTCTAAGCAGAATGAAGCTCTCTTCTGCATAGCTTTTCAACAAACCACGTTGTTCTTATCCCCGAAAATCTTCCAATCCGTACCTAACCTCCTTTCTCCTGCTGCCTGAAAAAGGATCTAATATCATGTCCCTTATCAAGCCCGTTGGGAAATCTAGCTCCATGTTTTTTCATATCAACTGACCAAACTAGTCGGTTATATCCGTATACAAGTGACAAGAAACCCATAGCCGTGCGTCAACTTTTATAGACCGCTATATATTTTAAAGTCATCGTAAATTAAGCCGTTGACCAGATAAATAAGGTTTCCCAACACTTATAATGATCTAGGAATGGCAAGTAAACTGTATTTCCAAAGTTATGTATCGAATGCATTAAGAAATATCACCGTTTTAACAGTAATGTATAAATTGCAATGGTAAATGGGTTAATGATTCTTCGTGAGCTAACTAGTGCTACTGTGAAAACCATTTGCAGCTAAGAGTTAAACTGAACTATATGACCAAATACATATTTAAGTTTACGTTTCTGAACAATGATAAGCTTAAAAATATTTAATAACTATATGGAACGTATTGTTTTAATTTATGTCAGATTGTTTGGATTCCTTTGCAGGAATTATGGTTACGGGCAGACATGATCCATGCTGCGATTTAACCGCGATATGTTCCGATCCAAATATTTAGTGGTTATTTCATTGTTGAACGTTCGCATAAACCTCACAAATCATAATTTTGTATGAAAAAGACAAATAACAGGGAATACAATTGTGCTTTTAATCAATTAGGTAATTATAAATCTCCTTAAACTTATATCCTAAATGAAATCGGTCCTGAATTTACGAAGGTGTAATTGTAATTAGTTACTTTATTTTAAAAGCGAACAAATCAAAAGTTTTAATATTTAGGCTTCGCAATCCAGTGACTAAATAAGGACAGTATAGTTAGCACATTAGCCTTATACGGTCTTTTCCATCGGTTTTTTTAGGGTTCCGTACCCATAGGGTAAAACAGGACCCTATTACTAAGACTCCGCTGTCTGTCTGTCTCCAGGCTGTATCTCATAAACCGTGATAGCTAGAAAGCTGAAATTTTCACAAATGATGTATTTCCGTTGCCGCTATAACAACAAATACTAAAAACCACATAAAATGAATATTTAAGGGGGGCTCTCATACGACGGTGGTACGGAACCCTTCGTGCGCGAGTCCGACTCGCTCTTGGCCAGTTTTTTTTAATATTGTTTTTCTTCTAATAATCATACCTTTTAAAACACAATAGTAGAATTTCTAACCTATTCAGCTCAGTGCAAGGAACTTTTGCGGTCAAGCTAGTCTATTAAAGGGTTGTCACGTACTAACCAGACTCTTATTACATTTTATAGTCTTAGAACGAGAACATCTAGTCTATGTAAACTGCTTTTCAATTGATGCCATTAAAATTTTATATGGGTAAGAATATAAAGCTTTTTAGAATTAATAGTAAAAAGGAGGAACCGGCTATGGTGGTATACTAAATACTCTTATTATGACACTAATAACTAAATAATACCTTTATTCTCTAAAAAACTTTCGCACTTAACTTCAGCTAATATTAATCACAATGTCTAATGCTGATCTACTAAGACACAAATATTGAATCAACGTAAATCATTGCATTTAAATTGTCTCGTTAATTATTCGTCAAATGAATACAATGGCAGCGCTTAAATATCCTTAGCTCTTTAATATTTAGCTGTAAGGTTAATTTTTTACATAGATCACTGTCGCATAATCGACCGAAGGTAGGTATAATGTAATAGCTTACACTACTGTTTCAGAAATGTATAACGCATGTAGCTACACGCATGCTTCGTTATCAAGAGACAGTTAGGAAGCAATTTATCAACATTCAAAAATCAACAGCGTCGGTGTCGTGCACATAAGGCTTCGTTTCAGCAATATTTCATGGCGCACATCACAGTTGTTAATTGTTATTTTAAATGTACCTACCTACTATCTAGACAAAATATATAGGTATTTGAAATACTGTGAATGGTGACTGCGATAGTAAAGGCATTCTCATGAATGACTAAAATAATTAATTAAAACGCTTGTTTAACATAACAAAAACCTAATGAATGAAAACAAAACCTAATGAAAATTAAGTAAAAGGTTTCGCCTAGTGTTGGCCTGTTCATTAATAATACTATAACCTACCTATATTAATAAAACTAACCTAAACTACGATTAACCTATAATACAATTTAACAATTTTTGGAGTCGGTGCCATGGTGGTTTTATTCTCTTTGGTGCCAGGCAATATACAAAACTTATATCACTATATACCTACAGACTAATTACCAGTCGTTTCATTACTTAGCTTGGCACCGACTCCAAAAAATTGTTGAATTGTATTATAGGTTAATCGTAGTTTAGGTTAGTTTTATTAATATAGGTAGGTTATAGTATTATTTTAAACTTTTTAGTGCTTTTATCGATTTTTGAAGTCGGTTTTTTTTTTGCAAAAATAATTTTTATTTGTTTATTTTTAGTGACACATTTTTTAGGCCTTCAGCTGACACCCTTTCATCATCCTCATGATAATTTCCATCAAACGAAATCCAGTGCCACGCATCTCACATCCAACGAATTCCCGCTATTCACGAGGTCATCTTGGCTTCATCATCAGATCTGGGGCCCGAGTCTGCTATTTACACTCCGTGTCAGTGTGATCATAGTGGGATGATAGTGTCAACCCAATATGTGCCTAATTTTCGTATTCAGTTAAGCCAACAACAATCATTGGCATGAGTGGCATGAGTGGGACGCGGTGTTGTCAATTTAAATTAAAAATAAAAGTATCAAACATTTTGTAATTTTTAATAGGCAACACCGATTGGCACTAATTATTAATAATCGTTTCTTATGTTGCAAAAAATTGTATTAATTGTTTTTTGAATACTAATTAATTGTAAAAGCCCATACAATATGTAATATCTATTAAAAGCTTGTAAATAAGGATAATTATGTTTTAAAAAAGGAAAGTTTTCGTTGAAATTGACACATTGTCTATGAAAAATAAAAATGTTTAGCCATAGATATGAGAGTCAAAAGCAAATTTAAGTAACATATTACATCCTACTCTATGCAACTCTCTGACTTATTTATAGTTATCTGTGTATGCAACTGCTGTCAAAAAATAGCGGAATACGAAATTGTACCGGCCATCGGTCATATTCACTCAACTCTCGGCTCAATCGTTCCAATGGCCAATTGTGACGTTTTGACAGTTAGTAGAATGCCAATTATCGTAAAATGGTCCCACTAGCCCCACCCACTCAGACGATTCAAGCAGATGTAAATAGCAGACTCGGGCCCCTGATAGTAGAATGGTTCTTATTAAACGCAAATGCTTCACTTGTTGTAGAAAATACCAAAATCGCTGTACGTTTTCCTATAAAATTTGAAGAGTTCCCTCGATTTCGCCAAGATTCCATCATCAGATCCCGACTTGGTGACTATGGGACCATTTGGGAAGTATACCCTTTCCAACAAAGAAAAAATATTTCAAATCGGTTGGAAAGCAACGGAGTTATGCGCGAACAAACATAAAAAAAAATACAAACATCCGAATTGAGAACCTCCTCCTTTTTTAAAGTCGGTTAAAAAAAACAAACACTTCAACGGGAGCAGACAAAAATATATTTATAACGCAATTTATTTGCCCAATAAACAATAGATACCAAAAAAGAATAATACGATAGTTAAACTTGCAAATAATATACGTAAAGAGCTTGATAGGGTTGAAATGGGGTTTTAAACCCGTGCGGGGTATTTAATCGGCTCAAATTACAAACCCCGAATGGGTCGAAACTTGTAGCCCTTGTGGGGCAAGCCGACGCACAAATCATTGTATCGTCTTACCCTTAACAAGCTGAAATTTACATATATAAATCATTGAAATTCACACTTAAATAACAAATTCTGATAGAAATTATGTAACCTACTAATGCGTCTTGGGTACAAATTGAGTAATGAGGTGTGCAGCGAGACTGCACGTGCTATGTTAATCTGTGACATAAAAGAGACTGAGACTAAAATCTACGACCTAGTTATATCAGGTAAGTACTGTAAAGCGGGTACTAAAGAAATTTGCCTCATTCAATGCTTTCTCGTACGAAAAATATTCCTAAATACCATTCAAATTAATAATCAGATGACAATTTAACAAAAGAGTGTTATTTTATTGAAACTATAAAACTCATTGTTAAGATCAAAAGAAGCTGACATGTCATTAAACCTGCTTTTTGTATCAGCCTTGTAGATTCCAGTTTAACCTGTCACACGCATCATGTTTTAACAGCCAACAAGTCATTTTGACGCTACAAAAGTTGTCTGATTTTATTCATCTGGACTTTATATGATAACTTCATAACGGGATATTTAATAATTATTATTTTATTTTCGAGTTTATGATCATTGCCGATACACTGTTTTCGTATACCCAAGCATTGTTGAGGTTTGATCAATTTAGCTATGACTACAGATTTTTACATCACCATTTAGAAACAAATAGATTTGACTAATGTTAATGTAGAATATCTATTCAATCCTGAATACTCCACAACAATGTATAATTTAGTTTTTATTTAAATTCCAATTTATAACACTCCTTGTTTTAATTTATAGCAAAGTATAGCTCTACAATTCAACAGAATTTATTAGAGAACTCTTTCATAATATGCAAAAGTATTCTTTTAATATAAAAACCAGTTGGCAATAAAGACATAACCCGGTCGTTAATCAGAGAATTATTATCTTTTTCATACGTGACGATGGGAGGTTGTAAAAGTACTGAAAATATAATTAATGCTCATTGGTCACGTTCTGCGCTTACACAAATATTCGATTAACTCTACGGGGAAAATATTGTCTGTGTCTGGTTATATTTGCAGCTTAATTTATTAATTCTTTGTTTTGATCAAATAAGTGATAAAAATGTAATTATGAATAGATATATACGTAACTTTTAAATACCTAAGTATTTAGACATAGTTTAACATAATGCTAATGCAAAGAAAAATAAAGAGCGGTAGCAGACTATGAACATAATTTTGTTATTTACAGACAAGATTTCGAGATTTCGAAATGTGTTACTTAGAATATACTTAATATTATGATTTGCATCATGTTTTGGTCCTTCAATTAGCTTTTTTCAGCACCATTAGACAGGGTTTAAAGACACGTTTCTTGTAGTTATGAAGCTTACCTATCTTTATAAATAACGTACTTAAGATACAAAGGGCAGAACATACAGCAATAAAATCAGGTACATAGATACTGCGTAACTTCGTGTATATTAAATATTCATCTGGATATTTTATAGTTGAAGGGCGTACGCCCTCTCGCCATAGGTTTCCATTTGTAAATGGATTTTAAAATTAAAACATTCAAGGCCTAGGGGAATGTCTGTACATTTTGATTAATTTAAACGTTTCTGTGTATGGTTGTACTTAGATCGTTGGACTATCGATCACAAAATTCTTACGCGCTTTGTGTAAAAAATATACTTTGATCTGAAAGAATCAGAAATAAATGAGTTCTCGTTGAAATGAAGCTACGAATCAAATTACATGTTCGTTGAATGATGGACCTGAAAATAATTAACATAATGGTTACCGATTGCCTGAACATGAATACAGCAATATTGTAAGTTTAAAGAGATACAAAAGTGTGTTTGTCCGTCAGATATTTTACAAAGAGCACTTTTCTAGCCCGCTTTGTGCTAGCGTGATCAAAGCTCGTTCTTTCTCTGAATGAGGCTTTATCCTATTGTGTAAGGTTAGTTACAGAGTAGTATTACTATTATTTATTGTGTTAAATCTCGTTTAATTTATAACAAAACGCTGAACTACAGAATATACAGCTGGTATATTCTACTTTATTACGGCAAACTTCACTAGTTCAGATATAATACGCGAATAAAGTTAGACCTTGAAAGTTAAGTTATTGTGTATGTTCATTTGTTTGTAACCTCATCACGCCTGGACTGCTGAACTGATTTAGATGAAAATTCAGTAAGAAGTAGCTAAGTGCCTATAGGTCAACATAGGACTTTTTGTCCTAAGTACCCGAAACCTACGCAGACAGAGTCGCGGGTACAACCTAGTTAACTATAAATTATGTAGGACACGGTAATAAGTGAAGCAATAATAATAAATAACAATGTTTATGGGCATCCCCGCGTGCGTGACGATTTAAATAAACCACGTTTGATACAACTTTACTACTGTTTTTGATGATATAATTGCACATTACAGTTTCATGTCTCATAATTAAGTTTCCGCATTGTTTCGCTGTTCGCTAAGGGGTGGTTATACTTGATACAATAACATAATGGTACTCATTTTCGATGGCTCGTTGGAAACGACGTAAAATGTTTTGTTTGTGAACAATAGGGATTGGGGTTTCATTAGTACTGCGAAATCCCCTCACCTAAAGTACCTATAATAATTAAAGAAAGATGAGAAGTTAAACTTTTTCTTTTAGTTTCAACTTTAAAGCAAACTTGTCCTTAATTGAATCAAAACATTTAAGTAGGCACACACCTTTTACCAAACCCGTGAAGTTAATTAATTTTTATTCTAATTTAATCCTTCATTAAAAGGGTCAAAGCAATTCTTCATCCAACCGAAAGTTAAAATTAAAAAGGAAATTAATTAAGCAAATGATTCGTCACAATATTTCCACATTAATATTAGATTTTCGCCCGTGACCAGTGAGTGGGTTAAATCCCTGAAACATTAGGCTTTCTACATAATCCTGCCTATTCCAGTTTGAACCCGATTGTCCAACAAAGAGTTGGATGGCACGATAAAGGGATTAAATTTATAAAATTTATAGCGCCGGATTAAATCCGTCGGCGTGCGAAGGGTTGACCGTTCTCGCATTAGATATAAATTAGAACACGTGTGCTGGAACTATTCAATTGTAATATTTAATGTATAGTAAAGTGAACATAATGCCTATCTATATGCTAGGTATTAATAGAAGAAAGAGAAATAAGGTTTAATAGATATCCACGGAATTACGTTATTATTAATCTGCACCAAATGTTCTCCATCTCGTTACATTTGATTTGCTATCGTGTGTTCATTATTAATTTGCTTAAAACTTCATAAAGTGTAGTCTATTTATTTCATTCTTAGTAAATATGTATAAGATGATATCAAAACCAAATAATTTGTAACAGGGCAAGGAGATGATGATTCTTAGTAAAAAAAATATAACCTAAAAACTTTACTACACTCCGAAATATCTTCGTTAACTTTAATAGATACTTGTAAAGCACATTACCGGGATACAACGATGGTATAACAATTAATTTGGCCTTAGAACTAGAAATCTAGGCGTTTCAGAATGTAGGCAGTCTGTAACAAACCTTAGACCCGGGATTAAGGTCACGTTAGGAACTAAGTTAGTTGAACCGTGGAATAATTTAGATTTCATGTCGTTTGTTTAGATGACCCAGGGTAGAGGTCCATTGGGTATACAGAATACAAAGATTACAAACTAACGTACCAGCAAGATATGTATAGTTCAGAAAGTATAAAATACTTTTTAGTGCCTATATTTTGTTACCTGACATAAAGGATCTTTATGTGCCTTTCCCGTATTCTCGTAATAAAATGAAAAAAAATTGTTACAATCACTTTGGTACAGTCGAACTATACAAGTACAAGACTTTTTTTGCAATAGGTAGGTAAGGGCCCAGAAAGTCAACGATTAAGTCTTACTTTACGATAACTTGCTACAATTAAAACTTTTTGATCACACCGAATCTTAATTTTCGTCTTTTGTAATGGGAATAGAAGACCTAATTTGCGTTGCGCGTATTTTTTTACACTCCATAATTTATTTCGATAATCTATATTCAACCCCATCACTGCCTTTGTCTAACCTTCCAAGATGCACTATCTAAATACTAAACGCTAGAATGTAGTTAATTCGTGGGTTCGAGCGCCGACCTGCGTCTTTGATGCGGTTGCGTGCCTAAAAGGTGTCTCGCATTCCTAATTAGTTTACTACGAAGCTAGCTTGCCTCGTACATTCTGAATAAGGTGAACGCGGAGTTGTTAAACTTAGAACTAATTATGCACCGCGATTGGCGCTGCGGTTAATTTGATCTAGCTTATTTATAGGATAAAATGTTTGTTGGCCTTGTTTTTTTTGCAATTCTTTGTGGAACACAGTTTTGAATTAATGTTTATCTTTTATCGTAGAATAATTATATATTTTATCCAGACAGAAAACAGAACTTATACTAAATATCAGATGATCATAGAAATAAACTGTACACCTGTGCCTAACCCTTCGGGGATACAGGCGTGATGGTATGTTATGTTATGTTATCATAGAAATAAATTGCGACAATATCTAAGATTGAAAATGTATTGAACTTTCAAAAGTTAATTTCACTGCCTTATATTGATTAATCTTTCCTTTTTCGTAAACATATGAAGCCAACAGGAAAACGTGCTTAAATCCAAATTTCGGGGCTTTAGCTTTGGAGATCCTGTGATGAGTCAAAGACTGAGTGATTGGTTTCGGCTTTAATAAGATTAAAGGAATAAACACCAGCTTCTGGTTATAAACATATCCTTAATTAATTCGGGGTAGCAGGTGTCAAAATAACCCTAACAACACTTTAGTAAGAGAGTTATAAAATCACAAAAACGATTTCTAATTTAAATTTAAAATCACCTTTTTAAGATACCCGATACCCATAGGTCATTTAATATCTAAACGATCTTCTATCACGTTAAATCCGTTCTGGTATAATTAACTTTGATTTGGGTGCGAATACGAACAAAAAATGTCTACCTGGAACCTCTGTAAATTAATAGAGCCCATATTTTGTGAAGGTAGAGGTAGAAACGAAATGAGAATGTTATTTTTTCGGAATACAAAACACGTAAAGTGAAACATAATATCAGTAAGATGTAAATAACTTAATACGCGTTGCTGTCTTGTTTATTAGAGGTAGCCTTTGTGGAAAGGTCAAAGAGTACTTTTTGTAAAAACAATCCCACCAAAAACATAAATGTAAAAAAGGAAAGCCAAGTTCAATACACAAAAAGAATGGAGATCTAAATTAGTGCCAAGTTCTATGCAAAATCCAAATGTGTATTTATAGGAATAAAATAACATTATGAACAAGTATTAAACTCTATTTCTTTGCTTTATTGGATACCTATACCAATTGCTGTCATTTAAAAATGTGAGATCCTAAAGTAGGTTAGATTTGACTTGGCCAATTTTCATTATATCAGTCATTTTATAAAGTTATTCATATCATCTCACATATAATATACATATATATGTATTTTAATTCTGATAAAAACTGTCAGTTTGCTTGAACTTGGCTTGACACGCGTCCGCGTGTCTAGATTTCGTACAATTTGCATATTTTCATCGCAAGTTTCTCTTCTATTGTGGTTACGATTTCCTACTTTTTTTAAGTCTAGGTATTAAAATTTACTTCTAGTCGCAAATGTAAAGAACAAAAGACGCCGAATGTTACTACTTCTACTACCTTACAAAAGGCGCCAAAGGCTACTACCTTTGTGATTTGTGACAGTGTTAAGTAGTATCAAGTTTTTATGTAGGTGTTTATGACACAGGTTAATAAAATCATCGTAGACTTTTAACATCGATAGAAACATCTATTTATAAATCACGAACGGTATGAGAGTACGTGGAGATAAAACTGAGCAAAAAATATAGTAAAAGAAACGAAACTAAAAGTGATTTGAAATAGGATATGTTTTTTATACCACATAATAATGAAAGTGTTATTCGAGTCTAAGCGTTAATAAATTGATATACTATAGAATAAAATTCTACATAATATAGGTGCTATGTATGACTATAGGACTGAACTGAAAAAATTAACAGGTGTACGGACAGTGAGTTCAAACAATAACGACTCGAAGAATAAAAAAAAAAGCCTTAGTACAGGATACGTTAAACAATAATGTGTTCATAAAACTTATCTTTATCATTTAAAGCCATCCGTTTTATCTTTATAGCATCTACAAAGAGTTCTGATCTGACCGCTCCCGAAGCATTGCGTCAAAGTCAATATGTTATTATGTGCATCTCTAAATTATCTTTTATTTTCTACCCAATAATTACAAAAGAATGCACGGCCGGACCCTGCCCTGCCACGTAAAAAAGAAACATAAAATTAAGGTGGTAAGGTAAAAAATGATTTGTATTAGTTGAATCAATTATAAGGCGATCTTCGTGTGGTGGATAAACTGGTTGTATAGCCTGCGATGGATTGGACTAGCTACTGAGGCCTGAACCACTTTTTTGAACGAAATGTTTTCATTAATTACTGTAGTGCCGTTGTGCGTTGAGTGTTGTTACCAAAAGTTACCTGATAAATTTTCTAGTTGTGGTACCACTGCCTGTATAATAACAGGACTAACTTTATTAAAGTTAGTTATTATTTTGGTGATATGTGACACATTTTAACTTTTTAATGGATTTTTACACGACTGCCCAAAAAGGAGTGTTATGTTTTCAGGGTTCATGTATGTATGTATGTATGTATGTATGTATGTTTGTGAGTTTCTTTATTCCACCATAACTTCTAAAAGGCTTGACCGATTTCAATGTTTGTGGTATCATTAGAAGCTTTGAGTTATCCCGAGTGACATAGGCTATGTGGGCATTAAAAAATGGTCAAGTGTGAGTCGAAATCGCCTGCAAAGGGTTCCGAACGATATTTTTTTTTGTGTGGTGTCATGTTTTTTTTGTTGTTCACTAAATAGTATTAAATAAAAAAAATATAATTAAAAAAAATTAAAAACACGCCTGCCATGTCAAAAAAAATTAAAAACAAGTCAAATATTTGCAGTCGGGGTCGGTTACTTGTAACAATTCATTACAGGTCCCCCGACTGCAAATATTTGACTTGTTTTTAATTTTTTTTGACATGGCAGGCGTGTTTTTAATTTTTTTTAATTATATTTTTTTTATTAGGTTTACGATGAAATATTCAGTTCTATAGATCTTTTGTTAAATAATAAGATAAAATAACCTAAGTTCGTAATGGAATTTGTAAACAAATCTCACTACTTTATATGTGATGAAATTTTGTATTACCCGTAGGTTTTTGCTCGTAAACCTCGTTGGTTATACGGTGAAACAATTTATTTGGCGTTAGACCGACATACTTTTTATGGGGATCAGCCTCCGGGTGAAAACAACCCTTTTCGCAATAACGAACTTGTGCATTGAAGGATTGGAAGGGTGACTAAAATATTTCCATCAACCGTTCAATGGTGTGAGAATAAAGAAGGGAATACTTGAGGTTCTTTCTACCCTCTTTCACTAAAGTTTTTATCAACTTTTCACAGGCCCCCGACTTCCGTTTAAGATAGTCGTTTATGAACATATGGAATTGATTTACTGTAACAGACTTTACCCTGTACCATTGTTTTGTATTTTGATTCGGTGATATTAGTTCAGCTAAATTACGTTGAATACACTCGCTTGTCATTACACCTAATTCTATATGGTTACATTTCAATTGTTCACCACTAGCAATCGAATATAAACAGACCTTGAATAACGATCCTTCGTAGGTTAAATCAAAGTCCATTGCAGTATTTGTATAAAAGCCTTCCATTTATCTGATAGAAATCATCCTTTGTACATCAAATCGCCTGTTGACTGTAGAGCTATTATTTCTCGTGAAGAGTACAGATTTTGAATTTAGCAAAGATATATTTAAACGTAGCAATCCTGAAGTCATTACAACGCCATTACCAATTGCTATCGCCTACGAACCGTTAAGCAATTCAAAGTTGTTACTATTTATAAATTGACTCTTACGTTCGCGTGTGAAGATACGATCGGGTTTTACCTCTGTGATTGTTTAGATCCAATTTAGCTCGATTTCTATCTGTATTCGCTCTTCGAATGTTTTTTGTTAGTCTATCGTACGTATTGTTGATAAATTCAAGTTTTATAAACAGGAAAATCCGGTAAAAAACAGGTAAATGGGATGTATTAACTATTTTCGCAAAAAGGAAACGGGTTTGAAATATTTATAGCCTAGTAAAAGTATCTTCAAAGTCAAGATATTAGTTTCCAATTCCTTTGTTCGTTACATGGTTCTAGCAATTTGAACCAAAATCTTGAGACAAATATAACTCTTTTCATTTAACAATTGGAAATTCCTGGTAAGTCTTCGAGAAAATCATTCCCACGTGGCATTTCCCGTTTTATTTATAGACTTCACGGGGTTCTAGCATCGATCCTTACCGAGTCCCTACATTCCACTCGATGCCATCAAATTGACATTTAGATTCGATTTAGGTGTATTAGGAAGGAAAAAAGGTTTTGTTATATAATGGACCTTCATGGAGCAAAGTGTTTTTATCTTCAGTGCTATTTTTAGTTTGCCTAAACCGTGTTTTTGTTGTTTCTGTAAGACATACATCCTTTGAGAGAAGATTTGATTGAAAAGTAAACAAAAAATAAAATATCTAAGTTACTTTGAAGAAACTAAGCCGCAAATACGACCCCTCATAAAAAAAATACTATATTATCAAAATTATATGATAAATCCGGATGAATCTAACACATTTAAAAATAAACTTGTCAATGCACGTCTCAGATTTCATTTCTGATTCAATAGCATCAATATCGGAAGGGAATATTCTAGTGGGCTTCGAGATAAAATTTACGTCGGAATGGTCACGTCAGCCCCACGTCGGGCTATCCAATCACAAGTACACCTCAAACGAGAAGAGCCTATAAGTTAGTTGAAGCGTCCTGAATAATAATATCCTACGCAATTTATGATACTTGCCAATGGTTCACAGTTTGTGTGTTATTGTACAAAGTTTTGGTTGGCTTTACTCATGGACTTCTCATCAATATTAATTAGATTAGTTTTATTGTTTTTGCGCTTGACCTTTTCTGTAACACTAATAGCCTTTATAATTTCATTTGTGTTTCTAACACGACCCTTTTCATCCATATTGATATTATCTACGTTATTCATATCAAAATCATCAAATTTAATTACCCTATCATTATGTTTATCAAATACATCATTTGAAAACTCACGGTCGCTGGGCGCCGCGACACTCCATCCTAACAGAGCTCCAACGAACAACACGGTAACTGAGAGTATAGCCATTTCTGCACTACTTACAGTCATTTCGTCAAATAGGTTTATATAGGTGACCGTGGACGCCCACAGACCATCATTAACTTCATACGACACGGCCTTGGCAATTGAATAATCGTATCTGGTGCCATTGAAATCTCTAGCATTGTAGTACGCCGACAGTGCATGTACAAACTCGGGTACTTTTTGCTGTTTTGTTTCAGCAATTGTTGTGCATTTTTCAACGCAGTTTGTTTTTGTTTCTTTATGATTCACTCTCTCTATCAGTTGACCGTTTAGTCCTTGATTAGATTCAATGTCATCCTTTGATATATAATGACTTTTATTATTATTCTGATTACCATAGTGTTGTTACTCTTCATATTCATCAAACTGTTTATGACTAAATATGTATTGATCTTTAGAGTTTTGCATTAAAGCCACGACCCCTCGTAATTGCTTCATGTCTGTTTGTCTGCAACAGCAACGTAGGGGACTTAGAAGTTGGGGTGTAACTTTCCAACCATGTTTCGGACATCTGAATATCATGATTTTTAACGAAATTTTGATGTGTTAGAGATCACTTACAAAAGATTTTTGGCACTATTGTATTTTAAAATATTATATTTTTTTTTACTCGGGTTGTGAAATTTGATCAATGTGCTCGAAAGAAAAGGTTTTAAGGAAATGATAATAGCAAGTAGCGTAATATATAAAGATCACGTATCCAAAAAAAGGATGTAACACTCAAAAAGGCAATCAATCAATTTGATAGCCTACGTGGTGTCAACGTCCTCGTTAGTATCTATTCATTGAATAAACGTCTCTATTGCGTCATCTTAAGGTTCAATGTTACAAGTTCAAGGCCTGTCGTTTGTTTACCTCTCATATGTCTTTGTTATTTTTTTTTAGCTTTCCTAAAAGGCTCTCTTTAAATATTGTGTGGTTATAAGAACACCGGTATATTATGTCAGAGCACAAGACGCGAGAAAAATGACTAGAATTGAAAGCTTCTTAGTTTCGTCAAAACTGAAAAAAGTTAACAAAAGATCTTTTGTAGTATCTGTTTATTAAGTATTTACCCTTTATATTAGGATCTCACTTGACATCTTGGTATCAACTTCATGCTTCCTTATATCATCCTTCAAACAATCTGTCTTGTCGTTCCCCTTTCTTACCGTCTTTCTCCATTTATCACTTTGTCAAAACGTTTTGTATTGCGTTGACACAATTTAGCCTTTCATATCTTTAGTAGAGTTTCTGCCAAGTGTCAGTCTTTTGTTTATTTTTTTGTTCACGCCTAATTATGAAGGCAACAAAAGTTTGTTCCATATAGTAACCGCCGCGTCCGCGTAAATCGATACAAATGCGTTGCCAACCGTCTTTTGTTAGGGGATATAACCCCCTTGGTGCATGCCACCCTTCTGTGTACGTTGCTTACAAGCGCTTTTTGTGATGCAAAGCGCTTTTTAGTCAAGTTACTTTGTTATTGCAACTTGTTATTGATGTCAGAAGTGGTAATAGACTTTTGTTGTGCTTGACGCTTTTTTGGTTTCTATTCTTTTTGAACTTTCTTGTTAAACTTGCGCGGATAAATTATGATATCAATTTCCCTAGCTATATTTTAGCATATGGGCTTTTTTCGGTTCGAAAGATTCGTTATGTCGTCGTATAACTAGTACTAGTGCATTATTTGTTTAGTGTTGCTATTATATGTATATTACAAGGCCGAAATAGTAAGTACACCAACGGTACGGGTAACAATGTAAACTCGTCGGTTACACAAATTATATGTTTAAGCACCATCTACTACTAATGCGTCGCATAACACTTAGGTACTGCACCAAGTATTTTTTCCTACTAGATATAAATAGCCGCACATTTAAGTGTGACTACATTAACATAAAATCGTTAAAGCCAGTATCTCTACGAATCGGTATACCGCCTTGCTAGTGCTAAAGTGGGGTATTAAATTGTGTAATATACGCTCGCTCGGAACCTGCGCTTACATTGTAAATTCATTTACTTATTGTCCTGCTCATGTAAAATCAATATCCAAGTATTTAGACTGCAGCTACAGAGTCGCAGTAATAAATTGTAATAACGCACCGCTCCAGTTTTAATGCGTTTTCTTTGTTATTTTCCTAGAAAACAAAAGCGAGTCGTAGCTCTACATCGGACATTATAAATCAGTGCCATTACGTGCTTCATCGCAAGTTTTATTATACCGTTCAATGACTTGTGAATTTTAAGACGTCCGCCATTCAAGTTGTTCCAATTTACTTAGGTAATATATTTTTGTTTTCTCCGCAGACTACTTTCTGCAGTTAAGCGTAAACTTGCCTCATAATTCTGTCGTACACCGGAAACTCTTTACAAGTTAAACTGGATGTTTTCAGGAGAGTTTTTGTACGGTTTACGAGTGAGTCCGGGGGTCTGCGCATGACTCACTGAATGATGCAGACCTTGTGGGGTAGCAAACACGTTCCGCTCAGAATAAGGAAATGTTTGGGATGAACCTTTACAAATGTGGAAGATAAACGGGGATTTTATTCGGAAGCTTCTAAAGTCTCTTTGATTTCTTTGACTATTGTTATAAATCGTATAGATTCAATTGATTTGTAGAGTTAAATGAAAAACACGTACCTAAATATGTATGGCAAATTTTAGAGTTTTTGTTTAGGATTTTACGCCGGTTGAAGAGCTTGGTCTGTTTGAATCAATTTTGAATGTCCTAGTACACAAAATTTCATTATCCTGTGTTTATCACATTTGTGATATAGCCATCATAGTTTCAGTGCACCTTCTGCTTGTTCCGTCCCGTATACAATTTAAATTATTATAACAATGTTTTATACCTTTCAACATAAAACGTTAGATATTTCTAGGCTGCTAAAAAATCAGACTTAAAAAAAAAAAATTAACTGTAATTTCAGCCACTTTTTAAGTCAAGTGAAAAGCGTCACCAAACGGGCTACAAAGTGTATCCCTAATTTGGCCCAGAGCACCCCTGAACGTCGCTAATCTCATTAGCGTCCCGCGGGTGCATTCGCTCAAATGGACCCCCTACGTCTGATGATTTGACAAAAGACATCCGGAACGGGTATACCCGGTTGTCGAACCTACTGGGAACTGATGGTCTAACGCGATTATGTGGTGTCGGTAGGTAAATTATCTCTGAAGTTAGATGCTTGCACAAATTATTTTACAAAGGCCAGGATGACTGCGTTGATGGTTCCGTCTGAGTCGATGATTTGATTTGCCGCGTAAAATGAAATGAGTTCCGTGTCGGCGCTCTTTTAATTTAGAAATACAAAAATAAGTCAAACATCTAGCTTTCGAGAAATTTATGATTATTTTGTAATAATGTTTTAACAACTAACCCAATAGACTGGTAGAGTTCGATTTTAAACATTTAAAATGTCCTTGTAAAATTGTACTAAGTACATAACAAAATTCAGAATAAATGTACTACTTACGTTCTTAACACCTTAAAACATATTTTCTTCACCTCCGTTGCACTTGCAATCACAAACAAACAGCTCGCTCAAAAATCTGAAATCTTCCGAAGTTGAACCCCAAGAGTGAGTTATGTGATTTGATTGTATGGATTGAAGTTCCTTACATAATGGCGACGGGTTTCCACCATCAGACAGTTTGTCTAACAGCCCGTAAAACTTGTAAACACGATTATTGAGCAGGACTCCGCAGGACTTTTGCAGAATATAAATTAGGAAGTCGTTTACAGATTTTTTTTCAGTTCCTGAATTTGTTATGAGTTTTATAAATGCTTCGCTTTATTTTTTTTAGGTTAAATAGTTGTTTCTTTTTTTATATCCAATACAAATAAATGTGATAAAATATATTAACTGTCGTTTGTTTGTTTCAGATCTTGTATTCGGATTATTCAATCTTCTTACCAAAACGTAAGTTCCACATAGCTTTTAATCACTATTATCCTACCTAGGTAAACTAATTTGTGGTTTATTGTGTGATTAATTCAAATTTGAGTCCCACGTTGGGCGCCAATTGCTAGCGTCCCAATGGCACTGCAATCTCCAATTAATGTATTTACGAAGCTAAACCATTTGTGTTTACAAATACAGTGATAATTAGCTTCACACGTAAATAATACTCATTTGAATATGTATAAATTGATGCGTAATTAATACACGCTTAGTTAATGATATGGTCACTTATGTTTAGTGAATAATATTTATGCATTAGGGTTATTTAGGTGAAAATTTTATTGTAATGATAATATTAACATTAGTTTAATAACAATGATAATAATAAGATAGTAATTTACCTTTGCTTAAAATATATATTCTGCAATGGAGTCATGTTAATGACACTACAATTACTTTTTATCTATCTTTCATATAAAACACTGGCATATAAATCTACCTGCAACTTAGCTAGGTACATCTGACAAATATAACTTCATATCAGTTATGAACTAATGTTGTCTAGTAACATAACTACAAAATCATATTCTAGTAAAATATCGATTAAATTCTGCTATGAATAACTTAACGTATCACAACGCATTCTGTCTACCGAAGTCTGACATTCAACGGTGAGTCACAACTACCGGGTATAGTCAACATGGGGTGATTCAACCCCCAAATATAAATTAAAATTCCAACCGTCACACCATCTTAATAGATGATCCCGAATGCGTAATGAATGCTTCCATCACTTTTGTAAAAATCTAATAAGATTTGAAGGAATTTGTTACGATATGAAGGGGATTTCGTTATTTATCTGCCCGTGCGTGAATAGGGCACGTATTTGTCAAATTTATTTGTTGAATTGAATGTATGAAAGTAATTCTAAAATAGTAACCAATTTGGTTACTATTTTAGAATTACTTATCGAGTTCAAGTAGCATAGCGTAATTGTTATGTATCGAGATACTTTACGGAAAATAAAAGTCATTGTAATGACTATGACTCTTTAAAACTAACCATTCACATGAACGAAAATATCAGTCAGTATTTCATAAATAATTTTCCAATTTACTGGCAAAAAAACAGAACATTTCAACAACTCAAAAAAAAAAACTTAAACCAATTTTGTAATCTCGATCCAACTTCGTCTGGTTTCAACAAACGCATAAGTCACACGACATAGCGTGCGGGGGTCGCGGGGGTGTTTGTACTGCGAGGGGGAGGGGGGGACGACGACAATATGGCGACTAATTGCAGCGATTCACAACTACCGCCCAACCGTGGAGACGCCACTTGATTGATTATTATTGTCCGTAAGCGATATGGAAATCGCTTAAGCTTTTAGACTATTACGGTACCTCAACCGCACACCGTTGTGGCAACAAAAATACACAATAATCAACCTTAACTCTCTGAAAATTAAGGCCTTTTAAGTTTCTAGTGTTGCTTCTCTTGTGCGGTCGACTATACAAAAGTCATTATTGTTCCCCGAAATTATTATAATTTAGGGTCGTTGGGTGCTAAATCATGATAAAGACAGCTATTACATTTGCTGTAAAATGTTCCCTTTTTCAATCATGGCCGGTAATAATAGTTCAGTATTTTAATATATTCATATCGACCGTCTTTACGAACTCAGTCAATAAATTGTTACAACGAACAACACTAGTTATCGACTAATCCTGCTCACTGTATAGACTCGGCCGCCATTATTTACAATTAAGAAATGATTTTATAACGACCGAACTAGAAATGTATTGTATTACTTGGTCATATTGTTGGCAAACGAGCTCGCTTATATAGGAGATTACATATCGATATCATAAAGTAACAACTGTAATTAATGTATTAGAGTTGGTCTAGTCTAAATAACAATCGATCTGTAAATACGGCTTTATTTTTCGTCAAATAAAACAAATGAACGCTTTCCTATACCGATGACAAAGCAACATCGATCGGAGTGCAACGCTTTATCTTATCAGACAGTCGGCGTCGTACTTAATGTGTTTCCGATTAAATCGTTTAGGGGCTGCTCTACGATAGTCTATTAGTTCCTGAAGAAACGCCACTTGTGAATAGAACAGAGGGATATGCTCGTGTATATCGCAGGCTCGCATACCGGCGCAACGTGCTTCGCATGCTAAACGCCCATTGTCCTTGCCTTGGGAATCTGTTCGTAACTTATGTTCGAAGTATCGATATAACACGACGTGAATTATGAATCACGTGTGAAGACGAACGCTTGTTGGATGCTATAAAAAATGCAGATTCCATCGGCTATTTGTGGTTGACTATGCAATGTATGGCCGTTAAGCTAGCCTGTTACTAGCGGCGCGGGCGGTTTATCGAACAATGACTGAGTGAATCACGCTCAGGCAAAAAGTTCTTAATACTGGTGAGACTGGGTGAGACTAATTGGATAATTTGTTCAAGAGTTTAAACTTTTGTTTGTCGTAGGCGAACACGCGCCGGGGTTGCAGCTTTTGTTAGCGCACAGTTTGCCGGCGCCATGTCGGCAAATCCGTGTCATTTTACTTACCGACAGCCACTCGTGTTATCGCCGCGAGGAGAATAGCTCGCTTAGGGTTCCTAATGAATTTAACCGTTAAACTAAATATGACTAAATAATAATATTATTTATCTAAAGAGAATGTGAGATAGAACAGGATAAGGATTTTCTCTCGGTTTCTAACCATTCGAATTTTTATGCAATAAACTTTAACACTCACCTGATCTTTACTGCTCTTCTGAGAGCAAATAAAGTTCTTTTATCCTTATCCCACACGATATGAATCCTGTCCTAATACTCCGTAAGTCTTGACTAATTGCGTGAAGTTTAATCCGATGGCTGAACCCAAAACCCAACATATTTGGTGAAAGGCGTTAGCTCGAAAAGGAGTTTTAATAGGAAAGCAAATCCTGGTTTAATCCGGGATTATACCGGGGGAAGGAAAAATACTTGCGGAGAGACTCTTTGAAAGTTAACGTGTGTGTTCTAGACTTTAATTAGACGTCGGTCTAGGATGGTACTTTAGTTGCCACTGCATGTTGGGACTTCGAAGAAACAGTGAAGCGGTTTGTTATAGAGTTTGCCTTTACTTGTGCATACTGTGGGACTGTGAACAAGTGATGTAGTGTGTGCTTAGTGGGAAGTGGGAATTGTAAAATGTGTGAAAAGCACGTCTCATTTCTTAGTTCTCGGAATAAGCAGATGTACATGTTTAGTTAGGTTTTAGTCATTTTTGGGTAATTAGCAAAAATAAGAAAAATCTGTAAGCGTGTCTGTGTCATTAGTTTAAGTTTAATTTGTTTTGAGTTGCTTAGATACTTTTAATAAAACTAAAACATTCGATAAATTTCTCAACTTTCACTACACAACCAAAAAAGTTATGCCCAAAAGTGCGATTCCTAAAATTAATTGCGGTACTGAGCGTAACCCACAACAGAGGATTCATTACCTATGTTTATTGAACCGCGATTTTTCGCAGGCACAAGTTCGTGAAACTAGGCTTTTAATTAATGGTTTGTTAAACGAATGACTGGTTCATGCTGTTTTTTATTTACGGATAGTTGACCAGTTTAATTTAATTTAAGTTTACGTTTTTGGGAATCTGATGTTTAGGTACTTATTGATTTTGTTTGATTTGTGTTTTAAAAATAATAATAATAATATTCCGGGACAACTCACACACGGTTATCTGATCCCAAGTTAAGCAGAGCTTGTGTTATGGTAACCAGACAACTGATAAACATACTTATATATTTCTAAATACATACATATTATATATATAAGATAATTACAACCAGACAACCAGAACAAATGATCGTGCTCATCACACAAACATTTGTTTAGGGTGGGAATCGAACCCACGACCTCCGGTATAGCAGTCAGGGTCACTAACCACTAGACCAACAGGCCCGTCCTTCGTCAAATGTCTTCATCTTGTTTATGGAGATCCTATTAATTGAATAAAGAAACTCTTTTCTTAAATGATTTATATAATATAACAGATAAATATTTGGTTAATTAGATGACTAGATAAACGTTTTAATTGCTAAATAAATAATTTACCACCAATATAAATTCTTGTCTACACAGTTACAGAAGGTTAAAATTTTTTGGAGTACAATAATGTTTCATGTTTTCACCCATTTTCATTTCCTATTGTCAGCTAAAACCTTTTAATACTTAAAGAGCTACAAGGAAAGCTTTTTGACATTCACCATTTATCTAACAATACACAGTAAGTAATATTGTCCCAAAAGTATTTGAAACGAGTAAATGAGCCGTTGACGCATTATATCAACAAAGCCTTGCAATATTGCGACAAGGGTCCTCTGTTTTTCTTGACATGAATACAGCTTATACAAAGACAGGAAAATGATATCCCTATTACGTTGGCAAAAGGATTTATATAAAGAATGTCTTCCTTAGATTAGCAGAACAAGCTAGAATCTTGAAGAAGATTAACCCTTGCAGGCTTTTACCGTGCCGAGGACCTGTTTTACAATCAGTCATAATGTTATTAGAGTTCTTGGTGGACAGGAAGTGGAGGTTCTGGACAGGTTAGTTATGTGACTTGAGGCAGGTAAATATTTTAGGAAAACGTCCCTTTATTCTATGTAATAAAATGTTCTTTGTTCGAGACTTTTTTGTTGAGTTTTTGATATGCGATATAAACATTTACAGCCCTGTAATCTACGCAAAATTTGGGAATAAATAGTACACACATTTTGTCGCCTTTATTTACGAACCATTGATATTGTATGAAAATCAATCATATCATCTCTACTAATACTGAATTTAACTTAAGCGCATTACGAGCTTCATTAAATACCAGTCTTTCTGTTTGTTTGTTAAATCAAGTAAGTATCGTATTTTTGTTAATTGGTAATTTTCATAACAATAGTGGCACTTTTATGAAGCTACGCACGTCATGTACTAGGCGCACAGATAGTAACAGAGGTCTCAATTCAATATTCCACGTACTAATGATACCTTATACCTTATTCACAAGGTCATAACTTTGGAAGTTGTTACATTACTTTACCTTTCAGTACATTACCCTCTATATTTAGTTTCGTGTTTATTTGTGAGGGAACATAATTGCGTATTATCATTATAGAGCATCATTGATTAGTTGTTATTGATTCTTACGAAGTGCGTGGGATGTTCCGCCATGTTTCTTGCTCAGTTCAATAGGAAAGATCATTTACATTCCATTGCACGCAATCCGTGTCGACAAACTAGATTGAACTGTTGGTAATTAACTTTAACATTATATTATTGCGGAAGCTTTTAATGTTATTGGGCTTGGCGGTTTGCAATGTGTAAAAATAAAAAATTACAAATTTAGTGTTTAATATTGATTATTTATTCTTATGTGCTTAATGCAGTGCTTTTTCAAACGAAATAAATGAATTACAACTTTTATTCTTCAATTTTTTTATTTGGAGAACAATCACAATTGCTGTCGCTTCAAAAACATGAAAGTGGGACTTGATACGCCTGTTATTTCATTGCAGTACTTACTTTAAATCCTGTTTTAATCCCGTAAGGATTGGTATAATCTCGTGCTATGGAACGTCGAAATAAATAAAGTGTTTTTATATAAAAATAATTTTCCATTTTCCATTCATAAATTCATTCCATGTAAAGAAACAAGAGGTTTTATCTAAACTAAATATTGTATTTCGAAACTTCGAGCTTTTGTTTAACAACTGCCAAATAATGACTTATATAGAAAAATATTACATGCTATCCGAAGACCTTATCTACTCCTTTAGAGTCCTTGATGGTGTGTGGGTCCAGAAAGGATAATCAAAAAGCACCTAAAAAGGGAATGGTTCTCAGTGGCTGTAGTTAAAACATCACGCGGGACAGATTCCAGGCAAGTTGGTGAACGAATACCTCCCCAGTGGCATATTGTGTTTTCACCAACCAAGCCGTCAGGATTTACGCGTTTATCTACGAAACTAGCCGCGAAAAATTGAACTTAAAGTTGGTCTGCCCTTGTATGTATACCTATGTAATGTGTTAGAGATTTATGATAGTATACATAATAATATGTACGTATACGGATTCTAAATGATATCTGCAACTTCGGTGATATTTGCAATTAGTGTTTTTATTGTTCATAATTTATTTATTTAGAAGTTTTGCGGGAATGCCTTTGCGCTGCTCGGCAGACAGGCTAATAAAAGAAAACTATAACCAATACTGAAGCTAAATCCGTTATATGACACTAAGATTTTATTTAAGCTTTTGTTACGAACTCTACCTACAGCATTCTAACTGCTGCTAAACTAACCGCAAACTACATAAATAATAATAATTCCAGCCTATAAACGTCTTACTGCTGGGCACAGGCTTCTTCCCATATAGAGAAGGCACGAGCATATCATATTCAAACTACGTATATAATAAAAACTTAATTCATTCATATATGCAAAAAACGAGTACACCTGTCACTATCAAGAACAAACACATTAATTGTCATAATTAATTTGTCCACGAACAATAAAAAGAGGCCGTAATCCACTCATTATTTACTAAGTGCCTTACTTTCGTGTCATTCGTGTCACTAATGCGATTCTTAACCTTTGTCTTGCTAAGTACTCTTAATATAGTCATTGTCGTTTACGCTAGCTCTCAGCTACACATATTAAAATAAAGTGGCTTTCCGTCTGTTTGTTCATCTGTTAACTCCTAAAACACGCCAGTGATTATGACACATTTTCATCATCATCTACCTACCCTATTTCCAATTATTTGTGGTCGGCGCAATGAGTATTTATAAACATAACATACCATCACGCCTGTATCTCCGAAGGGTTAGGCAGAGGTGTACCAATGTACACCCACAGTTCGCGCGTATGTTTAGGTCCCATGTAATAGGGGGCGAGCCTATTGCCACTAACCGGGCACAAATCCAAACTCCGACCTGCTACTGAGAATTTCTTAGAAAAACCCAATAACACATTGGTCGACTTGGGTATCGAACCCAAGACCTCTAGCGTAGCAGTCCCGCTTAGAACCACTAGGCCAACGAGGCAGTCTGAGTTTGAGTCATGAGTATTTATGTAGTTTCTATTCGTCTCTACTACTCGTCATCTTAGCATTCGCTCTATTCTTTTATATATTATCTTTCACACAATCTATCCACCTCTATTTCGGTCTTCCTCTGCACAGTTTGCACAATAAATTTTTCTATGAAAGACGTTTTTAATATTATATGGGTTGCACTGAAAACTACCTTATTATAGTACTACCTTATATTAGTTGAAACTTAATTAAATTTCGTTGCGTGAATTTGCGTATGGTTTGGTCAAAAATCGCACTACATAACAGAAATTAAACAGTAGTAAAGTGTGCAAAGCCGGGAGAAATACTAGTATAACATAATAACTGTCGTATCAACATTTCTTACTAACGCGATATGTATGAGATAATTAACGTTGTTCCCGTGAACTCGGGTCGTTCCCACCCGCCGAACCGCGACGCCTGCCTGCCCTATTGTATCAATTTACTCAGCGATGGGATATCTCCTGTTTATTTCCAAGTTTTATTCAATTTAATGTATAAATACTTTAGAATTTGGTCTCCTTATGCATTATTTAAAGGAGGTTGAAATTTGACAAACTTCGTCTTGCAGTTGCATACGCAAGTTTCACAAATAAAAGCAATTTCGCACCAAAATACCACATCCCACATAATCAATAAAAAAAAAAATCATTAAGCATCCTCTATTTTTTATTCCTGAAGACTTGAATAAATAATAATAATAATATTCCGGGACAAATCACACACGGTTATCTGATCCCAAGCTAAGCAGAGCTTGTGTTATGGTACCTAGACAACTGATAAACATACTTATATATTGCTAAATACAGTAAATACATACATATTGTAGATAAATTACACCCAGACAACCAGAACAAATGATCGTGCTCATCACACAAACATTTGTCCTGGGTGGGAATCGAACCCACGACCTCCGGTATAGCAGTCAGGGTCACTAACCACTAGACCAACAGGCCCGTCAATAATCAAGTATTTATTTATATATTTATTATTTTAAACTCTTATGTTGACTTAAACCATAAAGTATATTTTCTTTTCCTCATTATTGAACATAAAAAGTACTGCACTACTCAAGAACCCTACTGCTTACCGAACCATTTTCCAGTTATTAAAATGGCGATGCTAATATGATTGCATCGTAATTACCTTTATGAAACTGTCACTTTTAACGATCGATATGACAGAATACTTATGATGTAGACACGGAGACACTATCTGGTTCGAAACCTGTCTATTTATCTAGTAAAACCAGTGATATGGTGTTCTATCAGGGCCTTTACATAATTACTATCGAGTATTTTTACAATCCCACGCGATGTTGTGAGAATGCTTCTTGTTTAGCACATCACTAGTAACCATTACTAAAATAGTCCTTATTGCTAAGAGAATAAAGGATATCAAATAAATATAATGCTATACAGAACAAATGTCCAGGCTTTGTTTGTGTTTTGTTATCCGTTCATGGGAAATTGAAAATATGCACTCAGGGAGAGTAGTTTGTCATCGATCAAAGACTTCGTGCTCCGGATATGATAGATCACTGTGTTTATTTAAAATAAATAGTTTATTGCTTGTAAAGTAAATAGAAATGGCATAAAAATATAAGACAATTATTTTATTTAAAACAAGTGCGTGAAATAAAATGGTTTTTATACTAGTTAAAAAAAATCGAACATATCGATAATTTTCAGTAAGTTAATCTTGTCACAATGTTGAAAATGCTACAAAAGAAATACTCATATGGAATCATACATAAAAATAGTATACTCATAGAAATACATGTCATACGAGAAATACCTTACACTGACACTTTTTTTAAATATCGCTTAGTTAATTTGATTGACGTTTTAAAAGTTAAAAGTCAAAGTTCTTATACTTCTTATTATCAAAATTAAAAGAAAGATAAACCTAAAATTCATACAGGAAACCCCTCAAAGTTAGAGCTTTTTAATTAGAAAATTTAAATGTATTTCCAAGTTATTCCGAGTGTTTCAATCGTCAATTAGTCGAGAAGGATAATTGGTTCGTCGACTGTCGTACGAATCCGATTATATAGGAGATTGCTATTTAAATGTATTGACCGAGTTATTAAGATATTGCTCCGTTCACTTAGCCCCCTTTGTTAAGGGGTGGGAATTAAGGGGTGATTTGTAAGCTAATTTTAATTTAATAAAAGCTGCGCACGGCGTAGTTTATTGAACTTTATGTTTTTGTTTCAATTTTGGGAGTGGGTTTAATAATTTTATTTATGTAACTATCGGTTTTTATACGCGGAAATTTAATGTAACTTTATATTTTAGTAGTGGTTGTGGTTCCATACGTTGATAGTAATATAAAACACAATAACACTTACTCATTCACATAGTCGATGAAAAAGAAAACAAAAAACTATGAAATTAAATAGTTAATAACTGCGCATTGAGTAAAGAAAACTTTTAAATACTTCTAAATCAATTACAGCTTTCATCCTCCCTTCCATTATCTCCTAAATTTTTTCATTACAGTTAAAATACAAAATAAAAGCAACCTACCATCTTAATAACATTTGACACCAACTTACCGACCGTTGGTAGTGTTGGAATGGCGCCAACATCACACTGCAGTGAGCAATAAGAAAACATGGATGCTACGTCTTAATTACAAAATAATAGTTCAATATGAAACATGATAACTTACTGCCCCTCCGCTTCAGTCTTAAGTGTTTTATTTTTAAAAGAATGTTGAAGGAAAACCTTTCTTGAAACTGCTATCATTTATACTACATACACAGCTATTTAAAAATACTGCTAAATTTTCTACGAGGTGTAAATTTAATGTTGAATCAAAACAGTCGTTATTTGCCAGTACTCCTGCACATATACATCTTAGGTTCCTAAAAAAAGTTGGTTAAGTAGCTTGAATTCTATAATTTTCTGTATTATGTATTCTCTAACTCATCATAGACGACCTCCGTGGTCGAGTGGCGTGCGGACCGGTTTTCAAGGTGTCGCTAGCTCTGAGGTCCTGGGTTCGATCCCCGGACGGGTCAATGTAGAAACTCACTTTTCTACATTGCCTCGGGTCTGGGTGTTTGTGGTACCTTCGTTGTTTCTGAATTCCATAACACAAGTGCTAAATAGCTACTTACTTTGGGTTCAGAGCAATGTATGTGATGTTGTCCGCAATTATTTATTTATTTAGTTATTTATTGGGATTGAGTTCTTTATTTGTTATGTAATATATATCAGTACACATAATATATCTACCTATTATCTACAGTATTGTATAACTAACATCAAAGCTCACAACCCTATTTGTAGGTGCCGTAACAAAAGGGACTCGATTTCACCGATTTAATAAGCTTAACACACACAAGCACAACACGGGGACTATGGATGCGAGACACTATAATATAGACTATAGACTGATAATCTAGACCTATACATATGTACTATGTACCTATATCTATCCTAAAGCCTATTACGACCAGTGGATGTTGATTATCCGATCAGCCGACGAGAATTATCATGTTACCCCTGTGGCCCTACTGTATCGGTATTTCAAAATTATTGAACTAACTTTTGACTGCAGGCTACAAACAATTACACTTATTATCAGCGAATAACACACCCTATGATAATTTAGTAATAAGGTAGCAATTAGAATGAAAGAATTTTCGAAATTGTATTATTAGTTTTGAAGGTTACCTTACACAAACTTCTTTATAATATGAGTGTGGACTTGTCTTTGTAGACCAAACAATTTATGTCTACTACTAACTACTCCAAGATACATACATGAATATTTAAAGAATTTACTTCTAAAGCGGTTTCTTAATTAAAAGACTAAGATATGCGTACTAATATAGATTATGTTTATTAAATTGTATTACAGAAATCCATTGGTTGCCTCTTGGCGTCCAGATAACCAGTTTCTTTACAAGTTGAATGATACCGCATTCATTTGTTTTTTTATTTGTATATAATAATTACGAACGTTTTAATTAAAGTATCCTTAAATAAGACTTCTTATTATTGAGTATCTGTGTAGGTAGATCTACTTAAGGTTTTAAACATCTTTGGAGTTGCTATTTCAATTTTCATTTCAAGATATGGCGGTTTATAAGCTTCTTTGCGGTTTCTTACAATATGACTGTAAACTTTTGATTATATAGTACTAGTTTGCAGAGTTCGATAATATCTGGTTACTTCTTCTACTTATTTTCGTGTCGATGGTAAATTGAAATTAGAGTATATTGGCCCAGTAAGTTGCGACATTAATGGCAGCATCGTTAGCGTGCTTTAAGTCATCCAATGTGCAGGTGTACGGACAATTTGGGCAATTTAGCAAGTGGGGCATGGTTTGGTTGGGAGCTCCACATTCGCATTCGGTATGAAGGGGATCTATTATTCCCCATTTTGCGAGGTTGTGTTTACAGCGGCCTACCTGGGTTCGCAATCGATTGAGTGCTTTCCAGACAGGCCACTGCAAATCACTACCAGGTGGTAAGTGCTCCTTGGGCAGAAAGTCAGGTGGTGGTGGATACTGTTCTGCCCATACTTTCGTTCTTGCCTCAGGTGGTAGGTCTTGGATAGCCTGAGTACACCGGATGAAGCTCTTTCGACTTTTAAGTTATCTGGTTACTAAAATATCAATAGTCAAAAGCTTTGCATAAACATATACCTGAATAAAACGACGGATTTAGCATAAAGTTGTTTGTCAGTTGTTTTAATCTGCGGATGACCTAATAAAGTTTTCGGGTCTGTTACATTGGTAGTTGCATAATAGTATTATCGAAATACTATTCCAGTTTTAGCACATATAAATCCTAAGTGGAAAAAATATAATTGCCCACGAAAATTATGTGATGGAACTTAAAAAAAATATTTTTTTATGTTCTGTTTAAACTCGTATAGGTATGTTCTTTATCGTGATCCTTTGGAAACATAAAGTGCTTTTTTTCAAGTTTTCACAAATATACAAAAGTTTTATTTTCTCTGTATAAACGTGAATTAACCACAATAGCGAAGTTGGTCAAATACCTTGAATGGTTCGTAATTATCCTGTTCGCTGGACGATACCGTAAAAAGTTTAATGGAGGAATTCTCAGGCCCAAAGCGTTTTGTGGTTGTGGGTGCTCGACCGAAATCTGGTAGATTTTACGATCTACGTACATTTACATGTTGGGCTGTTGGCTGTTGCATGAGGATGTAGGTTGATCGGTAGAGCCTCAGATTTTAAATCTGCTATTATTTTAGTGTTATTATGAAGCATAAAATAAGTAATATACCTAGTATCTATCTGTTCTGTTTGTTATGATCATGTGTGAAAAGGAATATATAAATTAAATCGTTGTAAATTAGTGTTGTAATGAATATAAATCGATAAAAATATAAAGATACAATGATTAAACAAATATTTGCGAAAATAAATAACAACTTTTAATTGATGACAGTGTATTGATTAAAACGAATAAGATCCTAAAACATAATTTTACATCCAACTTAACAGGAAATAATCCATATGATAAGTAAGCGATTATACTAAGACCCAATTAAAAAAACATAATCCTATTAACGAATCACCGAATTTCGACAAGTTACTCGATATCGACAATCGGTTATTCGATTGTTGTCGATAACAGTCGATAAGTTGGAACAGCAATACCGCGATATGTTTGATCAAATATTCAGCACATGCTATTAGGAACGCTGCTCAGGGCACGTGCATATTTCACGTACGAATTACAACCGATGTGGGATTGATTAACAATCGTGGACATTGCTTATTATCTGGCGTAGTCAGCTGGAATTTAAACGTCATTGTGTTGTAAATTTTTGTTTTAGTGTAATGAAATGTTTTGTTTTGTTTACTGATGAAACAGCCCACAATAACCGCGTAGTAAGTATAGGAGTACTATAAGAAGCCATCTCTTGGATGTGCAAAAAGATGTGTACACATTTTTGTAAAGGTTCTTATAATATGGAAGATAATTTGTGTGAATGTATAAACCCTTACATAATTTGTCATCTTCATTTACTGAAAACATTCCATACATTAAACAATTACTCTCGCCTTAGGGTTATCAAACCCATAACACATAAAAGTAATTCTATCCTTATCAACATGCATAAATAAACATCTAAGTACCATGTCTGAACACGCAGCAATTGAGATCAAGTTACCTTACTAGTACTTATAATTTATCATCACTTGCTCCCTGCCTCAGTAAAAAGCCAAGCGATTTTCAACCTTACATCCTTAACATAAGGTGTAGGAAAGTTAATGTGTTAACTAAGGGCTACTGTAGAGATAGCATGTGTAAACTCCTAAGCGTTGCTTACTTAGGTTTCCTGTGAAATGTCTGGATTGAATAATGGATAGACTGTTGAGTCGTGTTGTTTGTCATTCAAACCATGGCAATAGTAGTTTAGTATAATCATAATTCTAAAAAGAAAAAACGACTTCAAAATATGTCTTATATTTATTTTTTATAGACCCCACTGTCAAAACTAGACCAAAAGCACCAGCTTTCAAATAAAAAAGAATCATCAAAATCGGTTCACCCAGGCAAAAGTTCTGTGTGTAGTTCTGTGTGTGAGTAGGAGGTACTCAATTGGACTGTTTTTTTTTTTAACTTAACCTTTTTTGAAGTCGGTTAAAAACCACTTATATATTTCATTTCGTTCTTGTTGAAAAGCTTCTGTAAGTGTTGAACTCATTTAAAACAATTCACATCTACCATATTCTGATTAGCTTATTATACATACAAAAGTTGAAATTCAAAACAGTCGTCGTCCCGATAGGACTGCGTTGTCTGCGCGACTGTACGCATTGCATACAAATGTTCGCATTGTGTGTAATGCGATGGCGCGATGGCGGGGCCGTCATAACACGATAATGTGCCTGACTGTACCGTATGGGCACAGACTCTTTAATAATTTATTTTATGGATACCTTGTGGATACCTACTTCAGATTATTTGGTCTGATGTGTAGACGTAGACTATAAGCTATTAGGTGATGTGTAGATAAACAATTTTCAGTTACTTTCAAAAGAGAAGGATTGAATCTTGAAGAGGTCTGTAAATATAACAAAATAATTATATAAGAAGCCCTAGAGCCATTTTACAGAATTGCAGATACCTAACTAGAGCTAACCTAACTATAAAAACTGATCTTCATAAAATATAGCTAAGAACCATACCGAAATTTAAAAATAAACGAATCGGTTCATTAGTTTAGGAGCTACAATGCCACAGACAGACAGTCCAATACGTCACCCTTATAAAACTCCTCTTTTTGAGTCTGTGATTAAAAATAAGGTCTCCTAGGTCTTGCCTAATGACAATAAGCTGACGGTTACATGTGACCAATACTCCTTGGTTATACAGGGATAAAACAGGAGTACCTACCCTTGTTTAATGTAGATGTGATGACGTATGAACGATCGTTAAAGCCTTTTGCGCCGAACTTCCCCTATCCCCAGCAAAGTTTTGTGTGATCAGCAGATATTTGTTCTTTGTCTGCCCGATTGAGAATATAAAATGTAGGCTCTGCATATCCCTTTTCGAGCAATCATTTAAAGAGGTCTGAGGCTTATACATATTTGTCTCTTGTCAAACCTTAGACACAAAATTATTAAAAAAAGATCATGTAAATAATATCAGGGTGAAGGAAAACGTCGTGAGGAAACCTGGATTCCAATAATTTGAATATGAGTTTACCAAATCGCAATAAGCAAGCGTGGTGATCAATGCTCGTTCTTTCTCTGCGTGAGAGGTGGCCTGTACCTAGCAGTGGGACATTTATAGGCCTGCATTATTATTAGTTTACAGCTTATGCTGGTAGCTTACCATAATATACAATACAAACAATAGTTTTATAACAAGCACCAGCTGTATCCAAACTGTATACTTCGTGTAACTAGAAACAAGCACATTAAGAGATTGGATCGGACGGAAGTTGAAGTCCCAAGTCCCAACAACAATGGAACTTCTAAGATGCACAATTTAATAAACAGAACAGCATCTGTACCATGAGCTCTTAAAGCAGTACTGTTAACGTTTCGAAGAGGGACGGCAGTACGTGCAGTGTCTAGCGCTGTCTCGCTTCCACAATCGCAACAGACCTGATTTAAGAGCTCATAGTAGGGTATAGTACAAGTTGGCGGCAAAGTGGGCTAAACATTGGTTAACTAAGTTAGGTCGGTCCACTGCGCTGGCCAGGCTGGGTTTGTTGATCTCTGATGAACAGGAACTTTGCATACTGTTACGTGGTTACAACAATATAATAACATTAAAAATCCAAGTAGTTAACAATATTATGTAGTCGGATCTCTTGATGGGCTACAGAATAACCTGTGTTAAGGAGAAACAGTTACCAGTCTCCATTTTGCTTATATTTACAGTGGTTGATTTAATTGATGTTCACTCTTCCTTTGACCTTTGCAAGTAGAGCCTACAGAGCGTCGAATTTTAAGCTCGTTCGATGAAATCAGGTCAATTAACCTCGCTGCCATTTTTTTACTGAATTAACGTAAGTAAGTTTTTGGTGGACAACCGTAAAACGCGAATGTAATAAATAATTCTGCCTTTTCATCTCCTGGAAGCTAGAATATAAAACATTACTTATCAGTAAAAGTATTGTTATATTACATTACAGTACATTGGTAAAAGGGTTTTTAATGATTTCTCATCTAATACTTTATACTTAAATACACAGGCTGTTTGAGTTTCTCATTGAAAATCAAAGTAACTCAAAGCAGAAATAAAGATTTGCACCCTCCAGCGATCGGCAAGTTTGTAACAAAATATGATTTAATTTATGTGGTATTTTCCTGTATATAGAGAGAAGTTCCCTAAGGGAACTAGTAGTAGTATACATAGTTGTGTAGTGAGACTAGCTTTTCTGTTCCCGCCATCTAGTGCCGAAGTTAAGTGTTATCACAGGTGTTTTGTGAGAGCTTAGTACTTAGAGGTGTCTGTCTAGTAATAGACAGATATCTAGACTTTCATGTCTGTGTATGTTTTGCTTAAGTTATGAGTATATCTTCAATCGACTGTTGACGACTTTTGGAGTTTTCGGTAGGAAAGAATTTTGGTATAGTATAGTATGGTCTCCGTTGAGGCCCAACAAAACCGTATACACGGTTTGTCTGTAGGTGCGGATACATCTTTTTTCTTGCAAGAGATTTAGATTAGATCTCATTGGCTTCGGATCATTGAAAGATAAGTTAATAATATCGATAAAATATACAATAATATCGAGTGTGAAGACATCTTAAATGTTAACAACATTATATATACTTAACACATAAACACAATACATGAAAACAATAATAAAACTCACACAAATTCTCAACACGTTTCATTGTTACAGCCTAAAACTGTTTCTGTATCTCGAACTGTTGATAGACATCTCTTAACTTGTTTGTAGACGTCTCGAAATAGCAGACAGACTTGTTCTCGCTTCTCAAAATACAACTGTGTTGACAAGTACAACATTGTTTGTCAAACTGATGACAGATGGTCCGATAAAAAAATGTGACGTCAAAACAAATGACAATACCCACTCGATTTGGGAATGTGGATCATTTTTGAATCGGTTATAAGAAATTCGGTCGTGTCAACTCGTGTCGCGTCGGGTTTGATCGAATAACTGTAAAATGAGATGTTTATTAAACCTTTAACCTAAAAATACTTCTATGTGACAAAGTAACATCTTGAATTTGCCTTGTTAATAAAGTCATTAAGATTAGTAAAATATTAAGTGGATTCGTCGGGTCATAAAAACATGATAGCAAATAAACAAGCAATTTTAAGACTTATATTAATAAAACAATTTCCTTAATAAACCCATAAAAAACCTCTTCTTCAAGTTCGATGACCAAATAACGTTAAGTTAGTTATAATACCGTAATACTGTGTACGTATAAGAAAAGCTGTGAAGTTATTGTGTGCCGTAACGCCTCAATAATCTTTTCACAAAAACACCCTTGTCACCTGTCGCCTGTCGAACTATAATAGGATGTTTCATGCACCATTGATTTATATCGAGTATCGAGTATAATCCTATAAATATTTACACCATCTTTATATAAACCAGTTGGTTTTATGATGCATCGTTCGGTATTAATTGGCGCATACATATAAATTAGCCAAGAATTTTACTGCTCGTATTTCAACGCGGTTTAAATTTTATTAATTGAGAAGTCTCGCGTTCAGTTTATTTTAGTATGTTGTGGCTTTTAAAGTATGCTTGTGTCGTGGGAATTTGGATGAAATGTTATGCAAACTTGTTTGCTTGTAAATATCTAAAATGATGGCTTAGATTAGTGACGGATTTGTATTGTAAGCCATCATAAGACTTTGTAATTTGGAATTGCGCGAACTAAATTGTCTATTAGAGACTGGCGATCTTAAAACAGAATATAAATAACATGATTTTACTATATCATAAAAACTAAGCACATTTTTATCAAGTGAATGGTTCCAAAAATCGTCTTACTCGGAGCAAACCAAAATTGGAACAGAGAAGCCATATTACATACAAAACAAATAGTATCTAAGGTGAAGTTTCTTCAACTCGATTTGGCTCCTGGCATCGCAGTACCTATGTAACTACCTGTATAACTATCCGCTTTATAACTACCTGTGTTATAACTAGGTGTGTTATAACCGGCAGGACCGTCTTCGGAAAGCTGCTTATGTCCTCACCGTGAAATTTGCACAAACTTGAAAATTTAATGAACACGGCTTCGTTTTCTGGTTTGGGGGACTTCTGGTTTATTTCCACTTTGAATTTACTTTGTAATTGTATTGTGGCTTTTGACTAAACTTGCATTTAGACAATTATTTTCTTATAAGGTCATGTTTGGAATCAAAATCAAATTTTTATGCAACTTCAAACATAACAATTTCTAAAGTCCTCGATTTCAGTAAAAATATTTAGTCATAAAATTAAACATACAGCGAAGAGACGGTTTCTGTCACAATGAAATATAGGTAACACTACTATCCACTAAGAAATTTCGTGGCAATATAACGAGCAAACGGAATAGCAAATAGGTTTAGCTCTTCTCAACAAATCCCTAAGCTCTTAAGCCTTCAGGTATTCCCATTAGTATTTCATTAAAGCCGGGTATTTGTCCGGTTAAGATTCGACCCGGTACATATGAAATATAGAAACGGAATGTATGATTATAGGAATGTGGCTCCTCTATTGAAGGACACTAATGCTAGGGGTTGGGTTTATTAACAACTCTATATATGTCTCACCGTAATAATATAGGCTATGTTAGGGGTTGAAAGAGCTGTGTGTATAGATGGTATAGGTAATATACTAGACTATGCAATCAATGAACTAATGAACTCAGTCTAACGCAGTCCACTGCTGGTTATAAGCCTCTCCTTATGTAAAAACACTCACCCCATATCATAATCATAATAAATGATGTTAGGTCTTATTATTATTTTTCATTATATTATAATGAAAAAAAAATGTACACAGTACAATTCATTTTATATCTAATGTAAAAATAATGAGTATGAACTATTATACAATTTTCACTACAAATTACCGTTAAAGTACCGACTATAATACAAGCTAATTAGCTGAGGTATATAATAGTAGAGCGCGTATCAAAAACATTATGACAAAGCACAAAAAATATTTTTTTAATTTCTTTATTACGCAAATGTGCTTTCTACCATAGGTACACTACATACACTTAGAAATCGTGTCCAACATTACAAATTAAATTATTAATGAAACAAATGAGCAACGACCCTTTGTAATGTCACTATCTAATGTACACTAATTATGTAGATGTGTTCTATACTTAGAAGAGCTTTAAACTGATTTCCGTTAAGACGGATGAATAAAGATCATTACTAACAAATGTTAAGTAGATATAGAAAATGAGCTTAGTTGAAGCCATCGTCGTGAATTATAATAGGCTGTTGCTATGTCAGACTGTTTTAGATCTCTGTTGGTGAAGGTAGTTTGTGACTTGAATTTAAATAGGAGAAGTCGGTAGTATTGGTTGGATTATGAGATTGGTAATGAATTCGGATGTTGTAGTCATTGGTTAATTACAACCCTCGCTAAGATAAGAGATTATTACTATTTGATATGAGAGATTTTTTAGCAAATCTTAAAATTAGCGTATTGTTCAAAATTAAAATCATAATTCGTTTATTTGATTTAGTTCAAAACGCCAATAAGCTTTTTTTTTTGAGTTTGAATAAATTTGGCAATGCTACCGAAACCCTTCAAAATTAGTCTATAAAGACAATGTTTTAAATTCGGCTGTAGGTTGCCAACAAGGAGATCCTCTCGGGCCGGTCATATTCAGTTTAGCCATCCATCCCATTATTAAGGAATTGAAATCAAAATTTAATATTTGGTATCTGGATGACGGAACTCTAGGAGGCGATGTCAACACTGTAGCAGATGATTATATATCCCTTAAAACAAATTTACAAAAAATTGGTCTTGATTTAAACACAAGTAAGTGTGAAATATATATTCCAGATACACATTTAGATAAAAAATTAGCTTTACAAAAAATCCAAACAATAGCCCCTGAAATTAACATAGTCAATAACTCCTCTCTTCGCCTTCTAGGGTCCCCAATTTTAGAAGAATCATATGAAAATTTTATAGATGATAAAATTGAAAATTTTCAATCAATTTCGAACAGACTTTTCAAAATCTCTTTACATTCTGCTATTACTTTAATTCGTTTTTGTTGTTTTGGTCCAAAATTTACATATTTTCTTCGTTTTTCACGATTGTGGAAACATTTGCCGCTTTTGGAAAAAGTCGATAAAATTATTCGGTCCACGTTAACGTCCATTTTTAACGTAACGTTGGACGACCGAGCTTGGACCCAAGCCACGCTGCCGATCCGATTTGGTGGGCTTGGTGTACGTAAAGTTTCCAGTCTAGGCTTACCAGCATTTTTGTCTTCGGTCCACAGCACTGAAAAATTAACCAGGCAAATCTTAGGGTCTTCTCTGGTTGATTTTCAGATTCTGTGCATGACTGAGGCAGTAAATAGTTGGGAATTGTCCTGCCCGGGCACAGATCTACCCGAGCAACGTTCTTCTCAGAGGCAGTGGGACGAGCCGCTTTGCAGTTTGATACGGAAAGAATTAATTAATACGTCAATCAACACTGCAGAGCGCGCGCGTCTCCTGGCTGTGGGAGAATGGGAATCGGGCCTCTGGTTACAGGCACTTCCGTCAACCACTCTTGGTACGATTTTGGATGACAATACTTTCCGGCTCGCCATCAGTTTACGTTTAGGTATACCTTGTGTCGCATGTCATCGGTGTCAATGCGGTGAAACAGTCGATTGCCTCGGTCACCATGGCTTGTCCTGCAGCAGGAGCGCAGGACGTATATCCCGTCACGCAAATATTAATGACATTATCCGTCGTGCTCTTGTCATTGCCGGTGTACCAGCTGTTTTGGAACCCAATGGTTTGGTGCGCAGCGATGGTAAGAGACCTGACGGTATGTCATTGTTGCCTTGGAAATTGGGTCGGCCTTTGGTGTGGGACGCAACGTGCGTCGACACCCTTGCGCCATCCCACGTTCTAAGTTCGGCGACCTCTCCTGGCGCTGCTGCTGGAGCAGCGGAGACCCTTAAACGGCGAAAGTATAATAACCTAATGGGTAATTATATTTTCGAGCCGTTTGGGGTTGAAACGCTCGGGTCATGGGGTCCGAGTGCACGAAATCTTTTTAAAGAACTGTCAAAACGTTTGGTAGACTCTACTCGTGATCAGAGAGCTGGTTTGTTCCTTGCACAGAGAATCGGCATAGCCATTCAACGTGGCAATGCTGCCAGCCTTCTGGGCACCTTTCCCGCCATTGACAGGGATGACGATGAGTATTTTGACGCGTGTTAGTTTTATTTATCTATATAAGATTTAATTTTAGTCTTTGTTTGTTCTTGTATTAGATTTAAGTATTGAATTGTAAATAAACCAAGTAATTTTTTCCTCTTAAAACTTTCAATGTACTTTATCACTGCATCCTTCTCATAATAATATTACTCTACATGTCTATATTATTATCTTCAGTGTTCCTCTAACCATGGTAATCAGTTATAATAAAGAATAAACAAAGTTATTTATTTGTAGCCTTAATACATTAAATATACCTTATCACTGCATTATTCTCAAACAATATTACTCTTCATTTCTATATCATGTTCTTAATTCCTCTTACCGTGATAAACAAACATCTGCAAGTACCACAAAGTTGAATATAAATGTATGTCCAAGTTTCACAACTCATTTACAAAAAGTATGCAGCGCGAAACATCGGCTTGATGAAGCCACTACATTAAGAACTATTACGCCATCTTTCTTAATGATGTGCAGTACATTAAATTCAATTAAACTGTATTGTGTGTACTCTGAATAGGAAAAATATAAATTACCATACATTTGTTTAGTGTAGCTTTGTTAGGGTCCGTCCACATCTGACGAACGAGCATTACACGAGCCGCTCGCCAGCATGCCGCGAGCGGCGCGCGCACGTCTGGCTGACGGCGTTACTGACACTACTGCGTTCGCGGCATGCTCGCGAGCTGCTCGTGTAATACTCGTTCGTTAGATGTGGACGCACCCTAAGACGTTCATAGTTATCTCAACATGTTACATAAATCTATCTACGCGTTAGCCTATCAAATATATTTGTAGTTTAATCTTTGATTGACATCTCTTATTCGATTGATCAAGCTCATGCTAATGAGTGTAAGCAAAGTGTCATGTTAAGCAATCAATGTCAAATATAAAAGCCAAATGGAAATAAGCCGCCACTTATAAAATACTTTTACTATTAAATATTTTTATGAGAGGAAAACTTGCAGATTATTCTTATAACCCGTTTTATTCAGCTTATTATAATCAACATTTTTGGCAAATATATTTAAACTTTTATTCTTGAAGTGACATGTTTTGACCATGTATGTAATAACTTAGACGATAAAACTTCAAACTACAAAGTCATTCAAACATTAGTAGATTCATTTTATTGCTTGTACATAATTAAATCTACTGTTCTAAGTTTTAAGCAAATGTATTTTTAAAATTATAAATTATTAAAATGAACCAGTGGCAATGTATAATGACCTCTGTAACCTATTATGGTTAAGTTCAAGGGCATTGCTCGGGCCAAGGTCACAATGGAGGGAATGATGGGCCATGGTTAGTTAACGCCTCGAATGACGTCAGATATTTGTATTGTCTATGGATTGTAAATGAGCGCTGATTGGTTCGCGGCAAATCATCAGGTCTTAAAGGCGAGAAGCGTTGATAAGTCGTAAAATGTGTTTAGAATTTATTTCTTCGTTTTGTATATAAATGCTTTATTAATTTAATTACCTACTTATAGTATCAAATTAAATAGCCTTTTGGTTACCGCGGTAAACATAAAACTACTGTTATTAGTCAGGTAATGTGACCAAAGAAGGACGAAATCAAAGATTTTTAGATGTTTACAGGTAGGTAAAGTTGACCTAACAGTCAACATATTATTATGTACTTGTAGACTTAAAGAATACATGGTCAAAATTTAAGAAACCTGGATATGATGAAATACGGACCCCTTCTCTCACCGCGTCTTTAAAAACAACTAAGAGAGAATAAATTTAAAACTTTACAGATAATTCACAAGTACACCTTCCTGTCTCATTCTTTAGCTTTCTGTTTCACGTAGATTTGACTTATACAGACTTGCAAAATATAAGATAACTTTTGTTTATTCCGCCCACCACCTTATGTCGGCAAATTATAATATTCTCATTAAAACTTATCATAATAAAACTTAACTAACGCTCCGATGTTTCTAAAAGGACAGTTCTTTTTAATCTGTTGTCACATCTATGTCACCTATTGTGGTAAGTTTACCAAGAGTAACCAATCATAACACTTGACATGAGATGTATCAGATTATTAATTTATTTTTATGTTGATCGGCCTTTGAGACATTGATGGTTAATCATTTATTTTGACACTATCTGTGCCCCGCGATTTTACTCCCCTTGCTCTGCTTACATAGTTCGTAACGTGATGTTAGATAGCCTATAATCTTCTTCGAGAATTGGGCTATCAAATACTGAAGATTTTTCCCAATCAGATTGGTAGTTTCAGAGATCGGCGCGTACAAACAAAAAAGCCCTTTAGCTTTGTTTATATTACTGTGCATTAGTATTTGACGTATGCTAACTGTCGTTGTTATAGTCCTTAGGGCTTTATGCATAACAATTATGGTAGACGTTTATGTTCTATCGCTATAGGTGCATAGCTGCATAGTTGCATTACATACGCCCACGGGAATCGAATGCGCTATGCGTCCGATGCGCAGACCATTTGCCATTCGGTCAATTATCATCCCTCAGATGTGACGTTGGATTAATTATCTAGAATAATGCATCTAAGGACGGTTTACATTTGTGTCTAGTTATTAAATTACAGAAATAAAGCTTTTAAAAGCTATTTATTACCACAACGGATGTGTTATATATTAAAATTAGCTATGAAAACGGTTTTCTTTTTATAAGAAAGCAACTTAAGTAAATAACTAATTTTGTTTTTTTTTTTTGTGGGATTATTTATCGTTGTTACAATAACAGACAAAATATAATATCGAACAATTTATCTACACCACACGCAGTGGTAAGATCCGTCAGAATTAATGCTGCAATTTATTTTTGTGTCAATTACTTCCTGGTCGGTACTAAGTAGTTCGTGCTATACGTGACCGTGTTATTCGCGAACCTATTTCTTTGAAATCCCCGAAGTGACTTCACAAAAAATACTTCCAAGTTATTAAGAAATTTCATGCATATTAAACACAAACACGAACTCGCTACAACTTATAATAGTTTGCTCACAATGAACTAAATATTTTTACTAAGTTTAAATTAGTAACTTCTGTTGAAAAGTTGTGTAACACTTTTTGTGTCGCAATTATTTAATCAAATGTTTTTCATTTTAAATTGTATTCCAATGACTCTGGTTATGTTTTTGTTATGACAAAATCTATATAAATTTACAAAATAATAATTATTTAATAGTATCTACTTAAAATTCTTCATAACTCCTGCACTAAGAAATAATTTATGTCCTTGTTAGACCCTTGAGCTTATGAAAAGATTCTAATATATTCGGTATTCAGTATTAAATTACATTTAAGGGAGCCTAACAAAGTTGTCAGTCAAAGAAAAACAGCACTTGTAACAAAAATGGGTTACCAGGATAACATAAAAGGCTGCGACACTTCCACTAACAAATTCTTTCCGACAACTCAATCCCTAAATCCCAAAATCTCCGAATCCATCACTCAGTATAGGAAGGCTTTACACTGAAATTAGAATCAAAATAAATCGTCGTGACGTCACAAAACAAAAGACTGAAGATTTCCAGTTGGTTCTAAGAGCTGTCTATCTCCATACGTTATGTTTGTCTGATTTTCCTTAAAACAGTTCGTGAATAAAACATGGCTTAGCCAGCACATGGGCTCACACCCTGGACCGTAAAGTATCACAATACAGCGAGCTGCGTCTAAACCGGTTGTCTAACTGTATTCCGCGATAAATCTGAATTAGTGATGCGACGTTGTTCCGCGAATAGATTTTGGTGATCGAGTATTCGCTGACTCGTACCTTGTAAGGAGGAATCGATTAATAGATTGATTGGTAATTCAATAGGGTGCGAACACAAATTACATACAATGTTACATGTATCATATTTAAAGGTTCGGTGTATCAATATTTATCAATTAGAGATTTTTTTCTTAACATTGATCAGATGTTTTCGTGCTAAGAAATGATCGAGAATTCAATGAGTAGACTTTTTTATAAATACAATTTAACACGAACAAAATTGAAGATACAAATAGTTTGAGTTCGCATAAAGAATTCAACATTAGGGATTAGAAGAAAGTTATTTTAAGCCTTTACCAGGCAAGACGCTCGAGTGACTTGACTTTGACTTCGACTTAATCCGATCTCGATCTACATGAATAATTACGTTCGAAAGATCGTTCTACTCGAGTGGAGCTCTTTGAGATCGCGAATAATCGAGTGACTCACCGCTACTAAAAGATATCGATTGTTTTAGAGTTGGTCACATCACTATACCTCAGTCTATTCATGTACAAACATAGTTGGTTTAATACAGCGTTCAGCAAATATTTGTATTGAATTTTTTCGGTCTGTGAATGAAATTACTACGTGACTTTTTGTATGCATAAGCGTTTTATGTAGTAATTGCGTGTACGCTAGGATAAAAAATGCGGCGTCAAGCAAGTATTTTTAATGCTTGTTTTTGTGACGAAACTGGTCAATAAAAATGTTTGTGCAGAGTTTGTATGAAATATGTTGCGATATATCACTGGGCTGGAGTTTTATAGGCGGGATGAATACGACTTAGAGCCTATACACACCTATACTTATACCTAGGTACTGTATACCTAAATCCTACTCATGCCATTTGTAGACAGGTATTTAACCTTTATATCGAGTTTACGCAACCACATTACGCCGTATTCTGATTTTATCATAATTCCCAGATAATTAGTGGCAAGCCGATTAATTGGCAATTATAAAGACGTCACCCGGTTTCCCACCTCTTCGCGACTCGTGACATCCGTCCCCCCCAGGGACCAAAACCTGCTTTAATTTCGAACAAATTGTTACAATATTTTAAAAATACCAATAAATATAGTTGGTATTAACTAATCTTGGTTTTAAGATTTGCGAATACCACATGCAGAGAGCAAGCATAATTATTATAATATAATCATCAGTTTCTTATTAGTTCAAGGAGTAGCGGAGGCCTTTGTTGGTTAATAGTCCATCCAACAAAGACATTGTAGAGTGCGTGAGTTAGGCCCTAAGCAATTACTTCAGAAAATTGTTCAGGGTGCTTAGAGAGTTAACATACTAAAAGTCCTGACATCTAGGGGGTGAGGCGGAGTGGGGGGAGGGGGTTAAAGTTCCCATTTTTCAGTTTTTCGCTAATATCTTTTAAACGATGCGTCATGGAGATAAGAAGTCTTCTACGCAATGAAAGCTTATAAAATTATGTACAACTTTTATCTTAAACACTTTTTCACATTCCTACCTATTTTCGAACTACACGTTCCGGAAAGGTGAAAATTGAAAAAAATACTACTTGAATTGAACACTACCTCTTGTATACTACTTTCTTCACGTTATTTGGGGATAAAAAGTATCTTATATCTTAAATCAACTCCTATTATATGAATTTACTAAATTTCATCCAAATCTGTACAGCCGTTGGGATATCAAAACTTTTATCTACACTTGTCTTATACACTTTTTCCAAATTTTCACCAGTGTTCGAGTATTAGTGTGATGTGACAAGCATTACCGAATGTTAAATATGAGCTAGTATATAAATTAGGTATTTTATTGATAACATAAGCTGGGAGTACCTCTAAGCGGTGAAGGCGGTAACAGTTTGAGATCTCGTTTTCTACCAGTGGTAATGGAGCAGAAGCGGGTCGTCACTTTTCATTCCATATTTCCTGTCGTAGAAAACGAGATCTCACTGGCTAAAACTCCCATAATCATCCATGCCTTCGGGCTTATGTTATTGTTGTCGTTTATGATTCAACCTCTTTGGCATGGTAGCCTACCCGGTAACGCAGGGGAGCAGCCAGAACAGTTCTTTGCTTTGTAATCGTCAATAGTTACGCAATTAGATTATCCATTTTAACTGAATGTACTATTCTTCTTCTGCTCAAAAGCGTTCTGGTTTCTTCTTTTACATTATGTGCGCATAATAAACAATTAGTCATGAAGTCGAATTGGGGAGCTGAAAACCTGAGCTGAGACGGGCCTGCCTCTTCTTGAGATGTAGATGCAACACTTACATCTTTTTAATTGTATCGGCTCGAGTGTAGTTTTTACGACAATTAGCTAGTGTGAATTAAAACGGATGTCAAGGCGCGGAAAATTTGGTGCTTATCATCGTTCCGATCTATACTAGCTTTGATAAGGCCGAGTATTCCTTTTTGTTTCACCTCAGAAACATCCTTACTCCCTTTAACGATGTCCTTATCACACACAGGACACTTATTATTATTAGCACTCATGATGGATAATCCAATTGCGTAACTAATGACGATTACAAAGCAAAGAACTGTTCTGGCTGCTCCCCTGCTTTACCGGGTAGGCTACCATGCCAAAGAGGTTGAATCATAAACGACAACAATAACATAAGCCCGAAGGCATGGATGATTATGGGAGTTTTAGCCAGTGAGATCTCGTTTTCTACGACAGGAAATATGGAATGAAAAGTGACGACCCGCTTCTGCTCTATTACCACTGGTAGAAAACGAGATCTCAAACTGTTACCGCCTTCACCGCTTGGAGGTACTCCCAGCTTATGTTATCAATAAAATACCTAATTTATATACTAGCTCATATTTAACATTCGGTAATGCTTGTCACATCACACTAATACTCGAACACTGGTGAAAATTTGGAAAAAGTGTATAAGACAAGTGTAGATAAAAGTTTTGATATCCCAACGGCTGTATAGATTTGGATAAAATTTAGTAAATTGATATAGTAGGAGTTGCTTTAAGATATAAGATACTTTTTATCCCCAAATAACGGGAAGGAAGTAGTATACAAGAGGTAGTGTTCAATTCAAGTAGTATTTTTTTCAATTTTCACTTTTCCGGAACGTGTAGTTCGAAAATAGGTAGGAATGTGAAAAAGTGTTTAAGATGAAAGTTGTACATAATTTTATAAGCTTTCATTGCGTAGAAGACTTCTTATCTCCATGAGGCACCGTTTAAAAGATATTAGCGAAAAACTGAAAAATGGGAACTTTAACCCCCTCCCCCCACTCCGCCTCACCCCCTAGATGTCAGGACTTTTAGTATGTTAACTCTCTAAGCACCCTGAACAATTTTCTGAAATAATTGCTTAGGGCCTTGCTCACGCACTCTACAACCCCTTATGGGTGATTTGTTGACTGAACTATAACTACAGTATTATATTAATTGTTAATCAAATATTAAATTACCATCAAACTCTTTCAATAAAACAAAGGCAAATCCACGAATTCGTTACACACCGATCCCATTTAAAAGACAAATATAATTCTAGAAAGGAAAATTGGCAAACAGAGCTAAATGTATAATTAAATCGAGGTTGAAACGTGATAAATGTTTTAAGTACTTTTTTATTTCCATTCCAAAAGGGTAAAGGTTACCATCAAATTTATGTCCCTAATGACCCTTGCAAAATTAAATGATCGTCAGCCTATACGAAAATAGAGCTTAAATTTAAAATTTTTGATGTTATAAAATAAAACCGGCTTTTTCTAATTGGTATAACAGTACATAATATCATTAATTATCTTTATTTTCGAAGTGCCGAAAGGAACCATTTTGATGTTTTGAACAAATGTAAATGCATATCCACTTTTTAAATTAGACAGTCTAAAAGATAATTCCAGATAAGCTGAAATAAGGTTCAACAGTATTAAAACTTTACATGTAGTGTAAAAAACATAAAAGCATCAAAATTAAATATAAACAACACTTTTCAGTACCGAAGTCACCGAAGTCAGTCAAAAACTTTTTTAAACAGGATTCAATTCCAAAGTAAACTCAAAGTAAGTATACTAAGTTTATATACTAAGTATAAGTTTATATACTTAGTTGTATAAAATTCAGCTATCCGACTATGTACTTAGGTTAAATCGTGCTAACTGGAAGACTTGGCGGGTAATATATTACCCGTTTCGCAGCCGCGATGTACAAAGTAGGGTAAGGGTACGTTCAGATGGCCTGTCTCAGGCCCGGACTCCACAGCAAAGTGTGAATAACGAATTCTTATTTAATACTTCTCCGCTCCGCTGTTTTCGACTCTGCTTTTGTAGAGTCCGGCCCTTGGATTTTACGTTTACTCTGGCCTTATTTCAATTACTTGGAATTCAGGGTGTAGCTACATTAGTTGTTTCGTGGTACCTGTAATCGCCAACACAAAGGCATGGTGAAGAGAAGATAATTATGTTCCCAAAAATCTATGATGGAACCGACCTTAGGTATATGGGATCACCTCGTTTGCTTTTTGTGATCTATAGGTATAAATCGATCTTTCATCGAGATATTGTCGATCACGAAAATATTTTTATTAATCGATCCAAAATTGCCGAATTGACATCCTCCTTTCAAACCGCCATTGAAACAATGTCAGCCGGGTATAACATAAGCATTTAGATTTAGACTAGTTAGTTGATTTTAAAACTCTCATCTGATATTTTAACACTCGAACTTTTTTTACCTATATTCTTCTGTTAAAAATAAAAGACATCATCAAAACGGTCAAAAAATGTACACATGGATAACGGACGGTAATAATCCCAGATGAATTAACACAGGTACATGTAGACTCTTCTTCAAGGGAGAGGGAGAAAGGGAGAGCGATATACTTCTATCTCTATCGTTTCTAATGAAATTGCACAAAGTGATGCAATAGCTGAGTGATTGGTGTCGGGCGGTAGACCCGGGGGATTGAAACCTATTTGCACATAAAAAACAGAGAGCACGCAATTCGATGCGCTTCAAATTCGTCACATTTAACGGGATTTGTCGATACTTTTTTATGCTCAAAAGTCGAACAAAAACATAAAAGAAAAAATAAATTATGATAGTTTGAAGTGAAAAATATGCAATGGTAAAAAAATGGCATCAACTTTTGAAGATTAAAAGCTCTTTAAAAAAGAAAAGTCGGAGAATATTTGATATTTTATATTTTTCGTAAACTGTATCGCTGTATTTAGTTTATTTTCACTTATTTTATCCTTTACACTCTGTCATTGCTTTTATTGATGCAAATGGTATATTCCACCTTTTTTCACTTGTAAACGAAATTGAAATTTACCAATATGAACCTACCTTTACGTCTTGGTATATTTGTTACTGATTTTAATAAGAACCATTTGGTTTATTCAATAGCAAACTAGTTAAAGTTTGTGAAGACAATTGTCGTCACTCTATTGTTCTCACTCGGTTATTACTTTTGTAACTTGTCCATTATTTTCACAAAACATAAATTTAGAATAATTCTTAGCTTAAAATAATTTGCGTCTCTTGAATTAATTAACAGAGTTATACTTATTAAAGTAATCATTTACTCTCGACTGATAGTTCTTCAACATTTCTGAAGGAATTATGTGATGACTGAATGCATATTTCTCAGGATAATTAGCGTTGTTGGTTTGTTTATATTGGCAAAGAATAAATGCGATTGATAATTAATTCGACGAGTCTTATCTCCCTATTTGTCATTATGTACTTTACTGTACGTCTCCCATTGAAAGGTGAGGCCCTTTTCTCTCAAAACTTTGATCCGAAAACTTTTGAATGTGTAAAGAGCCATGGTAAACACAGCTAGTAGGTAGTTAGATACTTAACCACCCATTACACCCCATGCAATTCGAATTAAAGTCATTGCAGCCGACGATAATAAGGTTTCGTGAAGTCAAGGGCTTCTCTTTAATTAACTGATACTCTATCTATACCATTAGTTATACCGAAGAAACAGTCTGCGGACCTAATTACATTTAATTTTAAACCCTAATTTAATAAATTACGGTATAAAATACCTTGGAGGTCGAATTAGGGAAGGCCGAGTAAATTTGCATACGAGTAAACCAGTTTTGCACGTGCCCACTTTGTCACGACACTTTGTTAAAAGTTTGTGAAAATATTTGAAATATTTACATAATCTAAATTGATTCATGTTTTGAATAATGAAGTGATTATATTTGGAACACTAATGCCTAATTTATGTAACTAATTCTGTTAAGCTACGAAAATGTTATTAAGTATTTATGTTAATGTAATTTAATATTATTAGAAATTACTCTTATTCATCATGTGCTTTTCGTGTCGTCGCCGTCGTCTCTCTTCCAAAGAACTTAAAACAGTAAAAAGCTCTCTTAGCTTTAATAAATCGCTAGCTTTTAAAAAACAATAATAATCATTGCAATATCATAATTAATTAATTGGTATGAATTAAATACATAATTATAATTATCATTGAAATATCACTTTAAAAACCGGTCTCAAAGAAAGTTCAAACTAGGTAAAATCAAGCGTATAAATTTAACTTCAAATAATCCATTTGCATACAAATTACCTCAAATTTTTAACATATTCGTTTTATTTTAATTATGTTTTGGCATTTTAGAAGAAAGATAAGATAGCATTTACTGTTTGATTTAATGGTATTATTGTTAGTTATTATCAACCTTATTTCTTCATCTATTTGAAACTGTGTTTTGTTTCTTTCGTAGGTCTACAGGAACAGATTTCTACAATAAATAAGCAGTAAGTGCCTTTGTACTTTACTATCTGAATGTGTCTTATTTACCTTAATTGTCAATGAATAACTTCACCTCAACTTGGCTAGCTTAGTCGCGCCATCTATACCGCTCCTTTGCTAAACTTATCCAGTTATTGTTGGCTGTTTTGATGTCATCTGACCAGTAGTGAAGTACCTATCCGGTAGTCGCCTTTTTTAACCCACGTCATAGAAAGGACTTTGGAGGTTGTCAATTTAGTTGTTCTTTTCTATTTTAAAATATCTTGTCAATGCCAACCAATGTACCTTACGTATCTTGTCAATGCCAACAAAAATCACAGGGCTTTTGGACTACCCGATAGTCACCTGTTTTTTTACAAATATCTAGTTGCTTTGTAAAGTCGTATCGTGCGCCAATCGACAGTGGACCGTGTTCCTCCCGCAACCGGTCCGCTCTCTTTGCTTTTGTACGACTACCCTCTTTTGTTGTCAGCTAGCCTTGTACTGCTCACTGGACATTCCACTCGTTAGTGTTCGCTTCTGGGCGAAATTCGACTATTTTATTGCGACTTTTTTACTGTGACACTGTGCTAGTGATGGAATCAAATTAAGAGTAGAGGATTTGTCTTTAGACCCGGTAGTATTTTTTTGTTTTACTTCAGTGTACTGTTCGACTTGAAGTGTATTTTTCTTTGTTAAAAATACTTGTGATACTACTTCTTTCTCGGAACTGTACTAAAAATCTTTGCCGATAAAGAGATTTATATTCGTTTTATCTGAGAAAAAATATGTTGTTCTAAATAATCTCTACCGGAACTATTATGTCGAATTAAGATCTCTCAATTATCAGTTCATTGTTCCTGGTAATAATTATACTATGAGTCTTAATAAGAGCTTAACCATCACTTCCTACATTAATTCACACTTCACGTTAATTAGATTATCATGGACCCTTGGGTGCAGTCTGAGCATATGTCAAGCGATGGAAATCAAGGTGGGAATTGAGGGATGAGTTCTACACTTTAGAAAACTTCTATACTAATATGACATAACTGAAAACTGAACTTGCATGTCCTAATCCCTGTACAACTACAAATATGTTTTTTTTTTATCATTTATTTGATGAGGCTTTTTGCGCTGGTGCGCCAAGACAGCCTCGTAAGGTACCACAATATACCTAAGGTACATAATCAAAATAATCGAATCCTAAGACTTAAAGATAACTTAAAACTATTCACCCCGTTGGAATGTGGCGCCTTCTACAGGTCACAGGCTAGAAAACTACAGACCCTACGTCCAAATAAAAACTAAAAAAAATTACGTATCCCTCCTTGAAAACAAAAAGTAGGGATATGATTTAAAAAATATTTTGTACTTGATATTTCCATTATTGAAGATACAGGTTATTAAATTTCTTAGAAGCCGAGCAAAAACGCGAAGCACAGATACTTGCTAGCGATCTTATGTTCTTAGGAAAAGAAAACAAAGAAACAGATTTCAATTCGCCTTGCAGTGAAAATTTTCATACTATGAAAAACATCCTGAATTCCGTCGGATCAAAAATTCTATCTATATTAAAACTGCATATTAAAGTTCGTTGTTTCATCAACTTTGAGATCTCAATTCGTTGCATAACTTTGTGCATATTATATTTGTTTCGTACAAAAAGATGGAAGCATTGTTAGCAATGGAAGTTTGTTTTACCTGGATTTCCGAGTTTTAATGCATAAAATAAAAGGTGCCAGTTTAATTTACCGGCTATTTTGGCTCGAAGAGGCACATAATAGGACCCACAGCCTATTTGCGGGTACAAATTACACGTGTCGTAACACAGGTTGTGTCCATTTTGAACTTCAGACACGTGCGATTAAAGTTTGGATACATGTCCTATTGTTAACTAGATTGCTTTTTGTGGTCGCTAATTGTTAAGCAATGAAGCTTTAGTATGTACTTAGTATAATGATTATGGCTCATGTAATTGAAGCTGTTTTGCTCGTGACTTTTAGTATTATTCATTGATAATAAATATCCTGGGACAACACACACGGTTATCTGATCCCAAGCTAAGCAGAGCTTGTGTTATGGTAACCAGACAACTGATAAACTTACTTATATATTTCTAAATACATACATATTATAGATAAATTACACCCAGACACCAGAACAAATGATCATGCTCATCACACAACATTTGTCCTGGGCGGGAATCGAACCCACGACCTCCGGTATAGCAGTCAGGGTCACTAACCAGTAGACCAACAGGCCCGTCAATGTCATTACAACTGAATTATTAATTGCATGGGCAGATAAATAACATTTTTGATGTGCAATATCTCATCGATATCTTGAATCTTTTAAACCTTCAGCTTATGGCGTGGAAATACTACGTTTTCCAAATTTTTTAAAATTCTCTTTTTTTTATTATGCCACATGAAATTCATTTATGTAAAACTCTAACGAGTGACGTGTGCGTCAATTCAATTTTAATCAACATAATGTTCATAAACATACACAACTTCATTCCATATTACATAAAATTTTACGGTAAACATAAGGGTATTATTTGGAACATCCTACGGTCCGTAAATCACGTAATAACAATTACAACTATTAACATATAGTCCAGTGTTTGGGATAACGTTGTTTATGGCTCTATATTAAAACCGTTATTATTATTTTGCGAGTGTTCGTAAAACTCTTGAATATTACATTCAACTAAATGCCTAATACTAGCTAGATTTGGTCATGGTTTTTTGTCTGTATCTTTGAACAGTTAGACGCCTAGTTCTTATGTCTTTTTTTGTTTTTATATGTAATGCATAATATACTTTTTATTACGTAAATATACCTAAAAGTAAGGGCAATTTGAGAGTAACTCTAACTACTGTATTTACTATTATCCCTTACTTACGGATAACCCAATAATTTTGATATGCAGTTACATTCTTTTCACGACTAAAGATTTAGGGAATGTAACATTAAAATCAAAGAAAAAAACAGTCGCTAGAGCTACTACAAAGCTAGATTCGATAACTAACTACTTTACGCATACTATAATAAAACTATCTTAGTATAATCTAATTTCGTCACCTAGTTTTCTTTCAGTCTGCCTAAAAAAAAAGCTAGCCTAAAAAAGCATTTCCAGCATTTATGTTTAATGAAACTCGCTCACTCGGGTTAAATAAAAGCCACGAGACCTTTTTCTAAATTGCTTTTTATTATGTAAACTTTATTCTAGATAGATTCATCTGTATTCATAGATTTTGAAGAAAATAAAACGTTTTTTCTTTTTCTAATACCTAGAGGACCACTCGACACATCTCAATTGTCGAAAGCCAGCAAAAAAAGGCTGAAATTGACTTTGGATACATTTTAAAACAGTTTATTTGACTCGATAGTTTTAGTAACAAAATCAGAGCAAATCGTTTTATCTCTTTTCTGTGATCATAACTTGAATGCGAGCAGCTATCATTCTGTATGAAAAAGTTAATATCGCCTCGGAACTTTTACTATTGTTACCCGACTGCCAAGAAGGGTTATATTTTAATCTATGTCTTAGCTTTATATGATATAACAAACAAAAGTCCAGCATCCTGCAAAGAAATATGACTTTAACAGTGTCACAAACAAAAGCCTTGTAGAGTAAAACAGGACCTTAGTCGATTTATGAATAATCTTAGTTATTTCTTGATCTCCCTTTTCATAACAAACAGACAAGTCTTCCTCTACATTAGGCATCACACTAACCCATCACATAACTTGTAATGGCAAGATCCATTGTCCTAATGACGTCATCAGCTTGCGTCCTTCGTATTTGGACACCGTGTAGCGGTGTAACACGTGTTAAGCTGGGTTCTCACTGAAAGGATTTGGGCGAATCTAAGTTTGTTGTGGTAGTTCTAAGTGGAAAAAGGAAACCCCTTCTTTTCTTATATGACTAAGTAACTAGGTTATGCGGATTTCCAGCGATTTAAAAAATCCAAGTTTGAACACCATGTCGGCCATCGGTGACCGATGCACAGATTTTTTATTCAGTCTACTAGGTCTGCTTCTAGTTGAAAATAATCACCCACACCTTCTGTCGTCGAAAAGTGTCGATAAACAGCTTATGTATATCTAGATTTTCCATTAAGTCGGCTTCCGAAAAATCGCAACTCATTACAGTTTTGTCAACACGTGTCAATGACAATTGTCAAGTTTCCTAATGTTTTCTGTAGTAGAGACCCAGCTTTACGCAGCTGATGTCGAGAGCGAGACGTCACGCTCTACTGCCCGACCATAATCCATGTTATGTTAAGCATATTGTCCATTATGTAATTATTTTACGACGTCTCGCCTCACGCGCTTTGGAAGTGTGATTGCTTTATTGAGTGTTAACCCGCTCAAGTGTGAAGCAAAATTATTTACCTACATAAGAACATGTGACATACTTACTCTGACTTTTACTGATATTATTTACAAAGTGATAATATGTTTTGGTCTCGTAACATCTCCTGCAATAGTCAAAAAATATCTATAAGAAAATCAAAGATGTATTGTAGCAGGTGTGAATTGGTCGCACTAAGGTAACTTCAAATGAGGTTCTTCTGGCATATAAAAGAATGAACAAAAGTTTCTTCAAAACTTCCAAGTGAAAGATTGTTACAAATAGGAAATTGCAATATCCTTTCTTGAGACATTTTAAATGTGTAAATAATATTACTGTAGATCTTTCAACACCCATTTTATATCTAACCTTTAATATCGGAGGTAAAGAGCCACTTTTCTTGACAAATTTAATAGACTATCCTAACTCAGAGCAAAAAGATAAAATATAACAGCTTCCCTTTGGTACATTGATCATCGGAAAACTCGGTGTTCTTAGAAAACGTTGAATGTACCATAAGTGACTGCTCTTTGAGGTGAAAGATCAGTAGACATATGATCAAAGCCTATTTCAAGTTATATTTGATTTCAATGGAAGCATTAGCCCCTATTCATAATATTGTATGTGGTTCGTGTGACGATATTGTATGGTTTTAAATATATGTTTTGTGAATATGTCGCTTTGATTTCGCGTTGATGCGATGGTGTGAAGCATAAAAGGGACTTTCAGTGGTCTTTAGCAAGATAAAAGATTTCTTAAGAAATAAGCGGCACCTTAGTACATCATTTATAAATATGTAATTATTGTCCTTCTAACTTCTGTGTGTGTACATAAATTATTAAATAAATAAATAAATAAATAAAAATAATTCATTGTACCAATAATTTGATTTCGTCATTAATCCTACTAAACAGTATGAAAATAAACTAGACTATATTAATGTCTCTTCGTAATGTATACATAAATATTCTCTTATCAAAAATTTATTACGAAACCATATTAAATCTAACTCGAACACAATGGCCACTGAAACACCAAACAACAATCAGTCTAAAAAAAAAAAGAAAATAATTTCACAAAAATATATTTTTAATTTTACGATAACATAAAATCTTATCAGTGTTCACTGAAAATATTGTAAGGAATGAAAGAGGCGTTCAATCTCGATGAAATGAACTGGATTATCTCAGGCACCGTGCATGGAATTGTCAAGTGGTCCGTTCCACTTACTTCGGCCTTACTAAGCGGGTTCTTAGTCAAAGGAATTGGCTAAGAACGGGCGCGATCTGAGATGATAAAAATATCTTGCTGTAAGAAGTTTCTCGTTAAGATTTGACAGAAGATTATACGCAATTTTCATTATACAAGATACATGGTGTTGACTGTCAGTAAAGTAAAACGAGGACTGTCGGTCAGGTAAAAAATAACAACATAACGTAATTAACGTAATTCGTAATTCATATTCCTATGTATTTTTTTGTGTATTCATATTTTATTTAGTTTTAAGATGTTAGCTATGTTATTTTAAAATATAATACCTATAATTGGCAAGTACATTAGTAACCCCCTTATTTTAAATTTATATATGCAATGTGATATGTATAATTATGCTGTTGGTGTACCTTTTGGAAATAAATAAACATCATTTATTTAGTTCAGAAAATGGCAGAGGCCTATTAAACCACGTTTATCCAGAAAGTTTAGTCCTGTATAATTGGGGTGAGAGGTTCTAGTTTAGGGTTATAAAGGGTTACAAAGTCACTATCAGTTAGTAAATTAATTGTATTAGGTTTCGCTGAAAATTAAGTAAAGGGGATATAGGAGTATGTTTTTTATTAAATATATGTAGATTAAAAACGGCGGAAAACTGTCTGTCTGAATATTGGATATCTGTAACCAGAAATGAAAACCACAAAGCGCCATCTAAAGATACATTTCAGAAATATCTTTGCATCGTGACCCCAGGCAGTTCATAAATTACTTTTCGGGATGGATTTGTTCAAAAATCATTTAACTTTGCCCAAAGTTACAATGTAAACGGCAACTGAAAGACAGCCGTGGAAATATACTAATAAATGTATAGGGGATTATAATAAAATTGAGGTGACTTCAAAGACAATTCGGGAGGGACGAAAGATCTCGAAAACGGTAGAATGGAGAAATTGAGTTCATTTAATCATCCCTTTGTTGCTTTATTAAAAGAATTTATTAAGAGCAAAACTCTTTTGTATTTTTAGATTATAAATAGGTGCCGTTTATTTACTTAAATGAGTTGGGTATTTTTATGAGAATACTACTTTTGTTTTTAGCACATCACACACTTACGGTCAACGACTTCAATCAAAATTTACACCAAGTAGGGTTAGTTTCACCATTTAAGGATAATTTAGGTGGACCAACTGGATTCATCTCCGCCCCGAATTACATAATTACTGTACCACTTGACGCGGGGCACCGCTAGTTCACAAAGAAACGCAATGAAAACCGCAACAGAAGTCATTAAATAAATAATATTTCTTCCTCGAGGACGAGATACAAAAAACAATAATTCGTATCAATGTGTACGTGGGAATGGAAGAAACAGTTTACAAGATGTTATCATTCTGCGAGTTCTGCCGACATCAACGTATTATTACGTTTATATGATGGAGTACGCGGCGGCAGGGACTTCAATTTTATTTGTTTTGCATTACCGCTTACAGACCCAAAGCGATTTGCGTTAAGGCAGGAAAATATTGTTAGAGTGTTCCTTATTCATTGTTTTAGGACTTTTTGTCTTATTAGGTTCCGATGGCTATTATATTTTTGCTTGTTTTTGAGTTTAGGATCGGTAAAGTGGAAGGGTTAAAAGGAATGCAAAAAGGCTAGTTGGCATCTGGCTACTACACTACTTCGACTACTAATTTTCCTGTGTCCCCTAAAAAAATAATACTATCATTAATTGTTAATATGTTATATCACATAGTCACCATGTATCTGCCTTTGCGCCAAGTTTAAATTAGGTAGATGCAAATATTTAGGCTTAATTGATTGTAAAACAAACCCACTTTTAACACTAGTTTAAAAGATAGTGTCTACTATTGCATTACTGTTGAACATTATTTTCAACAATGTATACATTTGTGCAAAGTGTAAGTTTTTTTGTGAAATAAATACTTATTATTATTATTATTAATTGAAAGTGATAAAATATAATCTATCTAAATCTGTGGAGATACAATTTGGTTTGATAGTCTAATATTTAAAGCAACAAAATCTTATTATTTAAAGCTTTGGCTCCTAACTCCGTTTGCCTAAGTCAAAATCCCATAGGAATTAACAACGGGAATATTACATAGTTTAGACATCCGCAAAATCTCACACTATCTCTTGGTAAGTTTTCATTAAAATAGGTTCTATGATATAGTCATAAAGACCTTTCAAACAAACAGACAGAGTCACTTCCAGAAAATTGTAAAGGCTCTATTTAAACATTTAATTCCATTATGCACGCCCCCTTCTACGAAAGCTACTAGTTATCGAAGTTGTTTAAACTCGGAAGACGATCTAAGGACAGCCGACGGCTATAGAAGTAATGTCGAACCAAAAGGATGTAATCAAAGGCTAACTTTGATTGATTGCGTTTCATTTCTCGATTTCAATCATCGACTCGATGGACTTTAGTTCATGTTTATTGAGTTTAAGTAGAGGTTAAGCTTCGGATCTTCACTTAGATTATTGCTTGCTTGCGGTAAAGACTTTGAATTGACTTGTGGGCTGTATTTAAATGTAAAATATCTATAGTACGCTACCATGACTTATTGAAATAAATTTAACGGTTTTTAGTTACGTTTACAACACCAATAGTAAATACATTTGTTGATCGTGGTATCTTTAAAGGAAGTTAAGGCTGTTTAAAAAAAAATATATATAAATAAGCAACAAAACAATATCGAATGTAAACAAAACTGAAATGTTTATAAGTAAGGGAGCAAAAGGCGAGTCACGTAAGCCAACAAAGAAAGCGCTAAGCCGCAAAAAAGTAACGTCCCGAGTCACTATCGAACACACGCTCAATATTTGTTTAAGGGTCCAACTTAAAGGTGGCAGTGACGTCATGATTTATGGTGTATATTACATCGCTAAATCCGCTTGTTTTGTCAAGATTGAACGATTTTTTATCGTTTGCTACCAGCCCTAGGGGTTGTAAAACGTATCCCCTTTAAATCCGGCCATTTCTTTTCAAGTGACGCCTGTACAAACACGCTAAGACTGTGAAACGACGTTTTCATATTTAATGACGCCGAGTAATTGAATTTTCTTTGAGATACATTAAGAAGACAGGAAGTGCGTAAAATTGATTCGACAGTTTTCATAAATAATGATGAAGTTTGAGTGTTTATTTTATAAGTAGGGCGGAGACACTTTCGAAATATTGAAGTACGTTAATGTAAGAATTCTTGACTGTAAGATGTACCAAGTTTAAGTAGACGCTAGAGTACGCTTGTTGCGGCAACTTTTGAAATTTCACTTAACAATTTATTGCCAGCAAAGCAATTTAACAAAGTTAGCAAAGACAGTTGTGTCAGATCTTAACGTCGGTCGTACAGTTGCAGTAGGGATTACACGTTAACTAGATCAAGGTACGCTGTGTTTAAGGCTTGCATGCCTTAATGACTTAGTGTGAATGAAATGTATTTCGTACAGGCAAATTACTTAGGAATGTAAACTTGAAATTTGTGACGTCAGTTTTCTTTTTTTTTTCTTTTTCAATTTTATTTAAATCAATCTTGTAAGATTACATGTAGGTATTACTTGAGTTTCAAGAAAATAAAGAAATTCTATCTACTATTTCCGTTTATTTGTTAGGACGCTCACTTTGTCTCTACACAAAACTAAATTTTCCAAGTATACCATGTCGCCATTTTCCAATCTATTCTCTACACACTGGCACGCATCATCAGATAATGTTTTCGAAATCCGATTCCCGTTAACTGATATGTGACTAATGAACCGGGCACCGCTGGTTATCCGGGCCTACGACGGTAGCCGGGTATATTCTGTGAAAGGCGATTATCCCCACCCTATCCTTAAAGGATAAGTGTGGATATGTATTGAGTTTCTTTTGTTTACTCCTCCGATTCAATAGAAAAGTATACTTGTATAGGCTAGTTAGTCTATTATGTTTGGTACTGATATTTAATATGATATTATTGGATGAATCAGAGACAGACAAAGGTTAATTACGTATTTGTCTGTTTACTGTATCACGTTATTTTTCTACAGATATTTTCTTGATTAAGGATTTCTTTCTTTATACTTACTTAGGTACCTAGTATACTTATATTTGTGTTTATTTTTGTACCTGTGTATGTTTATGTGAAAAATAAATCATTTTACCTTTACCATATTTTATGAGTTTCGAGTATTTGAGTACCTTCCCCTTTCAGCTGAACAACATTAAATGTAATGTGCTTTTAACTTAAATGTTTGTTCACCTGATAATTCCTTCACATAATCGATGTGACATTTCAACAAAAATAAAAGAACAAACACACAACTCCTCCATTCCGTTCCATTCCATCGGTTGAGCGAAACTTGTCCTCTTTCAAAGGGGTCTAATTTTGAACTTGATATTGAGTTGTCTGCTCCCGGTAACACACGGTATCCGATGCAACCGTACGGCAATACGGTACCGGAACCGGTTCCTGCAGAATTTAATAAAGTCTTCGTATTTTATGGTAGAAATCGTAAAAGTTTGAGGCGTAAGAGTAAAATGTTACCGATTTTATGATTTGTACTCGTGTGGTACCTATTTTTGAATTGTGTGTTACCGTTATTCTGTTTAACAAGGTTAATATGTATATCGTTTCGTTTTCATGTTATTAATGCCCATGATAAAATTGAGTTTATTCACCTATAAATTATAACGATCATTTGTTCTGTGTCTGGGTGTAATTTATCTATAATATGTATGTATTTAGAAATATATAAGTATGTTTATCAGTTGTCTGGTTACCATAACACAAGCTCTGCTTAGCTTGGGATCAGATAACCGTGTGTGAGTTGTCCCGGAATATTATTATTATTACAAATTATAATATATTTATCGAAAACTTGACAGCCATAACCAACAACAAACAATTTACGGACGCACGATATTTTATTCGCATCACTAACATCACGTCCTTTTATTTCATTGAATAAACATCGATCGAATATCAAAAATTCATTCACTCACTAAAAGTGATCGGAAAGAGTGGCGAATTTTTCCGCCACTGTCACAGTCCCGAGGGGGTCATAAACGTGAATTTTATACATATCGGTCGCTCGTCTGTCCGAATGAAACATAATTCAAATTAAGCTTATGGTAAAAGGTTCCGACAAACGGAGTACGAGGGTGGAAACTGGAAACTGTGGGCCCTTACGTTGTATAATTTATCTGTACTTCTGTAGAACCGCCTCCCCGATTCAAGTGGCGACTGTTTTGAAATCTTTTATGAAAGCGGCTTGGATGACTCTTGACGTCACCTGCGGGGTTTGTTTTTAATTGAAAATGAAACAGCTTGGTTTTTTAATAGAAACAACCAGTGTTATGAAATTTTACCTTTTTGATGAAATCTTTTGAACGTGGAATTTGATTGATCGTTTGCATTTTCACCTGAGCCTTCTGGCTATTTAAAATTTTACATTTTGTTTATTTATTCTCTTTATGCATAAATACAGGTGAAATAATTTTGTGACTTAGAAGAAGTATGTAAAAAAGGCGGCCTTATTAGGGTGCGTCCACATCTGACGAACGAACGGCGACGAACGAACGAGCGGCTCGCGAGCAAGCCACGAGCGGTTCGCGAACGGCTCGCGAGCGGCTCGCGAGCTGCTCGTGTAGTGCTCGTTCGTCAGATGTGGACGCACCCTTACACTTAGCAATTGTGTTGTTCTGCGCTGGAAGCTTATGTCTCATAAACATGCAATAGGGTAGATGACTAGGTATGAAAAGTCAAAATTTATTTAGTCCACCATTTAGATAATCAAAATATAATAGACACATATTTTTTCTTTTCTCAAATAAATTGCAAAATACGAAGATAAACCGCTGTAAAGTTCAGGAGTGGGGGCTTGTGACGTCACGGCTAGGTACAATTTGTACTCAAACGTGACGTCACGCAAGAATTGTACTCGCTGTATCTTCGTAATTCTTTGTTTACGGGACTAAACAAAAAATACGTGTCTAATATTTTTTTCTTATCTAAAAGATGGACATAAAAATAAAAATTAGTCATCATCCCTATTGCTTCAATAATACCAAAGATTGAGCTCAAACCCCTATACTTACTCATAGCCTTTAGGTCATACATATAAGTACGAAAAAACCCCAGCTATCCTCATGTGAAAATGTTAGTCTTCTAGTGAGTCACAGGGTAGTTTGATCTCGTCTCCCCTTACCCGCCACAAATAATAAAGAGGTGTAATTTGTTTGCGAGGACTTTCCCCTTAACTAATATTTATCCTGCGTCTTGTGCGTTTGCCGACGCAAAAGCCTGATGCACAAATGTTCGGTCTATTTATTTTACAAATGCGTTCGGAACGCTCCTTCCCTCCACACATGAGAGAAAACTCTCTTGCTGAGTTGGATATACAGGTATAACTGAATGCAAAATGAGTTAAAAATAATTATGTGATTTAAAGAAGAGCCTGGTCAAGTAAACCATATTTTAGTCGTTTTAGTGAAAACTGAAATGCAGATAGTATTAATCAAAATGAAACATTATTTTCAGAAAAGTTCTCAAAACCGATAGTCACCGATGAAAATTGAGTCTAAAATTTCAGTATTAGCTACCTTTTTACATAATTTATTCTTTAATGTTAAGATGTCAGTATCTATCCATCTTCACCGTCTCCTGTTTAATATTCGTGATATAACGATACCAACAATACATTAGTTTCAACTCTGAGTGCAAACTTAATTGACTATTGATAACATCATCTGCGCGGCTATTGTTTTCTCATTTGCTTCTCTCTCCATATACAATTTGTATGCCAACATGCGTGGTACGGCTACATGATGTTTAGGTATACATTAAAACCTCCTTTATGCTAAATTACTTTTTTCGTGTTTATTACACGATGGGTTCGTGGAAACTAACGTCGACACGTAATTTCTTGGAACTGCGCTAACAGCTTATTACTTGCACGAAGCTACCATCAGTAAAGGGTGGTTTAAAGGTGGTTGCACGTTAATCCTTCATTTAGTATATATGTCTAATAGCTTTTCAAAGTTTCCACGAATTTCCAATACTTTATTATTACAAGTGTTATATTTTATCCAGTCTAGACATTTGATAAGAATAATAAAGACTTTCGACAAATGTAAATATTTCTACATAAGCTGGTAACTTCAGACTCGATTGTAATTACAATATTTCATGCCATAGACTGTCAGAGCACCTGAATTACAATTTGAATCCTACTCTAAATTATAGGGGTACTGAGGCAAATCCCCAGTCCTGCCGAAACTCATAAATACTGAAACGTATCTGGACATTGTACGGCTATAACGCAAAATATAACATAAATATTAGGGCCCACAATACAGCTTTAATCTGCGCCGACATTGTTTCGCTTACGAAGGGTCATGTACGGACTTATTCCAGAACAATGAAATTTTCATGCCATAAAACCGGACAAAGCCTGAACTTTACAATTTGGAAGCCTAGAGATCTAAAACTTCCATTTTTTTTTATTTTCATTCGAATTTACGGTGTGACCCTTATTTAATTACAGGCTCGCTCGTGACAAATATGCTGTTCGATTTTCCCAATATCAAACGTGCAAATTCATCACTCACTGAAAATTCATGTCGGTCCCGAAGTATTGAAGTGACGAGTTTTCACGGCTCGAATCGTATATTAGCTGGAAGCGACGCTGACGGTTTAAATTGTACCAATCATTCTTAGGATCGGTTTATTTTGAGTGGTCGTAAACGCAAACCTAATTCTTTTTCGTATGCCTTGATTGATCTTTCGCTTATAGACGAAAATCGATTACCTATTGTAGCGCATTAGTCTTAAGTTCTTAAATTTCGAGGCCATCTTAGTCGATTCACATCAACATTCTGACGCAGAAAGCAGATTTCACATAGTTATTTTAAAGTTGAAATAAAACCTGCTGCCACATGTATAGTTAGGATAATTGCAAACTTCTCATTTGTAAGACAGTGAGGGGCATTAGGCGGGTCATTATTCACAAACCCACCGCAGTTCAAGCACAATATATGTATGCTAAAGAGCGCACAAGCTACATCCTGCATGTGTTATCTCTGCTTATCTGTTTTGCATCAAATTGCTTCACCTCTGGACTTCAACTGACCTGTTTCATTTGCGTTATCATCACGATCTCTCTTCTTCATTGTTATCCACAAATAATCAGCCTTTTGTTAATTAATCTCCACTCACTTTATACCCAATCGCTTCCAATCATGTTCCAGGATTTGACATCCAATTAACAGCGTTCTGATGACAAATCATGAATACGCTGTTGTGATAATAACAGAATAAGTACAACGAACGACACTGACAGATATGAATAATTCATCGGTGCTCACGTTAACGTATTCGCTCAGATTTCGCCATCAAGGGCGGCAACCCTTACCACCGCATTTTTTTACTCGTCACATTTCACGAGTGGTTCGTTGACGAAACGATTTTAATTAACGAAATGCAAACTGATGTCCAAACTCAAGTGTTTTCGTAGCGACTGTATTTAGTTTTTGATAAAAAAAAATGGAATGTCTGGTGAAGCGGCTTTTACTAGATTGCGCGGAAATAACTGGAAATGTTTTAGCTTATATTTAAATTATGTTTTTAGACTGCTTAAGGTAGTAGTGTACTGCTTAGGTATTTAAAGTTAAATAAGTTATGGTAGAGCTCTTAATGACATAGAGCACATCCCTCCGTGTACCTCATCTGCGCAACCACGACCACTCTGACTAGAGTGTTACGACTTAGAAGAAGAGCTCTTAATGAAGAGCTACTTTTATTTGCGCTTCATTTGCCAAAACCGCTTATCTTTATACGACTTCTAATTTCCCTGCTTTCTGATTCTGAAAATTGATGCGTAACTCGTGACGTAACACACCGCTTAGTCCTCACATTAAGTCCTGGGATTGAACCTAGTAACCGCTGAGCGGGATATTAATGGTCGTTGGTCTCTGACGTCATTTCATCGGGCACCTAATTAATCAGAACCCTCCTCATGTTCACGATTAGTCTTTCGTTCTGTCACGCGTAATGATATGGTCTGGAGGTCTGGACCGGTTATCAATCGCTTCCAATTTATTACGCTCACCTACCTCGGATGCTTTTTAGTTTTTGATAGCCCTCGTTTACAAGGACTGTTGTTTGATACTTATATACCGTCGTATTTTATTCGGCTTTGACATGTGACATGTAACATTTCATCGAGCAACTAATTAATGTGAACCCTTGAGGTTCATTTCTTTTTGTACCGTCCGTTGTTATAAGATTCATAACACCATGACTTGCCGTCTATAATATTTGGTTATTTAAAAATAATGAGTTCTGGAAGGATGCAAACAACGGGTGAAAATAACTGCGTATAAGAATTTTCATATTGTCAATATGTATAAGGAAAACTTTTCGGTATTGCCACCGGAAGCTTATGTTCACACAATTTCCCTCTTGTTTGCTGAAACACAAAAAAGGTAAATGTGTTTTTTTAACCTACCCCTAAAATTGCTTCGTTCAAAATATTCCGATTTTACTTTGGAAATTTTATAGCAGAATTGAATCCCATTTCAAATACTCATCAGCTAGGTGTCAATCCAAACTCGTGTTGGCACTAAATCCACATCTGATTTATATTTCGTGATACAGATGCTTGTTAAGAAACTGGAGCGTAGCAATTTTCTAGGCCCCGTCTAAACCAGTTACGACGACTCCCAGGTACGCTAACATTATCTATCATATAGACGGCTTTTAAATTATTGTTTCTCGCAAATGTCAACGGGAAACGGCGCAGCCCATCCATCTGATGCCGTCGCGAAATTATAGCCCGCGGGAACTTCACTTTTTTATTTATACAGCTTTATTATATTTCCTATCATTATCTACAATTGTAGGAATTAAGAACGTACTGTGAAAATGAGAACTATTATTTTAAGACTTGTATTGCGTGATAATAAAATTATATAACTTCGCTTTCGTATCACGTCTTAATTCTGAAAACGCAATTTTTATATTCAAATAATCTAATCAAGTTTGTCTGAAATATGAAAATGAAAAAAACTGGGAAACTACGGATAGCAATTTTGGCCTTTGACTTTGTCGGCCAATCCAATTCGAGCAGCGAATATTAAAGCTCGCGTTGTTTTCTTATTTGGCGTTGTCTAATAAATAAAACTAACAAGCAAAAAGTGATCCCGTTATAATAGAAGAGAATTATCAATCACGAACACTGGTCCGAACCGAATGCCGTCGGTCGATGCCGGTATAGATTGCAGTACTTTGACCATTATTATACCAAGTACATTATTATCAGGAGATTACATTACTGCTTGGTCTTCGATACTAAAAGCTTTATAGAGACTATTTGAGACAGTCCACGGTACGGTAAAACAATCCTTGTTATTCTTTATATTTTCTTTTCGGAACGTTTCGAACATTCTGTGTCCGTTGTTGTTCGTACTTGTGAAATATGGCGATTGTTTTGTTTTCTACCTCAGTTGTTATCCTTTTTATTTAGGGACTCCTCCTTGAGATTACGTTTTCCATTTGATCTTTATCGAAATGTTCGGAAATATATTCTTCGTGTTCCTACTTGTCTAATAAAATTACGATATTATTTCTTTGTGTTCTATTTTCGTTTTAATATTTTTCCTTGATGCTATATCGAGTTTTAATAGATTTTTGAATTACAAAAGTAATGTTATACTCGCTGAGTTATATAAAACGGGTCGATGTTTCAAGCGGCCAAAAAAATAATGTTTTAAATATGTTTCGGGTAACGAATTCCCACTAGTCTAATGAAATAATTGTGACTATAAAAGTAATCGGCCCATCATAAGTTCTTGGGTTAAATATCACTTTATAATCATTATTTGGGCGGCTAATAGTACAAATCTCTATCTGTCTACCAAGAATCATAAATCCGTAATGGTTTCCCATATAATATTAGTAGTGTATCGCTCCTATAGATTGTATCTCTAGATCTTTGAGGAACATTAACTTCTGTCCTTAACATTTAAATCGGTAACATTAACAGGCCTATTCCCAAAGATTTCTGTATCAAAGATGAAGTCATTGAAACAATTTCATATCTCTACTGTCATCTGACCGGCGACGTGGAGCAGCGTTAATAGAGTTGAATATCACACTGACACTGTATGACGTTAGAAATTCGGTGGTCCACAGACTTAAGAACATGTAGATAGATACATCCGCTACCCGTTTTTAGGATTACGTTCTTTCAAAGGGAGAATGGAACCCTTATAGGATCACTTTGTTACCCGTACGTCAGTTCGTCTGTCAAGATTTTTTTTCAGTGACGCGTGTTGGTCTCGTGCTGAAATTAATATCAAGTACTTAGGATAACGGATCCTTGATGTTGAGAAATTCAAATTTCTTTGTCGACGCAAACAAAAATGAAATTACGTTAGTTAAGTTTGTTTTAAGAGAATTAACCGTGACAATCAACACACTTTATACCGAACCCTCAGTCCGCAAGTCAGATTCGCACACATCCGATTTTTAAAGTTACTTAACGTTATCTTCGTACGTTTATTTAATAGCCCAGTAGTATTCTAGTTTTTCTTGTATATTTACATATCTGTTTATGAGATACATTTAAATAGGAATTAAACTTTGACTTGTCGTTGAAAAATGCTTAATGGCTGTGATTTGGCAAACGTTTTGGGTAATTTAGAAGCGAATTTATTGTTGTTATTAAATTAGATAACATCTACATAATGATGCTACCAAAATTATATCTACATATTTTTCTTGTTGTACATGTATAATAAGAGTTATTTTACGACTTTTTTACTACTTTTTGTCAAAAGTTTTACTAAATTTGTAGTGGTTTACTAACCACTCTATGTATTGCCCGTATGTATATTTTAGTCTGATTTTTTATATTATCCTGAGAACAAAGAATTTTAATACAAGAATCATGGTCCAAGATTCTCTGGCTGAAAAAAACTAAATCTTAGCCCATAGAGTTAAGATTTAGTTTTTTTTAGTATCAACCTTACCTACAACTTAACTTTAAGTCTTTTAGTAAGGTATTTTGCATTTATTGAGTTTTCACGCTGACCATACATACAATCGTGACAAACAAACAGTATGTCAAGTCTAGCAGAAAGCTCTTGATTATTTATTGGATCAAGCGAATGTAAAGCCTGTGTTTGAATGATTGCTTGCGAGATGTTTCATTGACATCGACGACACTCTTATTACAAGGCAGTAAGGTTCTTATTTGCACAACATTTTTACCTCTGACTACTGTTCTACCTTACCTAAAATATTGTATGTTTGTATAATAATGTTCATTTGTTTCTGTTTAATTGGTTTTGCATTCATTCCTTTGTTCCGTTATTAATAATTTAATTTAATTCGTGTAATAACAAGTGCCTTGACATTTAACATATTGCTCTGGGTGTAAATTGTTTAATTATATTATTGCAGCCGTGCTTTTGACGTGCGGAATTGTGTCTACATAAAATTATTAGTTGCGGAATTTGCGTAACCAATATTGAATAAGTTAGTTTAATATCTCTAGCTCTTTACTGTACTCTAACGAAAATAAAAAATATATGTATACAAAAGAATTGTATTGTACCTAATACTACCTATGTATTAAGTAATCTTTGCTAATATCTAAACGCCTATGCCTATGCTAGCATGTTCCTTAAATAAACTAAAGAACCTTAATAAGACTTCAATAAATGAAATATGAGTAAATTCAGCAGTTTTTATTCCTTTTATAAAAACACTAGCTGATCCCCGCGACTTCGTCCGCGTCAATTTCTGTTATTATGACCACGATTAAGAAGTTAAAAAAAAAAGTATTTCTGCGTAAATGATAATTATATATAATTAGTATAGATTATGTTGATAAAACTCTGTAGCAAATAATTGGCAATAATGCATTAATTTCGACCAAATGATTACCTTAAAAAAGGTTATAGTGAGTCAATTTTAAAAGATAGACATATACTGTCGCAGACATTTTTTTAGATCATTCAAAGAGGAACAATTCTTTCATACATATATTTTGGGTAACTCGAACCGTTTACGCAGCGCACGCAACGGAAGCTTTCAAGTATGAATATTTTCCCCCGTTTTTGTGACATTTTTCACTGCTGCTTCGCTCCTATTGGTCGCAGCGTGATGTTATATATCCTAAAGCCTTCCTCGATAAATGGACTATCTAACACAAAAAGATTTTTTCAATTCTAACCATTACTTCCTGAGATTAGCGCGTTCAACCAAACAAACAAACAAACAAACAAACAAACTCTTCAGCTTTATAATATTAGTATAGATAAGACAAACAATCAACCCGATAAAATTTATATCATTATCCCATTTATAATTACCATGAACTCCTTAAATCTTCTTATTATAAAATTCTCGTGTCACAATGTTAGTTACCATACTCATCCGAAACGGCTTGACCGATTTTTATGAAATTTTATATACATGTTCAGTAGGTCTGAGAATCGGCTACTATCTATTTTTCATACCCCTAAGTGGTAGTAGGTAGGTAGTAGGCAGGTGCTAGGTAGAAAAAATTGCATTGCAACGCATGCCGGGTACAGCTAGTTGTTATATAAAAAGCAAAATTATATCACATTTATTTAAATGTCCCATTTATAATGACTACAATTTAAAACACGACACCGTCATGACTTTTCTAACTCTACGTCCTTTAAAATATCCATATTGTCGGCTCTGCGTTTATATGCAAAACCGTGTCTACATGGTGCAACAGCTAAAATGCAGCGAAACAATTCACGTCGCCCGCTATTAGGCGGCCGGCCAAAATGTCTCTGTCTGTATGTCTGCGTCATACTATTAAAGTTCGGAAGTCATTTTAAAGTCGGTATGTGTTTAGATGTGTAGGAAAATTAATTAACAGTCATTTTATAGTAATCCAACTGACTCTGATATAATAATATGCTAATATTTTATATTTACGTAATCTTTGCAAAGATCATTCTTAATTCGTTAAATAATATCTATCAGGTTCACTGAATTGAAATGAAAGTAATGTTTTTGCAAATAGGATAAAAAAAATAAAATTCTAAAATTACTTTTGAACGGACTCTATCGCGGTTTATTTAGGTTAAAGTTCCCGACGTTTCCTAAATAATCCGCAATAGAATCTCAAAGTAGTTTTATTTTAATGTCTAACATTCGTGTTAATCTCAGAACAAGTATAAGAGCCTTCCTTAAATATGTATACGTATGTCTGTCGTGGTATTAAAGTTCGGAAGTCATTTTAAAGTCGGTATGCGTGCCGTGCTGGCTTTAAATTAATAAGTTCTGAAACTGGAGATTGTCTTGGTCATGTGTAGTGGATTTAATTTATTTAAAGTTAAAATAAGTACATAAGCCGCCAGCCAAAATGTCTGTCTGTCTGTGTCGTACTATAAAAGTTCGCAAGTTATTTTAAAGTTGGTACGTGTTTAGATGTTGGTTTTAAATTAATAAGTTCTGGAATTGGAGAGGTCTTGGCCATGCGTAGTGGATTTGAAGTCAAAATAAGTGAAGACATCAACGGCCTCAAAATATCTGCGTCTATCCTCGTCGTATTATGAAAGTTCCAAAGTCATTTTAAAGTTGAAATGTTTTTAGATGTGTTAGGGAAATTAGATAGTTATGCAATTGGAGATCATATTTGTCACTTGCATTAGTGTGATGTAATGTGAATTATAATTAAGTCATATGCCTGTCTTCTTCTTCTTCTTGCGGTGCCTCTCCACTACTGGAGGTTGGCCTTCAACTCCGCATATCTCTCCTTGTCCCTCGCCAGACGAAAAAGTTCTTCTACGTTGGCGATACCGGTCCATTGTCTAACGTTTCGGAGCCAAGACATTTTCCTTCTTCCGACGCGTCTTTTCCCCTCAATCTTTCCCATCATTATTGTCTGTAGAAGATGATAACGCTCATGTCTCAATACATGTCCCAGATAGGCTACTTTTCTTCTCTTGATATTTTTCATGAGTTCTCGAGATTTCTTGACACCTTGACACCTTGATGCCTGTCTTACACATTTACATTTTAAAGCTTTAGAAACATGATTATAAATCCACAAGGTCTGTTTACCGTACATTTAATGCTGGGTGCTTATCCTCAAAAGCTTTAATAATATTAATCCTGCAATTAGAAATCATTTAATACATATGACCACATAAATGTCCTTATGACGATGTAATTGCATGTTAAAATTTTGTGGCCGACCGCCGCCCGCGCCGGCCTGAAACCTAACGATTATGACTCATTAAAAGAAACGTCGGATTTCGTTCGTTTAACCCGTACTTAAGTACCTTTTTATTTTGAAGACCTAACCTATTTTACATGAAGCTATATAGATCGGTAAAATGTGAATTTGCTTTAGATCTATTGATGATTATTTCATAATTTGTTTAGGTATATACCCATTCTCAAAAATAATCAAATAATTAAATATATTAGTTTATAACTATAAAAGAGTAGCCACAACTTGCTCTAAACAGAAACGTGTGGGCCTTTGCCCTGCAGTGGGACAGTTCAGGCTCAAAACAAATAAATAAATAATTATAATATACTTGCAAAAAAATCTTAGCTTCTTACAAGTATGTTGATTGATGCCTATATCCATATGTCAAATCAATACCAAAGTTATATACGTACGCAATACTAATATCATTATTATAGTTTAGCAGGCATCAGCATATCCTTACAATCACCTCTACGCACATATATGCAACGCATACCGACAGCCACGCATATCCTTTGGATAAGCTGACAAGTGACGTCAATTGTTATTCAGGCGTCGTTTAAAAACAACGAGCGTTCTCAAACGGTCGTAAAGGTGTTTTATAGATGGCGGTAGTGTTGCGTGATATCCAGCCTTATGTTTTTTGTCTAACACACAAGGCTTAAGGCGTTTTGAAATTATAGCAATACGTGCTTTAATATTTTAATATATGACTACTAAACCTTTTTCTAAGGTAAAGCTCTCTATCAATCGTATAATAGAAAACAAGCTCTTCCGTTAAGCCAGAATTTTGAAAGAGAAGATATTTCAGTCTGGATAGTCACCCAAGTGGACTAAATATAATGGGCCCCATACATATTACATATCTTGTCAAACAAAGTTTAACACATGTTGTGATATAAATTACTTCAAGGTATCACAAGTTTTCTGCAAAGAAATAGCATCAGAGGTGAAACGCATTCCGCCAATACGGCTTAACTCATAAACAGAATTCCATTGACATTTACCGAGCATAATAAGCTTACTAAAGAAACCACTAAGTATTTCTTAATAGAATACCTGGAAACACGAGGAAACACGCACTTTACGCCAAGCAGTTAGTTCTAATAAATGAGGCAGTTACGAACTCGTTATGTTAGCCTTTCATAGATGTTAAAGTATGCTATGAGCATTAGCTTGCGTCTTGTACTATGATCTATTTCTAGTAACATATTGATTGAAGACTAATCTTCTGTAGGGATGACTATTGTGGTGCCTTCGTATTTTTTATCCATTACACTGCTTTAGCTACTTGGTTGCTTTGGGTTAAGAGCAGTGTATGTAAAGTTTACAATTATTCCAAAATAAAAATATAATAAATCTGTAGAGAGTTCAAATCGATACTGATGCCAAAAATGCAATCAGTAAAATGTTTGTCTGTCTGTCTGTCTGTCTGTCTGTATGTGCCTTATAGAAACAAAAACTACTCGACGGATTTTAACGAATCTTGGTACAATTATTCTTCATACTCCTGGGCAGGTTATAGTATACTTTTCATCACGCTACAATCAATAGAAATAAGTTCGTCATTCATTGATAAGTTTCGTCATCCACGCGAACGAAGTCGCTGGCACAGCTGGTTCCAAAATAAAATTAATAAAAGTCTAAGGTAATCCTACTATTTATTCCATTAAAACAACATAAAAATATAATCAAATATCTATCGTCTATCATTTACTTACATACCTAGCATGACAATACTACTATTGAGCTACCCGAGACCTCACACATTAAAAGGTTTAATGATTTAAAAAAGTAGGAATATTCCATTTGAACTAGAAACATAAATTTAAAGTCCTCGATTAGTTGTAAGACAACACTATCTAAGATCGAGTAACCTGTTGCCTGCATTTGTAACCCATTGCCCTTAATTACCCCTAACGAGTGGTTCTAGAAGATAGCTCTGCGACATTCGTATTACTTTATTTCTCAGACCGTTACGTACTATGTCTGACATTACAGACTACCTTGGCAGAAATGAATGTGTTAAAAGTGTTTGGACATAAATATCTAACTAAAAAACTATTATGAATAATTAAGTAACTAGGCAGAGAAAACATTTTGGAGCCCTTTGCCTAGTTAAGAGAGAGCCTAGTTTAGAGACTATGGCATGGTTTTACAAAAAGTAATTTGTGATTTAATCTTCTGTTACTTTGTGTATAATATGAGTTACGTAATTCTTATATTACAGTCAAATGACATGCCATTTTCTACACAATACCGCTTGTACTTTACGATAAAGTCACTCTAAAAATTCTTATTTGCATCCTGTCGGTTAGGAACGCGCCATTTTCTTTCCAAGTATAAAAATGTCATTAACCCCCTTCTGTTTTATAAGCCGCTGACTCAGGGAGTGTCTCTCAAATTAATTTGCTAGGCTAATTTTATTATTGTGTTAAATTTTACGGTCGGACTTGCATTACGCTTTTTACTACTTAGTCCCAGGAAAGTATCTTGACGTTTATATACAGCCTACAATTTAGAGGTTTTAAAGAAATAATCTAATTAAGGTTTTTACTACAAATGCGCTCCTTTTTAATGGGCTTGGTTTTATTTTACCGGGACTTTTTCTAATCCTTTCACCTCTTGGAGTTGGTTGAAACAAATTCTTTGCATTTCCGGAGGTTACACTTATAGTCCATAGCACATTCCTCATATAGAGTTCCTTTTAGAGTGACACTCTCGATAATCTTTAGGTTACACTAATGCTTTGAAGAAGTTAATTTTTCGAGCGAAACAGAGTTAAAAAACTGGTGCTAAATACTTCCAAAGCAGAAGAAAGAGCAAAAAATTAAATAAGTTGTTCTCATAATATTTACGTGGAGCGAATGTGGTAAAGTTGACCTTAATTAGGCTGATTACAATATAAATGCACTTTGCAAGTACCGTATTATTATCACTTAGCTTAACTACATTGTAGTAGGAAATTCAGAACAATGACTTTGTGGTGGAATTTAGTACATACTATATCTTGCTGTATAGTGTCCGTCGTGGTTAGGGAATTACCTCGGAATATGGCCAATATTTACAACACTTCATGAAATATTTTATAGAGCTCGCCTGAATGCAAAGTCATCGCAAGGAATTGTTGTTGTTTGTTATTGTTAAAAACTTAAAATACCTTTAAACTTGTTTTATATCGTGTTGCTCTAAAAAAGGAGAAATATATAGAGCTGATAACAAACCTTCGCTAGTATGTCAGACACTTAAAAAAGCCCTCAGGCTTCATAACTTACTTCGGTAAATACTGCATCGGTAATAAGCAAATTACTCTATCAAAGAAATAGAAGTAACAAATCACATAATTTCCCCCACAAATCACCTTAAACCAAAACCACTCAATAAAGTCACGTACATTTATCTAAAGTAAAGTCGGACAGAAGCCGGGCGATCCAAGTTATCTGTAAGTTGGTGCTAAGTTACCGTCGGCTTATCTAAGTGAGCATCGCTGATAACGCCCAACTTGCTACAACTTAGATTGTGGAGGAAAAATACCGAAGGTACGGAACATAATTTATTACGTAATTATCTTGTGTCGACGTGTTAGTGCCTAGTCAAATGTTCGTGAATTATAAGAGTTGTTTTATGTGAGGGATGAAATACGTCGGGTGTTAATAAGGTATAATGTTGTTGTGTAGGGAACCTGTGTTCATTGAAGTTTAGTTGTGGTAGTAGTTTTTTGCTTGGACTCGAAATATGTTTTGAATGGCGTTCCTTTTCATGCTTAGGAAAATATAATAGCGTTTGTCTAGCTAGATAATTGTTAATAAATATACGTCAAATTAATAAATCTAATAACAGAAATGTACAGCATCTCATCATTGAATATCAATTTGACAGTGTATCGGGTTACCAGGTATTTACCAAGTCAAGAAGGAAATACGATATACTCTTATATCCAGGTTGTTTTAAAAAAATTCAGATTAGATTCATAAAGTAGCAATAGGGTAGCTTCCGCTTTTTTCTCTATCATCATAAAAGCTCACTCACACACAAAATTTCACTTAACAATTTTCCTAATATCTCAACTACAACCAACATCAACCTATCTCTACATAATAAAGGTAAATACAACCGCATGTCCCATCTGCAACCGGTTCAAAGTAAACACTAGTAAACGTAGGCACGTGTGTACACAACTCAATACACATGCATCGCGACGTCATCGCGTCATTCCTGTTTGAAGTCACTTAATTAAGCTCTTTCATATGATATTGTGGAGAGTAAGTGGTAGGCTGAAGGGAATGTGTAACGGTATTTCAAAGACTGGAAATAATAAAGGTGTATTTTGAGCCAATCGAAATGAAATGAAACAACAGATAGTTGCCAAAATTCTGATAAGTTCGCTGGACAATGCAACATCGATGGCATTGTAGCTCCCAGAGTAAAGGTTCGATTTTGATGTGGTTGGGAGATATTAGAGCTTTTTACAGTTTTTTTACATTTATTTCTACTTATTATTTGCACTATTTATGTGAATCTTACCAACCTATATGTGATTTATTTTACTCGTCTAATTAATTTAATAACCCTTGACTATAAAAATGTTCCTACAACCAAATAAAAACCATCAAAGCAACTATGATACGCACATATAAATTTTTCAAGGACCTCATAAAAAAATATTCGTAAGCCAGTGCAACGCACGCTAACAAAGGCTTACAAAGTGGGTCGGGACACTGTGGCAATAAACAGTCGCACATCAAGTTTACACGCGATTATAAGACGATAATCGTCTAGACTGTGTTATGTAGAACTATGAATCATTCTGATATTACTTGCCCTGACACAGCAAATACTGTGGCATTTCGAGTTCATTGTCTGTCGCTATTGGATCTCCATAGATTTTATATTACACTTTGATCACCTGAGTGATATCACCTGGGTGAACAAATACGACTTTTTGGATTATTCAAGTACACTTAACGAAGGTGGTATATACCCAATAGATATGAGATATTTGCGAAAGAAATGTGCGCTGCTTGTTCTTTTATAACTAAGACTTTTATAGGTCAATGTTACCAACTTTATCTGTATGTCAACTTTAAAAAAAAAAAAGATAATTTTGTATCTGATAATCACAAAAACATACCCTTTCTTGGCAGTCGGGACAATACAAACATTTCACAGCAAAAGTAAAGTTTCCTAATCAAAACCGCAACGTATGCACCATCTTTGTTTTCTTTGCTTTATACAATAAAGTAATTAAAACAAATTCAATTAATTTAAAATGTATGCTTCTAAATACATAATCTCCTTCATTAGAACAACAACAACAATAAATTTTAATCACTTCGGAGCGGTTAACTTAAAGCAATTACTTACCGAAGTTTTTAAGCGAACAATATCAAAATTAACAGGGTTAGACCCGCTTCACTAAAGATGTATGTTCTTTTGCATGTTTCAAACAAAACTGGTAATTAACCCTCTATACTTTTAAGAACATTTGACTTTGTATTTGTATCTTCTTCTTAGCGTGTCGATCAATGACTATTTTCATCGTGGCTAGATTTTTGTGGACCAGTACTCAGCCACGCGGACAGCATTATCAGTGGCGTTGTACAGGTCCTCGCGTGTACAGGTAGTGGGACACGCTGGGCAGCTCAGCAAGTGAGCCATGGTCTGGGGAGAGGATGTAATTGTATGTATGAAATATTTATAAGGTAATTTTTGACAAGAGAACCATGGCTCCCATGCCACAAATTTAATCATATAATAACTTGAGCTTGGTCTAATTGATGGTGTATTACAATTGTTATTAATATTATTTAAATTATTATTAATAAAAACTTCGCTTTCCGGTTCAATGTGAATGACTTCTCTCTACTACTTAATTAACTCTACTACTTAGTTAGAGCTAGATCCTACAAAGTTCTACATACATAAAAAAATATCATGAATTCAAATTCAAATTCAAAATATTCTTTATTCAATATAGGCTACACAGTAGCACTTATCGAACGTCAAACACAAAATACAAAAAAACAAACAGACAGCACCCTAAGGGTCGGTTCATATCCGGCGGAAAAGCACCGCGCACCATCGGCCGCGCAACGCCAGAACAAACAAACACGCAATGAGACATCCAACCCCCCACACCTGACGCGCTAACGCAACATCAGTTGAGTGTGAAAAGCCGAACGCCCCACCACGCATCCGCCCGCCCCGGCGCCAAGCAACCGACAACACGCGACACGCTCCCCGCCAGAGATGAACCGACCCTAAAACGCCCACCCTTCACCGCTTCCTAAGTGCTTTGGCTGAGGAGAAGAAACGGCGCAACAAACTCCCCAGCAATAAATACCAAAATAAATACCAATGTAAACAAAGCGAAGATAATAATTATAATATATTTATTCCTCTTTCAAGCTGGACTGCTTTGCAGGCAAACTTTATTATACACAGTAAGTATAGGCATATTAGCCACATCTTATTTCCAAAACTATTAAAACATAAAAAACGTAATTGTTGCCTATCTCTATAAAATGAGATACCAATTTAATTCGGGTCCGTATTACCGGGTTTTACGGTCGGTAAACTTGAGATTACAATCGTAAAGCCGATGAAAAAAGAAGGTGCAATTGACGGAGTTATTTGTATTCAACGAACGTACGGGTCTTGCATGGGGTCAAAGATTACGAAGATTACCATAAGACGAGTGACGCTTAGAAACATAGAGTTTAAAAAAGTTAAAACGCTAGAGTGCAACTATCGCTATAAGCCTATTGTGTCTAGCGTAAGCAATTTTTTGGTTGTATGTAGTACACTCGTTTACTGATTTAAGCTATTTTCCGTTTCACGACGGATGTTCACTTTCGGATTTTTTAGAGTAATGTAAGTGATTTGTCATAGTTTTATTAAAACGGCGCTCTTGATTTTAATACAATTTATGCGACGAAACTAGTTCATACTACTGCCTACGATTCATACCCTGATAGGTGCACTCTGTAGTTTCTCATCTATCCTTTAAGCCTAGAAGATTCATTTGACATTTTATTTAGTGTCTGTTCAAGCATTTCCGTGACAAGAACCTATAAACTGTCAAACGTTCTTGTTGTACGTGCTTGTTTACTTTGTTGACGAGTATGACAAGTATCACAACACAAATATTGGGTAAGACATGTTTTGAATAGTTTGGTTGTTAATAATGTAAAAGTGACTAATGACTCAATGAAAGTTGAACAATTTGGTTAAATATAAAGGTTTTTGAAAAATACTGAATTTAGTATTATGTATTCTAGGACTAATCACTAATTTGCCCAATTTTAATTGGGCAAATTAGTGATTCATGCAAATGACGTTGCTCTTTTTGTGATCTAAAATTATACATGCAAATTATTTTAATTCTTAAATAATTTTCAGTGAACATAAGGAAGGATATATCAAACTAATATTAACTTAAACACGACCAACCTAAGATTGAAACTCCTTTAACTACAACGTGAACAATGAAATAAACCCGAGATAACTCTTCCCCAGTTTAGTAAAAGTTATTTCTACCGCTGTCATATTTACGAAATATGAACAGTTCAGTGCAATGTCAACAGAACTTATGAACAACGAAAAGCTCTTCGGAATATTAGGTATGCGTTTTCAAAATAGTTGAGTCAGTTTTCATTTGCAACTGTGACTGTTATATTTCTTGTTTGAGAAGTTTTAAATCTTTAAGGAGTACTAAGTTTAGTTCTTGAAATAAAACTGTCTGTATGTTATTACTGAGAAATAAAATAATAATATTAGTGCAAGCTTAATTATTTTATTTTGTCCCCAATACAACATAATAATATAAAAAATAATAGTATAGAAACAAAACTGAGTTTGTCGTCTTTATTTTCTATTCATGGGAAAACTGGCTAATTGTTTCTGATTATGAAAATAGCTTGCTCGTACTTGTGTCTGAAGTGGGTCATCAGTAAAGCTAGTAATTCGCCTCTGTAACTACTTTTTAGTAACGTTAAGACATTTTAACATTAGCATTTTTTAAATGAGATTACATAAACATACCATAATAATATTATCTAATAGAATATTACACATTCATCTCATACATTCAGTAACCATATTACATAACAAAGTTTTACATATCCGAAATCAGATCCAGCTCCAATAAAATCACTTAGGAACAAAAGTTCTACAGTCGGAGACATAACGAAATTGATCCGGCGCCGGAGCCAAGCCGGTGGCACACGTGTACGGCTCCTAAGTATCGTCTCCGATACCTTCATTATGCCACGGCGGGGAAACTCTATGAAATATAGCTGGGGAGGGGAAAACTGTATCTGCGAGCGGCGATAACAGGTGGACATACGGGTCGGGAGGTTGGCCAGCAAGTTGGCGAAATAGGCGAGCAGGTTTAGTTCTAGAAGATTTTATTTACTTAAATAATGGTTGCTAAAATCTCTGTATGTCTGCTGTGTCTGTCTGAATGCGATTAAGTCAAGAACTACCGAAATATTTTTTATATGATTTTAAACAATGGATAGAGTGATTCAATAGGAAGGTTTGCGTTTATAGAATTAATAATTATTTATAAATAAGGTATGTATGCGAACATTTTTCTAATCGAATAAAGTTACGATTGAAATCGGTACACTGAAATTACTTTTAAGAAGTAAAAAATTCGAAGTCAAGTTTCAAATACATAATCGAACTAAAAATACATGTTCATAAGAATAAAATGCAAATCACGATCACAACATACCCACATTAACAAACCACTTTAAAATCCCTGTTCAATTAAATCTATTACTCAACCTTCACAGCAGTGTGTCACACAAGACGATGTCCCGTTGCGATTACAGCACGAACAACTTGATAAAGGCATTAAAATATGCAAGTAACCGCCTTGCAAGCTCTTTATAGCCAGCCATCTAATTAGTGGCTAAATTACTGGGAGACAGTACAAAGGGCCCTCACAATTATATCGTAAATAACCTTTGCTTAAGGTCCGTATAAAGGTATGATGACAACAATGTAGTTACGTTTCCTTCTTCGGATTTACAAGAATCATTTATGAAAGCTTTCGGAAGCAATCTTGTAATGCAATTGTCGAGTTTGTTTAGATATTAAACACATTATAGACATGTTCTTTTGAAGATAGAAAAATATTGAAAATGTAAAAGCCTGAAATAAAAAATACAACACAGGTACGTATACGTATACAGAATACAAAACGAATTATAAGCCCACATTGTTGTATTAATAGAATAATCTCTATCATACTCTCTTATTATGTGTCATATACTTATCTAAAAAACATTTTTTGGCTACTTACAGAAAAACAAATATGTTATATTTTATATATTTCTGCCTCAGTATACCCAGCGACTTTATTGTCCAACAACGCTTGTCTATGTACTCTTTGAGTGTGTACGGCAATAGTCGCTTGACTAAAGTTGTCATGTATCGGACTTGCGTTGCCTCGTGTACGAAGGGTTTAATACCGCAAGTCTAATGAGCTTACTTGATATACATTGTTACTAAAATAGGCAGAAATCCGGCCTACAAAGCTTTGTCTTGTGATCAAGTAAACTTAGTCCGCCTTATCAATGAGATTATCTGAGTTCGGGTCCAAAGACAGAATACCGTTTCTAACACTGATATAATAACTTTAAGGACACAAACTTGCGAAGTAAATGAGAGATTAACAGATAAAAATAGTTTCTGTTGACTTTATGTACATAAACTTTTTATTTCTACTATAGTTTACAATTCTATATCTTTTGCAGGCTTATCAAAAGTACCTAAAGGTCTACTTTATATTGATAAATTTATGCAGTTGTCTTCCATAACTTCATACAGAATCTATGTATTCTGACTTTATAGGCAGTATCTTATCCGAATTACACAAACAAAGTAAGATAATGTAAGATGGCGAAACACGCTCTCAGACGCTTACACACTTGAATGCGGGGTGAGGCAGGGAGGACTTACATCACCAAAGCTTTTCAATATTTATATAAATGAGCTGATAGCTGGGCTCAGCAGTAAGCGTATCGGATGTTGGATTGATGACATCTGTGTCAATAACTTTAGCTACGCAGATGATATGGTGCTGCTGGGCCCAACTGCCAGCGCTATACGGGAGCTTTTGGAGTACTGTACTGAATACGCTGCAAGACATGGTCTGCTGTATAACTCTAAAAAGAGTGTCTACATGATCTTTAAGGCCGCCGGCAAAAAGATGTCTCTTGAGCCAGTCATCACACTCAATGGACAAGTTATGCAAAGAGTGACGCATTTTAAGTATTTGGGACACTGTGTAACTGACGACCTTAGAGATCATGCGGATATTGAGCGGGAACGCAGGGCTCTAGCTGTGAGAGCTAATATGCTGGCCCGCAGGTTTGCGCGTTGTAGTGGGGAGGTAAAAATAATTATGTTTAAAGCGTATTGCCAAACCTTCTACACGAGCAGCCTGTGGGTCAGTTATACTCGTGGAGTATTGGACAAGCTGCGAGTCCAATACAATAACAGCTTCAGAGTGCTTTTGGGCTTGCCGCGCTTTTGTAGTGCCTCGAGCATGTTTGCCCAGGCTCACACGCATGACTTTTACTCCATAATTAGACAAAAGGCAGCATCACTCTTACATAGGGCGCGGTCGAGCTCAAATAGCATTCTGAAGATGTTAATGAATAAACTTGACTCACCAATTCTGCAACACCTCATAGGAATACTGGTGAGGCAAAAATAAATGCTTGTAATTGTAGTTGTTTATTATTACTAACATAGATTATAAGTTTTTATTTTTGTAACTAACCCATAGACCTCTGTTGTCTGATAAATAAATGAATTATAAAGTAACACAGATTATCATTTAAAGAATGCATTATAAATACCGCTCGTCAATTTATGGATTTTTAGGGCACCGCCGCTTTAATATAAATAATTATAAAAGTAATGTACTCTGTAAGATTAATTAAAATTTATTAGACTCTTATTACATAAATTCTACAAGCTTCAGATACTTATACACCTACACACACCTACTTTTCTAGTTAAAAATAGCCAGATTATTAACCATGGCAACATCGACATTTTATTTTGTTGGCAATACTGAAACTGTCATTATGGACAGAACGATATTCAAGCGGGAAAATATTTCCCTTCTTCTATAAATCAATTTTGAAAAATTTAAATAATAAATAAGTCTAACTTTTACAAATCATGTAAAATAATTATAAATTCGTAAAGGCAGGGACATTGACAAACGACATGTTTTCCATCAGATGGGACGAAGGGAGGGTCCCTTCCCGGGCCACAGATGTTCCTACTAATTGCGCGATCAATGTAATAAATTACGATTTGTTATGTAAACTAATTAACTGATTGACCGTGTGCCTTTTTGATAAGATAAAGACCTTTTTTGTTAATGAATTAATTACATTTATGTTTTAATGCAGCTGTTGTTTTGTTATTCTGTTGTTCTGTTAACATATGGGCATCATATGCCTTATTATGTACAGGGTGTTAAGAACACCCTGTCCGACCCGAAAGGGTGATATAGGGCTCATAATCACATGCCCAAATAAAATATTAAATTTGAAATATTTTTGATAGTAACAATAATAATGAATTTTGAAATAACCATTTTTTGCCGCAAAATTCCCTAAATTTGAGATTAATACAAAAATTACAACACCATTTTCGTCGGTATTATTGGCGGCCTTTTATTTTGATCATTTGGCAGCACCTATGACGACGCCGAATCTCTCCCGGTATTTGAGAAAAAAAAAAATTTTAGGTTATATATTTTTTTCGTTTTCCCATTTTTTTTTATTTTAATGTAATCAGATATCGATACCTAACAACACCTTAACGGGTCGGACAGGGTTTTCTTAACACCCTGTATAAACATAGCAATAAACTGTCTTCTATTTCTTTTATAAAAGCACAATTAATTAACATACCAGTCTTATCACTGAGTTTTTCATTTTAAGTAAGATTAAGTTATAACATCCGTATTTTTATTTGACCTAGCCAAGGATTGGTGAATTAGAAATGTAATGTTCCAATATTTTGTAGAAAAAATATCTTTATTGTGTTAAATTGATTTAATCTATTTTTATATGAATAATACAGTGGCAATAATCACATCATGCTACTCAAAAACTCGTAAATAAAATACTACACCAAAGGAGCTTCTGAATGCAATTTTATAACAAAAATAAAAACATTTCAAAAAGTACAGTCGCGGTCACGTACTATAAAATATTTAGATTTTAAAAATGTAACATTCAGTATTTTATTAAAGGAACGTGCTGTAGTTATATTATATTTTTTGTTTTATTATCTTATATTTCATGTTGGGAGGAAAGCACTGCGTTAGTTATTCAGTGGAATGTTTTAGTAATTGGAAATCTCGAGATTACACAATATACTAGCAGGGTTTCACCGGATTTGTCTTATAAATAAAGGTTAACTTACTGTTTATAACGTTAAATCGTTTTGTTGGTGTAGGCAGAGAAAAGGAAAATGTTAATTAAGTCATAATTATTGTAGTGGCTTATTACTGTCTTATTACAGAACAGGCCATTATTAAAAAAAGACTTGAATAAAATCTAAAATTATGGATTCTTTTTAATCCTTATAAAGAATTAAAAAGAATCCATTTATGCATTAGATAAAGATAAAGATAAAGATCATTTTATTTGTAAAAACATGAGTATGTACGAAGTAGCACAAGGTGTTAAAAAAAATACAATAAGTTGCACGTTCATGTTTTGCCTATGAGGCGTACAAATGTAAAAAGGGGGTTTTGCACAAATATTATTATAACTAATAATACAATAAGATTATAATGTAACTAATTTAACACTAAAGAAACACAATTACACACAACAACAAGCTTAAAAGCAGTATATCTAATATAATATTACAATTAAAAAAAATATTAACCTATACAATTACTTAAACGTTTAAACTATTATCTACGCAAGTTACAGGTTACAGTCATTTAAATAATCTTTAACATTATAGTAACATTTTTCAATAAGTAAATTAGTGTAATTGAATTCATAATTACACATATAATGAAGAATACCATCCTACTGTATTCCAAAGTTATATTTCGCAATATCATTTGCGGTCATCCTAAAGCACCATCAGCAAAATTAACGTGCTCAAACTCATAAAATAAAAACAAAGAAAAAACTCAACGCCTTTCGTTAAAAAATCTGCGGGTTTGATTGTGGAGGCGACGGCGCGCGCTCGGTAGCAATTCCGTCCGCGCCCACGAGCCCACGAATATAATAAAGTTGCCAATTTGCTTCTCCCTCACACTTGCGAACCCCTAAATTAACCTGCAGGGGCTCAATGTTGCTGTCTCTGAGTTTCACTTACATCTCGTATGTTTTTCCACAAGTTTAACTCTGGAAATGTTTTGTTACGGACTGTCGCTTAGCAACAGGTCGGATTAGTTTTGTTACGATTAAGTGTGTCGTGACCCTACCTTTGTGTACCTGCTAGTTAATTAGGCTTGCTTATTAAATATAATGGGGTCGTTATAGATATTTAAATAGGGTTTCATAGATCTTCTTTCGAGCTCGTTTGTCTGCACCCTCCTGCGAAGCTATGAAGAATATTTTCTGCTGAGTTATTTATTTGATTAATATTAATAACCCAACAGCGCCTTATCGAAATAAATCAACCTAAAATACTCCTTGAACAAGAACCTCTTTATTGTGCCTAAAGCCTCCTCTGTCCTCCACCTCATTTTCCTTAGTTTATAATTTCCAAGATGTGTGGGTACATAAATTGTGGAGGGTAGCAACACTACTCCCTAATTAAGAATAGGCCACAGCACTTAAAACGTACGGTCTGCGAGAATGGGAATCTTCATATTATGTAAATTTCATAGATTATGTTGTTCCTAATTTATTGAGGTACTAATTTCGGGCGATGAAACGTTGCTTCGCGTAAATTAATCACCTTTAGAGCTTAGGTTTATGTCTGGCTAGGCTCAAGCTTGTATATAAGTGAGTTGGCTTAACATCTGCTAGGATGGAAATTTCTAAGTGTTAATACGGTTTCTTGATTGCGAATAGTCCTCTCCATTTCCTGTAGGCGGTCGTTAGTGGCTGCTAAGAGATTACGAACGAAAGCTCATAAAATTGTAGTGCACTTGTAATAGTGGAAATATTTTTAGGTTGGTTAGGACTTTCTGAAATTTATTGTGTCATTTTGTCACAAGACCTAGAACGTTTTATTACGTAGAACCATTAGCTACATTATCAATGAACACAAATCTTAAATTGCGATGTAACTTTGTTTCAGTTATGTTGCAAAATAAAACACAAGAACGTGACTTTAATTCAATTGGGTTTTAAACCAGAAATAAATATAGTTAAAAAAAACTAAAAAAACACGCTTTTAAAGTACTTCTAACTAAAAAAGTGAAAAATAATTCCTAATGTAAGCTGAAATTGGTAATGAACAAAAAACACTAGTATTATTGTGAAAAAGCGTGGGTTGCTCGATAGACGAAAAATATGGCACAGAGCGCCCCACGCTTTTTTTTCCTAGCAGCAATACGTGTTGTCTGAATTCAAACGTATTGCTTTGTGGACTTGAAAAAAAATATTGTTTTTTTTATTTATTTAATCCTGGTGATCCTAATCAGGATAATGAGATAAACCTATGAAATTATCATATTGTCGCTGATTCTTGATAAGTATACAAAGTTTGAATTAAATCTGTCCGTTTAAAGTGGGTCAAAATCGAGTCCAAAGGAGTCGGTTACATACATACATACAAGTGAAGCTAATAAAAGCTTGTTAAAAACCGCACACTATCTAGTGAAAAACCTAAATGCAATCAAAACAACTGATTTGCTGTAACTAAAGCAATAAATAGTATTTATGAGACTCATATATCAAAACTGACCGATCCTAGCTTAATAAAGATAACTTATCCTCACACAATCACACTGGTAATTGGATGTATTAATCTAGTACTTTCCAGGAAATTGAATAACTCCTGCCTCGGACACGGACTTAATAGATATGTGGCTATTAATACCTAGGGTGCAGATTATTGTGGATGCGTCTAATTGAGAACGATCGTACACAATCAGAGAATAACGACCAGTGTATTGGAATGTGATATTTACAACATTAAAACACAAAAAAAAATAACATAACATACCATCACGCCTGTATCCCCGAAGGGTTAGGCAGAGGTGTACCAATGTACACCCACAGTTCGCTGGTATGTTTAGGTCCCATGTAATAGGGGGCGAGCCTATTGCCACTAACCGGGCACAAATCCAAACTCCGACCTGCTACTAAGAATTTCATAGAAAAACCCAATAACACCTTGGTCGACTTGGGAATCGAACCCAAGACCTCTAGCGTAGCAGTCGCGCTTAGCACCACTAGGCCAACGAGGCAGAGGCAGTCAAAATGAAAAAAAAAATAACAACGTATTATTTAAACGAAATATCATTAGAAATATGTATCGATTTATTTATTTATTTATGTACACGCATACAATAGTATTATAACAACATAATGTAACAGATGTACGGAAACGCTGCTCTATGTTACTCTGTCACCTAAAAAGTACGGATGATTTTTTCCTTAATTATTTTATTAGATAAGCTTTAAGTTTATATTATTAGATGAAATGTTTTGTTAAAATATTCCAAACAATTTTCATCGTAAGAACTTTACTAAAATTTGCTAAAACAAACTGCTAGTCAATTAGTCCATCAAGTTCACGTTTTAGTTTATCAGATAATTGGTTTAGTTTATTTATTTATCTTTTATTTACAATTCAATACTTAAATTAGAATATTAGTTTAGTCAGTTTAGTTATTCAAATGTTTTAGTACTTGGCGCTTTATTATACAAAAACATAAAATAATTATATTAATGTATTCACAAAGTTTGGACCATCTGTCGGCGACTGTACGACCGTGCTTGTATTGAATTTCATGGCTCGACAATTAGCTAACATCACAGCATTGTTTGTTTGGGCGCTCCCTACGTATTTTAATTTTAAAACGTATTCTATACATATATATATATATATTTGTCATGTAGACACAGAATATTCTAAAACAAGCTTTAATTCTTAATTTCGCGAATCTTTTTTTCTTTTTCGGAAACTAAGATAATTTATATTTAGTTATTTTTTTTTGTTTACATTGTCCACTTCACTTTTTAAGAAAATCTCGTGTTCTTTTTTTAAGAATATTTTCCGTCAAAATCGACATCTAGCTGTTATGCCCAATTTCCTATCTATTTTACAATTATTTTTTTCATACACTGCATTAAATTATTACTTTTTCTCTTTACAGATTTCAAAGACGAAGATTGGAGTACATAAAGGTATTTGAACTTTTTCTGAATACACAACATGTCTATTTTTTATAGAGCCATATTACTTGAGTGTCCATAATTCAGAGTTGTAAATACAGGTGGAGGGCAATTCGTAACTGTAAGGAGGCCACATAAGAGTAATATCTTTGAAAGGTTTTGTATCATAAACTTTACGTACCATACTTCAGAATGAAGAAAAGTGTACTAAAAGGTGAGGAAATCTGGATTCCAAAAAATAGAATCTAAAATCAACGTCAATCAATACTCGTTCCTTCTTTGTATGAGAAGAGGTCTGTGCCCGGCAGTGGGACATTTATAGGCCCGTATTATTATTATGATATTAACAGATATTACAATGTCAAAAGTTTATATAAGTCTACGAGTATACCAGTAAATATCTTCAAACATACCGGGTGGGTAGATATTACAGAATACTCAATCATTTTGGTTAGTAACTCATCTATTTTAAACATGGCAATTAGATGAAACAATAGTACCTAGTTGTTATTAAATTGAAGGCAAGCTGAAACATCAAATAATAAAACATCTATTACTTTAAAAAATAAATGTTTTATTGGTCTATAAATAAGTTGGGATGTACCGCAAACGTTGAAATGCACAAGCTTTTCCTCGAGGTTTTCCTATCACAAACATACGCTGAAAACCTGAAACCTACATTATTCATAGCAAAGCTCCGGTCTCTGGACACTCTACTATTTCTACCATTTTCTACTAAAGAAACATCGCGTAAGTGATATTGTAAACATTTATTGCCGTTTCATTTTTATTGTATAAGTTTTAGTGTTTGGATTGACTGTTTAGAAACTTTATGTTGGTGCTTTTGTTTCAACGTTTGAGTATTTGAAAAGATTTTTCTTTTTTTGTTGCTCGGTGTCATGTAGGTCAAGTTAGGAACCTTATTTGTATAAAACCTTGAAGACATCTAAACTTTATAAAACTTGTTGTAAATTTATCTCAGACAAACTAAGTAATAAGTAAGGCTAAAAATCTAACTTGAAATGTTCAAAATCTATCAACATTTTCAAATAACGGTTGATCTACTTCGATCATGCCTTTCTGTCATTGTCATGTCATTACAGTAAACTACCAAGTATTTGTCCTATTTGTCATTCAATACCTAACAAAACAAAGGCATCACTAATTATAATGCTCCTATTCACTCCCCTCACCCGTTAAGTAAACAAAAACAACACGCCCCATTAAACAGTGAACAGCAACTCTTTTAAATTAAACTCATCTAAGAACAAAACAAAAATGTTTTTAAAACCTACATTTAGGCAAAGCCGACGAATTGAAACGAAATAAAAGATCGGACGAAAGCCAGGCGGGATTAAAGAAAACTCAAGGTTTTTGGAAAGAAAACTAGCTTTTCTTAACCTCTACCTTTTTGAAGTAAAAGTACCTTTTCTGTTAAATTGTGCAACCTTAATTAAAGTGTCGAAATATGCGTCTAACGAACGAGTATTTGAATGATCTTTAATGTGTTACATTTTATTGGATGTAATTGTGTTGCAATTAATTTTGATGGTGATTTTTATCTATTGCATAGCATTCACAATTAGTAGCTACGGCTAACGAATTATTATTAAATGATTTTAGTACTCATTTCAATAATAAGTTATATATATATCGTATGTGAACTGTTACATTACAAAAAAAATAAAATAAAAGAAAGATTATTTAATCGTAGTTTTATACTCAAAATAAAATAATAATCGAACAAAATTGATTAAATAGTCAGATTACATATGAAATGCGATGACCATTGGCTACAGGAACTTGTTAAGCTCACTTTATGTAAGGAGTAAAATAAACCGACTAAAGAACAAAGACACATACATTTTAATTGCCACGGCAATACCAAATGGACGGATAATACTAGAATAAAGTGGACAAACAGATTAAACTCTTTGTTCATTAGAACAGTTCCTAGGTAACAGAGCCACAAGGTGAAATAAATTATTAGAAAGAAACCTTCTACTACCTTACGTTTAATTAGTCCTGGCAACGTAACTGTAAGTTAATATAAATGTAAGTTTTGACTTGTATTACTTGTGATTCATTTAGGGCTCGTACACATTACTGCGAATTCGCAACGCATCGCAAAATTCTGCGAGCTGGTTATGTTTTGTATTATATAACACTAATGCTATTTCGATTGGTAAAAATCCGTAAATAATCCACTAACTTGAATGAAATAAAATTTATTAAAACAATCTCGGATTATCATCAATAATCTCCATCAATATTTCACGCAAAACTAGACACCTAATAAAATAATAAATCTAGCTTCTAGTAAATAAAAAATCCATCAAACTCACTAAGCAGTTAATCACCGGATAAAATCTATCATATCTTTAAACCTGACATTTATTCGTTCCACTTATGCTTGCACTTTCTCTACTAAACTGGACAAAGTTGTAAAATGTTTACCGGTATGAGTACATTAATCATTGCTAAAACAAATGGCTCGAAAAGTCATTTGTCAATGTTTAGTAGACAGAAATGCAGATGAATAGATACATCTATTCATCATATATTATCATATAATAGATACATATATTCATAGCTAAACAACTATACATTAGATTTAGCTACAGTTAAATCTAATGTATAGTTGTTTAGCTAATAATAACATAATAAATAATAACATTCCGGGACAACTCACACACGGTTATCTGATCCCAAGCTAAGCAGAGCTTGTGTTATGGTAACCAGACAACTGATAAACATACTTATATATTACAAAATACATACATATTATAGATAAATTACACCCAGACAACCAGAACAAATGATCGTGTTCATCACACAAACATTTGTCCTGGGTGGGAATCGAACCCACGACCTCCGGTATAGCAGTCAAGGTCACTAACCACTAGACCAACAGGCCCGTCAGTGATAGCTGTAGTTTATATACACATATAATTCTGAAGAATTGGTAATAATTCGTGTTTTGTGCCCATTGGTATTTAAAAAATACCTTTTTATATATCAGCGATTGTGCCAACATTCGAATTACACACAAATATGATTCAGACAAGTCGCGCACCGTGTCAGTGTGTGTTATTATGCTTTCAACCTTACAAGAACGGGTAACTAAATTCTGTTTTTCATTAATCTGGAAATCTATAGCAAAGACGGATTCAAAAACTTTTGTTGGACACACGGGCCATACGGGCATTACGCAAACAAACATCAACAACACAAGTTTTAGAAACGAGAAACAAGTGCACATCGTAACTCTAAAAATGCCAAACTTTGATTTTGAAACTAGACAAATGGAGCGTAGATTTCACCATCAAAAAGTAGCTGGAGTTTGAAAGTAAATAAACTATAATGCACGTAGAAATTAGGACGAAAGAAACACTCTTTTATGGCGTAAATAAGTTTAGTTTTCTTCTGTCAGTCAGGAATCCTGGATTCCAATATTGGGATCTGAAATCGCCAATCCGCAAATGAGCAAGCGTGGTGATCAATGGTCGTGCCTTCTCTATATGGGAAGAGGCCTTAGCCCAGCAGTGGGACGTATATAGGCTGGAATTATTATTATACCAGTCAGATATTCTCTAGAAAAACTAGGTATGTTGCTATTTATCATCCGAAGCTGTAACTGTCCCACTGCTGAGCCATGACAACTTTTCATATAAAGAAGGTACGAATAATTATAGATTTTTATTTTTAAATTCAGCGTGTTTTTCTTCAATGTTAGTCACTTGTATCTTAGAATAATGAAATAAGTACAAATTACTTTTGAAAAATCACACTGGTTTCTTGCCTATTTTCGTTTTTGCGATCTCGTCCATATAAAACCGTTCATTACATCGGCTACCACTACATCCTAAGGCCTTACTTTAATTAATCTTAAAATAATGGAGGAAACCAAACCGCTTATCTTACTAGATCGATTGTATTAGAATTGCTTAAAGCAATTTGCTACACCAGAGTTAAGAGGTCATTAATCTAACAAGATTTGGGAGGCTGCGTTACTTCAGTTGTATGCAAATAAGTCATGTCTTAGATTCACCCCCTTTAACGAAAGACGGTTGAGATCGACATGAGTTATTGGTATGGTTACCGTTTTGCTTGATTAGGAGGCAATTAATCGAGATAAAATTAAATGAAAAACGGAAGTGTTTTGATTATAATTAATTTGTTACCTTTGTAAGCTTTTGTTTCTTCATAAAAGGTTAAACAGATTCGTTCATTTCATGTCTGATATGTAAGATTTTATCACAACTTCATTCCACACTAGGACCTCCCTATGAGGGCGAAAGCTTACCTGATTACTAAAGTATCATTATACTTAACCTTTAACGTTACGAAATCAATCAGTACCAAAATAAATAAATGCGGACAACATCACATACATTGTTCTGAACCCAAAGTAAGTTGCTAAAGTATTTGTGTTATGGAATTCAGATACAACGAAGGTACCACAAACACCCAGACCCGAGACAATGTAGAAATGTGATTTTCTACATTGACCCGTCCGGGGATCGAACCCTGGACCTCAGAGCTAGCGACACCTTGAAACCGGTGCGTACGCCACTCGACCACGGAGGTCGTCAAACTAACTAAAACTACTAAAATAACTGGACCATTGATCAAAACTCTAATACATAAAGACATTTCAATGCCATTTCTAAGGACCACAAAGGCAAGAAGTCGTACCCTTATAGATGATAAGCAAATAAAGAATAGACAAGTCACACGTAATAAACTATCTTATCAAGATCGCTGCTGACATTTAGTCCAGTCATAGTATCATGTTGCATAATAACAGGATATGCTAATAATTGGCTAAAGACTCTAAAATTGACTAAATTCGTTGCGATGTCTGTCTTGACTACAAGGGTCCTTTGGTTCAGTTAAATATAGTTATCTTGTTTATTCAAGTAGTATTGCAGCTGAGTGCACATTGATGTCATGGATAAAACAATTGTGCAATTTAAATTAAGTGTCTCAGACTACATAAAAAATAGTATCTAGATTATTATTCAGTGTTAGGTTTGATTTTAAAATGTATGACGTTCATTTCCTAAAAAAGCTAAGTGCATACAATTTATTTAATTCCTTTGGTTCTCCTAACAACGGCTGGGCAAACAACTCCCCAAGTACTTTTACAATTGTATACTTCAAAAGAAAACCCATAAGGACAGCACCGCAAAAATGTTGGATTTAGATATTTATCTCATATATACGTTGGGACATTGCTAACATAAATTTATTAATTCGCATCCTACGGTGCTAAGTTTGTTTGCTCATTTGAGTGTAGTAGGATAATAATATACCAAATTATGTTAATAGTAGTGTTGCAAGAAACAACACATTAGTGTATTAAGTTTATACGATATAATTAACTGCACTTAAAATCCCAAAGCCCGCAGTCTTAACATTTCGTTGATCACGGCATTCGCCAATAAACCGTCCGAAGTAGTGCAGAACTTATGTTATGCACGCGTTATATTCATGTATTCGCCGTCTAACCGTATTTACGAGGCTATAAAATGATAAGTTTAGCGCCTCCGGTACAGAATAAATACCCTACAGAAGCTAAGTTTCATACGTCCGCAAATTATGGGTTGAATAGGGACGAAGACGGCGTCTATGTAGGAAAAATCTATTTGGTCCGAATATTAGATACTAAAAAAACTATGATTATTGATATTGAACTATATTTATTGCTTAGTCTTTAAAAAAAACTATCTACTTCGATAAAGTGAAATAAAATTAGGGATGGTTGTTACAATATGTACAGATTTAGGACGGATTAAACAGTTATATATATAATATAATATAAGTTAATTGTCGTAAGATATTATTAGATAAATGGAAAAAAACGTGGTACCTATTTAGTTTAAGAATATATATAGCTTATTTCCTGAATATATATAGATAAACTCCTGTATAGGTTTCCCTATTTTGGTGAAGCTTCTGTGTGTTACTTACTCTGTGATATTGCCTGTAGCACCGCACATACCTAATACATGTAAATGGCTCTCTGTAAAGGCATTATTCTACGTTTATATGACGATGTGATTCCGAACTTGAGACCCTGTTGCGGAAGTCAAACTTTGTTGTTTGTTTTTCGGAGATTGCATTTGTTGTGCAATGTTTGAGAGAGCTTAAAGGGAGGAAATGCTGAGTAAAATAGGTCATTATTTTCTGTGTTGGTTTCTCATAACACCATACTGTGTTACCTTTAAAATTGGTTGTGGAGATCAGGTCGCTCCATGTAAATTACGGTATTCGGCTGAACCCGAGAAGACTGGAAGCCGACCCCAACATAGGAAAAAGGCTAAGCAGATGATAGTCTTCTAAATAGCAGCACTGAGCACTTCATATATCTGATGGACGGAACGGAAAACCTTAGAAATATGCTTCTTAAATAGAACAAAGCCATCTAAGCGCTTAATACACTGTCCTAAATTCAATTTTAATTCAGTCACTCACTGATTTGTTTGCATTGGGGAAGACCGAATGCCATGAAACCTTCCTGAATTCCGAAACGATTTCATTTAGGATCCTAAATTCAGGATACTGTTATCATATAATAGCACTTTTTCAAAAGCCAACAGCTGATTACAATACTTCCTAATTGAAACCATTGAAATGATTACAACTTTTATTGGTAAAACAAATGATAAACAAAAAACAATATCCCGAAACAATTCAGTAAAAGATCCAAATAAACCTTTATTCCGATTGGCTGCGTCCCGGCATCGCGACGCCAGCCTTCGGAAATTAAAAATACCATCTGCTCAGCGATCAATGTGTTGCCAGTAAATATTGAAATATTACCATTTCTCTTACATATCAATTCAATAAAAGTTAAAACGATTTATGTGGCATTCGTGATCAAATCGCGTAATATCGACAAAAGAATTAATATTTATATCATCAATCGTGTTGAATGTACTATTCTACACTTATTTCTATGCTCTTTACATTATTTTAATAGGAAGTCAATCATAAATTATATTCACAAGCAGTTTTACTGCCAGTCTAGTGTTTAAAGCTGTTTCCTATAGCCATTTATTGGTAGGAAGTGTATCTAACTTTTCATCATCGTAAAGTCTTTGTAAAATTAATAGCATTTATTCATACAAAATATTATAACGTAGCTTTGTATTTAGTAAGGCATATAACTATGTGAAATTAAAATAAGTATTTTTTAAGCCGTCAGACAGACATTTTAATAAAGACACCGAATAAATATATGAACCTTAAACAATATACTCATTTTTTCAAAATAAATAAACTAAATATGAAAGACAAAAGCTTCGTAGCAAGAATTTTATTCCCCGCCCAGTATGTAAAAAAAAAAAATCGATAGATAAGATATTAAAAACAGCCATTTACCAATCCCTATCCCAATTGATCTATTAATATTTCTGTCTCGTCCAGCCTAAAGCTACAGGCTACAGGCTTCGGTCTGGACTTTCGCCGAATTAATTTGAGTGGTTTTAAACAAGAGATAGCCATGGTACAGGACGTCTCACTCTGAAAGCATGCGTATTGTGTAGATAAAGGTTGTTTTACACGGTGATGACCTGTGCTGAAACTGAAATATTTAAATTATGTTAGAAAATTTTGCTGGTTATTTTTCTTATTTTAGGCATATTTTATTTAAATTAAGCCAAACAATAAAATCTTACTAAAACAAATGCTTTAACCGTTATTACGTATTGTGTATTAAAAATCGATACGAAAATGTATGTAGCGAATCGAACATGACATGTAACATCATGAAATAATCTAATGTTATTATTTATTGTAATCTAATTTTTTAATGCATTACTTACAAACACTTGACGTCAAGCAGGGTCACAAATAAAATATATCTGCCTAATTCAAATATCTCTTCGCTTCATGCACTGTAACGCAGCCTTTACCACAGCCTCAAAATATAACCAAAACCGAGTAACCACGAGCGTTCGTGTCATCATTCATTCACACGATCGAGACGTTACGATAATAAAACGATACGACACGCGATCTAATACCTCGATCACGATTCAATAATAACTCTTAATCAACTAGAGATAGAGTTAATTATCCTGTGAGAGGCTTTTGTTATTGATGAGCGAATAATCGATTTTCATCGATATAGAAATTATGTAACTTTTGCGTGATGCGTTTAACCGTTCAAGGTTAATAGACCTTGAAGATAAATTGTAATAGGTGTGATACAATAATTAAAGTAAACGTGTTTTACATAACTCTTGAATTTAAAACGGAAATCGTCACAATAAAATCGTTTTGATCAAAGAAAACGGTTATCATCTCTCGCGTACCTAATCAATTTATCTAGCTTCACTATAGCCTTTCTGTTTCTTCTCTTCATATATTAGCTAAAAAATATTAAAGGAATTTATAGGTCTTAAATAATAATTCCTTGCAGTTCGTATGAAATACCCATTCAAACACCTGAAAATCACAAACATTTCACATTAATATCGTTTAAAACCCAAATTAAATATCGTTTGTCTAAATAGCCCTCAGGCCTCAAACACAGACATGTGTTTCCTGAGCTACTTAATTATAGAGGCAATTAAAGGATGAAGGTTCTAATTCCGACGTGAATGTCTGCCTTACGTGACCAGCATATCTTGACACCCCATGGTCCTCATTTTAGGATAAATGTCTGAATTTTTGGTACAAATGTAGGTACAGTAAACAGTTTGTAAAGAGGTCTTATACGTTGGTTGAGATGAAAGCTTGGCTTTTAGCGTCGTAGATTTTTTGAGGGTTTTAAGAGAATGAGATGTAAGACAAATATGCAAATGTAACTCTTTTTCGTTTTAATTATGTCTGTGTTTTGAGTTTTTAAGCTCTTCTTTTTAAATTGAAGTGGATATATAGCATATAGGTACAAAATCATGAAATTCTATTTGAAAACGCAACTGTATACAGTTATTGCACTTCCTAACGTTGTTCTTGATTTACTAAGTATTTTGGTTCAAGTATCTATGTGATTTTAAAATGCACAACATTTTAACTATAAAAATAAATACCTTTTTTATTTAGGGCCTAGCACCATTGCTTTGAAATGCTACAAGTTCAAACTAACTTTTATTTTATTAGAAGGTTTCAACATTTCAAGCCATTCTATGTTATTCTGGCCCTTAAACGCCACAAAGCCAACAGCCCTGCAGACCATAGACAAATATATGTTTAGTTTATGGCGCGTGAAACGTTGTAGAGGTTATTTCCTGGCCGAGACTAAATGCCGACGTGGTCTCGGCTTCGGCTATCTTCATGGCTGCATTCGGCTTTAGATATTCGGCCGAAAGCCGATTGTTACACAAAGGGATGTGTAGCGTAGTTGCGTGTTGTATAGCAACAATTGGTTATAAGTGAGTAGGTCAGAAAAATCTCGTTAACTAGTTATTTAGCATCTGATTCCTTTTACTGAAATGAAAACCTTGTGCCAATTAGCTTTTTCCCTTTTTACAAAAATGCTAACTTACGTAAAGTGGTAGGATAATTTATGTAAAATTAAAATATTTTTCACAAAACTAAGTAAGTTTATACTTAACTTATTCTTGAATGACTTGCTTACTTATTTACCTGTATTGACAATAATTAATTTTACCAACACCATGTACAAACAGAAAGATAGGTCTTACAAATATGATACATAAACTTCAGAATTAGTAGGCACTTAGTCAATCCACCAACTGGGACCGAACTTGGTACAAACAGCTTTTTGTTTCGCCCATCTGTAAAGGCTTAGTTTGTACACACGGTCATTGACACCACAAAGTTACTTGGTCACCTTGCCCTTACTTAAGCTACGTCGTAAAGGATACCTAAGTTTAATTAAGTTACTAGTTTATGTACAAACTTTGATAAACAGAGGTCGTAAACTGTTTATTTGTTGTCTGTACTGGTTACTACAGATTGTAGCTAAATAGTTGTGGGAGGTATTATTATGTTTATAGCACGATAAAATTATACTTTCGCTGTTAACTTTTGAAAGGTAGTTGCGAAAAAGTATTAAGTCGTAATATTATGAACACTAAGTCGCTAAAGACACACAAAAGAAATATCTACATTAACATCTACATGTATACTTTATAGGCCAGACATGAAATTTCTAAATGTTTCTTTATAATTTGCTAATACAAATAACAAAAAATAACCAATAAGATAAGATAAAAATGAACGGAAAGGGAGACATTAGCCCTCCAGCCTGCAATAATAAATAATTTAAAACATTTCAGTGTTCAATACAAGAGTAATTTTCTTGCAGTTATGTAGTTAAGACTTTCCACGAACGATTCGTAGGTGCTAGGGTTCCAGGTCAAGCAATTACACACTTCAAACACGTAACGGTAGCTCGTAAAAGAATGTTATAAAGTAACCCAGCAGCGTTGGATCCTCTCAGCTATGAGGATAAGAAAGATATACAGATAGTATATATGGATAATATTTTATTAATCTACTAAACAACGATTAACTATTTCTCCAAATAAATAAATCTATACTTATAAAAAAAAATGGCGGGGTGTGTTACTAGACTGACACAGAAACCAAAAGTGTGAAAAAAAAAATTTTGTCTTTCTGTCTGTCTGTTTGTTCAGGTATCACGCAAAAACTACCGGTTCGATTACGATGAAACTTGGTATAATTATTCTTTATTATCCTGGGCACCACACTGGGTAGTTTTTATCCCGGAAAAGTATAAACAATAAAAAATAAACTTAATTTTGCGGTTAAAAACTCATTGATAAGTTTCGTCATCCACGCGAACGAAGTCGCTGGCACAGCTAGTTAACAAATAAAATAAATGAATCATCGTTTTCATACCGGTGTTCTCTCATGGCATGGTTTATATCTGATATTGACCAGTAAATATGGCTGGTAGCAAAGCCCAGAATGTGCCGGAAGTACTTTAAATATTGTTTTAAAGGATGGTCTTGCATTCTCATTAAGATATTATATTTGTTAAGCTTACAACAAATATTAGCTTGTAGCATAACACCTGCAACATCTCCAACAATCCACACGTAAAACCATTAAAAACAAAACAAAAGCAACTTTGAATAACATCAATCGATCTTCTAGATAAACGCAATCTTCATTGCATTCAAAACCACAGGAGAAATGAATAAAAAAACTAATTCGAACCGTAACTAGCTCACGTCCAACAAACCAAATAAACCATCGCGGCTTACGAGTTGTTTACTAAAAAAATGAATGGAAAAGACAGGGTGCGTGCAGGTACACACGTGCAACCGGTCCCGAGGTATATTAACGCAGTTTACCAAATTACCCCCCACAGCATCCCACACGAAACTACAACTTATGAAGTACATCATAAGGTTCGATTTCAAATGGTTTAGTTCAGCTATTTGAGCGGACTTGCGTGCTCCAATTTTCAATGATAATTTTAATGGAGTTAAACATGCATCTTAGTATAATATCACCCCTCAGGAGCTTCTAAGTTTGTACGAAAATATGTAAAACTGTTCTCGGAAATGTAAGAAGAATGGCAGAACTAGATAGGGTTGTCAAAAGTAATACCTGATGAATATAAATGGAGTGAGAGTAAAAGATGCAAAATGTCCTCCATTTTATTATGTAGTGTGAAATATGTTTGTTATTCTAAATCGATAGGGTCTGGTGCGACGTGTTAACATTAAGGCACAAAGTCTACGCTTCATTTCCTGGGAGACCCTATCCGAGGCTCATGCCGGCCATTTTTATACAAACGACATGTCGTCTATAATATTAAGTTGGTGTAAAGTATAGGATAAGGCGGGAAAACAATCGCTGTATAATGTATATTCGCCATTAGGTACCTACGAGTACTTAGAATTATTTAGCTCAATAAATAGTTTTTATTCAATCGGCAAAATTCAATTTTCTTATGTGATTATCATAATTAGGAAAAAAAAAAAACAATAATTTCTGAAAAAAGAACACAGTACAAAGATACATTTTATACTCTAGGACACTCATGGTTAACGAGATGAATAAAACGACCCGCAAAATAGTGGTCCACAAAGAGCAAACTGTATATTTACATAGCACTGGCTAGTTCTATTTCAATACAAAACTTGCATTTACAGTAGACAGGTGGCTAGAAAGATAGCATCACCTACAAAGATAAAAGAAACTTGAGACTCGTTTTATCTTTTCCGACGCTCACCGCTTGTCGTTTGTAAGGATAACACTCATGCACGCCTCACATTTATTTAGGATTTTCCATTTTTCCCGGATAAAACGGTGAAAAATCGTCTGTCATTTTTATATTACGAATTATTGGATATTATCGATCAAACTATATAAATTACTGGCTTGATATGTGTCATCGAGTAGCGATCATTAATCTACTTTTTTCTGTTTTTACTATACCTAATCTTATTTTTTCGCATATTGTACTGAAGAACCAATTAGGTATAGGATATTTGATAATAGTTGTTTTAATTAAAAGGCTATTGACTACATACTATAAAACAACTCTATATTTGTATTTGGTATATCAGGAACTTGTTAACGAAGTCGAGTTGACAGAAATAATCTTTATAATTTGATTTTTTTTTTCTAATTCATCATATCCCTCGTTTTACACACCCTTTCATACAGAATTAAAACAATAAAAAACCGCATGCCAGAAATCACACACAGAACAAATGTTCCAAATTAACGCAACGCTATGAAAATAATCCCGCTGTAAACCCTTCCAAATTTGATGGAAACATTTAAATAACCCGGCAAAAATAATGAAACAATGCGTGATTCGATTGCCCCAATATAATTCTCTGGCGGCCTTATTACGTATCTTGCAAAAAGCAAAGCCACAGCAACTTATCGCTGTAAAATTGCTATTCTGTTTAACACAATCGCGATATATGTTTAACACGAATTCGTTTTTATTTTGGTACAGATCTTTGCAATTAGCCTGAGCGCAGGCTTTGACTGCTTCACCGGACTTTTGGCGAGGACCTGAAGGCCTCCAGCCAGAGCAACCCTTAGTAACGAATTGAGAAATAAAAAAAAACTTGCAAATTTTGCTATCGCTTTTGGAAGATACGTAATACTGTCGCGGTCTCGTAATACAGGGTGTTGTAATAATCCTGGGAGTTCAATTTGTCAAGCTTGGTCATCAAGGTTCATACAGTGTCCAGTCTGATGTTATATCTTCACCGTAATTTTGTTCCATCTATCTTGGGTTATGACGGCCATTTTTCTCTATTGTTGCTTCTTTAGTTGTTGTTTTATTGTGATGGAGTTTTATTCATTTATTGTAACGAGTCTGGGGCCGAGTTCAGTCTCTTCTTTCGATTGAACTGCAGTTCATATTTCATTTAGCATGCATTCATATTTCATTTACCGGATTCTATCGCGATTTATTATTTAAATTTGCCTCCTCTAGATTCCTTTAGTCATGATGGAGAGATAGAATCCGTCTAAAATATTTTTAAGTCAATTCATTTTTCCCGCACAAATCTTGGCAATATATACAATTCATATCGATACTATCTTATTCAATAAAGAACGTTTCAGAACATTCATAGCTGATTTTAATTCATAGACTTATTTATTATGTAACGAAAACAGTAATGTGTTTAACTAAACATAAGAATACCTTGGACACCCTACAAGACGTAATTCTATAGCTATAAGACACCAAACACGTAACTTAAGCAGCTTTTTCTGTTATTCTAAACTTAACCCACTTTTCTATTCACTTGCAAGTCCAACCGCTTTCATAGAAGCCATGTAAGCTACCAAAAGAAGTTAATCTCAAGCTGACTTCCTTGTATTAAATAACATGTTTTAAGGCCATATAACATCCTGTGGTTTCCAATAGACCAATTAACAAAACTATTTGAGGATTTATGGCGGTCATATAATTAAAAGGAAATGGACTCTTGATATTTGAGTATGGTATCCCTAGTTGGTCTGGTGTATTTTTTTGCTCTTATTAGGATCCTGATATACGAGTCTAAGCTTTTACTTTCTATTATTCTAAATTACTGCTAATATTAAAAAAAAATATGTAAAATATAAAACATAGCTAGAAGTAAGTATCATTAATCAGAATTCTGCTTAAAATCTAGCCTCAAATAACAACCTCAACGCTTATATCGAGTCCAAGTATTTTATGTATTACTTTGTTACAAAATTATTATTATTTAATATTTCATTAGGTTTATAAAACAACGGGCTTATTTCACTTGATGAACGGAAGGAAGGAAGCAATCTTTATTTTAGAACTGTCAAAGTAAGTTTTACATAGGTGGCGCTTCTATCTTGTAATATGTGATGTTGTCGATACAAAATAGACACAAAATTACATAAATCACTGTAGACTATGATCAAATAAACTTTATAACTGGAAAATAACAAAATAATAGCCTTATATTTCTCATCGGTAAAATCTCAGCCTCAAAAAGGACGCAAGCACAAATAAACCTAAAAATCTCAAAAAAAATTGTAACTCAAACCTTCAAATCCTGCGTTTTGTCTGGGCATGTAACCCGGTATTGAATGTAACCCGATATCCAAAGCTCATGAGATCAAACCATCCCGGCCGGAACAAATATTTGTACGGGTGCCGGCTCCCAGACCGGTGCGTAACATTACAATATTACGCCACTGATTTACTTTCGAACACGTGTTACCTATAAGTTGTGTAATACTCTATTTGTAATTAGAGAGTAAGTTTAGTTGCTAAGCAGCAGGTATGTATGACTGTTAATAATTTGGAACATAAACGAAATATGGATTCTAATACAAAGCTTTTATTAATAGTATAAGATCCCGTTAAGAACGACCTTCACCGAGATGCTTATTTAATGAAACGTATTTTATATTTAATTTAATATGTCAATAAATATAATGCATATGGGTTGCCTAGCAAATTTCAGTCCAGAGTATATTTAAGTAAAAATAAAAAAAAAAATTTTTTAAACATTTCACCGGTATGATTATTAGATAAATTCTATACCAATCGAAAGTATGAAGCCCATAGAATAAGCAAACGTTAGGTTGCCTATTCTTTTCCGGTCACAACTATAGACTCGTAGATACTATGGCAACCCTATAGTTACGTTAAAGTTACGTTAAATTTTTTTTTTTTTTAATTTTTACTTAAATATACTCTGGACTGAAATTTGCTAGGCAACCCATATGCATTATATTTATTGACATATTAAATTAAATATAAAATACGTTTCATTAAATAAGCATCTCGGTGAAGGTCGGTCTTAACGGGATCTTAGACTATAAATGTAATAATAACTAAATATTAACAGTCTTGCCATGTAGTTTATGAAGAAACTTATTATTATTATCAAAGCGTAGGTTTTAGGGATATCAAAAACATTTAAACATTGTTATTTATTCAATCAAAGGGAAGTGTACAACTAAAACATTTTCTTGTTAGCGATTTTATGTTCAGACATCCAACAAATATCTATTCTCAACTAAATATCGATATTCAAATGTTTATCGATAGATTCTTAGTTGTTTAGACTCTCTCTAACACGTTTGATGTTTAGCTTACTGAAACTTATTTATGTAACTGGTATACCATAAACCGCACAACATATTGAAGTACACAACTTAGTTCTGAAGTTAATCGTTTATGTATTACTGAAGTTATGTTAATTTACTCAACGTATTCCCTTTGAGTCTTACTTGCTAAGTGTGCATTGTGATCATAGTCACAGAATACTAAGGTCTTGTTGCAATAATGAAACAAGATAATAATTTGCATGGTCAATTTCAATAGAAACCTCGTCATACCAAAGCAAAGGAATGAAGGAGAATGGATATAAAAAGCGAGCTTTATCGATTTAAACTATAGATCCGAACTCTAGAATACTTCAGAAGACCTCAAAGTAGGTCATCTAATTTATTTACTTCCAAACAAGAAGCAAACAAATCTACGTCCAAGCCTCGAGAAGTAACATAAGAAAACCAGATCATAACTTGAAGAGCCAGCATTGAAAATGTTATCTTTCAAGGAACACTTGTTCAGGCTTGCTAGGGGAGTGTCGCCCGGAGAGTGAACCCACACTTGACATCACAAGGACCTCTCAATACTTGGAATCCTCCTTCACTGTCCCCGATACTCCAAAGCCGTAACATTTTAAGTACCCGTAAAAGTTTTCCTATGCTAATATTATGGCGCGCTCAGTGTAAATTTTTATTTCAACGGCAATTAAGACTTGGCACTAAGTGCATTTTCGCACGATTTATTTTACACGAGCTGGGCGCGTCTCGCTGCTTCAAGTTAATAGTTTTAAGAAGCGAACCTTGCTAATCCGGGATATATTTTACCTTAGTACTAAATTAAATTCAAATCCGATTTGCTGTTTGCGAGATTCGGTAACAAACCGCTTGTGATGGTAAATGCTGCAGTGGGGTGAAGTGTAATTGGGATTTGCAGTACTTAGTAGCATTTCAGCTTTTTAAATCGTACCTGATGAATGGTGAAGTAATCGCTATTGTACCTTGGAATTATAAAATATTGTACCATATTATATGAAACTTCCATTGTTTCAAAGCAATAATACAAAATGCAATTTTCAATGTTATTAATCATGAATTGCTACAAAATATGTAAAGCATATTCTTGCGGCTTTCGACGATTAAATTTATTCTTTCTCAGATTCTCTTGGAAATGAATCCGATATCACCTTTTGTAGGTACTTCATTGTTTTTTGATAAGTATAAAAATATAGTTAAATTCTTATAATATACCGATTGTAACTCCCGAAGTAAAAAAGTTGGGATGGGTGTTTCATTTGATAAATTATAATAGTTTTAATTTTGTATAATATTTTATGTAAGTTACCTTTTCCTTTCTTTTAATCGAAACAATTCTGGTCCCATTTTAATTGAAAAGGAAACTCCGAAAGCTCGAATTGTCATTTTAATCATTCGTACTAAAATATAAAGACGTTTCAACTTTACCGTCAAACATTTCTTCCTAACAATGTCTTATTGCACATTCTTTGTTGTATTAATAAACTCGGGTATTATTGTCAAAAATGCCTTTCAATTTGTACAATAAGAGATGACCGTGTGAAATTCAGTACTCCCGTAATATTTTTCATTTCGCTGTCGAGCTAGCTTGTTTCGCTACAAAATTGCTTGTCTACGAAATATGAACTTTATGACTTTCAAATAAGACACATTTTTAAAGTGATATTTTCTAGTTTAGCTCTTCGTTATATTTCTCGGGCTACAGAGAATCCTCCTTGGCTAGGTTTCGAATCATATTTTGAAATCTTGGAGCTTTTTATTGCAAACGATAGAAGTCGACAAAGCCATTACTATATTTTTATCGTCTTTTCACAATTTATTTTGCGTCAGAAATACGAGTTTGCACCGTTTACGATAATATTTTTATTTGAAAATTTTGATTCATAGTTTTCTATTTCTTATTACGATCTCTATTGAATCTAAAAATAATTTGATTAGAAAATAATCGTGTATTCGATAGAAGAGAACTCTATAAAGCGATATAAGCATGAAATTGTTCTTTTGTTTCGCTATTCCCGCCGAATTTCCTTATTAAAACCTTGTTCCTTGAGACCTTCGATAGCAAATTGCTAAGGAATTTGATTTTTCCACACTTTCCTCCAACTTCACACTTTTTGTTACGTTATACAAAAAATAATATCAAAGAATCATTAAACTCGTAGAGTAAAATATCAAGTGAACATGTTACTTCGACCCTAGAAATTATTTTCCAAGTTTTCTTCGCCGTATGGTGCCGACTCGTGTTTCTTCATTGCAGGGTATTTTAAACCAATTAGTAATGTACCTTGTTATAATGACGTTAGAGTTTAAATTAGAAAAAGAGGTGCAGAAGTTAATTCGCACGAGTATGTGAAAGCTGTAACATGACCAATTATGCATGACACCTTAAAGCAAACATGTTACGTTTAATAGAAGCTCTGTGCTAATTGGTGTACGAGTTGTTGTGTCTAGGTTTCTTTATTTCACTTTCTGGTTATTATTTTTGCGTTTTATGTTTCTGTTTGTGCCATATATTTTATGTTTATGTCACCGTTACTATTGGGTTCGTACAGATAACTATATTATTTATTTTATAGTTACTTCATATCTACGAAATATCTGAACGTAAAGTTTGTATTTCCAAACAATGAAATTACAGTCAGCTGTATGGTGTACCTATATTTCAATTATCTTAAAACCTGATTACCTTATTTTTAGAGGAGATGGTACAATATACACCAAGAAAAGAGTCACAAAGGAGAATCCATTATATTCTATCACACAAATTGAACTACCCTACTACCTAGGTTCATCCACAACATTAACTAAAAATATCTTCGAGAGCACTTTAGATTTCAGCTATTGTGTATGAGTTCCCATTGAGAGCATTGTCCAACCGAATGCGAGCAATCTGGTGCCACCACCACCATTGACCCCCCTCGCTCCCTTAAGCAACGGGAATACCATACAGAGAAACCTATACAGCTATACAGGGTGTTACCGAATGGGTATATCAATCCAAAAGCTGTGAAGAGCTGGTATAAAGTACGTTTACAAAATTTCAGCTCAAAATGAGTTACTTAAATAATAGATATGCAATACTTCGCATCAATCAAAGCAAGTGACGTAATCAGATATTGACCCTAACAGTGTGCCGACATATTAATTATGAATTTGGTGTCAAGTTTGACTGTTAAATTACCTCATTATGAGATGTAGTTTTGTAAACAGACTCGATACCAGATGTACTCTTAACCTCTTTTGGATAGATATATCCTTTCGGTAACACCTTGTATAGCCCATGGTTCAGAGGTCTTCGTAATCTGGTCGGGTGATATGACCATGTAATTTGTCCAATCATTGAGGATCGAGGTGCAAAAGATTTATATTCGTACGTACTCCCTTTGTTCGAACCCATGTTATTAGACTGTATCGTTTTTACTGCGACATTATATTTTATGGTGTATGTGGATTATGGCGTGTGGATGGCCGATCTATTTTATGTTACATTGTCCAAATACAGTTTGTTTTGATGTTATGTAAAACTGGTCTGGACTACGCTGATAATTCGATAGAGTGGCGATTGGATTTTGATGGTCCATATTTAGACAGCCTAAATGTCAAAAAAAAGTCGATATCCAGTGGACACTCTATTAAATTAGCAAACTACGGATCAAACATGTCCGTTGCCAACTGAAACAGATTTGGCAAAATTGGACGACATTTCTAAAAATATGACATAATTGTTGGTGTATATTATACTTACAGTGTCTTGTCTATAACACAAAAAGATCTCCACAATGGGCTCCGATTAAAAAGTACAAGAGCGCCCCTAACCACGATCACCTTAACTCAATACTTTTCACAGCGTTACCATACATTATCCCATAGAATTCCCCTCGCCGCAACATTGGTTTAACGTCGGCAAGTGTAACTAAGGCATGAATAGGCCAGACTAAACCCTCTTACGCCCATTCAAAAGGAACCCCTGATATGATTTTCACGGAAAATTGCTTAACACAAAAGAGAATTGAACGCTTTTGTTGATATCCCGGATTTATCTCTTTAAAATAAATGTATACATATACCTATACAATTTATATAAAATGTTATGAATAATATACGACACCTACTAACATGTTATCATATTATTTAAAACCATTAAATTTCTTTGTTCGTTTCCTGACATTTTAACATAGTTAGCTTTTAACAGAAAGCAGAAGGCTGTGTTGTTTCGAAATGAAGGTAAGCATTTTTAGGAAAGATGAAATATTATAATCAGTACGTAGTTTCTCAAACTATTACATTTTCATTTTAGTGCATGGCAAAAATAACGACATCCACTACAAAACACAAACAGACAACAAAGAATATTTTCAAAAAAATCTCACCTCAAAAAAAAGGCTTAGCAATTAAAAATAATTGCGAACATCTTGCATCAACTGCGCCTACGTGTGCTCTTTGTGGAGTCAAACCTCTCTCCAGGTGGAAACGCCAGCGATCCAAGAACAATGCGGCCCCCTCAAAACAGCCAGGATGCCTAGGTATTGTGCCGCCGACGCTTCCAGACCACTCTTCGTTCCTCTTAATTAAGGGGGGCAATACTCGAATGCTTCTCGCCGCCGTCAATGGGGGCTATTCAGACGTGTGCCGTCTGCGTAGATAACGAACCTCTCTCGGTTATTAACGCGAGCTTTTTTTTTAATGCGGTCATATGTAAACTATTTTGTTGCAGTTTTGAACTGGCTGGTGACTGTTCGAATTTCAAACTTAAGTTTTAACTTTATAAGTTTTCTGTATTGTTTTTCGGTGTAACTTTCAGCCATATTGTAGGAGAAAACAAAGCTTGTTGAACACTATACTGTTCATAAAGTATTCTATAAAAGTCACTTTGCCCTGAACACCGAATAGAAAATTTTAAAGAGAAAACTTAATTTTACTTGGAGCAATTTTATTTATGAATGGCAACACCCTACACTTCCCTCTCCCGTTACTTTAAGATTTTAAACCCAAATTCAAAACATGGATACGTGACTGTAAGCTTGAACAAATTCTCTTGATTAAATAGCTTCAGAGGCTGTATAAGTTACTCCATTGCGTTCATGAATTTAGTATGAAAAAGATGATTGTAAAAAGATAACGCCGTTCCCGCCATTTATCTTTTCGCATGGCGGCCCCTCTGTAAGATTAAATGTGTTTCTCTCGCTTTAATCACAAGTAATAGAAAGTAAGACTTTGTTCGCAACCTTTTCATGTAAGCACTTATAATTTAATTTATTAGAAAAGTATAAAACGTGTTTCTATGAAAAAGCGTTTAATCAAAAGTCAATATATAAAAGTGCCTGCCTACATGCTGTAGTATAACTACAAACGTAAAAAGAAGACATAAACGTATGACAACTCATGAAGGTGGCATTTGGATTCAAACCTCATCCGCCCTTAAAGGAGCTACAAATTTAGCCATTACAGATCATATAGATCTTATCACGTCTCAATTAGGTTTAAATTACCGTGACTTATTAGCAGTGTAAGTGGTACTGGATTCTGCACCTAGTATGGGAATACTGGTTGGGAAACCGTTATATGTAGCCTTGGGAAACGGGATTGCCAGTTGCCACCACTCGTTGATGCCATAAAATAAGAGTATTGCTGGCATGTTTTAATTTATACTCGACGTTCCAAATTTGAATTCTTTTGACATGTCAAATTTTACGTTAAAAATAAATGGTCACACACGTCAAAATGTAGTCTGAATCGTACATTGCTTTATTTAAATTTTAGGAAACAAAGTTTTAATTATATCTACCTCGTTTTGTTTTATTTAAATAAGTTTAAAAGTTTATATCATGTTTTTTTTTTATAATTTTAATGCTTTTTATTTTGATTATATTCATTATTGCTCTGAATTTATTTTGTAAATAAATTAGCGTTGCAATTTATTTCTGCGTAACTCCCGTTTCATAGTAAGTTAACTATGCCTGTCCTACGGAATCATTAAGATGTTGAAAACTCGAGATAATTACATATTTCCTTGGGCTATAAAATATGCATTGGTACGCAGTGCAAACTGGCATTCTAGTTATTAACGTAGCGGCACTGGATAATGTAATCACAGAGAAGCCGACACTATCTAATGATATTAAAGAAATCAAAAGAAGATATTAAAAGGAAATACTTGAAATGTATTAAAAATAGTAAATTAACATGACTTCATTAGTGTGATGTATGCGGGTGATTCTCCCAAGAGATAACAGATAGTGTTTACGTTTTTGTAAGAATTATAATAGTTCACTGCATACAATTCGAATTATTTATCGCGTGGGAGAATCACCCTTGTGTGCGTGTTATTTTTTTATCGGAATTGTTTTTTTGACTTCATAAGAAATTACGATCAAGATAATTTAAATATTGAAATGAAATAAATTGGGAATCGTCAAAATCCGGAGTAGCAATAACACAAGTAGGCACCAATACCGATAGGTCTGGATAAAACTTTGCGTAAACTTTACCCATCTGTGAGGCTAATTAATAAAGCATTACATTTCGTTTCGATATCCATATTATGATACACTAACAACACACATACATACACACTTCCCTGTATTATCTAACGTAATGACAACATACACGCATGACCGAAACAAATCAACAACTTATTGCGTCCACTCCCGAGAACAAAATGAATGTATGAACACGTTTTCTAATCCATCAAATGTTTCCATTTCCGTCCGGATCAAAGGAATCGCTAACAACTCCGCAGTGAACTTCATAAAACATTCTGAAAGGAAGTTTGTCTATGGATGCGAAGCGATGCCCCTTCGTGACTGTACTGACTATTGATTTGATAAATTTATGTACCTAAACAAAAATAGAAGGTAGATTATAATTATTGGTTTCGGTACTAGACAGGGTTACTGAAACTTGTTCGGAAACTAATCAGGAGCAAAATTAATAATAAATTATGACTGAACTTATCTTTTACTGAATTTCAGTCGATATAGGTATGGTTTCCTATACAAATAAATTTAAAAGAATTGACCTCTATCTATGCTAGACTAAATTCTGCTAATATCTCCCATCCACAAGAAAACTGAATTTAAAACACAAACAAGCTGAGTAACAACATATTTTAAGAAAAACTTCATGCTTCGCTTTTTTCTGAAAAATCTGAGATTTATTATCAGCAAACAAATTAGAGACCGAAACTAGTAACTTTAATACATTAAATCACAAAACTTTCATTTAACACATTAAACACTTAAAAGTTAAAACTACTGCCGTAAACAAACGTACAGCCATTCGTCCCAGTGATCAATCGTTCGAACTAAAAGCACTCGCAGCGAGAGTGATAGAAACCTCTTTCGACGTAATGTATGTAGATAGGTACCTACTTCGTGTCTAAATACAATGTTAAAAACTGTTAAAAAGCTATGTACACAGTTACTTTGGTGTTAACACTTCGAGTATAAAGCGGCCATTTTTAAAAAGTATGAGTGTATCTGAGTGAGTTCAATGACCGTGTTTTGTTTACCTAGATTTGTGTTCAAGGTTATCCTTTCGATGAACAGCTGATGTTTTGGTAGTTTTCAGTAAAATTTATTCTTCTTAATTGTTGATCAATTAAAGCATGATCATTAAGGATTTAGATTCAAAAACATTATTAGATTGCCTATTCTTACACTGGATAGATATCAACCTATGTCCTATTATTTTATTTGAAGTGACACAATTAATTGTAAAATAATTTTATTTAACTGTTGAAAATTTAATATGGATTAGATTTTAAATGAAATTTACCTTCTCCGCAATACAATATGGTGCAATGACGCAATAACAAAACGACATTTTAATATTCAATACTATTCCGCGTATTTACCTTTTACATTCATGATTGTCGTAAGGCTCAAATGTTAGCAAACTCCATACAAATGTTGGTTATGAAAATACTATCGCGATGTAATAAGAAATTCCGTATTCACGCATACCATGGTTCTATGAATCAAGCGTACATTATTGACAATGTTCATAAAGTAGGTACGCATGAACGGTTCCCGTTGTAAAAACAGTTTGAAAATTCTGCTTATAAAACGATAGATGACAATGTATAATTTATGTTACGAAGACACAGTTAATGTAACAGAATATTGTAATTTTCTCTTAATATAATATTTCAAGGCGTCTGAAATATAACCTACCTAAAAATTTGCCTCAGTTCGGTAGGAAGAAATTGAATAATGAACAACGTAAAAACCTACCACAAGGTACACTTAACTAAGAATTTTCATAACAAGAAAACCTAAATTATGATTCTTTTGACAGCACCTCAAAGTTCTTCAGTCACGCGTCCAACTTTTATCAAGCTACACTCAACAGAACATCGACAAAAATTACAATTTTTCAGGCTTCATATTTTCTTTTCAAAGATTTTATCAGCAAGGAGTATTTATGCTGTAATATTTCGTGCAGTTGGCACCAAACCTTTCAAACTCACTTGCTGTTAATAAAAAAAAAAAAAAAACAAATGTACAATTTATTTAATTCTAAGTTTGAATTTAAAGTTGTGGTAAAGTGGCGCTGCGTCACTGAAGCCAGCAATCATAGGCCGGCGACCCCATGCGGTCGATAGTGCTTTGTGTTAGTGGTTTTTTCCTTTTATATACTACGATTGTCTATAGCAATCGAGTAACGGATAACGATCGATTATTATCGATTAATAGTCGAAACAAATGAACTGTTGTTTTAGTTCCGACGCAGTGTACAGTTATGTTAAAATGCGTCACTTGAGATTTTTTGTTAATTAAATGGTTGCGTGTATCCGTGACTTTATGCATAAAGTATCAATTTAGCTTTTTCTGTGAACTTTTTCGAGAATACGTTGGGCTTTTCTTTTAATTCTAGCAATGTATAGGTACAATTTGGATTAGTCGTTTCATTTCTTACCAGCATTTATTAGCCATAATAATATATCTTGTTTTCTAGTCTAAAGATCATGTTTACAATTATTTAAATTGATGTAGAAATTATGTGATGCTATCAGAACTGTTAATGACTGGTTTAATAGATTCTAGTGTAAGATATCCTTTATAAACTGGCAATGCACTGTGAGTAACTTTATTTGCACACTTTTAACTTTCAAAATATCTTTTAAACCTTGTTTATTTATTAGTAAAACTGAAATTGCAATAACTAGAGCTACTTTCTTTTCAATTTTAATTGACAGTTATCGTCATACCATCACACTTTAGTTATTTTATCTTGAGTATAACAATTTACACGGTAATAAAAATATCATCAAATAATGATACAAGGTAAAGCATTTACAATATAAATAGGAAAATCCCTAAATTACGCACAAAAAATTCTTTACATGTACATTAATGTACACATATGTATCATATTGCTTATTAATTTAATTATCCAGTAGATTCCTCTTACTTTCTATATCATAAGTTAATAAGAGCAAACTCGATGTTTGTATAGAGTGTAGACTGACCGGAGGCTGTGTAAAGATCGGATGATCTGTAGAGCGAGCCAAACGAGTCGTTTGTTTGATCTCCATAAGTAAATAGATGGAAATGGAACCGTGTAGAAAGTATAGGAGCAATCGACTTGTCTGTGTCGGAGACATATTTGTAAGTTGTTACTAGGTTTCTTCATTCATGTTGGGTAGATAAGTTTTGTTACAATAAAATGTCTTGTCTTTTGGGTAGGTACGAAATGTATAGGGCAATTAATATTATTTATTTTTAATTAATTCTGTGCTCTCACACATGTAAAAAAAATTTAAAGCTATGTTTAGACTATTCAATCGCAGTTTATAAGCCAATAAAAGTATTTCAAAATGGTTATGATATTTCTTTGATCATTATATTTATTTATGATATTCTATAATTAGATGGACATATGTACTTAAATTAATTGTGACAAATAAACATTTTATTTTCTATATTTTAGTTATATCTAATTATGATGTGTCCAAATACCGATCACTATGGTCTTAATCACAATACAGAATATTTTATAACAGTTAAAGCTTTCACATTTTAATTGCTCTTAATCATAACCGTAAGGTTGTTAAAGGCGCTAGTTTGTGACTGAATAAACTATTTAAAGACTCGACTATTACCTACTGCCAATTATTTTAAAGCCTCTTATTATTATAGCTAATTTCAACGTTATTACAAAGACATTAAAGTTCATAATCGCTGATTACATGCTGGGTAAATGTGCAATAATCACTTTAATTAAATACTTGAGTGGTAGCCGGTCTCAAAGCCTGACGTACCGACGCCATGTTGGACTTGAAGTTATTATAAAACCTGCCATGTTAAAAGGATGGTATGAAAATGAAACTGGTCAATCGGTATTGCCGAAGATCGAATCTTTTCTGAGCAAATACCAAGAAGGATTCATCAAAAATTTTATGCATTTGGTGTGTAAATATCACTTTTTACTGCTATTATATATACTGTATTTTTTATCATATTTGTTGCTTCTGTCGGTAATTTTTAAGCCTTTGACGCAAAGGTGTACAACTCAAAACTATAAAAAAGCTTTATGTAAATGAAAAGTTTAAGTAGGTACGCTCCTATTATTTATAAGTGCCATGAATATATAATATAAACAACAATAATATACATAACAAAAGGCACAGTTAATTATTCTCCAGTCGCATACCACCCAAGTTATGGAAATATCGTCGCGATAAAAACGGTGCATAATAAACTTGTCAAAATATACTTTTTGTTAATGAGAGGCAAGTTTTAATATCAATTAAAATGCATGAAATTAATTACGATGTCCTGTTAAATGATTTCATAAGGGAACATGAATAATTTAGCCCGAATGGTTCTGTTTTTGTTTTGATTTGAATATTTATGATATTACCAAACTACATTTGAATTTATTTTCATTGGATCGTTTTTCTTTGTATGTTTGGTAAGGGATATGTGCGGCAATTTAAAAAAATATTTATTTTATCTATTAATGGGTTATTATCTTAGATTTGGTCTCGTATAAATTTATTCAGTGCTATTTACAACATTTATAATCAACTATGTTGTAATCAAGCATGTTATTTAGAGGAATACTAACATAATAAATAACTCTAACTCGGTATACTAACATAACTCTTTTCCTTGGAGGCAGCACAGCGCTCTTATATAATTAGGTAACCTCTTAAAGATATATAAACTCTGATAGATTTCTGCCAAAAAAAAAACTAAAACGATGCCCACATGTTAAAGGACTCGTTACTCTTTCCTATAGAAACTACTAACTTTAAAAACTTTACTAATATTTAAAAGTGAAAAGAGAACACGTTTAACGAAATAGCCTGTGGATTGGAATTGAAAATACTGACTGATAGTTAGGTGTATGATGAATTGTTTGTTTGCAAAAAAATATGTTTTTGTATTGTTAAAATAACAATTAGCCCGGAAGGTGTGATGGTAGTAGTTTAACGTAAACATCATTAGTAGACATATGGACAGTTGCCGCTTATCAACTGCAGAGAATATAATAAAGTTCAAAATATACCTAGTACGCTTGTAAATGGTAAGTTGTGGAGTTCATACATATGTACAATGCTTTATGAAAAATACTGGTATTCAGATAAATCCAGTAAGACGAGAAACCAGTCCCAATATAGCTTGGGAAAAAGCTACGCCTAAGATATATCTATACTTGTATTAGCTCAAACCCAAAACAAATAAAATATAACAACTTTATTCCACACAAGTTTATTCAGCAATATCGTTAAAAGAGCGAAAACGTGTACCGAACACGAATCACGTCACAGTTTAAATACGTACCTATATCCTAACATAAAAAATTGTTACCAGCGTAAAAAAATTAGATATAAAAATAAAATGTTCGAATAAAAGTTTAATACCGAAATGAAATCGTTTATCCCGATTCAGAATAACGCTACGCTCTCTGTTGCATGCAGATTAGGTTGAATCCCTTTTTTATCTCCCTTACGTTGGCAGAACTGTATCAGACACGTGTGAGAGCGGTAAAACAATATTAAATTCTCTTATTGTAACAGAGGTGGATAAAGTTATACGTAAAAATTGGATACTTATTGATCAATTATTATTTGGATTTTGAAAAGCTAAGAACAAACGAATTTTGCAATATACAGTCTGTGTCTCTTGGGTGAAGGAAAAGCTATACCTAATACATTTTTTTCTGAACACCTTTTAAGCGTTTTATTACCAAAATCCATGAATTAATACATGGGAGCTGATTAATTAGGAAAAAGTGTAAATAACATTTACGCACTAACAGGAATCCTTTCCATTTAATAATACTAACTCACAAATCATTGCTATATTAGTTCCTATAATTTACTAAATCAATTTGCATTTCCTATTACTACGAATTCAGTTCACAGTAAATATACGAATATTACTTATATGTACGGGAATTGGCAACACACGGTGTGAACATTCTGATTCCTTCTGAAAATTAAACTTGTAACAATGAAAATATCTAAAGTACAATACAAAAAATGGTTTATTGCTTCAAAAAGTTTTACATTCACATTTTTGTGTTTGGAGCTCCCCTGTAAGCAAGTAACTAGGTAGCTAGGCTATTGGGTATAACATCGTAGAAACATAACTTTTGAATGTGAATTTCGCTAAGTTTTACCGCAACTCTGCCGCGTTAGAATTCATACAGAAACTTATACATCAGCCACTTTAAAGAAATAATGAACGTGCTTTGGGATTATGAACCTTATTTCAATGACTAATAGTTCAGTTTCCATCACATTCAAATTACTTTTAGGCCCTTTTCGGTAATATTTGTCATTCTAAAATGAACTTAAACTCATGTTGTCAAAGTTGATAATTGCGTAATTAGTAATAACGTTTAATTCTCTTTCCATATTGGCTTTAGTATAGTCACTGGCTGGTATGTAAACTATGTCTTTCCAAATGTCCCATGGTATCTTTATACAAATTTTCATTATAATTGGTTTATTAGTATATATTTTGTGTATTGGTATTATTATTATTCATGTATTTAAGATGTCAACATTTTATATAGTATCTATAGAACAAACTTGCTTTCGCTGATTTTACGCTTTCATCTTTTAAACTATGGATATAATATAGTTATCTGAAAAACATAGACTGATTTAAGAGCAATATTTATTATACAATACATGCATATTATTGTACATTTCATCTTCGCAAAGCCGGGGACGGAACGCTAGTTTTTTTTATGAATTACATTATGTATTGTATGTACTCGTCGTCCTCAAACTCGAATTTCAATACTTTCCGTTGTTATATGAACAGACAAAATAGGTTTAATCCTTTAGCTAGGACAAAGTGTTGACAACCCTCCAGTGTTATTGATTTTGATAGTAACTCAGTATTAACTGCATGGGGAGTCAATTACCGGTGGTGTGTAAGTCGGGTTTTCCCGCTCATAGTTCCAACTATGAACTAGAATGGTCGAAGTTTTAGAGCGACACTATTAGTTGGAAGTTATCGATAGTTTTACATACGTTATCGTCGGCTTTTGTCCTTGTAGGGATGGGCAGAAGTTTGATGTTAATCGAGAGGTTGCTCTACTTTTTGCTACTCAAAGTATCGCACGTTAAAATTAATCGATGGTTTAAAACATAGTGATTAGTGTAAAAACATAGAAAATAAAACACTAAATATGCTTTTTATATGGAAATAGACTGAAACCACCATACCTATAACTTTTAATATTTTAGTGCAACTAAAACGAAAATACTCTTAAATTGTTTTCTATTCATTCACGAACAAGATTCTAAACTTAACATACAAAGAAAATTAGTGATGTCACACAAAAACAAAGCACCATTAATCAAGATCCATCGCTCTACCCTCCGGATGCCGACTGAACAATTCATTCCTTCGCTCATTCATTCGTTCGTTCTTTAGTTCATTTGTCAAAATTACTAGCCTTTGTGCGTCGAGCAATTATTTTCATGACCGCCAATTAATGGAAAGTAAATTAGGAAACCCTCATTCTGCATAAAGATTTCAAAAGAATACCGCCCAATTCTCGTCTTTTTAGACGCTTTTTAAGTCGCCTTGTTCGTAGTCGTGTAAAAAATATTAAAACCACTTCATAAACTTTGCAGACTTTGTTATACATTCGCATTGAACTCTGAAGGTTTTACATGAGTCATGACATGTTTTAAATTCCTGGGAACTTCTACTTCAAAAATATAGGTAATATAGGTATAGGTGTTTTATTTGCATACAATGAAAAACTTCAAGCACACATCGAACTTATGCAGCCATCTTTGATCCATATTATATTTAAAACAGAACAGGTTAATAATAAAATGAAAGAGCCGTAATTGAATGAGTTTCATCATTCCCCATTCAGTAGTAAAGCCTAATAATATAAAGACGCCGCTCCATAGTCTCACCGATAATAAGACTATAACCAATCTCCATAGCGTTATTTCGGCACTTATATTTAACCATTACCGTCCATAACGATGCTTACATCAGAAAAATGGAAATAAAACCAGAAGCTGGCAATTACAGCAATCTATACTACACTAAAGCCAATATGGAAAGAGAATGACACGTTAATACTAATTACGCAATTATCAACTTTGACAACGTGTGTTTAAGTTCATTTTAAAATGACAAATATTACCGAAAAGGGCCTAAAAGTAATTTGAATGTGATGGAAACTGAACTATTAGTCATTAAATTAAGGTTCATAATCCCAAAGCACGTTCATTATTTCTTGAAAGTGGCTGATATATAGTTCGGCTGGTCACACTATTTATGATACCAATTCAAATCATAAACCATAGACTACAGACGAACTCGAGATACTTTCAAAACATTCAATGTTGCCAGCGTAAATTAAAAGCTGATAGGGATGCGCTTCAAATATTTATAACGATGTGATATACAGTTTTTATTACTCCCTTTTAGATATTACACCGGGAATGCATTTTGAAATAAATAAATCTGTTTTTATTGGTAATTAAAGGGATAGACTTGCTAATTAGAAAATAAAATTAATGTTCGTTCATTAGGAGGGTGTAAAGTTTTATTTTATTTTCATTAGAAACTCGAACATTTGTGTTTGTTTTCGTTATTAAAACTCGTCTGCTGTTAGCCGTACGTGTTTATACGGAAATACATATTCAAGTTAAGCTCAGACTAATATTGTATTCGTCCTTTATTTCACTTGTAAGAGAGAAACTTCGCAAATTTTCATGTGACGCTATAACGTGATTACAATATCTTAAAAAGTTTTTTGTTTTGATAAGATAGTGATTTTATGTTTATTTTCATTTTTATGTAGCTAGGTGAATATTACACAATTTTTTTATAGGTTACTTTTGTCTCCGCTTTTCCATGCACATTAAAAAGCAAATTATCCGAGTTTAATTGTAGTCTCCTATAAAAAGCGGCTCTATTTTACCCAAACCTTATTATATGCCTATAAAGGTAATAAACATGTATTACAAGGTAATCCCTTTATACAAACCTATACTATTGTAAGGGTGGGGGAAAATCGAACGCCCGGTAAAAGGGACGGGATGGGAATCGAATCGGCTATTCGTGGCACGTTTAATTGATAGCACCATTAGCACTGCTGTGTCTGTGAAATTGTGTAGATGGTGGATAAAAGAAAATACTTAAATAAAATGTATAAAAAAGCTTTTAAAGTACTAGAGAGAAATAACCAATTTATTAATGGACAAGTTCTGCTTCGATTGGCTTCATTAGTTATATTTACTGCAAAATGTATTTTAAATAGCATCGTTAAATTGTTAAGAAATACGTCCAATTAAAAGACCTTATAAGTTATACTTGTTTCTGTAGCAGCAGCTGTAGGTAGTATAATTGGTAATTGGAGAAATAGAAAACGTATTACATGAGAATATTAATTCATACGTGTTCATATGTATAATGCAACGCATTAATAGAACTAAACACATATTAAAGTGTGTATACTGAATATCCCTTACAAAAAGTTTGTACAGCAATGTATTAAACTATCTCATCTACAGCGTGATATTAAAAACTACTTTCAAGAATTTAATACGGCTACCAAAGCAGCTTATAAAAATCCATATATTTTTACACAAGCCAATCTCGTCGTAAGCCGCAGTAATTATGTCACCGAACCAAAGTTCACCCTACTACCAAAGGACCAGTTGCTTTTCATTTCATCCCGTATAACGGTAGTGTCCATCGCAAAACCAAAGAAAACACCCTTTATTTTTATGTCCTCCTTTGTGAAAGCATTCGCAGTCGAAACACAGGCTTTTAGGAAAATGGATCTAGGTAGCATTTGATGGAGGAATTGTAGGGAGGTAATATAAGTTGATGCATATTTTTCAGTGCTCAAAGGTTGCCTTTGAAATTCGAGGAAGTATAATATCGTACAAAGGGTTGTACCTATACGTTATTATTTTGTGTCAAATAAAAGGCTTTTATGTTTAAAAAAAAATACCTAGTGTTCATAAAAAAGCGTGTTTTGTTAAAAAGTGTTTTTTATTAAAATGTTTTTGATTTTGCGAAAAATAATATTACTTCATTTTAACAAATCACGCACGCTGTAACCATAACCCGTACCGTCAACGTTATCGAAACGTCGACGCCCAGGTGTAAAATGATCTTTCCCTCGTGGAAAATTGGAAAACGCGGATATTGGCGGGAAACGAGAGCGGCTACATTAATTGACGCCATTAATCTTTTGACCGTAACCGACACCTCGGCACGACTACTGGCGGAAACGCCCGAACGAGCCCGACACGTAATTGCCAGTATTAAACAATGTTATTAAGACTTATTAGGTAGCTTTCTTAAGCGTATTACGTTATTAGGCCTGTTTGTTTAGTTAGGATCGTTTGTTCAATTACATATTAACTCGATTTCCTATATAATATTAAATTATTTTACTCTATATCCGTATACTTAATCGGTGGAATAAGTATTCGGTCCCAAACTAAATCGTTTCGATGCTCAGGTGTTTCTATTTTCTTTCAATTTCCTTCCTGTAAACACAGCACGTTGAACTCGAGTTGTTTCCGAGCGATTTACCTCTTGTCCGCGTACACTTTCGCTTTACTACGGGTGATAAAACTGAAACATTATATATTCTATGCGATACAAAAAAATATACCTTCTTTTTTTATGGCAGTTCAAATGGTATTTTATTTAACATAAAATGGCAATGATCGGCCGTAAAATAATTGTCGATTAAATTTCTACTTTATTTAGAGCCGAAGTAGGTATCATAATGTGCTTTTTGAGCCAAAAAATCGCTTTAGTAAAGTTCTTTAATGTCATCTATATATACTTATAATAAATCTGTAGAAGTGAAAATTCTGTACATTGAAAATATCAAAAAAATAAATGGCGGGGGGTGCTACTAGACCGACACAGAACCGAAAAAAGTGTAAAAAAAAAATTTTGTCTGTCTGTCTGTCTGTTTGTTCAGGTATCACGCAAAAACTACCGGTTCGATTACGATGAAACTTGGTATAATTATTCTTTATTATCCTGGGCACCACACTGGGTAGTTTTTTTCCCGGAAAAGTATAAACAATAAAAAACAAACTTAATTTTGCGGTTAAAAACTCATTAATAAGTTTCGTCATCCACGCGAACGAAGTCGCAGGCACAGCTAGTATTAATATAAATTTCTTTGTTTCAGATGGACAACCTAAGCGGTAGGTGGACGCGGCGGCACCGCTGTAGGTGAATAGCAGCAGCATGGCGAGGGCGTGGGCGTTCATGGTGGCCGCCGTCCTGACGCTGGCCACCAGCCGCGCCTACCTCATCATCCTCCCCGACACCGCGCCCCCCGGGCACGTCGTCCTCGACGCTGCCGTCTACAAACTAGGCTCCGAAAGAAACTACAACATCGATGTCCATCGAACAGCCAACTTCGTCCATCACATCCTTAGGGTCAACAGAACTAGCGGTCTCGTCACCCTAAGGAAGAGGCTACGATGCGACGGAGTTCTCTACCCAAACCTCTTCACTTTCTACGTCGACTCCACTTCAGAACGCATCCGTGACATTGACTACTACAGTCTACCCATAAGAATCCTCGTTACTGGTGAGGACTGTAATCGGAGACACGCGGACCTTTACGATATTGACTTCGATCGCGTCTACGATCAGAACGATGCCGCTCTACAGTATGAAGACGAGCCCGTCAGAGACAAACGAGAAGCCATATATCAAGAGAGTATAGACTGGAGGTTGTTAGATGAAGAGGAATTAGGCTCTAGTCAATATAATGTCTTATCCACGGCTTATCCGTGGTCGAACGTTATGTTCGAAGATTTTGTAGCGAGAAATAAAAGTAGGAGGAAACGATCTCACGGCCCGATCCCCTTCGATATGGCCATAGATGTAAAAATAGCTGAAGCGAAGCAATGGATATCAGAAACGTACGCGAGTTTCGCTATCCCGACTACGGATCGATGGCAAGGGATTTGTCTGAAGCAATCGCAGTTTGTGAATTCCCTTACAGCTTTCTTACCGAGGACGGTTCAAAAGATGTGTAAAGTGCAGTTTTTGGATGTGAGCGATCCGAGGTTCGTAATAGAAACGAGTCAAGGTGACTTAGTTGCGAGCGCTGACTTATGTATACAGGAGCCTATGTGGAAAGTGTCGATACTGTTTACTTTTAACTGCGATAAGATCAACATAGTGGATTCGGATCATCGGCTGAAGATAGTGTATCATCATCAAGAGCTGAACGATACGGATATAGCGAGGCGGGTGAAGAGGGAGCTGCGGAACCAGTCGCCGTACTTCGAGCAGGCGCTGTACGTGGCCTCTGTGGCGGAGGAGCAGCCGCCTGGCGTCGTGGTCTCTACTGTTAGAGCTCGGTAAGTACCTTATGTACCAACATATCTACACATAACTATTATGAAACAAACAAGTCTGCTTAAACGCGATAAACTCAAAAACCGCTGAATGAATTTTCATATGATTTTCAACAATGGATAGTGATATAATACTACTGTATTAACAGTAAGGTTTTTTGTACACATGCGAAGCCGGTGCGGGAGTAAATTATAAATTAGATAAGATTTGATTAAGCGCTAAAGGGAATCACGGAACAATCGACACATACACCTAACTAGATAGTCATGGGTCCTTAATGATAACTAATGACTCCTAAACCTCTTAATTCGATGTTACTTGAGGATGTTGTAACAAACAGGACGTGAGCATTATCCTAATCAACATAAGGACATAACACCTAGTCATAAACCATCTGGTCGTTTTAATTGACATTAAGCTGCAGTTTTATGGGCTCATCTATTTTATGCGGTCCGGAACTTCTGAGTCTTTGAACCCACAAGATGGCTGTCGTACGATCATACAATTTACAATGATGACGTTGGCATTCTACATGATCATTGTACAGAGTTTCTATTCACGGAAATAACAAAAATAAACCTTATGTGAGAAAAAATAAGAGTCATTGTTAAAGCTTGGCGGGGGCAATGATGTGGTTCACTTTATGTCTGATATAGTCCATTAGGTGTTCGATAAAAGTTAATGCATTTCTTTGACAATCATTGTATGAAATTGGAATATTTGTGACAAAGTTAAGTAATATGATTTTGTTAGAAATAAGTTTATCTTGTAGGAATTTGAGAAAGTATCAATGGTCAAACGTATATTTCATTTAAAAATAAATATATTTTCTGTCTAATAATTACATAGCCAAAATATGTCATTTTGAGCATTTTTTTGCTAGTAGGACTAAATGTGGTTTTAATAAAATAGTGCTAATTGCGATAAAATATTCTACATACAAATAGCTATCGTTTAATTTAGGAGCTTCACTAACTTAATCTAACTATGTAGGTCCAATAAACAAAGATTAAATTTCTGCGAACATTGTATCGAGTAAGAAAATTCTTAGTAATCGTTTTCCCGAAGTTTATCACGTACGACAAATCGCAGAATAACGCGTGTAATCAGACGTTTGCTCTCAGCATTCTTAAATTGCTACCCTCATGTATGTGCCCACAGACATGGTACTAAACTCACTTTATAAATTACAAAGCGTATTTATTAATGATGTATTGCATTCGTACCGCTAAGCAAAATTAAATACCTTTTTTATATCCAATTATTAAATCGTAATTGTTAAACCTAGTATGTAACGACTACTTCTCATGTAAAACTAATAGATATATTATCATGAATAAAGTTTTAAATAAAATGCTGTACCAATATACCTTTCTGTAATTAAATTCTGAGTAATCAATTACAAACTAATAACACAAACATAATACGGATATTGAAATCAAATCATTCAAACGTGATTGATTCCCTTTAGTGATTTCCTTATTTATTCACAACAAATATATAATAATCTATGTATTCAAATACTTTAATAACCTATCGCTACTGTACTACCAACATAAACCGAAAATATGATCAAATAAGTGAAAAAAACAATAACCTAGTTACCTATCTATTAATTTCCTCCGATATAATTATCGATTGTCTTAACTGACAATCGATAATTATCGGACTTTCTAACCTTTACAACTCTTTTAGGGATCCAGAAAACAGTCCAGTTACCTACTCCATGTCGAGTCTGCTAGACTCCCGGTCAGCTGGCATGTTCGCTGTGGACTCCAGGTCTGGAGTGGTCACTACTCAAGCGCGGCTGGATAGGGAACGACTGGACGTGCACTACTTTAGAGTAGTGGCTCAGGATGATACGTTCCCGCCGAGGAGTGGTACTACTACGCTACAGGTAAGTTTTGGCATCCTGTAATATATAGAAAAGAATAAAAATACCTATCTTTATTTTGGACAGCACAACAAAAACTAGGGCAAAAGTTATTAGTAGCATTGTCCAAAACATAATTCCAAAAAGGTTGTCAACTGAGCAAATGCTGAGTGCAAAACACTCAGCGCTAGTTTTAGGTTAGAATAACTTAGAACCCCGCAGTGACACACGGACGTATGCAAAAATAATGTAAATAATACATCATACATTTTCACAATAAATAATATCAAAGTTTGTTTTAGGTATGTGCACTTATACAATCACCATCTTTATCATCTGCCATAGCCGAGTAAAAGTTTTCTCCGTCAAATGCCACTTATAACTATAGTGGTGCTGTAATAGCTACTTAGAATTAAGTTATTTAATGATACTTTGTTAGACATTTAGAGCATTGGATTTGCAATGCTGATTGATATAACCAGTTTAAAGACTTTATTCCAGTTTATCTAGAATCTAGATTCTAGAGCGACGGCTGTTTGTCCTTCGCGATTGTATCCACCTACTATTTACTTTACTTTTCGAGTACAAAACGGAGCCAGCGTTCATTTTCATCAAAATTAATAGGTTTTTCGTTGGAAAATAAAATATTTTCAACCTTGTGAATGTTATGAAAAAACTTAGATTTGATTCTAAAGATTCTCAAAAATAAGAACATTTAAAATCTTAGTTGGACAACGCGGACCTAGCTGACCTTGGTAATTAGCATATGCTACGAATGTTGATTATGAAACTATCTTTTACAGAACATGCCTAGCCTAAAAAGCTTATATATTATTTTCAAATATTAAATTCAATTTTTTCCACCAGATCAACGTACTAGACTGCAACGACCATTCCCCGGTGTTTGAGATGCAACAGTACGAGTCGTCAGTCAGAGAGGGCGCGAGTCCCGGGACCACTGTACTCACCCTCAAGGCCACGGACCAGGATATAGGGAAGAATGCTGAGGTTTGCTATGACTTTTTAATTAGAGTACTCAGCGAAATAATGTAAATTACCGTATCTTTTAAAAGACTAACCTATGGAATGTCTCTTCGGTTCTTCCCCATAGGAATGACTATTAGGAAACCGTGCAACTAGAGTCACTAACGTATCAAAAGTGCCTGAAAAGGCTTACTTGTAATAAAAACATTTAGATTTTCAGTACTGTGGACCTTATAGACCATTTATTTTTGCCGCACATGCAAAAAAGCAATACAAAAATATGAGGCAAATAAAACTGTGTGGAAAACTTTACAGCTTAGTATAAGCTGTGCACACAGCGCTGATTTTTAATTCATTCCCGAAATAGGAACGACAAAATAATCGAGTAGCATCATTCCTAAACTCAAACTATTTCACAGGTGGAATATTCAATAGAATCAGTAACAGCCGAGACACTAAACTCCGAAGACACGAACGAGTCCATCGACAGCACGGACCAGGACACCCAGGATGTGTTCCGGATAGACGGCAGGAGTGGCGCGCTATTGACCAGGGCGCCACTGGACCGGGAGAAGGTGGCCCGGTACACCGTGATCGTGAAGGCCACTGATCAGGCCAGTCCTGTGTCTGATAGGCTATCGAGCACGTGAGTAGAGATTCGAACATTTTAGTGTATTTACTTCCGGACGGAGTAGACAGCCAGGATGTGTTCCGGGAAAACGGCAGGACTGGCGCGCTGCTCACCAGGGCGACACTGGACCGGGATAAGGTAGCCCAGTATACCGTGATAGTGAAGGCCACTGATCAGGTCAGTCCTGTGTCTGATAGGTTATCTAGCACGTGAGTAGAGATATGTTTTAGTGTATTAACTACGGTAGGAGAAATCTTATTTTTTAAGTGACTTTAATAAGGTATACCCTGGTTGTAAGTAAATAGATGCGAAATGTGAGTTATTTGTATAGCATATTCAGTTTAATTATTAGCTCCTTCTACCTAGCTTTGTCCTAATCTAAGTTGTTGTCGGCTTCCAGCCTTTTCGGATTCAGCTGTAAATTATGCTGGTTTAGTTGCAGGCTATTGTTTAAAAATGTATAATTTAATATAGCTATGAGCTGTCAAGTTTATTATCAGAATCAGTGGCCTAACAAAGGAATATATTGAAAATAATAAAGTAAGAAAAGTAAACATAATACAAAGGCTCTAATTTGCCTTCCCATCTCACCTTTAATAATAAGTGAGATTTACATATTGTCTCTAAGTCTACACACAGCCTTTCGGTATTACGTATGCCTGAAAGCGTACACTTGACACAATTGTGATGGAAATTACACAGAACTCGAGCAAATTCAGGCAATCATGATTAATTATTAGCTAGTAATTACGCGGCTCACAAGCCAGCATTCCGGTTCCATAAATATGTCATAGTATATAGCTTGTATGTCAAATATCGTGACATAGTTTAAGCTTAGATGAATACAATGTATGAGTTATACTAATAAGTTTAAACTAAGAATTTAGCTCGTAAGGAATCCTAAAAATGATTTCTTGTTCTTCTAATCAAGAGTTTTTCCGGCAAACCTATCAACGATCAATCGATTTTCATTATCCTTTTCATTAACTAGTTTATTTTCGTCAGAAAATTCGTAATATTCAGTAAAATCAATACTCGGATCTTAGTACCAAATTATTAAATTATTCCTACTTGTTCTACATAAGAATACAACTTATCTTACTATGGGATACTGTGTTATCCAGTAAAATGGGTAATGAAGGTCAGATTAGGCAGTCGCTCCATGTACAATACGGTATTCAGCTGGATCCGGTAAGACTTGAAGCTGACCCCAACATAGTTCGCGAAAATGCAAAGCAGATGTTCTACATAAGAATAAATTGATTAATGTTTTCTTTACTTCCTTTCCCAGTGCGACAGTCCACGTGAACATAATGGACGACAACGACAACTACCCGCAGTTCAGTGAGAAGACTTACACCGTGACTGTGGATGAAGACATTAGTGTTAACGATAACCCTATCATTGCTAGGATCAAGTAAGTTGGTCTACACATAATTTATACAGGGTGTTAAGAAAACGCCGTCAGATCCGTAAAGGTATTGTTAGTTATCGAGATCTGATTCCAATAAGGTAAAAAAATGGAAAATAAAAATTATAATAAAAAAAAATCAAATTCAAATTCAAATATTCTTTATTCAATATAGGCTACACAGTAGCACTTATCGAACGTCAAACACAAATACAAGAAAACAGACAGCACCCTAAGGGTCGGTTCATATCCGGCGGAAACGCACCGCGCACCATCGGCCGCGCAACGCCAGAACAAACAAACACGCAATGAGACATCCAACCTGACGCGCTAACGCAACATCAGTTGAGTGTGAAAAGCCGAACGCCCCACCACGCATCCGCCCGCCCCGGCGCCAAGCAACCGACAACACGCGACGCTCCCCCCGCCAGAGATGAACCGACCCTAAAACGCCCACCCTTCACCGCTTCCTAAGTGCTTTGGCTGAGGAGAAGAAACGGCGCAACAAACTCCCCAGCAACACGCTGCCTTTACAATTATACTGAACATCATTAAGGGACCGCGCCAAATAAACAAGTGTTTGAAAACTCAAAAGGCGAGAGAGCGAGTCGGCGTCATCACAGGTGGTGCCAAATGATCAAACATATGACCCTCGAATAGTATCGACGAAAACGGTGTTGTAATTTTCGTTGATTATTTCAAAATTCATTATTATTGTTACTATCATGAATATTCCAAATTTAATATTTTATTTGGGCATGTGCTTGTGGAACCTATATCACCCTTTCGGGTCGGACAGGGTTTTCTTAACACTCTGTATAGGACCGTACATGAGGTAAAGGTTCATCGACAGCAAAAAATATCTTACACAATGCCGTAAAAATCGCCTATCAAGCATACCAAAATTAACATAAAAGTCGTCCTTTTGAATTCGGTGAAAAATAACTAGTATGCAATAAGATACAAGTTATGTTATTATATAAATTACAGATTGATATATTTTATTTATTCTACAAATATTCAAAACCACCACACGTGTTTCAATTCATCATTAAATAGTTTGAGGATTTTGAAGCGTGTATTTAATTATTTCCAAAGCAATATTTTTTGTTTTCTACATATCATCATTTTCTAATAGTTACTATGTGAAAAACTACTTACTCAAAAAAGTTTCTTGAGTGTCGTTTCTCCCAGTCGCCAGTAGTTTTAACCTTTTGAACGCCACGGTGGCGTTCAAAAGGTTAATAAATGTGTTACTAAAACAAATGAATTTTGAAACAGCTGTCCATTATTTATGCGGACAAAATCACACACTTTATGGTTTACAAATCCAAGCTAACGTCCAACCACCGATTGCTCCCATAACTTCAATAGACGTTTTATAGACCCGTATTTTTCTTAACTTGGCAATATTCCTACAAGCAACGTCTGGCGTTCAAATTTGTATCTCCATAAATTTACAAGAATTGTTGTAAAAGCCAAGCGATCCTATTTATTGTTAGTAGCAACTGCAACTATCGATATTTCATATTTATACGAACATTGCGGTTAAGCTGTTAGAAATTTATATTTTAGTGCAAAGCCGCCTGAATATATTATTATTGTCGAATTTAATATTGAATTCAGCTAATAAATACATTTGGTTTAGTTAAATATGTTTTGGTTATTGTACGTGTATTAATAATGAGCTTAGTTAATTATTTAATGTATTTTGGGAATAGGAGTGTAAAGCTTAATTTAGCTATTCCTACATATTAAAATATTGGTCAAGCTAAAATATGTACAACATAACTTCACATACATAACTTTCTATTTCTTTCGAAAACCAGCGACGGTGAAAAAAGCACATTATAAATCTAATCTTCTAAGAAACTTTTACCGCCACTTACTTTAATAAACCAGCGCCAATCTAATAAACGGATCGTGGCCTTTAAACGCTCATTAATAACTAAACATTAAACTTTACGATACATTTTACATTTCCTAATCCATCGCCGTTTTTCACAGAGCTACGGACGCGGACGTCGGTTCGAACGCCGCAATACGTTACGCTATCATCGGAGGGAACACACAGATGCAGTTCTCGATAGATAGTTTGAGCGGAGATGTATCGCTAGTTAAACCATTAGATTACGAACAAGTCAGGAGTTATCGACTGGTGATTAGAGCTCAAGGTATGGTACAAGACGTTTTAAGTATTTACACAAATCATTCTATGTATCGGTATCACTGGGTTTCCTATAGATACTGTTTTGTTTTATCTAAAACTAGCTGATCCCCGCGACTTCGTCCGCGTCAATTTCTGTTATTATGACCGCGATTAAGAAGTTTAAAAAAAAAGTATTTCTGCGTAAATGATAATTTTAGTTAATATTATGTTGATAAAACTCTGTAGCAAATAATTGACAATAATGCATTAATTTCGACCAAATGATTACCTTAAAAAAGGTTATAGTGAGTCAATCTTAAAAGATAGACATATACTGTCGCAGACATTTTTTTAGGTCATTTAAAGAGGAACAATTCTTTCATACATATATTTTGGGTAACTCGAACCGTTTACGCAGCGCACGCAACGGAAGCTTTCAGGTATGAATATTTTTCCCCGTTTTTGTGACATTTTTCACTGCTGCTTAGCTCCTATTGGTCGCAGCGTAATGTTATATATCCTAAAGCCTTCCTCGATAAATGGACTATCTAACACAAAAAGATTTTTTCAATTCTAACCAGTAGTTCTTGAGATTAGCGCGTTCAACCAAACAAACAAACAAACAAACTCTTCAGTTTTATAATATTACTAGCTGTTGCCCGCGACTTCGTCCGCCTTAATTTCTGTTATTATGATCGCGATGAAGAAGTTAAAAAACAAAAAAAAAAAAATTTCTGCGTAAATTATAATTTTAGTTAATATTATGTTGATAAAACTCTAGCCAATAATAATTGGTAATAATGCATTAATTTCGACCAAAATTTTAAGTTTTAAGTTTATAGTGAGTCAATCTTAAAAGATAGACATATACCGTCGCGGACATTTTTTTAGATCATTTAAAGAGGAACAATTCATTCTTACATATTTTTTAGGTATCTCTAACCGTTTACGTAGAGCACGCATCGGAAGCCTTCAAAAATGAATCGTTTTCCCAGTTTTTGCAACATTTTTCACTGCTGCTTCGCTCCTATTAGTCGCAGCGTGATGTTATATATTCTAAAGCCTTCCTCGATAAATGGACTATCCAACACAAAAAGATTTTTTCAAATCGAACCAGTAGTTCCTGAGATTAGCGCGTTCAACCAAACAAACAAACAAACAAACAAACTCTTCAGCTTTATAATATTAGTATAGATTATGTTGATAGAACTCTAGCCAATAATTGGTAATAATGCATTAATTTCGACCAAAATTTTAAGTTTTAAGTTTATAGTGAGTCAATCTTAAAAGATAGACATATACCGTCGCGGACATTTTTTTAGATCATTTAAAGAGGAACAATATTCATTCTTACATATTTTTTAGGTATCTCTAACCGTTTACGTAGAGCACGCATCGGAAGCCTTCAAAAATGAATCGTTTTCCCAGTTTTTGCAACATTTTTCACTGCTGCTTCGCTCCTATTAGTCGCAGCGTGATGTTATATATTCTAAAGCCTTCCTCGATAAATGGACTATCCAACACAAAAAGATTTTTTCAAATCGAACCAGTAGTTCCTGAGATTAGCGCGTTCAACCAAACAAACAAACAAACTCTTCAGCTTTATAATATTAGTATAGATTATATAGTAATATAGTATAGATAAAAAGGAAGATGAATCTACCTACTTTATATAAATTTTTCTTATGCAACTTACTGGACCAAGAAAGGTTTACAATTCCTTTGGGATTTGTTTTAGACAGGTTTAAATTCAAAACTTTAGACACTTTAGAAAAAAACTCATATCTCCGTGTACCTATGTGTGCTTTAACAGGCCTACGTCACCCGATGAATAAACTAATAAACATTATGTCTTTTACACAAGTTTTTGTACACAATTAAAGCGAAACCCCTAATATCTTGAGCATTTTCCAGATGGAGGCAGTCCATCCAGGTCCAACACTACCCAACTGCTGGTGAACGTGAAGGATGTGAACGACAACGCGCCGAGATTCTATACCTCGCTATTCCAGGAGTCTGTTAGCGAAAATGTTCCCGTTGGATACAGTATTGTTAGGGTAAGTTATTGCTATTAAAGAAATAAATGCTTTGCTTTCAATCCACCGCAGGTCAGATAAATCTATAATTTAACCTCAATACCTGCTCTTGGTACACTCCTTATACATAAATTCTCGATACTTAGTACCTACTGCACCGCCAGTCAAGGGCTGTCTGCCGAAACAAAACTATTTTGAAATCGGGCTAGCAAAAAATACCGATCCATAAACGGTTTTGCCTGCAAGAAATAGAATTTAGGCGGCAACAATAGCGAATGACTTTGAGCGAGAGCAATTTCGCTTAGATTATTTGTTGACATGCAACAATTTATGAAATACAATTAATCATTGAATTGATTCAAATACTTTACCCCGCCGTTGTCTAAACTATCATTGTAATACGATAAGTTTTCGTCTATTAACTTCCTAGTGCCATAAACTGTGAACATTTTGCTATATCAAAACAGCACGCTTGTTGCCAGATAAAATATTTAGTGATAATAAACTACACTGTTTATTACATAATAACGAATACATTGTTCAAGTTAATGTTTCGCGCCTTTCTTTATCAAGATGGCTGTGATAATAAGGCTCAGGAAATAATAGGAACAAAAAGGTTATGTCATAAAAAGGATTTATAATATGTTTCGCAGTTTATTTTGTATAGTTTATAGTGCCAGTAAATAACTTTGTAAGCTGATAGTTTTATTAAGAACTTGAGATTTAGCGACTGACACTGCCATCTAGCGTAAAGGACTAACACTAAACTGCGAGACGACAAGTGGTTTCAAAAGTTTGTTTGTTACTTTTACAAAGTCTGTGGATGAATCTGGTGTGGTGACTCGTAATTATGGGTGGTTTTTGGCTTCACTATGATAAAAAAAACGATATCTACATACTTCCAGTAAATAATTTTATCTAATAAGCTTACAAATTTATAGTTAGGTAACTATTTAAGCTTATTTTTCATTGTTGTAAGTTCCGATCCTCATTTCTTCCATCAACCCAGGTACTTTTTTTTTTCTTATTAGTTTTTATAAATAATTTATCCATTTTTGCAGCTTTATTTACTAACATTCCTTTCCACAGGTCCAAGCATACGATGCGGACGAGGGTATGAACGCAGAGATAACATACACTCTATCAGACAAGGAGTACAACAACAACAACGACCTGCCAATCAGCATCGACCCTCGCTCCGGCTGGGTGTACACGTCAGGACAGCTGGATAGGGAGGTGCAGGCGAAGTATCAGCTCATGGTAAGAGGGCTGTGAAGACACGATTCTCAGGCCGATCTTATACATTTTCCTCTCATGCCTGACCAAAGTGAGCATTATTCTAACACCGTTTTTTATTACCGTTCAGGTGACAGCAACCGACGGTGGCACTCCACCACGTTCAGCAACTGCCTCTGTAGCTGTAGTCGTTCAGGACGTGAACGACAACGACCCAGTGTTCTCACCGCCACAGTATGAAGTGGAATTAGCTGAGGACGAGCCCCCGGGCACGCCGGTCGTGACGCTCACTGCTACTGACGCTGACGAGGATAACAGGTATTACATCTTAATAGTTGGCAAGAGTCGACGACTTGTCCAAAAAAGACGTTGCGCTGCGTCGACGTTGACATCGGGCGCTGGCAAGAACACTTGAAAGACGTTAAAGTGGGGTCCCTAACTAACCATTGCCTAATCTAATCTGCGGTGGATTGAAAGCAGAGCATCGTTTTTGCCTAATGAAAATTTATGCCAAAATATTGTTACAAATTATACAAACTGGTTAAATATTTAACATAATAGCAATAGATTAATCGTCCCTCGTTACACTTTTATGTGAAACTAGTGTGCGTATTCCCGACTAAGCATTAGGTACCATCTCCAAATTATCTTTAAACCATACAAAACAAAATTCTTCAACTCTTAATCTCCCACAGACTACACTACGAGATAACAGGCGGCAACACTCGCGGCCGCTTCTCGATCACGTCACAGAATGGACGCGGCCTCATCACTGTGGCCCAGCCGCTGGACTTCAAGCAAGAGAAGCGATACGTCTTGACGGTCACCGCGACAGACAGCGGCGGCAGAAGTGATACCGCTATGGTCCACATTAATATTACGGATGCTAATAACTACGCGCCTGTCTTTGAAAATGCTCCGTATACTGCTTCGGTGAGTTATTGAATTATAAATGCGATTGTTAAGTATGTGTTAACTACTTTCCTGTCCAGCGAGCCACATATGAACAATCCCATTGTTCAACTATAGTATCTAATGGCGAGACTGTTAATTGGTTAAGAAATAGATGTAACTATGAAGATTGGAAGATCTTGTAGTAAACTTCAGATGTTTTTAGCCGAAGGAAATTTTCCTATCCGGAATGTGATCTTTCTTATCACATTCGGATTTGAATTTGGTATTAATAATCATCTTTTCGACTTAAACTTATTAGTCTAATATTGGTCTGGGAATACCTAAGGCTTACATAATATAGGTTGTCTACTATATAAAGGTAATATAATATTAAATTCACATCGCTTTATTCATAACCAGTCCCGAAACATTTAAGCCAATATCTTTATCTACTCAGGTCATCGTCCAGGGAAAACTTAATCTGAATTTAACGTTTGAGTTAGACTTTTACTAGTATCTAGGGAATGAAACAACAAAAGGTTCTTGTAAAAGTAATTTAGGTATTTTATTTATGTGCTTAAACTTGCGCGAAGTATGTAATATTTAGTGTGGGATTAGCTGCCAGGGCTCATAATATATGCGATATTGCGAACATTAATCTAGACATGTAAAATGTACAATTTATTTTAAGACATAATACATAGCATTATCTAGTTTGGATTATGCCCTAAACGAAAAATGTGGTTCTGTTTTTTTTTCTGTTTTTTTTTAATTCATGTACGCACATAATTAATACAGAACCAAAATAGGTAAAAAAACAATGTGAATAGCTATCGTCATATTATATGTATTATGTTAATATTTTGATATTATTTTAAGACAGGCTTTTTATTTATTTTTTCTTTATTCAACACTTCACTTGTAATATCTTTCGTCAATTGTTTTTCCCTATTCAACGCGTACCTAAAACAATTGACAAACACACACCCCTAACAATTTACTCCCTCACTAGGTGTTCGAGGACGCTCCTGTAGGTACTACAGTCCTAGTAGTATCGGCGACTGACAGCGACGTGGGTATCAACGCGCAGATCACATACAGCTTGAGTTCTGAGATATCGAACGAGGCGGTGGCCCATCATGATCAGGAGTTCATCATCAACCCGCAGACCGGCGCTATTACTACTAACAAGCTGTTGGATAGAGAGTCTATGAGTGGTGAGTTTGAAAAAAGATTTTGAAATAATTTAAGATAAGAATTTATCCTGCGCCTAATTCGGAACTTGAAATTCTTTCTTTTGTAATTATAATAATAATTATTATTATTATTTTGATTTACTTAATTAAAACCTAAGTAAAAAAAATTTACAAAATGATTTGTAAGATAAAAGTAGCATTGAATTTTTATTTTAGTACAAAGCTGATGAGTCTAATCTACAAACATGTTCATTATGTTCGAATCCGAATCCGAAATTTCTTTGTCCTGAAAGGGCTTAAGAAGTCCAAGTGCTTGACTAAAAACATTTTTATACCTTATCTCAACCATTAAACTTCTACTTACTATAGCATTTTCACTTTTGTCACATATTATAGTTTTCTTAATAATTCTTGTCTTTTCCCAGGATACCTACTAACAGTAACAGCAAGAGACGGCGGCGTACCATCCCTCTCAGACACGACCGACGTCGAAATATCAGTTGTAGACGTGAACGATAACGCACCGGTGTTCAAACAACAGTTGTACACTGCTACTATAATGGAGGATGCTTTAGTTGGTATGTATGAATTTTAAGAGGCTTTTATACTTGCATTAACTTTTTTTTTGTTGATAAGAAAGATCCAGTGAAGAAATTGGTCTGACAAGGGGTATAGGACCAATTAAGCATTTAGCCCTTAAACCTCATAGAGTAATCTAATTTTGTAAATTCTAATACCCACCTGTTTTCATTTTATATGGCAGTTTTACATGGCAACGTTTTAGAACCACATAATTGCGAAAAAAAAAATAAACCCTTTGGTCCCACTAGTGAGCAAAGACCTCTCCCCGTTGCCCTGTCTGTTACCAAACGGTCTAATAAAGTCGTTTAATTTTTTTTTTTACTAATTTCATTATTTAACAGGCACGTCAGTAACACAAGTAAGTGCAACGGACGCCGACGTCGGCCTCAACGGTCGAGTGCACTACGAACTGGAGCCCAGAGACCGCGAAGAGGGGTCATTCGTGGTGGACCCAGCTTCTGGGGTCATTAGGACCAACAAGGCTTTGGATAGGGAGTCCGTCGCTACGTATGACTTGAAGGCACTGGCGATTGATGGTGGGACCCCGTCGTTAAGTTCTACGGTAGGTTGAACAAAGCGTGGTTATATTTACAAAAATACTGAATACAAGATTACTTTTAGCAGTATCACATTATTTACTTCAGATCTTTGTGTGTATCTTATATTTAACATTATATTTTGTAACCTTTTTAGTAATATTTTACCTATATTTGCAAAGTAGCTACCATGCTCGTCGCATAGAAAACTTTAAAACGGTCCTTACATAAAACGAGCTAACACCTAGGGTTAAATATGACCATACTTGGTAGTAGTAGTCATCATTTTCTATTTAATCTTATCTACAATGTACCATTATATGGACTCATGTATATAAAACAAATCACAGAACAAACTTCAGCAACACACTGTTGAATAGGTCACTACTAAAAAAACTTAGTAAACTAACCCCCATTTCCAGGTGATAGTCCACATAAAGGTTGAAGACATCAACGACTCGCCGCCAGTGTTTGAGAGCGACTGCCTCACCTTCTATATACCTGAGAACAGCCCGATCGGGACCACGGTAGGAGAGATATACGCACACGATCCCGATGAGGGACCTAATGCTGTTGTACATTATTCAATAAAAGGTAAAAACTTTTCTAATACCTACATTTCTTTTCTTTTCTTGCAAATCTTGAGGTAAAAAATTATTGATGAATAGATACTATTAACAAATCGGTCTTTTTCGGTCTGCGCTATATACAGAGTGGATTTTTTTAGTACCACCTGGAGGTAAAGTGGCCTATATACTGAACAAAAAATACTCCTTTATTTTTTAAAGAAGTAAAACTGCTTTCAAAGGTTTGCTTGTGATAAAATGGAAGGAAAACAAAATCTAAAATAAAACATAATATTATACTTTCCTAAATCAGATTTTTTATTAAATTCTCTACCTAGTTTTAAAATTATTAGCAAAACATCTGGTGGCAGTAAGACGCTTGCAAAACTTTCATGCACTAACACTATTCAAATTACTATCTATTATATTTCCATCAGGTGGCGACGACTCCAACAGCTTCTCCCTCGAAACCCGCCAAGGCTCCGACAAAGCCGAACTGGTAACCATGGTGGACCTCGACTACGAAAGTCCCCGCAAGAAGTACGAGCTCGTCATCCGCGCGGCCAGCCCGCCGCTGTGGAATGACGTCAGAGTAGAAATCATGGTCACTGATGTCAATGACAACGCGCCGATGATGAAGGACTTTCAGATTATCTTTAATAATTATAAGGATTGTTTTCCTGTCGGACCGTTTGGGAGAGTGCCGGCGTATGATGCTGATGTAACTGATAAGGTGAGAATAGGTTGTTGTTATTTCCTTTATTTAATTTATGTTTTTTGGTGAGATTTGCCATATGCACAACTTCACTTGCATTGTATTTGGTATATAGGGTTTAATTCTGAGGTCTGGTGCTACAAAACGATCACTCTGTTCTTCAAAAAATCTAGAGCAATAGCTGGATCATGTTGTATTATATTCATATTAGTTGTAATACACTTACACTGTACAGTGCACATACTGTACAGATAGAATAAAAAATCTACCGATACTTGTATTCATCAATTATTCATAATATTGAAAGTTTTCTAACTTATATGATGTTTCAGCTCCAATACCGCATACTATCTGGAAACAATGCCAACCTGGTTCTTCTAAACGAAACTACTGGTGAAATGACGCTATCACCTCAACTAAACACCAATGTCCCTAAGTTAGCTACCATGGAGATATCAGTAACTGGTAAGACTAACTTCTAACTAGCTTTCATAGTAATTCATCTTAACCTTACATACCTTGTAACAGAACTTAAGTAAGACCTGTTTGCTAAATCGATAAAGCATGTATAGATTATTTTATTGCAATTCAACTACTTACTCGTAAATATCGTGTCCAGAAACCATAATTAAAAATCTTTTGTTTTTTAAAACATTCCTTTTTAATCAATCCTGTAATATACATAACTAATAATTTAACTTCATCTACAAATCAACACAATCTTTATAAGGGTGTTATCGATCGATGGCATCGATCGACGATCGCTCGATTGGTGTGGTAACACCCTAAAACATACACAATAGTAGGTAACTGAAATGATTTCCTGTAAACTTTGTTATATTAATTTTCTTATCTTTTACTACTCCTACAGAGTTTCCCGATTCGTATTCAAAAATACAAATAGCTTATCACATAATAATCATCATTTTCCCTCAACAGATGGCGTTAACGAAGTGAAAGCGATGATGCAGCTTTCCGTGCGCCTGATTACAGAAGAGATGTTGTTTAACTCTATAACCGTGAGGTTGAATGATATGACAGCTGAGCAGTTCCTGTCGCCTCTCCTGAGCTTCTTTATAGACGGGCTAGCAGCTATCATACCGTGTCCCAAAGAGAATATATATGTGTTTAGTGTGCAGGTATAGTGTTAAGAGAGTTATGATAATATTTAGGTGTTTGGGTAGCTTAGATACATTTCATAGAACTGCTTGTCAATAGAAATTAGAAAAAAACAATACAAACGACAATATCCTCTTAACGCAATAAGTCAAAACGTACTTGTATTTTTAACCGACTTCTAAAAAACGAGGAGGTTCTCAATTCAGATGTTTTTTTTTTAACAAAGCAAAGTGTGTTGTGTTTTATCTAATATGCCAGCTTTTGTACCACACTATTTTCAAATTAATTTTCTCTGTCTACTACTTTTGCTATGATAAGACTATATGGAAAAAAGGATTTAGAAGAAAGAGAATTCAAAACTTTATTATCTAAACCACATACAGCTAAAGTCAAAGTAGGTAATTTTGTTTCATTTCTACGATCAATCTTTCTATCTGTCTTACGTTATGTACATAACTGTTTTAATATATCTAACTAGTATATTCTTATAACTACACGATTATACTAATATTTCATATTTTCTGTTCACCAGGACGACACCGACGTAACTGGCAACATCTTAAACGTGTCGTTCTCCGCGCGGCGACCCGAGGCAGAGGTGACGGCGGGCGCGCTCGCGTACTACTCGCCCACGCATCTGCGGGAGCGGGTGTACCTGCATCGCGCTACGTTGGCTAGGCTTGCTACTGTGCAGGTAAGGGGATATAGTGACTTTAAGAAGGAACAAAATATATATCTGATATATGGAATGCTTGTTAATGGTAGAAAGTTATATGCTGAGAAAAAAAATGTCTTGGATTCTAAGGCATGTAATGATATAAAATTAGCAGTGGGACTAAAAAAACTAGAAAAAAAGTTAGCCCCTGAAAATGTTTTTTTTTATTAGATTTCTTACTAAGCTTCTTTCTCATTTGTCGATAATGATATAAAGCGGTACATACGTATACATTTCATGAAAAACGCTTTAAGCATTAGTACTTGCACCTTACTACATTTCTACGCTAATCAATTGCTTTCTGAAGTCTCTTCTCATTCATGTCCTATTACTAAACCTGCATAATCTATCTACATACATAGGTACACACCGAAACTTAGCCTTTGCCCTGCTGTGGAACATTTACAGCCGATGTTGATAATGATATAGTAAAACTACTTACATATTTTTTACATTTATGAATAACTTAATATTTCCCTCCAGGTATTACCATTCGACGACAACATCTGCGTGCACGAGCCATGCCTGAACTACGAGGAGTGCCTCACGGTGCTCAAGTTCGGTAACGCTTCCGGCTTCATCAACAGCGACTCTGTGCTCTTCAGGCCGATCTATCCTGTTACTACGTTCACGTGTCAATGTCCGCATGGATTCACAGGTAAGCTTTTTCTTCATTGTACAGATATAAAACATATCAAAAATAGGCACGAACATGTTTGAATTTTGGTGTACAGAGGCGAGTACACATCTTGGTTTATAGAAATACCGGAGTAGTATGCTACATAATTCGAGAATATTATAGTATCATTCAGGTCATGAAACACATTGGCAGTCAAAACATGTGAGATGATAATAAAGGCAAAAAGAGAAAATATTACTTAGACACACAAAATATGACTTTTACAATTAGTATTTATTTGTAAACCTCAGAAAAGGATAAATTCTGCAAACGTCAACGTATACTGTTTACTATATTTCTAGATATTAAGGTTCACTTTCGCATAAGGTTATTGATTATATTATTCCGCAGCCAACTACAAAGCAGTATTTGCTATAAACTAAGTTTATTATATATTATTTTACAACAGGGTCCCGAGAACACTACATGTGCGATACCGAGGTGGACTTGTGTTACTCCTCGCCGTGCGTCAACAACGGCACGTGTGTGCGCCGCGAGGGAGGGTACACGTGCGTTTGCGCAGCGGGCTATACAGGTAAATACCGCTTCTTTTTTAGAATGTGTAATTTCATTAGTGTGTTTTAAGTAGTTCTGATTCCTAGGTTCTTTTGTCTATTATTTACATACTATAATTCTAGGGGCGAGATCGCCGTTAGTTAATTATCCGAGTTAACAGTAAAATTTTATAATTTTATTTTTTTGTTCATTCTCAATGACATCTGATTCTGTCTAGCATCTATCAAATTAAGTTTCTGAACACCCTGATTAAAAAACGACCACAGAGCACAGATAAAGCCTGCTTAATCCTAAACTTAATCAATTTATCATTTCTACAGGTGTAAACTGCGAAACAATCCTAACATCAGCGACTTGCTCCTCGCAATCGTCTGTCTGTCGAAGCGGCTCACAGTGCGTGTCATCCCGTGAAGGAGGTTTCCTCTGCCAAGGCTGCGCTATAGATGCTGACCATACTACAGCGCTGTGCGAACTGAGGGCACGGAGCTTCCCGACCTCGTCGTTCCTGACGTTCCCGGGGTTGAAAAGGAGGAATAGACTGCATTTGAAGCTCAAGTAAGTTGTATTATCTGACTTAGCTAATTTGATCTAAGATTTATTTATACCATACTCATTTATTTCAATCAATTTGGTCTTATGTTATTAAATGTGCTGAATAAAATCTAAGCTGTAAGAATTTTTCAGTGATTGTGATGTATTATCAAGTAGTTAATGAGGGTATATTCAAAAGTTAGCTTAAAAATCAAGTTCTTAGATTTTCTACATACATATTTGTCTTATTGTACTTTTGGTTATTTGTCAAAAAAGATCAAACAGAAAATCCTTCATGATATAAACTATTTACTATTATGTAAGTTTACCCTGTAAACATTTTCAATTTCAACGTGCATCGCCCCTTTAGATTCGCAACCCAGTCACCAAACGGGCTTCTCCTCTACAACGGTCGCTACAACGAGCGCCACGACTTCCTCGCGCTAGAGACCGTCAGTACTGGCGCTGGGGAGGCGGGGGGCGCGGGCGTCAGGTTCACGTTCGGCCTCGGCGGGGGCAGGGTTGACGTCACAGTGGCGGGGAACGTGGCCGATGGCAACTGGCACACCGTGGAGATCGACTATTACAACAGAGTGAGTATCATACTGTGTTGCCTACCTCGCGCTAGAGGCCATCAGTACTGGCGCCGGGGAGGCGGGGGGCGTGGGCGTCATGTTAACGTTTGCTACTGAAAAATGAGTAAAGAAAAAGGGTAGAAAGCACACACAGACCAAAAAAAAAATACTAGCAAAACCAATTACATTACTGTATTCAAAGTCATAATCTAATTCTCCTTTTCCAGACAGCGACGTTGATACTGGACGAATGTGACAAAGCGCTATCGCTAGCGGGCGCGGCGGACTTCGGTGTCAAGTACGCATGCGCTAACTACTCAAAAAAGGTGTTGCCACCGAGATGTGATATACCTACAGAGACTTGCCATAGGTATGAAAATAAAGATTTGATTACATTGGTTTTCACAATGCTTTTTAATATACCGAATGGGTGTTGTCGAATAATTGATGTGGAAAACTGGATATGATTTATTTCATTTATTTATTTCAGACTAAAATTTCGAATTCAGACTCTATTGCCAGATGTACTATTTGCCCTTTTGGATAGATATACCCTTTCGGTGACACTTAGTAAATAATGTATTTTGGTTATACCTGTACTGTGTTTTTTGGTATCCAACTAAACCAAAACTACAGGAGCCAGAACCTAAGCATTACCATAATGTTCTCTTACAGATTCCTAGACCTAACCGGCCCCCTCCAAATCGGAGGCCTACCAAACATCCCAAGCAGCTTCCAAGTCAAGAATAAGGACTTCATTGGCTGCATATCAGACCTACATATAGACCACAAGTTTATTGACCTGAACAGTTTTGTAGCTGACAACGGTACGCTAGCAGGTTGCCCGGAGAAACGGTCGCAGTGTAGCTCAGCGCCTTGTTATAATGGGGCCGAGTGTAGAGACCTGTGGGACACTTATTTGTGTGATTGTGCTGAGGGATATACGGGGAAGGATTGTGCGGAGTGTAAGTGTTCTTTTGTTTTAGTACGTTATAAAACTGTGACTCTTTTTGCATAAAAATGTAGAAAGAAAAGAAAAATTAAGTTTATTTTTTGTGGACCACAGCACATGACATGAGTGTCTTATTGGCATTTTCCTATGAGAATACCTTGAAATAAGAGGTTGTAACATATAATAGAAGTAATTTAATCCTTCTACTATACTTTTAAAGTTTCTTAAAAAAACGATTGAAAATTATTCCACTTTTATTTACAACTAAACTAAGTGATGCTTAGCTTAGTAGTAAATAACTGTAGTCATATCTAAACCAAACACTTTTCGATCGTATCTTCTGTTTACGATGATGGTTTTCAGTCTGAAATAGCTATTATGATCATACACACCAGTGACACCACACACCACATAACAAGACCATTTACCCCACAGCATCATCACCTCCCTGGAGGTTCAGTGGCGACGGCATGCTCTCGTTCAACCCCCTCCTACGGCCGATACAGCTGCCGTGGCTGAACGCCCTCTCGCTACGAACCAGGCAACAAGACGCCTTCCTCATGTCCATACAAGTTGGACAGAACAGCAGTATACTGATTACGGTGAGTTTTACACATTAATTTCAAACAAAAGTTGCCACTTAAGGGCCCGTCACAAACTTTACCGATGACTTACAACGGATGGAAACACAACACGTTAAAAATTTTACTTTTTTAAATAAATCTAGTCACTCTTGTTTAGCTTTTATACACTAAACGAAAATAGAAACTAAACGATGTATTATGTAATACATACACCATGTTACATGTACTGCATTATGTGATACATATCCCCTATATTACTCATACTGCCTTATGTGATACCTAGCCCCTTTTGTGATACACGACCCCTAAATAAAAACTAGATAGGATGTGTTTGTTATATATTTTTGGACCGGAAAAACGTATGGTTAATAGTTTCTTAAAACAACTCTTCATTTATTTGTATAAATGAAAAATTAATTTAATGAAACTAGTTTAAAAAATAAATAAATATTCTGTTTGTCTAGCTGAATTCCGGTAACCTCCACTACTCCTACAACGGTGAATCAATGTTCCTACCCACACCAACTCTATCGAACGGAGAATGGCACCGCATTGAGATCAAATGGCTGGGCACCGATATATCTGTCAGCGTTGACTATGGGCTAAGGACGGTATTATTGCCGATGCTAGCCAATAAGATACAAGGACAGTATATTGGGAAGATCCTGATTGGTGGGCTGGATACCACAGCGGGGCTGTTGGCGTCTGAAGTTGGTTATTTTGAAGGTTGTATTCAGGTTAGTGTTTTCTGTTTATCTTTGGAAAGTAATCTGTATGAATTTAGATTTCATTAATGTTTAATTTATTTAGATTGTGGCGTACTTCTATGTGGTTAAAAATGTATTGTAAGTCAAGCAATTAATATGAACATATTTTCTTTTATAAAAATTTGACGTTAAAAATAAAAAAATAAGACCTCTGACTACTATTATTTAGTGAAAAAATGGTTGGTAAATAGTTAAGTGATCCTTGTGGACTCTGCTTGTTTTTTGCATAATGTTAAATTAGCTCTTTATTCCTTAGGATGTAAGAGTGGGTACAGCTCAGTCTCTCCTTAACCGGCCGACAGTGAGAGAGAATGTCCGGGACGGGTGTCAGTCTCGCGCCGACTGTATGCTGTCTATCTGTCCACCATTCGTAAGTTTTACAATATCTTGTAATTATATACTCTATTTACTGATAATCAAGTACCACTACGCAACATGATAGTATAACCACATGTGATTTATTTCTTAGTTTTGAGTGTAAAGTGGTTGAAGACACCATATAGCATGAAAACCGCTGAAGCGATTTATCTTGACATTTAGCAATGACGTATAAGATCAATAACTTACTATAACATTTGCAGTGCGGTGACACTTATGTTATAATTTACGATTTAAGAAAAATTGGATATCAATATTTTTTTTAACTCAAACATTATTCCATGTCCGATGTTCTTTTTACTCCTATTGGATAGATCTGGGGGCACGGCAGTGCCCCAGCCAAGTCTCGAGCAAAACGGGCACGGCCGTACCATTCTTTTCTCGAAGCGTTTCGCGGCTATTTCACCCCCCCTGTATCATCGATACGGACAAAGCTAGGGGTTTAGGTTTTCGATGACCTAGAGTAAGTATTAAAACAAGCTCAGCCTCAAAATTACATGACATTTGAACCAATAGTTTACGAGTTATGAGCGATCAAAGTTACACCATTTTGTCACTCACTGACTCACTCACTGACTCACTCACTGACCGATCATCAAAAATCTAAGGTACTTCTAGCAAACTTAGAACCTTCAAATTTGGCACCAAGATAGGTTTTTAGCTACATGTAAAGGGAAAATTATAAAAACGGTAATAAATTATATACCTTAGTAAATATGAAACAAATTTATATTTGCGGTTTTACAAGAACATGGTATATGAATTTTGACTGCATTGTTAACTTTGTTCTTTGTTTATGTACAAAAAGCAAATATTTTTTATAGCAATTTTGTTTATTTATAAAAAGAAAAGAAAGAGACCTACAAAAAATAAATGAGATCCCACCAAAAACATTCAATGTAAAAAAAAGCCAAGTCTCTCTATGTAATTCTTCCATCGTAAAAAGTTTTGAGATCGCATAGGAGCCAAGTCCTGTTCAACTTAATTTGTAATAATAAATCAATATTTTGTGATTATATCAATAGTTTTGTTTACATTACAATAATAGTGACTTGGCCATGAGCACAATAAGATACAAATATAAAACGGCATATTTGGAGGAGTTGCAAGTAATTAATAAATAATATCAGGACACCTTAACCGACAGTCGGTATCATCTAAGATCACTGAACTGCACATGCACTATGGCGCACGTTTAGTCCATAGTGATCTCAAATTCCAATCAGTTACAAAATCATGTCCATAATATATATTTAATATATAAATACAACGGTATTTGCACGTAATTACAAGGAGCAAACGACTTTAACTTGTGCTCATGGCCAAGTCACTGTTATTGTAATGTAAACAAAACTATTGATATAATCACAAAATATTGATTTATTATTACAAATTAAGTTGAACAGGACTTGGCTCCTATGCGATCTCAAAACTTTTTACGATGGAAGAATTGCATAGAGAGACTTGGCTTTTTTTTACATTGAATGTTTTTGGTGGGATATACCTTTTCGGTAACACCCCGTGTTTATATTTTATCGTACCAAAACCAACCTAATTGTATGACAGAGCACTTGCGTGTCATCGTGGGACTACACGGAATGCGAGTGTGCTCGCGGACGCGTGGGCCCGCAGTGCGTGCCCGCATGCGAGCTGCAGCCGTGCGGCCAACACGCTACGTGCAACCAGTACGATTCTGAAAAGGGTTACACGTGTGTATGTGACGACGGGTATATGATGACTGGTGAGTGTTGTGGGTATATCGTAAAGTTGTACTGGGGCCGTACCATGATCTCTTAAAGCTCTGTTGCGGTTGAGTAAGCGGGACAGCGCTATGCGCAGTGTAGTGCGCTGTCTCGCTTCCATAACCGCAACTCTGCTGCTTTAAAAGATCATGGTACGGCCTCTGTACATACTACAACTACAGCTGGATTATATTATTTTGTTGTATAAAAATTATGTTTTTTTTTTCTAAATTTCTTTTGCTACTCTTTCAAGCCAAAACAGAAATAAATGACCGTGTATTCTGCAGGTGAGGGTTGTATCCCGGCGGAGCAAGAGTCGTGTCCGGGCGGGTGGTGGGGGGCCCGCGCCGGCGCGTGCGGGCCGTGCGACTGTGCCGCCACCAGGGGGCTACACCCGCACTGCCACGCTACCACCGGCCTTTGTCACTGCAAGGTAAGAGGGTTCACTGCTAATAAATTGAGGGTTGTATCACTGCGGCGCTAGAGTCTTTTCCGGGCGGCTGGTGATTCAAGTGCCCCCGGGACAAGGTATACAATTTTTTAACTATCTCATATTAAGCTATAATTTCGTAAACTGACTCTAAACCAGATGCAATCTTCAACCCTTTTGAATGGATATACCCTTTCGGTAACATACTGTATAACAAAAACTCGTTGTAAACTTATTGTATATTACGAACAGTTCCATTTTAAGGGCTCTGCTAGTTCTTAGCGGAGTCTCCTACAAAGGCCACAAAAAAAACTCAACAACAAAGTCGGACACCATATTTATTAAATTACCTCTTCCCCGTAGGAAAACCACTACAAGCCCGATGGTTCAGACGACTGCCTACCTTGCCAGTGCTACGCGGCCGGCTCTCTCAACAGCTCGTGTGAAATAAGCTCGGGACAGTGTTACTGCAGGCAGGGGGTCATTGGCCGCGCCTGTGACTCTTGTGCTAATCTGTATGCTGAGGTGGCGCCTAATACAGGATGTGAAGGTAAACAATATAAAATATAAAAATTACAATTTGTCAGTAGTACCTAAATTAAATAGCTTCTTTAAAAAACAAACATATCAGCATTTTTTAATTGTAACTTTATCCAGTCATCTAAAAATTATTCTTATTTTTTTATTCAGTTGTTTACGACGGTTGCCCTCGTTCGTTTACGCACGCCGTTTGGTGGCCGCGAACCAAGTTTGGAATTGAAGCTGTTAGTGACTGCCCTGCTGGTAAGACTAAAACATAAAAAATAACTAAACGATATATACATTTGTACGGGAATAAATAGTGTAAAACTTTTTCTTCCGTTTTTAGGTACTAGTGGTAAAGCAACTCGAATGTGCGATGAAACACAAGTGGTCCCGTGGCAAGAACCTGAAATGTTCAACTGTACCACATCTACATTCTACCAGTTAAGAAAACAGGTGAGATACAGAATTTCTCTAATGTGTCTACAGTCAAGCATATTCTATTAAAACTGAAGTGTCGCTTCTTCTGAAGTATCTGCTACCTCGGTGTTCAATAAGTTAATCAGTTTCAGTTTGTGTTACTTTATTCGATTAACATTTTTAGATGCTTTCCTTTTCTTAGATGCTCTTTAAAAATTTAGTGTTTCAAGAAACCAATTTGCTACCAGATTAGACATACATGCGAGACAAATAGAATACAAGCAATTGTTCCAAGTCTAGGTATCACAATTATTAAATTACTTAGAGCGTTTGTATTTTACGAAAAGAAAACTTCAAAATTAACACCACATTAAACCCACAGCTCAGCAAAATCGAGACCGGCGAGTTATCAGTGAACACCTTCGTGGGGGTCCGTCTAGCCGCCGACCTCGCGTCCGCCTGCGCCAACACCGGCCGGCTATACGGGGCCGATGTGCTGGTCGCAGAGGGCATACTGCTGGAACTGCTGCAGTATGAGATGCGACAGGCTGGACTAAATCTAACGCATAGCCAGGATAAGGATTACGTGCGGGTAAGGGGATAGTGGTATTTTTTACTGAGAATACAACAAAGAGATCTAAATCAACCTTCCTGTTTTGAAATAAAAGCGCTATTTATACAAAATTGTTTGATTTATCGATTAAATTGAAGTGAAGCATTTTTTAATAACCACTATTCAAACCACAACCAAATACCATCTAACCTTAACCAATAATTCCAGAACGTAATAAAATCAGCCAACACAATCCTGGACTCGCAATACACGAAGGAATGGCACCGTATACGCGAGCTGACGGGCCACGGCATGGAACTGCTACTACAACGGTTCGATAAATACATTGCGGTACTAGCGGAAAGCCAGCACGATACTTATACCAGCCCGTTTGAGATTGTTACTAGTGATTTGGGTATGTATATTTACAAGAAATTTTTATTCGCGATTTCTAGGTCAGATATATTATTTATGCTCTGCAAAGCTTTTTTCAGATACTCTTTGTTTACTTGCACGAGTAATCATCGTATTTTAACACTGACTTTAAGTAATAATATGTGCCTTTAATATACTTTAGTCAAACCATTTGGTTTGGATCTGGACTAAAAAGTTGTGCAAGGCTGGCAAAAATGATTTTTCTTAAATTTTACATATCTACTTTTCCATTCAACATCATAGAAATCTATTTTCTCTAAACTAGTTTGAGATATTTTTTCAAAATCTAACTTTTATTTTTCTTTTAGTGATTGGCGTAGACATCGTAACAGCAGAATCCATATACGGTTTGGAGCCAACACAGTTGAACCGTTACAACCTCGACTCGTACACGACCGAACGAGTGGTTCTTCCTGACACGTCATCATTCATTCACTCACCGATCCAGACGCCTTTGTACCATTCTAGTGGCAAGATTAATAAGCATAGAAAGCCTTCAGGCCCTACGGTGTCGTTCCCGAAGTATAATAACTATGTGAAGAGTAAGAACAAGTTTGATAAGTATACAAGAGTGTTGTTGCCTTTGGATCTACTGGGCATTACTAACAGTAATATTCAGGGTAAGTTCCCTATAAATAGTCTTATGAATTATGATCAAAGCTTACAATATGATTATTTTTTGGAACATTTTGGTAATTACTTTTGACTGTACCTAGTACAACCTATGTTGGTAAATTTTAAGATGAAATAAGTAGCAGATTTCAAGTTATTTCTCTATCAACATATCTGTGAAAACCACTTTCTATTTAGTGCAGTAGTTTTTACATGATCCGTGAACAAACATTAAAAAAATAATGACTGCTTTCGTAGCCCTTACAAAACATTAAAGACAATTTATAATGTCACTTCACACACTTTTATATATAAACACTGTAACTCCATTTCAGAAAACCTAGAAACCAACTACGAGTCCCGCGCCGTATTCTCCTACCTCCAATACTCCCGGAACACGTCACAACTCATGCCGCTCCGTCTCGACGAGTCGGTCAGCCAGCGCTGGGGGGTCAACATAACTGTGGGCTCGCCGATAATACAGCTCGCGTTGTTCGTGCCCGAGTACGTGTGGATGAAGGAGGCCAGTGATGAAGATAACTCGGTCGAGAGTAGTGATGATGTTGAAGGTATGTATTGAGTTATTAATCGAGAGATCGAGAAACGGTTTTGTAATATGTGTGTTTGACATTTTACCCGTTGGATGAACTTGTATTGTCTTGTGGAACTAGAGCTACATAATCCATCTTTTCAGGTATCGTCTACGCTAACAAAGGTAACCACCAAACACACACAAGCAATCACCTCAACCCGAACCCACAATCCAAAAACACTTGGTCACCCGACGAACACCATAACCACGAAAACCATGGACCTATCCTAATACAACCCGCTTTCAAAAAGCAGGAGAAATCTTACACAAGTGACGATTTACAAGAGAACGAGTCCTCATATGTCGCTGAGAAGTTAGAGAGTCACGAAGGCCCTCAGGCCATGGCTTTAGTGGTGGAAGGGAATTCTACTAAGGAAGGTGTTAAAAAGAAGTTGGTGTATAAGACTTTGAGTGGTATCAGACTAAAGAGACCGATTAGATTGCAAATGTGGCTCGATATTAATAGAGATACTTTTGGATCGAGGACTAACCCGCAGTGCGTGCATTGGTCTACATTGAGAGGGTGAGAAAATAGTTTTAAACTTTCTAAAACTTTTCATTAGATATGTATAGAGTTAATTAGGCCGCAGCTTTTTCTAACTCCAACTTTCAGTGTATGATGTGAATTATCTAAAATTATATGTCTACTTCTTCCACGTGACCTTAAAGGTTAGTGAATTTGAAAAAGAACAATTGAAAAAAGAAAGTGGAAGTTATTCCATGTATTTACATTCTATTTTCACAGACCCAGTTATCACCTTAGCATGTGGGCTACATACGGTTTTCTAACAATTGTACTTTTTCTTAGGTCTGGTGAGTGGTCACGCGTTGGATGTCACACGGAGATCGATTACGACTGGTCGCCGTACTCCAACGAACCGCTACTTATCAACTGCACGTGCAATCATCTGTCCACCTTCGCTGTGTTGGTCGATGAAGTCGATATCGAGGTAAGGATTTAAATAAAATATTTTCTACATTTACATAGAGGAACGAAATATTGTAAACTGAAGAAAGCACTTCTCCATAATAATTTTATTGAGTTAAACTGATACGACATTTAAGATTTTAACTTCGTTCAAAGTCCGGTGAAGCAGTCAACCCATTTTCTGCATATTTAGATGGAATTATTCAATCTTTTTATCTAAAATGTCAATCATTTGTTCCAGTTCATCCCAGAACCGTCGCTCCTAGAATCAGTGACATCGTACACAGCGTTCAGCATCTCCCTACCGCTGCTGCTCACCACGTGGGCGGCCTTATGTCTCATGAGGGGCGGGGCGGCCACCGTGTCCAACTCTATACATAAACATCTCATATTCTGTGTGTTTATGGCTGAGTTGCTGTATCTGATTGCCTTGAAAGCGAGGTCGACGTTGGTGCAGAATGAGGTACGTGATACATGGTTATTTTATGAATATTAGATTTGTATTTTTGTCTGTGTTCTATGGCCAAGGGTGCAGATCATTGGCTGTCATTACGATTATGTAAGGGTAATATTTAGAAAGGGTGATATTGAATTGTTGTTTTTATTACTAACTAGGTGTGCTGTCCAAGTTTTGACCGGTTGTGTTAAGTTTTTATAGCTCGTCGCGGCTCCATACCATTACGCACAACATCAGCATGCCGGTTTACCTTTTTTTTTAATATTTTTTTAAGAGTTAATATCTCGTCAGCGGTTCCACGCTATGCGTAGATTTTGTTTAGGTAAAAATAGAAGACGGTACATCTGTCTTCGAGGGCGCCCGACGGCATGTATGGTTCGACCTTTTATAACATATCTTTTTCTTTCGTAGTTCGCGTGCAAGCTAGTGGCAATGTCGTTGCACTACTGGTGGGTGTGCGCGCTGGCGTGGTGCGCGTGCGACGGCTGGCAGCTGCGGCGGCTGCTGCGCGAGCTGCGGGACGTCAACCACGGCGGGCTGTGTGCCCAGCTCGCGGCCGCGTACGCTGCTCCTGCTGTCGTGCTGGCTCTCGCCGCCAGCCACCACCAGCATCAGTACGGGAATGCGCTATTGTGGGTATCATCTACAGTGCCTTTTTTTTTCTTAAATCTATCTTGGAGTCGTCAACCATGTCGGGTTGTACCACTATCGCCATCCTTTAGTGACAGAGCAGACAAAACATTTGATGCTTTACTTTACTTGTTTTTTGGAACCTCCCGAGCGGCTGCACTGGAAAGGACGAAACTTGTAAAGCCAACTTTACCTCAAACTGTTCCATTTGGCGAAAATTCCATAGTAAAAAAGTCTTCTAACCCAAAAAGAAGACCTTTTCTGTCAAGTAACAATGTCCCTGGTAACGTTACCTCACTTCTTCTCCTTATTTCATAAACCGTGTTACATAGTTGCTGGGTGAGCTGCCACGAGCCGGTAGTGTGGTGGGTGGTGGTCCCGGCGGGCGTGTTCGCGGGCGCCGCGCTCGTGTTCCTGGCGGGGGCCACGCGAGCTGCCTTCACTGTTAGAGACCACGTCATTGGCTTTGGGAACCTCAGGTAAGGAAGATTGTTGAGTACTTCTACTGTATGAAATAGGGCAATAAGTAGAAAGAAAGTCATGGAATGCTCAAGCAGTAAGCCATTGGGTTGCTCGAGCTCGAGCGGAAAACGTGACTTATTGAGACTGAACCTCGCAGTCGCAAAGTCTTCTGAGTCGCAATTTATCTATGAATAATAAATAATATTCGTGGAAAACGAAACGTTTCTATGTCAGACTCGTTTACCAAAGGTCTATCTGCCCTAAAGCCCAAAGTTGTAAACACAGGTGATCTCACCTGTGTTTACAACTAAACGTGACGTTGATTACGTTTATTTGAAAATTCCTTCCCACAAATATTTTAAAGCTGTTTTCGTATTTCGTGTCGATGGCTTTTTTAGAATTTACCAGACCAATCGATTACTATTTGATTGGCCTTTTTTATGGTTATTAAAATAAATTATTTTAACGAACCTATCCTTTTTTCCAGGATGTTGCTGGGCGTAAGCGTGATTTGCCTACCACTGATAGTAGTATCATGGGCGAGTGCCCTCCTGCTGGGCAGCGAGACTGGCTCGCGACGAGACGCGCTCAGTGCCGCGCTGGCCGCCGCGGTGGCCGCACACGCCGCCGCCGCCAGTCTAGGCTACACGGCGTTTAATGTCCGCGTACGGGATAATCTTACCAGGTAAAACAGAAAACTTTATAAATTTACCGTCATCACTCCACATACATTATCCTTCATGCATTTTCATCATCCTTCAAACCTACATCATCATCATCTTACGTACAGCATCATCATCTTACATACGTCGTATTCATCCTACATACGTCGTCATCATCCTACATACGTCATCATTACTGGTAACCGACCCCAACGTAGTTGGGAAAAAGGCTAGGCAGAGAAAAACCTACATCATGATCATCCTACATACAAGATAAATTTTAAGCTATTTATTACATTTTAAATCAAATCCAAAAGTCATGACATTGTAATTTTTGTAGGACTGTGCTAAGATGTCTGGGCAAGAAAGTTCCACTAGTCGACACTTCAGTTATAATAAGCAGCAGTGCTCAAAACTTATCACAAGTCAACAGGTAAATACCACCAAACATTATTCTTATTGTGTAAGTATTAAGGTTGAATATTAAACCGAGTATTTCCACAGGTCTGCTCTGGCGTATCATAGTAGCACAGAAGCAGGGCGTCAATTGAGGAACATAGGAATTTCAGCATCGTCTACTACTTCTAGATCTACTACTAAAACTAGCTCCAGCCCCTACAGGTAAGATGTCCCTTCATCTTATGGGATATATTTTTAAGGATCTGTTAATATTGTTAATTCAGTGCTATGTGTATAAAGAATAAACTTAAGACAGTTTTCGATGGGTCTTCCCCATGTCTCTTATCCGAGGCCTATTTTAAGGCACGGCCTTATCTCAAGTTTAGATAGATAAGAATAATACCTTGTAGTTTGTGCATTTCACCACAGGGGTGAACACCGAAAATTTCAAGCTAAACAAACGGTAATTTTTTATAGTGTATTACTAAGTATCAATATGTAATATTTAATCTGCCCTCAGTCGCAGTGACGGCCAGCTCCGCCACACGAGTACTTCGACATCAAACTACAATACAAGCGCGAGCGACATGCCCGCGTATCTAAGAGGGTTCGACTCCTCCCTGCATACGAGGAAAGACGGTAACTATGTATTTATAATAGTTTTTTATATGTATCGTTAATATTTTGGGAATAAAAGTGAACCGCTTGGCTGTCAAATTTGGTCTCTTATTTATAAGTTTAGATACGTCTGTTTTAATATGTAATCATTATGTTACCTATTGAAATCAAACGACTGCTTTATGGCTGTATTTTCTAGGTACAAATTAGCTAGAACAGAATATCCTATCGCTGCTTCTAACAAAATAATGATAGTTGCTTTTTAAACTTCAGTTCTTGTCAATTTTTTTAAGTAACAAATTGAAACGTTAACTACACGAATACTCTGTCTATCGACAGAGTTAAACTCAAAATATATACTATTATTGTCTAAATAATACATTTCTGCATCTCCATTTCTACAATCAGACGAGGGTCGCCGGCGTCGTAAGGCAGCCACCGACGGCGAAACAACAGGAGAGACAGAAGAAGCCACGGAAGCCACTGACAGCGACAGTGACGGCAGTGCGCGGAGCCTGGACCTCGCCTCCAGCCACTCGTCTGATGATGACGAGACCAGCACCCGCCGGTCGAGCCATCCGCCCTCGGCTAATAGTAAGTAAACAGGTTTAAAACTCGTCGATACATACATTCTATCGGCTAAGCCTATACATATGGTTTGCACTCCATTGCAGGACATATGCCTCTTCCAATTTGATCGTACCACGTTTACCTTCAACTGCCGCATTTAGAGTATATGCTAACTGCGAAGCTTTGCGGTTGGTTCATGGAAAAATTAAATTTACAATATGTGTTTCTGAAACTGTATATTATTTTCAGGAGATCGTGCCACAAGTGGCAGTAATACAAGCTACTTGCCGAACATTACTGAAGGCGCACCATTGGCTATGCAGCCAAGATGGCCTTCACATATAAGAGAGGGTAACTACTTTTTTTTCACACAACACAATTTTCAAATTATTTCTAGTACTTTCCAACAGAATGTCTGATTTGTAGATTATGACTGCTAATTTTGAAGTCTTTCTGACTAGACTATGTATTTGTAGTTTACTTGAAAACAGTAATTTACTGCAAACTATTATTTTTTTTAATCTTAGTCTGAACCGAGAAGAGACTTTCCTTCTTTCCATTTTTTCATCATTTTCTAACTAAGGCCACTTTATGTTATTCGCCAACTAACAACTTAACCACATTCTCAACAGACCCCAACCGTCCAGACATGGGTCGCTGGTCGCAGGAGACGGGCTCCGACAACGAGGGCAACACGGGCATGGCGTCCCCCTCCCCCAACCCTCTACCTAACCCTGACCTCACTTCTGATGTGTACCAGCTGAGCAGGCATCGGATGAAGCCGTCGATACTTGAGAATGTGCACGATACGTATGTGGCCAGTGTCGATGCTTCTAGATTGCCGCTGGATAACAGGTTTGTGATAATGCGTTATTCTTTTTCTTTCGTGTTGTTGTTTTTTCCTTTTTTTCTATTTGACCAATTTTTAATATGGCCAGATCAACCGCTCTTTGGTGCGTTAATTAAGGTCCATAAACACTCAAAAGCAACTTATCTATCCGTCGATACTTATCCCTTAAATTCAAAGAAATAGCATGTGACTTGTAGACGCGCAACAATAATTGAGTACCTACTCGATACTTACTTTAAGAAATTTGTTTTGTTCGACTGAGTTGATAAATGACTAAATACTTATAAATATTTCTCAGACTCGTGTATTTTTAACTTATTTTTGATGCAATATCAAATTGAAAGACTCGCTCCGTAAACTATTGTAGATGTCAGTCTAAAAGCTATTTATATCACAACGCCGGGGATCCACAATTATATTTTTTCTGGGAAAAAACGAACACAATAACCCATTCGTTTTCTTATTGTTATTTTTACTAAGATCTACAGAATTTTTTTTTATTTTAAACTGCAATTTGTTACACAGATACGGAGTAATGGAAGACGAATTAATGTACGGAGTTCTACCGAACGACACAGAGAAACAAATCCCGTACGACCCCAACTATCCAATATCACCCACTATGTACCGTCTGCCCGGCAATCCTTACGGATCCAAAACGTACCTGCCAACAAGAACATCAGATTACGGTTATAGTCCTACAAAATACTTAAATTCAGACACTAATATGTATGGGTCAAGAGATTTTCGAGATTCTGGAGTCTCGACAAGGGACCACGACGGCTATCCGCCGAGGGATTTTCGAGATTCTGGCATAGCTACCATGTTGAAAAATGATTATCAAAGGAAGATGGACAGTCATTACGCTGGGGACTACAATGACAGAATGTCAGAAGGATCGGATAAACATCACACGCATGATAAATATTTGTTCCCTTATACAGGTATGTTGGAATTGAGCTTTGATTGTGTGTTATTTAATGTTTTGTTAAATGTTTTAAAGGAGCTTTGAATATGCTTGGATACGTTGTAAATAATTATATTCTAAACCTCAAAAAGTTTAAATGTTTCAGTCAAAGAAACGTTTTTGTGTGTGGTCATTTTTAGACATACATTTTAGGGTTGGCACAAAATGCCCAACAGTGTTACACCTTTAGTTAGATTTTTTTGGAGTGTGTGCTTTCTTTTTGTACCCTCATCGAGACTTAATGGAGAACTTGCATGGGAAAATTTTGGGCAAAACGAAATATCTTGGGCAATTGACTGTAATATGTAGCTTAGTTGCTGGGAATTGCTGTAAATAGTGTCATGTAAAAGTGACGTCATATTTCATTTGTTGCTCATGTAAGTTGTCCATTACCTTGAATAGCGTGTGGAAGTTGTGACCTGCTTTTGACCTTATTATTTTGCTTGCTTTAGCTGAGGAAGACCACGCTCACTTGCGTGGGATCAACCAGGCACCGCAAGTCCGTAGTAGTGAGGCACATTCAGGTAATTGTAAGCTTACAACATGCTTTGACAATTACAAACGATACAATTTTATATTAAAGTTTTCTAAACTGTTTGTTAGGGCTGAAGAAATGTGCAACAACCTATTTTTACTAATAAAACTTTAGACATATAGAGATAATTGCTTACATAAGCGATTCGAAGCTTATTAATTATAAAAAAAAAATATTAGTTATTTGAATTATAACTTGATTACATTTGCTGCCCTGTTTTATGTTGGTCCTTATGTAAATAATCAAAATACCTACACCCTTCTTTCTATGCAGTGTTTTTTAGATTTTAGAATGCATGCACTTATGTACCTCTGTTAAAAGTATATAAATAAGATTTTTTCTCATCGTAGGTGATTCTCAACAGCACCAAGGAGCGCCTCTAGCTAGTATGGGAGAGACTAGCGAGTGAGTATTTATACTATTGCATGTTTTATGTGCATGTTTATATGTTATTTTCTTTGGTTTTACAGTATTCCGTATAATGTCTTGAATAACTTAGTATACTGTTAATTTTGTGGTGGCGGCTGGTTTCAGTGGTGGGACAAGGCAAAAAAAAAAAAAATTGGCCAATCGCCCGGTATAAATTATACTGCGACACGTGATAAATGTGCCCTGCCGGAATTATTTATTTATTTTCCCACATTATACATACACAAATATATACGGAATGCTTCAAGAAAACACATTCAGAAGTCTTACCACGTTTTTACAAGAATATGTATAAAAAAATAGGAAAAGGGAGGAGCTCGTGGCTAAGTGTAAGCCGTACGGTTTGACCGATAATACAGGTTAAGCCGCGCTCGCCGCGGTTGGTCCGTGGATGGGTGACCATTTATAACATACCGAGACCCCTCCGTGTTTCGGAAAGCACGTTAAACAGTAGGTCCCGGCTGGCATACATAGATCTTTGGCAGTCGTTAAGTCAATTCTGACAACCAGTCTTACTAAGGGGTACTGTGTTTCCCAGTAAAATAGGTTGTGGAGGTCAGATAGGCAGTCGCTCCATGTAAAATACGATATTCAGCTGAATCCGGTAAGACTGGTAGCCGACCCCAACATAGTTGGGAAAAGGCTCGGGAGATGATGATGTATAAAAAAATACTGGAATAAAAATTTACGACTTCTGAATGCTGTTTCTAAGTTATTTTATGTTTCAATCTTTTCAGTTGTTATAATATAATTGTTATTAGATGGTGGCGGTTGTATGAGAAACACTCATTGTAATCATCTTTTGCTTTGCTAACCGGTGGTGTTGCCGCCCGCAAAATCATCTTTAACCATTTTAGGGAGGAGGTAAACTATACTTAGTTCCTTATTCATAGTCTTGGCCACATTTTTTAAAGAAATCTTTTGAATTTTAATCAGTTTACAGAAAATATAGACAGATAATGTAGTGCTATGTCTTTAAAACATTATAATACAATTAATTACACAATAGCCTTAGTTCATATATAAAAATGTGGCCAAGACTATTTTTATTATAATATTTAAAATTAATTTGAAAACGTTTGGTAATGGACTTATATCTTTAAATAATGTTCGAGCTTCAGGATGTTTTACTTGTAGCATATCCAGATTTTATTACGTTAATCTTTTTCGCATGTTTACTGTAATCTTTTAAAGAGGCTTAACTATTTACAATACTGAGAAATATAATTATTAAGAATACATAACTATTACAGGAAATCTACTACTGAAGATGACGCCGAGACGAGAGTGTGACAACGCTGAATAGTACAAGATTTCCAATGAATCTCAATTAGTTAATAATTTAATTTTAAATTCCTTAGTAATTTTATAATTAGCGTTAATTTACGCGAAGACTGTCGTTCAATCAGTACCCACTGCCATAGTGTAGAATAACGAGTATTTATTTTGAATTATTGTCTATGCTTTAAGTAGGAGCTATAGTGGAACTGATTTAGAGTTTAATGTGTTAAATACTCATCTCTTTCGGGTTTAGCGTTTGAAAGTCTGCTCTTAGATTTAATTGTAAAAAAATGACACCTTAATCTCGCGATTAGAGTACCTACCTACCTACCTAAATATTTAAATGTGAAATATATGGGCCCAACGATTGGGCCAGATATTACGAACATGCAATCACCTGCTAAATGTCAAAGTGTACATAATAATCTAGAAATCTTTATCGGTACAATTATGTAGCAAAAGTTATAAAAAAAACCTATTTGTGTTGGTATGGAGAGAAAAGACAGTGGCATAAACTTATTCAAACCGCTATTCGATTAAAATAAAATTAAGTAATATACTGTTTATATTATTGAAAACGCCCAAGTTACTAATTGAGCTCAACTCTTTACTCTATCATATTTATAAACACTCACTGGGATAACCATAAGCAGAAATAGTCATTAAAAATGTTGATAGTAGGAAGAAGTTAGATAAGTTTGTGCCACAGTTTCTATATTGAATGTAGACAGAGAATCTCGTTTATTGAAGTAAGAATGACATCCAAAGTAAGTCATGTAAATAGCTAAGTTAGCTTAATATTACGAGTAAACATTTACCGGGTTATTCTCCTGACCATATTAACATTAAAAAAAGGTTTGTTGTAAAAATGCCTGCAGAATAATTTAGTAAATGAATTAAAATTGAGTGTATTTAATTCGGTAAATGAACTCCAAATATATGTAGTGCAAAATATGAATTACTTTTATTTTTATATAAGAAAACCAAAACTATCGTTTGTAAACAGCTTAGAGTAAGAATAGGTAAGAATGATATTGTAAATGAATGATCAATGGATTTCACGTTTAACCGAGTGTATGAGAACGTATAAATTTATACTGGCGCCGATTCTGAAGTACCTGTCTTTGACAATTTTATTCATACTTGACGCTCCGAAATTTTTAATCCAAGTAGCTAAGTATATATAGGTATTCCTCAACAGGCATAACCAACTTAACTGCAAATGTTTGTCTGGATCATGTCATTAGTTTTCGTAACCTTTAATGAAATATTTTATCTATTTATCTCGTTATTTCTTCCCATTTCAAAACAGAATCGGCGCCAAAGTCCACATTTTCATAAAAAAAATCTTTTTAAAAAGTTTAATCGCTAAGGTTTTCCTTCTTGTTTGGAATTGTTAATTTTAAAATTATTGCTGTTTTCATTTCACTTCAAGCGAGAATGGGCAGTAGGTAGGTAATTATTACACGCAACGCATAGGTCTATTAGATAGGTTCTTATACTTACTTATAAATGAGAACAATGAATCTAGGTATTCACAATATTAAACTCGGCGGGTAAAAGCTGTACCTACTTTGCTAGGTACCCAGTACCCACATACACAAAAAAAAAAAGTATAGGTCACCTGTATGTATTTATTTTATTTCAGTTAGGCACTTTCAAAATGTCAGCCTAGTTAATGTCTTTCTGCCCATTCTCTTTGTGTAAATAGTGTGTTGTGTGCATTTCTAGCGTTTTAACGAAGAGTCCACCTATTTTGTAAATAAATAGATTTTTACACTTTTAGTAGTTAAATTAGGGACTACGATAATAGTGGAATATTAAGTGAAAGCTTTATTTAGATATTCTCTAGTGTCAGATTGCCATAATTAATATAATGAGTTCGTAGAGTGCACTATGGATATGAACAAAGTTAATTTCTAATATGCTAATGTTTGCTATTCTATGAAATCTGGCATTTCTTCGTAACTTATTTTTGTGTTCAAAGTGGCAATTTCTTAGGTATTGTAGTATTATTATTAATGTGTTTGTAACCTGATTTTAGATGTTTGGTGTAAAAAAAGACTGGTTTCACATAAAATAAATTTCTGTCGATAAAAGTAGATTCCTGCATTCCATTTTTACTCATTTATAACAGTCAAATAATTTTATTATTTTGAGGAGTTAAGTATTTATTTGTATAGTGACAACCCCAAGGGCTTTTTTTAAATAAAACTGACCAGTGAATATTTACTGCTCTGCTCAAATGTATGTTTTTTACTATGTAATAGGTACATAATTATGAGAAAACTTACTGATTGCTTTGTAAAATGTAAAACTTGCCACTTTTTGACTTCTTTAATGTTTGGCTCATATTTGTATCTTACATTCCATTTTGTGATACCTATTACTTATGTATCCTTTTTACAATTTTCTATGTACTTTACAGGCAATGTTTATAAAATAGTGGTACAAACATTTTATTGTTTTATAATAAAATAAAATATTTTATTGCTAAAATTGCTATGTTTGTTTTATTTGAAACTGACGGTGAGGTGGTAAAACTTTAATGTTACCTAGTCAAGACTACTAGGAAAGTGTGTTAGTAGATAGGTTATTTATAGGCGCATGAGTAAAATTACGAAATTATATTATGACTTGAGATATAGTAGGCATTAAAGAAACGTATAACTATGTGGTCGACAAACCATATCTGTGTGGGTTGGGCCCACGTCATTACCCCCACATACACAATGAACTCTTATCGCGCGCATAATCATATCAACAAACTCGAGAATCACTCACGCGCTTTTCAGAGTCGTGACATTCTAAAATCAATATTCAACTGATTAAACAGCTGACTTATAAATCGTCCGTAACTATAACTACTTATGTACTTAGGCAAATAGCCATTATTAAAATTTTGAAATATTTAGTTAATAATGTACCTAGAAACAAAAGGCGAGCTTTAGCCAATTCTGGGTTTAAATACTACCAGCAAACTTCGGCAGAGATAAAATCGATGTTATAACATAAACAGAAAAATATATATTGTGGGTGTACATTACAGAAATAGACACATTTAAGTCATAAGAGCCATTCACTCAAATTATAAGATTTCATGGTTTTCCCAATTTCAAATCAAATCAAATCAAATCATTTATTTGCATAATACAGGTATAAAAGATGTTACAAATAGATATAGAGTGCACTGTATCATTACCTAATTAGATGTGCAAATATTTATGTAATCTTTAGTGAATCAAATTTTTCTAATAACATTATTTAATTCTTATAATCACATTACAAAATTACAGAATTATCAGTATCAGTGCTATACAAATGTCATTTATTTACTTACCATTTATTTACCAAGTGTGATTTGATTCTCATGAATGATCTTATCGATTGCTATCAACAAAGAACAGGGAACATGATCGAACCCACACCCTGCAGTTTAGTAGTCGGGTTCACTAACCACTAGAGAAGAAGGTCAATCGATAACACAATTTTTAATTCCATGTCTGCAATTGTATAACTCGGAAAATCAGTGTTGCTAGCATAGAAATTGCTTTACACATGACCTTAACTAACTCGTGATTTGGCAATAAGTGACAAAGCTATGCTACATAGAACAAAAAATAACAGTATCTTAAACTTAAATTAACAAAGGACAAAAATAAAATACAACTAAACTTTTTATCTATTTATTCATCAACATACATAATATCTACATTTGCACAAATAAAATATATTTAACTTAGAATTACATCAGCAAATTGTTTTATAGACTGATATAATACTTTCTCGATCGTTTTGTTCCGAAATGTGAACACTGCCTAATAGCCAAAGTTGGTATAAATTGGTAGGTATGCCAAATGGCAATACAACTTCTAATAGTTAAGTATATGCAGATGAATTTACAAGTACATACAATAAATTAGTAAGGAAAGCAAACTAATATTTACAATTGGGCAATACAACTTGATTTTATAATAAAGGGAAACATCAAACAGCGCTTTACCTATACAGAACATTTATAACAATTTCGATATTTTCCATAAAGACACAGTTCCTACAGTATAATATTAATAGTGAGTGATTTTGAACATAATTTACCCTAATTGATATTTCTATTATGTTCTAAGTTAAACTTTGTGCTTCGTAATTTTAGTCATTTTTAGAGCACCATTGATGGCGGTATACAATGCCACCAGTGTCGCCCACTGACTAGATCCGTGTCCAATGGAAAATAACTGTACGCCAAATACGAAATTTATGTACAATATAATTTATTACTATGTATAATATGGGGTTACAGACTGACCAATCAAAGCTTTTACAAAACTTGAAACAAGGTTTTATGGAATGTATAAGCCTTATAAATGACTAAGTGCAACATCTAAGTTATGTCAAGGCATAGCGACATATTAGGCCACAGAAACTATGAAAACAATGTGCACCTAGTCATTTCAACATCAGGACACTGTTATGGATCAATACATCACAATCTCGTTAGGTTAATAAAAAGTTGTCAATAAAATACTGCAATACAATCCAAACCTCATTGCTCAAATATCTGCAATCTTAGCACAAAATGCCATAATATAGGAAATAACAGAATTTAACTTTATAGTACAGTTATAACATCAAAATACTTTAATTTTACGTATAAACTAGTTTGCTATGAGGTGCTAAGATCAGATATTTATTGATCATTAAGATTAAAAAAATAATTTACATTAATACACATTAACAAAGTGTAGGCAGGAAACATACACAAGTTCAACACTGCTATGATATAACTTGAAGCTTCTCGGTGATAAGTATTCAATGGGCACTGGACACTGTTTGCAAGGTTGGGTCAAGGCTGGTACTTCCAGTGCTGGCATACACTGAAATAAAAAACAACATTCCTTTAATTGTTTTAATTACTCAACATAATACAATGTCTTACAGGAAACTATGAGGAATAATGTATTACTAATAGTTAAAAGTGGTTGTCAAAGTGAACTTACAGTTTCAGATCATGTGACCTAGATTACAAAACCAATTTGAATAAGATTTTCTCTCTGAATTGATGAAATAAACAATATTTACGAAACTTTTTAGATTAATAATACCAAGTTTTACATGATGTATAATTTTTAACAGAGAATTGCTAATTTTTAGTCACAGATATTGAGTATTTTCAAGTCTTTCACAAATATTACATGATTTTATTACTAACATGTGAACCATAAATAAAAATCAATCTAGCTCTTATATCTATAAATAAATGACTTAACACAAATCTAAATCAATCACAAAACGTTATTCAAAAATTCATTTACAATAAAATCATACATGAAATGATGAATTATTATGCCAATACTTTTAGATAGTTACAAACCATATGAAATACTATACATATAACTGTTTAAAAAAGCATTAAATGCAAAAAAAAATATACTTACACTTAGATTCAAGTTTAACTTTATTCTTAAATTACTGGTTGCCCATTTTGACCTTTGATGTCATGTAGATACCAACAATAAGACCAAAGAGACCGATGGCTGATCCGAAAATCTCCACAATTAAGATTTTGACGAATAGAGCAGCATTAGCTGCATCAGCAAGGGCAGCACCGGAGCCTACGATTCCGACGGCAATACCACAGAACAAGTTGACGAGGCCTACGGCCAGACCAGCACCGAACATCACATAACCCGCCATGTAGTTTTGGTTCTTGATAATTGGATCAGTCAGGGGCTCTGTGTACTTCTCCAGCATTCCAGACAACACGATGGCAGTGATCAATCCGTAAATAGCCACGGCTTCGCAGAAGATGACGGAGATCAAATTCTTGGTCTTGATTCGGGGCGCTTTGACACCACCTCCAACTATGCTCACTCCGGTCGTGTGGATTCCCATGGCAGCGCCCACTACTGAGAAGGAGACGGCAAACGCGATTCCCAACGTTCCCCACATGTAGGGGGAAGTATGCTCTAGGAACCATCCAATGCTTAGTTGCTCACCCTTTCCATTGAGAAGATAGTACATAGAAAATATTGGGATGAGGATCACCAACATCAGCACGAACAGGTAGGTTAGGAAGTACCTCATCTTGAGATATTTATTGAGCAAATTGGAGCTGTTTTACCCGATATTCCCGAAAGGGACGGCCTTTTTTCGCCCAATTTTTGCCTTGACAGAAAACTCAAAAACGAAGAGGTCTTGTGATCACAAGTTGTCATAGACAAGAAAAGAATTGCTATACTTAAAATATGTTGGATTCAAGCTCTTGTGACCTCATGAAATAATTAGCAAAATCTCAGAAAAATATCAAATGTATCATTGGTAATAATCGCAAACATACTAGGCTTTAAACGTTCTAAGTTTTTGCTTGATTATGTAGTCAAAACTATTTTAAAACTTGATTTTAGTAAAGTAAAAGCATTGCCAGAAAAATAATGGTTTTCCTTGTTTATGCTTCGTGACTCACAAAGTAGTCTATGGATAGTGATTTTTTTTTGTATAAAATATTACCTACTAATTGTTTATTAAATTTAATTGATAAACGCCATGAAACAAAAACGAATAAATTAATATTTTCTGCAATGATTATGATTAAATATTGAAATAAAAAATCACAAGTCTTCTAAATAATTTTGACATTGTGTTTCAATTTTCTAGTTTAAACTTTTATACTCTGTGTTATTCGATTTGTGTATTTTGTGTGCAGGCCGCAGGGGTAAACTTTTATTCCTTCCATCTTCCCAATGTGTTGAGTATTTTCTTTTGCAAAATGTGATCCCCTTTCTTTTCATTTACATTAGCTTGAGTTAGTTGGGAATGTGTTACGCTGCTATGAAAAGATGGTGCAGTGAATTAACTATGAGGCCCGTGAAATCATTACATAAAGATGTTGTCAACCTACGCCAGGTTTATCGTCCGCCACTCCTACGTTGTTCTGTTTACTGTAACTGTGATCTCAACTATTCTGACTGTGATTCCGCTAGTATGTCACGAATTGCCATCATTTTCCGATCCTATAGTTGGTTTTGAAACGCGAAGAACAACTCTAGCACATCGGTTTATTGCATGGGAAAATCTCATTGATGAAACTAGACCTTCCCGAAGACTGGCGGTTAATCCTAAAGAAATTGAAGACCAGATACGCATGAACCAAACATACTACAACAGAACACGACAAGATAGACCTCGGACTGGTCGAGGGCGCTCTAAAAACAAAGGACGTAATAAAAAGAAAAAAGGTAACTACAACAACACTATTTACGAAAAGAACTGGCTAGAAACAGAATCTAACATATCTAATGGCCACGTCCATTGGGGATTTGGAAAAAATAAAACATTTGAAGATGAAAATACTGTATTTCTTAAGAATCATACAAGAAAACAATGGGTGTCTATAAAAGAAATGCAAAGAATACCTGATAAACCTATCCACCATAATTATGCAACGGGAAAATGTGGACCACCTATATCAGATTATGCTCATTTAGTTATCACTAATACAGATAATTCATCCTTGTTTACATTTCATAATGTTGAAAAAATGTGCAGACTCCAGTCACTACTTGTTGAGTTAGGTGGAGCGGAATACTATAAGTTGTGCCAAAGAGATCTACATTCAGAAGAGCTCTGCTGTCCAGTGTGGAGTGTGCCAAACTATATAGCTTTAATATCTGGAAAGACTACCTGTGAAAATTTAAGCCATGAAGATGTGGAAAACACAGTTACTATTTTGAAAAAGTGTGCTGGTTATTTTCATAATTTCACATTAATGGCTTCATGTGATTTAGATAGATGTAAAGTCCCTAAGTATTGTTCCCAGTATGACGCAGTCTATAATTTACTATTTTATTTAATAGATTCTAATGCTTTTTCACCTTCGGACCTCACACAGACCTTTGTTAGTGACATCATGCTCTTCCTACCACTGCCTAGCAGTAGTACCGTGTTACCTTATTACAGGAAATTACAAAGTTCAAATTTATCTTATGAGACACTTGTTATACCTGCTATAGACTTTGGACTGAAGAATGCACTTTTTGACTTGTGGGTTATCCAGGATACCTGGTTGATAGGCTTAGGTGGAGTATTTGTATTTGCATGTGTATGGGTGTATACAAAATCTCTTATTCTCACTGTGCTGTTGTTTACGGCCATAACATATTCACTTGGTATAGCATACTTCTTGTATGTCTATGTGTTCAATTTGGAATTTTTTCCCTTTATGAATTTATTAGTAATAGTTGTTGTGATAGGAATTGGAGCCGATGATGCATTTCTCTATGTGAAGGTTTGGAAGATGGTTAGCAAACAACTGATCCGTGATAATGTTGTCAGCCAAGATAATGCTCTGAGTGATATAAAGAATGTGTCCAGTGCAGGGGAGACTATACTCATTCAAATACTAGGAGAGACTATGAAACATTCATTAGTGACTATGTTCATCACTACTATGACCACTGCGGTCGCATTTTTCGCCTCCTATGTGAGCTACATTCCAGCTATAAACTGTTTTAGTGTCTTTGCTGGGACAGCTGTTCTAGTCAACTTTTTACTAATGATAAGTTGGTTGCCAGTATCAGTATTTATAATAGATGTTAAATTGAGTGTGAGTCGAAGAAAATTTTTAGAAATAATTATTAATCGTAGTAATGAATTTTGGGAAGATATCAGAGTAATATTGAATAGATTTATTATAACATGTGTCTCAAGATTGCATTTAATGTTTGTTATAGTATTGGGTGCTATAGGAATTGGAAGTCTTGTTGTAGTTTTCTACTCCCCAGGACTTCAATTGCCTGATTCCAAACAATTTCAACTTTTTCAGACTTCTCACCCATTTGAGCAATATGATATGCTCTATAGAGGCAAGTTCCTATTTGAAAGATTTGGGAAAGATATTGGGACTGGTAGTAGGATGCCTCTTAGATGGGTATGGGGAGTGAAAGCTATTGATAACGGAAATCATATGGATCCTGCATCAAAGGGTCAATTGATTTTTGATGAGGAATTCACGATATCAGATCCTAATTCCCAAAAGTGGTTAGCAGGATTCTGCACAAGATTAAAAGCTCAACCATTTTTTCAACAGACCTTAGGTCCCTTGCTTCCCAATTGCTTTATAGAAAGTTTTAAAATGTACATGAGTAGAAGATGCATTGACCATATCGACAGAATAAATAGAACTCCATGCTGTGAAACTTCCCGCTTTCCTTATAAAAAAGAGGTATTTGAGTTTTGTATAATCAAAGCCATGGAGTCCTTATATCAAACTCCGCGAGAACTTTTTATGCCGGGCGTGGCGGGGCCTAAGTTCCTTAGAAGTGCTACGCCCCCAACAGTAGCTGCTATGGTCGTAGAATTTGAAAGCGTTGTGCCCTATTCTATGTCGTATACAGCAATGGATGATTTTTATGTCCAAGTAGAAAATTGGACGCAACAAGAGTTGTTGAATGCGCCGCCTGGAATGAAAAATGGTTGGTTCTTGTCTGATCTTCAATTTTATGATCTGCAAAAAACTTTGGCTAGCGGTACTGTGACGGCACTAATATTGTCGGCTACTTTAGGATTTATAGTACTTATTCCGGCGACTTTAAGCCTCGTTGTGAGCGTGTGCTCACTAACCGCTATGATATTTTCCGCAACAGTTACTATAGCTATACTAGTACTTAATGATTGGAAGCTCAATATTTTAGAAAGTGTAGCAATATCGACGTCGGCAGGTTTAGCTGTGGATTTTAGTCTACACTATGCACTTAGCTATACAAATGCTAACGGTGCGAAGTCTGCTAGGGTGAAATATGCGTTGTCCTCGTCTGCAGGGCCAACTGCAGCGGCCGCTCTCACCACTAGTTTTGCTGGAATATTCCTGTTGCGCTCAAATCTCCTGCCTTATTCACAGATAGGGTCATTCTTAGCATTGATAATGGTCGTAAGTTGGATATACGCGACATTTTTCTTGTGTTCCTTACTCCATTTAGTTGGTCATAACTCCACGAAAGAATCTCCGACGGAGGAACGGAAGTCAGTTTCCCGTGTGAGTTCCGTGTGCTCAGGGGTACCTAATTTGGAGAGTCATGAACTTGAACATTTAGCTGACAGCAACCGAACGAATCTCACCCACTCTCACAGCCCTTCGAACGTGAGCGCTACTACCGTTGTTTTGCATGACGACTATGATAATTCTCATTGTAAAATTGTTAAGAAATCTAGTGATACGAGTAATAATGTAGTTTCTGAAAATGACTGAATGTTTAGAACTAATTATATAGCAAACTAAGGCGTCTTTTGAAGTACAATTGTATTGTTTATGTTATAGCAGTATTATTTTTGACTTGTTTTGTTTTAACAAACGCTGTATGCATTTTTTTATTAACGTAGTTGTCTTTGTAAATACTTGTGAATAATTTTATATAAAATCAGTTGATAGGAATGATCGATGTGACAATAATTATCACATAAATATTCGCATGGGACAATATAAGATCTTAACGAGCTTAGCTTGAGTATTATGTTGCTTTACATTATTAATTGTTTTACTGTTTTTCAAGTAAAAAAATCTATATGTATATTTCTATAATGACGATATTATTATGATCTGATGTAGGTACTTAATGTTAGATTTTACAATTCTATACTTATATATTACCTAATTAAGTATTTAAATGTTACTTTGCACTGTTACTTGATTGATGTATTCGTGTTTATGCATAAGTCTTCAAATAATGTCAATTCACATTCACAATGAAATTGTTATTGCATAAATATATAGAAAAATATGTAATAAGTAAAAATGGTAAAATCAAATAAATCTACGTCCATATAAAAACTTCATAAGTAGTTATGTAATACTTTTGTTACAGTACTTAAATATAAGGGTCCTAATTGAATATTGATTTAAATTGTATAAATGCTCAGTATTAGCATTAAAGTATTAAATGTATTATTTGAATAGGCATTTATATGCGGCTTGCGGTCATTCGGTTGAATATATTTAAAATGCCTACCGTTTCTAAAACTGGCTACCGTTGATACGCCGAAAAATAAATGACTCAAGTTCAGTGACGTACCTACGCTATTAGCTCTTTTATGTTTGAAATACCACTTTTGGTGTTAACATTCCCTATCACATTATTTTCATCAATGCTAAATATGTATTTCTATTGTGCCACTTTATGTGTCTATCTTTGTGGTATTCATATTTACTTTGTGCTAAAACCAACATTATTATATACATAAAATTAACAGCCGTCTAATTATATTGCCTGTTAGTATTCATATACTTAAACTAAACATAAATCTGATAAGTACTTAAATGTTTTTGCCTTTTCCCCAAAGAGGGTAGGCAAGAAATTCACTGAAGCCACCTATATTAATAGTAAACAACATACGTACAAAAATATATGCGTAGATGACGATATTTAATGTACCTAAGCAGTAAGATTTATCGCTAAATTAAGATAATACCTGATAGGTATATGCACAAAGTTCGTTATCAAAAAATTAACTATTTTTGTTACAAAATTGTTGCTGTTTGACCATAGTTTGATACGATCCCATGTTATAAATATCAGATTTGTAATACCTACGGAGTACGTACTTATACCTAGGCCATAACTAAGAATGTATTATGTTTATAAATTAACTTAGAAGCATATAATAAGATTTTTTACTAATCTGATGTATCAAATGTTGACTTACTGTATTATATAATTCTTAGAGTAGAATCACGAATCTCGATAGTCGACCACAACGGCTACAGACTTATTAGTTTCATTATAATTGTGTAAGAAACGAAATAAAATGTTAATTTTTGAATAAACAGTGTACTTTTATTCAGGTTTTCCAAAAACATACTAAAAACATAGGTACCCGAAAGAAAAATAAATGTTTCTTTCTTATAACTACTTACCTGTTTTCTTACGTACGTGAATGTTTTCTTTATTCTATTTCTATCTGACCTATCGTCGGTATAATACGAACGAAAGCACCAATTTGTAGGTCACTTCAAATATAACTTCAGAGCTACAACTACCCTACTTATTACTTTTCTCTATAGCTACAACTTCAATAGCCTTAGATCTATTTTTTTTTTAAGACTAGCAGACTAATCTATGCGGAAAGAGCGAGGCGCTGCTGTCTTTAATTAGGTACCGTATATGTCAAGTTTTAAACACATACGATACGAATTATGGTGAGACTGTTAAATCTGAATACTTTTAAAATTATGTTAGAACAATATTTACAGATGCGGTCTTCATGCAAGTTTTATGGAATCATTCAAGTTTGTAACGTAGATATACCCGAATTTACGGAATTTACCACAAGTTGGTTGATTGATAGGTGCAGAGAGGACAATACATTCTACCGTTCTCCCAAAAAAAGAAGGATTAATGTAAAACAAAATATAATATGAATGAGTACGGTTCATACCGTACCGTACTCATTCATATTATATTCGTATTCATTGACTACCTACCCTTACATATCCTTGACTGACTAATAGATGATGTGCAACTGTGCAACATACTTTTGTGGAAGAAAAGATAAATACCCTAAAGATAATTTTTGATACGGATAAACAGCGAAAGTAAACTTACAGGGGTAAGTTATTTTATTTTGCACTTTAGTCCGTTCAATTCGCGGGATAGCCGGAGGTAGCAAGTGTGTTTACAAAATTTTTGTATTTAGTTTTGTTTTCTTTGATGACTATAAGAATGATTCCTTTGAGCATTATGTAATAGGAAAATGTAGATTAGGTATTTTCCCTTTAGAAGGCATTGCAATATTCGTTCCATTCTGTATGATTATTAAAAATCTAAAAGAGATTCTAAGTAGAATCAACAACATGAAATAATATCCAAACAATTAGCACTGCGATCTAACTAAACGTAACATCAAGACATTTTGACATCTTTGTTAGATTTTAGAAAGTCTGAATTTTTCGCATAGGATAAGTGTTGTCCTTCTCACACACCTTGGAATCACTATGTGCCATCCTGTTGTCAATACTTGGTATTGAAATCTCACTGGTACGGGTTGGTAATCGGTGAGGTGATTCATACAAACAATAAATAAGTAAATTCTTGCGTTAGTCATTCTTTAATTTGTGTGTGATATAAATTATTGTTTAATAATTATCGTTCAAAATGTTTTCCACAAATCCCAATTACACTAAACTTAAAACACACTTGCGGCTGGCAATAAATAGACTAAAGTTACTTGAGAAGAAGAAAACTGAACTAGCCCAGAAAGCTAGGAAAGAAATTGCTGAATACATAGGTGCTGGTAAATCCGAAAGGGCTAAAATACGTGTGGAACACATCATCAGGTAAATACATAAAACATTATATCCAGTATAATGAAACTAAAGAAATAAATCTCAAATACATGTAGCCTTGAGTATTAATATGATCATGTTTATATTGCAATACGTCATGTCGCAATAGACATATTACTTTACTTTTGAAATAGGTTTGATACTTAAATCTAGTTACTCCACACATAACATTGCAAAATTAGTTAAAGCTTTAATTCTTTAGAATTATCATACCAAATTGAATTTAATGATTACTTTTAATGCTTTCATTAATTTTCCTTATAAACACTGAGAAAGCAATGTATCTATAGGCATTCAAATGTTTATAATTTTGTTATACATATTATGATAACAGTGAATGCTCTATAGGAATTCATGTATAGAAAATTAAAATGCTTTATACTCTATTACAGGGAAGACTACATGGTAGAAGCTATGGAGATAGTTGAGATGTACTGTGACCTTGTGATAGCGAGGTTTGGGCTCGTGACGCAGATGAAGGAGCTGGATGAGGGACTGGCTGAGGCCATATCCAGCCTCATATGGGTGGCGCCGAGGATGCATACTGATGTGCAGGTAATACGCTGACAGAAACTCTGGTTTCTGAAATTGGTTCCTAAAATACTATTGTTAATTTCAGAATTATGTATTTTTATAAAACATGGGTATACAACTGCACAATGAACAGTGCAAAACATTAATGAATTAAGGTATGTGTATGTTTTATCAAAAGAGGAATGTAATATTATGTGGATAGGAAGAAATATTTAAATTTCCTAAAATATCTTTCAAAAGTGATATAGGTAAACATTTTGGGGTGTACCTCTGGTGGCATACTTTAAAGTTTCCTTAAACTGTCTTATTGCAGTTCTAAGGATTTAAATTACACAATTATCACAAGTATTGATATGACTCATTAATAAACATTTGTAACACAATATTTATTTTACTTACAGGAACTAAAAGTCATATCAGACTTACTGACAGCAAAATATGGAAAGATCTATGCTGACGCTTGCAGAAACGAAAACGTTAACACCGTCAGTGAGAAGCTGAAACACAAGATGTCAGTGCACAGTCCACCAAAGATACTCATTGAGAGATATCTGATAGAAATAGCAAAGAATTATAATGTGGAGTACACTCCTGATGAGCAGGTCATGAGGGAAGATGAAGGTGAGTTTGATTTAGTTAGTTTGATATATTATATCCTGAGACACACAGCCATACATGGCCATCTGATCCCAAACTAAGCAGAGCCTGCACTATGATGACCAAACAACTGATAAACATACTTATGTACTAATTTGGTCATTTGCTTAGTTGTGATGAGGTATCTAACAGAAGGAAAAAATTTTTATGCTAAAAATTAGCAAGAAAGAAAAACAAAGTAGTGTTTATATTTCTTGTAAAAAATAATGTCTTTACTTTGAAATGGTTTCTAGTAAATTGTACTCTATAGATCATTGCACCTTGTAATTAGTGGTTGGTTTAGTCATGGGAAATAGCTAGTAAATTTAGGATTATGTTGATTCAACAGATGATAAGTGATAATGTTTGTGTAATCCACAGATATTACTTTGTGTTGTTTTTCATACATTCGAAATGTGTGTAAACATAAATGATAAGAGTACTTGATTGTATATTATGGCTTTAAACTTGTGTAATCTTACCTTTTACGTAAAACGACAGCTTAGAACTTGTTCACAATCTGAATTAAAAATAATAATAATAATAAGCCTTTTTAACCGACTTCAGAAAGGAGGAGGTTCTCAATTCAACTGTATTTTTTTTTTGTTTTTTACCTCAGAACTTTCGACTAGTTGAACTGATTTTGATGGTTCTATTTTTATTTGAAAGGTGGTGCTTCCCATGTGGTCCCATTTTTATTTGGTCCAGTTATGACAGTGGGATCCATAAGCAAACCATATAAGACTTATTTTGAAGTTGTTTTCTTTTTGTAAGAATTATATTATATTAAATGACTAATATTTATCTCAATAAGAACACAAAAACGGGAACTAAAGGGCTAAAACCGGGTGATGCTGTAAGTAGCTTAATATACTTATTTTTGTTATGTTCAGGACGCGACGCAATGTTAATAGACATCAACGGTCCCCCGATGCCTCCCGGTTTTATTGGCTACCCTCCGCAGCCGCCTATGAACATGCCTAGCGGGCCACCACCGAACGGGCAGCCCTTCAGCTACCCTTCAGTTGTAAGTAACAGTATAAAACCTTGATTTTTTGGTACTAAAATGCAATATCATTGACTAATTACTCATTTAACTCTTTCAAAACAGAGATATTAATAAATATGTTTTATAGAAGCTTTCAGTTTTACACATGTCATATTATTGGACGAACATTAGGTGATAAATGAAATTGCGTTATTTAATTAATCAGAACACATAATTATTGTTAATAATTATACAGTGACAAAACTGCTGACAAATATGAACAAAGCCAATTTGTTGGCAGTATTGGTATATATTTTATTTTATTAATTATAACAATTATTTTAAGCCTGAACTGTCCCACTGCACAATAAATTTTACTATTTACTGATTTACTATTACTACTCACTTAGCAACCATCTGGCGGTAAAGTGGGAGGTTTTATCAACACTCCTCCAGCGTTCGGTGGCCCCAGCCAGCCCATGGGCTACAACTTGCCGCCCGGAGTCGACTCGAAACACCTGAGCAACAGCTTCTTACAGGTAAACTTAGTAATATTTCTATTATTTAAATTCTGAATGGTTTCCAGTAAACCTTATTTATTACTATTTTGCAGTGGTATTACCGATAATACCGTGACTTTTTTGTACACGACTTAACAAAAACGAGGCAAGAATTAAGCAGTAACTGCGCTGTGTGCCAAGAATTAAAATACATTTAAAATGAATTGTAAGCAGAGACAAATACTCACAAAAATAGTTAATTAAAATACTTATTATCTAGAATAAAAATTTAAAAATAAAACTATCTTTATAAACTAAGTTTAAATATTTGCTAACCTAAGTTTAAACTAGGTAACGTGCGTTTTATTAAAAATGTTGCATGTCGTAAAAGTAATGTTTGTTATTTTTTTTTATTTAATACAAAACTGTTTTACACTATATAATTATATTAAATGCATGTTCGAGTCTTTCCCCCTTGAAACAAGTTATTCGTTTTTCAGGATGAAATGAGCAATCTACCACCTGCTTATGACAGCATCCACCACGATTTGGTACTTATTTTATTTTTATTATTATTTGGCTTTTAACATCTTGTTCGTGCATGTCCTAACAAAATATATTGCTTTAAATTGTTATGTGAATACTTAAATATAAACACTCATGCATGGATGCATCAAATTATCTATTGTATGCATTTTTTTTAGGTATTTTGACATTTTATTAGTGTATTGTTTATGCATATTTTATATCGATGTATGCTTTATGTATAAAAATTATATAAATATAATCATATTTTTATTGCAATATAGTATAATTAATAATATGTGAATTGAAAAGTGCTTCTTACGTTATATTTTTTTCTAAGCTTCATTTTAAGAGTCATTTGGTGGTGGATTTGACATAAAGCATTTGTAGGCATTTTAGTTGTAAGATCTTGATCATTTTTAAACCTGTTTTTTTTTTTACTAATAATACTTTTATTTTGTATATTTTTTCCTAGACCCTTTATTTTCGTACCTACCAGTATGTGCTGCGGTTTTCAAGACTCGCATCCCGCAATCTTTATAACACACTTTTTTTGGTCCATAGCTTTATACAAAGTGGTGATGACAATACGACAATAAATGAAAACACGGACAGTACTAGTTCATAAGAATAATCCTAAACGGTAAAAAAGCGTAGCATCAAAAATAAAAAAATAAAAATTTCAAACAAACTAAATCGCATAAAATTGGAAACGCAGGAGAACATCATTTTTTATTTTTGATGCTACGGTTTTTTTACCATTTAGGATTATTCTTATGAACTAGTACTGTCCGTGTTTTCATTTATTGTCGTATTGTCATCACCACTTTGTATATTATATACTTTGTATAACTTTCGACGGTGTTATGCATTCCAGCCGCAGCTCCCTCCCGCGCACGCGCCGACGCCGCAGCCGCGCTCTCGCGCCCCGCCCGGACCCTTCCCCGAGCTGCCCGAGCTGCCGTCCGTGCCGTCCGACCTCATCCTGCCGTCCGTGCCGCACAGCAACAACTCCAACACCTCCAACACGCCGCCACCACCCAATGCGCCCGACGAAATCGACTTCGATGACCTAAACCGCAGATTTGAAGAGCTAAAGAAGAAGAAATAAGGTTCATTTTCGTTAGAGTCTTGAAGTTCGTTGTTGGATCTGATAGTGATTTTGCAGTCATTTGTTTTTTGTTTACTTTAATTCGCAAAAATAGTTTTTTTAAATGAACTTAGTTGTATGCAGGTTATTATAAGAACGAGCAATCGCGGCCTTATTAATAAAACGAGTAACTCGACACGACGTATATAATTGTGTCAGGCCTCAATGCTAATTTCATATAAGCAAAATATAATAATACCATCTAGCTACGCTCTTATTGAATTAAATTATAGTACCAATATGAATTAATTACTCTTACTGATTGTGATAAAATCAAGCGAAATCATCATCCACAAATTATTGTCATTTACGCACTAGCACATATTACATTGCTAATGTCATGTAAAAATAATTTTCTTTTTTAATTTAAGACTAATCGTCACAATTATGATGATTTCTGTATGTATAAATAATATAAATATGTATAATATTACTATTTTTGTAAATTATTTTTTTACTATGGCAATGTGCTACATATCTATAGCATAATTGAATGTATAGTTACTTATAGTTGTTTTCACTGTTGTTCTACAAAACATAATAATCAAGAATGTGAAGTATCCTTTTAACTGAAGTCACATTACTGTTTTTCTAACTGAATTGAAAAAGTCAAGGTATTGTAAAGTTAGTTTCGCCTTTGCTTCATCTATACTTATTATAAATCTGTAGAAAGGTCAATTCTGTACATTAAATATATTTTCAAAATAACTATCAGGGGGTGATTAGTCATCGATACTGATGCCAAAAATGCAATCAGTAAAATTTTTGTCTGTCTGTCTGTCTGTCTGTACGTTCCTTATAGAAACAAAAACTATTCGACGGATTTTAACGAAACTTGGTACAATTATTCTTCATACTCCTGGGCAGGTTATAGTATACTTTTCATCACGCTACAATCAATAGGAGCAGAGCAGTGAAGGGAAATGTTGCGAAAACGGGAGAAAATACTCAATTTTTTAAGCTTCCGTCGCGTGTGCAGCCTTAATGGTTAAAGACTCATTGATAAGCTTCGTCATCCACGCGAACGAAGTTGCAGGCACAGCTAGTTATAAATATAATGATGTCAATCAGTGTTAACAAACCTGAACCCTTTTTTATAATTTTATCTATTTGATCAACAAAAAGCCTAAGATTTTTATTATATCAATCGATATGGAGCAAAGACGCAACAAACTCCCCATAAAGTTAAATTTATATGTATGAGTTAAGTTATAGGTTAAATAAAAGAGGTTTATTTTAATATTTTATACAATTTATTATTGCTGCAAGTGTCTGATATAAAACTGTGCTTCCATTGATGACGGGTAGCAAGTTAATGTAGTGTTGCAATAACATTACATACGAAATACACATACATTTCATTATACCAGCGTTTTATTCAATCATGTTGTTTAAAAATAGACTTCCTAGGCAAATTGTCAACATTTTATAGTAACCATATCTTTACAAAGTTACGACCTTATTCACAAACCAAAAACCGCGTTATAGCAATGTTACTGTGAGAAAGAGAAAGCGCTATATAGACGGATAGCTGCATCCCTTTCATACACCCGCAATCATAGCTTGAATCATTCATATACGGCCGAGATAGAACTAGCACAAATAATAATAATAATAAGCATGCTCTACAAATCCTTGGAAAGGCATCAGTAAATGAGTAGGTAAGTAAGCTTTTATGAATAAGATAGTGAGACTTTATACTATGCTATGCACTAGAAAGCAAATTGAGTTATATGTTTAGTGCAATAAGGATCAAAATTAACGGTAACCCTGCTGTTGAAAATAATTAAACATTGAGAGCATCATTATTAAATACAATAACTCATTAGAAATTAATCCGCTTCATTGACAATGTATTTCCTTACATTTGAAATCTTTAACATTCCATGTGAATCCACATTTGTATTATTACGACATATTTACGCAAGGAAGACTACAACCTTCATCTTAAGCAATTTAAAAATACCTTAAGATTTAAAAAAGAAAATAACATCTGTCAAAGTGACATTTAAATACACAAAATGGCGGCGAACGTTCCATTTACGACTTCGTTTACTGTGACCCTCATCGCACTACATCCCAAACCAACGAAACTAGCGTAGTTCGCTAATTAAAATAATACGCCAATAGAAAGCCGAGATCAGCTATTCAAATCCAATGCGCTTTCAATATGAACATACAAAAATGATCTTTTTATTCTAATAATATAAATAACAGCCTTATCGATATCGAGTAGAGATGGTTTTGTTCATAAGAGTCTAATAATTTGTTGGGAGAGGTTCGCGATTTTGGCGTAGTTTGGGTCCGTTGTGATGCCGCTGTCCTTTTTCAAACGATTGTGGAGTTGGTTGTTGGATACTACTCGGGTTTGTATTTGTAACTTGTTTGGAGATTCCATTAGAAGCGTTCCCAGGGCTACGAGACCTCTGTAAAGGTAAAAGGAATATAGCAGTAAGTATGAAGGTCAACAAATAATGTCTCTTCACAACTGTTGGGTAAAAACCGCAAGTTATAGGGTCGTCCAAGGTATTTCTTTTAAGTTTTCGCAGTGCCCTTAAAATCAGTTATTTCGATCAAAGATCAATTGCACTGTTTATTTATATATTAGGTATTCGTTCTTATTTATGTTAATCGATTTGTAACACACCACGAGAAATACTAAAATAAGATTCGTTTCTAGGGCCATCTCTAAATAACAAAACGTTTTTAAGTTAGCTTCAAAACATATTAAATAAAAAAACATAATTCTTACCTGAAATACGCCTCGTTATCAGTTATCTTACTGAACAGCTGTACTAAGCAGTCGGCAAGGTCCACACTGTCTGGCTGCTGTGCAAGCGCCACTGACAGGTTCAACAGTAGAGATGTCGCTGCGATCTAAACATAAATTAAAAATGAGATTTATATTTCAAACAATTTTTATTCTTAGTGAAAGTTTATAGTTAATATATGAAGTGTGAAGGTGACATTCTTTTTATTTTTGAACAAAAATATCGGATATTTTTTACCTTCATTATGAGTAACATGTTTATAATAAAATCATATAAGTGCCCCGCTAACTTGCTTAAATAAATCAGTCATGTCTACGGCTGGTGTTACCTTGTAACGTCACTGACCGCGTTCACAAGCACACGCATCGCTAGCATCTGATTGGTATGAACATGTTCTTACCTGAGCGTTAGTGTTGAGCTGCGAGAGACATATGATGGAGTGCAGCACGCTCTCCCTCGCGGCCAGCACCAGCATCTCGCCGGGGAGGTCGCTGAACGCGTTCACCAGCACACGCATCGCTAGCATCTGATTGGCTGGGAGATTATCTGTAATAGTTATAACATAGAGTAAAAAAAAAGTAAGAACCGTAGTAAGAAGAGTGTGCGCATCTCTAATAGCCCATTTTGCTTAGACACTATTATTAGGACGCAACTAGTTCATATTAGTGCCCATCCTTACTAATATTATAAATGTAAAAGTTTGGATGTATGTATGTTTGTTACTCTTTCACGCAATAACTACTGAATGGATTTTAATGAAACTTTACAATAATGTAGCTTACGCATCAGAATATCACATAGGCTATAAATTATAAAGATAGTGTGTGAATTCTCAAAAATATAGCGATATAAGTCAAGTAAGTAGGAAAAAAGTCCGTCATCTGCTAGCTAATCTGGCGTGCGCTGCAAAAAGCGTTATAGTAACACATATGTAATGTGTTATGGAAATGTTTATCTTATAGTCCTACAAAAAAGCTCGCCACAGCATATGCCTAACTTTTATACTTAGGTTAAAAAAAGTAGTTTTTATACCAAAAAAATAATTTAAATCGTTAGGTCATATTTATTGGTCCAACAATTATGATTTCTTATCAAAATAAGTAAATTTATAGTCTTAGGTGTTACAAAAAATGATTTTTCCCTTTTACTGCATGTAATTTGGATGAATGGTTAAAGAGATAATACGAGATTAGTATGGAATCGCGAGCTGTTAGTTACACCTTTCATCACTCAAGAACGGGTAGACCTATTTTCAAAAACTTTAATTTGTTGGGTTCGTCTCCATCCCGAATTATAAAATAACTAAAAAGACATTGGGAACGGAGTCTAGGTATTAACGCAGGTGAAAACGAGGGGCACAGCTAGTAGTTCATACTCTAATATGCGCACTCTCAAGTTTCTTGTCTATCATACAACATAGAATTATTTGTTAACCGACGAAAACGGAGGAGGTTCTATTCGACGCGTATATATATATATTTTTTTTGAATCTTACAAGCGCATATTCACCGTGGGCCTTATGTTAGTCTGATTCACTTTGTTTTCCTGTTTTTTTTTAGGAACAATAGCCACACTACAGAATTTACTCTTCTAAATGGAGACTATGGACAGTGTCTTAAATAAATATATGCGGATCACACGAATGTTGCGATCGCAAATAGAAGTAAAGCCAACTCGAATAAGCAAACATGTATATGCAATTGAATTTACTAAAATGAAATTGATTACATTTATGGTTTGTGAACTAACATACCTGGTGCCAACAGCGACAGTAGATATTTGATAAACGAAGGTCCGTACGTTGTGTCGAATATTTGTCCGTTTATTTCTTTATTTCTAACTGCTAACCTCGTCACGTCTAACACTGGGAAGAGTATCTCTGTAAAGACAAATATATTGTTAGGAAGTTTATACTTTTAAGCGCTAAATGGACAGTTTTACATATTATTAAAAATGTTACGTACCTTTTGGCCAGCTTAACATTTTCTTCAATATCGATATCGTTTCGTTGTTGTATGTATTATTCTGTAACAAAGTTATCATGTTAAATGTACCTCAAACTAACTGTAATCTTTTTTTCAATTATTTAAAAAGAAATCAACTTTACATTAAGTTGTAAAGACCAACTAGTTTTCAGTTCACCTCAGGTGTTAATTCTCAAGGTAAACATATTGTTGTTATAATTTTTATGAAATCTGTTAACAGTAAAGGAAAATCATGAATGCATAGTTATTGGTTATAGTATTATTTTCTTCGCCGTGAGAGTGCTTCGTGTCTCCTTTCCTTTTACCGAAGATTGGGCGAAAACACTGCTATCTACTACATTTTCCAGCTATATTTAAAAACCTAAATATTGTATAATTTTGTTACTTTTGTAGTTAATTTTTCAATGAATATTTAACTTACCAGTTCACCCAATTTAACTACGGATTCCAGTTGTTCTTCTGTCATAGCACTCAAGCCATCACCCACTTTGCTATTGAACTCTTTCAGTTTTTCAAATATAGCCTTTAGATTGGCTTGGTCGAACCTAAAAACGCAAGGAGGGGTATAAAAAAAAAGTACGGTGAGGTTGAAAGTAACTAGAAGTCCTTCTTGTTACTAATTTAATTATCGTTTAATTTGTTTCATCGTGGGTTTTGAATTGTCAAGAGTCAATCTGTTTGAATAGCTTGAAACACTTTGTATAAGTTTACTGTTCTTAATTTTGATATGTATTATTATAATTATAATTGTCGAACACTTGACTTTTGGTAACATAAAAAAGTTGGCAGTGTATATGTCTAACACCACAGAATTTTTTACACCTCTGAATCACGCATTCTCGAATAAACAAAGCGGCATAGCTACCATACGTTACAAACATATTACTATCACTTTACAAATATATTTACCTGATATAAGCATCATGTGGTATGAGCATCTTCTCATTAGAAGAAGTAGTGGTAGTGGTAGATGTAGTGTAAGCCCCGGCGCCAGTGAAGGGGTCGGCGAGCGCGGGCGGCGGCAGCGGGGCCGGGCCCGAGCCGGGCACGTAGCGGGACTCGCCCGTGAACGGGTCCGCGAAACTGTACAGAAGATTATACTATTACTACAAATTTGAGACTATAAGTAACTCTGTGCGTAACAGACGTAATGCTTTCCGGTCTAAACCAAATAACCGATTTAAATAAAATGTACCAAGACTGAGGATCAAAAAAGGAAAGGAAAGCTTGTCATAAATTGTGACTCAACAATAATAAAGCGATGGAAAGAGAAAAATCTGCTGGTATGGCTTTTAAAAAATTAAAGAGTGTACTCAACCCACAAACTAAACCTATTTAATTCTAGTGCTACTCTATTCTGGATAGACGACTTGTGAATAAATATTAAAGTAAATAATATGTATAAAGTACACGTACCCATTGCTTGAGACCGGTCCTGAATCTAACTTAGCATTAGTTATGATGAAGTTTGCAACCTGCTCCAAGTATACTTGAGGTAGATTATTTCTGTAAAATAAATAGCAATATATTAATATAGATAAAAAGATTTTTTTGCAACTATAAATATACAACAGTTTAATTACATAAGTTTAACAGCTAATGTGCCATCAAACATTCATAACTGAACCATGTATATAGGACTACCTCTGAGGTATACCCAATAGATGGCAAAAATATATTTTTAAATTAAATGCAGTTTACAATTTCCGAAGATTTCACGATTTCAAATTGAGAAATTTGTTAAGAAACTGTCCTAATCATTATAAGTTGGTCCTAATCCCAACTATAGCTAGATATTTCTGATGACTATGACTTTCTACATCAGATTACATATTTAAAACCACATTACTTGTGTATAAAAGCTTGTGCGGCGACCCAGGGGTCCTCAGTCTTGTTGAATGGAAGCTTTATCGGCGGCGCTCCGTCTTTGATGTCCACGCTGAACACGAAGTCATACTCCTGGAAAGATAAACATATTTTATATGTTGAGTACCTAGTGGAAAAATGACATTTTATACAGCATCAATTAGGACAATACAGGCTTAATTTAATAATGTAAAGTAGGTGTAAAATCAAGCCAGTTAAGTACATTTACAGTTAAGTACCTTCTATTGCGTGTGCAAACATAAGTTATTGTTCACCAGTCAATGTAATTTAAATATTTCTAAAAACTGTTATTCCAATAATTCTATTAATTGTTACTCATATTGTTTTCATAATTATACGAAGTAAATTCTAATTTTTTTTTGCATGCCCGAAACAAGGTTGAAATATGTCCTGTGCTATAATTTAATTTAACATCTTGTATACCCACCATGTTTCAAGCAAAATAAATGATTATTATTATTTTATTACAATGAAGTTATATAAAAGAATGAGATTTCAATTAATCATATAAAAATCCAATAAGATATCAAATGAAATCAGTTGCTTTTTCCTTATTTTAATTTATCTCAATAAAGATCGATGTTGTTTCTAAGAAAATACATTTTTACCGCGGATAACGGACAAGCAACGTGCAGAAACGGGGGCGAAAGCTAGTTATTTATTATTAAACCGACTCCAACAGTATACATTAACGTATTTATTTTTTCCTACATTTCCTTGATACATAGTCTTCCCCTCACTGGAGGGCGGGGCTCCCATGACGTCACCGATCTCGTTCCAGGTGTTCTCGGCCGCGCTCCACGAGTAGCACTTCACGTTGGTACCTCTGCGGACAAGCTTGGTCTGCCCGTCTGCTTTGCCCGGCTCTAGTAGCACTTCTGGACCTGGTAATCTAGAATTACAGAATACATTTAAAAAGTCACTTAAAATTTGTATTTAGGCATGACATTTTTAACACTTTTTAGTCGTTTTGTCAATAAAATTACATCACGCACAATATTTTCGTCTACAGAAAATTCAAATTACAAGTAATTAAAGTTAAAAACTTTTACAAGAAATTCTAACAGGAACCTAATGTGATAATTATAGGAAATTACGGCAAAATGATACAATATACTAGGAGTAACATTGACATGGATAAAATGAATATTGCTCGACTCTTAAAAGATCTGATTTAAAAAGTATGTATTGGCTGCCATTTTAAAATATACATTTATTTAATATTACAGAGAAAGTTTTTTGTTAAAATACATTATTATCTTACTCTGAAAGCTTGAATCCTCCAATTTCTTGTTGAGAAGCTGCCTGCATTTTAGCGACTTCTTCTTCGAACAGTTTCAGTGTATTCTCGTCTGCGTATCTAGCGGGATCCTTTGTGAACACTCGTACTACTCCGTCACTTGAACCTATAAGCAGAACAAAACATATTTTAACAACTGTGTCACAATTCGTCTCTACTTTCTGCGAATGATTCTGCTTTAGAATTTATCACTAAAACTTTTTTAAAGATACCATAATGCAGATATATCAGGATGAATTCAACCTAAAAGTGAATGCCATTGAAACTGTCCTGAAATTACCAAGAAAATTACTATAATTTGAAAAGTTTAGGCAGTTATTTTTTGGCAGACAGGGGGACATGGAAAAACGGTTCTATAAATACAATATGACTATAGTTAGAAGACTCCAAGCTAGTTTCTTATATATCAGAGAAGAGGCTTTGAATTTTTTTTTATTTTAATATTTTTGTGTCTCGTTGTATCTACCGTAATAGTGGATTGATTTCTAAAAAGTATTTTTCTTTATTTATAAGGTTTTCTTTTGAGGTGGTCCCATATACATTCTATAAAAGTCTGTCCCTTTTTACATAAGCATGTAATCTACCTAAAACATGTAAACATACCAGTAACAATATCGCCGTTATCTAAGCATGTGATGCTCCAGACGGACTGTACGGGCAGGCGGATGTCGCGCACGCAGTCGCCGCCCGCCCACAGCCGCACGCTGCCGTCCTCGCCGCACGACGCGAACCCTGACGATACCACCGGGTTCATGCTGATGCTGCGGACACAGGAAGATCCATTTGTAACGCAAAGTACTAAATTTAAGGTCTAAGACGATATATAAGAAACTCCAGAGTGCGCATATCAAAGTATGAACTGTAAGTACTAGAATGAACTAGTTTTGTGGTAAAAATGGTATCAAAACAATATTTTATACTGCAATGGGCTGTTGTCTTTTATAACCTGCAATGATCTTTATATTATACATGAAGTTTTTTTATTAATCTATCTCATAGGCCCTTTGTAAAACAATCTTTTTCACAGTAAGTATGTTTTACATAGGTTTTCAATTGATAAACCAGCCCTAACCAGCAAGAGATGGAAGGTGGGTAGAGGCCACAGAAATAGCTCGAGAAAAACATTTTACCTGTAGATATAATTAGAATGTCCATAATAAGTGTTAAGACACTGTCCTTTGTTTGTCCAGAGCTTGATAGAGGCGTCATTGGAGCAGCTGAGGAAAGTCTCAGGGCTGGCCACTGCAATATCTCTCACACAATCTGTGTGACCTGAAACATTATAATATAATTTAAACTAACATAATTTTCTTTATAAAAATCTAGTGTGTTTCTATATAGTCAAATTGTTGTTGATGTCTAATGAATGACATAATATTTGCGTGCTTGAGTGTGAAGCATTTACTTGGTGATTGGCAAATTGGCGGATTTGTGACATACTTTTAACAAAATATAAATGCAGTGTCATTAAATATATTATGTATGTGACAATGTTATTGTAAATTACAATATATACTTAAGTGGAAATATGCATACCTCAAAAATTTGCGAGTCAGTTGATTTTGATATTATGAACCACAAAAAATTCTCAATTATTTATCAGAACAGAACACATTCAAATTTCTAATAATGACATTATCCTCATCTCTTATCTACATTTTTTCAATAACAAAAGGTCAAATTTTTTACATACTGGCTGCCTGTGCATGGATTGTGTGGGATTTTCAATACATATTATTTTTTTTCCTTTTTTTATATAACCTTATCCTAACAATTTGAAACATGACTAAGAGTTATCCAATTTGGTCCAGTTGATTGGAAGCTATAGTACGAATTTATACATCAATAACATCAATACCTGTTAATGTAGTAATAATACTGCCATCTTTCATCCAGAGCTTAATAGTTTTGTCAGCTGACGCAGTGGCGAAGGTACCGCTGAACAGTTCTACGGCTGCCCACACCGCTGCCTGATGACCTTTCAGTGTTAGTGGCGGGTTGCGGGCTGCGTTGATGTTCCATACTCTTGCGGTACTGTCCCAACTGGAACTGTGTTAAATAAACTTTGTTTTAAATATTTGTTACTGTTACAGTACTTGATTTACTGGACTTATTGTAGACTTAGTTTTTATAAATAGTCAATTTTTATAAAAACTATTTGTGTACGATTTACACATGCCAAGTTATTACAATGTTATGTACAGCTGTTTTTTTTTTCTATTAATTGCATACCATGAGCTTATTAGAATTATGTATAATTTTCAATCAGTATTTTCTAAATAGATTTATTTAGTGATAAACAAAACGGTACTTAGTAATACAGTTTTGTTTATTGCTATCAGTGTCATGAGACAAAGGATTACCAACCTCAACAGTATTCCAGAATCTCTGCCAGGTGTGACACTACACACAGCATTCTCGTGTCCCTCTAGCGTCACCTGCGTCGCGCCATCCTGCAGATTGTACCCCAGTATTGTGTTGTCGTTACTGCCGGTCACCACAAGACCGTCCGGATACGCTTCACAAGGAGGCAACCAACAAACACACGACACGAAATTCCTATGACCTTTATACGTCACCACGTTCACAAAGTCTTTTACCCTGCAATAAATAAGTTTCGTTAACTTTCACAATGATTATAATAGAGTAACCCGATAGAAATACTAACCCTTCCGGATGCCACAGTTTTGCAGTTCTGTCGCGTGATGCTGATAATATACAGAATTCTTTAGTCTTCGCAACACATCGTACATCCAGTGAGTGGCCGCATAATACAGCACTTAGTTTATAATCAGGAACCGCCATTGGAAATCGTTTTTATATTCAAAACGCTGAGAAAAATTAGAAACAATCGCGGTGAACAAAAGTTGTCATGTCATGTTGACGTATGCTGTCATCCGTCGTAACAAGTTTACTTTTTTAAATTGTATGTGTATCTGGCAAAGGCATTGAACCGCCTTATTTTTATTTTATTACTTATTTATATACTTGCAAGCATTTACTGTGAATTTTGGTGTTTAATATACATTTCAATAAACAAAAGGACAGTTTAAAAGCTTTAATAATTAATTTAAGAGACAAAATGAAAGAAATTAATATTTCTGGACGAAATTATTTGTTTCTGCAGTGTTTTGCAATGCTGCCAATGTTCAATAACAATATAACATTACGGGGCGCGCGGGTACTTCAACTTGAACTTTATCAAATTGTTATCTATTTTAAAAAGTACAATACATAATAGTGATAAGACAAATGTACTTTGTTATAAACATGAGTTGATGTTGTTTTAGCTACTAAAATAGTGAGATTACGGTCGATATCGCTCTAATTTCCTTTCATTAAGCAAATTATTAAATCCTTAACCTTCTCATAGCCTACTCCATAGATGGCTTACTAGTTTGTAGATATTTGTCGACTTCACAATTTCTACCGACTTCAAGATGTGATGCGTATTTTGGTTTGACAATACAGCAGCCCGTCTCAGTACTTTCTCGCTCTGCGGCGCCAGTGCGACCGAGCCGGTGACCGGTGTTACTGTAGACTATACATACCTACAGAATTATACATACGTAGTGTAAAGATGGCGTCGACGGTGTGTGTTTCTAGGTGCCGACTGTTAGCTAAATTAGAAATAAATCGAGGATTGTGTTTATCACCGATATTAAGAGATTTGTCGAATAGCAGGGTGAGTGTACTATGTTTTCCTTTAATTTAGTGTATTTAAATAATAGTGTTTCATATATGATTGCCGTTTCCGAGACTGATTTTCATATGCACGTGCATGTATTTCGTATAGTTATATCTATAGCAGCTGTCAAACGTCAAAGATATTGTTTTTATTTTTAAATTGTAGACCCATGTTATTTTTATAGTTATCATTTTTATATTATGTGTGCTTTATGAAGTTACAGGATCTTAGTTTATATATTGCGTTGAGAGAAATAAAAATGGATATTTCTGAATTTAACATTTCATGTTATTGATTAATTCATTAGACCGGTTAGATTTAATTTACTATTTTAACATTAAATAAAAAAAATCTGGCTAAAAATTCTATTTAAAATAAAGTGTTGGCGGATCCAAAACATGTTTAATTTTATCATAAATTAATAAATTATGTTGCTTTGTTATTTTGTGCCTTTTATTTGGTTTTCCTCAAGAGCAATCAAACACATTTAAAAAGTTTGTGTTTATACTTACCTACCCACTTATTATTTGATTTTGCATTAGTCAGCTTAATAATATAATTTACATTTCAGAAAAATTACCTAGTTTTAAAAAGTACCTACAGACAGCTACAGACAGACAATAACATTACGTTTTTGTTTTGTTTATGTCCGTGGCAGATAAGAAAATAAAATATTTCTTATTAAGTGCAAATTGTAAATCACTGACATAGTGTAGGCCTCTGTCTGATAACCGTAATTATTGGATCATGAGATTTTCCTGTTTTGCGCGGGATCTTAATTATTTTTTCTAATTTATAGTACCTTATATTATGCCCCGTGACCCCAACTGCTATCTGCTAGTAAAAGGTCCGCTAAACTCGAACCGGTAGTTCCAGAGATTAGCCCGTTAAAACAAACAGAAATTTCTCCTATTTTATTATATTAGTAATTAGTGCTAATAAATGTAAAGAAAACTAGACCTGAAAATCGAATTTTGGTTCACTGTACGTATTCTTTACATAGTGCGTAAGTAGGTGTTATTCCTCTATTTCATTTTCTTGTTATGCTTGACTTTGATGAAAAAAAAAAGCATTGTTTATGAAAATTATGACTTCAACTAAACAGTCCAGCAGGCCTATTCACTAACTCTCGCGAGAGTGAAAATGTTATAGACTTTCGTAAAAGAACTGTCAAAACGCAAATTTCGTATTCACTATCGTCTGTGTCCAACAAACATGACGTCATCATGTGACGGTGTATTTGAAGGCAACTGTAAACCATTTTGACAGTCGTTTTTGTATCGATAATATCAATATTGCGATTCCGTAAGCCTAACTGCTTTCATTTGACATTTAAAATCCTGACTACTAGACACATAACTGCATTCGCGAAAGCAACCACTCAAGGGTAAACATTAAAGTATTGAATAAAAGACACTGAAGCAATTTTTTTGCTGAAGTGACTAAAAGATTCATATTTCGTTGATTTTTATTGTTTTTCGTATTTGTCTAAAAGATTAGAACGATTAATATTAAAAAAAATTGTTTGAGAAATGCATATAAATCTTGTGCCATTTTTTCATCATTCTCTTTCACACGAAAAAATACTAAAATAAAATAAATAATAATAAAGTAATTTAAAAATTATATGGAAACAATAATCATTTTAAATATTAAACTCAAAACTCTTTATTAAATCCTACTTACTACTTAAATCACTTTACACATGGCGATGACGGCGATGACGGCTCTTAGCAAAATAAAGATTATAAACGTCAGCCTTTTTCTTGTGTGTTTGTTTACTAAAATTCTCAAGAAAACATACTGTTTTACTAATATAAGATGTAATTCGATTAAATGAAATGGTAAATTTTATTTTACGAAGTTTCAAGAAAATGTGTTAGTCAACAAAACTCAACAAACCTAACTGAAATGGATGTTTGTTGTGTATATTGTTCATAAAATAATTAATTTTTCATTTTGCCCTAAGATAATATTGTAACTATGTGAATGAAATAAATGAATAGGTATATAATAATTTATTGTTTTAATCTTTTCAAACCTATAGGTAAGGTACATTTTTAGAGACAATTCATTGCATTAGTATTGCACATAACACTATGACAAATGTTACGGATTATACAATTATGTACTGCATCGCCAGAATAAGCAGGGGTGGGCTGGCATGTAGATCCTGATGAAGTGGTGGTACATACGTAGATCTCTGTAAAATGTAATAAAAAATGTTATTTTATTACATATACCTTTAACAAAATTTAATAAAGAATCAATAAAGCGGTAGGACTGGGGAAAATACTACTTTTATTCACATAAAATAAGCAAGAGGAATACATTTTATTTGCACCCACAAGAATCATTTAATGTAAATGCATATGAAATTAAATATAGGTATGTAGGTATACTCTAGACTACTCTAGAGGTTCATCAAGTACCTATGCAAAACAAGAATTTGGACAAATTTTGAAGCAGGCTTACCTTCAACATTATTAAAATAATCGCCATCGTCTTTTCACTCTGCTGCTGCATTTTAAGGTTTTATATTGATTGAAGTCCAAAGCCCGGCCGTGGCATGCGGGTGAAATGGTTACAACCCTCGAGTCTTGCCGAGGATCTTCTCAAAGGGCAGGATAAACGAAACTTTGGTACCTTGAAACACATTTTAACTCGAGCATATTCTACTGATATTCTGAGTTAAATTTGGTTTTCCATTATTTTATTACACGGATAACACTACATCGCTGCACTCCAGTTGCAAAATAACTCTAAGCAATAGTCAGGACCAATAATATTATGAAATACATAAGAGATTTAAACGTAACGATTGTTTGTTTTGACATGTAACGTAGTAAAAACCCTCTTAAATAAAATGTTGTCTTATAAAGACTATTACAAAGCTCAAAAAGTGTCACAAAATTAGGCCGTATAATAGTCGATAAAAAATAGAGCCGCCTCGAAAGCAGTCGAACCCGAAGGAAAGCAACCGGAAATAGATACAGAGAAAACGAGTTAGTGAATACCAAAATTTTGACAACTACCCGCGGCAACGAATCTCGGTCGCCTTCGATTGAGCGAAAGCAACTATTGTCTATGAAGTTAGTGAATAGGCCTGTACCAGGGGTATTCACTAGAGTGAAAATGTTATAGACTTTCGTAAAAGAACTGTCAAAACGCAAATTTCGTATTCACTATCGTCTGTGTCCAACGAACGTGACGTCATCATGTGACGGTGTATTTGAAGGCAACTGTAAACAATTTTGACAGTCGTTTTTGTATCGATAATATCAATATTGCGATTCCGTAAGCCTAACTGCTTTCATTTGACATTTAAAATCCTGACTACTAGACACATAACTGCATTCGCGAAAGCAACCACTCAAGGGTAAACATTTAGGTATTGAATAAAAGACACTGAAGCAATTTTTTTGCTGAAGTGACTAAAAGAAGCATATTTCGTTGATTTTTATTGTTTTTCGTATTTGTCTAAAAGATTAGAACGTTTAATATTAAAAAAAAAATGTTTGAGAGATGCATATATATCTTTTGCCATTTTTTCATCATTCTCTTTCACACGAAAAAATACTAAAATAAAATAAATAATAATAAAGTAATTTAAAAATTATATGGAAACAATAATCATTTTAAATATGAAACTCAAAACTCTTTATTAAATCCTACTTACTACTTAAATCACTTTACACATGGCGATGACGGCTCTTAGCAAAATAAAGATTATAAACGTCAGCCTTTTTCTTGTGTGTTTGTTTACCTACTAAAATTCTCAAGAAAACATACTGTTTTACTAATATAAGATGTAATTCGATTAAATGAAATGGTAAATTTCTACGAAGTTTCAAGAAAATGTGTTAGTCAACAAAACTCAACAAACCTAACTGAAATGGATGTTTGTTGTGTATATTGTTCATAAAATAATTAATTTTTCATTTTGCCCTAAGATAATATTGTAACTATGTGAATGAAATAAATGAATAGGTATATAATAATTTATTGTTTTAATCTTTTCAAACCTATAGGTAAGGTACATTTTTAGAGACAATTCATTGCATTAGTATTGCACATAACACTATGACATATGTTAAGGATTATACAATTATGTACTGCATCGCCAGAATAAGCAGGGGTGGGCTGGCATGTAGATCCTGATGAAGTGGTGGCACATACGTAGATCTCTGTAAAATGTAACAAAAAATGTTATTTTATTACATATACCTGTAACAAAATTTAATAAAGAATCAATAAAGCGGTAGGACTGGGGAAAATACTACTTTTATTCACATAAAATAAGCAAGAGGAATACATTTTATTTGCACCCACAAGAATCATTTAATGTAAATGCATATGAAATTAAATATAGGTATGTAGGTATACTCTAGACTACTCTAGAGGTTCATCAAGTATGCAAAACAAGAATTTGGACAAATTTTGAAGCAGGCTTACCTTCAACATTATTAAAATAATCGCCATCGTCTTTTCACTCTGCTGCTGCGTTTTAAGGTTTTATATTGATTGAAGTCCAAAGCCCAGCCGTGGCATGCGGGTGAAATGGTTACAACCCTCGAGTCTTGCCGAGGATCTTCTCAAAGGGCAGGATAAACGAAACTTTGGTACCTTGAAACACATTTTAACTCGAGCATATTCTACTGATATTCTGAGTTAAATTTGGTTTTCCATTATTTTATTACACGGATAACACTACATCGCTGCACTCCAGTTGCAAAATAACTCTAAGCAATAGTCAGGACCAATAATATTATGAAATACATAAGAGATTTAAACGTAACGATTGTTTGTTTTGACATGTAACGTAGTAAAAACCCTCTTAAATAAAATGTTGTCTTATTAAGACTATTACAAAGCTCAAAAAGTGTCACAGAATTAGGCCGTATAATAGTCGATAAAAAATAGAGCCGCCTCGAAAGCAGTCGAACCCGAAGGAAAGCAACCGGAAATAGATACAGAGAAATAGAGTTAGTGAATACCAAAATTTTGACAACTACCCGCGGCAACGAATCACGGTCGCTTTCGATTGAGCGAAAGCAACTATTGTCTATGAAGTTAGTGAATAGGCCTGCTGCTTCTCACAATCAAAGCAAATTGTCGTCAGAATAACACCAACAAAAATGTTGTTTTGGCTACAGAACTAAAATTATTTTCATTTGCAACTGAATAAACATTTAACCTATTTACATCCAAACTATTATAATATTACAAAGTATGTCATTTCATGGTTTAATCTCTCGACCGATTAGACGACTTTTGGCAAGCATGTAGCTTAAACTGGGAAATGGGTTAGGCCATTTAACCCGGGAATAACACTGGAATAATTCGCAACCAGACGACGGGATTAATTACCAGAATTTTAATTTGTCAAATAAAAATATACTACGAGTATGTTCGGTTCGACGACGATCGATCCCTTTTATCTGAAGGAATGTTAAGCTACCTCAGATAACATACTTTAGCCGATGATTATGAACTTAAGTCATAAAATAAAAGTATTATCATCATCACAGATCTTTATTTCCTCTAGTATTTGCAGAGATTGTTGTAGTTCTTCGTGTTTACAAATAAAAAAGTATTTTATAAATAATTTCGTTTGTCATGTATAAGTGATTCCTAAACCTGTTTAATAAAGTTTACGTAGACATAATGTAAAGCATTCAATCATTCTCTAATGTTTTTAACCCTCACGATGAAACATTCGTGATATTCTCATTAACATACAAGCATAAATTTGCTAAAGGCTTAGCTCAGTAGTCGTATATTGTGACCAGTCTATGGCTAAATCCTGGTTTCATGGCCTGTGACTAGTTTTGTTAAAACCAATTATTACGCTAAACATGTGTGACGTTCGTTGATCTTTATAATTGTTTGTTTGATCTCCTTAACAACAAATTTTAATGTAAATAAACATGTTATTATCACTTAATGACATAATTTGTACTAAAACAGCGTAGACTAATTGGCAAAAGGTTTGTTTATAAAGTTTTATTAGAGCTCCTGATTATCAACTATGCGAAAAGACCATGGTTTTGCTTTTAGAGAATGGGCTTTAAAAATGGGCTAAAGCCTATAGTGCTACATGCCTATAGGTATTAAACTATATGTCTTGAATGTTATCCCCATACACATTTAATCTCATCACGCTGTTCTGTTTGTTAACTGAACAATGGAGCTCTTAATTACATCAGTGAAAATATCTTATTAGATCATGTCTCATTTCCAACTCAATCTGGGGTCACAAGTAGTCAGGACCAATGTCATTCTCAAAATAGGCATCTAGGTATGTGCAAATCATAAAGATTTCTCCGATACCTACCCATTTTCTTAAACAACTCGTATAATTCTTGAACATCTCAATTTGTCAAATATGATTTATGTATTCTGAACCACACTAGTGATATGACGTGATTTTCTAGTTCGCCTATTCGTCACGGGCTTATGACGTGATAAATTCTAGTTACTCAGTGTTTTCCCTTGCATCATTACTCACTCACAACTGAACTTTGTTCAAGATCCGACAAATGATTGTTGTAAAAACAACTTTAGCGTCATTAAGAGATAAAGTATTGTTTAGATGCACACAATTCTAAACTAAAACATGCAATCACAATGTGTTTACATGATAACATTATTTATAGAGTTATTTCTGTTATGATTTTCCGTGTTTGTGACATCAGTTCACCAGACCATGAATACTAAAGTTCATTTGACACGAATTTTAAACCTGTATTTCACACTTGTACTGCAAATTGTTCAGCTGCTTTCACTGAAAGAAACTACATATATGGACTGTAAATAGTACCTTTCTATTGTTGTTAAACATAATAATGTTTACGACAATTTCACTTCAGTCCTTCTCTAGATCACTTACTTCCTTTGAATCATGTTATGAACGAGAAAGGATATCATTATTTCAAGCAGTGTATGTTGACTAAATCAATAAACAAATTTAAATTAACATTAGAGGCATCAAAGTTTGACTTGCTTGGTTCTAAAATGTAATTTCCCTGTTTTTATGTTATGTAACGACAAGATACTTCAAATGTCTCTCAAGATACGCGACAAAAACAGTGAACTACCATCGTTAGGTCATGAACTGATTATGCTGAGTCATTATTCATTCTAAACTATAATTAATCATCAACTAACACTATCGAACTAAGTCTCTGTTAGTAACGTTGAAGATTAAAGACAAATAACGATGATCACAAATAATGACAATATTCTTGTTATTTAAATCGATTAGAATTATAAACTCAATTATAATCGATTACTCGTTGAATCTCTAACAATATGATTAACTTTATTACGACGCGACGCTTCGTGCCTGTTGCCAAGTGTGCATGCATATCAATTGAGCGTTCCCTTCGTCATGTATTGTTAACTCGATAAGAACGAGAAATAAATTAAAACGAGTTTTTAAAAGTCAAATGTATTATCAACGAGATTTAGGTATATTTATGTCAAAATATTTTATAAACAGACATTTCCACGAGATATAACTAGTTTTAAATTTGCTCTTTTGGAACCTGATCTGTAAATCAAAATATCAAGGAAATCAACATATTTCTGTTGCCAAAAGGATGTTATTGTTATTATCTAGAAATCAGTATGGTAAATCACAGTTAGCGAGTACATTTTTATTCCAAAGATAACGGTAAACTAAACTCACATGATTCATATTATGAATGTGTGTCACCAAGGTTATGCTGATGTACAATCAATTCAAAGGTCGTTGCTCTTAAACTGTACACTGTACTTGATAAAAATGCCCTCAGACTTGTTTACAGACAGTTTCATGGACTGGATAAAGACTGAGTTACCTTATGATAGGATTGTGATAGGATTTATAGTTTTCTTGAACAAGGTTAAATTCGCTTCCAAATAATTGGCAACCTTTCTGAGAAATTACTGTTAAAGTGAACTTAAAGGTTTATTGCTGTTTCGAAGTTCAACAAAACAAAAGTACTCAATATAAGTTACACTATATTCCAAGTAAATTTGACAGACAGAGAGATAATATAATTACATTATCCTATTAGCTAAAAGATAAATGAGTTTCAAACGGTCATAAGATTTCGGAGTCATTAAAAAACTTTGGTCATTAACCATCGTGTTTTACTATGTATCCCTTATACGATAAGATCTTGTTTACTGTGACTAAGCCTGCATATTCTCGTGCGTTCTGATTAGACCAAGATATAGCGATATATCCTATTAAATTAATCTCGTGAGTCTTGTGACGTCATTAAATCTTCCTTGCGGTATACAATCTGTTCATAATCTGTCTGTATTAATACCGTTACCTGTTCTATTTATTTCAATAATAAAGATAGATAAATAAATACTTTACAATGACAGCCCTGAATAAAACAAAGTCAAGTTTCCTTACTGATAATATTCTTCAAGTATCTCATATCTAATAAAGTATTATGTTAACATATAACTCCACTGGCAAGAGTGCTCAAGATTTGACGTTTAAAAATGTAAAAATCAAACCAAGATTATCTCTGTCAATATACGAGATTCGACGTGTTAAAAATGACATGATAAGTTGAAATCTTCCGCACCGAAGATTTCATGATTCAGAAAGTGCAGCGTGATTCAATTGTTTTGTCTAAGGCGTGTATTTTCGGCGATTCTTTGCCTCAGTTCGTGACCGGATGAAACGTCAATTAGGTACTATTAATTATTTTATTTGCGCGTTTATCACGCTATTTACTGCCCAAGCTACTATAAAAAGCGACTAATGTAAACACGTGAAGGCTATTGGTGCCAAAATAAAGCATTTAAATTTTGATTTGGGAAGCTGAAATATACCGTTTAACAGATAAGACTTTGACAACATTCTGGCTATATTGGATATAAGAGAATTTTTTTAGCAGATTGCTGTAAACTGTCGAAGATTTGAAATATTGTGAAACGGACGAACTAAAAAGCCTAGAGAGCAGAGAATTCTGGCTCTTAACAATCTTTTATACATAAAGAAAAATATAATTTAAGTACATTCCACAATCATTGAATTGAGAAGGTTGTAACTCATCAGACGATGATTGATCAAAACGTGAGATCGATAAGAATAGAATTTATTATAAAATAAGAGTTTTGCTGTCAATATACATAAGTGAAGTGCATCGCAAATTCAAAATAGATTGTTACGTTCATAAAATTCTGGCAAGGAACATTATTGGGTTGTAACTTCTAAGACAATGATTAAACAAACATAAACTGGATAACTTATTACGAAATAAAAGAGTTTTACTATGTTAAATATAGGTAAAGAGCATTGTAGAAACAAAATAATAAGTTCTGACAATGATGACGACAATACTTAATACAATGAACACCGTTTTATGGAACACTTCATTTTCTTACTTGACTAAGTACTTCAAAAGACTAAACGTTTCTTATCACAGCGGAACGGCAAATACTTAGCCGCATGTCTTTGTTTAGCCGTTGCAAAATATCTACCTATAAGTACCTACAGAATAAAAAGAATAGGGCCTACTCTATAAGCCCACATTTTATCATGACTGTAATAAGTAATCGAGTATTTTTGACTGGCATTTCAGTTTTAAAATCAGAAGAATTAAGAATCATTCAGTTGAGTAAAAGGGTTTACATAATAATAGCTAGGTAAAACCACTTTTGATTAAGTGTAAGTCTACCAGAGTCAATAAGAAAGCTAATTTTAAGGAGCAGCTTTAATTTAAATTCCAAAACTTTGAAACAAAGACGCCAGATTGATGTTACTATAAAAGTTGAAAAATTCACAAAACAGCAAATGCTGTGAAAAGAAGTAATTTAATAGTATAATTATTTTATGTTGTTGTGATTCTAATATAGCTTTATTATTCATGAAATTCTTTTATCTATACTGAGTGTCGGATTAATTAGCTTGAAATTAGGTTAATAAAAATAATTAACTAATGGATGCAACACCTGAACCCCGGTATCTACAAAATAACAACATAAAATTGTATGAGTTACTACCAGAATTACTCTCTCAATGAATGGGCAGTTGTACAAATCACATTGCGTATTATTTAAGAGTTCCATTATAATTTAGTCATCTACACGGCTGCTTGCCAATTGGTATTCTAACCGCTTTTAATCGCCATGTCATTTGGACATTAACAGGTCATAAAAAATATTTGATTTATTTTAATTTTATTGATCTTTTAACATTAACCTAATTTTAAATTTATTTGGTCTCTATATTGATTGATTTAAACCTATTAACGATTTTAATTGCACTCTATGTGATTTTTTATTACCGTGGCGCGTGGCGGCAAAATTGGTATTTCTAGATTGGTATTTAGTACTATACTCTTGTTATACTTAACTACACATTTGATTATGACATATTTTAGAGTATAATAATTTCAATTTTATTTTTAACCTCCCTATTTATGATCTATTTTATTGTTTGCCAGGAGTCATGGTGTCGTCGGTGGCGGCCCGCGCGCCGCACCTTCTTCACAAGTGTATGTTCACATGCATCAAAAACGCCAACAAAAGTCGACACCGAAAAATCTGAGGGTAAGGATCCACATAAGAAAAACCCAACATCCATAAAATACATTTATTACAGAAATAGAGACCATCACCAATAATACGGTACACTTTGATCGCGACTGTTAACAGCTATCTATGTTAAAAGAATATGCCTAATTCTAAATTAGATACATGATTATAAGCTAAATATTTATATTAATAGGTACTATATTTACTAGCAATAATTTAATAATGTTATTTGAATACAGATCACATTTTACGTAAGCAAAAGCTTATGATAATATGTATACATATTTAATTATTTTAATGACTTATTGCTATTTAAACTATCGTAGCACGACTCTAAGACTTCGAATTCTTCAAACACCATCTCTCCAAATTTGCCTGTGGTTACATTACTTTGGTCTAAGTTATCGTTAACATAATAAAATTTTGTTTCAAAAGTATGGGAGTTTGCCCCTTGTTTGTCGGCTTGGCCTTCTTTAGCATCTTCGGAACATTCATCTTGTTGTTCTAGAATTACTGCTTCTTTTTTTATATCGGTGACAGTTTGCTGGGGATAAACTTCATTTTTCTTAATGTTAGCATCATTTTGATTAATTGCGTCAATTTTAGATTTAACTATATCCTTTCTTATTTCATTGTTTTTATTCTCAAATGGGCTTTTAACAATACCTTTACTGTAGCTTTCTAGTCTGCAAATTTTGTTTTTAACTGAATTTTCGTCATCATGGATTAATGGAGGGTCTTCTTTGGATAACTGTTTCTTAAATTTATTTCTGGGGCTTTTGCTATCATCTGTACCAGTCAATTCAAGGCGGCTGCTACAACTGTTTGATTTAACTAACTTAAATTTAAACCCAGGAAACCCCTCTGTGCGTTTGTTTCGGTCCTGACTTCCTGCATCTAAACTTGAATTAGAATTTTGCTTTTCTAAAAGTATTTGCCTGTGTTTATCTGCAGCAAGACATGAACATTTATCTCCTCGACATTTAGTTTGACAGGAATAACAGTCTCTACTGCAGTTTTTTTGAAGACTCTTTATTTCCTCCATTATGGCTTTTGTCATCGGACTTACAGTAGATCCAGTTTTTGAGGTCATCACTTTACCTCCGTAGTAAGTAACTGAAGTTCCACACTCTCTTATTTTCCTTAAGATATCTGGACTGACGTATTGACTCTCACAGCAAAAATCCTGGTTCATTGAATCGCAGAGGTATTCTTCACTTGAGCTATACACAGTATCCTTTAAATTTTTCTGTGAATATGGACTAAGACCATCAGTTTCGTATTCGTTGTTTGAGCTTAGATCTCCGCTTGAGACGCCACTAGAAAGACTAGCATTATCCCATTTTTTATTTCCGAAATTGGTATCTATAGTCAGTTGCCGTATTATTTTCTTTCTACCACCATTTTTAGTTCCTTTAGTTTCATCGCTAAGATTCCTGTAAGACGTGGCACGTCTTGTTAAACCTGCATTTTCATTAACTAATGGTGGATCATGGGTCATGGGACTTTTCATTTTTAATGTATCTTCAAACAGGTTTCTTACTTTCTTGACTGTATCAGGGTTAGGCAGTTCCTCTTCTATAATTTCTTTGTTTACTCTAATGGGATGGTAAAAGAAGTGTCTGCGTACGGAACTTTTAGGCTTATCAGTTTGCCCAGTCACGTTGTCATTTTTCTTTAGTAAATTCTGCGGTATTTTACATGTGTCAGTATTTTTTCTAGGTGCTGGTTCAAATTTCGTTCTGACTGGTTCAATAATAACAATATTGTTATTTACTAACAACTCCTGGAAACTGTAGTCTTGCAGATATTGTAATAAACCATCAAACTGAGCCTCTTTACGGTAGTTCGCTATCATACTATTTTTAAATAATTCTGATTTCATTACCTTGTACCTCACGTGATCAAAATCATCACATCCTTTTTCATATCCTTTAGCTTTAATAAGTGTGGCTTGAGTCTTTTGGTTTTGATCATCTTCGCAACTTAATTCTACTATTTCTATTTCTGGAGTGTCTCTCGATAAATCTAGTTCAGACTTTTTTACTTCTGTTTTATCGTAGATGTTGGGATCTGATTCTTTGGCGATTTTATCTAACGTTGATTCTTCTATCTCAGTATCACTTTTTACTTTTTCAGTTTCGTCTTTCCACAATTGTAATTTAGTTTGACTAATTTTACGTATGCTGTCCACAATTTTTACGCTTTCTAATGATTTAATAATGTTTCCAACTGATATTTCTAAGGAGCACTTGCTGTCTTCGCTTTTCGGCTGATTATTGATATCTTCTTTTACATCATTGTTATTATTATTGTTGTAATCTTCTTGCTTAACTTTTGCTTCTTGTTTTATTATGTTCTCAGTACATTCCGGATTTTTGTCTATGAGTTTAGACCAGTAATTTTTGACTGAATTTATTTTCTCTTGATATTCAATGTCTGTTTTTATTGCATTGTTTAGCTTTTCCTTTACAGTATTCTCAATTTTTTGGTCTCTGTAGTCTTCTTTGACTAGAACAGGAGGTTCTGGATTTTTATTATTAGCATTTGTCTCCATATTGTTTTCAACTTTTGCTGGACTGTTTTGCTTTTTGGATTTAGAATCAATTACTTGCAATACTTGCGGCCTAGTCATGTTCGTGCTTACTTTCTTAAATGTGTAAGGTGCTGGTGGTTCTGGACAATTTTTGTTATCTTTTATTATCAACTTAGGAGGTGGTTTTTCAAATTTATTCTGAACAAATGCAATTTTTTCACTAGTCTCTTTTTTCAGTTTCGGTATTGTAGTTTTAACAACTTTATTTAATTTTATAGTTATGAAAGGATCTTTAGGAGTGTAGTAACTTGATGTATCTATACAACTATCCGCTACAGGTTTCCTTACTTCTTTGACAGTTTCAGTGATAGGTTCCTGCACTACTATCGGGTCCGATTTTGGCACAGTTTCTGTTTTTGGAATAGTCTTTGCAAGTAATTCACGTTGTAAATTTAACAAAGGTTGAGTACTATGATCGTTTGGTTTTGTTTGTGTAAGCGGTGGATCTATTACAATTGTTTGGTGACCACTTAGTGGTACTATAGCAATATTAGATTCTGCAGAAGTCTTAAATGATTGAACTCTTGATAACAATGAATTCGTTTTTGTTTCTTCTACTGTTGGAGGTTTTATCAAAGTAACTTCATTTGTTTTATTTATGCTTTTTTCTACAGTGTCTGGACTAGGAATACGTATATTATCGTCTTCTGTCGGTTCCCGTTGCCTGAGAGAATAGTGTTTCTTAATTATTCCAAGCCGTGGTTTCTTGTCTTGTACAGATTTGTTTATATTATCGTTTGACAAAGATTTAGTTATATTTATCTCCGGTCTGTAATCGGTGTTGGATATCTTTAAACTTTCAGATTTTGTAATGATTTTATTGTTTCTAATTGTGCCTTCTATTTCATTTATTTCTCTTTCGTTTTGATGATTGTCTGAACGAAAATAGTTAGCTTCTTTGTCGTCAGCGTTAGAACTATCGATAGTTATAATAGATTTTAAATCGTCTTCTAGTTTAGTAAAGCTTTGCAAAAGCTGTGGTTCTGAATATTCAGGAAGGTAAATGCAATTGTTTGTTTGTATTTTAACGTTATGAGCAGGATTCGTAAAACTTTTGTTTAGTTGACCGTAATTTTCAGTGCCTTTTGATGACAATATCTCTCGAAAATGTGTTTGTGCTATTTCGTATGTATTTTCACAAGGAATATCTTCAGGATCTTCTTCTCGTAGTTGAGCGTCAATACGTTCTGACTTTCTAAGACACTTGCTTATGTTAATATCAGGAAGCGAATAGTATTGATTTTCAATTAAGGTAGTAACAAAAGGTTCTGTTGTTATATTTTTAGAGGTGCAGTGACTTTTTGTAGAGTAGGTATCACTTTCAATGTATGTGTTACTGACGTAAACTTCGTTGTTTTGTTTCTTTAGTATCTCATTAAACAAATTACCGTTCTTTCTTAAAAATGAATCTCTTCTAATGTCAGCGAAAGTTTTCTTTTTGTTTACTTGAGTATATATAGGATCGGTATCTTGATTATTATTTTCAGAATTGTTAGTCTGTGATGTAACAGATGTGTTTTCTTTAAATTGAGAATCGCAATATTCGTCGATCTTTTCAGCAAGTGAATTAGCTAAATATTCTAATTTGTGTGACTTGTCTGAAGATGCTATTGAAATTGAAATATAAGATGTTATGCTATCGGGGGGGCTGGACACGATTTCGTCGTTTTCGGAGGCTATTGACTGGATATCATTATCGTTTTTCGTTTCTTCTGGTTGGGTAGTTTGTTCAGGTGTGGGACTTGGTATCCCCTCACTTTTCTTACTTTTTACAGAAATTTTGTCATAGGTATCAATATTATTTACCGGGTCAGGTTCAATAACCGGGTCAGGTTTATCTTTTTCACTCCGCGTGAGACTATCGTTGGTGAATGATTTTGGTGTATTGATTTTAGATCTTTCTTTATCTTCAGTATCTGTACCGTGCTCGTCAGTTGTAACATAAAGTTCTTTGCTAGGATTAGGTGACGCAATTGATCTGTCTGTCTCAGGTGAACTGTCTTTGTAGTGTTTTCTGTGAGCTTCAAAATTATAATGCTTTCTGACGTAATTTGAATCTAAACTGTCTATTTCACTTGGGTTACGTGAATGTCCGATGCTATCTTCAGAGAGGTTAGTTTGTTTAATTTCTTCGTTCAAATTCGGCCAACTACCACTTACTGACCTTGAATGATGGCTCTCGTTTCGTGATATAACGTCTTCTTTATCTGATCTATTTTCGGTATTTTCTGGTTTTTCGTTTTCTTTTTGCGCGTTTATGTCTCCAAAACAAGAAGCAGTGCTATCTATATAAATACTTTCCAAAACTTCTTCCTTCGTTTGGTATTTAGCACGTCCTGGCAACCTGAAATGATAAATGTATGTGTTAGACAATTCCTATAGGTGAGTCGCCGAATTGCCTATAAGGGGATGATGGTAAATATAACCACTTATTGTTAAATACTAATTTTACTACCCTATAAAATAAAACAAATTAAAATACAAAACAGAAACTTTTTATACTTTTACTAAGTAAAATTGTTTAGGGATTGAGATTTATAAAAGCTTTATTTCCTGTATGTTCTTACCTGTCTTTAAAGCAAGGCTTATCAAATAAGCGGGCGCGGGGTATTAACTGAGATCTCTTGTTCTTGGCGTGATTCTGTAGTTGAAGATCAGTGAAAGTTTCTTCTCTAATCACTGCCAAACTTCGACTGCGTCGTAAATTAGCACCTTCAGGCTCCTTATGCTTGCACAATCTTCCGTAGCTACCGCTGAATTCAGTATCGGAATTCGAGAATCGTTTTTGTAAGAGATCCTCTGCCGCTTTAGACCTTGTCAAATGCTGATAGAATTCGTCCTGTGGCAATTGTACAGGAAGTTTATAGTATTCAGCTAATTTACTCTGATACTTTTCGTGTTTTTTGTTATTGCTCTCGCACAAATCTTTATCCTTAACTTTGTCTTTATCTTTCTCCTTGCCTTTAGACAATTTTCTCTTTTTGGGACGTTCGTCTTGACTCTTCTTTGATTCTAGGGAATTCCTTGGTTTATCAAACTCTAATGTTTCCGTAGGGTTTTCAAAGTACTGTATATCACCGACGGTGTCTGCCGCGGACTTGTGCTCGTCCTGACTCGATTTCCTTTCGACAAGTTCTCGAAGGCGGCTTCTTGTTGAGCTAGTGTTGGAAGTCACGCTCTCCGGTCGTTTATTCTGATATTCCAAAGTGGATGACGACCGTCTGAAGAGGCTTGTCTTAATTGACCCGAAGTCGCCTTCGTCTTGACAAGAAGCCGCTGAGAAATTCTGTGCCCTTATACGGTCAACGTGATTCTGGCTAGAATACGACGCGACCGAGTCCACCGAGTGTCTGAAACGCAAAACATCATAGATTAGATTAAGATGTATATTTACAACGAGCTTGATAATATTGTTTGCTTAAGATATGTAGCTTTTGGTGTGGCTCGGCTGACTCATTTTTTAAGTCAAGAAAATCTATTATTGGAAAATTCCTTTTGTTTGTTGTTTAAGGTTTGTCATGGTATTTATAGTTGGACAAAAGATGACATCTGCTATTATAGCGTGGTGGAGATACTGTAGGGCAGATTGTTTGCTGGTATTCCGGTATTGATAGGGATCGTAGTAAACGACGTGTCGTGTGTGAACAATGCTGGCTCCATGCCAAAGACTAGAGCGATTCAGTTGACAACAAAAATATATATGCGGGAGAAGTGTATATCCGAAATATTTATACCTAATTACATTAATTATGCTTACAACGCTCAACCGAAAAAATATTCTAAAAATGCGGGCGAGGTTTTTTTTTCAGAAACTGTTCTTTGGTAACAATTCCAACGAATAATGACAACATTATTACAACAAGTAGTTGCTGTTAATACATTCTAACATAAAAACCTACATGGTTTATTCATAAAACACACCGTTATCTATTATTTCAAGTCTTATATGATACATTTTATCGTTACTCGTAAATCATTAGGCCTTGTGTACAGAAAAGACGTTAAACTTTTCTACGAACACCACGCAACATTTTTAGATTCTTAGCAAACATTAGCGTTCGTAGTCCAGGAGCTTAAATTAAATATGAAAACTATTTTCTTCTCTTAACGAATGAGTTCCGCGCTGCAGAACTGTACGACAATATTTTAACGAGTCTTAACGCACATGACATCTGCAGAGAACATTTGAAACGATGCCAGAATGGGCTTGTCTGTAATATAGAGTCGGCGCCTTATGTACTAATAACATGTTCCTATGTTTAAGGTTTTAAAATATTAGCCCCCCTTGACATTAATATATTCGTTAACATTGATCAAATCGCTCAAATGTATAGAAGTGTCAAATTTTGGTCAAGTGAGTTATCGAAAAGATATGTCTATTTCAGACGTTGGAGCGACTTTTATCATCGTTAAAGATTTTAGATATGCCGCTTGTCTAAGAGCGCAGATTCCTTAGAGGTTTAGCCATTTTGCTTCTAATATACTCTGCATCGAGAAAACGCATGAAGGAACTGAAAGATTGTAAAGTACGGCAGTCATGTAAAAGCAATGACATGGTTTACTGCTTTCCTTATGGTGACATTTTATTCCCATCGTATTTTAGGCACGAAATGTTCTCAAAATGTGCACAAATTGCAGTATCTATCGACGGTAACAAAAAACTTTTTACCTTGTTAAAAACACGTAAATGTCGCTATCATTTACACTTATGTCGGATAGAAAAATGTCTGATGTATCAAGGGTACGTGTGATATTGCCTAAAATATGTTTCTGTTAAATTCAACGTAAGAATCAATTTATTTAGTAAGTAAAAGTTGCAATTATGTATCATTTCATCAAAAATACTTTCAAAAGAGCGAATATAAAGGAGAATGATAGATCACACATTAATTTAAGGATGTAGCACGATATCCTACAAAAAGCTTTTAATTAATTAATCCCTTGTTAGATAACTGCGGCATTGATTTATGATATCAGGATTAGATTAGTAGTCCCATGATATAACGAGGATTGTAATTGGCGTATAGATTCGCGGGATGATTACTTAATGACTACCATGTGTAGGAACTATGACGGCTCGTATTAGTTACCAAGATTTGTGTATAGAAGTAATATTGGGGATGTAACGTAAAGTTATTCTTAGTAATACTGTTTGCTTCGGCTTCTTACCCCAAATAGTAGCAAATTGATGTTTATCGTTTGTTCTATTCGAAGAAAGTATTTATATTATAGTTAAGAAGAAAACTTCGTGCAAAAAATCCGAGGAACCTAAAAGTAACCTAGAATTGCTCTACTTTAATTAATAAAATTATATTCTAAATAAATAAGTAATGAAATTATTAATCATGTACAAACTATTTACTCGCATACAACTGAACAGCAAGATTTTCCTTTTGTATTATGTTCTGATATTATTATATTATAATAAAATATAGACCAAAAAGCGTTGTTATTCAGTGCAACACCTATATTTCCGCGCACGGTTGTCTATAAATATTCATAGTCGACACTCTTGCCTGCCCCATCTTTTGACAGGTCACTCGAGACTGCTTCAAGCTACTGCTACCGTAGCGCTTGAAAAATGAAGCTGTTTGTTTGTGTGCGATGACAGCTGACAAATTATGCTGCCGGTATGATAGTAGCTATGTTTGAATGCATTTTAATTTAAGGCTGCTAGAGATCATTATGATAATTTAGATAATCTCTACCGAAACTTGACGATATTCTGAAGGGGCTCATTAATATACGTAAAACAAAAAGAAAATGGTTGCATTTGTATATGCTATGCTTTTTTAACTTACTGGTAACCCGTGTATATAATCACAAAGAGATATCAGTTCATTATTATCTTTTATGCGGTGGCATATGGGGACAAACGTTGTTGGCATGTTCTACCCTTTTTTTCTTTATGGTTGTTGCCCCCACGGGTTGCCCCATTAGCCGGCCGCTCACGTCGCTGTCGTATATCATAAGATAATGCTCATATTTGTATGCCGGATTAAATGCCGTTGATCAACTCTCTTCAATATACGTGACAAGATCTAGAAGTTATACTTGCTTATGTTTAGGAAATCACAACTTGTCTCTCGGGAAAGTATGTAAATCTAAGTTAAAGATTTTTAAGCCCGGTGAAGTGGTCAAAGCCTGCTTTTAAACTAATTATGGTAGACCGCTCAAAAAAATGAAATTAAGAGACATCAGTTCAGTACTTAGAAATCTGCCTAGTCTTTCCAAGAGTGACTGTTTGCAGTCCCTTTATAATAAACTAGCTGTGCCCCGCGGTTTCACCCGCGTGAATGACAATTCTTACACTATCTTTATAAATTATAGCCTATGTGTTATTCCGATGTATAAGCTACTATATTGGAAAGTTTTTATAAAATCCCTTCAGTAGTTTTTCCGTGAAAGAGTAACAAACATCCACACATCCATTCTCACAAACTTTTACATTTATAATATTAGTAGGATACTGGTGAATATAATGACATAGGAATATGACCCCGACATGTTTCATAAAGGTTCGAAATAAAGACGAGTTATCAACTAATAAGACAGGATCTCTTTAAGGGAACTTAGCTAATAGCTATAGCTTATTTACGATTAGTTTTCAAAGTGTTACGGCTTTTCGGAACTACTTTACTACGGTAATCTGGGCCATCACTTTTACTACTTACTCTTGCTGGATTTATACGGATAAAGCTTATCTAAAAATAATATCTTGGAATAGAGTTAGGAAAGTTTTTCGCGTTAGCTATCTTATTCCGCGGTAATATATTTTGGAGGAATGTATTACACAGAAGTGTTTATTTATTTTTGTACTATAAAGTGTGAAATCTTCAAAAACAACGAAACGGATCTTATGTCAGAACTTTTCATATTACTGGTAATAGAAATTAAATTAGGGTTTTAATTTAATTTTAGGTGTATTATCTAATGAAATCAAATCAAAATAATTTATTTGCAATAAACATGTGTGTTACAAGATGGCATGCAAAAAAAAGGGTTCGACATGTTATACCTGAATAGGTGTGCAAATGTTCATTAACTGAAATCTAAAATTACTCTCCATAAGCATATCAAAGTAACATAGTTGATATTTTTTTGTAAGATATAATTATACTGTATTTTAAATATGTAACTTTCGTCAAGACCTTGTCAATAGGATACAATTTTACAGCCCGCGATCACGGAAAGGATGTCATTTTCGGAGCCCAGATGTAAAACGACCTTAACATTACCCAGCCTTATACCACGAGAACAATAGTCTATTAAATTGAGGAAACGTGTATTCATAATGCATTTGAACGTCCCGTTTTCCCAATTACAGAGACAAATGGAAACTCTAGCCCGTAGTATGTACTATATTATAGTATCATGACTACAAAATAATATATTTTATATAGTGGAATCGAACATGACATTTTTAAAAGACTTTCGACCTTAAAATAGAATTTGAAATAGAACTTTTTTCTGACGTGTTATGTTCGAACACTCGTCTTCAGGTAATCATTGCTTTTTATTCCTGGCACGTACTCTCATTCTAATGCACTCACCCAAATATCTTAAACATCGCAGCGGTTTACAACGTTTTTATTTTCTACTGAGATAGCTCGTAAAAAATGCATTGAATACCCCACCCCTATGAATTTTTTGCTTGATATTTATTCAGTAAATGTAAAACAAATGACAGTGTAATTCCTAAAGTCCATTCCTAATGTCCATTATATTAATGTGCCACCACTCAGATAACTAGATTATCCATAGATTAGCCGTGTGTAACACAAAGCTTAACATCCTCTGACAAGCAAAAATAGGCTTAGGTACATATAGATTTGTTCGAGAAAAGGTTCTACAAACTAGTTTATCGAAGTAAATGATCCTTTTGGGTAGTAGGTAGCCGTACCTACATTAACTAGACCGTCAAAGAACTACGTCGATGTGTGAAAAAGATAAATCTTGAGATATCTAGGATATGAAAAGGTACTCCCTCAAGGATCCTCAATTTCCGTAAAGAGGTCCTTCAAGAGCTTTCAAATTACTTTCCATCTTTCCTTAGATAGTGTAAGCTTGAAAAACGTGGAAGGAAACGTGACTCGCACTTAAATAACTACTGCGGACGCTTTCAGACTATTTTGTTACTCAATAAACAACATGGAACTTTAATAAACAGGAACTCGTGATTTACTCTCCTTTTAAAACCATGAGGTATATAAATAAATTGTTGATCGATGTAACCATGATATTGTACCTAAGTACGTATATTTTGTGCAGGTCTTCAGTTCATGTTGTAAGTGTTACACTGATTGCTTGCGTTTTAATAGTAGGCGCTTAAGTTACACTTTGTAACTTAAGCTCAGGTCTATCAAACTAGATGCGTTCATTGCTCTCACTTTTAAAACAGTATTGTAAATGTGGTTAGGTAGTAACTCATTACCAAAACATCAATAGCTTCACATAGTTTATAAGTTTTTTATACAATACTGCAATACACAAACGACCAAACATATTCGCTCATATTATAACACAACATGTAAAATCAATCAATTAGACTCGGTAATTATTATGCCTCTATGAAAACTTTGACGAAATATTAATTTTGTAGTTGAAAGCTTTATGCATATTACCGATTATTTTAACCGATATTAACTGTAAACACATTTTAATTGGTAGGTACTCGCCATGAATATGTTTATGTTAATAATGATTTTACTAAATGTAATTGTTTAAGTGTTCACAAAACTATCCGTCAGACATTATTAAAACACACGAATACTCTCATAATAATCCATTTAAAAAGTATCTAATTCCATAGGTACACATTTAGTTTCAGCTGTCCTAATATACCTTGTCATGACATCTTCTCCGTCTCTGAGACGTTTAAATGTTATGACTTCCGACTAACGAATTTATTTATTTAAAGATGCCACTCAAATTAGACCACGGAGGTTTTTATTACCGTATCGTTTAATTTATAATGACATAGAAGCAAGTATTAAAAAACTGTGGTGGTAAAAACGAATCGTAAATCAATATTGTAAATATTTACAAGTTCTGACCAGCTTTCGGTTTAGCGGAAACGATCAATTCCCTATTGAGTATTACTGAGCTTTTCTCGTATTATTTAAGTATTTAGAAATTGGGGAAAATATCTTGACAGTTTTGGGAAACAGTCACTGGGAAATATAAGGGTTATTAGGACTTTTTCCCGCCATTTAAATAGATATTTGATTTAATCTTCTCTGACTCCAGATATAATGTAGATTAGAAGGTAACTTCCTACAACTGTCAAGAAAGTTTAGAACAAAAACAAAAATTTAGAACAAAAAAGTACAATTTTAGGAAAAAATTCAAACTTCGTTTAAACATTTCACACGTAATTTTCCTACTCTCGCACGCCAATCGCACTTAATGTATTTAGATTTAAGAGGTGTAATGACGCAAGTCTTAAAGCAAGAAAGTGTATTTTTTAACGTCTCTGCCACTATGCCGCCAACTTTATATTTAGAAATACGTAAAGATAGAAGTTGTGATTCAATGTCAGACATTATTTTGAGAAACTAAACAGAACACTAACGTGAACAGTGTGGTGAATGCTGTGCAGTTAATATGTCAGTCATCAAAGAAATCGATTCGCGATCTATCGATTACGATAGTTAATCGATACCATGAATATTGCTGTTGAATGACAAGTGTATTATATGTATGTATATTTAGGCTGCGTTTGTGTATAATAATAACAATATCGGCCTATAAATGTCGTGTCGGATATTATTATTAAAAGTAAAAGAAGCTACGTACATAGTACGACACTTGTGTGGAAAACAAATTTCTTGGAAGTCCACTCTAGGAAACTCATTGTCCCCAATAAATGTCTCACATACGAAAAATCGTGTTCCCACACTTACCTTAACTCTATCTAAAACACTTACCACTAGTTTCTAAAAGGCTGAACTACAAAAAATTGGTTAATGACCTGGCAAAACACATGTCAAACGCTGATTGTTAAGTAATCAGTATATAATAATATAATATAATAATATTCCGGGACAACTCACACACGGTTATCTGATCCCAAGCTAAGCAGAGCTTGTGTTATGGTAACCAGACAACTGATAAACATACTTATATATTTCTAAATACATACATATTATAGATAAATTACACCCAGACACAGAACAAATGATCGTGCTCATCACACAAAGATTTGTCCTGAGTGGGAATCGAACCCACGGCCTCCGGTATAGCAGTCAGGGTCACTAACCACTAGACCAACAGGCCTGTCATCAATCAGTGGATTTGACAAAAGATTAAATTGATCAGCTTTTCAGATTCCAGGGGCAGTGTATGGTGAAGTTTTATAGTGTCGTAGTAATAACGTTTAAATAATGTTTCAATGCTTTTTTTACAGCTTGAAATCAATAACACTAAATTGTCCGATTTTATTACGATTTATAAAGTTGCAATGTTTTTATTGAAGCAATATTCTCGATTCATTTATTTCAAACGTAAAATCTCAAGATTGGTGTAACAGCTGTATTACAACTTTGTTGAGTACTTTTAGGCCTTTTTCATTATATCTTCAATTTACGTATTAATAACGATTCCCTAAAGAAACAAAAGGAAATTAAAAAAGTTTGCCTTTCGAAAAGCGGACGTGTTCGGTCGATTTATTAATTATTTTGTAACTTTCCATGTTTTGAAACGTTTATAAATATTTTGTAGATAGTTAGATGTGATGTTAGGTGTGATGTGATGACTAGATGATGGTGTTTTCAGCACATCCCGTGTTTATTATTCTGTGCATAGATTTGACACACACAAAACACATTGATATGTTTGTTTTACAGATGTACAATGCAGGTGGTTTACTAGACATCAATGTTTGAAATATTAGATTTTTGAAAACACGAGTTACTAATGTACGAAGTCCGCAGTAAAAAGCAAAGGAAACAATAATAAAAAAGGACACAAATAATTATTTACCTTTCTCTTTGTCATACAATTTTGTAATACCTAATGCAGTAATAATTGCTATTAGTTTTAAATGTCAAATGCTAATTTATCTGTTGTGGCATGAGCGCTGCGTTGACGTTAATTAACCTAATTCATATGTAAAACGTTGTCGTGTTTACCTGTCAGTTATGTATGTTTTTCATTTATTTATACCTATCAGGGTTGTCCTTAATATTTTTGGAATAAATTAGTAATAGTATAGTGTCTTTATGCGTCAATAATGTACTGAAAATAAGACTGTAACTCTATAAGAAAAAAAAAGGATGTCTGATTTTGGTGGATCTAACAATGTCAACACAAACTCTAAAAAACATTATTGTATCGCGTACTACACTTACTACAAGAAACAACGATAAAAATCGTGTTAGAGCGGAAAACCTTTCATTATTTATTACTTTGTCTAGTATATGGCAACCCTAGCTGACATTTTCCGGTATAATGCAATAATGTTTTGCCGACATCCGTAGTGTCCGCTTTCTTCCGCCCGTGACACCCCAGTTACGATCTGTGCCCAGCACGTAATTATTCAATTAGACGCACTGTAAATATAGGGTATCGATTTAATTGACGGACACCTGTTTATACTGTATTTAGTATAGAAACTGTAGTTAGTGGGGAAATTAATTTACATGAAAGCAAAACCTTGGCGTTTCATTTCGTGATCGCTAACATCAAGGTTAAGGCCTCAGTTGATTGAAGTTGTCCTAGAAAAAGTTGTTGCTAGTTTAATTGATGAGAATCAGTGAAATTATGTTGATTTATTACGGGCCTAGTGGCAATGTTTTCCTACAGTTCTATTCCTATTTGATCTTGCATGGAATTGAAACACAAATATACTACCTACTAAATTAAATTTTAATGTTTGCATATCAAACAGAACTGTACAAACTTATGCAAACATTGACAAAAGATCTCTAAATTATAACTGACACTTCCATGCCAGTGATATTGAAATAACATCTAATCTATCTCGGCTGGCTTTATCATAGTTTAAGATCAATAGCAATACCAACTGACGGCTTTGTCAGCCAACTGTCATTAAACAAACTTCTGTCGGGATTAGTTTGTATAAGTTTAACGAGAAAATCATAAACTGAAAAGTGTCGGCGTCAAGATACTAACTAGATCAACTTGGAAATGAAATGATAAACATTTTGAATAATTTGCTGAAGGAAGCAAAATCGGCTTTGACCTCCTTAAAGATCTTTTGAGACCTAATATTCTGTTTCCATCTGAGAATTTTATTTTTACGGCTTTCATTTGTTACGTAGAATAATTTGGGCCATTGGAATAATGTATTACCTAAGGTTATAAAAGCTATGAAAACAAGCAAAACGTTTTTGTCGATAGTCAATATTTTTCCGACTGAACGAAATGTGAAAATCCGACGTTGAGCCGTTTCTTTTGCTGTATTCCGGAAAAAGGTATCGGTAGGTTATTTGACACACTATTTCTAAAACAAAAAGTTAGTAAGGTTACCTGCTCTTACAAGAATTTGTTAAGGAAAAATAATAAACACCACTTAGAATATTCTTTGACTTGTATGTCTAAAACCGCATAGTTTTATTTGACCATTAATTTGTTAGCTGTCAACGAGCCATTTGACTGTTATTCTAATGGTGAGGAACGAGAGTTTAAAAATAAACCTAAAGACCACCTGTGATGACAAAATTATCATTTTACGAGTTTTGTCCGTTGTCTATGTAGAAACTAATATAGTTATTATGCTAATATTGCTAACAGATGATCCGTTACCTATATAGCAGCGGGTATTACTGTTTACGCAACTTTGTGCTCTTAATGTATTCTAACGTTACTGTTGAGAATACTTTTTGTATGAAAGAGGAAAAGCCTTCTACTACCCTATAAATTATGTACAGAACTGTTGTTTGCTGTGAAAACATAACCGTGTGTTTACCAATTGTACTCTTTGATATCTGAGTGTAATATCTTGTGATCAAGAATTGATATGGTTTGCAAACACCAATACATATGTCATAGATAGGTAGGATATTAGGTATACTTACTGCCTTACTAGAATATATTAAGCCAAGGTCTAAAAGAGATAGATTTTCACTTCGTATAATTTATAACGTAATTCAATAAACACTTTATCGCTACTTCAATTGAGAATTTTCGTAGCACATTTTTAGGACGAAATTCTTTACGTAACGCCCGCTTAATCTGATTATAAGGGTAAGTTAAATAGCCATTTATTTTTAAAATACGACGCCATGAGATCGACATAATATTTTTTTATAATTATTTTTCCTAAGACCTTGATTGCTAGCAGGTTAAACGATTATTAATGAAGTTATGTGTAAGCTTTCAATTTTGGCTTCAAAGTAGTAAAGTCTTTATTTCTTAAAGTAAATATTTAGTTTTCCTCTAGTATGGCATTCCATTTATTCGGAGCCGAGTGTGAAGCGATATTTACCGGAGCATTGGTTCCCGTGGCCTCGGTTAAAGTTTAGTGGCGTTAAAGTGGCCGGATTTTTCATGCATTTCCCTGTATAAATCCTGTCAAGACCAGACTTGTGAGCTTATTTGCTGGACAATCTACTACTGAAATTTTATGTTTATTGCTTTTTTATGTGCAGTTTATTTTATACATCCTGTACGTGTTCTACGTGTTGCTTGTATAATGGGATTATTTAACTATCCTTCCAGATGTTAGTGTAATAGTTTTGAAAATTCAATTTAAATTATAGATATCAGTTGGTACCATTAAAGTGTCCAGAAAATAATATTGATGCTAGCGACCTTTCAAAATGGAATATCATAAAATATAGCCATTTCCTACATACTGAATGATAATAAGTCCCCGCTAAATCATCTCCATAAGAGAGACGCCTAACTTCAAATAAATTCTCACCTTCATTGTTCAGTCATAGCATGTAGGAATAACAAAGTTCGCAACATGACAGAGATTTACAAATCCGATAAGCGCAGCTTACTCCATCACTTTGTTGAAACGACTTAAGTATCTTTAAAGATGTCCTAACTTTAAGACCTTCTTAAATGTAATTTAACCCCGACGAAAAACGAGGATGTCTTAAATTTTACGTCTTGGTATGTGTCTGTCCGAGGCATCGTAACTCCTAAACGAATTGTCCGATTGTGATGCGGTGTTTTTGTTTGAAAGCTAACATGATTGGATGGTTCTAATGTATTTTGAAAGCTACGAGTATAAGCAAAATTATAATTGTTGGGGGTTGAATAAATATTTATTAAGTTAGTTATTATCGCTACATTACTAGTTGGAGTGATCGAGACATCACATTTAATGGTGACTTAATATCGACTTGTTTTCAAGCAGTCAGTCGTTATAATACTGAGGAATATAATAAAGTGTCTGCGATAAGCGGCTACTCAGCTGTTTTTGATCTAGTTGTTAACCAGTTGCATACACGAATGAGATGCAATTATGTTTATTACATGTACGCAAATCGAGTTTGTGTAATACTTTAACAACGCGAGTTAAGTTTTGTAATAAGCGAGTAATGTGTAATGATATATTTGAGGACATGTTCTAAGTTATGAAGAGTTAGTTTCTCACTAAAAAGCATTGACCGAAAAAGTATCTACTGAGAATACAATATTCAAACTCAAAAATCTTTATAAAGAACTATCAGAGGGGGGGAGGGTTGTTTTGTTCCATGCACAGAGAATCGGCATAGCCATTCAACGTGGCAATGCTGCCAGCCTTCTGGGCACGTTTCTCGCCATTGACAAGGATGAAGATGAATTTTTTGACGCGTGTTAGTTTTATTTATTTATATAATTTTTAATTTTTAGTATAGTTGTGTTTGTTTAGATATTAGATTTAAGCATCGAATTGTAAATAAATCTATTTTAGAACCATAAAATATAAACTCTATAAAATAGAAGTTTACAGTGTTATTACATAAAAGATTCTTGCATTTAAATTAAGTATAAGATAGTGAAGAAAGAAATATAAAAACAATAATGACAGTTACTGTGTTGGGGTAATAACGGCCATGGCTGGCGCTTTATAACAAAATTATAACATTACTGCTATACACATACTACGTATCAATTCTTTGTGCCATACAGTCAATATGGTACATAAATTAAACTCAAACCAGTTTAACATAATATGTAATATTCATGGCAAATTACTTTCCATTTTATAATTCAATTACAAAATCTAATACATCTTATTAAGATAAATAATTTATAATATGCAATAACAACAACTACATACAACTCGTTTTTGTTGTAATTCATACAGGTTTTTTGACCTACTAATTATTTTATTGAACGTAAATAAATATCAAGGTTTGCAAAAAACCGGTGGACCCATTGCAAATTGGTCAACATAACATTTTGCAGTGACTTTTGTACATAAGAATAAACATGTTATTATGGTTGAGCTGAAATAAAAACGTACTCTAAACATTGAAATAAAACTACTTTTTTATGGATTTCGTCGCGGTTTATTTTGATTTTAGGTCCCGACGTTTCGACACCTTTGCAGGTATCATTCAGTCAACAGTCTGCCCGTGACCATGATACCTGCAAAGGTTTCGAAACGTCGGGACCTAAAATCAAAATAAACCGCGACAAAATCCGTAAAAAAGTAGTTTTATTTCAATGTCTAACATTCGCGTAAATCTAAGAAACCAATATGTACTCTAAACATTTCACTTGTGTAATAATAATGAACAGTTTGTTTTTTTGAACGCACCATTCTCTGAAGCTACAGTCATATGCTATTTAACATCACGTATCTTGCCTCGAAAGAAAATCAAGGCATGAGAAACCGCGGGGCACAGCTAGTATCTTAATAAGATGGGTTAAAATTACTTTCGAATTGATTTATTCACTGGTGTACCAAATAAACTTAGGTGGCAGTTTAATTAAATTTTCAAAGGATGTAAACCACAGCACACTTAGATCTAATTAAATTTGTATGAATTTAATTATATCGGAATGTGGCTGAATGCGCGTAGCGCTGTAGAGAAAATTATTGTTACATTTCCTTTCATAATATTATTATATTAATTTTAATCTAAGAATGCTGTTTGATCTATGTATATGTAGATATAGTTATACTTTCATTTACGAACGAAATGGATATATGAATGCAAGCAGAATCCAAACTTATTAGTACCATATTTTTGTTTTGTGCATTTGAAAGTCTACCTCATTATAATATACTAATCATAAAGCTATATTATAGATTTCCTATTATCCAAGGCTTGGTTACTTCAAGCATGATTACGGTATTGGCACATATAGCAAGATATATTCGTATAGTTAAGCAAACGATTGCGTTAAGCGGGCTGCGGTGCGTGGTAAAGCTAACAGGATAATTTGAATCCATTGGTCACCCCCTATTCAGTCTCCGTTTGATTAGTGAGCGAACCAATATCGTGATATCCTAGATATTAGACGGATTTGAGGTTATGTTTGCGAGTGTCGCGTCATTTTGATTGTGTTGTGATAGATTTGACCAAATAATCTGATAAAGACTTTCTTATTTATCTTTTTTATTTACTTAATCTGAGAGTGTCAATATAAGGGTTCAATGATCTCTTGGACTTCTTTCATATAATCTCTCGCATGAGGTTGTCAAAGAAAACAAGTCTTGTTTCAGTAAACACCATCATTTATAATATTAGTATGAAAAAGCATTTCCATTTACTCTTTTGGCTTAATTTAAGCAAATTCACTTAAAGTTTTGATAGCGACAAGTGGAGTTTTGGTAATTTAAATTAGTGTTGTTACGCCAATCATAAGAGTGCTGAATAATGTATGTGTTAAGTACTATGAATGGGCCCAAAATGAAAATGGGAATTAAAGAGAGTATATTCAAAATTTAGAGGTTGTTCAGATTACCAATTAGGTTTTGCGAATATCAAATTACGCAGTTTCGTGTTTATGCATAAATGTAACTGTGTAAACTATACATTTTTGGTGCTTAAGTAATTTAAATGTGCCAATATAGAATAGAAGCAACTCCACAGGGTTTTTCACTAGGAAATAGATATATATTTATATATTAAAAGTAAGACGTTATTTAAAAGTCTATATTATATGGTAAACAAAGCAATTGATATCGATAGCTGTTTTTCCGTTGGTATAATACAAACGTAATAACACTAGTCTCAATGTCGAGTGTCACGGCATAGCATTGACCCCTCGTCTGCGCCGGAATGGTACTGTTGTTAAAAATGATGAGGTTTATCCTCGGTGCTCTCTCTATTATTGGTCGAGTCTCGAGAGTAAACGATACATAGGTATAAGTGTACCTATGAAAATATTTATTTATTTATTTAAGGTTAACGTATAATATACGGTCAATACAAATATACGGTCGATAAGTCGAGAACAGCAACAATTACTTACAAAAATGTACCTTATTATTGCTATATGAAGACTTTTACGGATTTGGCCGTAAGACCGCACGTGACAATGACGTAGCACTCGAGACACTTCACTATTTGGAAATAATTCGTAGTCATTGAGAAAATGTTATACAAATGTAGAGTGGATTGTACCAATGTTAAATTCTTGCTATCTTATATTCTACATAATATTTTCATTACCTAAAATCCCTGAAGAAAAAAAACTTTTAGTTGTTTTAATTATTTTAAAGATATTTTCTTAACAACTATTAACATGAGATACCAAGGTAACGGTGTTACAGCAAGTTCTCAGTTAAGTTTCAGCATTCACTCCCAGATTAAGCTTTGCTTTTATTGTGTGTGTATGCTAATGCAGGTTTCGAGGTCTGCCAACACAAATATTGCACCAGATAAATATGTAGATTGTAGAAGATACCGTGTTTACTTAAACCTTGTTTAATGAACGAAATTCAGTTGTAAAGGTAAAGTTCATGATTATATTCTCACGTAGGAATTAAACTAGAATGTTATATACAAGTTATTTCTAATCAAATTGACAATGCAGATTATAATTATTTGATCTGTAACAGAATTAAAAAACTCAACGTTATAAAGTTCATAATAGCGATTTAAAAAGTAATCGGTGACCGTAACGTCGGCAAAAAAGTACAGAAAGAATAAATATTATTCACTTACTGTACCTGAATTTTTAAGTTATTTAACGTTAATGAAAGCCGATAACCTGAATTAATTTTAAATTTATGAATATTAAATTTTATTTTTATGATTGTCATAAATAATATAATTTATACTTATTTATTAAAGTGAAAGGTAAATAAAAAGTAATAAACATTTCATACGGAACGGGACTTTAAATGAAGAAGCACCAATTTTCAGAGACTTGAGTGCATTACACTGAATCATTTCATTAGTTGGTCGAGACTTTATGAAATGTATTTTGTTGGAATTTCGATTCTATGGTCGTGTAACAAGGTTAATATTTGAACACGTTTTTAAATTGTAAGACGAAAATTTAATGTTTTATATTTGTGAAGAATTGATTTATATTTATGATAAAAGTGTTTGTGTCCACATAATTAATTACCCTTATTTACAAGATATCACAATATGATATGGCAGAATACATTGATATGAAAAAATGTACATGGCTGTTTACAACTTAATCCATATTTAGAACTTTCATGGTACTTAGTAGTACTTTATGCATATGGTAAACATACCACATTCAGGAGTTTATAAACCTATGGCGTGATTTGGCAAACGATCTACACTATGGGACTATTAAGACGGATTTTACATAAATCCGTCATACGTGACGTCATCAGATCAGGAATTAAAAAGAAGGTTGACCGTAATATCGATAGCATTCAATTAAACTGCCCGCATCAGTGGTTTATGTCGCGTCATTGTCGCGCAGGTTCACAACCGTGTCAAGGTCCCCCGAATGAATCGCGAAGGTTTGTTTATGTTTCACTTCATTGTACATAATGTACATCTTTTATTTTTATATAAATTTATTAATATTTTTGTAATTGTATGTATATTATGTAGGGAGGTGACGTCATATTGAATGTGCAGATAACGTTAAATAATCCTATAGGGCCGTTAGTTAGCTATGCGTTCCTGAAACTATCTTACAAAAAGGTGACTTTGTTTTGTCCTTTTTTTAGGAATTATAAAAAAAAGGTCTGTATAAGACGGGGCGTAGGTCTGTAACTCGCAATTTTTCATTCATTCTTATACTAAAAATAGATTTGAGGAAAAATAAGTTTTTGCATTAAGATTTTAATATTCCTATTATGTTTTATTATCCTCGTTTGTATCGTGTTTACGTTCAAGGAAAATAATGCTAAGTAAGGTGAAGCTACATTATAAAGAAACCCGTAAAATTATATGAAATCTATTCTTAAAATGATGCGCTTTTGTGATATGTCACGTAAGAAATACCATTAAAAACTCCAGTTTATTACGTTATCAATGCTTGGAACAATAACAGCTTACATTAAGTCATAACGACCCTATTTCCTTCTCAATAAAGGTTAAATTACCCTGTACTTATCCCACTCAATAGTATATAAATATACCCTAAGAATATAGACTGAAAATAGCTCTAACCAACGTATATTTTGCATATCATTTAGCGAAAGCGTGTGCTGTACAAGGTTGTTAATAAATCAATAGTCACGCGTTTGAAAACGTCTTTATTAATGTACTTACGATACTTAGAAGTATTTAAAAGAAGGTTTACTTAAAAGGTTATATTATTTACTCTCTTGATCAGTATTAGAGTATGTAGAGGATAAGATTTAATTTTAGCGAAAGGTCAGCTAGTCCTATTTGCTACATTTCTTACTCATAATGCACATGTACCTGATGAGATACCTAATTAAAAAATATGTTTTAATATTTAAAAAAATAATCGGTAAAATTTAAAACAATATTCATTAAGAGGAAAGGGGAGCGGCCATTTTTCTATACAAACGCTCTCGTCTGTTTTCTCTCTGGTTTCTGCAGTAATATATATATGAACTAGATCTATGCCCCTATTTTTTTCTTTTTTAAGAGAATTTTTATTTAAAGGAACTAGAACCTTCTAAAAAGTGCTTATTTTGACCGCAGTTTTCAGACGCGTTTTTTTCGAATTTGACAACAATAATCGAAAAAAGGAAAAAAATAGAGGCACAGATTATTCTTTTCTCATGCAGTATATGAAATATCTTTAAAATTGGTTAAGAATTGGGGGAGAAAATAGACGAGAGCCAAACCTCGATTTTTCGTCAGTTTTTCGGTCTGAGCTGCAGTTGTCCTTATCGCACGAATTAGAGGGCGGGGGGAATTAGAGCGACAGCAATACTTTCTTCAAATACAAAAATGTCAGCTCCCCTTTCCTCTTAAATTGACTTTTCAAAGCACTTTAAAACACTTTATACTTTCTGAGGTTTCCGGAGTCGATGATTGCTTTATACATAATTTTATAGACTAGCCCACATAAGCGGATGAGATAATTGTGTGATAAAGGAAGGGAAAGGCCATTTGCTTAATAGCATTTCAATACCGGATAATATACCTAATAATAAACAGATATATTCATAATTATGTGAAGACAAAGATTATAAAGCGTAAACAGATTTTCAACACGTGTATGTGAAACTCGGTTTCTTGAAATTACAGAAGCTATTGTTAAGAAACTTCAAGTAACTAACAAACAATTGACATTTAAATGATCTTTTCTTCACCCAGAACACAATTACCAACGTAAAACATTGCTTAGGCGTACTTAATCACTGTGTGAAGTGTACGAAATTTTCTCTAAGAAGTAATTATGTATTCACAACAGTATCTATGAATTTAGATCGCTTCAACAAGGGAAATCTTCAGTACTGTTTATTAAGCGGAACGAATCAATGGTCTGAAATAGATTTGTTAAACCTGAATTTGTTATAAGTCTTCCTACTGAGTGATTAATGGATGTAGTAATAAGTATTACTGTTAAATTGATTAGTACGAGATTTTTCCTAATTTTTAGCTGGTATTTATACATTTTTGGGAAGGTATTTTTCTATGTTCATCACCATCTCTCAATAGCTCGTACAATATCGTTCCTCCAAATTTATAAGGAGGTATTCAAAATGATTTTACAGATCATCGTATAAAAAAAATTGCTGAACAAGACAGTGGTATAGTAATACGTAAAGTTTTTTTCCCTATTTACTTTCAATTATACCAGTCCTTCAATTATAGAATTCCTGTTATTTATGTAAAAAATGTCGCTAAAGTAACTGCGAAATAATGTTTGTAGTTATGTGCTAAAACAATTGCGTAACGAGAACTAAATGGTTTTCGGGATTCCACTGAAATTGTCACTTCCATTTATCTTGGAAAAAGGAAACACAACCATCAATAAATTTACCTAAGTGATTGACGGAGCTATTTGTCTGGGTAAACTTAGTTTAGCAATACCTCTAAAGATATTTTGGTTACATTAATACAAGTTTTCGATGGTAAATTGAATTTTGTGTTGCTTGGCAATGTCCAACGAGACACGCTAGGCGAATGAGACTAGCCAGAGGTATGCTCGATAGATAACGTTCTACACAAATAGCACTTTACACAAAAAACTCATTGATATGTTTCGTTATCCACGCGAACGAAGTCGCTGGCACAGCTAGTGTCGAATAAAGATGATTTTGATGTTGCCATTAACGTAGAGGGCATTAAAAAGAGCATTCTAGACCAATAAAAGTAAAAAATATCTTAGTAAAAATAACTTAAAATATTAAGTGCCATTAGGTGTTAAAGCTTTTATCAATGTTTTGAAACGATACGATTAACTATTGCAGAATAACAACCACTGAACAATTTAAAATAGGTACCAATTACGTAAATACTTTGGTATTGTTTCTTTTTACCATTCAGTGTTTTCTACTATTCCATTGCCAAGCTAAGTGTGATTATTTCTTAGTATTTCGTAGTGGTACAAAAAAAAAGGGTGTTTTATTCATTATTGTAATTCGATAGACGAGACAAATTGGTAACTAATTATAAAGATTGCCCGTGTCTTTATTATCATACATCGTGTTTCAATAATTATAGCTTTCACAAGTGATAATTAAATTAATTATTTCTTATTAATTGCGAAATATGATGATATTTTGCGTTGACGGTTTTAGTACTAATAATAAAGTAATTAGATAAAAATAGATAAAAAGTCATGAGAATGACGTGTAGAAAATATTGTGTATTTTATTCATCTTCTACAGTACACTGGTTCCCTAAATAAGTGCACATTTTAGTGTTGATCGTAAACTACGAAGCACCTAGAACATATATATCCTGTGTGAAATATCTTCGTCAGTAGGTACTTTTGTGTGCTTGGGCATAACTTCTCAAATATATAACTAATGCAAAAGTTAATTAAGGGAAAGGATATTAACGCAGTGCCTACATCACGGAAGAAGCGTCTTGTTAAATTAAACCGTCAACTTCCTCAAACTTTGAAAGTCGTCGTTAAATAAACACATTGCACTTCCAAATTCCAAATTTCTAGGTAACATAACATTGTCGAAGTTTCAAACTTTGTTTCGCAGCGTACTTCGTTACTTTCGACGTCTAATTACGATTAATAAAGAACAGAACTGTCACATTGTGACAAAAGACCAGATGCTGAAATTCAATTTGAGAATAAAGAAATAAGCGGCACCTTTGTACATCATTTATAAACTAATGTGTGTATAAATAAATGATTAAATAAAAAACTGAAAGATCGAAATCTTCGGTTTTGTTTTAAAAAATAGACGTCTAGATTGTGCTGGTTGTCTTTTGTTTCCTAGTTCCTTTTATGCCGGTGTATTTTAGCTTGCAACGGAATATTTTTCGAATCCAAATAGCGAAATTTTTAGGGCTGCCCAAGACCACTTGCTTAGCCGTCGCATTTTTTCTAAGGCACCACATTTTTTTATAATCTTTTATGAACAATTGTCTTCTTAGAAGAAAAAAACTGAGGCGAAATCTATAATGCATCACACCTCTTCTATATTTGCGTTACCACAAGTGTGAACCTCAAGAACATAATCAGGACGTTGATAAATGAACGCTTCCTATTGGGGGATACTAGTTCCAAAGCTCTCTTCCCACATACACGACAGGAGCATCCATCAAGCCTCTAAAGCAGAGACGTTCCAATGCGATTGTTGTTGAAAGGAATTATCTTTTCTTTTTTCTTTTGTGTCAGTATTGTGTGAGCAAATGTTCAGGAATAGATAGCGAACGTGCAGCATGTGTGCATTGATCTTTTTGTTTCTTTTGCCATTTGGACGTGCCATCTGTTTAGTTCAAGTATATTGTTTCTGTTTGTACATGACTTTTGGTATTGAAAGGAAATATTGCATGATAGTAATCAGTAAGTTTATATAATTTAAGCTATATTTAAAAGTGGTTTTTTCTACACACATACATAACGCTGAGCTTTTCTAAATTTGGGTCCACATAATACCACAAATGAGAATTGATGTTATTACTACTAGTTTCCAATTTCAGACAAGTCATAAAAATAAAGCTTAGTTAACAATTTTTGGCTTCAATTCCTGACCAAAGCCACTAAAATAACCCAACTTTGGGTCTCGGAACTGATATTCAAGGGAATCTAAGCGCACATTTGAACAAAATTTATGGAAAGGTCACAGAACCTAAAATTGATTTTCCCAATAGAAAACGATCGAATGCCCGATTGTGACAATATTGAGGATATGAATTGAAATACCGCTTTAGGTGCATGCCGCAACATATTGCAAGACTTTTATTGGTTTTTAAATTTGTACTGAAGCCAAAAGATGTCTAGGTACCTACGTGAACTTACTTAGAATTGATTTTAACGGTCCAAGTTATGATTTACGACTGAAATTACGGCTTATTCAAGTCTAACTAACCTTTAAGAAAAGTTGTTGATGCTAAAACGTTTAACGAGCATCGTTTACGTTTAGTGAATGGGAGAAGTCAATTGAAAGAACGATCAAGTGAGGGAATTATATTTAAGTAACGGCGAATAAAAACTCTTCAAACTCCAATTTATGCTATTCGTCTCATTATTCAACTTTCAATCAACTAAGTACATATTAACTTCCATTTTCCGTAAATAGATTGACGTTGAAAGGCTTAGCATGCTTGAGTAGACCTTATCCGAGAATAACTACCAAAAGTTTCACAAAGTTCGGACTCTTTCTGAAGTTAAATTAGAACAACCAGGCCCCTGGAATTGAATAAAAACTCATTTGAAGAGTTCTCGTGAATCATCTAAGTTAAATGTTTGTAGTACTTGGATGGGGTTTATCAGAATATCTGAGTAAGTTGGTAGTAACGTGTCTTATCTTAGTAGAGTCGACGCTTACTCAGACTATCGGCTGTCGAAATCTGCTGGCTAATAGCTTTAATGTAGGTTATATCTTGTACAATATGGCTGATGTTAGACTCTTAAACCTCCGTTAGTGGTTGAGTACGTAATAGGTGCTGTTGATATGAAATTGTGACGTAAAGTGTTACGATAATACAATATGAAGCTTAACAAAATTGCATGATGTGGCGATAATAACAATTTTGAAAGACGCTGTTTACGTAGTTTAAAAGAACAAATATTTCGATAATTTCTAAATTATTAGTGGCACGAAAGCTACGAAGGATAGGTTACATTAGCATTCATAATATTAGTAGCTACTGAATCATGACAACTAAATCAGCAAGCCTGCTTTTAATATACTCGTATTTATCATTATGCTTTTATAAAAAAAATGCTTTTTAATGTTACTACTCTCGAAAATAAGATTAAATTCTTAGCGTGCGTTGGTTCAACAATGTACTTAAAACATTCAATTTTGCGTCAAATTAGAATTGCCCTTCGCGATAATTACTTTTTGAATCCAAATTTCGTTTCAAATTAATCTCAAGGTTTGTTTTGGGTCTTTAATATTTATGAGTAAACGTCTTATATAACATTATTCTTTTTATCGAAAATTTGGTATAAAATACAAGAAAAATGATATCTTATATAAAAAATGGAAGAGCTTGAAAAATTCCGCAAATGTAATGAAAAAAATTCCTAAAATCTTGTGTTAGATGACGTGGATTTTGCAATGTTTATTTCACGCTCTTTAAGGTAGAAAACAAAACCTCTAGAGCTTTGATGACATACTTTACATAGGTAGCTAACCTAAATATTCTTGTAAGGTAAGGCATGGAGGTAGACTTGGCACAATTTTCCCATTCACACTTCTGCAGTGTTTGTTTAGGCTTCGTATAGAATATAGAGGGTATTTAAAAATGGGAAGTCAATGCTGAAATAAGGAATTTAAATTTTTGTTTGTTTGCATAGAACTTCGAAAGTGGTTAGGGTTCTCTATTGCGAACCAGAACTTTTGTTTAAATAAGGGTACCGTCCTCAGTTCCCATTTTGACCAAACAGTTTGAAACCGCAAAGTCAGCTTTGAAAACAGTAGGTAGAAGTTCCTTTGAGTTTTTTTGGAAACAATAATAAAGTATACTTGCTTTTCCACTTTCCAGAATACCTTTATGACTTTTCACATTTGAATTTTAAACCCACAACATTTGAAGCCGCACAAATGATCTAATTTTCTGATAAGGATGTCGCACGCACAGCTTTTGCTTTTGCGTGGAAATCTGTGGCAGGTGGCAGTGAAAGGCTGTTTTTCTCGTTTTCTGTCCTATAATTTGATAGCGTGTTAATTAATATTTCTATTAACACTTGCATAGAGATGACGCAGTATACACTGATAGTGATACTTATGAATAATGTTATATAAGTACACAAACAGTCGTTTCGTTTAACACTTAAATAAAAAAGGAAAACCTATCGCGTGAAAATATGTAAAAGATTCGGATCTTCAACTTAACATTACTTTTACACGTACGAGATATTAATCTAGAATATTTGCTGGTTGAAAGGAGACCGATGACAATCGTCCATAAATAAGAGCTAACGACACATTAAAGTGACGGTAATCACTTTTAAATGTTCCCAAGAAATCCATCGGTACAAAAACCAAGTTATTCTTCTTTATCAGTAAGTGTTTTGTAATTCTAATTCTATGGACTTAGTAGTAACACATGGTAGAGTACTTATGTATCTAATGACGCGTGAATGATCTGTGTGGATGTTGAAACAATTGATCTATTTACTCATTCACTGTTACATCGGAAGCTGGGAATGTCTGCTAGATATCTTATGGTGTGTTTAATTATGTTGTTACAATTCTTATCATTATAAATAAAGTACGAGTAAATAACTAAGATAAACTTGTTGCACTGAAATTTTGATACACTTACGCTTATTTTGCTCAGAAAATGATTATTTTTGTGTGTATTTATGGTACAAATCAAGTTTAATTAAAACCCAAGTGATAATTACACGTATCTGATATAAGAAAAGAAGTGGAAAATAATGTAGTGTGACGAAGTAATAGTAGATAGCGCTGTCAAGTATAATATAAATGCATCTTATAAAAACGTATTTAAAATTTCTGTATTCCGTCGAAGCGAGTTCGAGATAACTTATCCGAGCTAAATCTCTTATCTTGTGTGAAAATGACGCATGCATCTGATGTCACGTACGGAGATTTCATTTTCGTCTAGGCTAAGCTCTACTTTATGGGTTGGTCTAGAAAAATTATCAGGAAAAAACGTGCCGGAATCATCGGCTCACCGAGGCTCAGAGAAAGTGTCTTATATTTTTTGTTATCATACCGGATTTTTGTGATCTTATTGAATAGTTGTGAGTACAAGATTTTTTGCTTAATCTGGGTATAGAATGTATCTGGTACAATATATTATTTGTTTATTTTGTGAAGCCGGTGTATTTTTACCGACTACGGCAAAGCCAAACTAAAAGAATTATGATTGATCAGTATAAACATTATTAATTTACTTAACTAAGACAATCATGAATGTAACTTTAAACTAAAAATAACACCTTTTAAACAATGAAATGCATCATCTAGTCTAGCTTTATAAGAACGAGCTAAAGTAGATTTTAAACTATCTCTCTTCGAGGATGGGTAGTGTAATTCACTTATAATGCAGTACTCTGTATGAGACAAAGTAGAGAGGAAGAATTTTCCTCCGCTGTCGAAATATGTCACAGAATTTAATAAGAAATATTGTTGAGATGTGAGAATAACCCTCGACGTGGTGTAAAACTTAAGTTGCAGAATAGATATACAAGGTTAGCTTAGTTTATTATAATTGTTTATGACAGCAGTTCATAATTAAATGCTACAAAGTTATTACAAAATTACGTATCAGAATAATAATTACAAATTACTATCCTTATCGCTCTTTCGCCATAAATACCAGTTTGATCTAATAAATACATATTTTAAGGCCAACTGCATTAACTAATTAAATCAAAAAACTTTTTAAAGGGGTCAGTAATTGTGACATTAGTGTTATCAAGCAATCTTGCAATTTCGATCTGAAATCAGTTAGTTTATGTCACTTACATCGATGGTCAATGTTGACAGGTGTTTGAATTTCGAATGTTATGTTGCTAGTCAGGTATAAATAATTTGTATTTGGATTACGGTTTTATGTAGCATAAAATAGTGAAAGTAGGTTTTATCTTAACTGTCACAAGGACTATGGAATTATTATATACAGCCAATGTGAGTCTGATGTCATTATGTCGTAGTTGTTATGTCATGAAATAGGGTCGCCGGTTGACACAGCTTAGTTCATTAGGTAAGGTATTAGAGACTTAGTTGTAGGCTTACGTTATATCTTCATGATTGTTCAGTGATCTTATACGTGTAGTTTGGACAATGTTTAGTAGTTGGGTATTAAGGAGTTAAGGATTATGTTGTAGGTATTATGAAGGATTGGCGTCGTAGTTTACATTAAAGATTATGTATTCTAGCCTGTGTAAGCTGGGTTTCATTTAGATGCCTACAGATTAACTTATTATTCTCCAATATTCTCGAATTTGACCATTAATTAGTTCTGATTTTGCACTGTTTGTCTATAGTGCATAACATTTAAGTTATCCGTTTTTTAAACAAAATTTTAAAATGTTGCTATTCTCAAACATAAACAGTTCATTATCTCCGTAGATTCGATTATCGAACTTTATTTTCATAAAATATTTAAATTACTTAAACGATAACACGCCACACATACGGTATAGATTAAATTATAAAAACTGTTACTGGAAAGTAAGTGCTAATACTTTTTCTTTTTATATTAATGGCTTTTAAGTAATCGTATCTACTTGCTGTACATTACTTTGCATTTATCATTATGTGTCGTGTATAAAAGTATTCTATCACTTGACTCGTTTTCACTTGTGAGTTTTATTACTTGTTACATTATTACTTAACGGTAACTTATTTATTTAATTTACAATTTATGCACACAAAAGAAAAAGTATAAAACACGTTGTAGAGATAAAAATGTACAAAGGAACTTAGTACTGTTATAGTGTTCTACTGTGTTTTTATATTTACGGAGTTCAAATATCTCTTTATTCATCTGTAATTTAAATATTTATTTACTCATCTAAGGGTGCGTCCACATCTGACGAACGAGCATTACACGAGCAGCTCGCGAGCCGTTCGCGAACCGCTCGCGAGCATGCCGCGAGCGGCGCGCTCACGTCTGTCAGACGGCGTAATTGACACTAGTGCGTTCGCGGCATGTTCGCGAGCGGCTCGTGTAATGCTCATTGTCAGATGTGGACGCACCCTTAGGATTTCGGTATAGACGAAGTTCTAGCCTAATTTAATGATAACTTCAGTGCCAACCCTCTTGAAGTCTTGACTTCCACAGGTAATAGGCACTCGGCCTGTTACCCGACTGCTGCTAATCGTAAGTTGTATCATACTCAATTAGATACAGGACGTGCTATGCTAACTAATTTTCTAGTCCAGATACTAAGAAAGTTGGTACTGGGTAGGTGAGTCGACTACTATATTTTTCTTTAAGATAGATTGACTGTCTTAATGAAAAGTTACTCTATTTCCCCTTTTAATAATAATAATTACGGCATAAAATATTCATAACGGCATTGGACCGTGGCATTGGTAGAAAAAGGTTACGAGTACTTAGCGAGTATTTACGAGTTAGCGATATTTTGCGAGACATCTTTAATAAACTTTTTAATTTTATTAATTGTTTGACATATATATTTTCTTTGCATTTTATCAATAAAAAGTAAAAGTAGAGACAATATTCCGAACATAATTATACCTATCACTAACTAACACTACAACATAAAAGTTTATGTTTTAAAAGTAGGTAGCATGTAATGGCATATTGTATTGTCTGGCTACTTAGTTCCACGTCCCCGTTTTTTGATGAATTAATACAACTGATGTGTATGAAATTAGAATATACTGACGCATATGGAAGTTACCCTGCGAATTAGTTAAAAATCTAACATTTTATAATTATTTATCACACGAATTTTAACCTTATGGTCTTAGTTTTAAGGGTGGAATTTGTATAAGGTATGTTTTATACCTTGTGTGTGAGGCATAGTTCCTGCCGTATTGTCTCTACACAAATACGCGTTGGATCGTGTAGCGAGATAAGCATTGGTGTCATAATTCTCATTTTAGAATTGTTTTTGGTATCGGTATTGAATTAACATTTTTCAGAGTCATTGACATTTTCCTCGAAATAAAATAAAATATCTTGATGAGAAAAAACAATGTGTAGTTTAACTATTCTACATTTTGCCAAATTACATTCGTCATAGAGTAAGTTTAAAAGCATTTTTTGCAGCAAAAGTTCTAGAATAAACTAAACATTTCTAGAGGAAAATGGTTTTCTGTTAACCACTGTTTGTTGGTATCTAATCGGCTTACAGCTGGTATAGTATCACAAAGTTGCACTATCCGTGACAATTACAAGCGAGAGTGAATTCAATTTAACACTTTAATCGCCTTGAAAGGGTGCTAAAAGATTGTTTTGAAATGTAAACATAGTTTAAATAAAATGTCTTTGATAATTGATTTAATTAAAGCTATCAACGAACAGGTTGAAGATAAAAAAAGATCTCGTTCTGCCGGTTTGTTGCTGAAATTTTATCTGGGTCAAGTTGTTGACCAAAAATGGTTAGTAAATTGCTTGACAAGGTCCATTAAATGGTATTATCGTAGAGCAGGTGACAGGTCAGCTGGTCATAAAGACTGCAGGTCTGTGGTAACACGGATTTGACACCTTTTTCCTAGGTGATAAGCGTTATTTTTGTAATACATTACATTGACGTGATGTCGAACGTACGTGATAATCTAGTTGTTGCTAATATGTTGCCTAATTTCACCTTCACAGTAAGATAATCTGTGACAAAAGACGTTTACCCAATTACGGGACGCAGGTTAATTGCGACTAATGTTTTGGGTAACTTTTAATTTGTGTTTATTCAAAGCGCCTTCGGCTATCATTGTAATTGTATTATTGATATCGTTTTACAAAAGATTTTGTATAAAAAATAAACATAAATGTTATTGCTTTGTTCATAAGTCTTTTTTTAGGGATTCTACTAAATACACACGCAATATTTCAAATTACATCGCAAATCGAAGGACATTATCTTGACTCGAAGTTGAAAAATTATTTGGATTTTTTTAGTATACCTACACGATACAATATTACGTCAACTCAGTAATACAACTTATGGGCTTTGTATGATATGAAATCACATAAAATACACCGAACAATATGCACTGAATAATAATTTGTAAACAATAGAAGCCACAAACAGCCATAATAAAGTTTACAATAGTGCATACAGCGACAAAATTACATCGTTCATTCTTCTACCAACCTCATTAATTTGAACCTGGTTAACCCACAAAATGCTTTCACCATAAACATACAGCATTATACGTGAACAAAATATTCTCGTAAAACAATTGTAATAAGGAACTAATTAAACCGTAAAGTTCAAGAATAAATTAGACTTTCTGGGCCATTTGCATCCGAACCGCCTCAAATTGCGCAAGATGCGGCAGTCAGGGAAAAAGGGCAACGCATAACATAAAGTTAATGTCCAACACGGACATCACAGGTCTAATTGGCAAAACAAACACGTATATGCTGTTAAGAAAAGAGTTCCATGCCACAGGGAAAGTGACAACACCCCCTATAACCTTCCTACCATTCGAGAGACATTACATCATGTGGGGAATTTGAATACATCTTTGTATAACCGTGTTGGCGCAGTCGTGATAATTTTGTTTAACAATTATCACGACCTGAATAAACGTGAGTGCCAGATATGTTTTTGAAGGTCTTCTAAGAATATTTTTATGATAAGGACCAGTTGACGTCATCACGTACGTTTTATATCTCCAAATCTTTGAGATGAAAATAATGATTGTCCTCAAAACGTGTGGTAAGATTGATTGTATTATGTAAATGTTGGTACGGGAATGTAATAGGTTTTAGTCACGGATTTCGCATACAATTGCTCTGAATGAATACTAAGCGTTTACCATGTTTACTAATGCACTTACACGTTACAGATAAAGCGACAATCAGAGCAAACGTGACGCGACGTAAATAAATCGTTTTGTATTTATTCTTTAGAAGGTATATTTTTATATAACGGTCTGTGCTCAACGTTTCCAACGTGCAATTGATTTATACAGCTAGATCCATTAATATGCCTTGAAAAGGTTAGCCCGCTGAAGGATTATCCGCGCCTAGTGATACATGAATTCCGCTACGTCAACACTGGTCCATCAATCTTTACCATTTAGGAGAACTTAAGGAAGGATTTTAGTACATTAGTGAGGCCTTAATAAATATTGAATCTTTACCCATATTCGGTCTTTTTTCTCCATCCTCGTCTACTTCAAATTGTATTAAAAAATTTAGCATAGATAAGTAAATATTCCGTCTTCCAAACTTCTCTCTCTTCCGCGATAAAGGCTTTGCCCAGCAGTGGAATCATAAGTAGGATAAAAAAAAAGAAAATTAAATATTCTATTTAAAATATCAACAACTTAAAAAATGCCATTTCAGAAAAGAATCTACAGCGAAAGTCAGAGAAAGATAGGAAATCTTTTATCAGTCTCTATCTTCATATCAGAACGGAAAACACAGCACTGTCAGTTTGCCGATGACAAATATTTTGTAATAACGTACTTATTACACGAAATTCCTTACTCAAGACTTGTACAATCAATCGAATTATATTTACTGTTGCAATTTCAAGTCAATTTGTTATAACTCGAAAGATTAGTCTCGTCTGTCTTGTAATTTTTCTATATATAGACAGACACACTAGAATGTGTGGGATTGTGATGATCAAGACTTATTAGTAGTGTATTCTTGTTACAAATCCCGTAAAACAAATGTTTGCTTAACTATTGTTTCGATACTACGGACGGTCTATTAGCAAACCGCTTTTGATCCGGAAAATTGATCGATAAACGATTCGACCGGATTTTGTTTTACTCAGTCTTTTAGTGCCGTCTTTTATTGGATATGTCTTGGAAATACTTTAAATTAAATGAGGATTTAGAGTACATTTCATATTTTTTCTTTAGTATTCGCTTTATGTTTTGACGATGTTATAAAAGTGTTATGTTTGATGACAGTATAAAAACGTAGACAGTTCATTAAAATCGCTGATTATTCTCGCTTATACTTATGTTCTCGGTTTTTGTCGTATCTCAAGTAAGTTACCTAGACTAAGTTATCTATAAAATTAAACATTAAATATTTTTTATGGGATACTGTGTTTCTCAGTAAAATGGGTTGTGGAGGTCAGATAGGCAGTCGCTTCATGTAAAATACGGTATTCAGCTGAATCTGGTAAGACTGGTAGCCGACCCCAACATAGTTGGGAAAAGGCTCGGGAGATGATGATGATTTTTTTGTCAGGGTGAGTCTCATGTGCGTGTTCATAAATTAACAAAACACTGCAGGTTAAGCAAATACAATGAAATTAACTAAAAAATCTCATCATTCTATTATAACTATTACATAATTACGTTGACAATACGTGATGAAAACAATAAGCATCGTTAAGCATGTGAACAACTAATTACAACTTCTAATTGTTACAAGAACAATGTTTACTAATAACAGCTGACCTTAATCAAAGTCAAGGTTAACTTAAGCACAACTTAAATGAGCATTACCTTTAGAAACATGATATATCCCACTGGTTAATCACAATTGTCACAAAATATATACGAAAAAATATATTCACTGTCACTCGCGTGATAGGTTGTCAGCGCAGTTGTTAGTTGTGCGCGGGAGGCTGTCGCGCGGCACCGGCGCGTCTGATCCCGCTGCGCTCGCGCATACATCACGTGCGGGCGCCAGTGGCTCCCTCGCGCCCGGCACTCAACGGCCAAGTACGGAACTAACGGGGCTTTTCACGCTCCAATGGCTCACTGAATCGTTACAACTTGTGACTGATGAAACTTATTGCATTCTCACTGACTTAATGTAGAAAGGTTTGTAGTAACTGTACTTGCGTTAACATAATACGATCGTTTACATAACAACATTAGTAGCATGATTATTAAAACACTTTTTTTGCGTAAATAAATGAGTATACAAACAGACAGGAAACAAAGCAGACAGCAGAACAGTGAAGTGTTAGCTGACTAAACAAGCATACGTGAAGAGCAAACTAAACTTATTGTGCATTCGGTATTCAAACAGGGTTCAGTCAACACTCGTTTCTTTAACAAATAAATGAACCTCGCTTATTTTGTTTTAACGTTCGAATCCTCGCCCTACTGTGTGTTTAAATTAATATTCACTATAATACACTGATTCCCGGTTTATTAATATTCATGAGTGACCCGACTTTTTTACTTTTGCTTTCCAAATGGTATGAATGAAATGCTGATCGAAAATTACCTTAGCTGGCTGAATTAATATGTTTATTAATTTAAGTCTAATGTCCTGTTATATGGAAAGAAAAAAACATTATTGTGAAGTTTATACGAAGGATGTGAATTCATCATGTTTAATTATGACATGTCTCTTCTTGCATGACTTTTGTTTTTTGTCCCACTATAGTGATTTGCCATTCTTGATTCTAGATCTTGTCATCATATGGTATTAAAAACATGATGATGATCGTTAAGTTTCTACAATTCTGACTACTCCTGTCACAAAAGGATACGGAATCCAATGAGGTAAAGATACGCAGTCATTTCTTGTAAAATATCCTTATTCAGCTGAATCCTGTGAGACTGGAAGCCGCCAACATAGTTTGCGAAAAGTTAGGCAATATTGAATGCGATGATGATACCCAAATAAAATTTCCAATAAATAGAGAATGCTATCTGTTTCATAGATTTCTATTATAGTAATTTGTTCTAACATTTATCTTGTAAGCCCCTATTACTTTCACTTGTTTGTTGGGGTAATTGCATATCAAACCGTTAAATAGGTAAAATTAAGTAGCTTTCAATACATTATTTGGTACAGCTGATCTCTTTGCATTATTACTTTGTATTTAAGTATTATTCAGTTGAATATGAATATATTTCTTGCAATGTTTTATCTAAAGCAAAATATTTGTGTATTTCTGAGTAATATACAATTTACGGTAATCTACCCGTTTGCCTTTGAAATGGCTGATTTCCCATGAAAGTAGAGTTATTTTTTTTTTCTCTAGTTTGCTGTTATTGAGTAATCAATTTTTTAAATTTAATCAATTTAAGTGGGCGTGTTGTCAAGTGCCTTTTAGCATGGTATCTACTAGGCTATCCGTACTGTTTATTCTTATAGAATGTAGTCTTATAAGCTGAAATAAGCCTTTTACTTTTCTCATAATAATATATAAGTGTGTTTATTTGTTTAATCTACACGAAAGGTTAAGTGAAGGTATCACAAACATGACACAATATTAATATTGCTAATTCTGAGCTACATGAGTCTAGCAAATATTGTTTGCTTACAGTCTATATTGAGAAGTCACGTTATTCGAATGGCTGTCACGTGTTCCTAGGTAATATTCCATGACAATAAGATCTTGTAATAAACTCGAGCCCTTATTTAACAGGTAATTTGATTAAAAAATAAATTAGATTGAAATATGTATTGACTTCAATTAATTTTAGTATTGTTATTACAAGTTTTTTTAATGAACTGTTTATTGTTCTATTGTAGGCCCTGGTTGCTATTGCAGTTATATAATAAAAAAATAGCCTTGTTCTTTATAGTCTGATACGTATATACTAACTTATACCACCTTAAATATCCTTGATAAGTTTTGAATGAGTAATCTAGCCCGTATTACGTCAAGAGACCTTCAATATTTTTTGTAAATTATTTTCCTTAAAATATTACATTATGTGTATCTTACATGTACTTGACCCGTCCTTACTCAATGTTAAGTGACCTTAACTTGAACGACTTAGCTTAGGTCATGCTGTTAATTTAGATAATCAAAGTTTTTTTGTATTATAGGCTCGAACATTACGTAGGTACGAAATGATTACATAGGTAGCAACCCTTTCTTAGATGTACTTATTTATTAGTTTTAGTATTAACTAGCTGTGCCAGCGACTTCGTTCGCGTGGATAACGAAACTTATCAATGAATGATGAACTTATTACTATTGATTGTAGCGTGATGAAAAGTATACTATAACCTGCCCAGGAGTATGAAGAATAATTGTACCAAGTTTCGTTAAAATCCGTCGAGTAGTTTTTGTTTCTATAAGGCACATACAGACAGACAGACAGACAAAAAATTTACTGATTGCATTTTTGGCATCAGTATCGATCACTAATCACCTCCTGATAGTTATTTTGAAAATATATTTCATGTACAGAATTGACCTCTCTACAGATTTATTATATGTATAGATTTTGACCACTGTTTTGGTCTCTACACATTACCCAAAAAATACTTTAGTTTCATTTACCTCGGAAAACACTATTTTTCCTTAAAACCTCGACTATTTAAATAAAAGAAAAAGAATCCCGCCTTTTCATGGAGATACTTGCCTAGAATTGGGTGTCACGATCCCTACATACCTGTGCTAATTTGGATCTACACGAAGCGCTCCTATTTGTTCTACCACTTTGCAATCTGCCCGAAAAAAAAAACCTAGGATGCTAATTAAACAGAGTAAAAAAGCCACTGTGTGACCAAGACTTCTGGAAATGCCCGACTTTAACCTTCAGAAGATAAATTTATTTTAGGTAGTAGGTCCTTTAGCTCTTTTAGCCGAATTTACTTATAATCTTAGCTTAAGCCTACGGCTCTGCCCGTGTGAATGGCGGTTATCGGCGGCAAAAAAGTTATTTTTAGGGATCCAAGCTTGGCCCATACCACGTTTTATTTAAATCGGTTTAGCGGTTAAGCCTTGAAAGCGCACTCAGACAGGCGGAAAGATAGACAGTTTCGTTTGCATTTATAATATCATTGTACTAAGTATAATATAGTATGGATTATAGACAAAAACAATGTGAAGAAAATACCTTATTTGTTGCTTGTTAGTTGCACAAACTACAATAACCATTGTGCATGGTGTCCCATCTTAATAGTAAGCTGTTTGGATCTCCTGGCTATCAAAGGATTATTCTAGAACCCGTAGCACTTTCACTTAAGCCGCCTGTTAAGGTGTTGATCCCATTTCATTGCCAGCTTTGTCCCGCAGTGGACATAATGAATTAACGTTTTATTGCCGTATAAAACTCTTTAGCGCGTGTTTTTAGTGTTTTAAAGGAGATTTTATAGCGCAGCTGTTTAACGAGGGTATCTTTCAGTAAGTTATTTTATTTTAAAAGATATGTGTGAAGTCAGTTTTTCAGGAAAAAATACATAGCCTCTACTAAAAATGGTTTATCCAGTACTGGGGCAAACTAGGTCGATGATACTGGATATTAGATAGTCAAAATGTCTTTTTTGTTGCAAATGGTTTTAAAAAACAATGTAAATAAATACAAGTTATTTCCTACCAAGCTTAAAACTAAACTTATGAAGACATTTTTCATATGGAATTTTTGGAATATGCTAGCATTGACAATACATGTCAAATAATAAAAATGTCGCCGCACCATATTCTATCACCCGTGTGAAAATTCGTGAGCCGATAAAATGTCTATATTTAGAGCAGGCGAGATTCGCAAATCAGGTACATGTTGTATGAAAACGTGTTCAGAATCAAGCATTATCAGTATAACAGAATTATCTCTGTTAGTATGTTAAATAAACAAGCTTGTGTGTTTAGAGATTACCTCATGCAAGTGGAAAAAATGTATGTACAGGTAGGTCTAGGTTCGGTAAAGTGATTGTCTATTATTCAAAAATCAAGGCCGTTAATGATGCGGCAAATGAAAACAAAGAAAAAATATTTGACCGTTCCAATCACGAAATAAATTAGATTAATTATGGTTTATTTTACTATTTTTTCTGTTGACCTTAAAAGTGAATGTTGGATATTTCGATAATAATTTATCTTTCCCACGATGAATAAAGGCTGTATATTTTTAGACAAGTCAAATTTAAGTGGTTCTATGCATTAATAATAATCAGAAACCAAGTACCAAGCAGCAATTAAAGGTACTATTAAGAAGATCAGATGCACTTAAACACCAGGAAAGATGTTCACACACGACTTAATCTCAATAATAAACTTATAACGATTCGTAATGTATAATAAACTTATGTGTATTAAACATAAACTTTTTTAGTAGGAAGATGAAATCAGAAAGGAATTGATCACTCGCACAGAAGGCCGCACTTAGCGGAACTGCATTCAATCTCAATGATACTTTTTACACGACTGCCCAAAAAGGAGTGTTATGTTTTCAGGGTTCATGTATGTATGTATGTATGTATGTATGTATGTATGTTTGTGAGTTTCTTTATTCCACCATAACTTCTAAAAGGCTTGACCGATTTCAATGTTTGTGGTATCATTAGAAGCCTTGAGTTATCCCGAGTGACATAGGCTATGTGGACATTAAAAAATGGTCAAGTGTGAGTCGAAATCGCCTGCAAAGGGTTCCGAACGATATTTTTTTTTGTGTTGTGTTATGTTTTTTGTTGTTCACTAAAAGGTATTAAATAAAAAAAATATAATTATAAAAATTAAAAAAACACTCCTGCCATGTCAAAAAAAAATAAAAACAAGTCAAATATTTGCAGTCGGGGTCGGTTACTTGGAACAATTCATTACAGGTCCCCCGACTGCAAATATTTGACTTGTTTTTATTTTTTTTTGACATGGCAGGAGTGTTTTTTTAATTTTTATAATTATTATTCACTTAATCTAATAATGTGTTTAAGTTCGAATACATCACGATTTTATGCCTTCATGTCTTATTTTAATTTCTTATTTCTTCTCAACCTTGCGAAAAGACTAAAAAAAAATTTCAGACCTGTCTGACAATAATTGTCAATAGTTTGTGAGGGCCGTCAACCTCGTTGACTAATTAATTATAATTATCTTAGCAAACATTCATTATATGTGTTTTCATTCTATTTAAATACGACGTAAAGTGGTGTAGAGCTATTGCCGAGAAGGGAGGCACACTTCTTAGACCGCAGTAAATTAAAAATGTGATGCCACCTGAGCGACCACCATGACTGCATGAGCCTGTACAATGAAAGCAAGACTGTTGCCGTTGTGGGAGCGAGACGCAACTATAGGCGGTGTAGAGCACCGTCTCGCTTCCACAATTATATAAGCGCTTTGGTGCATAGTAAAGGGAAGGGAAATAACCTCAGTTGCTTTAGTCGGTAAGAGTCAGATATACCACATGCGGAGGAAAGTTTAAAATGATTTTCCCGGGCAAAAAGAAAAATAAAGGGAAATGGAAGTAGGGTAGTTTAAACTGCAGTGGGGCAGAAATGGCTGAGAAAAATAAAATAAAATGAGGAATTTGGTAAATACTTTTTTTGGCTCTCTTACTGGTAAAACCTTTGTGGTCATGTAAGAGACATATGAGTATGAATGCAATAACAATAAGTTTTAACTTAACCTTTACTTATATAGCAGTTGTTATAACTTTAAAGTAAAGTAAATGAAAGTTGTATAACTCTTGATATGAAGATAAGAGCTATTAGCATTTCAGCGATGTTACTTTCGCTTTAATCGTTTCGTTGATAGTCGCAAATGTGTCTGAGTGGAGATTGATTTTTATCTCACCGGCGACTAACTTGAATCTTGCTTACGTAGTGCTATAAAAGAAAATATATTAAAAAGAAAAGATCGTATTATTTGTATTTTTTTGCTTGTAAAATTTTCATCTTTCAAGTTAAAACTATGTAACTTTAATAACATAGTTTTAATTCAGTTTCGTTTCAGTTTTAAAACATAGATGATTTCAGCGGGCATTGAGATAGCTATTATGCGGATTATGCCCGATGAGCTGCATCTGAGATGCAATTTCGGGATCAAGACATAGATTTGATTTAAACTATCAAGATAGATGGCCGTGTCTCACGTGTTACGTTTCCTATTAGTTGTGATTTAATGGCATAAGGTCTCATATGGTTAACAAATATATGTATACTAATTTAAAGAAACCATAGGGGTAGGAAAACTCATTTCTCAGACGAAGACTACATACAGATGAATAATATTGATAGTAGTAGTCCAATCTATTTTATATCATCATCTCCCGAGCCTTTGCCCAACTATGTTGGGGTCGGCTACCAGTCTTACCGGATTCAGCCGAATACCGTATTTAGTCCAATCTATTTTATATGCAAAACAAAAACACAGACATAAATATAACTCAACCATTTTATTCCTATAAATTGTATAATTTTCCCCACAATAATTTAACAATAACTACGTACAAAATGCTTTTGTTATTTAAGTAAATACTTACTATTTAGCAAACCAGAATGTAATTACCGATGTGAAATATTATTTACCAGTAAATAATTGTACGTTAGTGACACAATATAATTTGTCGTTTTAATTTGTATTACATAAATACGGGTGGTTGACAAAATAATTTGTGTTCAGTGCATAAGCGTTGTGTTATCGTGTTATCACGATGTGATAATTTATACACTGTTTGTTTTACTCTTAAAATAACTGTTGTTTAACTAATTGAATGAAGTTATAAAATAATGATATTTGTTCCGTAACTTTTGATAGTTGTATGAGATTAAATTGATAATATTTAACCGTTATGTTTATACGCATTTTTTTAGGATTACCAAACTAGTTCGAAACTGCTTGAAAACTTGACTTTAAGTAGCCATCTTAAGTCATGTTTTCGTTCTCAAATAATCGCATTGCATTTAAGGAAGTCGGTTTAAGATATTTATAAGGCACTTTTCATAATGGTATTATCTTTAACTGAAAGTATTATAAATTCAATGTAATTAAACACAGTCGTTACCATTTTCAAGCGCTTTCGTTATCCCTTTCCTGCTTTAGGTCGCTGCTTTATGAATTTTGTAATATCATTTCACTTAAATCCCGAGGGAACGTGCATCTTCTATTACGTACTGTTCTACTTAGTAAGTTTAAACTTAAAATATTATATAAAATACATTGTTGTAAAGTTATCAATGAAATGGATTATTGTTGTAATTTATTAACCGAAGTTAAATGCAACACAATGCTGCTGCTACTGATGGTAATTACATCTATTTATACACATATTTATTGCCTAGTTTATACTGTCCTACTATAAAACTAGCCATAAAGCTATAGTTCAAAAGTTCCTAAATACTTCTAACTCTCAGTTTCCAAAAGCCTGATAAACACAACAATTCGTTAATCACTTGTCGAATCTTATTAACGTCATAAATAGATTTGTCAACAGATTTAATTGGAGGTTTTACTTTATAAAATCCGGCCATACCGAGGTTTATTCTTTCATCAGATCATATACAAAATGTTATCTATTGAAAGCGGACACAGCAACTTTCATATTTTACATTGTTTGTATGATAAAGCTTATGTTAAACCTTTTTATTCAATTAACCTCATTTCTTAAACGTTTTGCAGTGTCCGCGATCGCTCTTACTAGGCACTTATAAAAGTATTTTTTATAACTAAGTCATAACGACCACAGTGAATTATTATTTTCCATTAGTGTAACAGAAAATATTGTTAAGAAAACAGTTTTAATTTCACATTACTTACGATTTTAATATTGGCTTTGAATGGATATAAATAATAGCAATTGCAAAATTTTAATACATTCTAGCACTTTTTTCCAATTAACTCGAGTCAGTGTTTGTGTGGGTTACAATTTCATGTTTGTTGGTAAAACAATTTATTTTATCAATGACCCCTGATTCCTCTTGTTACCTAATATCCGAAAACAATATAAGGACCATGTATCATGCGTACCGAAGGATGGAAGATAGGAAACTATGAGCCGCACATAAGTATTATTTGACACTTTGATATACTACTGCTTAGGGGAAAAAGGTTACTTGTATATATACTGAGTATTACAAATAATATACGGGATTTTAGAAACGCAAGGTATATGCTTTATTATATTTAGTTAGTATTTATAGACTTAAGGAAGTAATATATTATGAGACTTGTTTATGGGCAAAATAGGTAGTAATTTTCAGTTTCAATGGGAGTTTCGAACTTAGATCTAGTATGTCAAATGGTTGCAAGCTCCAAAACTGAGTTTATGAACGTATTTTTGTACAAAAAAACAGCAGCCACAGTCTACCCACTCCTCCATATCACTTTAACCAAAGCTATTTGCGATGCATGTCGGAGCTTAGAAAAATGGACGCCGTTTAAAACTTTGCATGCAAAGTAAGCACGTGTCAAGACTTCACATCCTTAGCATTTAAGAAACGGGAACTGGGTCAGTGTGAAATTGTCCTTTAGTTTCTACGATAAAGGTCTACTAAGCGTTCAAGTTAGTCCCGTAGCCTTATGCGGTCAAATGTTTTTGGATTACTCAAAAAAACCCAATTTTTAACACGCTTTTATTAGCTTCACTTGTATGTACGTATGTATGTAACCGACTCCGGAACTTTTCGCAGTTTATAATTAGGTTTAAGGTTCCGACGTTTCGACACCTATGGAGGTATCATGGGCACAGGAAAACATAGTAAAAGTAGTTTTATTTCAATTTCTAACATTCGCGTAAACCTCAGAAATCATCTTTTTTTATAATTTTGTGTAGGTCTACTCCTTAATTCGGTTGCTTTGATGTAAGCATATCTTGTACGGTTTGTATAAGTATACATTATTTCAGTGCTCGGCAAACATCGCAATCTTGAAAGCTACGTTATTGAAGGCTTGTATATTACTTACTAAAATGGTTAAACATTCGTCTTCATCTTTTAGCCTTTTACCGGCTTTTACCGTCGTTTTACATAAGAGAGTTTATAACCCGACATCCACATATCATCAAAGTTATTATTTATGTTATCTTTTGTATGTAAATCGGTACAGAAAACATTTGATGTTGTTTACTTATGAGGAGTAGACAGGCAGTTACCATTACTCAGTGCTCCTAAATCTTCAAGCAGTCGTTTCAGAACTTGGCAGTGGTGGAAACTTCTTTGTATTTTGTAGTCATTCAAATGTTCTTAGACGTTACATTGTTTATTTACTTATTTATTTAATACAGCATGGAGGACTAATGGCTCCTACACACAGTGCCGGCGGCAATGCCGCCGGCAATACGAGCCGCCGGCACAAGCCGCGCAAAGCCGCCAAGCATCATTCATATTTACACAGACGTCACACAAACAAACCGCAGTAGTCGTGACAATGACAAATGAAATGACGCCGGCAAGCCGCGTAACCCGCCGGCACAGCCCGGCGGCCATGCCGGCGGCTCCTTTGTGCGGCAAAGCCGGCGGCTTTGAATGCCGCCGGGCGCACGGCGGCTTGGCCGGCGGCTTGGCCGGCGGCTCGCCCGGCGGCACTGCCGCCGGCACTGTGTGTAGGAGCCATTACAGCTATACAAATATAGGATAGTTATAATCTAGTTTACAGAAAGCCAATTACAAGTCTTCACTTCTAGAATTAGTCTAGTTTGTTTAAGTGTGAACACAAGCGTTTGCATCTAAGTGTTATTAGAATTGGTGTGGTATGGTATTACAAGAATTACTTGTATTGAAAAGAAATCGGACAATACAATTTTTGCTGCAATTTGTAATAGTTGTATTATTGAAGTGCCCTTAGTACCTTTCCATAGCATTGAAAGCTGAAATTATATTTACGTTACATTAAGTGTCATTAAATAGGAGGGAACAATGTAGAAGGGGTCTGAGCCTAAAAGTGCGACATGACATTAACAAAATACAATTTCTTAAGTCTGTCGATGAGATTACGGCATGCTAAGTAGCTAGTATAAAAGAAAAACCAGAAAACTATTAAGTATTCCATTATAAAATCATTGCATAAGATGATTTAAAACACATAACAGTTCTAAAACAATAAAAAGCGCGTGCGACATAACATGTCATTGACAAACTTGTATCATTATGTCTTGTTTTTTTCATTTGTTACCAAGTTGTGATGATGACAAACAAGTTTTTGTCTCACAACTAGCTGTTAACTTTTTACAAGTGTCATCATTCGACTTTTTTGTGATGTATGTTCGCTGGAGATCTAAGCACTGAATTTGCTTAGATATCGAAGGCTTTACATAACGTAATTTATGTTTAAATACAGATTATCTTGCATAACACCTTTTTCAATACATCTGATGTACCTATATACTTAAAAATTAATTAAGGGAGAAAGATAAAATAAACACAAGTCTGTTATTATTTTCTTTCCTCAACTGTTTCAGAAAAGTTTAATTGAAAATTTTAGTGCCTAACGTCGCTTAGGATACAGATGTTTTTTATAAAATAAAGCAGTGAACCAATCGCGAGAATTGCATGCGCATTTCCCTTTTAATTAACTCGACTACGTATTCAATTTTGTGCATTTGAAAATGTTCAAGGGTTAGATAAGCGTCAGACTCGTATTTCAGCTTTAATTGGCGCCTTTTCAGTTATATTCAAAGGCAGTTCCTTAATTACTCGCTGAAACGCAATGAAAAATTGCTGAATTAACTTTTTGATAAATAATGTATTCATTGTTCGGTCATTTCGGTCGTTTTATGAATTAATGGCCGGTATTAAAAGTCCTTACTGGTATAATTGTGTGTTTTTAAAAGTGCAGGTCGGTTTTATTTGATGAATAGGAGCTTCAGAAAATGAATAGATTTTGTTTTCTCCTTGGTGATAAGTTCATTGCTCTCTACTTTCAGGTCTGGTTACGATGTAAGGTTCTGGAATGTAACCCAGTTTTGAGCAAAGCGTTGCCAACTCAAAACCTAATTGCCTTCAACTTGCCAATTCTTTTTTCTGGCGACCTACAACTTAAAATCTCGTCAGCCGATTTTTAAATGGAAGTGATCTTTAACAAGAGACATTTTATAACTAAGCACTTATGGTAGCAAGAACAAGTATTCACGATTGCCCGTCATACCAAAGGGTAAACATACCAAAATAATTTTCATATTGTATTTCATACGATGAGCAGCACCAAATTCCGTTCCTGTATATTGTCAAATCGTAAATGTGATATTAGTTAGTCTGGTTTGGAATTAAGCTTTGGTTTGCGCGGTCGACTAAATTCTCCGCGAAATTATTTGCAGTTGATTAAGAGAACATGAGCATTCGCCTCGTTATCCCAATACCGTTTAATTAAAGTAGCCTAAATATACTGGTGCGAGGTTCAGCCAAATTAGAGTGAAGTAATAAAATTGGCAAGACTATTTATCAGGGATTAGATCGTTTGTTTACCAACAAAGCGGTAATTGTTTTACACGAGTGATTTATCTTGACTTTCGGCATGTTTCTTTTACGGTGCTAAACTGTTTTTGCGACATCCCGTCGACTACAAATGACTGCCATGGAGATTCATTTATGTATTTTCTAAATTTTTTGTCTGAATTCCTTTTTGAGCGAAAAGCCAATATCGTGATTCAAAGACTCAGTAGTTTTTTGAAAGGCGAACTGGACCGTGATTGGTGAAAATTGACAGAAAGAACTCAAGTGTTGACACTAACGACCCTAGAATTTTTCTGAGTCAGATAACCCTCTTTGCAAGCACTTGTGACATGTTTATATTCGAGGGACATAATTGAGGAACTTAATTATTGCTTAAGTGAATACAAATTGCCTAATTAAATTCGAGCTTTCTCGCATAGTTTGCAACAGTTGCATACTACGGCATTTAAAAATAAATGTTAAGTTGAATTCCACAACCGTTCACCGTTGCCAACTCTTTGCAATTTTGTAGATATAATCTGTAGTTTTCACTTACGATTTGTCTTTGATTGTGTCACCAGATCATTTCCTACTTTGGCTTTTAAAGCGAATATTCTATTTTTGTTTTAATATCTACTTTTATAAGCACTTTATATGAATAAACTAGTTTATACAGTAGTTTATTATGTCTGTATTGCGAAAAAAAATATTAAATGTTTATATTTTGTTTGTTTCAGGTAAATATCATTATCGATCAGCTTCCTACAAGATATCTTAAGCCACAGGTAAACTTCATTGCTTTTAAGTGTTTGTCCCAAATGACGTTGGCAGAAAACCGTCCGAAAAGGTTAATTTTCCAAAAGTGTTATTACTTATGTTATCGCCGGCAGATGGCGCTTGATTCACCTTAACCATAAAATAAAGGTAATTGCGAGGATATTGCAAGATGCTTGATTAATACGGGTCATTAGTTCGCTGGGTAGTGTTTGTGGGCAGGTGCTCGCGATTTTTTCCTCAAATTGCTTCGGTGCACCCAAACGTGTTTTATCGATGGATGAAGTAATAGGGCTCCTATTATTTAAGTGTATTTAAAGTATAACTAATGGAATTAAGCTGTTATATACAATAAAAAGGTATTATTTACTACTAACACTACTTTGAAACATCTAAATGTAGTATAACTATATTGACGACATGGAACCTTTTCATAATTTCAAAACTTGGAACAGAAGCGCTGCCGTCCAAATGTTTCTTCCAATATCTGATCCCTGGCAAGAAAACAACGGCCGTACAACGTCATACAAGTTTTATTATGTTGTTCTGTACTTATTTGAGGAAGCTCTATACTTTGCAGAACCTTATTTATTTAGCTTTGGTTTAGCGATGAACTCACATATGAGAAAATAACTCGAAAGCAAAAGAGGAACCTAACCTGTAGAGTTACGTTTTAGTCTGCGGCACCAAGTACTTTTACCTTATTTTTTTTGGATCGAACACTGAAACGTTAATCAGTTTTAAACCGCCGTTTAAACTCATGCTGTCTCTGTTACTTAAAAGGTATAAAGTAGAGACAGATGGACATTTAAGAACCTCTAAGCGTGCGTCCACATCTGACGAACGAACATTACACGAGCAGTTCGAAAGCTGCTCGCGGGCCGCTAGCATGCCGTGAGCGGCGCGCGCAAGTCTGGCGGCCAGCGCTATTGACACTAGTGCGTTCGCGGCATGCTCGCGAGCGGCTCGCCAGCAGCTCGCGAGCTCTCGTGTAATGTTCGTTCGTCAGATGTGGACGCACCCTTAAAGTAAGATAGCGTTTTAGCCTTTTTAGTGTTTTACCATTTGGCAAACTATATTCTATTAATTGCTATGATTTAAGGTAATGTTTCAGATTTCAGGGGTAACTATTTGGCAAACTACTTAGTTCATTGCTTTGATTCTCTTTGAGTTCGAAACTGAGCGGAATTGTTTGGCTCGTCTACCAATATTCGTTTTCTTCTTTCACAGCTTGAAAATTAAACATTTTTGTTAATTGGAAAAGTGTTTACGTTGCTCAATTACTTTTGTGGTTGCTAATTGATAAATGTTTACACTTTTCTGTAACTTTGTTATGTTTGTGATTGTGCTTTTTAAACAGTTTGCTTACTTAACAGCGAACATGTTTTCGGGATGGTGATTTTGTTAGACCCTTATAAAGTAAGATCACATTTTTTTTCTACTATGTACTCGAACATAAAAAGGCACATAATGGATAATGTTTTTTCTTTTATTTACTTTAATGGAATGCCAAGAAAGAAAACAAAAAAATATAATACAAAAGCGTATGTCTAAGAACCTTATTTTTAAAAGTCCCTTATACATATTTTCGACATCGAGCATCTCATAAGAAATTATCACAGTATTTTATTCGAGTAACAATTCTTTTGACATTTTGGCTTGAAATTATCCTCTTAACTAGGTCTGGGGAGTAACTTCATTATCAGGACTGGCCAAGCTTACCCGAGGGATAGAAGTTAAGCCCCGCGCCGAACCTCTTAAATCATTGTGTTATCTCCTTACATATTGCACAAGTTTTTAAGGATTATTTAAATGGTTTTTTAAACGAATTGGGTTTTTTTTCCGATAATTGAGGAATTTTCTTTGGGAAATGGTTTTCATTTAATTGTGGTATGTACACTCCTAGATATCATCAGAAGAATATATAAATGTATTTGATCTAAGATCTATTTATTTGATCTAATACAAGAACAAACAAAGACTAAAATTAAATCTTATATAGATAAATAAAACTAACACGCGTCAAAATACTCATCGTCATCCCTGTCAATGGCGGGAAACGTGCCCAGAAGGCTGGCAGCATTGCCACGTTGAATGGCTATGCCGATTCTCTGTGCAAGGAACAAACCAGCTCTCTGATCACGAGTAGAGTCTACCAAACGTTTTGACAGTTCTTTAAAAAGATTTCGTGCACTCGGACCCCATGACCCGAGCGTTTCAACCCCAAACGGCTCGAAAATATAATTACCCATTAGGTTATTATACTTTCGCCGTTTAAGGGTCTCCGCTGCTCCAGCAGCAGCTCCAGGAGAGGCCGCCGAACTTAGAACGTGGGATGGCGCAAGGGTGTCGACGCACGTTGCGTCCCACACCAAAGGCCGACCCAATTTCCAAGGCAACAATGACATACCGTCAGGTCTCTTACCATCTTTATTTGATTGTTAAATCATCTAGTTACTTAAATATCAGAATTATCGTATTGAGGACGTGTTTTAAAACAATTAATTAATCGCTTATTGTTAATAGTATTACGTGTGTTATAAAAAGGCATTTATCATCATGATTGTTTTATGTGCACTATCATAATTTTTCAGGCAATAGAAATGACAAATCTAGGAGAATCACGTATGAATAGGCCTCTTCTTACAAATAGTTTCCGTGTTAGCACGAAATGTGATAAGATTAGATATTATCTTAAAATGGACGCTTCAATTTATTTATCTTAGAATTCTTAGATGACAATAATTTTACAGAAACGTTTACTTCGATTTAATTTATTTTCATAATGATTAGTGGTTTTATTATGCGTAAGTAGGTTGATAGGTCATAAAAAAGTCTTATTATTTTTTGTTTGATGATAGGTTAATTATACAATAGGTATTTGAACAATAAGTGGCCAGGCTCATGGCGGCAATATTCATAAATTTTCTTGATTTTAAGATGAAGTTCTTTTTTATCATATTGAGCTGCCCCATCCAAACCGCAATACAACAGGATGCATTACCTGAAAAAAAAAGAAAATAAGTATGAACAAACAATCTTAAACAAAAGACATCTTGCCATTTACAAAACTTATTTCTTTTGTATTGGTAAACATTTACTAAAGCAACATATTATTTCGTTGTACAGTGAGTACAATAAAACGGTTGATACTATCGACTGCATAACTTTCTTCTTAAATAAGAAACAACATGCAAACGATGCGCATAACAGTTTTTCTAGAAGATATTGTAAACTACGTCATCTCATACTTTACCTTGAAAGAACAAACACAATATGGTATAACGTCTATTACAGAAACCAAAAGTTTGGGGCAACATTTACAAATATTATACGAAGTTTTGCGGCAATCATGCTTTTCCAAGTGGCATAAGCAGAGTTCCCGAATAAATGTGGCGGTCAAATACACGCAGTACGAACTTTCGTAAAGTGTACGAAACTTCGCATGTGAATGACCAGGGTAAAAAAGCTCAGCCTGTATCGAAAATGGTGACTTATTATGAGAAAAATTCTTATTTTGTTATTAGATTTCCTCTCGCATGTATACTTAGGGCGTGTTTGACTCTTTCAGCTTGAGCAACTCGCAAATTGTATTTGTCGGTCCAGTGTAACAGGCCTTTGTTTTGTATGTATGTTTATTTGCTAGAAAGTGTTAAGTACAAACACATAGTAAACGTCTATAAAGTAGTTGATGTTTGTTTGAAGGACTAGACTCAAAATGATAACTTTTATAGCAAACATGTCTAATTTTTCTTGACATTAAAATGATATAATTGATGAACAAAAAGAATTATGTTAAGGTTATTTATTAATGACACTATTTTTACATGTGCTGTATGTAATTCGTTTACATTAAAATATACACATATCATGAGGTAAATAATATAATCGTTAAATTATTTACAATACATATTATCAATATCAAATCTTTCAGAAATATATAGGTATATATGAACACGACGTATACAATATACATACAATGTTAGCTAATTCTTAACTAATGCCTACGAATATTACCATTAGTCACTTTAAACCGTAACGGGTCTCATGAAATTATTCAAAACATTAGTTCAAATAGTTCTCAGTTCGTAACACTGAATATAACATAAGTTTGGTTGACCTCAAGCCGGGTTTGGGACTTCTTGGTCTGACTATTTGCGGGTTTAGACTTTATGCAGAAGGACATAGACTACTTAATTGATTGACAGATTAGTAATTGCTTTTCTAAGATCAGTAAGTCGGTAATCTGTTGGACAAGCCAAGAATAGAAATTACTCGAAGATTTTAAGTCATTTAAATATGATTATGAAGAGATAAAAAGATATTTTAAACTGAATATTTAATTAGATCTTTCTGTCATCTCGAGTTTCCTTCATGTTTGTTTGAAGTTAGAGCGAACGAATATATCTACATAAAGTTTATTGTGTTAAGGTTAATACTATTACTTACATATTAAGTTTATAAGCAGATTTGTTGAACAGATCTTCATAAATGGTAACAACAAAACATCTTAATCGAACAAATAAAAACGCATCATCAGTTGTTACATTCGTTTAGGAGCTACGATGCCACAGACTAACAGAACGACACTTCAAAATGATAGAATCCCTTTTTTTGCGTCGGGGGCTTTAAATCACAAAATTTAGGTAAGTTCAAGAAAAAAACAAAAACCAATCGCATCTGAACAGACAAAACGTCATTATAACATTCGAGATTGACGTTATCTGTCAGTTTAGACAATCCATAAATATGAATAGAATACTTTTCATCGGTGTTTTTGTGACATTGTTTGCGCAGATTGTCATCTAAGCCAAGGGGACTGTCGTTGTATTAACCGCTTCGTTTAGCAGACGCTGGTCGTGACGTTATCTGCCTAAACTTCGGCTTCGGCGGTAGATAGGCTGTAGCGTAGCGTAGTTGATATTTTTAGCGATAAATGCTTTATATTTTATAGGCACTTGGGTTATAAATAATTTTATACGGTAGCTTGAGGATCGTTTAGTGGATTTGAAGCTAAAAATAATGTAATCAAAATGAATGAATTTATTAATATAAATCTTGTCTTGTTAAACGTTTGTTTCGCTGTCTGAGGTTAACGCAAATGTTAGAAATTGAAATAAAACTACTTTTACGGATTCTATCGCGGTACATATTTAAGTTTTAGTTCCCGATGTTTCGACGCCTTTGCAGGTGTCATGTTCACGGGCAGAATTAAAGTCTGCCCGTATTACAAACATAACTAAGCTGAGCATTAGTTATGTTTGTAACATACTTATTTCTAAGTTTTGTTCTAATTATTTTAAATTTTCCAACACGGTGAAACGAGGTACTCCAAACTACCATTGTACTCTCCCTTTGTAAATATATAGGGTTAAATTCGCCTCGTTATTTCCCTGAAGGTAGAGCTATTTATAGCTGAACGATCCCGGTTGCCATGGTGATCCCATATGAGTATTCTCTTTGCCATAACCTGACGTGGCATATGACGTTTTCACATCCCCTCACATCAAATCGTTGCCCCGCGTTACCTTTTGTTTTCTATTTATTGAGTTGAATAATTGTGTTTGAGATTTTTTATTAGAAAATATTTTACTATTTGTCTGTTAAGAGGTAATAAATAGAAAGATTATTAAAGTATAAAGGTCTCAGCAGTAAAAAGGTCTAGGCAATAATAATATAATAATGTATTAAATTTAACTTGCACATTCAATTATAATTGTTTTTAAACTTGCTACCGCGTAAAGTATACTTTAATACCTAAAGCCGTACAAATATTTTCGAAATCTAGAAAAAACGCACGTAAAAGATTTATTTGTGCTTATAAATGTGTCCACAGCAAGCAATAAATACACCGAGCTCGTGAAAACATTATCTTCCGACCTTTTTCCAGAATTTTCTCTCCCGCTTCTAAACGCAGTATTTATTATTCATGTTGGACTAGAAATAGCAGTCTGGCTGTTCTAAAGATAACCTAAGTTGGCTTTAAGCCCTAACAATGCCGTGTCTTGTGACCTAACACATTGTTACCACTAAGTTAAATAGTTCGCACTTCAGTTTTGCTGGTTTCCTGGTAGTAGATAGATGCTTGAAATGGTAATGAGCTGGGATGTTGCGAATTTGGATGCTGTGGTCCATTTATCGTTTTCAACATAAAAGGGAAATGTTTCTAGAATAACTTTATGAATATATATGATGTGAATGGTAAATAATATGCCAATATGTTCTTTACAGGGTCTATTTTTTATCTGTGTGTAATAAATTCCTTCGAATATTATAAATGCGAAAGTTTGTTTGGATGGATGTATGGATGTTTGTTACTCTTTCACGCAAAAACTACTAAATGGATTTGAATGAAACTTTACAATAATGTAGCTTATACATCGGAATAGCACATAGGCTATAATATAAAACCGCGGGTAACAGCTAGTGATATATGTAGCTCTGAAACTTTAACTGAATGTTGATTTTAGCTTAGTAGGTACGCAACCTAAGGTCTATCAGATTGCTTATTTAATTAAATCCTCTCAGATTGGTATAATCTTTGATTATCTTATCCTTACGTTGTTCAGTAACAAATAAGTTCCAAGAATACTTTCGACACTAAAACAATGGCCATCTAAGATATCTGTTTACTTGTTTCATCCCATTGTTTGTTCACGACAATAGAGAATGTCTAATGGAAATCAATCTTGTAATTGGATAAGTAGAATATTACCTACATAATAATTAATGGGTACCTTATTTGTTGGCTATTCGTGTTTCTATGGAAAAATAGGTTATTTTATTGAACCTGACTACTTCACTCCATCATAAAATTAAAAGACAAGACAGCAGAAATTTGAGTTTAAAAATCGCAGTATTTGTTTATCTAACATATTTTATGAAAGACTGTGTAACGATACAAAGTATAGTTAGTCATAACTGACTTAATATTGCGGGGCTACATGACTAAGTTGTCATAAGCGATGGATTATAGACGGCAATGTACCGCAATTCTAAATATCTCTTACCGTCTCGTCTTAATCAGCTTTAATGTGCCTACCTACACTGTGAATACATGAAAATTAATTTTCATATAATGAATAACTTAAGCCCCGACGGTGTTTTGTTTCACGTAATAGACATGTGTTCAATACTCGCACACTCATGAAAATCAGTTGACACGAACGGTAATTTATTCAATACATCTTACTTTATGTAAATGCTACTTGAAACAAAACGATGTATTATCATTTGAAGGTCGCCTTGCAGATAAATCTATTGTAATGCCCGTGTATTATTGTGTTGTGATGTTAAACCGAGTATTAATACGTCGTATGATCTTCGTGACCGGAAAGTCTTATTATCGTCTGTTATACGTTATTGCCGTGTTGAGATGTGAACCGTGAAGATTCAAGGCAATGTATGGTACATAGGTTTGTAGGAGGCAGGCCTCTTGTCTTCTCTTATAATGTCTCTTTAAATTTTGTACAGAAATCTCCAGTGTATGAACTATGAATATTTATGTAGTTCTAATTAGAGAATATAAAAGAGATATATAATAAATAAATGCGGACAACATCACATACATTGCTCTGAACCCAAAGTAAGTAGCTATTTAGCACTTGTGTTATGGAATTCAGAAACAACGAAGGTACCACAAACACCCAGACCCGAGGCAATGTAGAAAAGTGAATTTCTACATTGACCCGTCCGGGGATCGAACCCGGGACCTCAGAGCTAGCGACACTTTGAAAACCGGTGCGTACGCCACTCGACCACGGAGGTCGTCAAATAAGTATAATAAGTACTGTACTATGCACTTACAGAAATGACAACAAGACCGACAAAAAAACAATTGATGAAGGTATCGCGCACCTCATGTGAAAGTCTATTTTGACGTTAATTAAATTATGTTATATATATTTATAGTATTTTTAAGTTGTATTGTAGTATAGTATTGTATATATTTATATGGGCCTTGATGCCTGAAATAAATAAATGGATGGATGGAATACTAAACACCCAAGTGTTGACCATTTCTGTCAATTCCAATTAGTTTAAAAAGCGATGTAAATATTTCAAAAAGTAATAATAAACTGTCAAAATTAGTTGTCAGTTGGCTTTGATAATGTAAGCAAATAAAAACACTTTTGCTTTGAAAGACCTTGTTATTTCACGCTGAATAAATTATTATATTTTTGACAAATTGGATAGATACGGCCTTTTCATGGATTCAGAGTCCGTTCGTTAATATTGATGTAATCTTGTTAGTAAAGGGCACAAGCTCAAAAAATATTATGACCACTTTGGTCGCGACTCGCGAGTTCGAACAAAAGAATAAAAATTCTTTTGTGCCATGATTTCTACTTCAATGAAATTTCCATTTATGAACTTAAATGTCTGTTTATGTTTCTTAATTTCTTTCATTTAATATGCAAATAGAGGGAAATTCTTATGCTTAACTTGCTTTTTCAAGCGATTTTGTAAAGAGTTGGCTATGGAAAACAGTGATCATGCCACATTCATCAACTGGAAACACAAATCCAGTATTTATCAACCCAGGTTTATGATTCTGTTTGCCTTTTAATTAAATACATTGCTTATTATTATTATGCAAAATTTGATTTTTCTACACTAATATTATAAAGAGGAAAACTTTGTTTGTTTGTAATGAATAGGCTCAAAAACTACTGGACCGATTTTAAAAATTCTTTCACCATTCGAAAGCTACATTATCCACGAGTAACATAGGCTAAATTTTATTTTGGAAAAATCCAAAATAAATCCAATGGTCCACGCGGGCGGAGCCGCGGGCGACCGCTAGTAACAAATAAGTTCCAATACAAAACATAGGTATATACACGTATAACATGATCCGGCGTACAATATAAGGCGAGAGTGAATGAAAAAAGGCCAGGACAAGAATACCCTAAACCGAACAGCATGTATGAAGGAATTAATGAAAGTGGACGAAGCGAAACAAGCGTGTAAGGATCGTAGCAAGTGTAAAAGAAGTGGTGTGTGCCTACCCCTAGAAGGGAAAGAGGCGTGATTATATGTAAGTATGTATGTAACATGATCCGATCAATGTTTTCAAGTTTACTTGACGAGTAAAGTTTTTAATTGAGTGTAAACCTTCAATTAAAAACTTTACTGTGTAGGAATAAAATTCTTTATTCTTTCTTAAACATACAGTGTAAAAGTAAAGTACACACAAGTTTTCTTGTTACATTTTTCATGAATCTGAGTTAGTAATAAAGTGTGCAGTTTTATTAGGCTCAACAACAATGTGCTTACTTTATGGTGCCTTACGTCGCGTGTCTCGGGGGCTTAGGACGCAGGCTTATTTGAAACTTGATGTTTTCAAGCTTAACTTAGATGGCAAGTTAATTTAGTTTTACTTAAATATTTGGACATAAGATATTTTAATTCGTCTATCAGTTTAAGGTTTGCTATTAGAGAGCTCAAATTTGCGTTTAGCTTGCCTATGTATTTTCTTATCTGAAACGTATTTAATATATAATTAAATTAATCATTTTTGGATATATGCTGTTAAAAAGGTGCACTTATAGTATCCCATAAGAAATATACATTATTGTAGGAATACTTTAAATAGCAAGGGTTATTTACGATGTTGCTGTGTATTTAAAAATCCATTAATAGTTGCCTTATTTGCTTGACATGCGCATTTTATATAGAGGGTCTATAGGTATATTACATATAGCTTTATTCTTATTAAAAACCGGTTGGTGTATATCAAACATGAAGTTGACATAAGTACACTCTTCTAAAGTCAAAAACATCGGTAGACAAATATTGATTGCACACAGCACAGCAAATGAGAACTTGCAAAAAACGCTTGGGTACGAAGTTATGAAGACTAAAATCAAGCACTCTGCCATCCGAACGCGTCCAACAAACGAATTTTGTTTCGCTTTGAACAACATTTTAACAATGTCTCTATCAGCGAACATTCTGACTCTGCGTTTTTCATCCGACACAGAATGTTTGTGGTATTGCTTAAAAAGTTGTTCACAGAAACATGGTATAGAAAATATATAACAGCACAGGGCAGGAAAACATCGTAAGGAAACTTGGTATCTCAAACTAAGAATCTAAAGTCGCCAATCCTTGCGAATTAGCGTGCATTTATTTGCATTTATAATAATATTATAAATGCAAATAATTATTTATTTGCATTTATATTTCAAAGCTCGTGCCTTATATATGAAAATAAGCCTTTACTTAGCAGTAAGCCAAACACAGGCTGATATTATGGATATCATAATAGTACAAATGCAATAAACGGGGGACCTGTAATGAATTGTTCCAAGTAACCGACCCCGACTGCAAATATTTGACTTGTTTTTAATTTTTTTTTGACATGGCAGGCGTGTTTTTTATTTTTTTTAATTATATTTTTTTTATTTAATACCTTTTAGTGAACAACAAAAAAAACATGACACAACACAAAAAAATATCGTTCGGAACCCTTTGCAGGCGAGTCCGACTCACACTTGACCATTTTTTAATGTCCACATAGCCTATATCACCCGGGATAACTCAAAGCTTCTAATGATACCACAAACATTGAAATCGGTCAAGGCTTTTAGGAGTTATGGTGGAATAAAGAAACTCACAAACATACATACATACATACATACATACATACATGAACCCTGAAAACATAACACTCCTTTTTGGGCAGTCGTGTAAAAAGGCGCAATTTAATTCATAAAAAAAAATCTTCCACCAGGTAGCTGATATTCCGTGATAGGAAAAGTTGTAAATAATGGCAGTCAAAGTTGTTGTTAGGCAAACTAATAAAGCAACGTCCTAGATCTGTCGGAACATCATTTAGTATGCCGTGAGCTAAATCTCTTTGCATGTCTGATTTCAGTAAACGGAGTAATAAAGTTTTTAAGTTACAAATACTCTCACGCTAGGTTTTATTTGATTGTTGGGACGGACGGATAAATAAGTTTGTAATATTATGATAAATTATAGATATCACTAGCTGCATGCGTTGCAATGCATTTTTTTCTACCTAGCACCTGCCTACTACCTACCTGCCTGCTACCTACCTACTACCTACCTACTACCACTTAGGGGTATGAAAAATAGATAGTAGCCGATTCTCAGACCTACTGAATATGCACATAAAATTTCATAAAAATCGGTCAAGCCGTTTTGGAGGAGTATGGTAACTAAGTGACATTGTGACACGAGAATTTTATATATAAGAAGATATTAAATTACATGTAGGTATTATCTTCTTAGTAGATGCAAGATACAAGATCATTTTATTTGTATTGTATTTAAATTTGTCTGCATGATGTTGCAGAAAGAGTCGCAGAAAGAAATATTTTGATTCATGAAGCTTCAATAGCAAGATGATGCTTATGACTTGTTTTCATTTTTTTTTTTCTCTTAGCCTGTACTGTCCCACTGCTGGGCAAAGGCCTCCCCCAATTCCTTCCATACTACCTTATCCCGCGCCACCTCGAACCAGCCCTCGCGGTATGCGACTAAGTCATCCCGCCACCTCTTCCTGGGCCGGCCTCGGCGACGCCGTCCATCTGTTGGCTCCCATTGTGTACAGACCCTTGCCCAGCGGTCACTTTGCATGCGACTGACGTGACCCGCCCAATCCCATTTAAGCCTGGCTGCCTTTTTGCCAACTTTTTTTGTTTTCATTAAATTAAGTAAAAAATAAACAATTGAAAACTTCAGAAACTATGACGTCGTTTCATAAAAAAAAATCAGCATGTTTCTGCAAACAGCCTTTAAGGCTCGATACTTAAGGATATATAAATAATATAGTGTAAGACATATCCTAGTCTACACAAAACCGTCTATATCTAAGGACAAATCATTTGAATTTTTCCATAATAGAGTCCTCACTGAAGCCATATTTTAAGCGACATTGCACCATTTGCATATGCAGTGCCTGTAACTGGGTTATATTGTGCGTGCATTATTTGCATAACTAAGACATTGGATCCTAGTTCCTTTGCGTTCTAATACTTTCTGTAAATAAGTACTGAAAATCAAGGTTTGCAAACCAGAGAGAAATGGAAGGAGGGTAGAGAGGCCTTTGCCCTGCAGTGGGACAGAAATGGCTAGGAAAAAAAAAACAAGTCTTACCTATGGTACGGAAAATATATGACTTACGTTCCGTGCATTTCTACACACATATCATTTAGTTATAGGAATATTTAGTTCAAATACTATAAAACAATTACATAATGTTAAAACAATGTGTTTTATAAGATATACTTGTCAAAATATCCCAAACGAATACACGGGCGGAGTCACGGTCAATGCTAGTGACACACATACGTAAGGTTAACCCATTGTTTCGTTATGACGATCCCGGAAAACTGCTGAATGTAACGCAAGGCTTAGGTCAAGGCATTACAAAACGTCGTCTCATCAAAAACAATATTTACCTCAATTATTTTCGAGTTAGGCAAACGTAATCAGTTTCATTTTTTGTGTCTATTTATATTACATTGATGATATCTACACTGCACGTGATTAGTTCAGTTGAATTATGTGACGTATTTATTTTGTGACGTAATTGGCAAGATCACATTAAATGCGAAAGGACCAGTTTTTTTGGTCTTTTTGTACGAATTGATGTTTTATATCAAAGATTATAGTTTCTTCATCCTGTAATTAGCATTACTTTACTATACTTATTACATTATATTAAATTATTATCATTATATTTGGGCGTGTATTACATTGATGACTATCATTTTTTATTTGACGTTCTCCATTTCAAAGGTCGTGGAATCTACTGCAATTATTTACTGATATTGCAATTTTGATTACTTAAAAAACACTTGGTCGTGTACGTAAGTACATAACACATATATTATTATAATTATTGCATTGACCAATGTATGCTTTTATTCTGAAATTTTTGGACTGTTATCTATACTTATAATAAATCTGTAGAAGTGAAAATTCTGTACATTTCAAAAAAATAATGGCGTTACTAGAGGGGTGTTACTAGACCGACACGGAACCGAAAAAGTGTTAAAAAAAAATTTTTGTCTGTCTGTCTGTTTGTTCAGGTATCACGCAAAAACTACCGGTTCGATTACGATGAAACTTGGAATAATTATTCTTTATTATCCTGGGCAACACACTGGGTGGTTTTTATCCCGGAAAAGTATAAACAATAAAAAACAAACTTAATTTTGCGGTTAAAAACTCATTCATAAGTTTCATCATCCACGCGAACGAAGTCGCAGGCACAGCTAGTGTAGATATAAGCTAGTAAAGATAAATCCAGTGTTTTTGACGGTTTAATACTTGCTTAATTTAAAATTCTGGTTGTATATTTAAAGCTTCATAAATATCGCGTGATTCGATTTAATTTTCATTTAACCTTATTTCTATAAAGTATTTTGGGCGAGTGAATGTTCAATGATGAAGTAAATGAAACAGTGATTCAATAAGCGATGGCGCGGACGGAACGTGCACTCCTTTTGTACGAAATGAACTGTTTTAAAGCGATTGTTTGTTTCAAGTTTGACTTTTTATCCCTTTTGTTGAAATCAATTCGATTTAAGGCGACGAATGGAAGTAATGAGGAAGGAAATAGTTTGTTTATGCGACTTTATGTTGAATACTGTGAGGTTTACCAGGTTACGGAACTATAGCACAGTTCTTGCTTGTGTTAAGTGCTGTTTTATGCATCATTAAAAAAAAAATGCGATTGATGTGAAAATATTTTAAAAAAGAGGTACAATAGTTAATTGTTAAGAAATGTAGAGGATTTTAAAATTACAATTCTTGTTATTTAACCGCTGTATCATTATACTCATATTTTTAACACGCGTTCCCATTTATTGAAAAAAACTTTCATCCCGATTAAAAAATATTAAACCAACCAAACAGCTTTAAACCATTAAAACCGTAACTTTTAAAGCTTCGATGTAATTCTCTTAAGTGATTTACAGGAACCGTTAACTCGGAACTATTTGAACGTTAATCCACTTCGTAAGGCTTTCCACTGCCCACGAAAACTGTTAGGCTCTAACCACACCAAGCAGCAGCGAAGCGGAGGAGGAGAACCTTTTTACTGTCACATAATTTTAGACTTTATGATCATTGCTATAATATATACAATTGTTTGGCACCGCCGCTACGCGAGAGTGCTCGCGTCTACGGTACTTTTTTTAGGGTTGTCAAGCGAAAATACTTCTAAGTGCATTAAAGATAGAGTTGAAAATTATTAGACACTGAAACGGCCCGCCGCGTCCCTGCCTTCTCGGTGTGTACTGAGCCTTAGTATCAGGAAATCTTTGATAGGTTTACGATCTTTGAGAACATGTACTCTTATCTATAAAAGTGAATCCTTGCACGGTAGCAGAATACGTGAAGATTTAAACCTATTACTTTGTTTTGAGAAAAAATTATCTCTAAATATGTGTATAAGAGTGTTTATTTTTATATGAAATTAGGGATTACAGTTTTAAAGTATGTTACAAGTATTATTTATAAATGAATTGTGAAGGTTTTTGTTTAATTACATTGGAGTAATAAAATGGGGAACTAATAATGGATCTTATAAGAAGTTCCACGACATTGATATGACGATACCAGGAAATCGCTAAGTGATTTACTTCCATCCTGTAATTAAATCTCTTTAACTCTTTTAAGTTGGAGCCCATTGCAGCCCTGTAAAGAACTTTAGTTCCGCCTATTCCAGTCAATAGTATTGCGAACTTTTCAACGGCTTGGTAAAACTTTTATCGAGTAGAAAGACTTTGATAGAAATCGGACTTCACCGAAACACTAAGTTTCAAATTGGTTTTCTAATTTCATCATTTTGAAGTTCAAGTAAATGGAAAATCCTTTTTGAAAGTGGTTTAAAATTTACATTGAATGTTGAGATAAACTTTAATGTTGGGTTTATATGTAGGTGTTTCCTTATCTTTTGTGCTAATGACGTATTTAACTCTTGTGGAGATAAGTACTGAAATTATCAACTTTTAAGTAAGTATAAAGGCGTTCGTTGTTGCAATAATACCCTTTAGAATAACTTAAATAGCAGTTAAATATGTAATAGGTGAAAATAAATGAAATGAAATGGTTTATTCTTGCAAGTAAGAATTGTTTTTTGTAAAAAAAATGCAGAGTATTTACTGGACTGGTCTTTGGAAGAAAGAACCTATAAGTATAATACCCCTAAGTATAATATGTATATAATAATAATAAATGCGGACAACATCACATACATTGCTCTGAACCCAAAGTAAGTAGCTAAAGCACTTGTGTTATGGAATTCAGAAACAACAAAGGTACCACATACGCCCAGGCCCGAGGCAATGTAGAAAAGTTGGTTTCTACATTGACCCGTCCGGGGATCGAACCCGGGACCTCAGAGCTAGCGACACCTTGAAACCGGTGCGTACGCCACTCGACCACGGAGGTCGTCAAGTAGTAGTACCCTTAAGTATCTTAGTAGTACCTACCTATAAATTTTTAACAAAAGTTACTTACCTATCCTTTCGTAAGTTCTCATAACTTTAGAACTTTCAAGTATTTAGACTGAAGTCTAAGTTTCCACTACTTTTCACTATTTTTCCAGAAAGAATACAAAATACAAATACAAATACAAAATCTTTATTTCTGTACCATAAGTTTAACATAAGTTGGTGATTGGAGCCTCCTTTTAAGCAAATAATGCCTGTATTAGGACACTGAAGAAGGAGGTTTTATGTTAGACCGTATACCTACAAATAGTGCACATAGTATGCAGCTGGCGTCTTACACATAGTTGCAACTTTCTTCAACATTGAAGGAATCCTCTAGTAGGTGGTGTTGTGCCACTATACCTCGTAAATTAGCTGGCTTAGCTAAACGTCGAAGTTTTGAACTCACAGCATGTTGCCGTAAAGTAGCAACGTTGTTGATGCATTTTGTTCCGTGAATGACGGGGAAATTAAGGGTATCCTAAAATATGGTGTCTGATATAATGCGCTGAAGGGTGTGTTATAAGAGGTTGCTGGTTATATATAGCAATATAATACCTAAGTTTCCATCTTGATTTAAGGTAGTTACTTTAAAGGATGTCTTTTTAATCTTAGCTATATGTCGATAGGGTTTTTATGTATTGCTTTATAGCGCTCTATCTTTTTAAATATCTATTGCATATCAGCCTGTTTTCAAATTAATCAACCTCTTTGATACCAGCTTCTGCTTGTTTCCTCGCTTATATCATTAGGGTTTTCTCAATGCAGAATACTTCCTAGGCACGGACACACCGTGAAATATTATCATTCTTAACTAATGTTATATTGAAACCAAAATACCTAATTCAAACAATCATTTATAAACATCATATAATGCGTCAATTCAAAGACGCTTGATTGAATAACAAACATCATCAACTTTCACGTTTATATTAATAAGATTACTTGCAGGAACGTAACGATTATTGCTTATCGTAAAAATAATCGTTAATGCCCTATATTAAAAGGGGGAACCGGATAAAACCGATATACATAATATATAGCAGCGTCAATAAATGTCTCGTGAGCGAAAACAAAAATGTATTAAAAGCGGAGTCAAATACCAAAATAAACGGGTGTATTTCATTCGTCTCTCATCGACATTGACACATATTTACTCAGTGTGCATATAGGTAACTATAGGTACATTTAATTAACATTTAAAAAAATCTTAAAAATCATATAAAGTACGAATTTATTTACTATTTGATATGTATTTCTAAACACTATCCTCAACTGAACGGTATATTCCACTTTGTTCACCTGGGTGATATCACCCAGGTGAACAAAGTAGACTTTTTTGTCTCCTCATTTCACCTCGGAATCATATCACCCAGGTGATATCACCTGGGTGAAATGAGTCGACTTTTTATGTGTAATTTGTTCACCTTGGAACTGTATCACCCAGGTGAACAATCGCGACTTTTTGAATTATTCCAGTCGACTTATATCACCCGCATACAAAGTGGCAAGAAATTCATTAAATTATATTAAAATGTATTTTTATTTTACTGATTGTTCTTATAATAAATACAAGAAAATATTTTATGTACATAGTATACAAATTAAATAAAAAAATTGTAACAATTAAATCAAAATATGCTAAAAATTAAAAATAAATAGGTGATTTCAACAGACATTGGGGTTTTTTATAGGAGTGATAATGTGTCCAAAAATATTTCCTCATTTTTTTATTAAAAATGATTAAAGTATTTATTAGCAATAAAACCCGATTTATTTTAATTTTATTGACATGGAATATCGTTTTTGTACTTAAAATATTGTCTTGTATTTAGTAAAGGCACAATCAGTAAAATAAAAATATATTTAAATATAATTTAATGAACAATTTGCCACTTTGTATGCGGGTGATATAAGTCGACTAGAATAATTCAAAAAGTCGCGTTTGTTCACCTGGGTGATACAGTTCCAAGGTGAACAAATTAACAAAAAATGTCGACTCATTTCACCCAGGTGATATCACCTGGGTGAATTGAGTCCGAGGTGAAATGAGGAGACACAAAAGTCTACTTTGTTCACCCGGGTGATATCACCCAGGTGAACAAAGTGGAATATACCAACTGAACTTACTAGATAAACATACGTAGAAACTCAGGAATAGTTATGTTGGATATTGCAGAACTCACAAATGCTTTCTCACTAACTAGAATTAAACTTTAGGTACTCAAGACTTGTTCCTAAAAGTACATCTCAACAAAAGAAAAAAAAAGTTTACTGTAATTTACAATTACAAAATTTTGAACCACTTTTTAAGGAACGATTTCCTTATATTAGGGGGTTTCGTTCTTACAGTTTACAGATTATTACCAAAATTACACACTTAGGATAGAATAGAATAAAAATACATTTATTTAAAAAGACTATACAATGAAAAGAAATACAAACAAACAAAACAAGGCAAAACAAAAATAGAAAAAAGGAAAACAAAGAGACAATACTATGCAGCGTTGTCCACCATACAGTACCAAATAGGTCGCCAACTCAGCATATGCTAGGTGTAGCACACCTAGCGCTGGTTTTCACTGGGCACCCCACAGCGACACACGGATTCAATTCAGTGCATGAGACCAAAAGTTCTACACATTTAATATATTCTAAGCAGTACTAATAGATTTGGTAGCAAGAGTAACATCGTTGTATCCACTAACATATTCATACTCGCATAGTTTTATGAACCTCGTAATTGGGAGGCAAACCAATTAATTCTGGAGTTTGTGCTAACATTGCGACGGAAAACTGCTTCGTTTAGGGAATAGCGACATCTTGAGACCGTTTCTATGAAATTGGTGCTTTATTTGTTCAATGATTTAAATAATTTAATACAATAGAATAATAACTTAACTTATTACTAACATTAACACTACTATGTAATACTATTTAATATTTGACGGGCCTGTTGGTCTAGTGGTTAGTGACCCTGACTGCTGTACCGGAGGTCGTGGGTTCGATTTCCACCCAGGACAAATGTTTGTGTGATGAGCACGATCATTTGTTCTGGTTGTCTGGGTGTAATTTATCTATAATATGTATGTATTTAGAAATATATAAGTATGTTTATCAGTTGCCTGGTTACCATAACACAAGCTCTGCTTAGCTTGGGATCAGATAACCGTGTGTGAGTTGTCCCTAAATATTATTATTATTATTACTATTTACCTAAATAAAAAAGCTTGTTTACCATTATCAAACAATTGTTTGAAAATGGCTAACATGCATCAATAATTACATCATGGTTGTCAATAAATGTCAACATTTAGGTGCTTAGATTTTTGCGCTTGAAGTTTAGCTGAATGTTGAGAGTTGAGTTGAATGTTGAGTTTATATGCATGAACTGCATGCAGATATGTTTTTCTCACTTTTCTAATAAGCATCCACATTAAGAATGAGTGAAAAACAAGTTGTAGTTACTTAGTCCACTATCATTCCATGCCTAATATCTTTCAAAGAAACAAGTCTATCTAAGTATGAAGACTTAGTAAGTACTTAAGTCTTAAGGTGCTCAAAAGTTATTTACCATAATGTGTAAAAACAAATAATATTTCGTGCTCAATCTTTCTTCTAATTAAAAACCTACACGTCTTACTCATATTCACACAAAATAAACCGTAATATAAACTACATTGTTCGTGCAGTTCGCAACACACTGTATTAGCAAACCAAGAACGATATTGTGGGCGCAAGTCAAGTGAAGTGAAACTATATAGTATAGCTGCAGTCGTTTGCGACAACTTGCTCAGAAACTAGTCGCAGGCACTGTACTTAATAATAGTAGTGGCGTTTTAATATAGTATATCTATTGCTTCTTCTTAGGAAGGTTGTATATGCGGTGTGTAGATACTTGCTGTATTGTCATAAAGGGTTAAAAGTAAGTTTCGTTTATCGAATTTATTGCAAAGTCGGTTAAATAATAAGGCGAAACAAATGAACTTTTACTATATAACCTTTATAATTAAAGCCTTAAAACCTTAAGTTAAAATTAATAAGTAAAACAGCTTTTTTATCAAGAAATAATTTGTCATCTGAGATTTATACGTTCAGCATCTGGCACAGTACATTCAGAGCATTACCTTCCGTAAAATATACAAAAAGTAAATTCATTTTGATTTATGTAATTTTTGTCATCTTTATTTACAATTTATGTACACACAAATGATTACATCGGATACAACATATATAAGGACAGTAGAGTAAAAAGGGTTTTCGTCAAACCTTGTAATAATTACAATTGAAACATTATTTAATCTTGTTTTTTTTGTATAGAAGTGTCTATTTACACGAATATATAATATACTTCTACATAAAGCTACACATATACCGTCATCCATACCACACATAAAATAATGGTATCGTTATATTCCCTATTGATATTGCATCAATGGTGGCAACCAATAAAAATTGATTGGAACCGAGACGCAACGAATACACAATGTTATGATATTGGTTTTGTGACGCGTGGAGTCTGAGGGATCCTTGTATCTCGAATAAATAATACTTAGTTGAGAATGTGTAGAAATGAATAAGTTTTACAAATGTTTACTCATCTCCCGAGTCTTTTCCCAACTATGTTGGGGTCGGCTACCAGTCTTACCGGATTCAGCTGAATACCGTATTTTACATGGAGCGACTGCCTATCTGACCTCCACAACTCATTTTACTGGGAAACACAGTATCCCATAGTTAGACTGGTTGTCAGAATTGACTTAACGACTGCCAAAGGTCTATGTATGACAGACGGGACTTACTGTTTAACGTGCTTTCCGGAACACGGAGGGGTCTCGGTATGTTATAAATGGTCACCCATCCACGGACAAACCGCGGCGAGCGCGGCTAAACCTGTATTATCGGTCAAACCGTACGGCTTACACTTAGCCACGAGCCCCTCTTTTACAAATGTTTACTATAATCTTTTAATGTCGACAGATTATCTAAGGATTATCTTTTCTTATTTTAAACATTTTTAGTATGGTTCATTCGTCATTTTTATATCAAGCAGTAGCTGTCCTGCGGTTTCACTTGACGTGCTGTTTTCCCAATGCAAGTTATATAAAATTAAATAGACTAGAAGGAAGTATTCTTCCTTTAGAATTGGATTATCAAATGCAAAAAGTATTTTTTAATCCGACTCGTTATATCGACTAGTTTCACAGTTTTGAGCATTTAAATACAGAAACACTAGATAAATTATGTGTATAAGTATAGTAAATTCACATTGGAGAAACTGAACTTTAGTACACAGCAACTGAAACTAAACCAACAATCAGCATTTCCTTTTTCAATCAAGTCATTGCTAAGTAAAAACATGGAAACTAAATTCCATGACACGTAACCGCTGTAAGAACGACAAAGTTGCTAACATGTGATGAAAAAACTTTTTGGACTGCTCTGATTAGTTAGAGATAAAGTTAGTGGGTTCCGTTCCCGTTTATTGAGGCTGTTACTATGGCAACGGAATAGGCTAGGGATTCATTGAAAGGGTCTTTAAATTTAAGTATACCTTTTCAGGGAAATAAAACTATTTTATTTTACGGCGGAAAATCCACATCCACGCGGATTTATTTTCATTGTAAAAACAGCTCTAAGTAATTTTTACAAGATTTTTTATAAGTCGGTATTTTTTTTTTATGTAGGTCTTGTAAACGCATTTTTTTGCGCTTTTAATACCAGAAATTATGGTGTATTCAGGGTATTATGGTGAAGTCATAGTATCTACATATAAGTCTAGGGATAGACAGCCATCTGAGCGACTACTCCTATATATTCAAATATTTGAAAATTTGAAAATAACGTTTAATATTTTGGTACAGTTTTAATACAGTTGTGTTAAGATAATTGTGTAAAGATAAGCTCTTAATATGATAGAGACTCGGAAATGCGGATAGAAAAATAAAGTGTAGTTTTACTAAAGAATCTGTGCTGGGAATAGCATTGTGTTCGAGATTAAAAATAAATGTACTACTAGTGTTTGCGCTTAACGTATTTTACCGACTACGAAGAGATTTAAATGTACTTCTTCTCTTGGATAGGGTACTTTATTTTTCGTTAAAATATTGTGGTTGTTTGCTTTACGACTATATATGTGTTAAAACTAAATGTTATCTGTGTTTAAGCGTTATTATATGGCTCGTTTTAAAAATAAAGTACTTAAATTAAATATAAACTTTTTCCTCACATAACTACTTTGCTTACATCACTTAAGAACTGACGTTTTTTATTAGCTTCACTTGTATGTATGTATTTATTTATGTATGTATGTATATATGTATATATGTATGTATGTATGTATGTATGTAACCGACTCCTTTGAACTCGATGTTGACCCACTTTAAACGGACATTTAATTCAAATTTTGTACACTTATCAAGAACCAGCGACAATATAATAATTTCATAGGTTTATCTCATTATCCTGATTAGGATCACCAGAATTAAATAAATAAAAAAAACAATAAAAAAAAAATTAAGTCCACAAAGCAATACGTTTGAATTCAGACAACACGTATTGCTGCTAGGACTAAAAAGTGAAAAATAAATATAGTTTAAAAAAACTAAAAAACACGCTTTTAAAGTACTTGCTACTTTTTGCTACTTTTTGTTTTACTTAAAACTGTAACATGTTTTACAAAAAGCGTGTAGCATGTCATATATTAAAGATGTATCTAATTTAGTCTTAAAATACTTATTATGCCACAGACTTTCTTCAGCTTGTTTTATTCCTCAGAAAGCCTCCATTCACCTGTTATTCCAGCCTTTACTGCACAGAGGTAACCACAATGCGTCAGTACCAGTGTGTTTGACATTGATATGCTCCGAAATGGTCTTGCATTAAACTGCCACGTTACCTCTCGTCTGCATACTAAAATGTACATAATCGTAAAATGTTGCGCCTCTAAGTAGCACCTACTTGGTTGTAAAACTTTTTTGTTCCTGCAGTACACTTGCTTGTCTTTATTTTGTATATACCTGTGTTACATATACGTTTACAGAATAACTTCATACTCTTTTATTGTATGTATTAGGTAAGATAGTTTCAGGTTCTATGTTACTAGAGCAACTAGAGTCAGTAGATTTAACGTAACGTTTCTTAAGCGCTTTTTTTTGGTTTATGACAAATAAAAATATTTTGATTTGATTTGGTTATATTGATATTTGCTTTATTCACCCGGCATGAATTTTTTTTTGTAGGCAAACTATTTTTGTAGAAAACTCTTTAATTTAGTCCAATTAACGGGATGGTATCGAATTATAGTGCATAGAATGTCTTTATAATTAAGTAGGTATTTATACATTTTTAGAACTGAACTACACTTGAAAAATATTTTACGATTAAAGTATAATACTGTGCTTATCTGTTTCCACCTTGTTCACCTTTAAATAAAGCTTAAAATTAATTACTTTAATAGTCTACCCTTATGTGTGTTTCCCATTACCGGTGAGTACGTAATAAATTTTCCAACTGCGCCATAATAACATTATGTAGTACGACAATTAAGCTATAAACCCCTTTTAACACTTCTTTTGCAAACACAAACATTCCATGCCTTTTAGCCCACGGTGCTTCAGTTGTCCAATGAAATGGTAACAGAAGTCTTACTTAGATTTATGAAAATAGTTGTAGAACAGTTAATCTATAAAACCACTACAGCTTTATATTTTAATTCGTGAAACGTGAAAAGAAATGTAGGTACCATTCATTTAGGTTCCTGTCACCCACAGCATAAGGTAATCTTCATCACAATTTATGTGACTCAAATTCCAAAAAATAATGCTCCTTCTAACAAAGGTGAATATTTTTTTAATAAAAAGAAGTTCTACATAGTTCCTTTAGCTTCTAGAAGTGAAGCATATAACAGAAACGTAACAGAGAAACTATCTGTGTTATCGGCATTCAAGCCTCAAACTGCCCAAGACCAACAATCGGATATATGTCTTTGATGACCGGCATCCCCAAGTAATTGGTTGACAGTACAGTTGGCAGTCATTCTGAATAATAGCATCTGGTTCACAGGAATCTGACCCTAACATACTTGGGAGATCGCCAAATGGATAGATTTAATATTGTCATTATAGTACTGAACATATTACGGCTAGACGATTGAAGAGTTTTGTTTTACCTTTAGAGAATGAAGTATTTATTTTAGCTTGTGACAAGATGTATCGTGGGGATATTAATTCCCTTGTGAGTTTGCTTTGAGTTGCGCTCTTGCTCTATGCTTTTATTTTGGAATAGGTATAGCTGAACGGATAGTTTTCAGAATAACCTTTGCTCTAGATGGATTGTACCTACCAAAGTTCAGGATTTGCTTGTGTGTCGGGCTGACTTTATAGTTTTAGCCAGATTTACAAGGTCATGTTTTCTTATTTTTTTTTTCTTTTTACATACAAAATTAGTATTATTGTCTTACATATTCTGCACCTCTTCATCTAAATTTGCGTCAGCCTAGTCATACTCATTTTCGTTAACCAGCGCTAATTTACTACGGGCATTACACAGCACATTATTATATACATTCTTTAGAATCCCTAATGAATTGTCAGACAATAGGATCTACTCAACTACACAGACTTAGGTAAGTACATTAGAGGGTTTTAACCGCATTCGAATTTACGGCACTATATTAGAAGTGGGCCTTCTAGTAGCACTGTGGTTGCACTAACACGGTAACGACGGTCGGTATCCCTTATATTATGGTGCTATTAACAAGAACGAATGATACCGCTGTTTATTGTGGCCTAACGAAAACTGTGGTTAGCTTTTATTACTTGTTTAGTTTTGTGGCGTTTTTATTAATTTGAGGTTTGGATTTATTTGAGCTGCGTTTAATAGCAAGAATAACTACTTTGATACAAAAATAATAGATATTTTGTTGTTGCATTTCAAGTGAGGCACTTCGTTTTATCACACTGTTTTTGGGTAATATCACAGTAATATAGTTATAGTTTTTTGGGCGGTTCGCAAATGGACATAAATAATGACAGGCCACATAATTTATTTATTGCAATAGTTTCACAAAATTATTAGCTTATCTGCGTGACAGTACCCATAAATATTCTAACACATGTATAATAATAAAATATAACAACAAATACAAGAATGCCATGTAGAATTCGAAAAGTTATATTATATTTACTAATTAGCAATATGGCAAATAATAAAACAGTTGTTTACGACAAAACCTTTTACCTCACAAAATTATCTTTACTTTACAGTTCTTGAAGTACAATCTCTTGTTATTTCTCACATAAGTTTCATACATGAAATGATTTCCCAACCTGTCTTCAAGCTTCGAGCTTCGGAAGTTAACAACACCAGTTGCTTCGGAACTTCGGAAGACTGTCATTTTATTTCTCCAGTTTGTTGTTAGAAATATTAAAGTTTATTGTAGAAGTTGTTTGAACACACGCCTGATACTTCGGACTGTGAAAGGTTTGTTATACCTGTCGGTAACTTTATACTTTTTGTTTTAATTAAGCTTCTTTAAAGAGTAGGGTAGTACTGCAAGAATAGGTATGTAATCTTTGTGAATTTTATTTGGCTGTCTGATATTCCAATGGTGTGTGACATGACTTGATTGGTGATACTTAAATTTTCGTTCATATTTACTGAAACTTAAGTTTTTGTGCATATATGCATTACGCTGCAACGCTACTGATTTTTTTTACAGTAAAATACTAAATAATCAAACCTTAGGAAACTCCTCAAAAATCAAAGGATACACAAACTCTAAGGTTCATAGAAAAACCACAGAAAATAACTCTACAAGCAAACTAGAGCCACTTACAAACATTATATCTCAATCAAGTATACCATAGGTACCTATTATAATAAAGTACGTGTTAAGTCACCAGCCTGACGCCACAGAGCACGCGCCACGAGCCATGAATATTCAACCCCCAACCACGACACTTAACATCGTTCATGCTTTATAAACAAACAATTCCGATATAATTATAATGACGTACGGGTTAACTTGGAAATGAACACGGTGAGTGGGAATGACAGGTTATTTTGTATATTGAATGTTAATTTTGGATGAATTTACTGATATTTTGTTGATAGGTTGATAATGAGATTGATTCACTGAATAATATGAATTAATTAATTGTTTCTGTAAGTAGTATTTCAATACAACATTTTATGTTTTTATCACTGTTATTGTAACTGATTAAAATTAATACCGTAACAATTAAAAGTTTGGCATCTGTATGATACATGACGAGATAAAAAAGGACACATCTTTCTCACAAGCGCATTTATTTGGTGTCAACTGATCAATGCAATAATGACAAGTGTTTGACATCTATAAACATTCACACCCTAACATCTAATCAACCGTAACCATGATATGTACATTATTTATTTTTGTATAACAACAAGGCTTCCATATTGTTTGTGGAGCAACACGGCAAACTTTAAGCTACTACAATATGACCACAACAGCTGTCTCCGTTGTTATCGCTTTAACTTACCGTTACGTGATACTGGACTGTTTAATTATAAACTTTTAGTATATTAAAATGCATCGAGTTTGGATAGGTTAGACAGTGTTAGTGGGATCCTGTTATGAAGGTTGATTTAACATTGAAATATTGATGTGTAGACACAAATATTTTTGTATCAATCTATCTGCCGATGTACTTTTTCAGCCAATTTTATTATATTTACTTTCTACATATTACATAAAGTATCTGAATGAATGACGAAAATCAGTCGAAAAGAGAAAATACTTTTTAATAACAGAGTTTCCGGGTAACGATTAATAATATTCCGGGACAACCAGCTATACCCGGCATGCGTTGAAATGCAATTTTCTCTACCTAGCACCTGCCGACTACCTACCTACTACCTACCTGCCTACTACCTACCTACTACCACTTAGGGGTATGAAAAATTTATAGTAGCCGATTCTCAGACCTACTGAATATGCATATAAAATTTCATAAAAATCGGTCAAACCGTTTCGGAGGAGTATGGTAACTAACATTGTGACACGAGAATTTTATATATTTTTATATACTGAACGAGTTTCATCGCCCGGCTGCACTCACGTAGCAGATAAAATGAATATTACTTTAATCCCAACTTTATTTTTTCATGATTACCCTAGAGTGTTTCTACGTGCCTAATTACGTGAATACAAACCAGAAAACATCCTTCGGGTCCAATAGAAGTCACGAAGGAAACCACACGAAAGAAATGAGCTTCGAATTGTTTCTAGTCACGAGTACCAAGTTCTTGTTTGCCTAGATAAATAGCCCAAGTTTATAGAAGTTAATAATAATAATATTCCGGGACAACTCACACACGTTTATCTGATCCCAAGCTAAGCAGAGCTTGTGTTATGGAAACCAGACAACTGATAAACATACTTATATATTTCTAAATACATACATATTATAGATAAATTACACCCAAACACAGAACAAATGATGAAATGTGCTCATCACACAAAGATTTCTCCTGGGTGGGAATCGAACCTACGACCTCCGGTATAGCAGTCAGGGTCACTAACCACTAGACCAACAGGCCCGTCGAAGTTTGTAAGTAATAAATTGGACGTGGATGATGATGTAATATTATATTCGTCAATAACAAGTCTATCTTGTATTAATTAAGTTATTTCTTTCAGTGAATAATCAATTTGTTGTTTGTTGCTTTGAAAACACAGTTATTCTACGTAACAGTATTTAATTACAGTTTACCAAAAAGTCAAGAATATAGAAAACTTGCAACCCTACAGTCGTGTGTGTCCTTTCAATCTATAACATTTCATATAAAATACTAATTAAATATTCAGTATTTTCAGCAGATCTCTCGCAAATTCTCGTTAATACAAACCTAAAAGACTGTCAATAACAAACAAAAACAAACAGGCTAATTGATCGAACCGTTCTTAAGTGATGCTCCGTCAAACATATGGCAAACGATTTTTATCAAATAGATACACAGATGTGTGACAAATGTATTAATAAATACCAGGCATTCGCTTTATATACCAAATGTATGAAAGTCAAATTATCGAAATATTCACATTCATCATCCCATTCAATGCAGTGTAATACATTTTCAACACTAATAGCTAAACGCGAGCGAATGCGGCTGCTACATAAAATATGTCTAGGCAGATATGACAGGGCCTTGTTTATTGAAACAGACATTACGTTTATACACCTCTTATTGTAATTAAGATTAGTATCCTCCGTGTTTCGGAAAGCACGTTAAACAGTAGGTCCCGGGTGTCATACATAGATCTTTGGCAGTCGTTAAGTCAATTCTGACAACCAGTCTTACTATGGGATACTGTGTTTCCCAGTAAAATGGGTTGTGGAGGTCAAATAGGCAGTCGCTCCATGTAAAATACGGTATTCAGCTGAATCCGGTAAGACTGGTAGCCGACTCCAACATAGTTGGGCAAAAGGCTCGGAGATGATGATTGTAATTAAGATTACTACTACTTACTTAGAGTGATACGAGGCACTTAGGTTTAAAAATGTATTGTCATTAAGGCCGTGTATACAGAATGTTACGGAAAGGCTAATAGTATCCAAAAGGGATGAAGAGTATATCTGGTATAGAACCAGCATGTTGTACAATTTAAACATAAGATAATTTCATTAAATAATTATGCCTTATTTATTAAAATAATTTATCAATATGAAATATTGACGAACGTGTCACCTCACTACGAGATTCAATATCCTATTACGTCACGCCTAAATTGTTAGATATGATATTATCGCTTCAGAAGTCTGATCCCTTATTCCGGTAAAGCAGTGAAAGACCCAATGAGGAAAACTGCGGCGGTTCTTAAAAAAAAAAATGTCTGATCCTAATACTTATTGCAGGTAAGGTACCGGCCGGGCAACAGCGCCGTCTTGCCAAGACCAAGACCGCCGCGCTCTCGAACTCAAAAAATAATGAAACTCTAGGTAAACCAATAACCTGTTTAATAACATATTCACAACTAACACGTTTAATTCGTGATCCTACAAGATTACAAAAGTCAACAGATCGACTGTAAACTGTGCAGGTAATGTGTTTGTGTGTGTGGTACTAAAAAACTAAATTAACACTTGATAATAACAATAACTCCCTTCTTTTTAATATCCATAAATTCATTCAAAAAATTGGAATATATTTTTTTAATTTACTCACCATGTGCTCAACTTTTGTAAACTGGCTCTATACCAGGTTTACTCTTTAAAACCTTTTACTTTTCGGATGAATATTGCCTCTTCCGTAACACCCTGTATAATACAGGCTACTCGAGCAGTTAGTCAGTGATAAACATACACGAACTGCCCGACCTATCAACCACTCTCACCTGATCCTCTTGCGATCTTCATTAAATTTCACGTGCGCCTTTCGCCTGCTCGCTTGTCATTTTGTCGATCGCGCCTATCACTCAAACTGCTTCAAGCAGTCTGTATAAGTAAGTAAGACTATAGTTATTTAACAATAACAGCTATCTGTGTATAGGCCTAAAACATAAGCCCAATAATATTTGAAAGAGAACCTCGTTTGTTTTGGCCTTAAAAATAGCGATTCATAGTAAGAGCCTCGTTACCATAATGCGTGCCTTTGGAACGAGTATTTTATTATAAAGTCCTCGTTATAAAGTCGTAGGTTTATGCTAATGTGCCCCAAGGGCGAAGTGTACCGAAAAATGTACGAATGGATCCGTTTTGTGGCAGAAAATTCGGTAACTAGAGTTTAATGTTAAGAAATATTTCAAAAGGAGGCTTTTTACAACTTGAATTTTGTCTTAAAAGAGTGAAAAAAGAAATACGTAATACATTAAGTATTATGACAAATTAATAGAGGATAAATCTGGTGGTGTTCTGAAGCTAAGCATGTTAGGAGAAAATTACGAGCGTATGTAAATAACAGGATTAAAATGAAGCAAATACGCTGTTTATATGGAAACCCTTCTGAAAAATTCTTTATGGTATAAATTATCAAAATGTCGGGGTAATTTTTGAAATAGAGCACGATATTTCAGGCCTATTCGTGTGAAAAACTTCTAATTTCTCTCTACGATATAACCAGGTTTGTCCAATTCTTTTCGCTTCGTTTAATCTGTCTGAACAATCTTTCGTACAAATATTGAGAACGGATTTGATGTGATCGATTGCTTCCTCTACCGGTGAATGGTTTGGTATTCTGTATTTATTTTTTTGGAAGATTATATGCTAGGGAGGGTAATAGATATTGGTATCGTTTTGTATGGAGATAGGTACAATATAGGGTTGTTGTAAAGGAAATGTTTAGTGAATAGTTTGGCTTGTACGGTGAGCATTAATTGAAAATGAGAGTTCTTTATATGACTCGATGAATAGGGTTCATTTCCATTTGCCTGTGCCGGTTTTTTGTGGAACAAATAAGTAGGGGTGATCTGCTTTGTTCGACTTTGTGTATAAGTAACGAAATATTTGGTTTTCTGGTTTCTGTTGAAGACTACTTTAGTTATTTTAATCCTATAACCATTTGATAGTCATTCTTTGAATAACCCTTCGAAGGTCAAATAGTTATTTAAAGAATAACAAGGTGTAACTAGATATATAAAAATATCAGCAATATTTCATGTTTTGAACATTGTTCAATCAATACAAGCGTGAATTTGGCATAATTGATTATGAGCTATGTTCAGCAATAGTTAATATACATACTCGAGGTACATTAGGCTATCAGCTATCGGATAGCGTCCAAATGATTAATTAGACGCTGGGTTACGGATACATGAAACTAAACGATCATTCAGAAGTGATTGTATCAATGGGACAAACATTAGCAACATAATAACAACCTTATGTCTTCAGCACAATGTCTAAATGATGAGGCTAAACGGCATTAGACATTGTTAATTATGGAAGTTATACATATTTCTCGAAATTTACTGCGTTGAAAAGCTTTTTCTTTGATAGGTAAATACGGAAATATACGAGTATAAACAAATTAAAAACATTAACATCTGAAGTATGCTAATGATAGAACAAAGCACGCATAAAGATACATACATAAAAATATGAGTTTTTGCTGTATGAGATTAACGCCTACTGGTTCTCGCGCGCAATGTGGCGTGTGCGCGTAAGTCAGATTGAATAGATAGGCATTAGCTACATTCCTAATAAATGAGATCTGCCACGCGATTCACAAAGAAAGGAAGTTTTTTTTTGCATATTCCGTAAATTATGTTTGGATTGATAGCTGTCATTGGTTATGATTAATGTGTTGAGTACTGGCCATTATTTTGTATTTAGCCAGGGAAATTTCTCGGAAAAGATAAGTTATAATTATGACACTAATTGTAAATTATTTCTGTAATTTAAACCAAAATAAAATAAGTTGATGACTTTTAGAAAGACATAACTGTTGTGATTGCATGCGATTGTAGAGTTTTGTTATGGTTTGTCAAAGTTATGTTTTAAAACACATGCATTTGTTTACTACTAAACATTTTATTTGCATGTGTATCTTGTGTACTTACGGGTATGTACGAAAAGCAATAATAATAATTTAATTATTTATTCATGTAACATAACTCATGTAATCACTTCATAAAAATATTATTTATTTTAAAACCTATTATGGTAAATGAAGAAAACGCTTCGCCGACAACAAAGAATTCGAATTATTCTAAGAGCTATAGCAAAATATTGACGAAGTGCTGTTCGGCTATGCATTTCCTAATCCAATTCGGTCACCAACCACTAACTTGCAGGATCACAAAGGACACGTGTTAGCCTTACAAAGCAGTTTATCTCGAAGTGGGTCACGGTTAAGTAAGAGCCTGCATGTACCCTCTACCCCTGACAAGCATAAGTGAATAAGATGAGATCAAAGCGGAAACTCTTAACTGAATTAGCCAATTTTATTTGATCAAGATATATTTACCTTTTTGTTTTTCTGTCGAATGATAGTTTTGTAACGGATTTTTTTTCGTAAAGCATTTTTCTTTGAACTTAGTAACGTCACCCGGAGCTCGTTCTCCTGCTAAAAACTACGGTAATTATAAGCATGAAAACACGAAAAAATAACGATATTTGAAAATTAAAGCTGTTCGATTTTAGCATATACGGCTAAGCTTAAATCCCAATAAATTACCCTCTTTTTAGCTTTTTTCCAAGGTTATTAAATTTCACGCTGTCAGAAACATAAAACTATTTTAATGTGGTATAGGTAACTAATCAGTATATTATACCCGATATTATTATATACCTGCATTTTTACAAAAGCATGGCTACAGTCCTAATACAGCTAATCAACCGATATCATTAACTGAAATCAGTGCGTGCCGCTTATTAATATCCTAATCAGAACCTTAAATATGAAATCTGATATAATTCTGTATACACCCACTATTATTACTATTGCAGGGGTTAAGAAAAACGAAAATATTTTGATCCAGATATAAAATATAAAACACGCAAGTTATTAAGGTTAAATAGGTCACTCGCTCATTATAATTAAGTTAACGACAAGTTATTAATTATTAGGACTGTTATGGTTAAAAATCTTATATATAAAATTCTCGTGTCTGAAACTGACTGCCTTGAAGGAATGGCGGTCATTGACCCGGTGACAATCACATGAATGAACATCTGACTTCAAGGGTTGAGAAGCACGCGATCCGTGTTTGTATAGGTTTCTTCATAAAGTTGTGTTTATCTTTGTAAGAACTGGTCTGTTAGTTGGCTTATTCATCTTTTAATTAAATACACATAATATGTAATAGAAAGGATTACTTTTTTACCCCAGGACTCGAACCTTCTAACTACTGGTTAGGCGAACCAGTCATTTTAACCTATTTGGAAGCTAGAATTTTTTGACAATGCATTTATTTACATAACATAACATAATAACATACCATCACGCCTGTATCCCCGAAGGGTTAGGCAGAAGTGTACCAATGTACACCCACAGTTCGCCGGTATGTTTAGGTCCCATGTAATAGGGGGCGAGCCTATTGCCACTAACCGGGCACAAATCCAAACTCCGACCTGCTACTGAGAATTTCATAGAAAAACCTAATAACACTTTGGTCGACTCGGGAATCGAACCCAAGACCTCTAGCGTAGCAGTCGCGCTTAGAACCGCTAGGCCAACGAGGCATTTATTTACATTACTTACTTAATTCTATAAGTGAATCTGGTTTCTCAGAAAATATCATCAACCTCATATTTATACACGGGATTTCTTTTGACAAGTATTTGTGGATATCTTTTGCAGCAATTGGGTATTAAACGTGATTACGACCTACGAAGTCTCGTATATTACATGATAGAATATTTATTTAACAGTTTTCAGTACGAGATTGTCCTCAGTCTTTGCTTTGGAGAAAACAAAGTTCCTATCTCTATCTATACTAATCCACCAGCCGACCTTGTATATCGGTCATTGCTACCATATAATGTTTCCCTAGGTCCATTATGTGTTGTTTATGTTTTCTACCCGTTCAATTCTCGTGTCAATGTGCTCTGACTATCTACAACCGATCGTGGTCGCGTGACACACAGACGACATATTTTGTTCGAATTCACAACATGTGCGAGAGTGCGTAGAGATATTTTTTTTAACACAACGGATTTTCTGAACAGGTATACGTGAAATAAAATGTGTTTCTTCTCCCCAAAATAGGCTTACGTGGGATAAGGGATGAATATTCAGCCTCTAAAAGGTATTCATAAATTTTATTACACAGATTTTCTTATAAAATATTAAAATTGTAAATCAAATAGCCTTCATAAAAGAAAGTAGTTCGGTAAAAAAATGTAATGAGGTAGCTAAAGGCAGCGCTCAAATGTCACCTCAAGACGATGTTTTAAATTCTGTCTCGTTGCCCTAACAACCGAACTAATAAAATCTGTGACCATTTGCAGCCGTCTGTCTAGATTTAATTCCAGGTAGTTTTTATTAGGAGAAAGGAAGGAGAGAATTGAATAGGAGTCCAAGCTTTGTCTAGGATTGTCGGAGCTCATTCTGAGATATCGCCACGATTCGTTACTGTGGAACTGTGGAAAGTTGAACGACTTAAGATATTGAACAATGGTCGTTAAGTTGGCAAAAGCTCCATAAAGATATTTAAGTAGCTAACAGATTTAGTTTTATCTATTTTGCATGCATAGAGCTTTTAAAATTTATATTGAGAATTATTTGAAAGTTATTTCTTTGAATGACATCCAATTGACATCGATCTAAATATGCCTTTCTTTGCACACAATTTCTGTCCCTTCCTAAACATTAAAGACCCTAATTGCTTAAAAAGTCAGGGCAGAAAAACCAATCCCTAGTGTATAAAGTTAATATTAAGCGAAAAAGACTTGGAAGGGAATCCTTAAACAGAACACAAAAACTTTTGACACGAAATATTTTCTTTGCGTTCTGACGAAAATAGCTAACGAGCCTTAAAATATACGGTCGTTGACTCGCCCTCGACCTGAGGTCAAAAGAATAATATTTTCATGAGGTTATGAGGTATCTTGATACGGGAAGGTAAAATATGGTATTATTTAAGATCTTCATGAATTGCGAAATTCAGTATGTCTGCGAAGCTATTTCGTTATGTCCACATCTTTGGAGGTACAGAAAGCTGGCGCCTCTCGTTTTGTAGATAATGTTTAGAATGTATAAGTCCGGAATAATAAATAGGATTCAGACATTTTGTATCACGTGTTTTACTGTGTTGATGTTTAGCCATTCGGGGATCAAAGTACAAGTTTAAGCAATCGATCAATTACCTTACGGCGGACTCTATTCAGTAAATGTATGTCTAAAGGTTTTTATTCGAGTATCCGTTCGATCACAAAGTAAACACAATTTGCCCGTTATTTTCGATAGAGCACTGTTTAAACGGATAGAACCGACACCGAGAATTATAGTTATAATTCTCGGTTACAGAGTTTAATAACTTTGTGATGTTGATCTTACTAATGTTACATTTTTTAGGTATGTTTTTTACCATTTACCCATGACTACTTTACGTTTTGATGAAAATAGGCATATGTACAAACTCAAAACTCGTAAGAACAAGCATGTAAGCATATACATACTCGTACATACCGCATACGACCGAAATCTATTTCAATATTTTTTATATTTTGCATATGTTTACAACAAAAAACTCCTATTGTTATGAAAAGAGCGTGAGTTACGGAACACCGGTTTTATAAGAATTTCACTAAATATTTGTTTAACAGGTACCTACCGTCACGACATATTATCATACGAAGAATAATCGGTATTGGAGCGATTAAAGTGATTTACGATAGATGCGATGTTTTTTGGTGGCGTCTGTTATATGGATTAATGGACTGTGTTAAATCAATTCTGTTTTGCTGATGTTTGTCTTGTTTATTGCCTATTCCCGGCTAAATGATGATTTTTGAGTTGTGGTGCGTGAAATGTGTTAGTACATTTTTCTAATTATTTTTTTTGGTATGAATTTTTAAGTATTGCTGTGTTTAATATTGTAATATTCAGAAACGCAAACGTTACTTGCTTTATGAAGAAAAATATAACCATGTTCTTTTAGTTCAAATTTATTTTATATAAATATGATCTGTATATACATTTCATACGTGCCCTTGAATTTTATAGTCAACATTACGATTTATTTGTCATCTCACATAACGACAAATATTGAAGCTTTGTAGGTCGTACCAATATTTACTGACATGCGGGAATCCGAGACGCTAAGGCTCCATTGTTATATATCTAGCTCCTACATTTGACGAACCGACTACGCAGAGTACTACGAAAACTGCTACGAAAATACGAAGGTCTACGAATCGGATAGCATTGATGTAGGGCTACGTAAATCAGAAACGTGACCAATCGCTATAATAGTTTTCTTGCAATATGGCCGCAAAACCAATTATCCCAATGGTGATTAACAAACAAATTAATACCCTTCGTTATTTACCTAATTTTAACAGTGGGTTGCTTGGGTAGGCTTATTTGGCTTTTGGAGAATGTGCTACGTATGTGGATTTTAGTTACTAAGGTACAGACACATATCATGAATTATAATGATTTTAGATACATTTTCGAAGTCTTATCGATATACGTAAATATGACTATTAATTTTCATATACAGTCGATTCACTCGCTATGTTTTTACGGTTTACCAGATAAAGATATTAAACCTCATATCAACTTGAATTCTGTGTTAAAACCGCTATAAATCCACGATATTATATCCTCAGTTTAAATACCGGAGCAAATTGTTTGACATGACAGGAGAACGGGATACTAGCGAACTTATGTTCCATATTGCAGTAAAAGTTTAGCCGTTAAAGCTCAACTAGTTTTCATAGAAAATAGTTGTGTAAAATTTGCTCAAAATTCCCACCTGATATGTTTAAATACTTTCATTTTACTCATTATTTTTGTTAGAGTTTTTCTTAATTTATAGCAAAACGGAAAATTATAGGTTCTTAATGCTAAGAAAAAAATACTATTAGATTTTTATGAAGTATCGTAAGCGAAACCAGTCTCTTAAGTAATTTATGTACATTCAACAAAACTCATTACTTAAATCTAATATAACAACAAACACTTACAACTAACTATACTAAAATTTAATCTTATTTTTTTTTTTATTAGTCTACGTTGTCCCACTGCTGGGCAAAGGCCTCCCCCAAATCTTTCCTATTCTTATATAAATAAATAAAACTTAAGTCATTTTAAATCTGTATTCAGCCAAAGATAAATGGCTAGTGGAATAAAGGCGAATAAAATTTAAAGTTCTGGTAAATGCCGTTCAGTGAAGTATAGCTTTGACTTTCAACTTTTAGCGAAGTTTATTTTCTAAACTTCACCCCCCTTATTACAAAAGATGGTTTAAACCAGGACTAAGGTAAATCCAGGTTTAAAATATACCCATCACTTTCTTATGTCATATAACAAAAAGAGACGGGGCTATTCTAAAACCTCGGTTTTTCTTAGACCATCTTTTGTAATAAGGGGGGAGTTAAGCACGATACAAAGGCTTGGCTTATCTTCGTTATGTGAAGCAATGGTACAAAAGTAGAATGTTTACATGTAAGCTATATGATAGTTGTAAATCATGGATAATATAGAAGTCTACATGGTTTGGTGGTCCTATGAGATTCCCTTTAATAAACAGTACTTACTTCATTTTTTTTTTTTTATATTCTTGCCATTATTTCCATCACCTAAAGTGTATCCACACAGTAAATTCTACTAGTTTATTTAAAACATCTATTTATCAAATCACTGCTCAATCGAGAGTAATGCCCTGAACATTGAATGAGTCCTTTAGCTGACCGCAGGCTGACGTCATCAGAATTCGAGAGAGGACCTCGTTTGTGAGATCTAACGGGCTGTTGAATATATAGAGCTATCCCACTGATGTGTCCTCTACAAAAGGTTATTTTTTAAATTTTTTGTTGACAAAATATTATATGCATATACATGATATTTTTTTAGTAAGTCCTGGAAACCTGGTAAAAAGATTTTTATTAAGTAACTTTGTGCAATGTATTATACAAATCTATGTCGAGGTGTAATGTCGTATTTTTCAAGTTTAAAATAATTGTGTGTTTCTTTCCTTTGAGGATAAATCCTGTCACCGATGCTTGTCATGACAAAGTTATATTGGACTCGGAAGTGTTATGAAATAAACTACTTTGTTTTAATCAAGTAGCAGCTTTTTGTCATTCGTAGTGAATATTTGACGATATGATAAGGTCTTATAAAGTATCGTTGGTTTAGAAGGATGACACCAAAGAATAAAATAAGAACAATAAAAAAGTTCTTAACCAAAGTACATGTATAACTTGTAAAACAAAGTTACATAGACCCCATATCTTTACTTTGGACCATAAAATACAATGTGCTATGAATAAATCTACTTGAAATCTTCTCACTATTGACTTAAAAGTATTGTTATAATCTACCAGTACCATAAACTTTTAAAGGAAGATGGATATCGTTGTGTAAGCGAGACGGCGCATCATGTGCACATAGCAGCGTCTCTCTTCCACAATGACAAGTTATGTTTTCGGATCTCATAGTACAGGTTTTCCATCTTGTATTGAACGATCTTAAGTTTGAAAAGCATTGTTCATTTGTTTCAACTTTACTTAACATTGTTGCGGTTTCATTTGTTAAAAGTTTTTGACATGATTTGTTTGTGGATTATATTTGAATTGAAAACTTTTGGGGAAATCAATGGTTCCATTAGTTACATAATTACTTGTTTATTTTAGGAGGAAATAAACAAATTTTGGGAAATCATACAATTTTTTTATTAGCTTACTTTAGTTCCCACTGCTGGGCAAAAGCCTCCCTTTTTCTTCTTCTAAACCTGTCTGTTTTTGCGATTTCTGTCTACGTGATACGCTCCGCATAACTGATTCGATCATACTATTTTTCCATAGGACTAATATATGGGGTAACCTTGCATCCCCAGAGAGGACATAAAATACTTTTTGGTGCGATAACTTCACCCAAGCGGGCAAAGCCGCGCGCTAGACCTAGTTATGATATCTTTTATATAAAATTCTCGTGTCACAATGTTAGTTACCATACTCCTCCGAAACGGCTTGACCGATTTTTATGAAATTTTATATGCATATTCAGTAGGTCTGAGAATCGGCTACTATCTATTTTTCATACCCCTAAGTGGTAGTAGGTAGGTAGTAGGCAGGTGCTAGGTAGAAAAAATTGCATTGCAACGCATGCCGGGCACAGCTAGTATTATTATATATTTTAGTCTATATTTAACTTGTAAGCCTCAGTATAACTTTAGCCTTAAAAATGTAGTGTCTGAATATTCAGAATGGCTTTAATAGTTGGTTCGCATAACACGAGAGCCCACTTGAATTCCAGTTGAAGAATTCTTTTGTAATGAAAACGGGACCGCCAGTACAACCACCTACTGTAAAGGCTTTTATACTAATGAATTTGTGTCACAGTTGTTAAATTGTTTCGTCCAACGTTTTTCATGCAATTGTAATGGTTTTCGATTCGTGAGTTATGTGTTTTGTTTGGTACAATGACATGCATTTTTAATTATAGCTAAGTGCATGGGTTTTGGTGTTCACTTGTATTAATAGGTTGGAGTTTGAGGCAATTGTTTATTGCATAATTTTGTATAGTGTAATGATTGATTTGTATATATTTTGAATAATGTTAATTAGTGATTTGTGTTTTTGGTTTCAGGTAATGTATCCTGTTTTTATATGGACTAGCATTATTTGGCGAGAGAAATAGAAAACAGCTGTAAGAGTCTAAATAGTGTTTTTGTAGTTGTAGTTTATTTATTTCACTTAACAACTACTAGCACACTTTTATGTTTTGTACCTTAATATTACCTTAATATTTGCTTAAGCTACAAGTACCTGTCGTGTAAATGTCGTGGTGGCCTAGCGGTTCAATGAACGGAATTGTATGCACAAGGTTGCAGGTTCGAACCCAGGCAAGTACCAATGTGGCTTTTTCAAAGTTATATGTACTTTCTTAATTATTCTAAGACACTTCTGACAAACGGTGAAGGAAAACATCGTGAGGAAACCTGGATTCCAAATTTGGGATCTGAAAACGCCAATCCGCAGAGAGCAAGCGTGGTGATCAATGCTCGTGCCTTATCTATATGGGAAGAGGCCTGTGCCCAGCAGTGGGACGTTTATAGGCTGGATTATTATACAAGTACCTTTATACATAAAGATTTTATAAGTGAACCTCAGTTTAAATTGCTAGGCTCAAATCTTTAGGTCCTAAAACGTTTTTTAGGTCATAAGAAAGCTGGAAATCCAATTTCATTCTACAAATGAACAATTTTCAGACCGAATTACATTGCTTTCAGTCGATTTCAGATCTCTAGGTATTTGTTTTCTTTATAAAACATTCATATTTAATACGCTTTTAGTTTTACAAAATTCTGTTTTCAGTAGTAAAAATCTTATTTTAAAAGCCCTTAATTTTATAGTTAAAAATATAGAAAATTTCATGTACTTACAGATATCAATTGAATATTTTTAAAATTATATTTAATTTGCGACTTGTAAAACTAAATTGATCGCCATTTAGATTTTTTGTACTAAAATGAAGATCGATAGTATATTCGGTATTTTTTATGTTTTTTTTTACACCTTATTGATGATGTTAATGTATAGTTATAATGCAAGTACTAAAAAACTAGTAATTTTCTTAAAAACATCAGAAAACAGAATACATGTCTTTAAGTTATTTCTACTGTTATTTTATTTTAGAATTGATTATAAAAACAAAATAACTTTCACAAATTACATTTCTTTTCGCCAATTTGAAAAGGACACTGAGTTTTTCATAGCAAATTTTGCGGTACTCATCTTTTTGCGCCCGCGGCTTTACGACCGTCATAAAACAAGGTAACGAACCGCTATGTAAATGTCAGCCTATATATATAGCTGGTTACTGCTGTGTATATGTGAATATTTATGAATGATGTGTAAATAAATAAATATTTACAGCAACGTAATGTGGGCGCGTATCTGACGGCACTCGGGCTTCAAAATGGTAAGAAATGTAGTGAGTGGCAGGATTTTTATTTAATTTATGCATTTTTTGGGAATAAACAAAATACGTATAAAAACAAAACAATAATCTGTTAGTTTCTTTAATGAATATACACTTTATTTAAAGGTAACCCTCACTTTATTGTGCCAAATTCACTGAAATAATCTTAATAAATAGCTGAAAGCAGGAAGTTCACCTGTTTTATATTCACAAAGGTCATATTTTTCGTCAAAACGCAAGAATTGACCTAAAACATGATTTATGCTACGAATACGTAGCGGCTACAAGGAAACAGGATTCGTAGAGACTACGAGCGTAGAGCGTAGTAGATAACGTGTCCTTTAGTTACTTTTGTCAGTTATTTGTGTTTATGAGTTACGATATTACATAGTTATTTGTGTTCCCTTTTATTTTAACTTGAAACTAGATTTAAATAACGTTTTTCTTTACGCAATCTGAATTAAGTTCTAGACTTTTCTGACTACAGAACAGCTTTTTTTTATTTTATCTGCTGTCTAAGTTATTAATATGTAGATATTACACGATTATGATCCTATTTAAATAGAATGTAAATTTATACAGACTAACTTTACACGTCGAACACTATTGAAAAAAAATAACTTCATATTATACATTGTAAATACTTTATCCGTATCTAAAATTAGTAAGAATTCCAAGGAGTTTTTATCGATACATCCTAAATTTTCAAACTGAACCGAAAGACTAATCTAAATATTGAGTTCCACCATTTTATTTTCAGAAATACTCCGAACTAGATTGTATGACGTCCACATTCAACCAAATACGATTTATTGCGAGATTTTGCGGGCATAGACAATTCCAAATAAGTAGACGTATTTGCATTTAAAACGAAATCCTCTTAAATTCGATGCAAGCGTCGGTTTCGGTTGTACAGTCCACCACAAATCAGTTCAAAGCCGTAAACATAAAATCACCCTTATGTCTGAGATGATAAGGTCGATTTTTGGAATTCGTTGTTACTATACTTGAGAGGTTCACCGCAAATTCGATGAGACGAAAAACTCCAATATGCTTTGTGCAGAAGTTTTGTATAGATTTGTCGTTCTTTGAAGAATTTGTGATATATATATTTATAACATAAGAAATGTCGGTACAACTTCAACTTCAGTAGTAACTGTAGTGAATTATTTACATTCATTTCGATGTGGAAAGCGTACCTATTGGAAAACATTGTTTTTTGTTCAAATCATATTTATGATTGCTCAGGAAGATGAGTTTAATGAATTGAATGACAATGTCAATTATTAGTACCTAATGCTCTTTTTTGAACCTATAAATGACATCAGCTCGATTTAATTTCGAATGTTATCTTTTTATGACAATATCGCATACCAGTATCCCAGTATAATATACGAAACAAAAGACTATCTTTCTTTTGTTTAAACTTTTAATCTGGCCATAATTCTTCAATACTGGGTCAGTAACACACCGAGGCGCCGCGTCCAGTCTGCAGCTAATATTGTCCCATAACAATATTTTATCTAATGGTACCATTATGTAAAATAACCACATTATGTTTAATTAAGGAAAAGTACGCAATTTCCACGTAAGTCGGTCACGGGCGGCGCCGTCACGCGATACGACTTAGTTCTACTCATTTACACGTGGAAAAAAATCACGTGGAAAAGTCTATAAGTTTCTCCCTATTGTAGTATAGATCCGGGATCAAAAAATCCGGGTTATACTGGAAAAAAAAAATATCTTAAGTATATGTGACCTATTTTTAATGGTGATTTGTAAGACTGAAATGAGTGATGGCTTTATTTTAATTAATTACGTATTATTATGTTGCTCCTTATAATGCCGTAATACGCATTTTCTTCGGTTTCCAGTTATATTTACTAAATATCAGTAAGTAAATATTATCGTACTGTAAACATTGATATTTAGCCAACGTTTGAGGTATTATTTGTGAGTAAATGTAAGTTATACCCATAGGTAGGTATATTTATTTGGCTAACATATTTCTATTTGCCATCCATCTTTCTATTTTATTACCAGATGTGAATCATATTAAAGCAACTTTTTGTTACCCCAATTTCCTTGACATAGTAACATACAAAATAAAAGCCTTACCAAACTGATACTTTATCTACATAAAACACCATCTTTACTTGAACTAAAACCTAACACCAGTCTCAAGTCTTTTCATACGGCAAGCGTTCCATTTAAGACAACACTTATTTCAATGGCTTTTAAGTTGAAGGCTTTTCATGTGGTACGCTTAGCTAATGAGTAAACTAAGGCTTGACGGCTCCATTGCTAATGTCTGACTATATTTCAGCTGTTAGGAATTAGCGGTTGATGTGAAATTAGGTCTATTTGTCTGCGTAGGGGTTCCCTATTTACCAAAGTTAGTCTATACATGTGTATGTTACTACCCTATTTTGTTGGATTTTGAAGATTTTGGTTACTTCTTTTATGAGTGCCACTCTTATTCATAAGGGTCTGCCACCGTTGATAACTATATCGTTATAAATCCGTTATATTTAATAAAAGTTGTCATGGTGTTTTAATATGTTGGCTCGTCAGGAATTAATCGGATTATTGAAAAAATATTTTTAATCTAATTTATTGGAAAACACCAACTCATAACAATAAACAACGACCTGTATACGAGCTCTTCAAATTACTACCACTAATTTAATTTACTATTGTTATTCCAAAGTCAAAAACAAATGACTACTACTAACATTATATAAACCATACTTGTTCCTCCTGACTCGCATGAAAGCCCGCTTTTGTAAGCCATATATTACAAGCCTTCATTCAGAACTACAAGCTATATGATAACCTAGACATTCATGAACATGTCGGCAGCTCATGTATTCGGGAGCAGCGTCCCTATTCCGTGTATTATGTCGCCCTAGGGAGGTGTCACTACATTTAGAGAGCCGATTTAGATGAACAAAAAGTTTTAGTTGCAGAATATGCGCGGGTTTTGGTAAAGATTGTTGTTGATGTTTCGTTTGTGATATGAAAAAATTATTGAAACGTTGAAACTCTTTAGTGAAAAAAAAAACTATATTTGTGAATATTTGTATAATGAGGGTTTTCGCGATTAAACGAATCTGCTAGTATTTCCACCAATGAGCGACAAGCTACTGGCTCTTGATTGGTGGAAATTGATAGATAGACCACACGCCAGAATCGCTAACTTGGATTTTTTTAATTGCGAAACCCCTCATTTAATTCAGTGTTATACAAGTTGCAAATGTCGGTCTACCATTATTTTTTATATTGAGTAGAGCATTTATCACAATACTTACTCGCTAATGGGTTGTTGGGTCGGACTATTAATTTTAAAACTAGATCAACGATAAACTGTATGGAGTTGTTGTTTTATTAATTGTTGTTCCATAAACTAAGATTTACTACTAGCTAAACTAATGCCAAAAATAACATTTAATATGGTAAACCTGATATGTATCATAAATCTTATGTTAATCGTTTCAAACTTCGTAAGTAAATATTGGATACACGTACATTGACTGAAGACGCCATGATGTGACGTCATCGAATCCTTTGCTAACAAAGATTAACAGCGTTTCATGTATGTAAAGGCAACATGTAATGTTGGATTAACATTCTCTCAAACATTGACAGGTAGAGCAAAGGTTTTACAGGTCTTAATAAAAGGTCCCTTCATAACAACACAAAATAAAGGGCCCTTTTTAATAAAATAAAATTTTCATTTCTTAATTTATGAAAAAGTTTAACAAGACTGAAAAAACTTTCGCAATAAAAACTTAAAAGTATTCAAACTTATTACTATTAATATATTACATGTTTTAGTTTGTAGTTTTTGAATACACAGAAAAGGTCTGAACCCTTTCGAATTCGTAATGCTGATTCAAACGTGTCACCACAGACTATTTGAATTGATTGATTGACTCCGATTTAACAGAGCGACGGGCGATGGGCGCCGGGCCTTCCCTATAAATTGGAATGGTTGGCCCTAAAGTCTATTGAGGGACCGCCACCAAACTACCGAAGCTTTGTGTGATTGTTAAAAGACAGGATGGTCAGAAGTGAATTGGTGACAGTGTTATTTTTGTGAATGGTTTTTAATATTCCGGGACAACTCACACACGGTTATCTGATCCCAAGCTAAGCAGAGCTTGTGTTATGGTAACCAGGCAACTGATAAACATACTTATATATTTCTAAATACATACATATTATAGATAAATTACACCCAGACAACCAGAACAAATGATCGTGCTCATCACACAAACATTTGTCCTGGGTGGGAATCGAACCCACGACCTCCGGTGTAGCAGTCAGGGTCACGAACCACTAGACCAACAGGCCCGTCAAATACTGTTTTTGTGATGTGAATAAAAACTGCTAGTTTTATTAGATATGCTTTTACATTTATTTATAACCATATAGTCAGCAGAAGTGGATTGTCACAATCATATTTGACTCCTAGGGGTCCTTCAAGGACCGAAGCTCGCCGAAACCCCCTGAAGTTTCCACGTCCTGCCCTCACATTACATTTACAGCTCGTAGACAAAAAAACATTAAATTATTTAAAAAATGTTGTAGGTACCTTTTTTGCATTAACATTCTTACAAACTTACCTGTGACATGTGTAGGATTAACACAAAAACAAAACACCAACAAACCACCTTATTTCGACCTTACGACACATACAATAAGTCGTACATCCCTGCTTCACACAACTAAGTAAATCGTGTTTCGAGATCTCGGGGGAAAATAGAATGCTATTTTCGCGCTAAGTCTAGTCGTGTTAGGATATCAGCTGTTCGTAATGTACTTTAGACAAAAATTCTCTATCATATTTTAAATAAATATTTTGTAGTACATTTTAAGTTATAAATAAGTGCTCAGGAGACCTTCTGACAGTTTTCTTTAATTAATTGCATTGCATTATTTCTTAGTACTTGTTTCTGCGCGATATATTTATTTTCTAGAATTTTCTTTCAAATAATTTATTGCTTAAAATATATTTTTTTATATTATTACAAAATGATGTAAACATCTGAATGTAATCAAAACATCAGTAACTGAATTTATACCTAAATTGACGAATGTTATTTTTTCCCTCGGAAGGCATACAGGGATGTATACATTTTTAAATTGAAAAAGGCGTATCCCAACCCTCATATTTTGTCTGTACATTGGTAGGGAAAACTCAATTTACTCGTCCCAAGAGATACGATTAAAAACATAATATAGTTCATAATAAGTTTGTGTTATTTAAGTTTTATAAGAATTCTAAATGTATGAACGTGGAAGCCTTTTTAAATGGAAAATGTTCTTATGATCACAAGAATGGCGCTACTCTTACAAGTAATTTTTTAAATAAACTTGGTAACGTAATAAGAGGCTTTGTTTTTGCAAATATTTTGTTTTAAATAACACTAATTCAAAACAACACTGATGAATGAAAAATAAAGTTCTAGCAGAAACTGAACCTTATTTTTTACCTATCCTTACACGCGTTTTTTACATGTTTGTCATCCTTACTAATATTATAAATGTGAAAGTTTGTTTGGATGTGTGGATGTTTGTTACTCTTTCACGCAAAAACTACTAAATGGATTTTAATGAAACTTCACAATAATGTAGCTTATACATCGGAATAACACATAGGCTATAATTTATAAAAATAGTGTATGAATTGTCATTCATTCGGGTGAAACCGCGGGGCACAGCTAGTATAAAATACTAACGCAGTATAGATGTATACAGTTATTTAAATCAACTCAGCAGCGTCCGAACTCTGAATCAAGGACATTTCTCATCACAGAGACTTACTATTCATGTTCTATTAAGAACGTCCTATTGACTTCTAACTTAATCTTAGCTCATACCCTCGGGGTTATACAGACAGCTGTATAACTACGTCGATTCGTCATACAAACCTTTGGGGTATTACCTTATATCGAAAACCTTTCAGGTTGACATCGGTAAAACAATCGGGCGCCCTAAAAAATGAAATAACATTTCTTTTTTGTTCACTAGAGATTCGTCCCTTCGCTCCCTTCTATAGAAATCGTAACGCAATAAGGATTAAAAATTTGAGTATAATAATAGAGTTAGTTTTTTATTTCATGGTATTAGACTTTCCTTTTTGTTGTATTTCAAGCGCTTACTGATTTTAGTACCTACTTACTCCTAGGTACAAATGCTGAAAAAGTTGTTGGTGCCAAGAGTGAATGTTAAATGCATGAGGCTGATGGATAATAACTAGCTTGATTTTGATTTTGTGGTCGGAACACGCGACTAGCTTTTAAATCTCTGATAGGTCCTGCTCCTGAAAAGAAAGATGACAAGTTTTTGCGTGTTCTATTTGAAGCTATTTAGGTAAATGAAAGTAACAATAGCATCACTAGATAAACGTAGTTACATAACGTTGTCATCAATGTTGACGTAACATTTACTTTCTTCTTCTCATATATCTAAGATGTCATCTTCAATCAAAACAAGAGCCTTCTTCCTTGTTTATTCAACCTTGCCTACTGTTTTGGCTAATAATAATATAGCTAATATATTATACTACATTAATAGGCGATGACTTTCATTTGACAAATAAAATGATTTTATATCTAACTAGCTGTACCGGGCATGCGTTGCAATGCAATTTTTTCTACCTAGCACCTGCATACTACCTACCTACTACCACTTAGGGGTATGAAAAATAGATAGTAGCCGATTCTCAGACCTACTGAATATGCATATAAAATTTAATAAAAATCGGTCAAGCCGTTTCGGAGGAGTTTGGTAACTAACATTGTGACACGAGAATTTTATATATAAGATTACAAAGTTGTATTTAGAAGCAGTAATTTTAATCCTATTTTTTAAGCTAATTCAGCTGTATAAAGTTTGCCACTGAGCTGCGATGTTCAATTGTTTACAAGCGTTTGTCAACACTAATATAATTAAGAGAACTATGGACACTGCAGAGTGCTCGTTGCGAACAAATTTTTAATTAAATTATCTTGTTTTTGTGAGCTTCATCATTATCTTGCTATTTACATTGAATTTTCTTCGCTCAAGCTTTATAATTAAAAGCAGTGCTTATGTCATACTGTCATGATAGAAAAATGTTATCTTAGATGAAGCTTTTTAAAAGAAAATGTCAGACTCCTGCAAGGTTGGGTCTTTACCATTATTTATAATTACGAAAAAAAGTTTTATATTATGTGCTGAAATGAAAATTAAAAACAACAACACAACATTAATAACATACCAAGCTGATGAAACTCCCAAAAAAAGTTATACTTGCACCAAAATTCCATCTAAGCCTCTTAAAAGCGGTGGATAACTTGCATAATCATTAATATTTAAACAGATACCTAATGGAAATTGATGAACAGCGAGCTTTAAACGCAGTGGATACAAGTGTTTGTCCCCACATTCTGGCCTGTTGGTCTAGTGGTTAGTGACCCTGACTGCTATATCGGAGGTCGTGGGTTCAATTCCCACCCGGGACAAATCTTTGTGTGATGAGCACGATCAATTGTTCTGTGTCTGGGTGTCATTTATCTATAATATGTATGTATTTAGAAATATGTAAGTATGTTTATCAGTTGTCTGGTTACCATAACACAAGCTCTGCTTAGCTTGGGATCAGATAACCGTGTGTGAGTTGTCCCGGAATATTATTATTATTCTACCGTGATAAGGAAAACCACTGCTTTAAATAACTTTATTACAGAGTTGAGACAAAAATGGATAAAGTTTCACTTGAAACGACTTTTATTTGTACCAGCCCATAATTTTCCGGCCGTTCGCTGAGCTTGCGTGCTGTAAATTTTCCAAAATGTACGACAAACGTTACTTTGTTTTACTTTTTCATGTATATAGTAAAGCTTTTATACACCGTGTCTTTTGGTTTTTGTAACACGCTATGTTAATCTAATAGCTACAAAGTAAATACGTGTGATAAATAGAACCGACTTTAAATAAGCTCATATGAGACCACATCTATGAGGTATCGATGACGGAAATATTTTTTGAAATCGATCTATAATTGTCGGATATATCGTGTACCGAACATACAAAAAAAAACCGTCGAATAAGGACCTTCTCTCATTGAGTCGGTTAAAAAGTGATTTGGAATAGTCTAGGAAATGCATAGTAATAGTTTAATCGTTTGCAACAATTGGTCGGTATAACTTTGAAGTGTCGAGAACTGAACTAATAGATCTCCAGACCGGTTCCAGTGAAATTGCTTAACAATCACTTTTGTCAATAGCTGCAGATATTACAATAACAGCCATCGATTGAAATATCTCGAATTGCTCCGAATCTCATTTGTGTCGATATTGCAAATTTTTATGTTTCCGGTATTTACTGATCGTTCGTTATTGAATGTTTAATAAAGGGTTTCGTTTTATCTTCGTTTTAAGTATTGTTTATAAAAGGTACTACTTTACGTACTTTTATCTATATATATAAAAATGAATCCCTATTTCCCTTGGTCACGGCATCACGCGTGAACGGCTGGACCGATTTCGCTTATTCTTTTTTTGTTGTGGTTGTTATTGTCAGGAGAAGGGTCTTATGAAAGAAAAAATTGGAAAACTGCGCGGAAAATTAGAAAATTTAAGAATTCTTTACCACTAGGTAACATTTTATTTTTTTAATCAAACCTACTTTTTTAATGTAACCTGAAGTTTGACAGAATTCAATATTCATAGTTAAGACAGGACAACGTCTGTCGGGTCAGCTAGTACTCTATAATATCTGAATCAGTATGTCGTCGATAAGTTGTCATATATGTATATATAAGTTAAAAGTATTTTATGACCCTTCGTTGTCAACTATTTAAATAGAATGGTCATCTGTATCTACTATAATAAATGTATATAGTCTTGACTAAAAATATCTGTATTATCATCTTCTTAATGCCCCAACAGGGTTGTATTGTATGTCTGTGTGTTCTCATACTCTAACACACCCCGACACTTAGATGTTTACCGACTTAAGCGACTCGCATTTGTAACGAGTTTCTTTCATTTCACTATGCAAACGCGAATAAATGCGAAGCGAAGTAAACAGTTATTAAATGAGTCTGTTTGCAATTTTCTCTAGAAAAAATGAATTTTATTATACATACATACTTTTGAGACAAGTGTATAAATAAAAGAAAATCATGTAGGTTTGCAAACAGCACGATTATTCTACATATCTTTTACATTTAGATGGATAAAACTACTATGAAGCATTCATGTTATATCCTGTAAAAACTGGCGAATTGTAGAAAAACATGTAAAATTAGAAAAAAAAAACCCCTGTGAAGTGTGCCAATGCAGCCTAAAAATATATCCTGTAATGATGTGCATTCGTATAGACAACAACCAGCAAGAAACTCCATAATCAGTATCCCTAAATTCAAAATTATAATGCGAGTGCGATCCTCTATAAAAGATGTAGGGCTGCCCTAAAACTCGAGCCTTCCATTGGCAGCTCGGCTGAATATTTTATTTATCTCGCTTCGGATTCGATTGCTGCCAGTATGTGCTCGTTTATCATACGTATGGATATTCTTTTTTATTTACTGCCTTCCGCTTGCTGCCAAAACGATGTTTGAAGACTGCAGTAGTGTGTAGTATTTTCAAAATTTAAATGCCTGAGTGTTAGATAGGGTTACGGGTGAAAGATTAAATTATAAGCATTTAATTTATTGTAAAGACTAAGTTATAGGAGGTAGGTAAAGTAACAACTATTAGTTATATCTGTCCGAAAATGGTCACAGAAATGCCAATTAAATGTCAACTCGATTTGTCCATCTAGTCACTCGGTAAAACATATACAATTAACTATTTAGCTACTTAACTCTATTGCTTTAAATAAACTACTGTTTTAAAAAATAAATGCTCTACTAACCTCGAAAAGTTTTCTGAAGTTGCGCCAAAGAACTGTTTAGTACGTAATATATTATTTTGTCTAGTTACTCTTTTGCTGCAATTGTTAAGTGCGTCGAACGCATTGGGGTCGTAAATCCTGCAATGCGTAAACCATAGTATTTCTGTGTTTGCCAAACGTGTGACCGCAATCTCGAGCAATGTCCTATATTAAACCTTTTTGGCTGATTTTTGTTATAGGAGCCAAGTATGCCAATAAGCTGGACCTTCTTTTGTTTTTTAACAAGTCACTGTAAAGTAATTTAGTTTAGATGGTCATTTGTTTTGTTAACGGTATCTATGTGGGTATGTGCCTGTGCCAATAACTTGAGACAGTCATTTGTTTTCTTGGGATACACAAAACATTATTTCTCAATAGTACTAGGTATGTTAATCATTAATAAAGATCCAGACTTGATAGGTATCGTTTAAATCATTTATTCCCATAAAGACAATAAAGCCACTTACATGAGAATACAAAATAACATATTGTTGAATTATTTTCATTAACCGCCACCGATACACCGATAGGTACTTATTGCAATGAAGAAAAAACTCTTTATGGTGGACACTTCCCAAATAAAATATATACCTGTGAATTGCATTACCATTATTATGTTAAAGGTATATATAGTGTACATGTTTATGTCAGAATAGGGATGATGACTAATTTTTATTTTTATGTCCATCTTTTAGATAAGAAAAAAATATTAGACACGTATTTTTTGTTTAGTCCCGTAAACAAAGAATTACGGAGATACAGCGAGTACAATTCTTGCGTGACGTCACGTTTGAGTACAAATTGTACCTAGCCGTGACGTCACAAGCCCCCACTCCTGAACAGGCCTGAACTTTACAGCGGTTTATCTTCGTATTTTGTAATTTATTTGAGAAATGAAAAAAATATGTGTCTATTATATTTTGATTATCTAAATGGCGGACTAAATAAATTTTGACTTTTCATACCTAGTCATCTACCCAATTATCTGCACAGTTATAATTAATACGTTGTTTACAAAATATTTGTACAATGAAGAGTCCTTTACGCAGAAAGCGTTCCGTAATTGAGGCATATTAATGAAATTAATGCAAATTTATCATAACAAATTATTACATGCGGCTGCGATATCAAAATAATTGTGCTGGAAAACAATTATTTTGCTTAAATTGCATTCATTTATCATTGTAATATTAAATTAAAAGTTACTAGGAACATGAAAATAATACTTCTAGCATGATGATTTTCGATATATTATAACTACAAAGGAATTGAATGTTTTGCTGCAAATTAGAAATTTTAGTATTTTTTCTTTTAAAATTCATACCTTACTGAAACGCAGCTGCCTTAAGAAATCTTTTGATGACAGTCGTATCGAAAATCCTATTCATACTTCAATAGTTTTGTATTTTGAAATACAAAGCGTATTGTACGGAACTGTTCCTGTACCATGAACTCTTAAAGCAAGACTGTTTCCTTTGTGGAAGCGAGACGGCGCACTACACTGGAGGTAGCGGCATCTCGCTTACACAATGGCGACAGTTCTGCCTTTTAGATTTCGTAGTAATGGCACTGGTGCCCGCAACTACAAAAGATATCGGAAATGTTATGGAACATGAGTTTGTCAGAATCAAAAAGTTTGTCGCGTGAAAAGTATATAACGAGTTCTCGAAGTGAGCCGAGCTTTTGTAGCCTCAAGGTTTATTGAATAGATTTTTTTGAGTTGTATGTTGTTTAGTTATTTTGGAAGTTAGATATGTACTTACTATAGTAACAAGATTTTGCTTTCTTTGAATGTCCTATTTCCTATTACATAATTTTTTTTGCTACTTGTTGAGGCTTGGTTTAAATATGTACTCATTTTGAAATGTAAAATAATTAGATATCATAAATGCGGACAACATCATATACATTGTTTTGAACCCAAAGTAAGTAGCTAAACCACTTGTGTTATGGAATACAGAAACATCGAATCGAACCAGGGACCTCAGAGCTAGCGACACCTTGAAAACAGCCGTGTACGTCACCCGACCACGGAGGTCGTCATAATATGCACTGATGTATAATTCGATGATAATGGTGATGGCTCTTGCTGGCTCTAAATCTTAGTGTTCACACCTAAATAACTCACTAAAATAGCCTCACTTTAAAAACAACATATAAGTATCTAAATCTATAAATATCCCACAAAAATGTGTCTTTAAACTCTCAAACAAAATTCTCTACACAATACATAACTAAGTGGTATACCCAAGTTCCCTTAACCTTCAGAGTTGCCGACTACAGCCTTGGGATCTGAATGATGCATGCGCGTCCGTGACTTGCGCATCCCTTCCCTCACTTCCTTTGTAAATGTTTGAAGGTTTGTAAAATATCGTTTAGTAATGAGTGGTGGGATTTCTGAAGAGCTTGCGTGATCGATTTGAGGAGCTATACTGTACCTTTTGCATAGTTACTCTTTCTAAATTGAAATTTCGATTTCTTTTTCTTGTACCATTTTACATGAAACGTTGGTTATGTTATTTCCTACTATATTAATTTGCAGTATAGAACAGAAAATAGACATCTTTAATAAATAATTGTATCTTAGAAGTTGAGACGGTTTTATTATGTATTTCCGTTTACATCGTGTTAAATTTATTTTTTTGCAATCTATGTACAAACTTGGCCTTTCTGTTCTTGTTATAAGTGTCACATATTACTTATTTCAAAATGTAATTTAAATGTTGATTAGTCTAGGTTGAGAATCGATCCCACGACCGCTAAACCACTACATCCACGTGACGTAATTACGTTAATTAACTGGGAAACTCATTAAAAACAAACATGAAAGTTGTTCACGTTCATTCAATGAATTCTCAATTACTCGGACACACAAATAAAATATTGCTGTGTAAATACATGCACCAGTTAACTGATGGTATAGATGATTTATGGTAACATGACCCATGGGGCGATCCATGGTGTAATGCGAGGAAATAAATGATTTTCTCCTTGTTAAAACGTGCGATAAATTACGACAATAGCTTTCGTGTGAATCGATAGTCCTTGCCATTTCGCTGAATAAGTGTAGTTCGTATTAAGTTGATAATCAGGTATGATTATACGATTTTATTTGGTTGACAACGAAGAAAATTATTTCCTGACATTAAAAAAATGTCAAGGAACAAAAAAATTACGATATCTATTTGTATTATAAACCCACACATACCTACACAAAACCGATGGATCAATACACTCGCTAAAGTTGTAACACCAATTTTTAACTGACTTCCAAATAGAAGAAAGAAATTTCTATGATCGACTGAATGTATATTTTTCTAAGCGTTGCCGTGTTTAGAAAAACTGAAAATCATTCAATCAAACACAGTTGTTGAAAATCCCCTAGGAATTAACTGTGACATTCTGTCAGGTATGTCTTACGTAAACTACGTTACAGTTCTGCATAAATAAATGATTTCCATATGTTTAATTGTGCGGCATTCCCTAGTTTAATCAAAGTAAGAGCTCTTACTCCTACACAGATTAGAGTTAGCTCAAATTAACGACTAAACGCTCAGTTAAGATAACTAACAATAAGATGAAAGTTACGCAATGCGGAACCGGAGGGTGATTCTGTACGCACATTTCCTTCTTCATACACGACGCCCTTTTTATACGCATTGTATGTATTGTACTTTAAATTTTTCATTTTTGTTGTTGTATTTTTTGTGGAATGAACTAATCCTGTTTAATTTGAAGCTTATTGTTTGGGACTGTGACCGCATTTTGTTTCAGAATGACCCACCTGTTTGGTGATGTTTTTTTGTAAATAATTTGTAATCGTCACATCCTGATACAGATAGCCGTAATTATATTAAGCTAGATTGGTTTAGGTATGTTTATTAAAGATAACACATTTGTAATAATAGGCATCTCTTAAAAAAAGTATTGCCATACAGCATTACCATCTTAATTTTTATTTGGTTCCCTATGTTTATTTAACTTGAAATTTATTACAAATAAACAGTGTTGAAAGTTTACACACTTCTGTCAATCTTTTTGGGACTAAAATGGTACAAATAACGTATATTGTTTGTGAAAAAAAACTTATTTCTTTAATTAACCGTTAGGGTCAAACTCAATTTTCAGGTCCTGAATATACCTGTTTCACCTAAGTAGGTTGTAATGTAATTAAAATTTCATCAAGTTTGTGCAAATCTAAGCCGAACTAAACATTGGATTACGAAACTACTTATTACTTTAAAATTAGGGGGGTAGCCAGAAAACGTTTCACGTTTCAACCCTCATTTAATTATTTTTTTTGAGAATTCCCTTTTACGTGTTTAGCAAATACTGGGGCCATTGGATTAGATGACATTTATTTACTTAGAGTATAATTAGGGATTTTATTGTTTTATCTTGCATTTGGGTGGTTGTGTTTTTCTTTTCGTTGTATTCTAGATGATTTAATACAGGAGCATTTTATATGCAACTAATAAATAAAATGTTAAAACTCATATTTTAATTAAGGTATAGTGTATTCAGTTTCTGAAAAATATTTTATAATTTATGGATAAATATAATGTTTATAACAAAAACATAGTTTAATATCACTTGTTACTAGAGTGACTTGTTTAATAAGGCTACGTTTATCTACCATTCACAACCAACTTACAACGTTATAATTACACTCTTAGGTAATATTACAATCAGATATAAAAGTAATTTTAATAACCTCAAAGAGATATCAAAATTAACAAATTACATATTTCAGAAGTAAAAAGTATTTATTCTAATATTCTGACATTTAAGATAAATATTCATAGAGTTCTCGTAATAGAGGCCGAAGATTGTAATGTTAGAGAAGGATGGAGCTATGCAGTACAGATAGCGCCATCTCTTTCTATAACGGCATAATGTTGGCTCCAATACATTTTATAAGTACAATTCTTTGATATTGTCAGCGCAATTACAACTTTATTGCAAATGATTAGGGTTTGTTTTTGTAAATTGTTCTTAGTTTTGTTTCATTGTATAGGATTTTAGAACTACGAGTTTTAGAAATATTTAATTATGTTATAATTAAGATGTTATAAAGCCGGATGTTAGAACTTTCGTGAGGTTGGTAGTACATTGAAAATTGTTGTAGTTAATTAGGGATAAGCAACATCCTGTATGTTGAGATAGTCTTGTCTTACATGCCTATGTCGATACATCCTTTAAAAGTTTTAATTATGATTACAAAGTAATCTGAATCTAATTTTATACAGCCTATATTACTTTGTTTAGGTTTATTGTAGTCTTTGAAAGATTAGTTTAAATTCTGTGTAAAATGATGTTTGTCAAATTATTTGCACGATCTAGGTAATCAAGAAAATAACCTTAACACGTAAAGTAGTAGGGCCATTGATATGATTATCATCACTGACACATATTTAACAACTAGTGTCAATAAAGTCTCAATCTTCTATTGCCGCTCTTTTCAATTTGAGAGACCATTTTTTAGGCTCTTTAACCTTTTTACTTTATTTTGTTTTCTTACCTAACTGCATTTTCAGTTTCTACGTTAATAAAACACTAGCACCTCTAATTGTCCATCGTTTTCCCAGACACCTGTTTCCCCTGACTTGGCACGTACTCTACCGGGACTCACCGGCTTAACGACTGTGACAGGATCCAGCGACCGCCTGTCACGCTGTAAAACCCTGGCTTAGTGTCTCAAGCCTGTTTTACATGATTTTAGAAAGCTATTCAATTTGGTATAAAACCATTTTTAAATCATTTGTCTTATCTTAATCAACTACATTTACATCTACGTTAATGAAACAGTAGCACCTCTAATTGTCCATCGTTTTCCCAGACACCTGTTTCCCCTGACTTGGCACGTACTCTACCGGGACTCACCGGCTTAACGATTGTGACAGGATCCAGCGACCGCCTGCCACGCTGTAAAACCCTGGCTTAGTGTCTCAAGCCTGTTTTACATGATTTTAGAAAGCTATTCAATTAGGTACAAAACCTCTTTTCACTTTTTTTTTTCTTGGTTTTTTCCACGTTTAGTGGTTGCGTGCTGCGTTCTTTTATTCAGTTTAAACTTTGAAATTCGATCAGCTTTAAATAAAAGAACAAAAAAATAACAGCTCTGATTTACATGTAGTAAAATTACTGTACTGGTGTTAAAATTAAAGTTTGAAGAAAAGGTGTCATTAGTAGATTTGTATTGCAGTGAGTATAAAATAATATATAATTCATCATAATATTTATGTGCTTATATACGAAATGATTAATTCACTTTTACTGCGGGTTGTGTGAAATTTTTATAGTTATTTGTTTCATGTGAACAAACAGATTTATCATAAAACCGTGTTTTAAAAAAAAAGTAGAGAAATTTAATTTTATTTACGCAAGGGGTCGACACGAATGTTATTTCACTACGCACTTTAGATACCTTTGCGGCGGCCATGATTAAAATTGTACTTTCACGTCATCAAAACAAAGTTTATTTTACGTTGCAGGTGTTATCAGGTATTGTCCCTTTATGTTCGCCCACTGCCGTTCAAATTAACGACGCGCTGTGTCTACATTGAGACTGATACACTGCCGAGCACGGATTTTGTATGCACTTGTGTATTTAAATTGTATGAAGTTGCTCATACTAGCAACAGTTTCAGGGAATACGGGTATATGTGTACGAACTTATTGTGTATCTTTGTTTACTGGGGACAATTCGTATGTCTGAGTTACCTTTTAACGAAAACTAGTTTATGAATTTATCAAAGTCTTGCCTTTTAAACAGGGTGTTCCCGTATGTTTATATTTATAAAAAAAAACAGCCAAAAGGACAAGTGGTATAGAAAAGGATTATTGAAATTAGTTAATTAACTAATCGGTCTTTCCCATCACTTATTCACCGGCCGGTACACCGGTAATACATTTGTATTACCGGTTCGCACTAAGAGGATTAATATCTCATTATTATTATTACTAATAATACACCCTTTATACTTAAAAAAGTACTTACAGGGTAATGTTACAAATCTATTGAAACTAATCTGGCATTTCTTCAAATAACGTCTAGTCGTATCTTTAAATCCAAACCAATATTGTCCATTTATTCAGAAATCGGTTCGACAATGTTGAAAATACAGCCACATAGGTAGGTACATAAATAAGTTTGGCGATAAAACTAGTTTTTATGACTTATGTGATGCACTTTTATAAGTTATGAGAGAAAAGGCATTAAACCATCGGAAGTGCATATTGCTTCCATTATATGCAACGCCGTGATTTATAATCTACTGAAAAATGTACGCTATTTAATGTTTATTTAATGACTAGCTTTTACCAGCCGTTCCGCCCGTGTGGGTGTCGGTTATAGTATGTCCTTTACTGGGATCTAAGCCTAGTTATACGGCCCATACCTACTTTCAACGGTTTAGCCGTCAAAGCGTACCAGACAAAAGCACAGACAGACATTTAGCTTCACATTTACACTATTGATATTAGGATGGATGATTATCTTCAAAACTAACAATAGACAGAATAACTTGTGACTCTTTGTCGGTCTTGGGATCGTCTGAAAACTATCGGGAAGTTATACTTGCACCCTTGAGACTAATAAGGAAAAGAAAAAGAGATATTCTCTTAACCTTTTCCTCAAAATTTACCAGAAGTATTTCTTCCAAGAGTTACTACGTCCTGAATTACTGTCAACAAACGTACTACGAAATTACAACTCAGAAAATTAAGAAAATAACACTCATTCGTAGCTATTCAGAGCGGCATGATCCCTAAAATAAAACTAATTAAAACCAAGAAAATAATTTCTCAGGAAACTCAACAGAGCAAGCAAAAATAACGCTGTACCTACTTGAAAAGTAACTTTCAGTCCCTGAAGTATGTTTTTCTTTTTATTCAAACACTTGTGTTATAATGAGGTCGTTATACTCGATACGATATGAAACCTCGAATTAAGATTAAATCTGGATAAACCTAAGCAAAAAACCCCAAAACTTATTTTAGATTTAACGTTCCGATATCTACAGAAATATTCCCAAAATAACTCCCTAAGGGCATTTCCCTTCAAGAAAATATTAGAAGCCCCGAATTTTGCATTATTGTAACAACTGATTACTCCTTTGAAATTCGCGTTCCTGAAATGATGTCCTAAATTCCCAAGACGTAATCAATTTGAAATTCCGTTGGAAAGGCGCTTAGAAGATTATCTTGGTATATTCAATCTTGAACCTTCAATTGTAATTTTCAGTAAAATTCTAGGTAAGAACTTAATCACAGTCCCTCGTGTACTGGATTGGGAATTTCCTTTGTAGAGTCGTTCAATTAACTGTTACCGGTGTAGTCTGAATGATCTGTTCTCTACAACGGTTGTACGGTTTGATAAAAGTCGAAATGACTACTTTTATAGGTTTGTGTTGGTTGTGTTTCGCTTTGTATGCAGCGAACCTAATGTTTCGGTTCTTCAATAATTTTCCTGTAGTTTTTTTTATTAAACACTTATAGGTCATAAAGTACAGTAAGCAAAACTTAGGTTGGAAAACATTTTGGTTACAATAACACAATTTGGGTTAATTAAGGTTATACGCCTTACATTTATAAATAGCAGGAAATTTAATTTCGCTTACTACAGAAGTGTGAAATTCATTTATATAAAAACAAATGTGAATACCCTAGTAATAATATTTAGGGCATAGAAATCCCCTAGATTTATATTTTACGGAGGATTTACTTTACTTATATGGTACAGAAATATTTATTTTTCTTTCACCAAAATCAATCTTGTCCCGTGTCACATTGGTGTCGTATTTGCACCCAATAATTTTGTTGACGAATGGTTGCCGTGCGCTAATACTATTTCCGTGTACCTTTTTTCGAGTTATTGATGGAGCGAAATTCATGTGAAAAACAGTAAATGAATCGTAAAGGTACGTAGATACATACATTCGTATTAAACTAAGTATATGAAAAATACAAATGCATCGGATGATAGAAATTTAAATTTAAGGTAAGACTACTTTTCGTGCTTATATTTCTGGTACTTGATGAGGCAAGAAGTCATAGAGAAATATAGCAGAACGGAGAATCACAGATAAAATACATTTATGTTTAGATTTTTTTTTTTAAATTTTGCCTATGTATGGCCTATAAATATGTAAAGGCCTATTTAATGTGTTATGTCGCCAAGCGACAATTCTGTTATAATAAGATAAAATTATTTAAAGTTGTTGTGGTGGCCTAGCGTTTCAATGAACGGATTTGTATGCACAAGGCTGCAGGTTCGAAACCAGGCAAGTACCAATGTGGCTTTTTCAAAGTTATATGTACTTTCTTAATTATTCTAAGATACTACTGACAAACGGTGAAGGAAAAAATCGTGAGGAAACCTGGATTCCAAAGTTTGGGATCTGAAATCGCCAATCCGCAGAGAGCAAGCGTGGTGATCAATGCTCGTGCCTTCTCTATATGGGAAGAGGCCTGTGCCCAGCAGTGGGACGTTTATAGGCTGGATTATTAAATTTAAAGTAAATAAAACAAAATATTACAAGTATTAAGCAATTGGATATATATCGTGTTTCTCTAGTTCTTTATTGGATCTCGATATCGATGTACGATCTATGATTATATTTACATAACATCTATTTCTAATGCGAAAATAGTATCAGAAACAACTACTTCTTAAATAGCTGTTAGTCCTTTGAGAAACAAAAGTCGCGTGGCTGTTTTAGACGGAACATATTTGAACTAATTAGGTTCATGTAAATGATCCTTCCTAATTTAGTTTAATTAAGTAGGAGGCTGTTTATACAAATATACAATTAAAACAAGAATTTGGAACTTGGATGTGTTTACAGTCAGACTTGAATTGTTAACATGTCTCAAAGTTAATTTGCTGGAGTTTTCAGGGATTGCAAGTTGACTGATCATGTAATTATTAAGTAGAATTTTTTTTTTTATTCGTGAATGTTTTTTTTTTGTTACAGGTAAGAGACAGTCAATCGTAGTGGCAACTTTTGTAAGTATATAAGCAGCATCAACTCCTAAACGTCACGAGACTAATTCTAATGTATTCGCACCTTTTCATTTTTTTTACCTGGGGAAATCCTCATGGATTTCCTCCGCCCTGGGGAAGGCGGAGGGGTATGCCGGACTCTTACCGGCTAAAACCACCGGAGTATTTCACCCTTCCCTTATGCTGAAGACCAGGCGGGAAAGCGATGCAAACTACCGCGATATGTATTCGAGTACCTACACCAACTAAATATGTGGTAGAGTATGGCCTGAAAAAGATTTTAACCCACAAAACAAAACAAAGTTTTAAAATTGGTTCCTCGGACGCCTGAATGCAATATCACGTAGTGGACACTGTTAATTGGAATCTGAATCCCGTATTGCTACGAACGTTACCATTAAAACTGCATTTCCTTGTAAAACATTGTTTGGGGAAGCGATGTTTTTTAATTCTACAAAAATATGGCTTTTGACTTTTTTGTCATTTGCCATTTTTGTTTGCCTGATTAAGGCACAAAAATGTCTTAGATTCATCTGATACAAATATACTTGTATGTAATAATTTCTTATTCGGAAAGATTAATTGATATCAGTTTGTATAAATATGCTGTGTTTCCTACATTTTCCATTTTCAAAAGTGACTCGACAGTGTGAATTAGAATAACTGTTACTGGCTTTATCAGTTGTATTTACATAAAAATGGAATTTACATAACAATGTATTTCCATTTTCATTTTAATTATTATCGTTTATAAGTTATTGATATCTAAGCGATCTAGAATGCGAGCGTTTTATTCTAATCCTTCTGCTTATTTTTCTTTGAGCAGCTTTTATGAAGATAATATGTTTTTTCTCGTATTTCTGTGTCTGAGTTTGTATTCGTTCTTTTGTAGCATTGCCAACAAAAGAATAACACACACTGTGTGAAGAAAATAACATTTTTGTGATATAAAATAGTAATTTTAAAGTTTTAGTTAAAGTGCCAACGATGCAGTGTTTCACTGGAATTTGCTCGTTTATAGATTTATTATATTTTATTTTCGGGTACATATTAAAGTACATTTGATAAGATAAAAGGCTAGGGTATGTCAAAACACAAAACAAGGCATGACAAAATATAATGTAATTAGTTAACCTTAAAACCATCTCCTAAATTCCCATGTTTGTCAATAACCCAATAAACAGCTCTACACATGTAGAGGACCATTAATTATCTGGCAGCCGTAATCATTCACTCGTTCAAAGCCGGAATCGAATGACAAACGATGTTCAGGGGCATAATAACAGGGTAGTCCTGTTACCCCTCACTGGAGGGTTATGTGAGTGAATGGTGAATACGGTTCACTTTGGAAATAGGAATAGCGTGGTATGTGATCCTGGTAAAGTAAAACCGCTCATACACGGACTGCTCGAGCAGTTACCAATCAATGTACACGGACTGCGCGAGTTGTTGACCGCTTTCAACCGTCATGTGTGCTGCCACCAGCTTGTTTCTGTTGTCGGGCGAAACAGTCAAACTGCTTCAAGCAGTCCGTGTGAGCGCAGCCTAAGAGTGAATTCTAAGGTTGATGCGAAAATTACACATTTAAATGTTAGTAATCCCTGCAAAAGGTTTCGAAACGCCGGGAACGCAAATTGAAATAGTAATCCGCTATGAAATCTGTTCATACTTACTTATGTGGTAATCTGAAAGCTGTGAGTTATATAAATTTCTAATAAAAGATACTCCTAATATAAGTACACCTCTAACTACCACCTCGCTAAAAACAGGTGTAATTGTGTGTATAATATTATAATAATCCAAATTAAAGTGATTAACCTTAATTAATGATAAACTGAATATTGCGATGATTGCTGCGAGGTGGATACAAAAATCGAATTATAAGTTAAAGGTGTTAATGTATGTAATTAAGATATCATATTATCATGAAACGCGAAAGTTTACCAAGTATTGTTAGTTGCCTAAGAATAGTAAATACGCAAAAAAACTTAGCATTTTAAATATACACTTTTAAAATCTATAGCAGAGTGTATGTGAAAACTTTATAATGGTTTCTTTGCAAATGTTCGCTACTTTTTCTTTTTAAAGTATTTACTCTATTTACTCTCACTTAATTAAAAATACTTAGAGTTATCTATTTAGATTGGTTTGTGTGCTTTAAAATCGTTTAGCTTGAATTCAAATCACATATTTCTAAGCATACTTTGAGTATTAAATATATTATTTCGTTTGGCATTTGTGTCTTGACTACTAAGTACTAACGCTACTGAGTACTTTATAGTTTTATAACGCGGGGGGTTACATAAACATTCAAATCATATGCACAAAGAACACCCAGACTTGGAGCAAACATTGGTAGATCACACAAATGTTTGTCACATGTAGGCCATCCAACTCGCAGCTGGTCGCGCATTGGCGTGGTGACCTGTACCACTCGGATATCCTTGTCGTCATTATAATGAAAGCCTTTGCCATCATTATTCGTTACCATATACCTCATTTGTAATTATACACCACCAACGGTCTAATCACTTCCCCTATTCCCGTTTTGTACTACTCTGGTTAATTAGGTCTGCGGTGGCTTTCATGTCTTTTTGTTTTATGGATAACCGGGTTCATTTTTAATTCTCTTTAATGGATCGTATTTTGTTTTTTGTATGTACCTAAGTATGTGTGCTGTAAAGTTGAACTGAGTTTTTGTCGTGTCCATATTGTTGTTAATAACAATATCTGTAATTTTAACGTCTGTTGTGTATTTTTGTTTCTGTGTAAGTGAATAGTTAAATTGCTAAATTAGGTAGCTTTTGTAGAAAACCTGCTTTTTTTTGTTTTAACACATTAACTGTCCCGCCAGTAGACACAATAGTTAAACAATTGGAATGTATCATAATAATATGTGACTCATTGGACAGGGAAAGGGTTAAATTTACTTCACTCTTACGTACACAGTTTACTCGTTTAAGTTTGTCTCGGTTAGACAAACAAATATTTAGTTTAACTTAAGAGCGTTAACGCCAAATCCGCGGCACCAAGATTAGGTATTTGCAGCGCTCTTTGCACTCACACAGATGCGCGTGTGTCTGTGTGCGTAGAGTTGCTGCGTTCTGTCCTTATAGTCAAACTAACCCATGTTGATCCGTTGAGTTATGTTTACTGATACTTATTTAATCGTCAGTTAATTTTTATTTACTATTAATATTTTTATTACTACCTTGTGAAATAAAGAGGAAATTTTGGATACTTTATAAGATATAGTACTAATCAGGGGAGAAAAGTTAGAATTGTAATACAAATGTAAAATCGTACAAAGATTATTATAAATACAAAAGTTTTTTGACTATGTATGGATGGATGTTTTTAACTCTTTCCCTTAAGAACTACTGAATGGATTTTGACGAAACTATAAGTTAATTAATATAGAGTAGGTATACATCAAAATAGCATAGATACCACATTTTCAAGTAATAATTATAAACGTGAAAGATTGAGATATCTGTTTCACAAAAACTACTAAACGAATCTTGGTAAAAATTTGGCCATTTGATAAAAAAGTAAATAAAAAAAATAATGATTTGTATCATTGTTTTTTTATTGGCTATAATTTAAAAAGACATTTTGAAGTTGTACGAAGTCGCGATCATCATCTAGCAAATTATAAAGTACTATCTTTTGCCCGCGGCTTCACCCGCGTGGAGGTTGCAAATTATCGCACGGGAATGTACTTCCGGGATAAAAAGAATCCTATGTCCTGATCTACATCATGGTCTACCCATGTATCAAATTTCATCCAAATCCGTTCGGCCATTTTAGCGTAAAAGCGTAAAAAACAAGCAAACTCACTTTCGCATTTATAACATTAGTTTATTAGTGAGGATTCTTGTTTAAAAATTTTTAATACACTTGTAAGTATGTAGATTTAAAAAAATGTGTCCCTTTATTGACTTTGAAAGTAACCGACATAATGTGTGTGCCACACATCGACAACCCTCGAAAATCAGTTAGTTATAGTTTATAATAGAAAAAGAAATCAATAATAGGAAAGTCCCTAATTCTAAACATGAAATCAATTCACGTTTAAATGCAAAAACAACAAATAAAAACGCTATTTATAGTAACAAGAATCTTTAATAATTAATATGACTAGAAGGTAGTGCTCCGTAGTGATCAAGATCGTTAGGTTGCACGATAAACTCGCTCGACGCCGACTTGACGCCAAGGGTCAGGAGAGGTCACGCGTAGACAACGAGCGATACGTCCACTCGCTAAAAGGCCTCGCGGCGGACTGATTTGAAACGAATTATGCGCACAGTTTTATAGTAGTTTTAAAAAATTTGTAGTAAATTAAATTAATTTAAATAAGCAGAATGCTGTTTCGTATTTTGTAGAGAAGATATTGTTCTTTTACGATACACCTTTATTTTGTAAAATTAAGTAAGATTTATCGGGGAAAATAATGAATTTAGCAACCGCTTTTTTTTGTTAATTTCACTTTGTTTATTGTTTAATTTATCATTGTTAGGAGCTGAGAATCAAAAAAATCTCTGGTAAAGTTTTGCTCAAGTATATGAACAATTAAAAAAGTTTGTTTGTTTGTAAATTTTATGACAGGTTTCGGATATTTTAAGCTTCGAAATGACCACTGTAAAGGAAATTTAGAAAACACTGTTTGTTTATCTGGTTACAATTCACGCATACTTTATTAATGTTAAAATGTTCTCACCTAACTTTTTAGAACAAAATATTTCCTACAATAATTAGTAATTCACACTTTCGTTAAATACGTTTTATTAGGAGATTAAATGATTTGAAAAGTACGCTTTTTGGGTCAAACAGCCAAAATCGGCGTTAACGCTCTTAATTACAAACATACTTAAATCTACAAAGCAGCAACGATACAAATAAATATCTTTAACAAAACTACGGTTCAAGTTTCAGGTGTTCCTAAACTCCCAAGTTCTCGGGTTTAACTAATGAAGGACCCTAACTGTTGTCAAGTGATGAAGGTTACATTCCTGAACCCTTCAGTTGTACCTTCAAAAGGTTACTGCATAGAAACATGTGTTCACTACATTTGTAGTACGACTAGTAAGGTGTTTGTAGAATTAGGGCAGAGTAAGAGTTTTCTAAAACTCTACAAATTAGGTTATAAATTGTTTGTGATACTTATATTCTACAATTATATGAGCACTTTGTTTACAAATAAAGTTTTCCTTAAAAACAATTTCAGAAGAAAATATTTTATCTGTTTTCGAGTCAATTTTGAGCACGATCATTTGTTCTGGTTGTCTGGGTGTAATTTATCTATAATATGTATGTATTTAGAAATATATAAGTATGTTTATCAGTTATCTGGTTACCATAACACAAGCTCTGCTTAGCTTGGGATCAGATAACCGTGTGTGAGTTGTCCCGGAATATTATTATTATTAATATTAATTACCACCTTTAGTAATCCAAGTCTTTGTTACCCCTGCGTCTAGAAAAATGACTATTTATTCCAACGCTTATAAGCCTCTTAATTTTCTATGCCCTATGGTAACTGTCGTAAATTGCCGATTCCCAATCTTCTCTCTACAGATCCTTATGAATCTGTTCTACTTCAGCTGCAGAATTTATCACATGCCCCTGTTCATATGATATATAGAACCTTCACACTTTATATCTACCTGTGTGAGTAATGGGTGCTGTGCTAAGGGTTTTGGGAAACCGTCCCATAAATTACAAGGACCTTTTATGTTACCATTGTGAATAGTTACAGTTTATCGTGACAATTCGTCACATTTGGCCCTTTCTTCTTTATTAGAAAGCTTTCATTCAAGATTTTTCTTTTCTGTTCTGCCATCATAACAAATGATGTAACATCCATGGTACTTAGAAGAGCCTCTACTTTCCTGATACTAAGTTAAAGATAGTATCACAAAAACACGAAACTTAATCACCAAACATAGCATACCATACCAACACCATAAGTACTGCTTACACATATCAGCCTTGATTCATAAATTAAAAGTTATTATTCTAGCACTGCAGTGATGGCAACATAAACAGCTGACTTCCTTACTTACTAGATTATGTAGAAATACAATAAGCTACATATTTTTTGTTTACAAAACCAATAAACCAGGTAATCATAACAGTTTCTCACTCCTGTCTCTTTCCCAATTTTTTTAATCCCATTTCCACCAAAAATAACAGAATGTAAAGTATTTTAAACTCGTAATCACGTGAGACAATACTCCAAATTTGGCTTACACGGCGTCAGGGATATTGTTCCTATTATATTCGCAACGGCCGCGGATGATAATGTTAATTTACTGGGGTCAGAACCTAGACTTGTTTGAACAGGACGACCACGATAAAGAAATAAGCAGAAGTTCCAGTTGCCAAAAATATTACCTTTTACAATCCTATGTTTTGGAACTAGTAAATATAAATAATATATATAGTATTGAAATAAAACTACTTTTTACGGATTTTTTCGCGGTTTATATTTAGATTTTAGGTCCCGACGTTTCGACACCTTTGCAGGTATCATGGTCACGGGCAGACTGAGATGGCGTTCGTCTTGACAGTAGTTGTTGCTCGTTCTACCTTCATATTTTAACTAATTATTTGAGTTCCGACCTACGCAATATGAGCTCACTGTGTCTTGATGTCTTGCAGCGCTGCTCTTGGGTTTGGCCTTTAGTTTATGTATTATTGGGTCCCAAGTAGGTGATATCTTCCAGCCATCTTCTCTATTGAATCCGTAAAAAGTAGTTTTATTTCAATGTCTAACATTCGCGTAAACCTAAGAAACCAATAATATATATAGTATTTTACATAACTATTCATAGATTTTTTCCTTCATAAAGAACTTTAGTTTACTTGAAAATATATTTATCATTTACTGAGTTTTATATTTTCTCAAAAAAGCTTTAAGTTTCCAGGTAGCATACAAGTGTAGAAAGAGAATATAGGATCGATAGTATAAATATAACAAATAATCCCTGTAATTGGTTACCTGGCGTTAGTTTTTATGGTTCATGGAATTTACGCAAAATTTCGGACTATGTACTGTACTCCATAAATCATGTTTATTCGTCGACAAAACACAACAGAACTTCTGTACTCTCTCCTCTTGTTACGTCACAGCAAATATCGTAGGAGCCGCGACCCGCGACCCCACTTGTGTGGACGCGACCTAACTCTAATTTAATCGCACATTTTGTTCCCGAGCGGTTTTGTAGTTTCTTCTTCCTGCAGGTTTTGCTATCAGCTTTCGTCGTTTGTAATGGAGGAATTGTTTGTTTTGGCCTGTTAATGTTGTTGATACAGGGAAAGTTACGTTGGTTTTTGTTTAATTATGTTTAGCCTTGATATAAATATCATTAAGATTCCTGGTACATTATAGTATACACAGTGATTTTTCTAGTTTATTTTTTTAATTTTTAATTATAGTTATTGCCGCTAACGTGTGTTACTACTACTAACTACTCTTTTTCTTGACAAAATTAACTCGTACTTTGTAATTCTCTAGCTCCTTCAATTTGTAGTAAAACTAAAGTACCTACGTACACATTACCTTATGTGGTCGTTTTGTTTTATTTCATACATATTCTTAGAGGAACAACAAATCGCTATAGTTGAAAATTATATTGATAGAGACCTTTCGTAGTAATTGATTCATCATGTAGTTTGTGACAACGTGTACTTTTCCCACGCTTCACCATTAACATAACTCTATTATGGGGTCAACGACCGTTGAAACAATAATATACTGTACAATAATAATTCAGAATGATAGATTGCTCTGTTTTTACTGAAATAATATCAAGCCTGTAATTGTTGCACGACAAAAGCCTCTGTTTCAATCGAGAATGAGTGCGCAGTTTCAAGTATCATATTATTTTTAACCTACTTCAATAAGAGGAGGTTCTCATTTCAACGGCATATTATTTTGTTTTCGTATTAAATGTTTGTTTTTGATATCTTCGGCAATTGTCAGCGATAAGACCACTTCTGAGGTATAGGTAACCTACCTCAGAGCTTGTCTCATTGTTATTGTTTTATTTAATTAATTCGCTTTTTTACATTTATGCGTACCTAAACATTTGGTAGCGAAGTAAGAATTAAACATAATTATGACAAAGAAATAACTAGCCAGCATGGGTTCTACCGTGCAATTTTGTATGTCCGTTTTTTAAAACATCAATCCTGGAAACAGTAATTAATTTTGTTAAAATATTGTATACATGTACAAATGTTCTTCATCATATTTGTAGTACCTACATACAAATTGCCCCAATTTCCTCTGCCCACATATTTGTCAAAGTTAAGTTGTTGAATAATATGCAGTACTCCGTGAGTTAATACGACGGGTTGAGTGTGAAAAGGGTTTATACCGAGCATTACCGAGTATATTCAAATGTCACTTGTCGGACACAATTGACTCAACGAGTGATTATGCTCAGCTCCACTTAGAATAGGGTAGATGTCTAGGTATGAAAAAACTAAATTTATTTAGTCCGCCATTTAGATAATCAAAATATAATAGACACATATTTTTTCTTTTCTCAAATAAATTACAAAATACGAAGATAAACCGCTGTAAAGTTCAGGAGTGGGGGCTTGTGACGTCACGGCTAGGTACAATTTGTACTCAAACGTGACGTCACGCAAGAACTGTACTCGCTGTATCTTCGTAATTCTTTGTTTACGGGACTAAACAAAATATACGTGTCTAATATTTTTTTCTTATCTAAAAGATGGACATAAAAATAAAAATTTGTCATCATCCCTATTGTCAGATTACGTAAATAGTATTCAAGGTTTACAGCGCTTTACGCTTTATAGTATATGGATATTATGCTATTTTAATTGAGTTTAAAATTTTGAGTGATGACTGTAAGTTTGGGGTAATATTTTCGTGTTTTGTTTTTATAACATCAATCATTTATTAAATTACTATAAAGAGAGTAACTACTTTTGTATTTAACGGGTTTTAAAGAAGCATTGTTTTATTTCGATAAGAGAGATAGCTCCGGCAATAGTGGTTCATTGTTTTTCTCTTCGATCGTAGGTAGATCTTATATTTATATCTGACGACTTCCGTGGTCGAGTGGCGTACACACCGGTTTTCAAGGTGTCGCTTGCTCCGAGGTCCCGGGTTCGATCCCCTGACGGGACAATGTTGAAAATCACTTTTCTACATTGTCTCGGGTCTGGGTGTATGTGGTACCTTCGTTGTCTCTGAATTCCATAACACAATTTAAGTGCTTCAGCTACTTACTTTGGTTTCAGAGTAATATATGTGATGTTAGCCATATTTATTTATTTATATCTAGGACTAGGATAGTACCTATTATTTTATAATAGGTAATATTCATTGAAGTCGGTTAATTTTACTTTTACGTGTAATTCTTCTTGTTTACAATAAGTAGGTACTTACTTATACCAGAAATATATTTTTCTAAGCGGCATAAAATATTCACAACCTCTTTACCCAGCTTGGTTTCCAAACAACTTCTAAGTAAAACAAATGTGTTTGCGTACTTAGGTTACTTACTTTGTTCGGAGACCTGACAGAAAATGTTAACATACATAAAAGGTATCTGAAGGCTTTGATAAAAATATTGTTTTTATAGGAATCGATGTTATAACTTAAATGTTGGTTACGCTTAACGTTTTTCATTACCTGCTAAATAGTAGGAGAAGGTTCAGTAGAATGCGTGAAAATTTATAAACTCAAATAACGTAGGCGATTTTATTTTATCACGTCCATACCTTATTGTTATCTACAAAGGTTTTAAAACCACAAAATCTTTTGATCTCTTCATTGCATATTATAATTATGTAATAGAGATTTTTGGTGGTCTGCGATTGCATACTTTTGTCAGTACAGTATATATAGTCGTAATTACACAAATTTTCTTTAATTTCTTAATTCCCCCATTAAATGGTACAAGATAAGACAAATGTACATGATATAAAATGAAAAATATACTCATTGTACACCACATTACCATATTCATTCGTGTGAACACAACATTATCTATACGAAAGGGCGTTCACATCTTATGTGATTAAATAGTTACGTGAAGAAAGTGAAACACTTTATGATAATGCAAGTATTACCATAAATGTAACTGCAACTTGCATGATAACTGTACACTTGTGTGTTACACGCCAATGTAATGCAATAAACATTAGGTTTTTAGTCAGGGTTGTATGGTCCTACACCGGAAAGGCGCGTACAATCTGAACACGTCAACTATTGAGGCTGGTTTTTTCTTCGGCTTAGTATGAGTTTCATCCTTTTTAACCTTGTGTTATTATACATTTTATCTTCTGTGTGCAAAAACGACTGGTTTGGTTCAGCTTTTTTTGTATCGTCTTAACTTTGCTGTGTCCATCACATCCATGACCAGAACTTAATATAAACCCGACCAGAACTCCATGTAAGTTTTATTTATTTGTTTTTTTTTTTTGTAATTGCAGGCGTGCTGACTGAAAGTTTTCACTATTTTTATTATTTAATTTCCTCCAAAAAGGACCATGTCCAACTAGACAATGTATGGTATTATCTAGATTCCTGACAACCCTAAATACATGTAATTTAACTCTTGGGTGTCTGATCGTTCCAGGTTGAAAGGAAGTACTCGGTTTTATGTGGCGTAAAATTCTCTAATGAATTAAAGACACGACGGATTATTTGAAAGCCAAGCAGAAGCTATAAACGCTTGACGTGCATATTAAACTGAAATGTTTAATTATTTGTTTAACGACAGTTAATCTAGTTTAACGTAAGATGTCTGTACACATAAAAGACTTATTACTTTTCACTGCACATATGACAGTGGTTTAGTGGTACCCTCAATTAAATGTTATCAGATGACCTGAAGTAAGGTACTGATGCCGTTCTCTTGGGCTATTTTGACCTCATTTTGGGCTGTTTTGACCGCATTTAGGACGCAAGTACTGTTATACTTCTACCATCGTTTGGAAAAGAGAAGTTTCACCTAAAAGGGTCATGGAGCCAAGTATTACTATGTGATAAGCTGTGAACTTGACCCCTGCCAGCGACAAGTTTGGGGTCAATTATATTTTTTTGTGAAACACACGGAGACTCAAGAATTGGTCTTTAACGCGTGAGTCGTCAGAAAGAGATTATGCTTTCTTCTATGAATATTTGAAACTAAACTATGAATAAGATAAATAATTAAAAACATGCTCAAGATCTCTTGAATATGCGTTTTATGATTCATCTGTTTATAATTCAACAGTTTTCACTAACAATAGTAAGTAGGCAACTTCATTTTTACTTGACAGCTGACTAAAGTAGATTTCTACTGGTCAATCAGAATTAAACAAGACGTAGATGTTTTAATTTACCTAAACTAAGTTTCGTTATGTTTTTTTTTTTTTTTATTATTTGATAGTATCGTGAATTTCGTAATTTTTCGATATTGAAAATTAGGCCATAGCTTTTGATTAATGATAGTTAATGATTAGATAATGGGGAAATAAAAGCTATATTTTGATTACATTTCCAGAAAAATACATTGCTTTAGGTTTTGGCTTACTTACGTACTTTTCTGTCAGATATTATCGCATGTAGTTCATTGTAATACAGGGTCATTTATCTCTCAGACTTCTAAAACAAGTGCAAGTGAAAACAACAGCATGCCTATATTCGATAAAGATCCGATATTCCCGCTCGTAGCTAGCGTGAAGCGATTCAGCAATACATGTATGTCATCAAGAAATATGTGCGGTGGAGAAACGCGAGAGAGGCTTCACGGTACGCTGAACGTATTTTTTACACATAGTATTAAGTGGGGTGCGGTCCCACTGCGAGCGGGAATCGTGTGGGAGATCGTGACGTAATTTGTTTGTTTGTTTTGGTTTATTATGTTTGGGTAAGGTTGTGTTATTGTTTATGAGTTATTTCGTTTTGTGTCGGAGGATGGTCTAACAGTTTTTGCATGTTTTTTTTTATGATAACTGTATTCAACTTTTAAAGCGTTTTGAGAAAGCACAATCTTTTTACAGATGAATTCGAAAACAGTTTTACAGATGTATAGGAAGCCTTTTACGTGTTAAAAAAGTGCAAAAGCAGGAAATACAGTAAGCACCATTCATAATCACTGTACGTGTTGTCCGCTGACAGTGTGACCATACAATATTGACGGTAGAGTCCGCAGCTCGGCCGCGTACCGTACGCAAAAACACTTAATTAAACACCTCTCGGCGACCGCCATTTAAATTACTAATACTTTTACGCAAAGAGAAAATAAGGATAATGTGTGTTACTATGTTTGCCAACTATTGCTCATCTTTATCTATAGAGAAAAAAATATATAGAAACTTTTTGGTAGGTACCTACCATAAATGTTGCTGTCTGATTTGACAGTTCTTTGTTATTTTAGTTAAAATATTTGTGTTATGGCAATGTAATAATGTTACAATATGCGATGCAATGTGCATTAGCAATAGGACTATTTTTGTAATATATTGTGATTATAATCTAAGTATGCACATTATGTAACGTTAATATAAATTAGTTTGAAAGAGTTTGTGTTATATGTAATTTATTTAAAAAAAACAGTGTTAGACGTGTAATAGATATTGTATTGAGTTGGAATTTTTGCGTCGTTTTCGTAATTATTGACAACATGTTTGTTTCCATATTGGAGGCATGTGTGTGATGCATTTAAATATTAATAAATACAGTTACTAGTTCGCTAATTAGAATGTTGTTTATTGGTACATATTAACGACTATTAGTCAGTGCCGACAGACTGTTCACGACCCATTGCATTTTCTGTCAATGAATCGAAACATTGCAATGTTTAATTGTTCAGCAGTATGCGTAGCTACGAAATATCATAGATACCTTTACAACCTAGAATTAGACACACTTAATTTAGAAACGATTATTATTTCATAATTTGGTGTAATTTATCTATAATATGTACCTATGTAATTAAAAATATATAATTATGTTTATCAGTTGTCTGGTTACCATAACACAAGCCCTGCTTAGCTTGGGATCAGATAACCGTGTGTGAGTTGTCCCGGAATATTAATATATTAATTCACAACAATCGAGATCGACTTAGTTTCTGATCGAATTCCAAAGCTAGTCGAACGTATCAAAGAAAAAGGTCTAAGTTGATGTGTATTAGTAATAAAACCTCTTTTGAAGGACAGGATAGGTAGTAGAAAGAATTAGAAAATAAATGCTTAACGAAAACAGAGACTATTTGAGGGACCTCAATCTCAAACCCATATACCTACATGATATGCTAGCCTGCTTATCACCTAGCACAAAACAAACATCTAAATATCACAAACTAAACTCAGTTTTGTTATGAAACAGAAGTTAGTTTGTTTTTTATCAACGTTGCTCCGCGCACTATGAATGTTGCATTACTTGCATTGCGCTAGCTTTGCAACAATTGCAACAGCTTCATCCTGGCTGGAAAGAAATTGTATTTCTCTGTTATTCTTTATTCACTAGTCTAGTAAATTAGTTTTTCATCCACTTACTGTTTTATTTGCTTGGATAGAAATAAGTAGTTTAGCATCTCAGTTGCCATTTGTTTGTGTTTTAAAATGATAAAATTTTGTTTTGAATATAAATGTTTGATATTAAGTTTAAATGTATTACTTTTAGGTTAATAAGGCAATGTGTATACTATCATGTAAGACTTATATGTGTTGTTTAGAAAACTCAATCTTATCTCAACTACATATAACGACTTACAACAATGAAAAAAAATACATTGCTTAAATAATAATCTAAGCGTAGTTAAAGAGCCATCATACCTGTTATTTCAGAAACGAACACAAATACATAATACGCGACATCGCCACTAAGTACCAACTGTAACAAACATAAAAAGAAAACCAAACAAGCTTGTCAGTTCAACTTCAAACTACAACACAAAAAATTCAAAGCAATCAAAACGACATTAAAAAGTAAATAAAGCTATCAACAATAATAAAAAGGATTCCAAACTAAAATAATATTGATCATAATAACCCCATCTTACTTAATAAACGGTTTACGAAAACTTTACGACTTCGATTACGTATTGAAAGTCGTTTTTGAAGACAAATTGAAGCCCTTATTCCGGCTTCAGCGTTAGGGTTCGAAAATTGCAATGTTTTTGTCATTTCCCGCCTAATAACGGTATAATGTATAAAAGATGGCGATTTTGTGAAGCTTATCTCCCATTTTGTGAGATTTAAATATTTATGTTTGGAGCTGGTGTAATTTTGCTTGCTTGTTTTGTTTTGATGAAGTTTCATTTCGAGATTTAAGATGGATCTGTCCGAAACAAATAAGAGATATTTAGCTCTCGTACAGAAAAGAGGTTATCCTTAAAACTTAAAAACATGTCCAGTTTCGTTTTAATGTTCGAAACATCACTAAATATTTGTAAAATTTACTTAATTTCGATAAAACATGTTTACGTAAACACCAGAAATCATTAAAGCCAAGCGATATAACTTGATGGCAATAAAAGATTTTTCTTGGCTAATGTTATTAACGTTGTGGGTCTTCAAGCGTTGTGATGCCCACTTATTATGTGCGCTCTGTCACGCTCTCTTCCCATCATTTCCAAACAGCTGACAGTACCTTGCTCGTATTCCATTCATTCAATACGTTCATTAGTTCATTCAATACATTCATCAGTTCATTCATTTTTAGTTTGATTATGTTCAAATAACATTTTGACTTCCACTTTTAAAAACTTGACGTTTAGGAGAGGACAGAACAGAGAAAAAAACGTGGACTATCCAGTGGCCAGTACGTTTGAAAGTGTATTGTTATATAACCAAGAAGGTTATATAACCTTTTAATTACTTTTATAAGAGTGTTTTAAGGTTCCATCATAAATGGTATATTACATCCATTTAATCGAACATTGTTTTTATTTTAAGTGCTATTCGCTGTTAGTACAGGCTTCAATATTTGTCGTTGTATAACTTTATGGCCTGTATTCTTTTCATAAGTGTCATGTGACTCCGGCCGGTTTCCAGCATTGTAAGTATTCTGGTGCATTCTTCAGGCGTAAGTGACATAATTTCAGCTTGAATAATTAATATAGAGCACTATCAACATGGTTTATGTACCCACATAAATGACAGATTACAAACAAAAGCAAAACCAAATGCTGTAATTTCGTAGTTCCATCTTCGAAAGTGGCCCTTTTTCAAATTTGATTTTTTTATGATATAACTTTACAATAACTAAGAAGTTTTAATACCTTCATTTAAGGAGTATTACATTGTCTATTAAATACAATTTATTGCATCGTTTCCGAGATTTTTAACATTCTTTAAGTGACCCGGATTCATTGCTCTCGAGTGTACATATTTAACATAACAAGGCGTTACCTACTTTTGGGTTCAGAGCAATGTATGTGATGTCTTTCAAATTATACGAAGATCGTCAATACTCTAGCTCCCTTACTAAGTTTTCACACATAGTCAAAGAGTTTATAATATAACGTATACACGTATATGCGACAGTTTACTTCATATAAGTAGGTTATGTATTGCCTTGTTTGTTCTACGGGGACTTGTTTACGCGATCCGAGCTTGTAGTCAAGGAGCTCGATATTCACTTAGTTTTGAGACACTGAGATCAGTGTGTGATTTTATCGAAAAAACATTGTGTATAGTAGGATGGTAAAATAAAATTTAATATCTAAATATACATCATCTATTCAATTGAGTAAATAATAGCTTTGTCAGTGAACGTCTTATTTTGATTTGAGTAGTTACAAGAAAACTTTTGGTTTTTATATCTACCAATTGTTTTATAGTGCGTTCATGTAATGTAAAAAGAGTAAATAGAAATGTATTCATTTGCCAGTTTCGTAAACCTATAGTTAGTGGATCAAGGCGCAAAATTGATTGCCTGTGTGTTAAAGATATAGAGAAAAGTATGAAAAAAATGTGAATAAGATAATGATATACACCTACATTCTGAATATATTTCAATGTTGCTTACGAAAGAAAATTATCACAAGTACGAGTAAATTTATGTTAAACATGCTTGCAAATGTAGTTTCATGATTTATGTGTAAAGTGTATTGTTTAAAGATAGAAACATACATATTAATATCTGAAGTAATGCTAAGTGGATACGATCAGAAACGTTCGCAGAATAGGAATTAGATTTAATTACTTTTACCGTTGTGATGCAGCGGTGGATCATTTTAAAGATAATGCGGATTATACTCGTACATTCTTAGCTTTTCAGTTTATATGATCGAGTTGATTCAGCTAAACGATATACGTTACAAAATTATATGTGAATGTACTCTAGAAACAATTGAATAACTTTTATGTTGTATTTATTTCTAAATAAGTAAGTGTTGTTAGGTTATGTTCCTGAAAGTCTGTCAATCAGTTTCAAATACAGCTAGAGTTATCTAAAAAATAGTAGGTATATTGATTAATTGTCCTGAAAAATATTGGCATTAGCGTTAGAATAAAGAGAAATTGTCAAATTGATTCAAGTAAAATAAAAAAGAAGTTCTGACCTACAAATATATCTTAAAAAATCCATTCATCGTGTACAACAAACAACATTTTATTGATTGTTACAATTTATTATGTTAGAAAGCATTCGAGTTCCACAAATGCATTAAAACAATCCTATCCAACCAGCGTCATTTAACTATTCATGACACTCGTGACGTTTCTATCTCTCCCGCCAAATTCATATTTAGAATAGATTATTAGTTTTGGAGGCAAATGTGGCTTCCACACTGACAGGTGCATAAGGGTGGCATTAGTTTTGGGAACAGTATAACATGGTTCTATTTTAGTGTTATTTAGACTGTGAAATAGATAAATTAACTCTAGCTTTTATGTCATGATGTACCTATTTGTAGTGTTATTGGGTTGTTATTGTAAAGTTTATTTCTGGTTAATATAGTTTGGGCAATTTATTTTAACAAGAGATGAGTAGATGATTTATGAAGGATAGTTTTCTACAGTACTGGTTGGTACTACATAACTGTCGCTCATATTGTGGTGGTAAAGTCTTCTTTATTGAATACATGTGTCGATTACATACTTTATTCTGTTCATTAAGACATAGTAAATAAATAGATGAATAAATAAATGAATGCGGACAACATCACATACATTGCTCTGAACCCAAAGTAAGTAGCTAAAGCACTTGTGTTATGGAATTCAGAAACAACGAAGGTACCACAAACACCCAGACCCGGGACAATGTAGAAAAGTTGGTTTCTACATTGACCCGTCCGGGGATCGAACCCGGGACCTCAGAGCTAGCGACACCTTGAAACCGGTGCGTACGCCACTCGACCACGGAGGTCGTCGAAATACTGATAAGTAGATAGTCGAAATACTGATAAGTATAAAACCATGATAATACTAATAGAAAAATAGATATAGTAGCAATACTACGCCGCTCTATCACAGTTTTGTATAACTCATGTTATATTCAACCATTAAATCTTTTACTATACAGTCATTCTCTATACCTTTATACCTTACCAACATACAACCTTTTTACTAACCTACCTGCGAGGGTTTACAGTGACGTGACACACATTTTTATAATACTTTACGATCTCTTTGAGACCCGCTTTCAGGGTTAATGCCCTCATATTCAGCCATTACAACAGTCGTATAATTTGGTATTTTATGAAAATATGTCAGTGAGAGTTACTACTGTTTACTTAAACTACTGTTGTACTGTTGTACTGTTTACGTTACTTTAAATGTATTAATATTTTTAAAGTGTATAGGTTGGTTGTTTGTTTTTAAAAAAAATAAGTAAATATTGCCATTTAGTGTAAGTTGCTTTGCGTTGCTTGTGATTTATTTAAACTTAGCAATCTATATAAATATACTATTTTTTTCGTGGTGAATCATGTTATAATTAAAAATACACATGTTTCAAACAATGAATAACTAACTAGAAAGCCGACATTGAGTGACGTCTCGTATTTAATTACTATATACGGTAGCATTTTTCCATATTGATAGCAAAAAAACGTTGATAACGGAGTACAACACACGTTCAGTTAGGCTATGCTCCAATTGTTGCTATAGCGGTGCGCGTGCGCATCTCGGCTGGACGTCGTCGTTAAGATTGCGCAGTAGATGTATGGACTACGCTCTAATGATAATTGTACTATTATTTTTTTATCAGGAAGCATTTATTATACTATATTGTAGATTTTTAAGTTATTTGGGTTATTGTTGTTTTGTTTGGTCTTTATTGTTTGTTATGAAATTTAGTGCTTTATATTGAGATGTGTTAGATAAATATTTTTAGCTATTTAACTTATAAAAAATCTTTACTTTTAATTTCAAAAGTTAACACATTAAACAAACAACTGTTCTCGTCGAAAAAAAATATATGTTTCATAGAAATACCTATATTTTATTTTTTAGTTACACAATTATTTAAACATTAATACTAAAAATGCCCCCCTAATGCACATAACATGAAATTATACAATAACTTCGTTGGAACATGTTTGAACAAAATCTAGAAACAAACCCTGAGCATTTAACACTAATGTTGAAACTCGCCAACTGCTCGTAACAAGTGCATAACTGCACTTAGTTCAAGGAAAATATTTCACAACTTACTGAAGTAACGATAGTGGAGTGTGTCGCTAAGAGATATGGCTGTGAGCACTCGGTGGTATGTTAGCCGCCAATTATGGCACTAAATGCCACTAAACTTTCGACTTTAAATTCGACTGCAAAATGTTTTACGTGTAACGCTTAAGTTAGTAAGCATCGCCTGAAATGTAGTTTTTTTTTTTTTTATCATTTATTTGATGAGGCTTTTTGCGCTGGTGCGCCAAGACAGCCTCGTAAGGTACCACAATAAATTAAATAATAAATTAACAAAAGTAAAAATAATCTAATCCTAAGACTTAAAGATAACTTAAAACTAGACACCCCGTTGAAATGTAGCGCCTTCTACAGGTCACAGGCTAGAAAACTACAGACCCTACGTCCAAATAAAAACTAAAAAAAAAAAAATACGTATCCCTCCTTGAAAACACTCCCCTTACAAATTTATAAATTTCAATTGGATCAATTCTCTGTTCCGAAAAAGGCCTCCCAAGCAAAATATTAATCCCACCACTATACACATCTCCACGGAGCATATTGAGCATATAAGAATTGAAATTGCTCTTTCAATATGTTATTTGATATGCCTAAAACAGGAGCTGTTATCACGACATAAGTTTTAACCGGTAGTTTTTCTGTTATGTCTTTTCATTAATTTACACCCTTTTCACCACATATTCTTCACAAAAACTGCGTTTTAGGCATTTCTTACTCATGGTACGATAGTCATAGTAATAGTACTATACAATTCATTAGTCACTAGTGTACAGCGAGAACGGTGCATTGCCCCACCCTTCTTTATAAAAGTAAGATTTTCTTTATTCGATTTTTTCTTTTGACGTATCACGTAGGTGCGTATTTGTCTAGGTGCGCAAGTAGCTCACATTTTGTATTGTATGCAGGTTCATGTAATGCAGGGTTGTAATTGGCTTAATGCTGTTTAACTTGTTACTATTATATAAAAGTTGTATTTAGCTGTAAACTTTTTATCATCATCACCTCCCCGAGCCTTTTCCCAACTATGTTGGGGTCGGCTTTCAGTCTTACCGGATTCAGCTGAATACCGTATTTTACATGGAGCGACTGCCTATCTTACCTCCACAACCCATTTTACTGGGTATTAACTCAGTATCCCATGATAAGACTGGTTGTCAGAATTGACTTAACGACTGCCAAAGATCAAAGTATGACAGTCGGGACCTACGGCTTAACTTGCTATCCGAGGCACGGAGGGGTCTCGGTATATTTGGAAATGGTCACCCATCCACGGAGCAACCGCGGTGAGCGCGGCTTAACCTGTATTATCGGTCAAACCGTACGGCTTACACTTAGTCCCCTAATACATAAACAATAGTAATAGCGATAGTACAATTATCATGAGAAAAATATGTTTTTGCTGTTTATGCTTGCAGCTGTTTGTTCGTGCCAAAACAAAACACAAAAATCTTAGTCTTAGATATCACACAAGTTTACATAACTGGCGTAAACTTTCAACTAGTTAAAGCAAGGTAAATGTTTGCCCTAGGAGTCGGATATTCGTTTTACCCGCGGCTTTACCTGAAAACTTCGTAATTGTTATGAATGCATTCGAGGCAGGAGACAAACTTGTTTCCGTTCTTCCTTCCTTGGGGGCAAATTCTCAAAACTGGCGCATACTTTTTCTCATTAATTAAATAGCCTTAAGGGAACTGGTTGGAACTTGGTGCCCCGAATTACGGTATCCTTTGACTTAAAAATAAATATTTTGGAGGATATCTTTTATGATTTGCCGTACCTTGCTACCACGAAGTTGGTAAAGTTTGTTTTAAATAATTATTTAGGTTAATAATCCAGCGTATAAACGTCCCACTGCTGGGCACAGGCCCCTTCCCATATAGAGAAGGCACGAGCATTGATCACCACGCTTGCTCTCTGCGGATTGGCGATTCCAGATCCCAAATTTTAGAATCCAGGTTCCTTACGATGTTTTCCTTCACCGTTTGTCAGAAGCGCTTAGAATAATTAAGAAAGTACATATAACTTTGAAAAAGCCACATTGGTACTTGCCTGGGTTCGAACCTGCAACCTTGTGCATACAAATCCGTTCATTGAACCGCTAGGCCACAACGACATATATTATTTAGGTTAGCATGACTGTATATTTGGCGTTTGCTTTTCATATTATTTCGAAAATACTATCTTCGAAATAATCCGTGTAGTAAATTGTTTGTAATTACGTCCTATTATGTTATGCATAGTAGTAACCCAATTCCTTAAAAGTTAACTTAATATAATTAACATGGATTCTGTTTGATCTCCGTTCATTATAACGCTTAGGCAAATTTTATATAATTTTAGATATTTTATAATTAATATAACTTTATACAAGATTTTACTCATTTAATTATATTCGTTGGTTTCTTCAACAAATAGTAGAAGTGCCCTCAGGGTGCCCTGCAGAGATTCTGATAACCTTTTCAACTAAATTATGAAAGCCAACCCTTTCGTATTATTCCTGAATATATATCTCCATGTGATAAAATCGTAATTAAATGGTTTCGACCTCATTAAGTCTAGAATCATAAACTGATTTATTAACTCTTGAGAGTCAATTTAATTAAAGTATATACTCTTAGGTAAGGATAGACGTAGAAGGAAAGGAAGGCCAAAAAAAATATGAAGGAAAAATCATTGAATTATAATAGGACGATGGTAAAAATAATATGCGTCGATTCCAAATAAATTGGGATAAGGACAGGAAAAGAAGAATTTCATGTAAATTAGTTTTCCTTTGTAGGTATTAATATTTATTGCGAAGGAGTTATTGATTGACTGTAGGTACCATACCTCTGAAATAACTGAATATACGAAATTTCAGTCTCTTTATATTTGTGTATTTATTCGTATTCTTAGTAATAAATACACACTCATGTCACTCAATGTTTAAGCTATCAAAAACTAGAAAAGAAAGTGATTAATGGTTCCTACCTAGCTTAAAACCCTAAGTAATTTATGTTTGATTAAGCGATGAAATGACGACGATCCTTTTAAATTCTTTCTCTTACAGAATTATAAAATACATAACAAAGAACCACGCTTTATCACAAGTAACTGACACACAATAAAAAAACTTCAGAGGATTTTGATCTTTCGTTACAACACAAAACAAACAGTGTTAGGCCTAAAGTTCGTTACACGATTTTGGTATTTGTTTACACGGTAGCACGAACTGCTTTAGGACTAATTTCACTTGTAGGCACAGTTGGAAGGAAGCCAAATGTAACGTCTAGACGTACTTCTAGACAGGATCCTTGACCTAATCGGCTCGATCATCAATCACTATACAATGCTGGGATAGTGACGTCTGTTATTCTAGGATATGCTTAGTAATCAAGGTCAAAAACAAGTCTTTTTCAGGAGGAGTTATGTTTTGCCATTAAAAGCAGTTTTGTTGTACTTGTGAAAAGATGTGCTACTGTCTGTGTGAGTTGGTCTGATAGTTTTGATTGCTGTTTAGGACATTCGAATCTAACAATAAAATATAATATGTCATATATGGCCTTATTAGAGTTTTGATGTTAAGGATAAATAATGTGATTTCAATGTAATCAAGAACAGAGTTTTCTCAGACGCGAATTTTAACCTTATTTACTTTGTTATCTGTTTTATAAAAAGCTCATCATATTCTTTTATTTCTATAAAAAGGAATGACAAACAAAAGACGAACAGGATACGCGTTTGTAAATGTATCCTATTTTTTGTATAAACAAGAAGCCAGAATACGAATTTTACAAACATTTTTTTTATTTTGTCCTTTTGTCAATTATTGTTTACGTACTATGTCTCTTAACGTTTCATTTCACATTCCATCGACATTCGCTTGTTACTTAAGAAAGTATGATTAAGACCAATCACTAAACATAGTCCGTTATGACTCCAGATCATGAGCCGTGGTTTACAAAACAATTGCTCAATGAAATTTGAACCTTATACCTGATAGGCTAAAGTATGTAATCGGATGTCTTTGTCGTGGTACTTATCTGAAATCTATTATTCTAAGATAGTTAATAAGGCTATAATAGCGTGAACGAGAATCTTTTTGGATTGTTCTGAAAATACTACTTATTCGTGAGTCGTGATTTAATTAATTAATGAGAGTTAAGAACGCAATATGCCGTTATAAAATGCTTCAATTATTTGCACGTTTTGTACCGTAGTATGTGTAAATTAAACGCGTAAAAAACACATAGCATTGAAACTTAAGTTACAGTTGTAAAAGTAGGTAAAATACAAATCTGAAAACTATGAAAAATAAACCTTACTGCCTTGAAATAAGATCGTCAAAACATCAAAATGTTCTAATGTATCAACTATTACAATAAACATAAAATACATTTTTCTACCGATAACATAATAATATACTAGAAAAATGTGTATGAAAAAGCTATAAGAACAAACCACCTTTTGCACCCAAAAAACAGGATTATTTTCTGTCGGCGTGTTTTCAGTAAACAAAATATAGGTATGGTAATACAATAGATGACTTATGGTATAAACTCACCTCCGCCTCCTACTATGTGTCTTCCGGCGATCATGGGCGGGCGGGTCGCTTGCGTACGCGCCGCCCTCGCCCTCAGCGCTGTGCCCCGCCCCCATCTCTACCCCATTCCACAACACACACCGTCACTGATGACACACGCCACCTACGACACCCCGCACACGAACAGTGACGATGACCCCCCGACTTTCCCGACTTTTCCCGACTTTCCCGACTTTAACCGACTTTGACGGACTTTCTTAGAGTTCTGTGATTAGCATAGACAAACAAACGCGCGTGTTCAAGCTAGTTGCTGAGGTTTGAGGTAGGTTCAGGGTGCCGTGGTGTAGACAAGCCCGGCGTTGTGCCCGGGTGGCTCGCGGCGCGAATGTGAAGCGTACCGGCGCAGGCGCACCGCACACGCTCGCCTCAAGTTATTGTTAATTAGTTTGTGTTAGAAGCGGATGGCGGGTTAACCGTAGTTGGTAGGCGTTTAATTCACTTTGCAATTAATGTTTTAATAACTTCTATAGGTAAGTTTATTTGTTGTAGATGAAATTATGCATATTGCTTTGTTTAGTTTATTTTCCACAATATTATTTCATTCTTAGATTACAGAAATGGTCTTCGATTTTTATTAAGTCAATATTTACTACACACAAGAATGTTCATTATAGCAAACAATTTTGCTACCTCACTATACTGTATAAAATAGAACATAATTTTTAATCAAATGTACAGTAATCATATCAGTATATAACACTTTTCCATCCCCGCTTTCCGCTCATACCTTGGCCAGCGTCTCGCACGGGCTACTAATTGTTGCGCGATCCGCCTCGCAAATCTCCTCAGTAGGTTAGAATTGGGGGTTCTGTATCACTTGCTCTCGCTTCGCTCGAGCCGTGATACAGAACCCCCAATTCTATTTCGGTCCTACACAATATCTAGCGATTGTATTATAAGAGCGTCTGCATTGGATTGACTCATGCGCTCGCGCGCCGACGACGCGACGAATGTCGACCGCTCAGATTGCATTTATTTCATCGGGTATCGGCGCCTATCTGATTTCGATGGCGCGATGCAGTACCTTGCAAATAGTTATCCCGTCTGTTCATTTAAACCCACAATACAATAAGTGAGTTCTGTGTATGTTATGACACGTTGCCTATCGATGCGGTCGACTGACTGTTGACTGTTTTGAATTGTAATCATAATAACTTATTATATTTACATCGAACCAACTTCGTAAAGAAACTTATATCTTAAATGAATGCGTTTGATATAAGTGGAACTCTGTAATTTTATTGTGTTATAGAACTTTTTTTTTTAGCATCTTGGACATTTATTTTATTGAATCATTACGTATTCTTAGTACTGAACTTTAATTGTTACCATGAACGTGCTGACTATCCAAGTCCCCAGAACTATCGCTATGTAACAACAAAAGCAGATTATCTATTCTTAATCAGAATCAGAATTGTTTATTTCTTAACGATGTTATTACAGATACAAGATTATTATAGAGTATATACAAAGCTAAGATCAGCGACATTCTATCTTACAGAATGTAAATAATTATATTACTAAATTATAATGTTTATAAATGAATGAAGTTCGATCATGGTCTATAGATTTAGATAATCTCAGAAGTCTTTTATTGAGTAATCACTTAATGTTTCAGTTAATTAGGCAGTGATAGCTTAGTGGTATGACCAGGTACTGCTAATTCTTAGGTTGGTGATGGAACTCAAGGCACTTCCGACTTTTCGAAATCATGTGCACATAAGTAATTTATTCATGATCACTTGCTTAAACGGTGACGGAAAAAACATCGTAAGAAAACCTGCATTCAACGCAGCTAGTGTAGAGTACTAATCTGTGCTGGGTTCGGGTGGTAGACTATGACCTAAGCACTCTCATTGTGAGAGGAATTAATGGAATGATGGTAAATGTTTCATTTTATTATATTTTATAACGATGTAAATTTTGGAATAAGAAATAACTTCGCAATCGGGCAGTATACAGCATTATGATGTAGGCGCAATAACTCATAATATATAATATATAACATTTTAATTTGTATATTTATTTTTTTAATTATTACTGAACAATTATGCGCTGCTTGAGTATTTAACAGACAACGTATGAACACATTATTATTATTAGGGAGAAGGTAAAGTATTCATTAATATTGTCACTAAAATACGAACTTAAAATATATAAGTGCTATAAATCTAAACACAAACAAAATATCTCAATATTAAACTATACAGATAATTTTAATATTATTTATGTAACATTTTCTTTTCACTTTATGTTTTTACGTACTAAATAAAGTATAACAGGCTTTAAAACGATGCAATTCTTAGGAACCACGTTCTGTTTAACAACGTTTATTTCCATAAAATATATTTTTTACGTTTTATCAATAAAATATTTCGGAGTTCAATTTATAAAAGTCAATTTTAATGTTAATATGAAATAACCATTTGTAGTTGGTCTCTATATTTGTTTATGATAGAGAGATCATTTGTATGCAAGTACATACGATTACCTTATAAAAATTTCGTCTCAGTTTTCATCGACAGCGTGGCGCCATATAATATATCCCCCTAAAATGGCAAGTAAAGGCGAAGTTATAATTGAGTACGAATGATGTTTAAAATAATAAGTGATTATAAATCTTATGTACTACATGCATAAGGATTAAAAGTGTATGACAGCATGTATGACTTATTTTAAATAAACTATAACTTATTATCATTTCTCAAGTGTGTATACCGTTTTACAATTTGGGGGGTATAAAATCAGTGTCATTCAGGATCATCTCACAGAACATTTTTAACAGCGCATTCTGCAGTCAGTTCTATAGATTTACATCGTTTAATCAGTGTGTTTAATAAATAAAAACAGTAAGTATGTACGTGTCATTTAACTCTATCAATTTTGTGATCAGTGTGTGCGTACGGTTGTGGTCGCGTCTCATGAGCTCAGAGGTCGAGAGTGTATTTAGTGAGAGTGATTTTATGAGTTCGATTCCCAGGCAGGAAAATAGCTTGTCTGGTCAGAGGAGTTTAATATTATCATGAATGGGTGGCGGGGTGATAACAGTTGTAACCAAATGAATTAATGTAAGTAGACCTGCTTTTCAATGTTTCACAATTTTGTTTTATTTCAGGTTTTCCAATCCATTTGACTCCGACACTGAAGTGATCCCTATATCACAAAAGCGGAAGCCTTCAAATAAGCCTTCAACCCCTAAGCCGTCCAAGCCGAAGGCAAAATCTAAAAAACGGGTGCAAGAACAGCTGTTGCCGGCTGCTGCCGGAAGTGAATCTGAATCAGAGGCTGACCTTCCGACTGCGTCTGCCTCTGCGTCTACATCTTATAAAAAGAAAAGAAAACGAGTCATCTTCCCTGATTCCGAGGTAAATTTATTGTTATTTAATAATTAATGTAGAAAAACAGACCAAACTATTTTTACGTGGTGGTGTAAAGCATAGTTACTACTAATAAGTATGAAGTCTGACCAAGTGTAATTGGGTCAAATTTATAGAACAATTTTATAGCAGCTGCATGAAGTTTAACTGTACCGAAAAAAGGGCAATGTTATGAATGTTATCAAAAGTTTCAAAAGTTTGCGTCTACCTAATAACTTATAATTTGTCAAAGGAGTTTTTTACGGTTTATACTTTTTAAGATCTACATGATTTAATTTATATGTGCTAATCCGAAATAAATACATTTTAAATGAAGAATGCTTATGTCCTGAGATATTATTATGATGGCTCAAAATAATAATAATCGTCGGTTTGTGTCCCCAATACTCACTCATTGACCATTTAATTTAATAACCCATTAATTGGGCTTGATGATTATCATGAATCATCAGACTTTGATAAAATTAGGTATTTATTTTGAGAAATTGATTTGTTACATTAACTAATGTATATTATTTTGTTTGTTTCCAGGATGAAGAGCAGCGTGAACCAATTCGAGCAGCTAAGCTGAAGAGCTACCTAACTCGGCGAGTGGGTTCTGGTTACACTATGCAAAGTGACCCCACAAGACGAGGAGAATTTTATATTGAGGTCCGCATCTCGAATTGCCAGGAGTTGGAGGCTATTTCAACCAACCGCTGGAAACATTCACTGCTATGTTTCAAAACAGCAGTGAATGACGATAGCCCAACTTGGAAGGCGGTTACTCAGTTGGTTGGAACAGTTAAGGAGGATTACTCCTCCATCCAACCAATTTTGTACCCCCAAAATCCTTTTTAAATATTTTATCATTATAATTTTTAACTATTTTATATTTAGGAATATTATCGATACTGTACAAATTTTGTTGTCATATTATAACCTAACCATGTATTTTTGTATTAATTACTATAAATAAATGCATTGCTCTCTTACATAATCTATTCGTTCGATAAAAACGACCATATAACTATAAACTATAAATAAGTTAAGATTAAATAATAATTTTCATGTATTTTCTTACAGAATCTACTTAGTAGATAAAATAAAATACTAAATTAAAACCTAAAAATAAAAACAATACAATATTTTATACTATAAAAAATCTGATTAAGAAAAAATAGAAATACCTACATAAAGCTTTTCTGAAATTATTCAAAATGTTTTTCTGTCAAGCTTGTAACATTAACGTTCACAATTATTCTTCTCACAAAAAAACCAACATCCATAAATCTAATAACCTCATAAAAACGCAATTTGATAATATTCGTATAATAGCTTGTGCTTTTAAAAACAAAATAGTCAGTTATAAAATAACCCCTCAAAGTTTTACTATTACTCCTGAAAAGTTTTTATCTGAAATTACAGACACATGTTGCTATCTAATCAAAGAGTTATTAAAACAACACGTTTCTTTAAAAGTCAATTTCGAACTTTTTGTTTCGTACAATTTACCTAAAAATAACGAAATAAGTCTTAAATCATTTAACACGAGATATACAATTATACTTCAAAGCACAGATATATTATCCACTTATCAAGCATTTGCGGAAAAAATATTAAATAAATGTTCAGAGTTCGAACTAAGTGAGTCAGGGTGGACGATTGAATCCATAAGTCATTTAGAAATTAATTTTGTTAAATACAGTCCTTTGAGAGCCGGTTCTTATTTAAAATTACCTAAGCGAATTCAAAATACAAAATCATGTCTAAACATAGTCAATAAAGACAATTACTGTTTTCTTTGGAGCATTGTAGCTTATTTGTACCCAGCAATGCATAACTCAAATAGAATAACATCATATCCTCACTATTTAAAAGTGTTAAATATAGCAAACATGACATTTCCACCCAGTTTAGACGATATAAAATTATTTGAAGACTTAAATCCAAACGTAAGTGTTAACGTCTATGGTTTGGAACAGAATGACTATGTAACAGGACCATTATATAAAACTTTAAAAAGAAAACTTTTTCATGTTAATTTACTTTATATCAATAATAATGGTAAAAGTCATTTCTGTTTAATTAAACATTTTAGTAAGCTTGTACACAGACAACTTACAAAACATAAATCTAAAATATATTTATGTGATGAATGTTTTATGTATTTTGAAACATCAGAAAAACAATTGAATCATAGCTGTGCAAGAGTGCAGACTATACTTCCCGAAGAAAACTCAAAACTCTGCTTTTCAAATTTTAATAGGACTCAAAGAGTTCCAATTGTTATATATGGCGATTTCGAAAGTCTATTACGGGAATATTCTGATAAAAATAAGTCCCCATGTGTTGAAAATATACAAATCCATGAGGCAAGTTGCTATGGATATTACATTTTTTGTCAGTCTAAACCAGAATTAAATAAGTTTAGATCATATAGGGGGCCAGACTGCTCCAAAAAGTTCATTGAAGCTATAAGTCGGGATGTAATAAGACTTTATAAACTAATGTCAGAGATAAAACCCATGATAATTAACAAAGATCAACAAACTGCTTTAAAAAATGCTAAACAATGTCACATATGTAAGAAATCATTTAATGATACTGACTCAATTGTTGCAGATCATGATCATTTCACAGGAATGTATAGAGGACCAGCACATAATACATGTAATTTAAATGCAAAATCTTGCCCATTCATACCTATCATATTTCATAATCTTTCTGGCTATGACTGTCATTTGTTTATAAAGGAGCTTTCAGCTGTTTGCGGTCGTATAAATCTCATTCCAAAAAACAAAGAAAAATATATTTCATTCACAAAATTTATCCCGATTGATAAAAAAAATGTAGCCCAGTTAAAGTTTATAGATTCTTTTAATTTTTTAAGTTCAAGTCTAGATAATCTAATAAAAACTATGAAAACGAAAGATTTTCAAAATTTACGAGAGTTTTTTAAAGATGATTATTTATTTAAATTAGCATGCAAAAAAGGTGTATACTGTTATGATTACATCAATTCATGGCATCGGTATAAAGAAACTGAATTGCCAGATTCATCAAAATTTTATAATAAACTCACATCCCAATCTATTTCGGATGAAGATTATAATCATGCATTAAAAGTGTGGAATGCATTTAATATTTCTAATTTAGGGGAGTACACAGACTTATATTTGAAATGCGATGTCCTACTATTGTGTGATGTTTTTGAAAAGTTTAGAACGATGAGTTTACAATATTATAACCTTGATCCTTGTTATTATGTATCATCTCCCTCATTGAGCTGGGATGCAATGTTATTATATACTAAAATTAATTTGGACTTAATTTCAGATATTGACATGTATCAAATGCTAGAAAAAGGCATAAGGGGTGGCCTTGCCCAGTGTTCTTTAAGATATGCAAAGGCAAATAATAAATACCTTCCAAATTACAACAATAAGGAACCTGATAGCTATTTAATTTATCTTGATTGCGTAAATTTATATGGTCATGCTATGATGCAACAGCTTCCTACTCGAAACTTTAGGTTTTTAAACGAAGATGAAATTAATAATTTTAAAGTAATGCATATTTTAAATGATAGTAAAACTGGATTTATTTTAGAAGTTGACTTATGGTATCCTTATAAAATTCACGAAGCGCATTCGGATTTACCATTTGCCGCTGAAAAATTTGCTCCCCCAGGTAGTAGAAATGATAAACTAATTGCTAATCTCTATGATAAACATAAATATATCATTCACTATGTTCATTTAAAAGAATGTATAAAAAATGGACTTATTTTACTTAAGATATATAGAATACTATCATTTGAACAAAGTGCATTTTTGGCTCCCTATATCCTATTGAATACTACTCTCAGACAAAAAGCGTCTTCCGATTTCGAAAGAGACTTTTTTAAAAAACAAAACAACTCTATATTTGGAAAAACTATTGAAAACAAAAGAAAACAAGTAGATGTCAAACTAGTAAATGTATGGAAAGATATTTATAATAAAACTAACAAACTTTGTGGAGCTGAAAAATATGTAAGTGCTCCAAATTTCAAAAACTTATCTATATTTTCTGATTCTTTAGTAGCAATTCAGTTACAACAAACGAAAATCGTGCTTGATAGACCAATTTACATTGGTTTCACAATATTGGAATTGGCCAAGACTCATTTGTATTCGTTTCATTACTCTGTGATGAAACGTCTATATCAAAATCGTATTCAACTATGTTATACTGACACAGACAGCCTTTTGTACTTAATATATACAGAAAATTTTTACGAGGACATGAAAAAAAATATAAAGTACTTTGATACAAGCAACTTTGAAAATGGAAATCAATTTAATATACATAAAGCTAATTCTAAAATACCAGGATTTTTTAAAGATGAAATGGGTGGTGATATTATATCCGAGTTTGTAGGTTTAAGAGCAAAATTATATTGTATAGACTCACTGGCTTCTTCAGTTATCAAAGCAAAAGGGGTAAAAAGGTCGGCCGTGAAAAAACTAGATATTAAAAAATATAAACGAGCTCTACAATACAATGAATGCTTAAGAGATGACATGTGTATTATAAAGTCGAAAAATCATAATATTTTTACTCAAAAAATTAATAAGCTTGTTTTGAGTAGGGATGATGATAAAAGACAAATAATGGAAGATGGTTGCAAAACTTTGCCTTGGGGGCATCATAAAACAGTATTTTAATTAAGTGTCATATATAAGGACGAGTTGCACCATTTAACTATAACGATAACAAAGCCATTAACAGTTGTCAATTCGTCGAATTGTCCAATAGGCGGCCGGTTCACGGCTGGTTATGGTTTAGTTATCGTTATAGTTAAATGGTGCAACTCACCCTAAGATTGCAATGCATTAATTTAAGGTAAATAAGCATAAATGTATAAGGCTAAATGTATTTTTATATTATATGAAATAGAAGATAAATATGAAATAAATGATTTGTATTAAAAAAAAAAGGTTTTTAAATTGAGTTATTTTATATATTCCTCTGACTGTTAAAACAAGTCAAAAAAAAATGAAACACAGTAATAGGTGATAGTCATAACATTTATTATTATATTTTACAGAAATACGTCCCTTTTAATTTTTTTAGATATACCTATTTATATAATATATAATTGGCTTACTTATATAAAATTAAATTAAAAACTATTAAAATAATAATAACAAAATAATAATTCTTGACAGTCTTATTAACTACAGTATAAGTTTAATGATACAGACTATGACTAATTAATAATTACTGCACAAAAATGACTTAAAACTATTCAGGGTCACACAATTTTTTCCCAATTTTTTTAATAAGGGTCTCTGTCGCTTCCATAATATCATCATAAGTTTCACGTACCACATATTGCACATTTACACACGCATTGTCACTATCACTATAATCGATTTCATTCTTAGAGTCTTTTAGTTCATGTACTTCTAATTTAATTAGATAACCTCCATCACCACCTCCCCCACCACGACGAACAATGTATGATGATGTTGATGATCCCAATGAACATTTTCTCTTTTTTTTTTTCTTTTTCAAGATTTGAGCTTGATCAGTTCCAGTGAGCAGCTTTTCATTGTCAACCCTCTCATTCAATGCACCTTCAAAATATTGTTGGTAGTTGTAGCGCTGGGAGTAAAAAAATGGGCTAATTGTAGGATTTTTATCCAGGCCCTCAGAGTTCCACTGCAGAAGAAATAAAAATTAATTACAACAAGAAAAAATATATTCATCTACTCTCATAAAATAAAATAAAACAAAAAGATTACCTCGCGTAATTGGGGTTGCCCAAGTTCGACAGAAATCACATTTTCGTTGTCCAAAATGCTCGGGCTGTAAGATGGTGATCTTGGTGTGAGTGACATAATTCTGAAAAGAAATAACTGTTTATAAATAAACAAAAAATATATTTATTTATTATTTTTGGCTGACTGATTATTATTCCAATACTTACCTTAATACTGCAAGCTATTATTAAAATCGTAAACAACAGCGTATGGTCCTACTTTGACTAGCTACTGCAATGAAGTGAGATGTTTAATTACATACAATACAAATAAGTTCTCATTTCAGTTATTAGTCACAAAAATGTAAGTAAGACGAGACTATCATCTAAAATTACGATGCAGGTTCAAACCCGTTGCTTGACTACAGGGTGTACTCACTGCACGTGTTACATTTAATAAAATATATTCATATATAAAGGATAGTAGGAAATGAAAATAAGTATTAGGCAAGATGAAGTTGGTCAAACAACCCATAACCCTGAACGTGAATAATATCAATTTTAGTAACTCCGCTCGTCAGATAAAACATAGTGCTTTATTGCCTAATACGATTCGCTGCATAATATGCGGACCCTCGAACTGCGGCAAAACAAACGTCATGATCAGTTTATTGCTGCATGAAAATGGTCTTAAATTTAAAAATCTTTATCTTTATTCGAAAACTACTTTCCAGTCAAAATATCGTTTCTTAAGTGAAGTATTAAGAAGAGTGCCTCAGATTAAGTTCTATGAGTTCAATGACGATAAAAATGTCATATCTCCGAGTGAAGCTTTACCAAATTCTATATTTATATTTGATGATGTTGCATGTGAAAATCAAATAAATATCCGTAATTATTTCTCTATGGGTAGACATAAACAAATTGATTGCTTTTACTTATCTCAAACGTACTCAAAAATACCGAAACAGTTGTTACGTGATAACGCCAATTTTCTTATAATATTTAAACAAGATGATGTGAACTTGAAGCACATCTATGAAGAACATGTCAATTCAGATCTATCATGGAATCAGTTCAAAGATATTTGTAAAACAGTTTGGAGTAACCCTTATAATTTCCTTCTTATTAACAAAGATTCACCTTTGAATAATGGAAGGTACAGACAAAACTTTGACACATATTTAAACTTTGAATGAAGATGTACCTACATATAAAATGAGTTCTGCACAAAAACATTTTTAGTGTTATTCTTTTCTTAGTTGAAAACAGTTGTTATTACTTAAGATGGAGAAAAATATTAAAATGGAATTGATAAAGTCTGTTGACTCTATAAAAAATAAAATAAAACAAATGAAAAATCAGGAACATACAATGAACATGTCACTTGATAAAATGCTAAAACCTGTGACAGATCCTCTTAAAACTCTAGTTGATTCAAATGTTGAAAGGAACTTGGAAAAAACAAAAAATATGGAAAATTCAACCTTGACTCATTCCGTAGAAATGGAATCGAATGAAAATAATGCTATTTCATCTACAAAGTTCAATGATTATTACGAACCAAAACTTAATTCTGCGCAGTTGTTGGAACAAAATCCTAAAAGTGATTTGCTGGATAATTTAGACATTTCATTAGAAGGTGATGATATCCACGGTATTTATGATGGTGTTAATATACCATTCGGAATAAGAAGTGAAAACAGAACTTTACTGATGGGTAATTCAGTAGTATCATTTTCTAAAATTGATAGTTTAAATAACGATACTATAATTTTAATTAAAATCGGTGATAAAACTTACAATTTCACGGCTGGCCTGAAAGAACTTTTACTACGAAGAAAACCTGATTTAAAGTTGATATCGAACAAAGATAAACTTGTCTATAAGGATATGTTACATTATACAAATGCACATAAAAGAGATTTTAACCCTAAAGGTCAAATAAGAGGTGATAAAAGTACAAAATATAGGGAGATAATCAGACCATTATTTTCTGAAACATCAAACGATAAAAATGAGCCTAAAGTAGGAGGAAACTTACCAAAGCTAAAAAAATATAAAATTAACACTGATTTAGTATATTGGGATGATCCTAATGAATTGGTTGAGAGATTAAAGTTATTAGTCGCTTCGAGAGATGCTGGCAATACAAATCATGATAATGAAATTTTATCTATAATTGAAGAATTAAAAGAAGCTGACATAATTAAGGAATAAAAAGTGACAGTGACAAGATTTTGATTCAGTATTACCGACTTATTCATCATGAGCATAAGCAAAGTTCATCACTGAATTAGCTTAAAAACATAAAATTTACCCTTTTATTTTATGTGTGCGAGTTGAAGAGAGATATTAAGAGTTGCCAAAAAAAAAAAAAAAAAAAAAAAACAAACATCAACATGAGCAAAGCAGATGTGGTAAATGAAATTCATAAAAATGCAAGAATAAACTTTCCTCGAAGACGTGTTATTATGAAAGACATAGATGATTTATGGCAAGCAGATTTAATTGATATGCAATGTCATGCCCATGAAAATCAGAATTTTAGGTTTATCCTTGTGGTTATCGATACATTTTCCAAATATGGTTGGACTTTTCCTCTTAAAACCAAATCCAAGGATATCGTCTGTGACACTTTTAAGACGTTGCTGGACAAAGGGCGTGTTCCTAAAAATCTACAAACTGATAATGGAACAGAATTTTATAATAATAAATTTAATAAACTTATGAAATGTTTTCGCATTAACCATTATTCAACCTTCTCAACAAAAAAAGCCTCAATAGTTGAACGATTAATTAGAACATTAAAGTCTAACTTGTACAAAGAATTTAGTTTAAAAGGCAACTACAATTGGATAAATGGCGCTCTTGATGATGTTATTTTTAAATACAACCATACTTATCATCGAACAATTGATGAAATTCCTGCAAATGTAGATAATACTAATAAAAAACGAATATTAGAAACATATGTAAAGTCTGAAAAAAAAGTTGGGTCGAAAAGTAAGTTTAAGGTGGGTGATTATGTGCGTATCAGTAAATACAAAGGAACATTTGAAAAAGGGTATACGCCCAACTGGTCGACAGAAATATTTAAAATTCGAAAAATACAGAATACAACTCCTATAACCTACTTGATTGAAGATGCAATCAGATGTCAACCTATTTTAGGAGCATTTTATGTACAGGAGCTTCAAAAGACAAAACATCCTAACGTATATCTAGTTGAAAAAGTTTTAAGACGTAAAGGAAATAAGGTTTTAGTTAAATGGTTAGGATTGCCTTGTGCTGAAAATAGCTGGATTGATAAGTCGAATATACTATAACAAAGAAAAAAATATAGCATTTCAAAGTCATTGGCGAGAATAATTTTATATTTATTAAGTGTTCAATGTATGATTAATCAGTCTGAGGATGTGTATTGGAGAGAGTAGTCTTCTGAATTGGTTTATAAATCATTTACCATTTGAATTACATTTACCGGGATATAATTATTGTGGGCCTGGAACAAATCTGATTAAAAGACTTACACGTGGAGATAAAGCTGTGAATAAATTAGACGAATATTGTAAAGAACACGATATTGCTTATCACAAGTCATCAAGCTTAAGGGATCGGCATAACGCCGATTTAGTTTTATTAAAAATGGCTAAAAAGCGAACTGTTGCCTCTGATGCAAGTGTAGGAGAAAAATTCGCTGCCCATCTAGTGAGCAAAGCAATGTTGGCTAAAGTTAAAACTGGAGCGGGCTTAAAAAATAGCAACTGTGCTAAAAAAAGTTCAAAAATAAATAAAAATGGTAATGGATTTAAAAATAAATTGAAAAATGTTATTAGTAAAACGAAAAGACATATACGGAAATTAAAACCAAAAGGCAAGAAAATGGCAATAGAATTAGCTATTGCTGCTGCAAGAGAATTAGTTGATGATTCATCTATAAAACTTCCTCGTATTATTCCTATACCAAAAACCGGTGGAGTATTACCTTTAATTCCTATTTTTGCGGGACTATCAGCTGCGGGAGCCTTAGCAGGAGGTGCTGCTGGAATAGCTAAAACCATAAATGAATTCAAGATGGCAAAAAAGCGTTTTACTGAACTGAAGAGACATAATGAAAAAATGGAGTCTCTTTGCATCGGAAAGGGATTACATCTTAAACCTCATAAAAATGGACTTGGAATTTTTGTATCGAAAGAAAAAAACTAAAATACAGGCTACCCAAACGAGCCTTAACTAACATTGACATTCTGAAGTATGGTAATAAAATTCCCTATTTTCGAGGTGTCTTTATGAGAGACGAACTCCCTAAAAAACCTTTCAAAAAAGAATGCGGAGTTATAAATTTAGACGATTGTAGAAATCCTGGTTCTCATTGGGTAGCCTATGTAAAACACAATGATTATGTAGAATATTTTGACAGTTATGGAAATCTTAAGCCTCCCAAGGAATTTATAAAATACTTAGGTTCTAAAGTTCACTATAATTATGATAATATACAACGCGATCACCCTTACAATTGCGGACATCTTTGTTTAAATTTTTTATATAATTTTTGGTCTAGTTAAGGAATAAAATAAACAGAATCATCCAGAAGTGTTCAGTATGCAAGCATGTCTCTAACGGTAACCATTTCTGGAAGTAAATCAGAACTGGTATCATACTTTCAACCGCCTATAAGTTTATCAGGCCAATACGAGTGCGGTTTGTTATATTTTTCAGTATTAAACTTAAAGCCAGGAGACGCGCATGTTGATAACAACATTTTGTCTGTGGTCAGAATCGAATGTGATCTTATTCATGGTTCATATTCTGATGGATTACCAACCCACATTATCCACGAATTTTTAACTTACAATACTGTAGGTCATCAGCACATAGAAAGACCGCAAAACGTTATTTACTTTCCAGTGAACAAAAACATAATTTCATCTATATCTATTAAGATTGTGGATCAATTTGGTCACTCCATTCATTTCGACAAAGCGGATATTCAACTAAGTCTTCATTTAAGAAAAATAACATGATATTGTATTATAAAAATCCTGCGATCAATATAAAGCACCCTATTACTTCTACGACCACGAAAGGGCAAAGACGTAGGAAAAAAGTTAAGAAATTAACGAAAACAAATAAAGATTTCCTTAAAGCCCTAGGTTTTAAAGTATGAGTATACTACAGATTACTGAATCACCATACTTCGATACTTCGATTGAAAGTTATGAAGTCCATTCTTACAATCCCTACAACAACAGCTTCAGAGAAAACGATGAAATCAGAATCCCCATCCACCAGCAAGATGTATATGTGCTACCATCAGCCAGTTCAATTTACATCGAAGGTCAAGCAAAACTCTTCGGTAAAGATGGGAATCCGATTAAGAAAACTATTACGTTTAGTAATAACCCGGTTATGTTCTTGTTTCAAGATATTAGATACGAAGTTAACGGTATCGAAATAGATCGTATTAAAAATTCTGGAATAACATCAACAATAAAGTCATACGTATCAATGAATGAAGGAGAAAATAAAGTTGCTGCCTTGTGGGGTTGGAATATGGATGGAATTAAAAGTGATGGTAGTTTTAGTGCTATTATGCCTCTAAATAAGATTTTAGGGTTTGCAGAGGATTATAATAAAATTGTGATAAATTGTAAACATGAACTTATACTAAATAGAAGTAACTCTAACTTAAACAGCGTCATAATAACTGATGATGTTGTTCATTTTCAAATAGATATACAAAGAATACAATGGCGTGTACCACACATAAAAGTGTCAGATCGCGAACGATTAGCACTATTAAAACATTTAGAAAGAGATAAATCTATTCAGATGGCGTTTAGAAACTGGGATTTATACGAGTATCCATTACTTCCTAAAACTACTAAGCATTCTTGGTCAGTTAAGACGGCATCTCAATTAGAGAAGCCTCGGTATGTAATTTTTTGCTTACAAACTAATAGAAAAAATAATAAAACCAAAGACAGTTCGTTATTCGATCATTGTGGAGTTACAAATATAACACTATTTTTGAATTCACAGTATTATCCGTATGAACCTTTAAGCTTAAAGTTTTCCGAGAATAAATATAATATATTATACGAAATGTACGTGAAATTTCGTCAGTCGTATTATAACTGTCCTGCGGACCCGTTACTTGATATAACCGATTTCAAGGAAAAGGCTCCTCTCTTTATCATAGATTGTTCAAGACAAAACGATAGCTTAAAAACTGGCCCCGTAGATGTACGGTTGGAAATTGAATGTTCTGCCCCGATACCAGATAATACAACTGGATATTGTTTAATAATTAACGATCGGCTTGTGGAATATAAACCTTTGAGTAACATAGTGCGAAAGTTGTCATGACTGTCATTATAGATGTTCAAGGTTTTAAATTGGAAACAAATGAATTCATAGTAAAAGAAATTGCAATATTGTACGAAAATAAAATACAGGTGCTTTTGATTAAACCACCTTTTCCATATCATGAATTAACAAGACAAGAAAGAAGACAAGTAAATTGGATTCAACGTAATAGGAACATATATTGGAATGAGGGAGTCGTATCCTATTCACATTATCATAAATTAATTACAAATATTGCAAGAGATAAATGTGTTTACACGAAAGGTTTAGAAAAAGTATTGTGGTTACAATATATTTTAGAAAATAATAATATAAATAATTTAGAAGACCAAGGTTGCCCTAGTTTGTTAAGTCTTTTTGACCAATATTTAAATTGTCAAGATTTGTATAGTTGTATCTATCATGAAAAAGTATGTGCTTTAAGAAATGTTTTGTGTTTAAAAAAATGGTGTTTTGAGAATAAATGTTTTACTTAGGAAGAATTTTATCTTTTTTATTTTAATCTATTTTTGTCAAAATACTTTATTATACTTACCTCCCCCCCCCCCCCCCCCCCTCCCCAAACCTCACAGAACATCTAATGAAAGTATATATAAATCGATAGTAACGGAATGTAACTTCATTATATTTTCATTAATATTTGTTCGAAGTACTTATTGAATGATTAAAATGTTAAAAGAAAACTACAATCCTCGATATGACATGTATCATACGCATAAAATGCGTTTACATTCATTTAATTATTATTGGGCAACAACTGACTCCCAAAAAAGATTGGTGATGGAAATGGCTGACGCAGGATTATTTTATTGTGGTAATGGAATTAAAGATAGAGCTGCTTGTTTCTCTTGTGGAGGTGTTATTGAAGATTGGGAGATTTACGACGATCCTTGGATGCAACATGCTATAAACTTTTCTCATTGTTTTTATTTAAACGCTGTGAAAGGAAGAGATTATATCAATAAGTGTCTGAACCAGCAATCAGAATGTTATAAACTTTAAGTAGAAACAACAGTTATTTGTTCCAATGTTCAGGTTTTTTGCGCATGATGGACCGAAATATTGTTAAAAAATAGAATTTATAATACAATCGCTAGATATTGTGTTGGACCAAAATAGAATTGGGGGTTCTGTATCACGGCTCGAGCGAAGCGAGAGCAAGTGATACAGAACCCCCAATTCTAACCTACTCTCCTCGCTCTCGTTTCTGGTAATTACACGAGCACTTGCTTTCCCGATGGAAAACGTCGCCACCGGAAGGAACCGCCGATAGTACGATAATACGGTGATGCGGTGACTGCTTAACCTTATAGTGGGTTTGATTGATTCGACTGTATGGTTCGGCAAGCATTTGTGTAAATAGTTCCGGATTCAACGGTAATGCGGCGGAACTTAAGTGTCACAGTGTTCGGCCTTGCTTAAGTGTACTCTTGATTTGATGTGACATGATATTTATCACCTAGAAAGTCTCTGTGACAAGGGTTAAGCTAAGAGGGGGTTTCCTTGATTATTTTTAATGATATAATAATAATATATATAATAATAATAATAATATTCCGGGACAACTCACACACAGTTATCTGATCCCAAGCTAAGCATAGCTTGTGTTATGGTAACCAGACAACTGATAAACGTACTTGTATATTTCTAAATACATACATATATTATAGATAAATTACACCCAGACAACCAGAACAAATGATCGTGCTCATAACATAAACATTTGTCCTGGGTGGGAATCGAACCCACGACCTCCGGTATAGCAGTCAGGGTCACTAACCACTAGACCAACAGGCCCGTCAATATATGACGATATAAGGATATAACGGGATACAAACATACATAGCTTCTTATTTCAAGTAAAACAATTATTTTCCCTTTGTAAAAAATAGGTTAAGGTATAGATAGAATAAGGTTTAAGTTCTTTTGATTTGATCAAAGTTAAGCTAGTGGCTTGTATATATTGTTTTCAAAATATTATGAGCTAGTTATGTGTATAGACCTAACTATATTTTTATGTATCAGAACGAATAAATAGTACAAGTTAGGTTTATGAGGCCGCCACCTTATTACCACAGGCCATTAAAAGAAAACCTCAGAATAGAAACTATCTCGAAGTAAACTAATGTATGATTGATCTGTCGGACGATGATTAACAGCATATGACATAGGGTTGTACCGCGGTATCGATACAATATTATATGATCTAACGATATTAAACAACTCAAACTAGTTTGATACATATTTGAGTCCATATGATATGCGTATTAGGAATAATTGTTTAGCTTTATTAGTTCAGTTAAAAATGAACTATAAAACTGTTTTAAGCCCTTACCTTACCCTTAATAAAGTTTTCGATTTGCCGGATACTTTAAGCTAAATCTGGATTTGCACAATGTCCAAAAGTGGACATGTTTATGTCCAGCAATTGATGATTTTAAGTATAATTTAACCTTGATGTATCGATACAAAGAAAATGATCGTTGCTACATCCCTAGTGCAAAACGATTGGAAAACCACTTAACATACATCTTATATCTGTTATAGCATTGTGGGAAAATCACACCAAGCTACTCAATGAATTAATCGCCATTGATGATAATAGCCATTATCATGATAATACAAGAAATAACCTTTTCTTCTTATGTATGTACAGGGTGTTAAGAAAACCTTGTCCGATCCGTTAAGGTATTGTTAGGTATCGATATCTGATTCCATTAATGTAAAAAAATTGGAAAAAGAATAAAAAAAAAAACACCTAACTTTTTTTTTCTTAATATCCACGAGTGAGACGGCGTCGTCATAGGTGCTGCCAAATGACTAAACAAAAGGCCGACTATAATACCGAGTACCGACGGTCTTGTAACTTTTGTTTTAACCTCAAATTTAGGGAATTTCGCGCCAAAAAATGGTTATTTCAAACTTCATTATTATTGTTACTATCATGAATATTCCAAATTTAATATTTTATTTGGGCATGTGATTGTGAACCCTATAATCACCCTTTTGGGTCGGACAGAGTTTTCTTAACCTGTATAGAAGACACTTTGATCTTCAATTATTGAGTATCATAATATTTGCTTCGATACGGGTTCAATCCCAAAGTTAAACATTTAGTTATTCTACTAAGTTGTAACTTGTTAATACGGAAGTTGAATGCGTCATTTGGTACCGAAAACTTATCACTTAGCTATGTAAGTAATACATAAATTGATTATAATGAAAAGTACACTTGTAATTTCATCTACCTCATCTATCTTTCCTGTCCATCCAAAGGGTGTTTGGAAGATATCGCTATTAGCTAGATAAGACAGCCATTGTACGCTGTTGATGTATTTTATTATTATGTAATTTTAATTTTAATTTTTACGATAAAGAATATTCTATCTATCTATCTATTGTAAGTACGTAGTTAGAAATGTCGCAATGTCGCTACAGAATCCGTTTATGATATTTTTGTTTTTAATAAGCCTTTTTTATACATATCAGACATAAAAAAGTTTCTATAGCCACACATTATCTTGATCCAACACTAACGGCAAAAAAATTGATGGAACAACATGAAATCCTAAGATGAAATCAATCAATCAATCAATCAAATTGTAATGTCAACACGGAAAATACGCTATAGAGACAATACATTCTCAATTTGTGAAGCGGGTTTCATTCATTACAGTAATGGACAGATGTATGTGAAAGAGTGAAAATAAATATTTACTGGTTGTACCCCGCGGATTTACTCGGTGATTTTCTCCGAATATAAGTAGCGTGATGTTAAATAGCCTAAATCCTTCTACAAGAATTGGAGATTTTTATGAATCGGAGTAGTCATTTCAGAGATTAGGTCAACCAAACAAACTCTTCAGCTTAGTATAAATATAATAATATGGCGAAAAGACGTATTATATGCCCTGTATTGTGGCTTTAGGCTTTAAATAATAATATCTAATGTTCATAAAATATGATTCAGTCCCCACTAGGTCAGTCCGTATTACTTGTTAATGCGTGTTTTGACTTTCAAATTAGACTGCAAACGGTGTTGAATAATCTAATAATTTACGTAATAACTTGCGATTTTGAACATTTTTGGCTCGGTTGCTTAGTTTTTGTTTCGTAAAGTATAGTTGCTGTGTTTCTACTGGTTGAAATGTTTGTGAAGATTATTTAAAGTGTACGAAATAAACAATGAATTTATATTGTAGTTATTAAAATATTGTTCAAACTTTTCGTATCCGTATGAGTGGAATCCTATCGTATCGTCTTCTTAACAAATTATAATAATAGTAACCATTTAATATTCTTGTTAACGTAATAAATTTCCTAAATGTTGATACTTAAGTCTAATCAAGAAAGTTAAACAATAAACATAAAATCTCCTGAAGAGAATAATAATATCTTTCATAAAAACGCCGAACATTTAAGGGTTTGTTTTAATAATGAACATAAAAAGAACGTTAAAATAATGTACCGTACAAGAGCTGGGATTGGCTCTATTACAATGGAACAACCCCGTAAATTATAACTTCCCGGACTTTATAGGGATGTTCTAAAATGGACTTTATTTAATTGAATATTCTTGAACACACATACATTTTTTTGTTATATATTTACGAAAAATTCTTTGAATTGGAGGCTTATGCCATGAAACTTTGTCAACAGATATCAAGTTAGTGACGTCATATCTCGGTTATATCATGTTACTAGTGAGGGAATCCTTTATCGACATTAATGTTGTTTATCCCTAACTTTTCCATTAACGAACTGTTATATTAGGAAAAGGATTATTATGTTTCTGACTTTCTTTTATCCAGCGCTGTTTTTCTTAAAGTATCAAATATTTATTTATTTACGACGCGGCGACGTTTAGCTATTAGTGAGCTTGTTACAATTATAAGCATTAAATTATAGTATGAAACAAGATTGCTTCTTCACATTTATGAGACTGCAAACCAGCAAAATAAAGCACACAAGTGCTATATCAAATACAAACAACACCCGTCAAGAACTCAACATTTTATAAATAAAATTTTAATGTCGAACATTTTTAATATAAACCTCATTCCGTGTGAAGTCCTGCAGCGCCGCGGCGTGACGGAATGCCGGTCATTTTTCATTCCCGTTGAGCGGATAAGTGAATTCCCGGGACCGGGATCCCGGAAACCCGGGAATGTCGTAACACCCTATGAACTAGTGCGAACACTATTGGTTCGTCGTTAACTGCAACGTAGTTTAGTGAACGTGTTTAAATGTGGATAATTATCGTGGTTATCTTACTTATTTATTGTGTTTGTCTATGAGACTGGGATTACACCTATTTCTAAAATGTAGTACGAACTAACGGTAGCTTAATTCTGAGTTCATGTCAGTGACTACAGTAGTATGTAACGGTACAGTGTTATGTTTAAGATTAATAGATTTTGGACAAAAATAGATAATAAAATTTATGATTGGAATGTTAATAAAAAAATTTCTTGAAAAAAAATGCCGTTTTTGACGTAAGTCCACCTAAACATTCAAGTTATTGAAGGTAAAATATTCAATTTAATCATTTTCTAAAATACATGCGTGATCAGAATTTCAATTTGTAAGTTCCTTATCAAGATACATATCTAGAGAAAGAAAGTCATTAATCAAATCTTATCTAAACTGAACAATTTGTACTTTATCGGTTCTTGTCGCGTACCTTTAGGGCATTTAGGTACATAAAGGTAAAATTTATTAATTGACAGAACGATTGTGCTTGACTTTAAATAATATTATTAGAAATAGACATTCATTTCGGGTAAATAAACGTTTTTGACTTGTGTTTTAACTAAAGTAGGTATTATATATAAGGGCACTTTTACATTTTTCTATTCTTCTACCCCTTACCTTACAAACTGTAAGTAATTTATGCACCTAAGTCTTCGTACGATCATGGTAGGTACAAAATACTATAAACGTGTCACTCGGAAATGAAAGCGATTCTTATGCCTTTCCAACTACATTCTCACTAAGTTGTTCTGTCACATATCTAGGATGTTGATGTAATAGGGAACAGGGAAATTCCTTTAACTTGATATATTTATAGCTTACTGTCACTACTCTTACCTTATTTATGGAAATAGTTATTTAATACCTTCAAAGTGTATTGCCGCGCAGATAGAAGTTAGAGGTATTGCAGTTAAAATATTTTGTAATAGAGACGTGTTATGACCTAGTTGTGACTTTAATAATTTTATATGTATTACAGTGCTGGCCCTTCCAGAAACTCGTATATCTACTTAACAGATAATAAACACCTTCTTAATATAATATAACGATATTTAATCAAACTACCTATATTGATCACCTCATAGGCTATAAATGAATGTATCATTGTTTCGAAGTACAAGATGACCAAAATCTTTTAATTGATTTGATTTCGAACCATGTAGACATAAAAGGATCATTTTCTGCTCCCTACTAAAAAAAAAAAAATCTGCAAGAACAAACAAACTCTTCATTTAGATCTATGTATGTAGGTAACCTTGTTATATAATATCCTACCTAAAGTAATGATATTACCTGCCCCTTCTCAAAGAAGTCACATCAACTGGCAACGGGTAACTGTGATGAACACAGATATATAACTTCTAATCCGGATAAGTTTTCTTTCTGCGAATAACAGGGTAGATAGTATTTCCAGACCAGAAACATTAGAGTTTTTTTTATATACCGTAAGATAAGGTAGGTGTAATATAGTTAAAAAGATATATTTTACAGGAATTTTCCGAATAATGTAAACTTCTTATTCTTATCATGAAGTGACAGTTATATCGAACTATTTCACTAATGTCAAAAAATCTAATTTGAGTTTTTGAGAAAGCTTTGCATAATATTTTCCAACTTAAGTAATTAATATTTTTGAACAAAATAGCTTAAAATTGCAATTTTGTTCCCAAATTACACATTACAAAAAGTTTTTCTCATCGGGGGAAGTTTTAATTAAGTTGTTTATTTATGTATGTATTTTATAACATGAAATGTTTCAAAATGTTTGGTGTTAGATCAAATTGTGAAACATTCATTGTGTTTCTTGCCCTTTTGTACTTCCTAACACAATCTGAAAAGATAGGCATACCAGAAATTTGGTGTCAAGGGCTGTAAATTATGATATTTCTATTAATACAGCCTAGGGTTTGTCAGACCAAATATGCTATTAATATATTGGTTATCAGGGATTTTTTTAACTTGCATGTTATATACAATATCAAACTTAGTAATGCTACCATCAAAAGTATTGGACTACATTTTATGGTACTTAAACTTGTTTTTTACATTATCCAAAAATGACAAAATAATTTTGATATCAAACAAAAGGATTCTCCGAAAACGTATCTCTGTATCAATAAATTTCGTACAAAACCATAATTTAATTATACCGAGATATCGGATATACTTAATTCTACGAACTGATTTCTAAAAGTAACGAGAATATACCATTGATGTGGTTTGTCCTATACCGGACATTATGTTCATGAATTATGGATGGAATTGGAAGCCGTAATCCCATACAATACTGATTAAAGTCATTGTTCTCCTTTGCACTGATTTTCTATTGAGATACCATTTATTGGACCCGCTAATAAAGGACTCACATTTGTCGAATCGTACTGTAAAGGTTCTGTAAAATTAAAGTTAATAAATAAAACATTTACATCATAAATGGAATAAAATAGACATACCTAGATACATTCACATCTCAGTTAATTTTCTGTATTAGTTAATTGCGTTATATATTGGAAAAAAAACACTGTGCAAAATGGAAAAAAAAACATATCTAAAGACTTCTTGCGTCATAATATACCAAAAACTGAGATAAAAATAACAAGATTTTCTACCTTAGGTGAATCTAAGACCTAGGTACTCGTAGGTGTAAACCTAGCACGTAACGAAAGCACTAGATTAGCATACAGGTCCGAAATTGAACCTTGTAAGTATGTGCACGTACGAATTGAATTGGATCTCCTTTCTTATTTTCGGGAATAGATATTACCTGCAGTTTCCATCCCGAAGACCATTCATGATAATGTTCTGCGTAATAGGAGTGGAGAAATATGCTTTCTTAGCATTTATTTTAGTTGGACGCTGGCGCTAGTTCAAGTAAAAATACTGGGGCCCGATGCTGCTATTTTAAGTCAGTGAGTGGCGGGTTAATAAACGTTCCAGTGTACTTGTTTTGTGCCTAATTTTCGTAATCAGATAATTTTAGTTTAATGACAAATGTACACCTACTTGCTACTGTTGTCTGTAGGATTGCAAGGGACTGTTCTTATCTGAATACGAAAATTAGGCACAATAACAAGTACACTGGAACGTTTATTAACCCGCCACTCACTGACTTAAAATAGCGGCATCGGGCCCCTGGTTGTTCAGGATTACTGAGTCTACGATGTTATCTGTTTTGGACTTAACCTAGTACAAATGACTACTACTAGACCGAATACTAGAAAAATGGAGTAGATTTAAATTAACTCATTTAGATTTTGTTCTTATAAGATACCAAAATCTTATTGCGGGACATTAAACTAACATAATAATATTACTATGTAAATCTATATTTGTTTTAAGTCCACAAATTATTACTGTTATTTTTAATTTAAGCATATTCATTACAGCTAAATAACGCGTGTTATACAAACGAAATTATGAAAATAAATAAATAACAAGATATACATTTTAACGTTACATTTTGTATACATTTGAACAACAAAGGTCTCGAGGGTTTAAATATCCGCTGCGGGACTTATGTAACAGTCTTTTGTTTTCTGGTTTTCCAAGATTTGGTATGTAGTTGTACGCTGCCGTTTTGCAGGTACTTTATCTTTGGAAATGAATGCTATTGTGCTTATTTCATGAGCTAAAGCTGGTTAAGGAGTTTTGTTCGAATTGTATATATAAACCGCGAACTATAAAAGCTATGTAATGTGATCTGAATATTAGTTTAACACTTGTATTTAACCTTTAAGTATTGTTCCTAAAATGGAACTGCGACATGGCAACGTACACAAATACCGAGCACAATGCTTTCGACATGTCCAGCCTGTTAAAAAAAAAGTGGGATGCCTTAAATTAAGATTAACATCATTTTTAAAATAAACATATTCATTCATTATTCTGTAAATGTTGTTTTATTTGCAGTCATCAATTCAGGCGTTAAGTTTTCATTCTTGTGGAAAAGAAAGAGGAATAAAAAGTTTATTTTTGAAAACAATTATTTTTATTATGAATTGAACTTAAAATATTTACAATTATATAAAAACTTAGCCTACACAAGAAATAAGAAAAATTATAAACTAAATAAAACTAAGAACTAAAATATAGCATCATTTTTATGTAATTGATGTGAACCGACCGAACCCATTATGAAATCAACACTATTATTTATATTTCACAAAATAAACTTTGACGATATCGCTTTTATTCGTCGGCCTAATTTATTAAACGAAGTTGTAACGGCCGAGAATGATAAGGCAATTAATTAATTACTGTCAATCAACGCTGTTAAGTTCAAGTGCCAAGTATTTATGTCATAAATGATAGCTATTATGGAGGGTCAAGGTTTTTGGGTCTCATAGAAGAAGTACCATAAGGTAAATAGTATTCATAAATGGCATGCTCTTCTAAAACATTATACTCCTGCTTTTAAAAATTCGTGTAGGGAATGAAAAACCGTCCTAAATTGACGGAGATATATGTTTATTTGAAGACAACATACGTAAATAAAAAAAAACAATAAAAAAATCCTCCTCCTTTTTGGAAGTCGGTAAAAAATCAATTCTTTTAGTTCGACCTAGACATCAAAACGAATGTTTTTCGTCTTTAACACTATTTCAAGAAAGTCGTTGTTTCTCTCTGCCTGAAAAACCGTACGAAGTTTTTATTTGTTTTTTTTTAATATTTAACAGTCCATTAACAATATTCTATTGAAAATAGTTTTTATAAATTAGGAAATGTTTGTTTCTGATAAAGTTGGGTCTCGTGTAGTTAATTTATTTAGCTGTAGTTTAACCGAAAAAGTTTAAGTATCACCGCTTACTGTTTGTCTACTTTAGTCTGGAAATAACAACACTACTGAGCAAACGTAGTTCATGTAGAAATGATTTATTACAAATGACGAATGTGTTGGATACATACATTTTAAATTTTATGAATATTGGTGTGGTCACCACTTCAAGTACCACTGGGATTGATCTCCGGATGAAAGAACATTTATGTGGTCTATTCATGCTCTTTCCAATTCTGTATAAAACATGATATTTTAAACAGGGATTCAATTGTTTCTTTAAAATGGACTGTTTTTCACCGTGATTATTGTTATTCAAATACTTGATCTTCCTTACAAAATTAATAATTTATTTATTGAAAATCCTATTAAAGAAAACTCTTGAAGACAAGAATTACAATTTATAGCAGTTTCTTTACCTGTCCGATTATAATTTTTGATCAGATTGCTCAAGAAATATCTCTTAATAAGTTCGAAGTCGTTCATCCGAATTATTTGCTCTGATAACTTTATTGAGATTTTAAGTATAAACGATCTTCTTAATTAGTTGATTCAGCGCTTAATTGGATGATTTAACTTTGGTCTTGAGTTTATCAAAGCGAAATTACCTACTGTTAATAGATATAACTTGTAACTTAATTATATTATATAATACTTATAATGCAATCATTAATTATATAATAAATTATTGCAATAATTGTGACATTCTTAAGGAACCTTTAATTTTGAATTAAGTGAGAACATTGTTTTTTTTTTAATATGCCGGGACAACTCACACACTGTTATCTGATCCCAAGCTAAGCAGAGCTTGTGTTATGGTAACCAGACAACTGATAAACATACTTATATATTTCTAAATACATACACATTATAGATAAATTACATCCAGACAACCAGAACAAATGATCGTGCTCATCACACAAACATTTGTCCTGGGTGGGAATCGAATCCACGACCTCCGGTATAGCAGTCAGGGTCACTAACCACTAGACCAACAGGCCAGTCCGTACATTGATGTTAGTTATATATATAATCTTATATATAAAATTCTCGTGTCACAATGTTAGTTACCATACTCCTCCGAAACGGCATGACCGATTTTTATAAAATTTTTATGTGCATATTCAGTAGGTCTGAGAATCGGCTACTATCTATTTTTCATACCCCTAAGTGGTAGTAGGTAGGTAGTAGGCAGATGCTAGGTAGAAAAAATTGCATTGCTACGCATGCCGGGTACAGCTAGTAATATATATATATATTATAAAAAATGTTAAATACAACATCAGGGTAAATGAATATAAGAAAATGTAGCTCACACAATTTTCCAAATTGCTTTATCGACACGAACAAAAGTAGTTTCACAAATCACTGGTCCAATAAACCGCTACAAGTTCGATACTATGTACTGTAACAGATGAGGCCAATTTGTTCGAAACACACCGAAATAGGGGTAATAAGGAAACTGAGAGAAACCGACTACCGATAGACTCTTACATTAAGGACCATTTTTCTTGCTGACTCCTAGACTATTTGCGAACAATTCGTAGATACAAATCTGGCGTTATTCTGCGGAACCCTTTTGTTAAGTGCCCCGTAAACGCTCAAATTGTTTGTCAAATTTTACGTGTTTGTCAAATTATTTGATAGTGTACGGCTGTGTTTGAGGCGTTTGTCAAACAATCTACGTGTCTGTCGCGTTTGATGAAGTTTGATGAAAATCATGGAGGACGCTACGCCAAGTGACAAATTTGTTTGATATTTTGTTTGAACGTTTAAGCTATGTTTGATGAAAACGTGAAGTTTGAACAACAAATTTGTCAAGCAAGTTTGTACGTTAACAGGGCGCTTTAATGATTATGTTGTGTGACGTCTGCATTTCGCTTTTTATTTTTTCTCAGGTTTACAGGATTTCTCTAGAGAGATTACTACTAAATCCTGTATATATAGTCAGTATAGGTCTAGAGCTCAAAATTTGCGTATCTTAATTATATATGAAACCTTTTAATTGAGTATTCAACATAAATATTATTCTGGAAGATAAACCTACTTTTTAGATAAATCCTACTCAATAGTTCTGTACTGAAATAAAAGTGGAAATCACAAAAAATGTGTAATGTGGATCTTCACAATTAAGACACTAATCTCAATAGTTGTACGGTAGAAACATTTCTTTCATTAAAATGTATCTGTAGGTACTTTCATAGAAGAACAATGATAAAAAATCCGAATATAATACAAAAATCTGGGAAACAAAACACGTACGCACTATCTCGTACATCGGTGTATTTCAGATCGAACATTTAAAAACATAATCTCTGTTTATCAAGATACTTATGACGGGAAGCTGTCAAATGAGATTAACATATCGTATTCTGCTCGTGTGTGCTAAAAATATATAGGCCTACCGAAATAAGGTGACATTTACATAGGTATTGTTTACTGTACGTACAAAATGTTTGTTGTTGTACTTAGACTTTATGTTTTTAGGTATGACACACACAAAATAAATGGTGAATAAGAGTTGTATTTTTTTGTTTATTGTCTGTCATATAAATTACACAAATAGTTTTTGAGTCAGAACATAGATCAAGAAAACACAAATATATTTTTAAGACACAAACACTGAACCTTAGGATTCTTTTTTTTAGATGTTGGCTTTTTTATTTGAAACATTTAGGTATATTTAATATGTTAAAAAGCATTTATGTGTATTTAATATGTGAAAAAGGAATAACGTGTCGATTCTGCTGGTAGGCATTACGCACGCAACAATAAATATATATGCAAATCGCATTATTGGAGAGCTTTGAAAGTGGATTTCGGTTATCCTTTGATAATTCACTCTTATTAACCACGTAGGGATTTATTCCTGTACTTAAAAAAATAACAAAAAATTTTTTTAGACTTATTTTAAAATTTTAGTTTGTTTTTTTTTGTAAAGCAACGTTTACCAAAGCATGTTTTTTTCTTGCTTTGGATTGCCAGTTGAGACTGCGGACTGCTAATATTTATATTAAATGAATCAATGATTTTTTTACATTTACAAATAATTTACACATGTAAAGTAGGCACTTACTGAGCCGTCAAGTAAATGCATATTTACTTGACATCGCGTGTAACATTTCAATCATCTGTAAACATGTACTAAAAAAAAACTCATCAAAACTTTAATAGATAAATAAAGCGTACTTAGGTTATAAAAAGCATAATGTGTATCGTCGCATGCAAAAGTGATATCTATAAATCAAACATTGGAGAGAAACTGGACAACGCGATGATAATTAGGAAAGTGACAGGGCAATTACAACGTCTGCCTACTGCGGGCGTCGCAGCGTGTGCGCATAGCAAGTATGGCGGCGCGAGGCATAGGCGGCAGCAGGAGCAGGAGCGGGTTGGGTGTGCAGTGGTTATGCGTGGCCTCTTGCGCAAAGCATTCTTTTTGTCATTACATGAGTAAATGTATAATTGGTTTAATTAACTCAAGGTTCTGCATATGAAATGCGATTTGATGACCTCTAGAACAAAATTTATACACTAAAACAATCAAAACTTGAACTAGTCGGATACCCCCGATTTCATCGCATGACAACAGTTACTTTTTAATATATAATTAAAGGGTCATTTCTGATACGTTATCTATGTCTACTCGTAAATTTAATTAATAATATGATCCGAGTATTCAATCAAAAAATAATGACAAAGATTATCCGGTTCTCAGAAAACCTGTACCCTAGTTGAGTTTCCAAGAATGTTGAAGAGCCCTATAGAAAATAATATAGATATACATTAAGGGTTCCAAGGGAAATTTAACGTTGTTTGAACGAGATATTATATAGATACACCACAAAGTGGGCTCAGGGGTCGAATACCGACCACCTGTGGCTGCTAAATAAATTACTTCGTTATTTACCACCTTGTCATCACTTTATGGCTTTTTACGGCTATTTATGTGAAGGAAGATGATGATATTTCCTTCAGACACGGATTAGAATAGTGTGACTTTCGTTAATTTTGTTTTATTTAGATACTATTCAGCTGAGCTGATAGAATTTTGTATAGAATGGAAAATGAGATTGAATGTTCTTGTAAAAGAAATGATGTCCGAAATAAATAATTGTTTAAGTATAAAATTAGTCATTCAAGATATTACGCTTATTTTCGTAATTTTAGAACACGACGCGTTTCTTTGTTCCTCGAATAGAAACAAATAAAAATATGGTTTAAAAACAAAATGTACCTTTTACATGTTGCTCCGTCATGCAGTAAAACTATTACAAAAAATTAAAAGTGTGTAGATATTTAGTAACAGATTATTAAAGTTAATTTATTCAAATGATTAGCTTTATTATTAGATTTAATTAATTAAAAAATAAATTCGACTATGAAATGCACGGGCCACTTAATTTATTGCGTAAATAAATAATTAGTGATACTTAAAGAAGATTATAATCTAATGTCAAACTTTCATAATAACAATATAACAAGAACCGGTAATTGTCCAACTGTAGGTTAAAAACCTTTTATCATAGACAAGAAACGAGCATTCATCACCATATTGACCTTAACTAATTTAAATCTGTAATTAAAATAATGTTGAAAAACAATCCTGTTTGTTTTCTTAGCGAAGTGAAGTCATTAACATTTCCCGCTAATCGCTTGTGGCATACACCACAAAAAAATATCTTTCCTCTCTTTCTAACGATTAATCTGCTTGAAAGTTTAACAAAGTATTTTGTACAGTTGCGTGCGGAATTGTTAAAATTAATTCAGCATTAATTTTGACGGAATACAAAGTTTTTGTAATGTTTTCATTACAAAGTGTTCCTATTTATGATTGCCACTTATGTAAAAATAATACGTTCTTGTTTTGCTTTTCGTCGTAAATAAAAATTCTGAATAATTCAAACAAAAATGTTTTGGAGCTTTTTGTTAGACTTCTGGTTTATTTTTATAGTAGATTTAAAATATGCTAATATTTATTATTTTATAGATAATTTTCCAACTATGTTTTATTTCGTTCTAATATGTATCAAACATGAAAACTTTCAAATGTATAATGTTATTCAAATCTGCCGTCACGCAACAGTTGGTTTCGCAGCGAAGGGCCTGAGTTTCCATTGTGTGATGTAAGCCGAATAATTAATAGGTGCTTCAGAAACTCATCCTTCCGTAAGCCTTAGACACACAGTGAGAAATGCCTTACGTCAGATGTAGGTATATATTTTGACGTAGACACCTTTATTCTGAAGAAGTTCTTCTAAATTCGTTGGGTGTTAATTCTAGAAATAAATATTATGAAGAGCTTTTTCCCTTATTAATCCTACCTCTGTGTTACGTATTGACATGACGGTGGCATTCAATGTTTAATTAAGTTACATATATTATATCTATGGCACTAAAGTAACTTTGTAGATTTGTTTATTAATAATAAATTATTTACACGTGTACATTATAGGGCAAAGACCTTTTTTCATAAATACGTGACGAGTAATCATCGGTATTTTTTAATGATAACAATTACGTTGTTAACACTTTCGCGCACAATAGTACGCGCTAAGTGGAGCGTGCGGACAATCAGGTTGTGTCCGCTCGCGTATAATGAAACTATTTACTTAAACCACTGTTTACCACGCCCATGGTGTTACAGCATTGTAATTAATAAAATATTTAAAAAACGTGCGGGTACCCTGAAAATTATTGAAATAAGTGTTTTGCACCACTTCAGTGTAGCGTAGGTCAGTCAGATCAGAAGAATAGTGCCGTTAAAACTAATAATAGATTGATTTATTTAACAATGTATGAATACAAGACATAGTAGGAACAGAACTTTTTAACGTGGTGAAAGGGTGCCGATATCGTAAATAAGTAGGTAACATAAATCAATGTTTGATTTCGTAATTTCAAATCGCACACCACCCATGTTTACCTCGACTTGATTGGTGAGCGTTGCTTCTCTGTATCGTAAACGTAGATACTGCGCTGGTAGGGAAAATATCATTTCTTTTTCATATGATCCTATATAAATTCATGGTATATGTTCTAGAAGTAAAACTTCGCTAATGGAGACGGGAAATAAAAAAATAATAATAATAAAAAAATGCGGACAACATCACATACATTGCTCTGAACCCAAAGTAAGTTGCTAAAGCACTTGTGTTATGAAATTCAGAAACAACGAAGGTACCACAAACACCCAGACCCTAGGCAATGTAGAAAAGTTTATTTCTACATTGACTCGTCCGGGGATCGAACCCGGGACCTCAGAGATAGCGACACCTTGAAACCGGTGCGTACGCCACTCGACCACGGAGGTCGTCAAAATCGCACAGAGGAAGTGGGCCATGAAGCTCAAAAGTTTCGTTTTCAGCTCGTTCGAGTGTGAAAGGGTTTCGTTCATTGAATGCCCTTTTATTACATTAAAACCTTCTATAGAGTGGCAACATTAAGGCTTTTATGGCTCACTTCTACGAGCGAAGTACGTACTAAACAACTTTGGATGTGTTTGATAGTATTGTTAAGGATACGTGTTTAATTTTATGTATGGCGTAAATATTTTTTGTGTATTTTCTTTGTGTTTAGAAAAAATATTAAGCAATTCAAGGTTTAAACTTTATTATAATATATTTGTTAAATTAACTCCCATAGCACTATTTAAAATTAGTATAATAAATATGCTCATATTATACATCGTCAGGTTGTCAGTCAAATCAGACTTAATAGGTGGATACTTACTTGTTTTTAAGGGTTCCGTACCCAAAGGGTAAAACGGGACCCTATTACTAAGACTCCGCTGTCTGTCTGTCCGTCTGTCTGTCTCCAGGCTGTATCTCATAAACCGTGATAGCTAGAAAGCTGAAATTTTCACAAATGATGTATTTCCGTTGCCGCTATAACAACAAATAGTAAAAACCACATAAAATGAATATTTAAGGGGGGCTCTCATACGACGGTGGTACGGAACCCTTCGTGCGCGAGTCCAACTCGCACTTGGCCAGTTTTCATTTATATTTTCGTTTATGTTTTGAACGGGCAAGATAATTGCTCCCATTCTTTGTACCTACTATTGATTCATTTCAGTTAAAGCTTCTATATATTTTCAACGCCATTTTTTCTCATAGTTTTCTTCTCCAGATCAAAGTGTTTGAGTCTATCTTAAACAAAGCAAGCAATGAGTCCGAGAGTACTTCATGTGAGATCTCGTGTTTGAACAGGAAGTAATGGAACGCAAGCAGGATATGAAAAGATCTAGAAGTCTCGATTCTTTAGAACCTCGTATCTTTTAGCAATAACTAGCTGTAGGTACCCGGCATGCGTTGCAATGCAATTTTTTCTACCTAGCACCTGCCTACTACCTACCTACTACCTACCTGCCTACTACGTACCTACTACCTACCAGCCTACTACCTACCTACTACCTACCTTATACCACTTAGGGGTATGAAAAATAGATAGTAGCCGATTCTCAGACCTACTGAATATGCATATAAAATTTCATAAAAATCGGTCAAGCCGTTTCGGAGGAGTATGGTAACTAACATTGTGACACGAGAATTTTATATATAAAAAGAAACCATGCACAAAAATGTCCTTTATTGATTACTAACATTAAAAAGGCGAATTTGAGACAAATAACTTCCAACAGCAACAACAACTTTTAATGTATTTAGCTACCTTTAAAAAAAAAACCATCATTATCAGTTCAATTAATTTATCAGAATATAGAATCAAATAAATTATAGTTGGCTTGTAAATCGTGTCTCGACACATCGTAAACACTGTTTGCAAGGTATTGGAAATATGGTGGAATAAATAACCGCCTGTATAAATTTAAGACAGACCGATTCAAAGGTATTTGAAACTTTTTCGATACCCTTATAGATTCAACCAGATTATACCTTATAGATTCCCAGACATTCAAGAAACCCTCAAAATGTCCTTGTAAATGCAAACAACTTGAATATTCATTTATCGACGGCATCACAAGTGTTCCATCGCCACTTCGGCCGCGGCTTGAACTAAGACAAAGCCGGCAATAAGCCGGAGGGTGCTCCATACAAGACGCAAGCCGTTTGAATGGGATGGAGTGAGTGTATGGTCCTTTTAGGATGCAAAAGAAACTGTAAAGGTTCGGTCTTTAGTGTTGATAAAGGTGTTTATAGTTTAAAGGCCGTAGAATTTGAGAAAAAATAAAAAAAGTATAGCAAATTGATTTTGGTCAGTAATGTCATTTACATTACATTTTATATGAAACTACATCGCATCTTAAATGGAGAAGTGCAGTGTGTACTATGTAACGACGCACTTTTGCGTTTGCTTTTTCACAAGGCGCAATCAGACCTTATTCTGTGAATACGTGTCTCTTTGACGATGTCTTTCGCACAGTAGCTAATTAGTTGTCAGTAGTGAGTTTAATCATGACTCAAGCAATTGATGGCATAATGACAGTTTCAGGTCCTTTTTCTTCTTAATCTTAGTCGTACCATCTTTGACTTACATTATTCCCGGTATTAATTTTTATAACTTATGTCTAAGATACTTCATAATTGAAACATTTACTTTTACTAATAAAAATCTACTATTTTTCTCAAACAAACATAACAAATAGGTTTAAAAAATAATTTACTTCCCTGTCGACTGCAAGTGTGCCCCAAAGGTTGGCGGCATTGCTTAGTTGTGTGAAACCTCTGTCCAAGGTAGAAGACACCCCTTGATATATACACTCAAGCCCCACATTGTTTTAACCCCAAAACCTCTCGTTTGTTACAGAAGTGACAGTGACGTACCGGCGCGGCCTACCAGTGATAACCGTGCCGCTGCCGTCGCGCCGCGAGCGATGCCGCTTCACACTCCGTCCCGTCTCGCAGACAGTCGGCGATCTGCTCGAACAGGTGAGGGTTAAGAAGAAATAAACTTTAGCACTACTGTCTTTTGTTTTAAGGATTAGTTTCATAGCATTAGCATACATATTTTGGGCAAACGTTGCACTGGTTGAAGCAGGAATTATAACAGCAGTTTTGATGAGAAAGATACATTGATCAAAATTTAAGCAAAGTGTATTTTTTTAAGTATTTTAGATAGCTTTGTAACACTCTTAGGTATTTTAGAAAAAAAAAATCCTAAGAAGAAAAACCTTCAAGAAACTCAACTGAAATATACTTGAAAAAAAAAAAGTTGTATTTTAAGCCATAGGCTTTTACATGTAGATATTCTAACCAGTCTTTAGGGCTACATTATGTTAGTTATGAATCTACACTATTTAATACTGCAGAAATACGAAATGAGTTAATATGATTAAATTTTCAGTCGAAGATTTCATATTAATCAAGCATATTGTCGTAGTCTATCATCCAGTATTCCAGTTGTTGAAGCTTACACAAATAAACCATTACTCCAAACTTGATTGATAACCACTTACAACCTTCGACCTTGAAACTCCTTAATAAATGGTACACGAGCTCGTCTCGAAGCATCGGGTTGCGGATATCGATAATTACGTTTATTACTCAAGTTCGGCCATCTTGGTGATTAATGACGTAAGTTTCCGATCCGGGGTGGGTGTAAATATCTGAGATTAGGGATGAGCTGCTATATGTCATGTAGGTTTTAATTATCGCAATTTGTATGTGGTACCCACCACGTACAAATTGCTAGGACAGTATGTAAATGGACCAGACAAAAAAAATTGTTCTTAATGTTTCAAACTATTAAAATGTGATTACAGGAGTACCAAGGTTTGGGCAAAGAAGATATTTAATAGAATGATTGTAATATATGGAAATAGGGTGAAGACACAACCACGTTTTTCCGTTAGTACCGTTTATTTAAAACTGGTAGTCATTCATTTTTTTTATACAATATCCTATCTCTGCCAGAGGCCCATAAACAGACTTAACTTAACCTCATTGTATTGTATAAACTTATAACTTAATTCCTTTCTACAGGTGAAGGCTGAAGACCGCGGCGTGGAGCGCGCGACAGCCCTAGCGGCTGACGAGCGCGTGCGCATCGCCGCGAGCGACACGATCGAGTCGCTGCTCGAAGCCGACTTCCGGCTCATCATCAACGACACAGAGTACTACGTGAAAACTCCGCCACAGGTTAGTGTTGAAGAAATGTCAACCTTATTGCAGTACCTGTAAAGTGTAAAATATCCTATCCTTAATAAGTCGCTGGAGACATCATCAACGACACATAGTTCTGCGTCAAGACTCCACCTCCGTTAAGGGACTATCGACTTTATTGCATTTCTTGCTCTTACTTCTTTCATGACATTTTGGAACCTGCAACTAGACTCAGTAATTTAACGTTTTAAAAGAGCTTAAAAAGGCCTACTTTAAATAAAAATATTTTGATTTGATCTGCGTAAAGTGTAAAATTAATAAATTGATTTCATAACTTACCTACCTACCTTAAAATAAAAAGAGGAGATGAATGAATTATATAAGTAAGAAGTGTCCGCGATAATGGTTAGAAGAGCTAAAATACACAAACTATATTGCGCCAATATCAAATGATTCGGAACGGGGTAGGAAATACAAAGGGAAATAACCCGACAAAATGCTAATCGACGCACAAGCTAAAGCAACAATGCATTTTTATGTATCAACTTATTGTAAAACGCCATATTTCCTTATATACGATGAAAAATAACCCTCTTACTAACTCATGATAAAAGCATCCTCAAAGTTAGTCCAACAACCTAACCTAGATAAACTTCATATTAAACAGCAAAGAAGATTTACTGTATAATTCACAAGCACCAACTCGACAGCCACAAATAGCAGTGGCTACAGCAGGTAGCCATTAATATTGAAATACCATTATTTGTTTTAGTCAGTCAGTGGTTTCAACGCATTAACTATGAAACCGCAATCCCCAAGCCCTTCCAGGGACTTAAAACTTTGTTTTGCAATAAGTTTCAATTTGCTTTGTGAATTAAAGTCGCGGTGGACTGGTTTACTTTGTAACTATTTTGGGAGAAACGGGAATTAAACCTTTATGTACAATTCCATTAGCAGTTTATAAATACCTGCTTAGTTTAGGGTCACCACTTTAAATTATAAATTAATCTTGCTACATATATCAGGGTGTTAAGAAACCCCTGTCCGACCCGAAAGGGTGATATAGGGTTCACAATCACATACCCAAAAAAAAATATCAAATTTGGAAAATATATGATAGAAACAATATTAATGGATTTTAAAATAACTATTTTTTGCCCCGAAATTCCCTAAACTTGAGATTAAAACAAAAACTATAACACCAATTTGTCGGTATTTTTGGGGGCCTTTTGTTTGGTAATTAGGTAGCATCTGGAACGACGCCGACTCTCTCACTCAACTTTTGAGATAAAAAAAAATTTGAGGTTATAATTATTTTTCTTTTTTTTCCACGTTTTGTAATCAGATATCGATACCATACAACACCTTCACGGATCGGACAGGGGTTTCTTAACACCCTGTATATTACTGTCTTCTGCAAATAGACATACACAGTGTACAAGTACATTATTATAATTATAAATGTGTGGTATATGCTATCATGAGTACGTAAATTGGTCTCAAAGGAATTAATTAGGTACTATTAATTTTTGATAGTGGTGTATAAATAGCGAAATGTATTAGCGAAATTCACCATATAAATACCTTAGTAAAACATTCTACTTGAAAACCTTTTTTAATACAATTATTTTCTTTTTTTTTAATAATAATAATAATAATAAAAATCTTTATTGCAGACACAAGGTCCATACACAAAAAATTACAAAACAAAAATTAAGATAATAAAAGATAATAAAAAATTAAATTAAAACAGACATAAAAATAAGAATAACAAACAACATTAAATAGCAACTAAATAAACATACTACTATCATATTCTTACATGAGATCATTTTTAATAAATCTATATCTATACTATTTAATCTGCTATGTATTTACTTTAATACAACCGCAATTTAATACGCTGTTCCTGCTATTGCAAATTCAAGGTAATATAGCTATTAATGGCCTATAGAGCATTGGTTGGATCGTATGTATTTGACAAACGGCCTGATTGGCAATTGGCTGAGAGCCCAGACGGGTAGATGAATGGTCCTCATGGTCCTTAGATGCCATTATTGAATAGCACTCCGATTAATCCCATAGTTCTAGCTTAGTCATGCGATATGCTTCGGTTATCATGCGACTGAATTGGGAATATCATGATTTGCATTTACATTCTAAAGGACTTCAAGGGGAGCCGAATTATCCAATATTTACTCTGATTAAATTATAATCATATTTCTCGAGATTTGCATCAGAACAATAGATTTTTTTGTGAATGGGTTTTCTTAATGTTAACTGCCAGTAACTGAAGCAAAAAAAATGGATCAGGTTGAAAAGTTTCGTAGAAAATATTCATTTTAAAAATAGGGTAAACTACCCAATTATTGGCACTTTAAGGCGTTAGTGTGTAAGAAGTGTCTTTGATAATTATTTTTTAACTTAGATACTCCACAGCTAATCTAGTATTAATTTCTCACGGTGAAATAAGAAAAGGGTTGCAAGAAAAAAAATGAAATAATTATTTTCAAACTTTGGTAGTATACACCAAAGTTTACCAATTATTGGCATACTTTCTCATCATCCCATCTCTGCAGATGTTTCTGCAGAGAAAGGTAACCTATCTGTGCAGAAACATGTCTATATTACGCTTTGGTAAACATATTTTACTATAAATACATAACACTTTACATGTTAATGGAATTTAAGTTCATACAGACTCTTTAAAAATTTACTTACAAAACTTTACAAAAATGGCGGTTTCGGTTACAGCAGTTTTTTACTCACAGATTATGAAGCCATATTGAATTCAATGATAGTTGGAATGTTGTTATAAATAAGATGTACATTTTTTTCTAAATTTATCATTCAGTAAACATTGTGTGTAGATTAGACATTTCTTATATTTTTAGATTAAATAGTAAAATGCCAATAATTGGTTAGGTGCCAATGATTGGGTAGTTTCCCGTACTTATAAACTTTTTCTTTTTCGGTCTCGAGGAAAATCTTTGAATTTTATGGTGAATTTAATTGGCCTTTGGGAAACTCTGTAAGCTGACATTGCGGACTAAGGGTTATTCTCGTCTTTTTTTTTAAACCCATGCATGGGTCGAAACATTGTAAATGATAATATAATGATATTCTACGTTTTTCTTTTAAATGAAAAGCTTTATCTGGAAGTACGTAAGTTACTTCAGTAAAATAAACTTATATTAGTAGTATTTTATGTATTTCTTACATAGCAAAATGGTCACGGAATAATTCGGAAAATCTTTTCGCGTTATTATTATTACAGCATTTTCCTTTGTTTTATAACGTTTTCCTCAATATGTTGTCTTTAATAGCTATTTCTTAGATAAGTATTAAGAGTGTCGGCTTGTTGACCGTAATTACTTATCTAATGGACTGAGAGACCGACATATTCAATGTGACCGACTTTCTAGCATTGAAATGAGTACTAAACTATATAAACACATGTATATAACAAACATTATTAAGGTTGTCTTGTAAAAGAAAGGAAGATTATAAGGTTTTTATTAGTGTCCGACCGAAATTTCGGTTTCGGTTTCGGTTTCGGCCAGTTTCGGCCAAAAAATCAAGTTTCGGCCCGAGTTTCGGTTTCGGCCAAAAACGGCCGAACCCTTCGGCCGCGCCGAAACTTACAACATCGTACCTTCGGGCGCTTTCAATTTATGCGTTTCGTGTCGGACCGCTGCCGCACGCTTAACGTGCCGCTGGTTATATCTCGCTGTCGGGCCGCTGCGGTACGGTTGCAGTCCGACACCGAACGTCTAAATTGAAAGCGTAATTTACAGCCGTGCGTTTTTATCCCAGTGATGTGACATCAGTCAAGCCATGGACTCTGACGAAGAAACATTACTGTTAGTGCTCGTGTTGATCATGAAAGAGAAGCAAAAACGACGCCCCCGTAAAAGAGCAGCACCGATGTTTTCTTTAACATGTAATTTTGGTGATTTCCATAATCTTTACCCTAGGTTAAAACAAGATCCAAGCAAGTTTTTTAATTATCTAAGAATGTCTAGAGAATGTTTCTACGAACTACTTGAATTACTTAAAACTAGAATTCAGCGACAAGAATCTGTTTTTAAGCATACTATATCAGCTGAAGAAAGACTGATAAAATCTTCCACGTTTATATCATCCATTTTTAGCAAATACGTAAATGAATTTGATGCAATTAGCTCTAACGTCTATTCACTGCACTATTCAACACGGAAATGAACACGTGATGCTTGCGACGTTGCCGTCCTGTTGTCGAGCGTTCGCGGTACCGGCGCCGCACTGTTGCCGCACCGAGCGTTTTGTATGAAAAAAGAGGATCGTCCGTGCGCAGTACGTCTAACGCACCGCTTCGGCACCGCAGCGGTCCGACACGAAACGCATAAATTGAAAGCGCCCTTCGGGTCGCGCTCGGCTCACGTCGGGCGCGCTCGGCACGGCTGGCAATATGGCGTTATCATATATTTGTTATCATAACCTATGTTATGCACCTTACATAATAAAAAAAAGGTTCGCTAAAATGATTACCAAAGGTGATCAATTTGATTATTTTGATTATCTAATTATATTTGAATTAGCCATTCGAGGCTAACTGATTGTGATATTTGTGAGTATAATTAAAATGTAAGTAACTGAAAATAAATAAACATAATATATGAGCATCATATTTTAATAATAAATTTGTTTTATTTTATACCACCATTAAAAAATCGCTAACTTTGTGTTACAAATAATGTATTTTTTTCACTTTATAGGGTAGTTAAATTTTCAAACAGATCCTCTGTAACTGTGCTGAAATTTCATTGTGATAAATCTTTGAAAGTAGAAACCTGTAATTATAGGTCGGCGAGATATTAATTTTAGAAAAAAACGGGCTTACTAACATTTTTTCGACTTTTTAAGGGCTTTTTTTTTATAAAAGTTTCGGTTTCGGTTTCGGTTTCGGCCGAAACTACAATGAAACCGAACCTTCGGTTTCGGTTTCGGTTTCGGCAAAATAACATGTTTCGGTCGGTCACTAGTTTTTATTAATACCTACCAATTGGTAATAATCACAGACCACCGTAAGTGTCTCTTACAACGTAGACATACACAGTTTCTGAAGTTTCATGTAAAGGCACCAAATCGGTATTTTTTCGTAAGGATTTCAAATACTGAACTAAATGATGCGTACCGTAAAATATTGTTATCGGTTATCGACCTATAAAACTAATGATGCGATTATTATTATTGTGTAAGAAGTGTTTGTGTTAGTCTACGAGTTTCATATCAACATTTATTAGAAGCACTAAAACTTAACTTGTAGGTTAGTTAGAAGACAAAAACAACCGGTAAGGAAGGTCAAAGTAATTTAACTTTGGGTACTTTTGTATAAAAGTTTTAGTTTCAGGACGAAAATAGTGATTAATGTAAATATATTGGGAACAGAAATGCGTTTAACTAGGTCCCGTAAGGGATTAGATAGGAGTGCTATGTGCAGACTACGTTTTAAGAATAAATTACTAGCGTAAAATATATAACTATAGTTCAGATTATTTAGGATACAAACAAAAGAATTGATTGTCTATTGTAACCACCGTTCGGCTACAAGCAGCGTCTATCATCTTTGCTACAGTCTCGTATCTTCACCTTTTTTGGTCACGTATGCCGCCGAGGTGAGGTTGCTATTGAGCGACTTGTGGTCCAGGGAAAGGTTGAGGGTACCAGGCCACGAGGAAGATTGCCTATGAGGTGGACTGAAATAAAAGCGGTAGTAAATGGCTCATCATCACTACATGAATGCACGAGGAAAGCGGCCAACAGAGAAGAGTGGCGGCGTGTTGTGAAGCTTGCCACCAACACCTGAAGTGATGACCACGACCACTCTGTCAAGAGTGACCCCGACACGGAAGAACCACCGTTTAAATATTGAGATAAATATACCAGTTTTCAAATGTTTAAGCTGCGGTTAACCTCAATGAAGGGCGTCGCCGTTCGTCAAGTAACGAAGCAAATAAATCAGGATTAACTTAGCCACAGGATCTCACTTTGTTGAGTGGACCATAAACCTTAGATTAGCTGGTAAACAATTTCATTACCAACATTTATAAATTAAAATGTTGAAGTTTCGGTACTGAATGTATCAGTGTAGATATCATTGTGAAAAGTCATAATGTTTTGGGACTTTAGGGAGGAATCAAGTATAAATAGGTCCTATAGAATATTGGGCAAAAGTACACATTTATTTACTTTTAGTAAACATTAGTCAGTACTTAAGGAATACCTAAATATGAAAGATGGATAGGTGGTATAATTTTATTTCTGGTAAAGGCAAGGTTAGGTAAATGGAGACAAAAAAAAATATAAAAATAATGGCATATACTCGTACCGACGATGGGCCTTTTGGTCTAGTGGTTAGTGACCCTGACTGCTATACCAGAGGTCATGGGTTCGATTCCCACCCAGGACAAATCTTTGTGTGATGAGCATGATCATTTGTTCTGTGTCCCAGACATCTAATTTATCTATGATATGTATGTTTTTAGATATATATAAGTATGTTTATCAGTTGTCTGGTTACCATAACACAAGCTCTGCTTAGCTTGGGATCAGATAACCGTGTGTGAGGTGTCCCGGAATATTATATTATTACTGAAGGCACCTAACAGTCAGTAACTAAGCGTAGGTGATCAACGTTCGTACGTGCGTGAAGAGCCTTTTGTCCGACAATAGGAATTATAGGCCATATTTTTGGTAAACCTACAGTAAACTTTTTACTTTCCAACAATGGACTCCATACTATTCCAAAGAGTACAATAAAATAGTCTGACGAATGATGTGAACAGCCCGTAATTAACCGTACTTAGCATATTAATAGCACCATTGCGCTTCGATACGGTCATTTGCTAGCCATTAATTGGTGCGCTGAATAGACGCGACGGGAAATTAAACGATGGATTTGATGAGCAATACAAAGATATTACGAATGTCTCTTTTGATAGAGTATTATGGTAATAATTCAAAGAATACTAAACGATTAATGATACCATAAATATATTTGACAATAGTTGGTATCTTGGTGTAAAGATCATAATAGTAAATTGATTACGCATAAATATAAAAAGAAACTAACTTCAATGAAATTTATATGAGACCAACTATGAGATAATAAGTATATCGATGACGATGAAATTGAAAAATCACAAAAAAATACCGTGAAATTGCGGAACTCGTCCTTTTGCAGTCAGTTAAAAATGGCAAAAATGACTCCTCAAAGTAAAAATATAACTGTACCGAACCTTACTGAACACCTATCACTACCAATAGCACCTACTAGCTATTACCTATGTTTTTGATGAATATAGAACTAGATGAATAACATACTATATAAATAGAACTATTTAAAGCATGGGGTGATGTTGTGACCTTCGATAATCCAGAAAGTTTAAGGTCATAGGCCATGAATTGTGCCTAGATCACATGCTAATAGTCTATAATTTCTGCGTGACTATTCCTATCGATTGGCTTACTGTGAAATCGCCTTATTTCATTGAAATTGAGTCATTCGCAGTATAAGTGTAATAGCATATTCAAGGTCACTTCTTTTCTTTCTGTATAATTCTGATTGTGTCGTTAGCCGAGGCATGGCCTTGAAAATTAGTTTTGGTTAAGATCCTAGCCCTAACCCTAAGAAATACCAATACGAAGAACTGGTAAAAATCTGATATGTCGCTATGTGTGTTCGGCGTATTCCACTATAATCCACTCTAAAAATCCCCCAGGGAAAAGTGGAAATTTAACGAAACATCGAAAAATTCAGCGTCCCGAAATCCCACTTGAAATTACTTACTATCAACTAATTATAATTTACACTTATATGCCATGTCTTGTGGCAAGAATGTTTTTAATGCATGATTTTTATCGACCGTATTTATTGCATGATTTTTATCGACCGTATTTATTTCTTAAAAAAAAAACTCTATGGCCGTAAAACTCGAAAAAGAAAATAGGGGTAAAAGTGGAATATGTATATTAAGTCTAACATTTTTCCTCCTCAGGGGGATTTCGCTGGGTGGAAAATTAGAATAAGCCCGTGTGGTCATAGTCGCTATATATTACATCAAAAATTACAGTTTTAAAAGTATCACAGTGTTGTTGTTCAATTCGCCTGCATTGTTTTCATTTCCAATATAAAAGCTACCGATGAAATTGAATCTTAGCTTGTAAAGTCGGATAAGTGGATTTGTAGTTTCGAAGATTGCCTCCCACATCTAAATAAACTTTACCTCTCTATCATATTGTATCTCTCTCTATACCGTCTACGTTGTAGGTTAAAGGAACAACATGATATAATTTCATCGCTTTAGTCATGAAAGCTAACACGGAAATGACCGAAGGCATGGAAGTTGTTGTAAGGGGATTAGTGCCGACAAGAGTTGACGAGCTTAGAAAGGGTTTGTTCTGACATCTACAATATTTAGTTGTGTATAGTATAAGATAGGTAATAGTATTAATAGGTATTTTCCTCTAGTCCGTTCCTATAGTCTTGATAGTGTTTTTTTTTGTTTTTTCAGCAGTTCCACAATTTTCGTACCTACTTATGTTCACAACAAAGTTATGTTAACTTAGTATTGAGTTAATAGGCTAAGTACACAGTTTATTTACTAGGCTTTATTTATGCCATTATTAAAGCCATAATAATATTGGAAAAAAGTATAAAAAGAATTCTAAATATTTGTAAAGTAGAAGAAAATTAAGTTTAACGTCTTAATTTATTTAACGTAAGCCTGGAGAGAATGTTCGAACAATGTTTCCCAATTCGCTAATAAACGAAGAAAGTTAAGCCTTAATTAGCGCCCGTATAGCCGCGGGAACAATATTTATATTAGGTACCTCTTTTCTGCAGCCTTTTACATGGTGATATATAAAACAATGCAAAAGTGCTTTAAATAACTTGGTATAACGCAAATCGTGGATGTAGGAGTCCAAACAGCCAAGTTGAAGTGGAGCTGGGCTGGTCACATTTGCCGCATGACTCCGGACAGGTGGGCGAAAATAGCTACTGAGTGGGTTCCTAACGCCGGAACTCGCAGACCAGGCAGGCCGAGGAGACGGTGGCGGGATGACATCGATCGCTTCTTAAGAGGAAAGGGGAGCGGACATTTTTGTTTTTGAAGAAAGTATTGCTGTCGCTCTAATTCCCCCCGCCCTCTAATTCGTGCGATAAGGACAACTGCAGCTCAGACCGAAAAACTGACGAAAAATCGAGGTTTGGCTCTCGTCTATTTTCTCCCCCAATTCTTAAAGATATTTCATATACTGCATGAGAAAAGAATAATCTGTGCCTCTGTTTTTTCCTTTTTTCGATTATTGTTGTCAAATTCGAAAAAAACGCGTCTGAAAACTGCGGTCAAAATAAGCACTTTTTAGAAGGTTGTAGTTCCTTTAAATAAAAATTATCTCAGAAAAGGAAAAAAATAGGGGCATAGATCTAGTTCATATTTATATTACTGCAAAAAATCATAGCCCTAAGTTCAGAAACCAGTGAGAAAACAGACGAGAGCGTTTGTATGGAAAAATGGCCGCTCCCCTTTCCTCTTAAGCGATTGGTGTCATGTGGCTCGAGACAGGAAAGTCTGGAGTCAGACGGGGGAGACCTTTACCCAGCAGTGGGACACAAAATAGGTTAAATAATAATTAAAATAAACTTGGTATATAATGTCACTGAAGTTAATTTAAGTAAATAGCAATATTTTGCAATTTTATTGTTATTTATACTACGATTATCGCATGACCAAGTTTGTCTCTATGCTTATAGTTAAGTTTTATATTAGAAAAACGTTTTCCCCTACAGCACAGAACTTTATAACTATTTATTTTGAATCAATTCGGTTTTTTCTTGAATACGTGATAGAAACATAAATATTTTACATCTTATATTTTGTACAATAAAGATTATCTTTTTTATTTTATTTTTATAAATAATGATTACAATGCCATTACTCGTCTCAATGTTTTTAACGATGGACTTGGATGGTCTTTATGTTTTCTATAGTAAAAGAGCATAATATTTCTAGCCTAATAATATTGTCTTTAACTGTTTGTTAGACACAGGCCTAATTATTTTCTTGAGTACTTGATAGAAACACTATATATAGTGATTACATGACATTACTCGTTTCCAAATCTCGTTTACAAGATGAAATTTCCCAATTTGGCAATAAACTGGAAGCCTCCTTAATTACGTTAACTACCTCCTTGATACCAGTTTCGTATTCCCTCATGTACTACTAAGTCAATAGTGTATCGGTAGTCTGATACCAGCCTGTTTGGTTTATAACCGATACTATTCAATTAAATAAGACTATAAGGTGTATTGATATGTGTTAGATCTATCAATTATGAGATAGTGACAGAAGGATAGAGCCATCCGTTTCTAGCTAGCCTATCATTGTCATGTTGTGGTGTATGTATCCAATTCAAAAACTATAAAATTTCGTACTGTAAGGACAAAAAAGCGCTTTTTGAACCACCTCCTAACACAGGTATTTCAACAACTTAAAAGGAGACAAACAATTTTAATGTTTTTATTAGAACTTTTCTTTTCCATTAAGCTTCGGAGATTCAGAGCTTGATTTAAAGCTCGTTAATGTTAACTTAGTCTTGGAATTCCCGTCTATCTATCTATACAGTTCAATGCACAAGATAGTCGATACCTAACTGCAGAGTCTGGATACCGGCTGGCTTAACTTGCCGTGAAATTGGAGCTACGTTTTGTGCAAATACTAAAACGATAATGGTGAAAATATCAATTTATTTAGATGTCGGATTATTTATCCTTGTTATATTTTATCAGCTCTTTATTATTTTCTAAATTATTTTAAATTTATGATGTGCAAAAACATGTTTTGAATAATTATATTACTCAATGTGGATTCGGTCGATTTTCTATTATTATATTATCCCAAACATGTTAGTATGTATGTGGAACCACATTTTCTAACTAACTGCTAGTAGGTACTTTTGTAGTAATCCTGTTATCACCGCGTTTGTAAGTTTTACTATTCTGACCTCTGACTTTCGGTAATCTGCTGCCCAGAAACTACCTAATCTCATTAGGAAGCAAGTCCCTTCCGACTCTGATGAAATTTTAATTGTTCCTGGCCGAAACTTGGGCCACGAACAAAAAGTTTTATTCTTTTACACGACGATTATGTGACGTCAACAGACTGCTGTTACAGGAAATTTGAATTACGAACGTTGGACCCTTGGTTTTTAAATGAGTAAGGAGAGTTTTTTAAAACAAAAGAAGTACTTAACTCATATTTTTACTTAAATATTTTGTGACAGAAGTATTTTTTTAATTTGAATATCTAATTGCTTTTACGTTTTCTTTTTATTACATACCTGCCGATAATAAGGACTTCATTAAAAATAATGAAGTATGTACTTGACGTTCGATAGCTTAGTTTGAAAAAATAAAAACTACGGTCACAAATGCGCCTTTTCTAATTTGATTTGCAATGTTGCCGTGCCTCGGATAGAAAATAATAATGTTGTGATTATCAATGCCTGCGTTGCTAAACAAATTGCAGGTAGGTAACTCGCATTCATTTAATAATGTTTTTTTTTATTTTCGGCATAACATTATCGTCTCTAAAAACCTTTTGTTGAGCTTTTAAGTGGCTTGTGTTATTTCAACCCTTGTTTCATTTAATAAAAATAAATTCGTCTAGTTACGTTTTCGCCACACTAAAAGCATTTTCTCATTTCTACGAAACATCTTCACCCGAGAAAGAATTGCTCACTGCAATTTAAGGTTTCATGTTTCTCTAGTTGCATGCCAATGTATAATTTAACTTTATATTGCTTGACTTCTGCCGTTTGTAACTTATACTATTTTCAGACCTAAATACTTAATTTTGATGCATTTTATCACTGAAGTATTCCTTGCATGTCCAAAGTACTGGAGCGCTGTATTCTGTGTGTAACTTCTTCTCATAACATAAAATGTTAAACAATCAGTACTTTTACTATTTACTCGAGTAACTCGAATATATAACCTTTGTAGAACCCTTTTTGTTTTTAAAAACATATAATAACTGATAAATATCGTTTACAAACTAAGTATAACATTAAAAAGAAAACCGACATAAAAAGGAAGCTCAAGAAAGTGTAAATTAAACGAAAGTTGTCAAGAATGATGAGTATACTTGTAGACCTAACTTGTTTTAAACAAGCCTGTGTCTGTAGGTATATGTGACGTCACAACATAGACGCCTACACAATTTACTCATCTATATAATTACTATGTACTAATATCACATGTATTATGTGTAAGCTGCCAAGAGCATCCTCTCGGGTTATTAATTATAACATTCGGTCACCATGCTCCCATGCGCTGTAATTATTGATTATAATGGTTCGTTATCGCCTATAATCAAACCACCCTATAGAATAGTAATTATAATTGATAAAGCTTATTCAAAGTTATCTTTCTATCATCAGTTCTTATTACCGGATAGCTATTAGTTTTATTTTACGCTATTCAGTAGTACAGTTTTACACCTGTCTGGATATATATATATTGTGTTTGCCGTAAGTACCTACTTACTTTGGAGGCGAAAAGCACACCCATTTTTGCTTGTCTTCAGAAATCGACCCTCTTTTGTTTTTGAAAATAACAAAAGCAATTGATGGATTTCTCACCACTTACTCTAGTGTACCGTAGCAAAGCGTTTTTCGTGAGCCAAAGGAGTGCAATGTTTGTATGTTGCACACTCACCTTGAAATAGTCTAAACGTAGAATCACTTTTACGAGTTAAAATAAAGATTGTATGTTTTTTTGTTGTTGCCATTCATGTAAAAGACATAAAAGTAGTTAGTATAATAACTTTGCTAAAGTTATAAAACCAGCCATTACAAAGTACCAGGGCACCATAAATAAATGAATGTCTAAATAAAATGCTATAAAAAGCCTGGGCGCTCGAAATCTTTTACAGCTCCATTCTCACCTGTTACCCGGTAATGAGTCTGACTTTAACGAGATCCTCTGTAAGGGTCTTACAGCATTGATAACAGGAACAGGCCATGTCAAGAGATAAGCATTTTATAGACTATTTACAGTTGCTTGTTATTTTGGTATCGTTCCTTTGGTATAGGTTTGGTTGAGTAGGATTTAAAAGATCTTGTGCATCGTCTTTACATTTTCAACAATGGAGTTCGGAACTAAAGTAATGTTTGCTATTTTAATATTCAATATATTATGACGTAAATAATTAATATAATTATTTACTTATATAGTGTCTAGGAGTAAAATTCGGGCATTTTTTCTACTTTCTTTGTAACAAATAGCAAAAGAAATAATCGAAATTTTTAATTAACTCTCCGTCATGGGGAACCAGTGAGCTAGCGTAGTACCTAATATAAATGCATTTTCTTTCGCAATTTGAGGTAAGTCCTTTATTCATCACTAGTAAAAGCTGGTATTATTTACATAGAAGACTGTAAAACAACATAAAAGCTTACATTTATGTTACATGCAATTGCACTGTAAACAAATAATACACTTACCCTTTAGTATGGCCAACACGCGACCACAGCTAATACCCCTAATCATGTGCACTAAAATGATTAAATTATTTGAATAACAGTTGTAAAATGCATTATCTTTTATATTTATAGCCCTTGCATAATTGTAGCTTTCTACAGCCTTGACATTAGAATGTTAAAAACATAATCGATAAATGCTTATTATAGAAAAACCTATAAATATAAAATATGCACCTGTAAATATTGCAGTTAAAATTAGAGCGAGTATTACTTTTACTTGCCATTTATACTCATCAATTTCAAGTATATCCCATTAAGCCAAAATATTTAATTGGAGCTAATTAGGTTTTTATATGAGTGATAAAATTCACGTCTAACAGATTTTGTATTGAAGAACTGTCGAAAATTCAAAGTTATTCCTCGGATAAAATTATAATCAAAGCCAGATAATTATAGTAGTACATAGTACCTATAGTGTGTAAATATGTACTCATACATTATGTATAGTTTGAGGGTTGGTTATAAATGTGCCTTCTGTTCTTTCTACATAGTAGTAACATGTGGCATTGGCGTTGCACCTGTCAGGTTCTGCAAGTGAATATTTGATCGTAACTTACTAACACAGTTTGCAGCCTCGTTTGTACGGAAACTTGTGGGAATTAGCCTAGGAACCAAGTAGGTTTATGTTGATTTATTTATAAGGGAACTTTCACTTCCATACGATGTGATAAACAGTTGCTTTTTATACTTGATCAAAGCTTTAAAATCGAAGGAATTGGATTTTAAGATTCATATGACGACGCTCGGAAACCGTGCTTTGGCAGATACCAGACAACACCGCCAAATATGTTTTAAATTTATTATTAGGTTATCCTACAACTTTAGATGATAGCTTCCAAGATCAGTTAGTAATATTTAAGATAATAATATGTTAATGCTGTGAGTCTGTGAGGTTGTTAGTGTAAATGTTTTCACAAAATTATAGATACAGGATGGATAAACCTACATAGCAGAACAAAATTGCTTATCTACATGGAAACTCAAAACTTTGATAAAAAAACAACAATTAAAAAAACTGAGCCACAGTAGTGTTGGGAGCTACAAGCCGTGTAGACGGGCCTGTTGGTCTAGTGGTTAGTGACCCTGACTGCTATACCGGAGGTCGTGGGTTCGATTCCCGCCCAGGACAAATGTTGTGTGATGAGCATGATCATTTGTTCTGGTGTCTGGGTGTAATTTATCTATAATATGTATGTATTTAGAAATATATAAGTATGTTTATCAGTTGTCTGGTTACCATAACACAAGCTCTGCTTAGCTTGGGATCAGATAACCGTGTGTGAGTTGTCCCAGGATATTATAGGATATTATTATAATAATTCTAATTGACCACCAGCACCCTGAATACTTGATGAACTCGTAATGGACAGACTTGGTAGCCTTTTTACTCTGAAAGGAGTCCATGGAACAGACTTTGTAATTAATAAGGGTATAAGCAGCCATAGAATATGCATTTACTTGGAATAAGTTGTCGCAGTCGGGACGGTATCAATGATGGGACTTTTTTTTTTCCGCGTTTTAATTTGCATTTAAATAACATTACTGCTTATAATAATATAGACTGCAACCATTTATTTGCGCCGGCTAGATTAGAACGTTTAAAAAGTTAAGTCAATTCTAATTACAACGAAAAAACTGACGTTTTAAATCTATACATGCAATAAACTTACTCATTCTTGAAATAATGACGAAGGCATTTATAGTAAATTAATTATTTAATTAACACATAAAATATATACCAACAACATGACAGTACACAAGTGACAGAAGAGAGAGAACCATAGAGAAAAGTATTAACTATTTATTGTTGCGTCCATAATCCTAACATCCTCTCCTGGACGCAGACGCTTTAAATGTAGACCCATTGATGCGGTGAAGTTTTCATGCTTCGGTCGAGGGAGTCCTTTTGTCAATATGTCGGCGACCATCTCTCCAGTGCATCTATATTGAACCAGGATTTCTTTGGCAGCGATCTTCTCTCGCACAAAGTGATACCGTACGTCTGTGTGCTTACTGCGCGCATGGTAGACAGCATTTCCTGAAAGTCTAATCGCACTTTGATTATCACAATAAACGGTTAAAGGTGTACCTTTAAATTCAGGTTGAAATTCATCTGCCAGCTGTTTCAACCAAAGAGCTTCTTGGATGGCTGACGCTACCGCCATATACTCAGCCTCAGTTGTAGAGAGTGCTATGGTCTGCTGTTTCTTGGAATTCCAGCTTATTGCGGCACCCTGGAATAAGAATATGTAGCCAGTACAAGATCTTCTATCTTCTATATCATTCGCCCAGTCCGAATCACAAAAACCAGAAATTCTCTCATCAACATTCCTTTTGTAAACTAGTTTCATGTCCATTGTGGCTTTCAGATATCTCATGACTCGTTTCAGCGCCATCCAATGTTCACTAGTAGGTTGACTATTATATCTACTAAGGGAATTTACTATATAGGTAATGTCAGGTCAAGTCCCCTGTGATAAGTACAACAAGCAGCCAATTATTTCTTGGTATGGAATGTTCTTCATGATTTCTTGTGGGCTTTCAGCCTTTTTTAGCTTGACATTCGGATCAGCAGGTGTCCACATCGGCTTACAGTTGTCCATTCCATATCGAGTAAGTATTAGTTTTATATAAATAGACTGATCTATGGAAATCTCATTTTCATCTTGTGATATTTTAAAACCAATACAATGTTTGGCTGTTCCTAAATCTTTCATATAAAATCTTTTCTTCATTTTTTCTTTTATCATGTCTGACGTTTCTATATTATTATAGAAATACAAAATATCATCCACGTAAACTGCTATAAAAAGCATATCGTTCTCATTCAAAATGCGGTAGTAAACACATGGATCTATATTCGAGCGAGTCATTCCAATTTCTAACAAGGCTGAATTTAGTTTCTTGTTCCACTGCCTGCTGGCTTGTTTAAGTCCGTATATTGACTTGTTCAATTTACATACTTTATTTTCTTCTTCATAGCCAGGAGGAAAGAACATATAAAGCTCTTCATCAATATCGCCCTGTAGAAAGGCCGTGACTGCGTCCATTTGGTGTATTTTGAGTCTATACTTGGCAGCAAGACCAATAAGGTATCTTATGGATGTATAACGGACCACCGGAGCATATACCTCATTGTAATCAATGCCTTTGACTTGTTTGTATCCTTTAATTACCAATCTAGCTTTATAGCGTGTGACAGGACCATTGGCATCTAACTTAGTTTTAAAAACCCAGCGGCAAGGAATTGCTGACTTCCCTTGTGGTAAGTTTACTGTGGTCCACGTATTATTCTGTATCAAAGACTGATATTCTGCTTCCATAGCTTTCTTCCATTCATCAGCCTTATCACTGTTCAAAGCTTCCTCTGGGGTTTGTGGATCACTGTTCAGTAAATTAATTGTTGATTCAACATTCTGACACATTAGTGAAGATGGATTCTGATAAGTTACATTTGATATTCTATGTTGTAGCGGCCTTAAAGTCATATTGAATACCGGTGGAGAGTCTATCGTATTATCAGGTATGTATGTTTCATCACTTACATCCTCAAACTGATCAGATTCGTCGATACAAATACTTTGAGAAACATCCTGTATTTCTTGTGTCTCATCATCAATGTTTCTTCCCACAGATTCTTCAGGTTCATCACACAGAGGTAAGTATATAGTTTTCTTTTCTTTGTGTTCATTATTAATTTTAATATCTTCATTTGTATTTTCAACTTTATTTTCCTCTACATTCATGTTATTTTTAATAATATCTTCTTTTTCTTTTTCAGGTACTTCATCCATTGTGTTTCTTTTAATTGCAGCTTCGAGGAATACTACATCCCTACTTACAATTCCTTTCTTTGTTTCAGGATCTATGAACTTGTAGCCTTTTGTACCATCGCTGTAGCCAACAAATATTAATTTTCGTGACTTTACATCCAACTTACTTCTTTTTTCTTTAGGAATATGCACCATCGCAGGACATCCGAATATTCTCATATGGCTCAAGTTTGGCTTTCTTCCAGTCCATGCCTCATATGGCGTTGCATCTGATAAGCTGCGGGTGGGAGAGCGGTTCACTATGTAAGCCGCTGTAGTTACGGCTTCAGCCCAAAAATGTTTCTTGCCCCTCCTATTGATATCTGCTGCATCGGTCCACATACATCACTGTGGATAAGTTCTAGCAAGCTGGTTGCTCGGGAACCTTCAGCAGGGAACGGTTTTCTCGTTTGTTTTCCTTCAAGACAGGTAACACAGATGGAATTTTCCATTCCTGTTGAAAACTTGACTCCTTCTGTATTGAATCGGTGCTGCCATCATGTGCCTTTACCTTAATGCATACATTTCCGCAGCATTCAACTTTTAATTCTTTGTTGTTAGCAATCTTTATGCTCGGTACAGGTGAAGCGGTGATATTAGTGAGCCAGTCCCGGTGCATAGTCATATGCATGGATGCTCCTGAGTCAACATGCCAAGTATTGGAATCATTTGCTGTGGATGCTGTAAAAGCTGCAACATAACCTGTGTCTTTATCTGCTTTTTTATTGTTTGTCTTCTTATGCCAACAATTTTTGCTGAGATGTCCAAACTTATTACAATTAAAACATCTAGGACCTTTCTTATAACTTTTGGGCAAGTTTTTTCTTGTGTTTGTATAAAGTGCGGTAGTGTCTGACATTTTCACTTCCTGTAGTAATTTATTTTTTACTAAGTCAGCACTAATCTTCATACCGGAACTCTCCAAGCCCATAATCATGGGCTTATACATTTCTGGCAACCCTGCCAGCATTAATGTGCCCAACCACTCATCGTCAACATGAAACTTTATGTTTCTTAGTTTGTGCGCGGCTGTCATAATTTTATTTATGTAGTCTTCCACTGACAAACTACTTTCCAAATTGGTATTGATCAATTCTTTTAATAAACCAACTTTCCGTGTCAGTCCTTGGTCTTCGAATGCCTTTGTCAAATTATCCCACACCTGTTTTGCATTCTGTGCATCCTGTATGTGCACATATAAAATTGGGTCGACCAACAGTATTAATTTTGATTTTGCTTTGGTGTCTTGTTTAATTGCGTTGTGATCGGAAGCATCTGGTGCTTTCAAAATACAGCTATATAAATCCTCATGCTGTAAGTATGCCTTGACTGCAAAACTCCAATTTGCCCAATTGTCGCGACCCGTCAATTTCTCAATCGACATCATATGACTGTTAGATTCAGCCATATTTATAATATATTATGCAAATCTGAAATTGCTGAAAAGAAAAAAAACACACTCGCGAGCCGGTAACCAAAAGTGAGGTTATACACGTGAAATTTTTCTTTTGTTATAACTTTGGAAATACTGAACAAAACTCGGAAATAACACTAAACGGCAGGCTTGGGACGGCCCATAACCTCTTGAAATAATGACGAAGGCATTTATAGTAAATTAATTATTTAATTAACACATAAAATATATACCAACAACATGACAGTACACAAGTGACAGAAGAGAGAGAACCATAGATAAAAGTATTAACTATTTATTGTTGCGTCCATAATCCTAACACTCATAATACTGCATTATAATAAACTCACACGTATATAACAACAACACAGTCCTTCAAAATTAAAGTTTTCAAAAAAGCCAGACAGACGACCTTCCCAACTCGAAACAAAATGAAAAAAAACTCTCTTTGCAATCAAAATTGCTGTAAATTTAATAACCACTCTGGTTTTTGTACCTCATGTTCGTGGTACTGTAAACTGAAACAATCAGCTTGCATATGGCAGACGGGTGTCGGGAGATTCGCTTTCACGGCAATGTCCCAGGTGGGTGTAAATTAACTTTACTTCGACCAAGACTCGATGTTACCGAGATGATTTTACAAATGGTATTAAAAAAAATGTTACAGATAAAATATGTATGTGTTTTTTGAGACAAAGAATAGATGTAGGTACTAGTATTTATCATCTGTTTCAATCTTTCTGCTAGCTGTATAACAATATATTTTTAAGATCACAGCGTTTTTTTGCTTGAGACAAGCATCGTACTGTCTGGATATTTGTAAGCTTGTGTTATTAATTAGGGTTTTTTAAGTTTATTTATTATACAGAAAAAATCATTCAATCAATTATTCTAAAGCAAAATTACGACTGTCGAATCTTTTAACATAGTTACAATTACTGGGCTTAATTAATTTTATTACAAATAAAAACTGGCCAAGTGCGAGTCGGACTCGCGCACGAAGGGTTCCGTACCACCGTAGTATGAGAGCCCCCCTTAAATATTCATTTTATGTGGTTTTTAGTATTTGTTGTTATAGCGGCAACGGAAATACATCATTTGTGAGAATTTCAGCTTATAAAGATAAAGATAAAGATAAAGATATTTATTCGCCAAGGATATGGTACAAAAGTTGGTAACATAACAAGTATAGTTCTTAAACACATCCGCCTCTGTAAGAGGCATACGAATATTTGTACATTGTTTTATAATTATAACTTATAATAACATACTTTTACAATTATAACATATAGAATGAAATCATAATATAATCATTTATTTAAGTTTACTTAGTTTTTTACTTTTTTTACAATATTTTATTTTGATATGTATACATAAATTTTATTACTCATGAATGGATCATATTTAATATGACATTTTCCTATTTCTATTGCATTTATAATCAAAAAATTCCTTTATATTATAAAAGTTTTTTTCAAGCAACCATTCCTTTAACAATTTTCTAAATAACTTCAATGGTTGTTCTCTTATAAATTTTGGGATATTGTTGTAAACCTTTATGGACATCATGTAGCTATTTCTATAGTGAAGGGTTGTTCTACAGAGCTCATTTTTTAATTTTGTGGGATCCCTTTTTAAAAACTTACTATTTTCACTTACTTTAGAATAGAATTGTTCGTGTTTTCTGACAAACATACCGATTTCCATTATGTATAGTGAAACTAGTGTCAAAACGTTAAGTCTTTTAAAGATCGGTTTACAGCTTTCAAGTGGATGTGTATTAGTTACTGCTCTTATGCATTTCTTCTGTACTATGAAGACCCTCTGGATATGTGTGGAGTTTCCCCATAAAAGTATTCCATATCTCAGGACAGATCCCACGTAACCATGATAAGCGCTGAGCGCCGTGTTTTCATTAGCTGCGTTGCGCAATTGTTTTAGCGCGTACACGAATCTATTTAGTTTATTGCATATATTATCAATGTGTATTCTCCAGTTACAGTTATTATCTAATGCTAGGCCTAAGAATTTCATAGTGTTTTCTCTATTAATTGTTTCATTATTGTATTTTAAATTAATATTGGGGGGGTTTTGTTTATGATTAGATTAGCTTTCTAGCTATCACGGTTTATGAGATACAGCCTGGAGACAGACAGACGGACAGACAGACAGCGGAGTCTTAGTAATAGGGTCCCGTTTTACCCTTTGGGTACGGAACCCTAAAAAACAAAACGATAGGTAGCCAGCATCTTGCCAGCAATCATTATTGTCTGCAGATGGAAGAAGAAAAATTAAAATACAACTGGCCAACTTGCCAGCTTGTCCCATTCGACCTTACTGCCTTACAAGAAAACTTCGGTAGGCACAACTGCTTGTAAGAAAACTTGCTCTGTTCCCGACAAGAGCTATAAAAATAAGACAATTTGATGAGGAAGATATTACATGGAATAACTAGAATATTGCAGTTTGCTCTCCAAGATACTTTTGTTTCAGAATTGAAAATGTTAATATTTAAAGTTCGCCTCTTGCAATGTGAGGTCGGATTATGTTTGTTATCTTAAAATTATTTTCATATTTTCTTTATAGAGATCTTTAGTTAGTGAGATACCGAATATGATTTTTTCGGAATATCTTGTTATTTTCTTTTTTAATTTTGTATCTATCATACATCTAACTTGAAAACAATGCCCAGAAAAACAGGCAGGTATACAAAATTGCTGGTATGCAAAAACTGCATACATTGGGGAAATGGAAAACACTTTTAGCACGTGCCTGAATATTTAGTAACCCGATAGCTCGAAATTCCGTGAAATCTCTCTCAGAGTGAACCACTCTGGTCGTAAGTGGCAGCTTAGCACTAGAAGCACTGAAACGTGTCAGTAAACACATGTCTGCGAAGCACGATCACAGTTTAAAGGTGTTAGGACTTACGAGTGATCTAAAGAGACACGTGCTACGGATTACACCTATGCATTTGATAAACTTTCAAAGTTACAGGAATTATAAATAGTCAGTCTCTAGATAAGTCTTTGGAGCTATGTTTTACTTGCAATAGTACGAAATACTGCTATACTCACGACTACTAAAAAGGAAACCAGGGGATTTAGTTCCAATTTATTAGACCTAATTTAATGATTGATGTACCTAGGCTGTTCAGTGCTGAAATCTAAAAGCTTTCATGAAAAATGTTAGGGACAGATACTGAAAAATTGTTTTTAGATAAACATTCTATTTACATAACAAAATACACAGGTATTTTTGTGTACATAAAAAGCTAGCCTTTGTTTATCCAATCCCAAAAATCTGCGCTAATTGAAACCGCTTTTATTTGCTGACGGTCCAATGAAACCCGTCAGTGATGTGTCAGCGTTGACATAGTGGTACAGCTAGCAAAATAGCTCTCACGTGAATGCAATTTAACTCGCTTCGACGTATAAAAATTGGACCGGGAATTTCGTAGATCTAAATTTCAGTTCACTCATTTTGAGCTGAAAGTAAACTGACTCTATATCAGATCAAATCAGATGTAGGTAGGTACTTTTCACCCCTTTTGGAAATGTGTTAACCTTTCCGCAACACCCTGTATAAAGCAAATTGATACGGTTTTCATTCTTTTAGTTCAAGAGTTAAAAGGTGACATTAAGACCAAACGCGACCTAGCTTTTGACCACTACACACTGTTACAACAACTATTTCCTAAACCCAACAGTTATAGTGATACTAAGAAAGTTGTCTTATTAAGTAATATTAGTCCCTTTGCCCGAAAAAGTTTTTTTCACTACGATTGCGTATTGTGTTATAATTAGAGATTATACGGCACCATGAAATGTTCACAACTCAATTATGGCAGTAACCATGTGCGTTTTCCTAGGTATAAATATTTTCAAGGCTTATACAATTTTTAATTACGAACTGGACTAGCTTATTTAATCTAGACAACTAATATAGAGCATAAGGATTTATACAAAAATATCGTTTGTTAGCCTATATTGTAAGGGCGATCCCATTCTTCAATAGTACCAACGTAATGCATTCTACACAGTACAAAGTCTTGGCCAAATCTCCCGCCCAAACAAGCCGACGCCGGATGTTAATCTATGTCTCGTCCATATTACATGAGATGCGGCACGTAACCTAACAAAATTGTCCTCCTTCCCTCCTGCCAAAATTTGTACAGTCACGAGCAACAATGCCAACAATATGTATACACGAAGCGAAATTGTAAAACAAACTTATCGAGACTTGTTAGTTAAAACTCAAGAAGAAATATATGTACACAATTATGGAACTGACGAAAAAAACTATTCATAGCATGTTTTAAAATTCCAATCTGGAATTAAGGAGAAAATGAATTAAAAATTGCTTAGTGTATGTATACTTTTGCTCGTGACTGTCCTGTCAACCACAAAAGTCCATACACACAATCAGAACAAAAAATCTAATCTCATAATGCTAAGATGTTTTGATTGCGATACAAAATATTCTTTAAACAAATATTAAATAGAACATCGATATTTTGAACGTTATAGGTATTTTTTAGGGTTCCGTACCCAAAGGGTAAAACGGGACCCTATTACTAAGACTCCCCTGTCTGTCTGTCCATCTGTCTGTCTCCCGGCTGTATCTCATAAACCGTGATAGCTAGAAAGCTGAAATTTTCACAAATGATGTATTTCCGTTGCCGGTATAACAACAAATACTAAAAACCACATAAAATGAAATTTAAGGGGGGCTCTCATACGACGGTGGTACGGAACCCTTCGTGCGCGAGTCCGACTCGCACTTGGCCAGTTTTTTTTTATTATTTTAGTTCATCGACTTTTATAACAGACTGTACCACCTTCGTAAACAACAGTGTGCGAAGAGCTCAGTATCGCAATAGATTCTCCTTATTTATGCTCATAAACGTCAAATATATTAAGTTATTTCTTCTTTTATTATGTTTACGGGGCCCGAAGGTTCGTACATGAGTCACTTCATGTTCACTTGGAAATATGTTTGAAATATAGGGCATTTTCTGAGCCTACTCGAAAGGTGTCATAATTTTCGTGTGTCATTTAGTAGTGAAAAGTTTATCACTCAAAAAACGAGTAGCCTGACTTGAGTCAGGCTTCAGTTGAGCTTGACTAGATACAAAACCAATGTTTTAAAACCGATTCTCGGAAAGTAACAAAGCACGGATAAATAGTAAAACAATAGTTTTGAGATTATTTAGGCCTTTTACTCTAATTTCGATAAAGTATATACACTACGTAAAATCTAAAATAGCAATCAAAATCCGATATTGCAATAGAAATATAATCCTACCAAACGGATATTCTTTTTCACATTGATACCTAATATAACTCTACATTTTGCAAAACACCAACAAAAAAAGGGAATTGGTTCGGCTCACAAAGCTCTGTGAAAGTTATTCCTTTGTTATAGTTTCCCCAATTTAATCTGACACGTGATACTAAAAGCAATAAATCATGTTACCGCGAAATGTGTATATGATTTTTATATTTTATTCATATCTAAAAGCTTAAAATGGTTCAAATATTGTTTTTTTTCAGATTTCATGATATGAGAACTTTCTGTTTGACTATTGTATTTTTGTTATTAAATCCAAATACTAGAAACAAAAAATTTTAACCTTAGGCAGGACTCAAATCCACGACTACTTACTGCTTAAACTTACAATAATGTAAGTGTATAACTATTTTATAAAAACAGCATGTTCATATTTCCCTTATAGTAAGTGATCTTATTATAACTAAACATCCAATTTAGATGAGGACTTATTACTTTAAAAAACATCTACAATAAATAAATAAACATAAACAAATAACATGTTGTATTTTACTTTGTATTTATCTTGTAACTTTTCTGTTGCTACCAGGAGCGCCTAAGCCAAGAGGAGGTGACACGGTTGAGCGACGTGCGGAACCTGGTGAACCAGCTGTACGAAGCCCTGAACGTGCGCGAACACCAGATCCGGAAGGACCGCGAGCTCAGAGCTCAGCTAGAAAAGCTATCCACTGAGCTGCAGCCTTTGGAAGAGGTTAGTTAGCTCCCTTTAAGTCGTAATTAAGGTCCATCGACCATAATACACGCCAGGATTTTGGTGTAATTATCTAAATAAGTGTGTTAAAATTAGCTATTCCTGACATTGACCTAATACCCCAAAAAATATTGGTATCAAATGTATGTCATAAGAATTATGCTCATGTCATAGCGATGGCATAGTGTAGTATCCATCATAATAATATAATATATTACCTTTCGAAAAATGCAACGAGAATAAATGAGTTTTTAGCATTCGATCGCCATCTGTATTACTAACTCATAGATTTAAAACGTCAGTTGCCGTTTTTATCCGGTGCGTTTTAACGCCTGAATAAAATATTCTGATTTTTTTATGTTATAAAATCGAAGCTGCTACACAAACATTTTTGTGTAGGCTGTCCACGTCAGAATACTGTATGATTTTGGATATGAATAGACCAAACATTGTTGACAAAATTTAAATTTGAATTTTAACCTGCCTCATATTATTTTACCTTCATAGAAATGGTGATAAAACCCAACCTTTCCCCATTTCAGAAGCGGTTAAGCCTCGAAGTAGAGACCAGTCGCCGCACATCAGCGCTCACGTGGGTTGGCCTTGGTCTCATGGGCGTGCAGTTCGGGGTACTGGCCCGTCTGACCTGGTGGGAGTACTCCTGGGACATCATGGAGCCCGTCACCTACTTCGTCACCTATGGAACCGCTATGGCCGTTTATGCTTACTACGTTTTGACTAAACAGGTAATGCCTCGGCTTTTCCCGAAATTGGTAGGGTAAATGAGATAGATGTCCATGTGAAACCTACGAAGGATTTAATATTAGCCAAAACCATTATATTGTTAAAGTTAAAACATGGGCTCCCAAAAATCCGCTCAAAGTTGAAACCTAACTAATGCTTTCTTCCATTGCACCATACTTACCTATTTTAGACCACACGATCTGTCAACCTATACCCAACATTTTATGCAAAATTTTAACAAGATACTAAAAGCTACCCAACCAATTTCAGGAGTACGTGCTACCCGACGTGAAGGACCGACAACACCTGTTGACTCTTCATAAAAAGGCGAAAAAGATCGGGCTCGACATCAACCATTACAACAATCTTAAGGACGAGGTGAGAGCGATAATTACTCAACTTCAATCGTTAATGACAGACTTGCAAGATGGCGGAATTAATTGGAACTTTTTGCTAAGTGGTAGAACTTTTTTGGCCCTTTTCGGAGGAAAAGCAACACGTGTGTCACAGCTGAAATAGAAATGATGATATATTTTTAAAATAAGTGGGGGAGAAGAGAAAATCGACTGAACAATAATATTTAATTTGATTTTTATATCATTATCATATATCATATAGGTACTTCGGTATTCAAGTGAACGTTTCTGGATTTCCTAAGTATTTACATATTATACATACTTAAGATTTTAGGTCGCTACCTATTTGTTTCATTCAATATAATATAAATGTTTGAAATCGATCATATTTTTATACTAACTCGATTTAGACACATGTCTTAAAGACTGGCCTCCATAATAAAACTTCCTTCATACATTAAATTCAGTGTAGCGCCAACGCCTGCAGTTTACGACCAGCACGAGTTAACGTCACGTACAGGCTGAGCAGTTACTGACAGGCGGTCTAGAAACCTATATCGACATAAATTTCGCCGACTCTAAATGTTTATAACTCTGTCGTAAACTTGGAATTTATATTGAGAAGTAATAATTAATTGTCGTTAATAATAATGGTGATGAATATTGTTTTAGAAAACTTTCGATGCTTTCTGTAACGTAGCAGTTAGCTTGCACAACATATAATGCTTGATTACTATGAAAGTTTTAAAATTTTAGTTCTCTTGAAGAACTTCATATTACTTATATATATGTGCTAAACGATCTTAAGACACGTCATGTGTCTTCTTCCCAATTTACAGACATAAAATTGTTGTAGATAGGTTAGACCACGTAGGTACTTCTAACACCTTCACATCAGCTGCATATGACAACAATATACTTAATTTATTTTATAATATTACAGGTAGCAAAAGTAGAAAAAGACCTAGGTCGTCTGCGCGACCCCCTCCACATCCACCTCCCGGCTTCCTACCAGCTGAAAGGGGGGGATGACAAGCGCTCCCCCCTCACCAAGATCAAGGACATGCTGGAGGAGACCAGCAAGAAGATGAAGATCACGTAATATTGGCTGAAACTATCGCGCACCACCAAGCGGTAAGCGCGCCACACGGTTGTTTAGAAATAATATTATGCTTGTTGATAATGTAACGCTTGCTGAGTGAATTCGAATTTAGAACCTTTTGTTTTTCTTTTTTGTTGTCTGATAGAAAATAAAGATTTGTTTTTAAATTTTAAATCGTTAATGTCATTTTGTGTTCGAAAAGTGAATTTTTTGTTTGATAAATAAATATTTTGTGTGAATTAAGATTTTGGTTGGAATGAGGTTTCAAATGGATACAGTCATGTTATTTTGAATTAAGAATCATTTGTTTAAAATTAACCTTAATTTTATTACAAAAGTAAATAGTCTTTTCATGGGTTTGAATAAATAAATTTAGAATTGTTTTTATTTGGTTGTCAATATGATGTAACCGTTCATAAAAAAGATTTATATTATATGTACAAAAGTATGCCAAAAAGATTATTTACTTGAAGTAAAATAAGAATATACAATTTGGTTTTACGTACTAACCTCTACTTTAATATTAAGTGCTTTTCAATGCGATCATGTGAATACAAGCATTTTATCGTTTTTTAAACGACCAGTTGTGAAATTGTACTGAAATAGTCGTTATTTCATTTCTCTATAAAAATAAATAGCATTATCTTCTAATAATAGTTAATAATACATTGCAGTTGTACGTCCCGTAACCAAAGTTAAAATTAAAATCCATCTTGCCTTATAACTAAAACGATTTTAGACAATTTGTGTGATTTTTTCATCGTAGTTATTTTACTAAAATTAGTTAAATTTATTAATTTATTAGTTCATTAAATTTTGCTCATAAAATTGTTTCCTATTTAATATTTAATTAATAAATTTATTTCGATGTTTTCTTTGAATATGTGCAATATTACTAACACATGTCATGTAGGTGCCAACTGATTCGATTTTCGAATTTTCATACGTCTGGGATGTTTTTGTAACATAGTTTTAAAGATACGATTTCTAGTCTAACTAACATTCTTTGTAGAAAGTTTTCTAAGTTTGAAGTCAGTATGAAAACCTTAAAAGACGAGTTTGTGAAGTATGCATAGGTTATAATGCATTGACGTAAGTCCTGAATAAGAAATGATAGTATAGATAGTTTTAACAGCTTATGTTTTTATTGAATACTCAAAAACGATGCGAAGAAATGCTGATATTGTAATGAAAGAAATAGCTTTGCATTCAATCCATAAAAAGCTAGATTTTTGAAGTCGCATAATAACTTTTTTTCTTGTGTTTGATATCAGATTTTAACAGTCCAGTTTTACTTAAGTTTATCTACACTCAACATTTTACAATTTGTTTAATACAATCTGACTTACAGTCAATTTGTCCTAGCGCAGAGCCAAAGAGCATAGAAGCTACAAATCTAATATTGAATATTTATACCAAATTCACCATTAACTCAAAGCGTAATTCTCAAATTTCTTCTGAGATAAAAAAACCCTACTTATGTTTAAAGGTGGAAATTTCGAAGCGTTTAGTTTCTGCGCTAATATGAATTGAGCCTTACATTTACAATTTATTTATTTATTTTAAAACAGAAGTTAAGGCTGCAAATACCATTTTAATAATAATTATTATATTTTTAATTTCTTTTAATTTTAAGTTATTTAAAAATGTCGAATAGTTTTTAGTCGATTGCCGAGGCTTATTAGTTTTCATTGTATAGTGTTGCCATTTGTTTAAAATTAAAGTTTATAGAATATTACTGTGTGTTCAGTGGCTAACATGTCCAAAAAGTACTAATTTTATCCCAGAAATTGTCGTTTCGGATTGTTAAGTAAATTTAAGGATAGTTATTTACTTTTACGTTTAGTTTAAACTTTGAATGCATCTTAGAAGATATATTTTTGTTAGAAAACATTATTTTAGGTCACTTTAAGATCATACTGATTCAAAAATAATTATGACCATACTTATGAATAATTATTATGTGAAACTGTGTTGTCTATGAAAATTATATCTTCTAGATGCTTAATGTCTTGATTTTCGTATAACTTGTCAGTTAAGTTATAAAAAATAAGTTTTTATTTTCGATTGACAATGGAAGGTTGGGCACAAGTATTTAAGATATCTATTTGTATTTTAGTAACGTATTTGATAAAGTTGACGTAAGCCAAACAGAACTATAACCGATGTTTTGTGCCTAGCCGTAAAAATTATTTTAAGTCGTCAACATTGCAAACTTCATAATGACTCAGCTATGAGCTAAGTTAAAAATCTAAGCATAAATTAAGTTGTAAGTATTTTCAATCTACTGGTATACTTTCCAATTTCTCTATTACTTATGCAGTATCGTAATGTGCTTTGTTATCTAACTAGAGTTACTTGTTGGTTAGCTAAACTTATATTAAATTATAATTCGCAACTTTGTGGGCCGGTTTTTCCATCACCAGATTTTTATTCCAGAGATAAAAATCACGTCTGACATATTTTGTATAGAAGAACTGTCAAAATTTCAAAATTATTCCTCAGATAAAATTATCTGGCGTTGGAAAAACCGGGCCTTTGTTTAATAAAGAAAATAGTCAGTGGTAGGTTAAATATTGGCTGTGAATTTAATGTGAAACAAGCATTAATCAGTCCATAGTAAAGTTTAGAACAGTCTCGATACATTAGACAAATAAATAACAGTTAAATACGTAAAATATTTGTAATAATCAACATCTTACATCGAATAAAAGAAATAAATTTGTTGAAATGTCGCTAAAAAAGATAGCGAGAAACAAAAACCATGGCTTTTGCAGGTTAATATAAATATGGTAAGATAAATGTAGATTTAATCAGATATATTATGTCGATGAGAATTTGAATGTACGACGAAGGTTATCAAATTTATTAATACCAGATCTGAATTAGTTGGTAAGAGGGAAGTCACTGAGACGTAATATTAATTATATCTTCTTGCACTATAATAAGAAAGATAGTGTGAAGGTGTATGTCTTGCGGTGGTGTCTTGGTGTTCTACGGATAGAAATTGGTATAGGCAACTATGTTTAAGACACTAATAGCCAAATACTGAAACATTACTTAATTTTAAGCCGTATTTGTCTCTGTCAGTGTAAAGTAAAATGTAGTAAAAAAAACCTTCCTAAAAACTATTAGATTCGGCTTAAAGTTAAGTTTAGTTTGAGTTTACTTGAAAAGATGTCTTGATTTTTTAATAGAGTTGCCCTGAGGTCAAATTTTTTCCGTAGAGAAATGACCTAACTCATCATTAAATTATATTCGGTGAGCTAGAATTATGCGGAAAACTAGTCTGCGATTGTTTAAATACTAACATATGCTTGTTCCATTCTTATGACAGGGAAAGGCATTCTTGTGACTCTTAAGGCCTTGGAAATACGGTCTAAAACTCTTTGTATATAGCCCTTGTATCTAATTGTAAGCACGCACATAAAATTATTCGCTCAATAACGGCTTCTTCTTGTGATTTGCTGATTTGCCTTTTATAGTCTTTTACTATGTAATGTTTTTCTATGTATATGAATAGAAATTTTATATACATACCTAGCTGTAAGGTTATGAAGCAAAGCTTCAGTTTATTAAAGTTTATTTACTGTAGTAAAGTGAATTACATTTATATTTCATTACAGTGGACCCCTGGTAAACCGACGAACGTTTTGCAAGGCGGTTACTGACTATTGAATTTGTCGAATTATAGAGTAACTACTGTCTAAGACTCCGGTTTTTTTTGAAAAAGATAACCTTGTTTTTCGGCAAATCGTTATTTCATAAACAGCGACAGACTATGGGTGGCCGTAAAACAGTGGCCGGGTTACTGGGGGTCGACTATATATAAGTTTTGAATCTGTATTTTTCGAATAAGTGATAAGTTTTGTTCAGTTCACAATGTTCTTGAAGTCTTCTAGTACTAATAAAGGAGAATAGTTAGACATTGTCTGTTCTAGTACCATAGTTAGTTACTATACAATTTTGATGGAAGAATGGCGCACGAGAGGTTGACGTTAACCCGCACTACTTACTTACTTTTTGAATAAAAGTTATACGAAATTATACGTCGCCTTCGAATAATTTCGCATAACTTTTTCAAAAGTACAGTAGCGGTTGCGGGTTAACAAAAATGTAGGCGGAATTTCTACGTCGCACACTCTATTTTAGTTGATAGACACATTTATTTTAAAATAGTTTATTTATTATGCATACGTATTATATAGTAATTTATTTATTATAAAATCTTACAATATTTACACTTTATTATCTATAAACTTTATTTAAATATCCTAGAGAACTGTAACCAATATTATACATTTTTGAAATTATAAAAAAAATATTAGACATTGTTTGATCAATTTCACAATCGAGTAGTTAGGTACTTAATTATAAAAAAAATATCTATTTAGACTAAATTTATTTAACCACAATTTTCCTGTTACTATTTCACTAATTGAGATTGCCAAAATTAACCCTTCCAATGTTAATGTCTTGTTATCTTTGTTAGGTACACCTTTTTGCATTTGTCCTATATCGTTATATTATGGGGTGTTTGGGGAGCGAGGCCAGGAGTGACGTCACACACACACATACAACCCGACTCCTTGTAACAGTTACTATTTTGCATTTTGTTATTACAGTCGTGTTGTTCGAATAAATTTTGTAAAATTAATTGGTGTTTTTTTTTTTAAACCTGACTATAAAACAAAATACAGGCAAAATACTTTGGTCACCTGTATGCTCCAAAAAAATGCTGTGTTGGTGTTGGCATAAATAATGGTTATTGTCTATTTCTACTCTACCTACTCGCATTTGCAAATAAATTATTATATTAATCTTCCTATAAAGTATGTCAGTATGCTCGGTCAACGTCATGTGGATACTGTTTTTTTTTTCTCAGCCTTTGTCGCACTGGCTGGCAGAAGCCAAGGGTGGGGTAAATAAAGAATGATTCGAAACATTTTTAACTTTGCACACATAATATACAGCCGTACAGCACCAAGAAGTTCTAAATCAAACACTAAGATTTCTTGACAAGTTTATTTCTTAAATAACAATCCTTACATTTTGTAATACTTCGATGTAGATGAGTCATGTTCAAGCTCTATTATGTTTGGTCATTTTCTAAGGCTTCGGCCGGCGATATGGGCTTAGAACCGAAAGGGTATAAGTCAATGCTTTGCACATGAGCTCTGACGGACACTCCGGGAGGTACACCGAAGTAATCCCGTCCTAAGTTCCGAATTATCGTAGTACCGGGCTTATTACGGTTTATATTAAATCCTACAGCAAATTCTGGAGTATTATCGTTCCCGTCACCTACATCGTCGCTTATATCGTTATCGTTTGTGGGCTGGAAAGGTTTTAGTGGCACATACGGTTGCTTCGCCGGCCTATAAGGCTTGCTCGACGGCCGACCCGGTTTGCCTGCAATTGTTTAATCATTTCAAATTTCCTTATTTATTACGATCGGTGCTGTATGTGCTGCGTGCCGTAAGGTGTTGGTGTAATAAAAACCAAATTGGTTGTGAATAATATTTATTGCGTTCAAGCAAATATAATAAATAATATTCGAGTGCATCTTCAGCCTTCGCAAGCGGATTGAAACTTGTGATCTTGTGTCACATGATAAAATCGACCTTTTTGATATTATTTATTAATATACTAACATAACTGTTTAATGACTATATTATGTAAAACTTAATTAGTTCAACTTTCTTAGTTGAATGTTACTGACTTAAACTATATGAAAAGTAGACCAAAAAAGTCGATTAATGCACTCGAATTATCTGCATCCCAAACTGCAAAGTTTCGAAGAAACAAAATCTCACTTCTGGTCCTTCGTCCCGCGCCATTTGAGATGACAGTAAATTGGAGCGTTCAGAATATTAACTACAATTATATACAAGATCACTAACATCAATCATTGCCGGTGCTATTCATCACCTGGTCCTTTCGTCGGCTGAGAGGGTCCGAATGGTCCTGGGGGTGATGAGTCTTCGTCTACAATGCCTGCGTCGGCCTCGCCGGTGGATTGTCCAAAGCTTGGAGGCGGAGGATTGTATGAGGGCTCGCTTGAATCGTCAGGGTTAGAGTCCGGGCCTGGTCCTGATGGCGGTTCAGGGTTGCTGGGTCTTTCTGACTCACTGACGGGGAACGGAGGTGGCTTCACGTGGCCAGACGCTGCAGTGCCGTCAGGTCCTAAAATACATAAATATTTAGAAGGTTTGTTTATTTAAAACTTATGCTGAAGGTTGAGTTATCTCATGCATGACACCAATGATACTGATAAAGAAACAATAGGACTGTCTTCCGTGGATTCCAAAACATTAATGTACTGTATATTCTCAGAGGAGGCACATAAATTAGTCGTAACATAAATCTGATGTGTTAACCTATTGTTTTCGACTGTCGGTCTTATTTTTTGATAAAAAACCTGTACTCGTAAACTTTCAGTATGTGTTCCTGGAGTTGTTTATTTGAGTCTCGATACTTTAATTACAATATGGACCTACTATTATTATTTTTTGTTGTGGAAGAGGGAGAGTGAGGCCTTCCTCTGCAGTGGGACAACACGGGCTTAATAGATAGAAGTAGGTACGCGGTCATTTAAGACAAGCACCAGGACTATTGGTTAAAATAAAGTAGTCAAAGGGAAATACCGTAAAACATCACAAATAATCTTTTTACCTTTAAAGACATCATCGGACTGTGGCGGCGGTTTCCCCGCACCGTACTTGGAGCCGGCGTTAACGAACTCGGGGTCGTACGGGCTCGGTATGGTGGGGAAGTACGGCGGGATGTACGGGTCGTTGCTGTTCTTCACGATGCGGTACCCGATGCCGGGGCCTGCTATGTAGTTTACGGTCCTGTAGAGGAGATGTGTTAAGAATGAGTGGTTTTTAATGTGACTTAGTACTTAGATTGTGCTTAAAAGCTTGACACGGATAAACGTGAAGGTAGAGCTTCATTTGAATACGTAATTATCACTAATCTTTATCTCCCTACCCTATTCCCAATTATTTAGGGTCGACATTTAACTATTACTCACAAACGGAACAGTAACAATGTTTTTTTTAAAAGTAATTTGTTTCGAACGCAGTCATTAAAAATGTTTAATTAGGCAAAAGATAATGTTAATTGAAACACACATGACTTCACTTAAAAGTCATCTGTAAGTAGGTACCCATGTAAAACTCCATGAAAGTCGAAACTAGTACATACCTCTGAACACCCTTATCATCTAAGAAGGTGTATGACCCCCTGACGTTGCCCTGCGAGTCGCTGCTCTCCGTCCGCCTCTGGTCTGGACCCGCCGATATGAACCTGTAGCAACAATATAAACAGTAACACGCCCAGTGAGTTCTACTTAGTTGACATACTTATTCTGTGATATAGATGGATGAGTGTAAGTAATCAGAACACACTAAAATATTTCAGGAAAACGTGAGTTTTTTGTTTTTTTGTTGTCGTAAATGGTAGAACAAGCTTTGAGGAAAGTAAGGGTTTTATTAAGGACCAAATAAACATCAGAAAGTTTTAGTATGTTGTTTATTTGGATCCAAAAAAATGCGGTGATTGGCTTGTTTAAAGTTTTGCGATACCATAACCTTTCAATAACTTTTGAAATTATAGTCGACTAAGTTTACATTATTTAATCGACTAATCATCAAAACTGTTGTCATAAATGAAAAAAGATTTTAGATATGTGGGTACTTTTATCAAAGCTGTCTAGTGTATTTTTTTCTTTGACAGCACACAAACCTACCTACATCATAAAATAATATGTACGTGATAGTATACATCCATTAACAATACAAAACAATACGTCTAAGTTAAATGGTTCCCAAGATGGCTGATAAGGTTTATTTACAAGGTAAATACAAGATAATTTTAAAACCGATTAGTGGTCGCATGTGCGTGGGTTTCTGCGGTAAGAATAGCCGGTTCAGTGCATGCATGTAGTTAATGTGCTTTGTGTTAATATAAGCTCGATATACCTTATAATAAAACCCTTAGGTTAGCTTTCATTTAATGAATTTTTACCCACTTCAGTTGAAATCGAGACCCCATAGTTGAACTAATAGGTACTGTTTCTACCGGAAAACCATTATTCCATCCTTATTGACCGGCTTGTCTTTATTTACTATCGGTTGTTGCAAAAATGAAATTTTGTTTCACCATTTACATATTATTATTATAGTTAAACAAATTACCACTAGAAAGAAATTACTATCTTCCTCGTCTTGAAAAGATCGCAATTAGATACATTTTGTCAGCCCAGATTTTTCACTGGTACTTACCGTATTATTAGAGGCATTCATGACGTCATCATCATTCATCATCTAAAATTGTCTTGTACAATTTTGAGTCATACCTGTAAGAGCCATCCCTTCCTCTCTGCACAGCAGTCCGGCCTCTTGGCTTCGTCTCTCCCCTGACCAATGGCACGCGGTGAAACGGCGAGCCAATCACACTAGGGTTGTCAGGATGGGCTGATGATACATGGAAGCCAGTGTCCCGACCAGCTATGTAGGACACCTCGTGACGCTCGCCCACGTCGTCCACGAAGGAGTAGTGACCTGGTGTTGAATGGAGGTGGAAGATCCAGTCAAAATCGTAGTTATGAACAATTTAATGTGCTTTAAGTTTTTCATATATTCTTGAAATTATCCAAGGGTGTTCGAATGACCCGTGCTTTTAAATAGTTTCCTATAGAAATTTTTGCATAAATGTATTTTGTACCAGTTTTTCGGCTTAACTCCATCGGCTCTTAATTATGCTACTTGAAAAAAATATTTCGGTCCCTATTTTAATAACAATGTTTTATTTTTGTATTTCCTTCAGATATGATCTTTTGTTTGTAGTAACTGAACTTCATAATTATATTTTTGCTTTTAAATATTAAAATTTATAAATAAATTTTATCGATCCACGCACCCGTTACATCTCCTCGGCTGTCAGCATTCTCATTCTTCGTGTAAGTCCTGGTATCAATCTTGTACGAGTAGCTGGGGTCCTCGCTGGGGTCGAAGTAGGGGTCGTCCTTGTTGCCGATGTTCCCTCGAGGTCTCTGGTCCAAGTCCATATTTCTATGGACGTTAGGACCTTTCGCGCGAAAGCTGTCCAAAGAAAAATAATAAAAGGTCCATAATTTGATAGTTGGAGACGATTCTCTTTCGCGAAACCATAAAGTGAAAATCGTATAAAAGTTAATTGTGCTTTCTGGAAATATTTGACTCAATCGCAAATCTAGTTACCGTAGCTAGAATTAATGAACTACGTTTAAAGTAGTACACCAATAGATCAGATATGAAATAATTATTATTGCTTTCATTAAATTTTTTACATGTATCACTTACACATTTTTTCCAACAAGTATTCTTTGTAAATGTATATCAGTTTCTAACTGTTAAACAAAAGCTCGAAACTACCATCACAAAATGACCCCTAAGTTTCTACGCTTCTTCTTAGGGTCTTCTTAGTCAGTTAGGCAATGTCGAATCCAACAAGCTCAATACATGTCGACGACGACGTCGAAAAGTGATCCTTTTTACTAAACAAATTGTTTTAATATCAACTCAGAAACTCACCCCCTAGGACCAGCAGTATACACCGTCTCCTTCACAGTGTCAGTGGCGGGGTCCTTCGCTCCGAACCTCCCGCCGACCACGCCGTTGGTGTTGCCGTGCGCGAGGTGGTAGCTCGCCCCCCGGTCCTTGTTGGCATACCTGAGGTAAGATGTCATTCACTAACGGTAAGGCTTTGTATGTATTATAATATGGTTTAAAAAATTTACAATGGAGTTAGAGTTAGAAAATGTAAGAGTTGTTAAGTATTTTATCATTAAAAAAAAAAATAGGTTTTATTTTAATCAATACGGTGTTTAAAATGACGATTATTTTTCTGAGAGACAGTATTAGAATTAAAATATAATAATACTATGTATTAATTCTACTTAAGATAAAACGAAACTTAAATTGCTCAAAAGCTTCCATAAAGTATTTTCTAGTCTTCTATACAAGTGAAGTAAATAATAATAAATAAAGTTACTATTTAATTAATCAAAAAACTCAAATGTTTTGCTCGTAAACACGAGCTTATAAGGCGTAGTAAACTTTGATTTTATCAAGATTAATTCATTTTAAAATTTACACTGTTTATCTTATCACCAGCTTTTGTTCCAATCAAGGTAAAAATCCTTTAAAAATATTTACCCAAAGTCAAAGGATCCATCTGTATTAACGCTGTTGTAGTCCCCATCACTTGTCCTTGCCTTCCCCGGAATGACTTGAGTCCTTACCACCCCACACAAACACACAACAAACACACTATAAGTCCAATACATTGTCACTAACGACACTAACTAATATTGCATCACACACAACTTTAGTTACGTTCAAGTTTCGGGTTACTGTGAGGTAAAAAACGTGCCAGCACTTATATATGGCGGTAAAAATGAGCGTCCAGTGGAGGCATACCGCGTGAAAACGACCGGACGTCATTGTTATTGATGATGGGGCTGTGTGCCAGTGGAAGCGATAAAACGCTAGGCGAGGTGTAGCGAGAACTGGGTATAGCTTACGTCTAACAGTAGCGTTTTGCTGACAAAAACACAGTTTTGGAGTAGTAAAGATATTTATGGCTTCAGATCAGCCTAATGGTCCTTGCCGCACCTAATCTCGACCTGAAGTAGAACCGCTGTTGTAGTTTTTTTATAAATTTTCTGTTCTTGTTGAAAATTAAAAAACTATTTTATAGCATTTTATCTACATCTTGTGTTTGAGATGTTTGCGAAGATTCAAAAAATGACTATGAGATAGATACATTTCTCTGAAGCTATCTACGATATTCTTAGGCTATCTTATAAAAAATACCAATCATTTTTTTTATACATTCGGTGATACAACGAAAGCTTCATATATCTCTTCATATATACACGATACAAGCGCAAATACCTATTATAATTATATTTTACTATAGCATATCTTTCTGTACACCACGGCCTAAACAAGATGCAGCCGCGAGAGATACAGGGGCCATATCCTGCAGTAACCAGGAACAAATCGTTTACGTTCATTATAATACTCGGCTAAAATCTGGTAATTATGTACTCATAACTTGATTCAACCTCTTTGCAGCCTATAGATAAGATTAATTCCGATTGTGTGAAACTAAATTATACGTCTGGTTGGTGCTTATCGCATTGTTTCCATTATGGTTAATTTAATTAATATGACGAGTATCAAAATACTTGTAGCCATATCTTGTTAGTTGATACAAGCAGGATCTTCTAAAACCTAAGGATTTAAAATTTATTTAGGGCATATTTTTGCTTCATGGATGATCATTAAGATCAATTTTTTTACGGGTAGAAGAGTCATTTGTAGGGTCCATCACCTCTTTAAATATAGCATGAATTTATTAAGAAAGCTTTAAATTAAGGGCTAGAAATTACATTAAATGCTGATATAATTCTTACTTACATTTAGATAACAGAGAAACACATAAACAAGACTGCTGGTATTGACAAAGTATTGCAATAAGTATATTCTCACATTTTGCTGCCAGAACTATAATTTACCCAACAGGACCAAATCTCCCTCAAAGCCATTTGGGCTATTAAAACAACGATCGACACAATGCAGCACGATTTGATCATTCGTGTAATATACATTCATAATAGGCAATTATGTTTCTCTAACTCTGAAAATTAAACAAAAAACACTTTAAATTAATCTAGAATTGTTTGAGGTCGGTTTTCATTAGTTTGAAATAGAATAGGTCACTTCAGTCTAATGAGTGTCTTTACATTGTTGTCTCACGCGATGATTTCTTTAGTTCTCTAATAAAGTCAGGTCACCTGCAATCTTATCACCTAGTCATGAAATCATTATACAATATAGCAATAATCTTAGCAAATTTACACGTAACACAAAGTTTAAACTAGGTGTCAAAGACATACAATGGTAAATTATAAAAGTTCTAATTGTTATTTACGAAATGATTCTAAATTAGAATAATTTTGTAATTTTTATTTATGCTAAATCATCCGCTAAGGATTTGAAATGAGTAAGATGTCTTCCTTGAGAATTGGAAAGAAGTGGCGCAAAGCTGAGGTCCAGTGGTGGGACAGTACAGACTGATATAGTAATTCTAATTCAGTATAATTAACTATGACAAAATAATACTAACAGCAACTCATACACAACGCGATAGGTACACAGAGAATCCAAGTACTTGTCGTTTTTTCAAATCCAACTTATAGTTACGGAGTTAATCTCATTCAAACCAACAAACTTTACCTTTATTACGTTAAGTAGGTAATATTAGAAAAAATGGCAGATTTATATGGGATAGGTATCAAAAGCTAGGTTCCATTGAAGAATAGTATTCTTCATACAAACACATAATGTATACCTACCTATGCTTAAACATATAAGTATCCGGTACGCTAGTAAAACATAAGTTCTCAAGCTTTAAACGCTCATACGGGCTGGCATTCATTAAACACTCAAAGCATGTTAACAATGAGCATTATTAACATTTCGTTAATTACATGGAAATAATATAATCACATGTGGTTATATTATACAGTTTATTCTTGCTAGATTATGAGTATGACACAAATAAAAGGAGTAATATTATTAAAATCTGTGCAATTAATACTGTACATAATATAAAGGGTTTTCTTATAATTCATAGTAGTTGACTTGATTTTAACAAAGAACTTAAGTGTTTATAAGCATATTTTGAAATTCATTCCAATGAGATATAGTTAACAAACTATTATTTTTTTGTAGTTTTGAAAGCCTCTACAATTGTGCTATACTAAAAAATTTACTAAAATTTGTTTAGTTCACCGATATGTTAATATATTTTGTTTGCATTGTAGAATATATATTAATAACACTTGGGGTTATCCATACTTCCTATAGCTAGTTTCATAAAATTGCAAGCTTTTAGTCACACCTATTAAAACAATTAATTTTGATAACCATTTCCTTCAGTTACCTGTTATACCCAAGGACGTAGCAGCATCGCCATTGGTCTCCATTCATTATCGACTTAATTAATATAAGCGTCCGGCGTTTGTTTCACTTCCCTGTCCGAACCTTGTGGATGCAGCACAATGCTGTAATAAACGTCTAATTCTGATGAGAGACCTTTGTTGAGAGTGTTTCCATGGCAACACGATTTTACCGTAGCGAGAAAAATGGTTCATGGGATCGTTTTGGAACGGGGATGGATACTACTACTCGAATACTTAATATTCCCAGGCAAGGTACTCTTAAATATAATTATTTTTCCAAAACTTCTTATTTTTAGTTTATTGAAAACTATGCATAATTTCCAATTTAGCCACCTACATTGTCACATATAATGAAAGGTTCTGAGTTCTCAATGTAAAGAAAATTTTGACGTTGATAGTTTATCGTGGTACAATGGAAACAGTTCATCTGATGCTCGTTCCGGTGCGATCATCTCGTATTATAGTGTCGAATTGTACTCGCTGACTTGTGAAGCGAACTAACTTGACCTCAGATGCTACACCTAATTGTTCTTACTTCTTTAATGGTCGAGCTCAAGATACACTGGTCCTTTGCGCTTTGGTCCTGATTTGCATGTGTCCTTCCACCCGCGCTATTGTTTAGAGCGATATATAAGTTTGGTTTGCTCCGAAGATTTATAATGATAGGTAGTATACAATAGATTTGCTGGTCAGTGGCCATAATAAAGGTGGAAGCTTTGATGGTTGAGTGAATGAAAATATTGCAGATGTTTTACAAAGTATATGTCGATACAATGAACTCGTTATGTACGTCAGTATACCACCTATTTGTGTTCATTTGAAATTTATTTAACAGATTGTCTGTTGGAAAAAATATACCTTTTCAAGACAGTGACTCTTTCACTGAATATCTAATTAGGCAGAAAGTCTAGTAGTAGTTTAGTGCTGAAACTAAGTTTCAAAGGTTCGTAAACAGTTTTTTTTATTAACAAAAATAATAAACAAAAAAAAAGATTAAAATATTCCATAGTATTTCTATGGAGAGCATACCCACTAAAGTAAATTAGGTACTCACAGTGGGTCTAGGCTACTGAAAATCAGTTTTTATTAATACATAAGTCAGTTTATTGTTCCGGACATCTACTGGGAATTTCCAAAAAGAAAAACCCAGTAACAATGTCTGAGATAAACAAATTCTTGTAGCAAAAACGGTTAGGTACACAATCAGACATAAAACAAATTCATTGTTAAATAGTTCTGACTTATAATCTTGACCTCATTTTTGTAGTGGCTGATACCTACAAAGCTTTCTACTTAACTGAGAAACTGGAAAATAAATAATTAAAATTTTAATGATAAATAAATTGTGATAAAATCAGAATCCGAAGAAGCAATAAATAATTAGATACTACAGCGGAGTTTAAGTTAAATAATTTGTATACTTAACTATTTATTGTGTATTGATGATTAATATGATTATTACACTGTCTCTGCTTTCATAGGGAAATATAGGTATTTGTTGCCTTTGTAAGTTGAGACAAGATAGAAAGCATCGTGAAGAGGCAAAGATTTTAAACAAAAGAAAATCTACTGCAGAATTTTTGAACGATGAACATGGCGTTTTAAAACATCTTGTAATGTCCCAGAGGTCTGGAGGGGGCTATAAACATAGACTCTTTTAAAGCTCCTAAATGATATATTTATCCAGCCAGCATTAATGAAGTATTTATCCAAAAATTTCATACAATTATTATAACCAGCTCCTTACAAAGAAACAATGCGTGACTTCGTACAATGGGAGCCAGTTTCAATTTATCACGAAGGCATCTCCTCATATTCGGCGTGTGGCAACATCCTTTCGTTCTACCCTCCATTCAATGTTAAATCAACTGCTGTACGGTCCGGTGCACCAACGTATACCTGATATTGAAACTCATTTAACCTTCTGACCTGGATTCGTAGTATTGTTTTAACAAGAAACTTATCAGGTTATTTATTTGATATTAACTATTTATTACAAACGAAGTTATTTCCTATGTAAATACCTACAATGCTTAAAGTAGTAATAAATCAAATACTCAAATACATTATTATATCTATCTGGATGCGTTCTGCAATTTTTATTTGTTAAAGATTAGGGAATAGTTGGTTTTTCAATAGACTCGCTTAGGTATAATGACAAGAAAACCTTCCCTAGAAATGTCAACTGCATACATTTGGAGCGATTTCAATCATCCTTAATAGAATTTTTACGTATTTATAGGGGCTGGTCTGTAATAGAAACTATTACACATCCAGAGGTCGTCATTTCCATTTTTTTCCCAATTTTTTTTTTATTTTTTCTTACTATCTTATATGAATTGATCTCTGATAATTCCATTTTTATCCGATAAAGCAAACTAGAATATAAGTCGAATTTAATATGCTGAAACCAATTACGGCAAATTTGACTCTACCTTCTCAATAATGTCCCTACTTAAAACAAATCTTGGTACACATGTCCTGATTTCTCACAAATACTCAAGGCATATCAAGAATTTCCCAACACGATGGAGTGTGTACTGTCTAAGGACGGAGGTCTTAGGGCACAATGGTTCGCTCGAAGGGCATCTCGCATCTTCACAGTGAGTGCACATCGGCGCCAGGTATGACGAACAAGTAGCTGTCAAAACGTAGTCTGATTTAAGGGAACTTTGAGAATGATATTTTATGAAGTAGTTTTGCGTCCTCCGTAGTTGAGTGGCGTAGATTCCGGCTTTCGATTTGTTCGCAGTTCTGAGGTCCACGGTACAATGGTTCAGTAAAAAAAATGGTTATGAAAAAAGGTATTGTCTCAGGTCTAGGAGTTTCTGGTACCTTTGTTGCCTCTGATTCCATAACACAAGTGCTTTAGCTACTTATTTCGGCTTAGGTTCAGAGCAATGTATGTGATGTCTACATTAATTCATCTCTCGTGAAATATATCTGTAATCATACCAAGTTATTTCTAAGTTTATGCGTAATATTAAACATTCCCACGAAACAGGAAACTAATTTGTACGAATTTTAAATTAAATTGCAGGTATATAAGCATTTTAATATATTTTTAATTCACTTAGCATTAGGTACCTCATAGCGTGAATCAACGTACATCTACAAACATCCTTGTTTGATACTCGTATAGATAAAGAGCCGGATATGGAAAATCTTAAAATTATAAAAAAAACTGGACTCAGGTCCTGACTAACTAGGAATTTAACTGTAATGAGTCGTAGTTAACGTCTTAACTTGATATGATGCATCGGATTCTTTGTATTTAACATCTACTAGCTGTTGCCCGCGGTTTTGTCCGCACGAGATAATAGGTTTTCCTATATCAAATATGATTAAAATCGGTTCATCGGTTTGGCCGCTAACAGACGTGATTTCAGAGATCGGTGCTCTCAAATAAATACATAATCTTTGTAAATAATCTCATCATACGTAGGTACCTACTAATGTATCAAAATCATATTGGAACTGTGGATTTGTAATGCAAGATACAGAAGAGATTTCATTTAAACTTCTCATCTAATATACACACATCTAACACGTATAACAATACTAAAAAAAAAAAAAATATACTAAATTTATTTAAACGAATTTTTAAATCTGAAAAAATCGTATTTTACAAATTTTAAAATGCATTATGAAATACTGTGTGAGTACATAAAGTGCATTAATCATACTTAAATGCAGCTCACAGCAATCATCAGAAACAAAAGAATTCGTGTAACCTAACGAGCATTGACATACGATCACTAATTAGTATATGTAATTAGTAAAACCTCTACTTACAACTTATTTCCCCCCAAAATAAAACAAATTCCTGTTTGAAGTATTACGTACTCAATCAGCATATATATTATACGTTTCCTAGTAATAATGCCGTAAATACAAAGCTTAAGCAAAATTGATGATTAGTATCTTTTATTGTCTGTATTTCTGCTCTCACGTCCTCGAGCGAATCTGCTTAGCTACGAAATTCAATTGTAAAGACGTGATAAGGTTCACCTTTTGCGTTTGTTAATTATCATAAATGTAGGTTTTTCCTATGCTGTTTGTGGGACTGTTTTAAGGGTTTTGGACGTAACTTGACACATTTTGATTTAGAGCCAGAAGTTCAAAGTGTTAATGTAAGTGCTTCAAAAATAGGTTTACTAACTATTATTAAGCAGGGTAGCACTGTAATTGTTGAAAAGAGGCTTTACTGACTACGTCTACGTAATTGTTGTCATGATAATACCAATGGCTGATAATACTTATTTTTCTTGTATTGGTGTATGTTAAAACCAAGAGATTTTCGTAATGTTGCGACATTTTTTAATTTTATGACGCTGTAAAAATCGATAGGAAAATTTTACATGAGGACTGATATAAACTACGACGACGATTTTACGAGACATTTCTCGTCTTGCAATAATAAATGAGCTCTTTAGGTACTCTCAAAGAAGATAATAATATACTACATTACTGCTAGAACAACACATATTTTTATCATATTAAGTTAAGCTTTTTGTGTAGTTTGCGCTGCCTAAAGCCAATCAATTACTTAATTAAGCCCTTTCGTAATCTCGCAAAGCACCATTAGGACTCAGTTATTGTCATTGTTTAAAATTGGCTATATTACTGCTTCCAGCTAATTGGACAGATCTCTCACGATCTAAGCGTTCATAGCCTAACAATAAATTATATTTTTAACACGCAATTGATATTTCTTGGCAGATAAAGTCAAATTTTATTGAATCAGGAAACAAAAACCTCGTGGGAGACAGATTATGGTTATTAGTGGCTTGTTTTGGAATTATCTTAATTCGAATTAAAGGTGATATACTACTACTTAAACCTTAATACTTTACCTTCCGTAAGTATTACGAATTCTATGGAATATTTCATTTAAAGCCGGAACTGTCCCACTGCAGCTGCCTTGTTTCCACAGGTCTCTATTGATTGCTGTTTGTTGCCATTCCTTTTTATATGCGTCTAGTTCATCCCTCCATCTCCGCCTGGGTCTTCCATGCGGCTTTCGTCTATTAGGAACCCAATTTGTAGAGGCTTTCGCCCACGGTTCTTCTGACATTCGGCACACGTGTCCGGCCCAGTCCCATTTCAATTTGGCAGCCTTCAGGGCCACGTCCGCTATTTACGGATTTAAAGTATTATTTGCGGAACTAAAATTGTTAGCTAAAAGTACTTCCCTTAGATTCACCTAAGTAAATGCACGTAGGTCTTTTAAAAAGACAAGTATATTACATTACTAGCTGTGCCTGCGACTTCGTTCGCGTGGATGACGAAACTTATCAAAGAGCTTTTTAACCGCAAAATTAAGTTTTTTTTTTTTATTGTTTATACTTTTTCGAGATAAAAACTACCCAGTGTGGTGCCCAGGATAATAAAGAATATTTATGCCAAGTTTCATCGTAATCGAACCGGTAGTTTTTGCGTGATACCTGAACAAACAGACAGACAGACAGACAAAAATTTTTTTTTTCACACTTTTCGGTTCGGTGTCTGTCTAGAAACACCCCCCGCCATTTACTTTTTCGAAATTTTCAATGTACAGAATTTTCACTTCTACAGATTTATTATAAGTATAGATATAGATTATATAAGTACCTAAGGATGATCAAAGAAACGGGCCAATCTGTGCACCTTATTTTTATAAACGTATTATACGTTCCCTACTCTGGTATATCATACTGGCCTGTAGTAATCCCACTCTTGGGCAGAACCTTTTTTTTCATATGCGTTTTAACTGCCTCGTTGGCCTAGTGGTGCTAAGCGCGACTGCTACGCTAGAGGTCTTGGGTTCGATTCCCAAGTCGACCAAGGTGTTATTGAGTTTTTCTATGAAATTCTCAGTAGCAGGTCGGAGTTTGGATTTGTGCCCGGTTAGTGGCAATAGGCTCGCCCCCTATTACATGGGACCTAGTCATACCGGCGAACTGTGGGTGTACATTGGTACACCACTGCCTAACTCTTCGGGGATACAGGCGTGATGGTATGATGGTATGTTTTAACTTTAAGACGATCTTTCAGTTTACTATGTCAGTTGGTAGTGGTGAAGTTTTTTTTAGGTGTGGTTTAAGTAATTACTGTTTTACACATTAAAGTAAACCTTAATTTCAAACTAAGCAAGTATTGTATCAAGATTTGCAGTCCATAGTGTCCAAATTTAAGTCATCTTAACGCCTAACAATATTTGCTTAGCAGTAAGTTCAAAGCGAATGAAAATGTTTTATTACGTAGCTACTAGCAGCGTTCCGTTTTACCCGCGAATCGCATCTAAATTGTTAATCCAGCTTGTAAACTATCGGTATGCCTAATTTCTTGCGCATACGTTCAGAAGTTTTTGATAACTTTAAATAAACTGCTGCTTATACATTGACGAAATTGTGAACAGTGGTAAGTATTGAAATATTCTTAAGAGAAAGGCACAATCTTAATGCCGAAGACTTGTCCTGATTTTTCCTCCAGTAATATATGCTATATACACATACATACGTATACAATGTGAATGTAATAATTTTCCTAATAATCTTTTGAATACTTATACAGAAACCTTTGAACTAGTAATTACATTTATTTATTCTACTACTTAGTTCTGGCAGAAAATGAACTAAAACTTTAACTAAGTAATGCTAAGGCAACTGCTAATACAGTCCAGGTGACAATAGAAAAACTAAATAAAGTAACTTTATCACAATGAACTAATAATAATAATAATCCAAACCTATAAACGTCCCACTGCTGAGCACAGGCCTCTTCCCATATAGACACTTCTGACAAACGGTGAAGAAAAACATCGTGAGGAAACCTGGATTCCAAATTCTGGGATCTGAAATCGCCAATCCGCGGAGTGCAAGCGTAGTGATCAATGCTCGTGCCTTCTCTATGAACTAATATTGTAATGATTTTTATTTGGAACTTGAAGGGGGTGAAAGGGAAACGGAATATGATAGGACATTATGTAATTATTGGTTTTCAACAAAACTTAAACCAAATATTAAAGTCGTTGACTTCTAGTGCTTATTTACTACTTCAGCATATAATTTCTCAGACATCTGGGAGTTACATTAAATTAACGTCGAATGGGTTCAAACTCGAATACAAAGTTAGTAAATACTCTGAGTATTATTAGACATATTAGTAGATAGTAGATAGTATAGTTAGTAGTCGTAGATATATTTAACTTAATTGCACTACCGCAGTTAATACAGATTTTAAAGTAGGTAGGGAAAATATTAATTGTGGACCCTATCAGGCACGGCAAAAGAAGAACAATAAAAAAATACTGGCTTAGTAATTTATAAAAAGGAGGTAAACAAAACAATAGGTTCAATGAAACAAATATTAGATATATACACCTTTATTACATACAACTAAAACTATGTTAAATCTATCAGTTCGTTAAGGATCAGCTAATTTAAGATAAAAATAGTCTATAAGGCAGAAAAAAATATGTAGAAAAACTTAGCTATCTTTATAAGATAAAATGTTTAACTGTACTTAAAATATAAGCCATATTAAATTGAACATAATAAGTATTTATACATTGAGAGGAAAACTATTATTGATTAAATTACCAATATTTATAAGTTGACAGGTTTTTTTATTTAAATTACTAACTGGTGTAGTAAAGTAGTAATTTATGTTCAAAATATTATGCGTGAAAACAATAATCTCAAACTGAACGATAACTGTTGTGTGAGCGAGACAAAGCTATGCGCAATGTAGAGCGCTGTCTCGCTTCCACAACGACAACAGTATTGCTTTAAGAATTCATGGTACAGGTACGGTAAAAAAAGGATGGCAGAATATAAAAGTGCTTTTCAGAATAAAATCTATGGAGCTACCTTACAACTAAAATTATTGAGCATCACATTTTAGTAAGTATAGTTAATTACAATCTATGTACATCTTACATCTAATGGTTTGTTTCGTGTTGGTAACTAACATAATTTTTAATATAAAAAAATCCAAAAAAAATTGCTTTAAGCCAATTTGGTAGAATCGAAGCCAAATTAATAATATTTGAGTATTTTAGTATCGTTTAAGTAATTATTCACAATGCAAGCTAAAAATAAAAAAAGTCCGATCCATTTTTTTTCAATGGTTGGAATCTTGGCAGTTTTATAGCCAAGTTCGTTTAAATTTTTCATCACAATTTTAAACAAGTATAATATCTACACAAATGTTTAACAATTACTCATCTACTATTTACTATCGTTACTCATACATAATCGGTTACTCAAAGATAACTTTATGTAAGCTTTTTGAATACTTAAACGCAACTCAATCTTTATATGAAACAAATTCGTGTTAGTTAGAGCATTTATCGCTCAAGAACGGTTAAACCGATTTTCATGATCTTTACTATGTTGTATTTGTCCAACCGGAGTAGCAGAATCTAGTTATTCAACTAGATATAAAAACTTCGAAAACGGATAGGTGCTTTAACGGATAGAGCAAATTTTTAAAAAGCTGTTACATGTCATGCTGTTCCTTGTTTTCAAAAACGTTGATCAACAAAAAAATTGATCAATCTGATCAGTTGATTTACCACCACGTTAAATAGACCAGCCTGTCATAAATCGGGGGTCAGTCTGTCTATTTAAATATTTAAGAAGGTCTTAAAGTTGAGTTGCGTTTGTGTTGCCGTTGTATCGTTGTATTAAAGGCCCGCGTTCCCGCAGTACTCGCCGATGCGGTCGGAAATGCACTCGAATATGTCGAACGAGATGTCACAGTTGCGACCGTTATCTGAAAAAGAAACTTGTTATTAAAGGCAAAACTTTTTGTGGCAGATTTTTAATTGGTTTCAAGAATTTTATTGCAGTAAAGTTCAAGTCAATGCAGGTTGCTGTGTTTCATGAGTAGATACATTCGCTCATTACGAATTTAACCGTTAATTGATTTTATACTATCGATTTTAAGAAAACGAACTTTTATGACCCTGAGTGCAACATTTAGTAATTTGGTTAAAAAATATATTTGGTACTCGATTTTAGCAAACTGTATTCTTTAATGCGTACTTTTAATAAAAAGATCTTCTTTCAATCGATTTCAAAATAACGATTTAGCTGTATGTATTGTAATTTAAAATGCTCATATAAGTATCTATGATGTCATTATCATCATCATCATCATATCTCGTATAAGTATGTATACTGTAGGTGCATTTAGTTGGTTTGCCTTAATAAATAAATAAATAAGTATGAAAAATCTTTGTTAAAAAAAGTCGTTTTGAACGTAATTTCAAACTCTATCTGATTCCGCCTATAAATGTCGTACTGATGATCAAAGACCTGTTCCAAGATACCGATATGAATAATCCCTTATATATGTGTACTCACCCATAGGCATAGTCCTGGAGAACTTGTCGTGGTTCTTCATGAGACACTCGCGCGAGGCCTCCAGCACCGCCATGAAGTATCCGCGCTCGTTCACGCCGTCAGAGTACAGACCCACCAGGCCTTCCAGGGTGGGGAACCCGAAGCCGTCAACCTGGATTAAATGATATATATATAGTATGTGATATTAAAAAAGGTATACCAGATTTGTAAACGAAATGGTTCAGAAAACTAATGATGCAACTAACTATGCAAGAGAAGAGAGAGGCAGTAACGATCTAAACGGGTCATCAGGTCGTATAGATATTTGTCTCTGTCCGGGATAGTTTGACGGAATATTATATATTCATATACTATCCGTTTTTTTTTTTAGTACCTACTTAAGATGGAAATTAGACTTGAATCAAAAACCAAATAGTGTCAAATCCTATATCTAGAGATATGTTTTTGAAATTAGCTGTTTAGAAGTCCATTCTTGTCAGAAACTGTCAGAAGTTTTGACAAAAATCTACCTTCTCCAGTCGTCTTTTACTTTTTATACCAAATGCATTGGTTTCTTTTTAAGAATAAAAACATACTTTAGCTTTTAATGTTGCTTCATTCTACACTACATTTACGGGTTTACACAGGTTAAGAAAGATAGCATACCAATTAATCATTTGTGAAAGAAATAGTAGCCTATAATTAATTTTAATATCAACACATATTAAACTGGTACTTATAACTGTTATTACTATACACGTAATTTAGAATGCTCATATCATGGCAGTTGCACAATCTATGAATGTTTATCCTTATAAAGTGGATCAAAGTGTTCTCTTTAAAACGCCGACCGGTGCTCTTAAGCCTGTCGCAAGTCACAAACGCAAAATCAGCACGTAGGACGAACGAAATTATTTCTTATTATAATGCATTCCATTATTATCCTATGGAAACGAAATCGAAAAATCCCATCGAAAACCTAGCCCACTTAAGTAATAAAATTACGATGATGACTGCCAGGATAAAAATAACATTTATTGAGTCCAATTCATAGCGATTCGTTTTGGAATTTTATTGTACCGTCCCAACTAGTGTAATACTTGCAATAAAATATTTCATACAAAAGAAATTTATATAGAAAAAAGATACACAGGAACACTGATGGGGCCCGACTATTAAATTGAATACCGCTTTTTGAATATAACACAAATAAAATACAAATTACTGCGTGTACCGAAGGCCTTTTATGGCCGTAATATTCTTGTTCAAAGGATTTCAAGTATAATAAATAAGCAACGAATTTTTCTTTTTCAGATTTACGGCTTTACCCCTCATGTTTTATAGTTAACAAATTGGAGCAATCAGTTCGTGACAGAACTATAAAGCATTAAAACTCCATTTCAAATTATTTTATTTTTCGTTTACGGATAGGGCTGACCTCGGCCGCCTTAATGGGAATAGCCACCTAACATTAAGCGGAGATTTTCAATACCTTTAGTGTATTCTCGTTAATGCCACAGCGTTTAACATAAAGTATTTTCTCAGATGAGTTTAAAATGAACATGTAAGTACAGTTTACTTTGTGTTACGTAAATTACTGGTTCGCAAAAGTTCACTTTAGCGTAAATGCGAGCAATTTAAAAGCTAATTTACCAATCATTTTCAACAAAGTAATTTACTTGGGTATGTGAAAAAATCTTGGTTACCTACTTTTATAATTACTATAAGTATATGCAAAATGGTGTCCCTAAATGTTTACACTTACAAAGTCAGTTAGCTTATATATTTTGTAGCTGTACCTTACACAGAGCCTCGATTCAGCTATTTTAAATGTGGTCGGTCAGTGTACTTATCATTGTGCCTAATTTTCGTATTCAGATAAGCCTACAATAAAATCTCATTGAACTCTCAAAGAGAATGATCGTAATGACCAATTAATAATCGTAATGACAGTTAGCAGAATGCCAATTATCGTAAAAATTACCAAATGTAGCAGGTCATTCGTCAGTCAATTTAAGCAACTCTTAAATAGCGGAATGAGGCTTATCCCCCTGGTAACATTTATTTGTGAATCTTTTCTTTTCAAAAGCAAATGTGTCAAACATTAGTATCACATGTCAAGTGTTCTATAGACACATGTTCTCCAAACCCAGTACCCACGGCACAGAAAATATGGCACACACAAACAAAAAACAATAAAGGAATTTTCTCCATACATTGTTGCGGACAAAAAGTACTTTATTACGGTGCAGCGGAAAGATCGCTCTGCTATAGATCTTGGTTGGTGATTGCAGGGGTGAAGTGCATGATTATTTATGTTATTATTTACTTGAATAGTCTGTAATGTGGATTAGAATACGTAATGAACTTTGAATGGTTAATTTTGGCCTAATTCGAAGGACATGCCAATCATCTCTAATATATCTTATAGCTTCTGCCTATGACTGCGATTGATTTGGATTCCTGTATTATGTCTAGGAAGTGAATTAAAAATAGGTTTTTTTATTATTATTTTACAAGTAAAGGCCTTAATTTATTTACTGCCTATTTTGAACGGGCACAAAAAAATAAACTTCTTTTTCATTTTCCAGATGAGCATCTGAAACATCCTTAGCTTAGCTCATCTTACCGACAACCCTACAGATGATCCGTTGAATCAGTGCAAAGAGAGCTAGTAACTGAGATGAAATAGATTCTATATAAGACTCAGTGGGTTAATACTCACGGCTTTCACTTTCCGGTACACACACTGCAGCAGGCACTGGAAGGTAGAAAATCATGTTTTTACTTTGTTGTTAGATGAAATTATGAGATTAAGGGCAGACAGAAAGCGTTGTTTTATGTTTAATATACATGGTAATGAATAGTCATTAAGGTGTTTTTATGTTCTCACATATACATGCAGGCGTATCTTCAAATGAACGTGTTTTCAAATATTACTATGCTACATGTAATTTACTTCTCAGAATATATTTCAAAAGTTTAATTCGTTTGAAGCAGAATCTTGACATTTAAAGTAATCAAAAGTTATATTGCAGAGTAGGATATCATAAAACATCATCAATTATTGCAAAACAATTTCGCATCATGTCCTTTACTTTTTGATGTAAAAATACTAGCTGTAAAAAAAACTATTATTTGCAATATATGTCTATAATTTGCAATATATGTATATATGTCTATAACATATTCTTAGCGTTATTAACAAATAAACTATTATTTTTAGGTTCAAAGAAGGTCTATATATTACTTTTATTATAATGTATGTAATGTACTCACCCCAGCGATTCTCTTCTCGTCGTGCGTGAAGGGCACTTCTCTTTTGTCTCGCCGCCTCTGTGCAGGCATCGTATGCTCTTCCTTGATCACATCTAGCGCCTCTGAAATGTGTTATAAAAAAACTGTATGAGAACACATAATAATATCATTGTATGTAATTAGGAGGTATATTATTTTTTAACAATAGCTTTTTTTAAACTGCACCAATAAAACTTAACAGATTAAATGATAATTATTAAGACCTTATGCAATAACACACGAAACTCTTAAGATTTATTTTAGCAATAAAACTACCATTCCCCCAGAATTCACCTATTTTGTATAACAAAAAAATACTACACTGAAGTGCCTTGACCATTTTTTAGTTATTCAGAATATACCTATGTTGGAAAATTAATATCAATGAAGAACAAAGTAATTATAATAACATCTAAGCTTTCTGTTGTATTACAGTAGTTTGCGATAGCAGGTAACCATGGCAACCGTAATTGCTTTAATACCCGGAGTGGTGAACGATAATTTTATGTTATAAACAATTGCTTTGCAGAATAAGAGAAGGCGGTATTATTTGTTTCTTTAAATTAATTGCATTTAACCCTGCGTATTGTTTAAGGCAGCTGACTTCGTTTTATGAGCAATTTTTAATTGAATTTAAAACTTTTATAAGAGATGTTTTCGAGTGAAGCGTTGTTCAATTAACTAAATTGTTTTATTCGTTTCGAGAATCATGAAACTAATCACATGTTTTTTTTCGTAGAAATAATACAACTGCTTGTTTCGGTATAAAATAACGAATTTTATTCATTTTATTCATTTATTTCGCCTTACAGCCTTGACTTATTAGGTTAAAAAGGGCTTTGCAGATCGAAATGCTTTAAATTGTTGTCTCTGTTAGGCGAAGATTTCGTAAAATGTCCAATGTATGTATTAGCAGTACTGTAGTAGTTATGTAGGCCAGGCAGGTCACGATCCAGTCGCAGACAACGCTCACTTTCAATACCGAGATGTTTCTAGATATCGATTATTTTGGGCTTACATTTGTAATCATGAGTTCGTAAGTAAAGATAGGACACTAGTTTTATTACATCAAAATTATCTATGTAATTATTATTTATTATCTTTATTCTACTTATTACGTTATACTAATTATTTAAAATACCTTTTCAATGGATTTGAATCTAACCCTCTTTTTATAAAGTAAAGGGAAGCAAATAACAAACTTTGCTTCACTATCTGTATCACATTGCAGAAGCGAAAGGCAACATATTGTTTTCTACTTCATCATTAAAACGTCAGTCAGAATTCATTCTGCTCTAAATAAATCTAGAAACATCACAATTAGATCGTAATAGGGTCACATTTCAGTTAACCTTAAGCACGATCGCAAGGCTCTGGACAAGTTCTTAATTACAAGTTCATATTACTAGCAAGTATAAAAATAAATTAAATTAATATTGTGATTAGTTCGTATTCTTTGCGAAAAGATATATATGCCTCGCATCAAGTAAAGCGCGTAAGTAATTGGCTAGCAATCTATCAGACGCTGTTGCAATCGTTAACTGGAAACCTGAATACCTAATTAAAACCTCGTAAGGGAGCGGTGTGAGGGACATAGCCTATAGGTACTATACCTAGCCTATAGGTACTATACCTAGCTAGATAGCCTAGATCTACAGGTATTACGTCACTGGTGTTGGTATCTTGTAGTTTGGTCATGCGTCTAAACTAGCGAGGTAAGTATTAGATAAGATACTTAAAGCTCTTTCTTCAACTGACTTCAAAAAGAGGAGGTTCTCAATTAGTCTTCATTTTGTTACCTATGCGATGTCTAAAAAATTTGTGAATAGATTTTAGAAAATATTTTCGTCATCGATAGAGTCGGTACACTTTATAGGTGAAGTCGGTAATATTATATTATATACTAGCTGTGCCTGCGACTTCGTTCGCGTGGATGACGAAACTTATCAATGAGTTTTTAACCGCAAAATTAAGTTTGTTTTTATTGTTTATACTTTTCCGGGATAAAAACTACACAGTGTGGTGCCCATAATAATAAAGAATAATTATACCAAGTTTCATCGTATTCGAACCGGTAGTTTTTGCGTGATACCTGAACAAACAGACAGACAAAATTTTTTTTTTCACCCTTTTTGTTTCGTTGTCGGTCTAGTAACACGCCATTTATTTTTTTGATATTTTCAATGTACAGAATTTTCACTTCTACAGATTTATTATAAGTATAGATATTATTTGTAAGTTCAGAGCTAAGTTCATGGGAATGTGGTATTTTATGTCTTGTTAAGGTATAAACTTACTTAACTGCGGTTAAGTAAGTTGTTATTAATATTTTTTATATGTACCAGCCAATAAGCAATGTGTTATGGAACTGCAAAACCTATTTATTTTGGCTTATTATTATTATTATTTATTATAGTTTTTGCAGCATAAATAACTACTTAGATACAACCAGGTTTCCTAATCGAAAACTCCCCATTTACCTACACATACGTAGGTACTACATAGATAAATACTACTTTTACCAGTCCTTAGAAGCTAATCAAGTATGTATAATTTTGTTAAGTATACACTTAAATAGGCTAACTAAGACGATAAACGTGTAATAAAACTAGTTTCAAAGCTAATTTAAAATATACCTCTTAAATTAACATCACTAGGGACTGAAAACGCAGCAATTAGCTAATTTAATTAGGTATGTATATGGTAAGGCCTATCTATACGTCATTAACCAATTAAGTGTGTTACAACATCCTTTCATAAATCGAAGGAAATATGATTACGATAAGCTTCCGTCTACAGACCAGTCCTTGTGAAATATCTGCCTGATGAAGTTATGAATTATATTGAGTATGCGTTTAATAATTAAATTTAACATTTATAAAATGAAAATTCAATATATAGTTAGTTTATAGTTGTTACCATAGCCTATCAGTATGTAAACGTTTGGAAATCTTTTAGTTTGATTGCAAATTGAAAGATGTAGAGCGTGGTTGCTTTGCTAGATATTAATAGCAAACACACTTAAACTACGGTAATAACAGTGGTACTTAGATAAAACATAAAAATGTTCGGAAAGACCTTTTTGATCCATGTGTACAATAATAAATAGCTGCGTGGGTAAGGTACGCACTTTTTTAAATAACTCCAGAGAATTTAAGCAATCAAAACAAAAAATAATGTCACGCTTAGATAAGTTATACATCACCTTTGCAACATAATATACCTACATCATATTGCAAAAAGAACTGAAGGCCTATTAAGTGTCACGAAATCTTAAAATAACAACACACTTTATATGCACCACATGTGCCAACTCGGTATAAAGGTCACACTACTTTAGTATCAGACCACATTGAATTGGAAGTTGCTAAATTGTTGCAATGCCAGTCAATACAGAGGACAATCTCGGTATTGATGTCAATGTAGTAGGTGAGTAAGCAATTCTTTCTATTCCTATGTACATTTTTAACAACAAAAGGTAAAGGTCGAGCGTCACATAAATTGCTATGAACCCAAAGTAATTGGCTAAAGGACTTGTTTTATGGAAGAGACAACTAAGGTAATACAAACATCCGATACTATGTAGAAAAATATATTTTCTACATTGTACCTTCCGGGAATTGAACTTGGGACTAAGTGCTAAAGACCCTTGAAAACCGGTGTGTACACCATTCAACCATTGAGGTTGAAAAAAATATAAGGAAAGGAATAGTTCCTAATTATTCTAATGTATTCAGTTAATCTGAATAACATGTTGCTAAATGTGTCCAAGGATATATTTCTCATGATATGTAACAGTCAATTTGTAACACGAGCAACCAAAACAACTAATAATTTAGTTGCAAATATAACATCTATTGACTAACAATAATACCAGCATCGTAATTTCCAGCAAATAGACAACTCTAGGTACAACAGCAGTTTCGCAAATCCTTAGGTACAGTCGAGTGCACATCGCATGTCCCCGGCAACGAACGGCAACCCGCGACTTATGCAACGTTACGCAACCACCTGTATATGGGTCAACGGTTGCTCACACATTCCAACGGATTAGAATGTTGTTTGTTTATAGGTTAAATAGAGAGATATATTGACTAATTAATTTAAGGAAATTGCTTAATTTATTTCGTAGTTCCATTCAAGTATTATTTTACGTCAGTATTAGATAATGTTACTTTATATTGAATTAAATTGGAATGGGTCAATGTGGAAAACCACTTTTCTACATTTTCATCGATGTGGTTGTTTATGGTACCTTCTTTGTGTCTGATATCAAGATACAAATGCTTTAACTATTGACTTTGGGTTTAGCCAATGTATAAAATATTGTCCACATAATAATATATAAAAAAAAACCATTTGTTGAAATTGTTTTGGTAATGTTAATATAATCTACATGATCATTATCTGTCGTAGTATTGAAGTCATTGCATTATTATATGATTATTATAATAATAAATTTTATTAAAATGTCGTTATATGACCACTTAAATTTTCCTTGGCCATTATTCCTAAAGCTTATCTATACTTACTAAAATCATAATCTAAACTAGGTATTTATTTTATTACGCATGGATATACTTAGGTACTCCTAATACTTTGTTTCCAAGAAACCATTGAAAAATCGTGAAGATGACGTAAAATTAGATCCGTCTATTAGACGCGTGCAGTATCCATTTATTAAAATAAAAGGTTAAGCATTTATAAATTAAAACATAATAAACTATGATGATTCGTACATAAATTGAATATTATGCTGCTAAAAAAGAAAAAAAAACTAAGGTTATTTTTTTATGGAGGTGTAAATAATAGAAAAGTTAGTTATTTACTAATTAATTATTATTTTATGACTAAATTCATTACTTACAGGAAGTATTTTTTATTTTATTACTTCTTCCTTTAAATAATTATAATTTTCCTATGAAGGATGAATCATTTTGTTACTCTTTTCTATACTGTTAATTATTATGTTTTTGTTGGAGAGCAAATAAAGTGCTAAGTAGCTAGATATGGTTGTACGCACAGGTTTTTTTGCAAACCGTGCCTGTCTTAATAGGAAGTAGGAATTAGTTGTTTTTACACTTACATGTAAAAGTGTTTTTACATATATTCTATTTTGTATATCCGTGTAGATAAAACGCACATTATATAATTGGCACACAGCATGACATGTGCCAAGCGCATTCAAACCTAAAATAATTACACACAGTTATGGCACTCTTTTGCCATACACTGAGCGGTGTTTTAAGTAACTCTTAGTTTACTTAAAAACTCGATATTAAGGGCGTATTACTCAAGCTAATTGCCTGCTAATAACGTGAAATAATGCGAAAATATTTGTTGTTCCGTAAGAGGCCACCGGTTGTCGGACGTCGGTCCATTTTTGGTTGCCCACGGTTGTATGACCTCCACTGTACATTTCGAATGAGTTCATGTTGTATTATTGCGACATTTTGTTTATTAATCGTGTGCTGTATTAATTGGGCATAGGAGCTTACTTTGATGACATTTGATTAAAAGAAAATAAGGATGAATGAAGAACGATTGTCGAAAAAATTGTAAAAGGCGAGTGCCTATAAATCGCATCCTACGTGCATAAACCGAACAGCATGTATGAAGGGAATAATAAAAGTGGACAAAGCGAAACAAGTATGTAAGGATCATAGCAAGTGGAAAGAAGTTGTCTCTGCCTACCCCTACAGGGAAAGAGGCGTGAATATATATATGTATGTATGTATGTAAAATAAGGATAGTTATAATTCCGCTTTTCAGAAACGCTGTCCACTGTTTAAATATTGTGGTCATAATATATTGTAATAAAAGATTTTACATATTGATTACGATAAATAAAATCCGAACTACAAAGTCATAGAAGTGGATCGGTATACTTAATTATAATAACTTAACTATGCACTATCTATCAATCGCCAAAGGAAGTTAAAAACCACATGAAACGAACAGGCAATAAGTCTTTTCCTTAATAGCGATCTCTAAACAGAAATCTTCAATTACAATGTACTTAATAAACCATTTATTACCACTATAAACATTTACTATTACCATCGATTAATTAAAATTGTATCTAATTAACAATAAATTGTGCAGAAAAATACCTAAATTTTTAATAATGTCTTCAAAATTTCATTTAGCAAACATTAACAAGGTCTTAAACTTATTAATATGTATTTTCTTAAATAAGTCATCTCAATGTCTACTTTACTTATAGAGCTGTTAACATACTGTAGACAATGTGTCATAAGACCGATAATTATTTGTTAAGCATGGTTATTTTTCGTTTAACATGGACATGAGTCAGAAAATGATCTCAGGCATACAGTTAAGTTTCAACCTTCCATAAAAGTGCAGTATCGTGCCTACGCACAAAACAGGTAAATGTCAGAAGTGAATTTGAGGAATTGGTTTTCGTAAACGTTTTTTACCTTAATTATCGTGTTCCATCAAATTTAAACTTACAGATTGTGATGTTAACATAATATTGATCCATTTGATTAAATTCTGTAAATTCCGGAGAGCTTTAAATCAACATAAATACATAAAAAAGCTAGAGCCTTGTTTATTTAGTCAAGTTTAAAACATTTTATCATACAACATTATAATTATTTGTAATTTAGCTACATCATAGTCAAGCAAACAATTGGAAAAACATTGTACTGTTTTAGAAAAAAATATTCTCTATGTCTGTATCGGTATCTTATTAAAAACTACTACCTACAGAATTTATCTACCACAAATTATGTTTCAGTATTGCGTCCTTACTAGGGTTCATTCCCGGGAATTCTCGAGCCGAGAATTCCCGGGAAATTGTTGGGCTTTGCTCCCGGGAAATCAAGCTCGAGAAAAGTCGAGAACTCGAGAAATCATGTACCTATATAGAAATTAAGTCACCGTTTGTTATGTCGCGTGGCGGCGCGGGAAAAAGCGCAGCGGCTTTTGTTTTATAGAATCTATTTTTCTTTACAAGAAAAAAAAACAACATAAATTGTTTTTTTTTTTCTAAATAACCAGCCAAAAATAATGCTGTGATTGTAATTTAATCATAATTTAAGATATTAACGTTTTCTTTCATGTTGATTTTTGTTTCGTTTAATAGAAGCTACTTTTGTTTATAAGTTCTAAATATCCAGCCAAAAATGGTGCTATCATCATAATAAAATATTATGAGTCTCGATCATATTATTTCTGTATTTCTTTTTAAAGTTAAGCTTATTCATAAGATCAATGTTTTTGAATATAATCAATACAAGTTTTATAATTAATTTGATACTTTTATTTGAGAGGAAAACCACTGAATTTGTTGACATTTTTGAAACCAAATAATATGAGAAAACGTACGTAAATGTAAATTTCTCGACAACCCGAGAAGACTCGAGAAATTAGCCTCGAGAATTCTCGAGACCCGAGAAATTAAAAACCTCGAGAAATCATGAACCCTAGTCCTTACCTACCTTCTGAAGTCCCTTCACAGTGCACATACCTTGTCAATATGTATCGAGGCTCCTCGTTATTTACGTCGGCCAGAGATTTCGATGCACCGTTACAGTTAACCTCATTGTCATGGGTTTTAGCCCTGTTTTACAATGTATGCAAACAATGGCGATCAATTTGGCCCGGGTAATATTTTATCAGTTTTATGGGTTCAGGTTTTTTATGGAGGCTTAAATTTATTGTTGTGCAGACTTGCCTGGTACAGTGACTGGCCAAAACATTGAATGCTCTTGGGCAAGTTAAGAAAAAAAAATATCCATGTATACTTAAGCAAGAATTACAAGACAGATTGTCTCAACTAAATATGGTGCGTGGAAACTCCTCATAGCTACTGATAGAAAGAACGGGCTAGACATTACTGATGCAAGTAACATTAGCTCTTATTTAAAAAAAATCTTATAGAGGAAGATATGACTGATATAATTAAAAAAACCGACACAGTCTCGAACGTACAGAATTCCCAATAAAGCTTAAAAAACCTTTAGAGGAGTTCAATGAGGAAATCGTTTCGATTCTTATCTATACATTACAAAACTACATCTTCATAATATTTTATTGTAAGCATACAAAAGTTTCAACATTATAGCGAGGTTTCAGTAACATAGTAACTATTGCAGACACGATTTATACTTGTAAATACAGCCTTAAGAACGGCTAATTTTCGATAAGGTCATCTACAAACTAATTCAATTTGATCTACTTTGTGAATGTTAATACTAATTCTATGTATAAGGTCATTATAATGTTAATTAATACATAAATCTTCATATCAATGTCTATTCATCAATTCTTGCAAGTATTCAAAATTGATTTCCGTGATCTATATTTAGGTAGCGAACTTTAAATCGAAACAACGTTTTGCAAACTTGATCATCGAGAAAACGTCTTTAAAGAATACCGTTTTCATTTATTTGTAATTAATATAATATAAGGTATGGCATTGAATTACCAACCTACCACGTTCGTTCGTATGAATTTATTTTTAATAATTAAAATCCATAATGAATAACCCTCGTTCCTTCCGGATAGTTACTAGAAGCTGTTATACAACGTGTAACAGAATAAACGCAATTCCTGAAAGTAGTTGATTCAGAATGGGTTTCTGAATCGATTTCTGGCATTAAAAATAGGTGTTAAATTTTGACGGAAATACTCGCGCAAACGTTTTTCATTTAGTAAGGATAACTAATTTGTATAAAATCACTAGGTTTGGAATAGTGATTTTAAATTAATTCAATTACGGATGTTGCTTCGGAAGTATAATTTAATAATAATATAATAACTAATTGGGGTGTCTAAGAAATTGCCTTTATTCTGTTACAACCTGTATATTATTTTTTTTATTTTATTTTTGCTGTCCCACTGGAGGGTAGGTTAAGTAAGGTAGGCCTACATCCCATTATCCCACTCAGTACGATATATTGCGTTTTCCTGCCAATTTTAGTATATATTCGTCCTGTCAACTCATTCGGGGTCTATATTATACATTTAATTATTACACAAATGAGTCTACATTCTCAAAACATGTACACAAGGATACCCAGTATTCACAGCCTTTGTAATTAAAGTATAGAAGCGAGGCCATCAAACAATACGGCTTACAGTATTAGTTTAAACGTCACAGACAAAATCATGTAGTCAGAAAGCGTCTCATTGCACAAAACAGCATTCAAATATAACAAAGTTAAGAGTAGAAAGTTTCGAAACATTTGTCTTTACTTTTCGTTCTTTTTCTTTACCCAACACTTTGAATACATCTGCCATACTTAAGTTCCTATTCTTTATTTTACTGTAAGTATAACGAATAGAATTAAGTATGTACTCTGTGATGTGATGTGATGTGAACAGATCACATCACAGAGTACATACATGTTGATGTGAACGAGACTAATCTAAATTAGATCATGTTTATCATTTCAAACATTGGTTTGAAAGTTAAAGTGAATTGTTACTTTTATACTTAAGAATACAAACAAATAAATCTAGAATCAATATCCTACATACACATCATAACATTCTTCATCAATGTTACTATTCTAGCTGTCAGCTTATATTGTTTTTATTTAGTTTGCGTTACATTGCCGATCAATCAGCAGCAAGAGAGCGGCGTTCGATAGAGCCTTGTGTAATAGCTGTATTGACATAACTAGTATACACTTTATAGTAGAGTTGTAAGTGATTTCTGAGGTTTTACTTGTAGATACAGCTAAAACTTTTCTGTTTAAACTATTTCTACGGCGTAGGGTTTTTTTACGAGGCTTTTCCCGTAAAGTTTATAAAGAACCTTATGTGTATAAAGCATTAAGAATGTTAAACTGGAATAATTAAACCCTATTAGATATTTCTTAAAATCAATCACACTGTTTTTTTCCGTTTACATATACTTAATTTTATTTAAAAAGAAACAGACGTTAAGTCCATTTACGCGATCTCCTCCAACTCCACTCCACTCCACTCTCCAATAGTAGTTTTGTTAATTACTCTCATATAACAATTTTGCTGACATTAAACACACAACTGACATTTAATGCTATGAGTACTATGCACCATTTTGTTGGATTACAGTAGCAGGTGATACCCGCAATAATCCCGTATAACCGTATGATCGTATAAACTGCAAACATACGTAAAACAGTTGTGTCGTTACGTATGGTGAGCTTACTTTCACTGAATGACCTTGACAGCGCGTGACCGCGGCTGATCGAGTCTGATAGCTTCATTGACAACGGGTTTTGGAGGTACAGGAACATGGATTATTGTCATAATTATATCTAGGTTTAATGTAGGTATATAGGGTATCTTTCATTACCACGCAGAATAGACGAAATAATAATAACTTTTTTTTTTATCCATGTCAGTACGTAGGCATACGGAGCTGGAATATGCGTTATGGTAGGTTATTTATTACATACCTAATCTTTATCATCATAATATTATAATATAGTTTATAATTTGAAGTTTTCCAGTTTTAATTTTGAACCCGTTAGGACTGGAAGCCGACCCCAATATAATACCTACTTTGAGAAAAGGCATATTTCCCTCTAGATATTGGTTTATAAGTATGCTTATTGTTTATACTTTCAACAGTAAGCCAGTAGTATTAAAAATAAGTTAAATAAACATTATTTGGTTACATATATTTCGGCATTACCGATCCCCTTCACTAGAATTACGTTAAGCCTTTAAAATTGTTGTTACGAGTGCATGTACAAGGTTTCTCTTCGACTTTGAAATCGTATTAATTGTACACCTGTAGACTTCAATGCAACTGTTATTTGACTAGGTAGTAGCTAGAACATTACAAATATTTAGGAAATACTTATTAAGGCTAATTCGCTTTATACTCCACTTAGCCTAAATTAGCTGCATGTAGGTAATAGTTTTTCAGGTACTGTTGCTAGCAGTGACAGTACACAGGATATTTTTTATTTTATCTATATCTGTAACCCTTTTCAGGTAGTCTTTATAAATTTTTATGAAAAAGAATATAATAGTTCAATTTTTCAGTTGTATGAAAAAAATTGAAATTTACATCTAATATCTATGTAATTTCGACTTTAAATAAAAGAAGTAATCTATAATTCCATAGATAAATAATGGAACATACCTCTAAGTATGGAGAGTTTGATTTCATCCTGACACAGAGTTATGACTCGCTCTATCTTCTGTGGTGCAGTCGGTGGGTTTCGGCATCTTGACTCCTAAAGCAAAGAGAAAATAGGTCAGAATTTGTATCATCACCATCATCATCAGCCTATAGCAGTCCACTGCTAGACATAGGCCTCTTCAATTGCACGCCACTAATTAGTTCTATGAATGTGTATGTGTTCACTGTACATTTATTAAAAACAATTAGTAACTATAACATTTTATTGACCCGCAGAATAATAAAATTTCATTATGAACTCAAAACTGTTTAACGACTACGAGTAAAGTTTTTGTCGATGTAGTTTTTATTCTGGTTCCAAAAACCATTTCACTACAATTTGTGTTGCGTAATGGCACAAGCGTAATTAATATCAAATAAGAGCTTGTAGATGAGCATATAGAGAAAAAACACGAAGCGCTAATTCAAATGAAATTAATATTAGACCAGGAGAATGACAAACTGAAAACCTCCTTTTTTTAAGTCGGTTAAAAACATATAGTACTTGTAGTTTTTTTTAATATATGAGATGTATGTACGTAACAACTACAAAATGCACAGGCCATTATTAAAATAACCATAAAACCTTATTTATTTTACTTAGATAAAACAAATTGTGGAGATTTTAGTTATTTTTTATTTTGTTGTGTTAGACTTTTAATTTCTGCCAATCCATTAATTTTTACTAGCCAAGTCGAAATAAAAATAACGATGAATAGGTTTATGATTAATAAACATCATAATTTAGAGTATTCTAGAGGTCACATTAATTTATTTCGTAACACGGCGCCAAACTTGTTATGTTGCATTTAAATGTCGCAAATACGTTACCAAGCTATCAAACGTTTAGTTTTATTTATTATACAACATCCTTAAAAATCTGTTTTACGTGTTTATTTCGTATTTTTTTCTTTAGTGAGATATTTATAGTGCAATATTTATCTATACGTATTGATCGCGTGAGAAAAATTAAAAAGAAAACCGTTTATGAGAACATAAAAAAAACGGATACGTAGTTTTTTACTTTCCATACGCAATCAGCATCAAAATGCTCAAATAATAGCTTATGTTACAAATACTAGGTACTACAAATCGTTCATAGGTATAGTACCTATATATACAAATGGTGCACTCATACGCATGGGAAAGAGTGAACTTTCACTGTAGTAGACAATCGCAGCAGATATCATTTCTACTCTATTGTTTTGCACAGTTGCGGCGTATGCGTTGATAGCATGCGTCGTTTTACTTCTTACTACTTGAGGTTACTTACAGTAAATAATAACAGGGTTTGCTGTCACTGCCATTTCGCTACATAATTAAATTGGATTTAAAAGTCTCTTAATACAATTTTATACATTTTTCGCAATGTACTTACTTACAATTTTAATAAAAAATCTTTCTAAAATATACCCTAGAAGATACGCAACGTTTTAATTTATTAGGATAAACGCCAAAATGGTTTTTTTAAATAGAATAATAAATATACCTAGTTAAAATGTAATTTTATAGGTGAAGTGTCATATCCCTTTAAAACCGTAATTGTTCTTAATTCTCTCTAACACTGCTTCACTTTTTACTAATTTTGTATTAAAATATACAATTTAGCCGAGCAATAATAAATACCTTACACTAACAGTTGCAATCAAGAAATTCTTTGAATGCTTGTTACACTTTTACATATCTATTTAAAAAGTAAAATATCTTATCAATTAGAGAACTTAATTGGTGGCCTTCTGTCTTTAAATGCAATTACAGATGGCAGGCTACAGTAAAAAGCGTTTAATTCCAGATCACTGAATAGGCAAGAAGCTCAAGGCTAGTGAGATTTTAACTAAGGCCTTCAGATATAAGTTACATATATGGAGATATACTACACAAATGAGAAAAGAGGATTTTTTTATTAAACTTTCTATGAATTAGCAATAGGGTGCTAATTAAACAGGCTTCTTTTTAATATCATTATTCGCCCCCAAAAATGTATGTTGCCTTCTAAATTACTAAGTCAGCCACAATTAACGAGCATCTAAATAATACTATCTTAGCCACTAGTTATCCTCTATGTAAACGACTCTTAATACAACTCAGCATAATGATTATTTTTTAGCATCTAAATTTGTAGCATGCATTCTAACAGTAAACTTCTAAAATACTATTAAATGACATCAAAAAATATATTTATTTAGCTTCTAACTTTTTAACTCAGTACGTTTAAAATGTAACTCATCCCATATTAATTGATCGTCAAAATTTTGCTAAAAATGTCATCGAATAGTCGGTATATTGGCCACTAATATTATCAGAAGCTATTGAGGAGAGACAAAATAAAAGATTTAATTTTTAACCGACTTTAAAAAAGGAGGAGGTTCTCAATTCGGATGTTTGTATGTTTTTTCGCGCATAGCTCCGTTGCTTTCCAACCGATTTGAAATATTTTTTTTGTTGGAAAGTGTATACTTCCCAAATGGTCCCTTACCAAGTCGGGATCTGATGATGGAATTTTGGCGAAATCAAGGGAACTCTTCAAATTTTATAGGAAAACGTACAGCGATTTTGGTATTTTCTACAAGTGAAGCATTTGCGTTCAATAAGAACCATTCTACTATCAGATCTGATGATGAAGCCAAGATGACCTCGTGAATGTGAGATGCTTGGCACTGGATTTCGTTTGACGGAAATTATCATGAGGATGATGAAAGGGTGTCAGCTGAAGGCCTACCCATATTATCTAAGATTTAAAATATGTCACTAAAAATAAAAAAAAATTTTTTTTTTTGCAAAAAAAAAACCGACTTCAAAAAATCGATAAAAGCACTAAAAAGTTAAAAATAATTCTATAACCTACGTATATGAATAAACCTAACCTAAACTACGATTAACCTATAATACAATTTAACAATTTTTTGGAGTCGGGCCGCTGTCGCTGTCGTCCCGCGTACTCGCGCCAAATCATGCAGTGGCTATTTTCACGATAAAAGAATATGATGTATTATTTTACATGCTAAGTTATAATAAATTATGCTTTCTGTAGAAGCTTGAATTATATTTTTTTGAGGACATTGCGTTGAAGCTGTAAAACGTATAATGGTGACGAGATGAAAATCCGAGGCCGAGTTAGTAAATTAGGTGTCAATGCATAAATAAGAAGGACAAGTCACAATAATTGATGATCTTTACTTGACGCTTTCTATAGAATATTTAGTGGGCGTTGTAATAGATACGAATTATTTTATTAGAGGCTATGTCATTTTCCCGTTGCTTAGTTATAAAATTAGAAGTTTAATCACGTGTCCAATAAATAATTTTGTGGCTAGACTTATAATTTCCCTTAGCAATATACTGCAATACTCAGAAACGCTGATCCCTAGGGGTAGGTTCTTAAGATATTCCTTATTTTACCTAATCATTTTAAATCATCACAAGGAACTCCTAAGTATCCATTAACGCTTCTGAGTACGACAGTATTTTTTTAACAATTCTAACAAAAAAAACCGACTTCAAAATAAGTCTTATATTTATTTCTTATAGTCAAAACTGGACCAAAATATGGGGATACAACATGAGAAGCACCAGCTTTCAAACAAAAAAGAATCATCAAAATCCCTTCCACCAGTCAAAAGTTGTGTGGTAACAAACATAAAAAAAAATACAGTCGAATTGAGTACCTCCTCCTTTTTTGAAGTCGATTAATAATTTAATTTTGGTTGTGTTTTGCGGTTAGAAAGTATACCTTCGTGTTCATTAAGTACCTATGTTTTACTCTAAATGACTTGAACGAATTGAATTATCATTGAGGACGTTCATGTTTATCATCAATTTTGTGAAGAATTGCTCACGCGATATAAGTTCTGTCATGCAATTAATCAAAAACTACGGTTTTCCTTATCTGTTTTAGTATGCAAATTATATAAAACAGTTTTTCATTAATCAATCATGAAAAGGGATTTTTTTTTGCTTTATAATTAAGTAGAGCATGTAGTGTCGCCAAGTATACAGTCGATTCTTATAAACCTCTTGTCAAACTAACTAAAATGGATGTAAGCATAATTCTTTAAAGAGCCTGTTCTTTCAAAAATTTCTAGTTTCTGTTATTCTATAGGAAATTAAGCCACAAAGTAACACAACTGTCTGAGCTTTTGTCTATTGTTGTAGCTATTGGAAAACAATAGATTACAGTGATCGGTTGAGTGACTGTTTGTTGTGTCAAGGATTCAGTTATGTATGTATGCTTGAGTTTGTAGGTCGGTTTGGAGGCCCGTATTGACAACTGACTCCGCCACAATGCAGGAGATACTTAATTCAGGAAATTTTATCTACGTATGTGTCTACCGAAAGGAAAAAAAGAGGCCTATGTAAAGGTGCTAACAAAAGCAGAAGAAAATATTTTCTGAAATTTCGTTTAACCCGTTATATACACACTATACAGAGGTATATATTTTATTGTAATAGTCTTGGACATTATTTTTATAAAAAGCGTAAATAAAAAGTAACAATAGAAGAACGATGAGGTTTGACATTCAATAAAATTATTAGAGTGGAATCTACTAAATCCGTTCAATCGTAACAAAAGTAAAAAAATATTTAACAAAGTCACCTTATGTTCAACAATGCGTATAATTATTAATACCTAGGTTCATCAAGATTAAATAATTTTTAAATAAGAATAAATTTATAAACAAAAACATACGTAAGACACGTGCGGTGTACTCACTATTAAATTTATGTATGTTATACGAGCCTTTTGTGCTGTAAAGACCGATTTACATCAAGCGAGGGAAAGCTCATTTTATCTCCACCCAATCAAATTCTAAAAAGATTTGATAAGGTGAGGGATAGAATAAGCAACACTTGTTTAATGTAAATCAGCCTTTAGATGTCGTTATCAAAAGGCACTAAAAACTAACATATAAAGTACTTTGTCCTTGAAATTACATAAGAGAAAAGTCTTTCAAGCAGTTTAAGAAATGTCATGGTAGTATTCATTTTCGTAACCACGAGTATTTCGACATTACCTAACAAAAGTACCTATTACTTATTACTTACTTAAGTAAACTCTATTATATTTGGATTAGCAAGTAAAGTTTTGTAATAGTCTTGTAATAATTATTAAGGTTGCTATAGTTGGGTCTAGGACATCGCCTATTTTGACAACCAGTTGCATAATACCGCATATGATGGCTGAGCATAAATTGATAGCATTGTGTGCTAATCGTGAGAAACCACTTATGAATGGATACAGATCTTATTTAAAATTTATAATGGATTCCGTGAGAAATGCTGTTATGGTTTTAAAACAATTTTCTATTTTTGACAAGGTGCATTGTTATGTTACTTTGAATTAAGCTGTATTTGGCTTATAATATTTGGTAAGCAACGTATATTATATAATTATATGTAATTTAACCCTACTATAAGAATTAAAAATTATAATTATTATTTTTAAAAATTACTATAAGAAAAGTTTTACTGAAAAAAAATATATAGATCAAGCTTAGGTAAACATTTGCATACTAAAATTGTACCTACATTTAAAAATAAAATATGATCAAAAGACTGTATAGCCTAAATTGCTATTTAAATCTAAAGTTACACTAAAAATAATCTTTAGTCAACTGGACCCATTATTTTTTTATGATTATTTTATGTATTTCATTGGTTAAATTGATCCACAGTAACAGATCATACGCTATATGTCATGCGTGCATGACCTACTCTCTAGGCCTTACTTCTAGACATGGCTTATACAATGTAGGCGACATGTCTAGATGGAGAAATCACATGACAGTTTCTAACCATTACTGGTTTAATAAGGTTCCTTAATATAGAATCGAAAGTTGTATTTTATTTTGTAAGTTTTCTACTATTAAACAACGGATGTGTCTATTTAGTCAAATTTATGCTACCGGTAGGAAAAGTACTGATCTGGATTGATTGGGAAACTTACTAGAGAGTTTAATTAGGTATATACCTCTAAACAAGTTTGTAAGCGAATTAGCATGTAGTTTGATTTCCAAGAATCATTATATAAAATCAAAAAGTATAATTATCAAATAAAAAAGAGGGATGTAAGTACATTATAACCGCTCAAACCCTTAATAATACCACCAATATATTACAACAGAAAATTTCAACTACCAGCAAAAGCTTAGAGTCATTATTGATTTTAAAGTATTTCATCGTATGTGTAAAGGATTTTCTCAGAAATAGGAACAATAAATAAACTAAATAAAACCTAAAACACACACAAGTATTTTAGTTAATTAATTAATAATTATAACCAAAAAAACATTAAAAAAGGAAAAGGAGATTAGAAAATACTTATCAATTACCGCGTAACCTCAGGTCAGGTAAAAAATGAAGACTTTAATAACATTTGACACTAATTCCACAGTACATCTAATTGCCTAATGCCATTCAGGCTGTGTCGTAAGGTTCTGAACTCTAGCGCTTAGCCAATAAGTTCAACTTAAGACCAATCGTTGCCAACATCTAGCGTAAACAGCTTATGTAATGTACACTGATGCAAATACAACCTAACTTTTTATTAGGTCGAGTGGTTTTGTTCGCAAGTCTTTTCAATTGGTCTCCTTGGAAATGAGTGAATGGTCTTATAAGATTTTTTATTATGTCACTTTACTAGAGAAACTTCTAGTAACTAATCTCTCCGTGTGCGAAAGAAAGGCTTTTTTAATTATTTTACTTGGAAAAGCACTAAATGCCGTATATAGCCTCAAACTTAAGTTTGGACGCTATAAAAAAAAATAAAAAAAAAAAAAAAAAACATTTATTGCTACTAAACAAAATAAACAAAGTAACAGAGAACAGTTTTACAGAAGAATAAAGTATTAACAGTAGCAAAAGGAGATGGCTCAGCTAATGTTGCTCCGAAAACGTCGCAACGCTGATTTTCAGCCATTCCTACTCCCTGAGCTATTGTGCGGGAGTTAGCGTGTTTATGCTATAAGAGAAAAATCTCAAAGCGTGTACCCCATTCAAACACAAAGGTACATAATAGTATTTCCTATATTTAAAGAGACTAGGCTAGAAATCATTAAACATAATGAGTAAACCTACACTTCATTTGTATTCTGCTTTAACGATACAGTATAATTATGACCATTTGCAGTACTGTACAATTGTATTAGTCATCGATAAATAACTTAATGTTCTATGTACGTGATGTTTAAAAGCTGTAAACACGACTTGTTGCTGTTTTTTTTCCTATGACCTTTAATTTATATTTCGTGCTATGCGACGTTATATGGTACCTATAGGTAGGTAAGTATGGTTTGATTTACTAGTTATTTTACGGCTATGTTTTGTCTAACCTGAGTTTTTTGAAAATACTCTATTTGAACTGTTTCTAAAATAACATGACTGAATTTTTTCTAGTTTTACATTTTGAAATTTTATAGATAGTCTTAAACGATCCTCTACACGTTCGATATGATGCGTGCAGCCTTGTAAATGTACATTTCAAAGACAAACTCAATGAACCATAGGTCCATTATTTTATAACTTCTCCAACAAAAGACGTATGTGAATCAGTCACCTCGGTCCGAGTGGGCGCGGCCTTGCTAAGTAGACTATCAGCAGGCTTTATAAGGCATTGTGTGGGCTGTGGTGACGACTTGCAAGTCTCTTGGAAACCGCAGCTTACTCCTAAACAATGTTTGTATAAGGTATAGTATTAACTCTCCTAAAGACGACGTATAGGCGAATCAATCGAGAGATTTTAACTTTGTTCTAAAACAAAATGGCTACTCCTACGAATTGAACAAGTTACAGACTCATTTGGTGGCTCTGGCTTTCAGATATGATTTATCAAAGATAAGTAATGACTGTGATTGAATTAATGCAACAGGAAACAATCTTGACAAGCTAGTTACGAAGGCTTTCATACCATTTACTATTCACTCATAACATCTCATTTATAAGCAATTTTCTCGTTCCATCAAGCATTATACAAGTTGACACAAATAACGTTTCCCTTAATAAAATACATTTGTAACAACCTGGAAACTGTTTACAAACCGACATTATAATATTATTACATCTCGTAACGTCTCGTCTTAGATATCAAACATTCGGTCGGTTAAAAAATAAATAAGTTATTGCATATTGTATTGGTGTTTTAAAGCAATAAGATACTGAACATCGATCCTTTGCAAATCTCGATAAGAAGGATACAAGCGAGTAAAAAACATGAGTAAAAAAAGTGGGAATAATTCCTGTGTGATGTCGAACAACTTTATTCTCTTTATACATGGACGTTAGCTGGTCATTATAAGGCTCCACAAATGTGTACCTGGGTTCATTCTAATCAGTGATGAAGCATTATCATCAATCAGTGCTACAAAGTCATGAATTTCGGTGAATTTAGGGGTTATTGATTATCGGAATTTCGCTCTTTGAAACGAGGACTTTTTTTTGTATTTTTATAAGCGGTCAACGTCATTTCAAACTTTTAATACAAAATTAAACTTTACATAAGTGAGTGGAAAAATGAATAGATCAAATGAGTGTTTGTCCAAGTATCTTACAGATAATAGGTATATTTTATCATACTTATAAGCACATAATCTTGATAGCCTAACATTAGCAATTACCACACGCACTAAGAGCCCCTAACTAGGTTGTGTAACGTAATTGATTTGTGGCATGGTTTACGCGGATTACCACGGTAATAAGGTACAGCCGGCACTGAAGCAACAACTTTATGTAATGGTGCGTCGAACTTAAGGGAAATCATTATAGATGTATGTGTCAATTTGAGTACCTACTTCTATACCCATAGCTCTTAATTCTTCAGCTTTTTGAGTGAATGATCTTTAAATTCAATTTAACCAAAAAGTCGCCACTTAAATAGGTTCGTCGTTGGCTTCGATTACATCCAGTATGGTGGCGGTGGTGGTGCAGGACGGGCAGGACAGCAGATGCGCTATGTCTTGCGATGGAGCACCGCGATATGCGAAGGTTCAATATGAGTACTCATTGATCTGATTCGCTATCTTGTTTAGGTCTTAATTAAAGCGTAGCTTGTATTTATTGCAGTCTTTCATTGTGCACAATTTAATATGCATAGATTTGTAAACTAAATCACACGATGTTGCACGTTTCCTTATTTGCGAAATGTTTAATGTTTAACATTTGGAGTAGGATTTCTTACTTATGATGAGATATTAATTTCAAGAGAAGCATAAATTATTTGCACATCCAATTAAAATTACCACACTTATCTATCGACATGCCATTTTATTACCATTGCTAAATAAACTTAATAAGCTCATAGAAAGTTACCATTTCATGTTTTAAGATTTAACCTTAAGCCCCATAAAATTAGTGTTACCTAACTGAAACGCATTAAATCTAAAGAGTTTGCCTTATAATTTAATTTTAAGTAAAATGTCAATAATTATGTAACACTTTGAAAACAGGATGGCGTCTAGATTTTTGCATGGACAATAATTTAATTGGTATTTAGGATAAGGGTTATACTTTTGATTTTTATCCGTGTGGTGACGGACCTAAAGAATACAAAGGTCACCACCCCATCTCATCCCGTGGGTGTCGTAGAAGGCGACTAAGGGAAAATTGAGCAGAGCCGAAAACCACTGCTTAGAGAAGGAAAACTCGAGACCAAACCCTATGCCAACCCGTCTGGCCAGCGTGGCATTAGTAGGCCAAAACCTCTGTATGAGCCCACACCACACAAAACGGCCCCCAGTTCCCGGTAGTCCCGCTATTCCCGGCCAAGGTAGCGGTCGCGGTAACGGCGGGACAGGGGGTGCTAGGAATCTCCGGGCTACGGGAGGCTACCACTACCTCAAAAAACTGACCCTGGCGACGTATAACGGACGAAGTCTACGGCTGGACCAACACCTCACCGAACTCGAGGTAGAATTGGGTCGCATAAACTGGCACATTTTGGGGTTATCTGAAGTCCGAAGACAGGGGGAGGACACGATAACCCTTGAGTCAGGTGACCTGTTCTACTACCGAGAAGGTGATAGGCCCTCCCAGGGCGGTGTCGGTTTCTTGGTCAACAAGTGTCTCACAAGCAGCGTTGTGGAAATCAGTAGTGTGTCGACAAGGGTAGCGTACCTCTTATTGAAAATCACCGACAGGAAGTTCCTGAAGGTGGTGCAGGTATATGCGCCGACCTCGACATACTCTGATGAGATAGCCGAAACCATGTACGAAGACATAGCGAAGGCACTACATGGTACCAGGAAGGCTCACTACAACGTTGTTATGGGAGACTTTAATGCCAAGGTGGGAGTACAAGAATGCGGCGAAACGAAAATCGGTCCTAACGGCGTGGGGCGCCGAAATCACAGAGGCCAAATGTTGGTCAACTTTTTAGAGTCCCAGGGGCTCTTCTTAATGAATTCCTTCTTTAAGAAGAAGCCCCACAGAAAGTGGACATGGCGAAGCCCCGATAATGTGACGAGGAACGAGATAGATTTCATCATCACGGACAAACGGCATATATTTAGAGACGTCTCGGTGATCAATAGGTTTAATACCGGTAGCGATCATAGACTCGTCCGAGGCTCTCTAAATATCAACCTTAAGGCTGAAAGAGTTAGGATGATGAGACCTACTCTCCGACCCACGCTGCCCCAAATAGCTTTAGGTTCCGATAAGTTCCAGTTGGAACTCCAAAATCGTTTCGCACTGCTGGAAACCACGGACAATGTTGACGAAAAAACCGACACAGTGGTCAAAACGCTACAGAATGTGTCTCGAAGGTTGTTCCCCGGAAAACGCGGTAATAGGGAGTCCAAGCTCTCACCCGAGACTCTCGAACTTATGAAGGAAAGACGAGAAACGCCGGACGCCCAGATGTCTTCGTCAGATAGGCGGTCCTTAAACCTGAAAATCAGGAAACTGACGCGACGTGACCTCCGACGCTGCAGCACTCGTAATATCGAGGCTGCGATTGAGCGAAATAGAGGCACCAAAGTCTTCGCTCAGCAATTAGGTAGACCCCATCTGGCGAAACTGAGGACCGGGGATGGCAGGACCGTCACCTCTAAGTTCGAGATTCTCGAGGAAATTGAGAGTTTTTATAGACACCTATATGCATCACGGGTGACTAAACCATCGAAACAAGGCGAAGATGACCACAGAGCCCCACTCACGCGCCATTACACCGAGGACATCCCGGATGTCGACCCGGGCGAGGTTGAGGCAGCTCTCAGACAACTAAAGAACAACAAGGCGCCGGGTGATGACGGAATTACAACCGAGCTCCTTAAGGCCGGTGGGACCACAGTCCTGAAAGAGCTAGCGAGTCTCTTTAATTCCGTCATTCATCAAGGCTTAACACCACAAGCGTGGAGCGGGAGTGCGGTGGTTCTGTTCTTCAAGAAAGGCGACAAAACCTTGCTGAAGAATTACAGACCTATCTCACTCCTGAGCCACATTTACAAGTTGTTCTCGAGAGTAGTCACTAACCGCCTCGCTAGAAGACTCGACGAGTTCCAGCCACCAGAACAAGCCGGGTTTCGAAAAGGCTTTAGCACCGTAGACCACATCCATACTGTTCGGCAGATTGTGCAGAAAACCGAAGAGTACAATCAGCCGCTGTGTTTGGCCTTTGTGGACTACGAGAAAGCCTTCGACTCCATCGAAACTTGGGCGGTTCTGGATGCTCTGCAACGATGTCGTATTGACTGGCGATACATCGAGGCGCTGAGATGCTTATATGACACCGCCACAATGACTGTCCAGCTCCATGACCATAAGACCAATCCGATCGAGCTGCGTCGGGGGGTGAGACAGGGGGATGTTATATCCCCAAAGCTGTTCACCAATGCGCTCGAGGATGTCTTCAAGACTCTGGACTGGACTGGACGGGGTATAAATGTGAACGGTGAGCACATCTCGCACCTTAGATTTGCCGATGACATCGTCATAGTGGCAGAGTCGCTGGACCAACTAAGCGAGATGCTGCATGGCCTGAATGGAGCTTCACGACGGGTCGGTCTTGGCATGAACTTGGATAAAACCAAGATCATGTTCAATGAACATGTCATGCCGAGACCGATATATGTCGAAGGATCGATGCTCGAAGTTGTTCAAGAGTATATCTACCTAGGGCAGGTCATCAAGCTTGGTAGAAACAACTTCGAGCGGGAAGTCGATCGGAGAATTCAGTTAGGCTGGGCAGCGTTTAGCAAACTACGTCGAGTCTTCTCTTCGCCTATACCGCAATGCCTGAAGACGAAAGTTTACAACCAGTGCGTCCTACCTGTTATGACTTACGGTGCCGAAACGTGGACATTAACGGTTGGACTAGTCCACAAATTTAAAGTCGCGCAGCGGGCTATGGAGCGAGCTATGCTCGGAGTCTCTTTGAAGGATAAAATTCGTAATGAGGTCATCCGACAAAGAACCAAGGTAACCGACATAGCTCGTAAAATTAGCTCGCTGAAGTGGCAATGGGCTGGCCATGTCTGTCGAAGGACCGATAGCCGTTGGAGCAGACGAGTCCTAGAATGGAGACCGCGACTCGGCAAGCGTAAGGTAGGACGCCCCCCCGCCAGGTGGACTGACGACCTGAAAAAGGTCGCTGGAGGGGACTGGATGCGGAGGGCGGAGGACCGGGTGTTGTGGCGCAAATTGGGAGAGGCCTATGTCCAGCAGTGGACTATGATTGGCTAAATGATGAAATCTCGTAACGTCTCGTCTTAGATATCAAACATTCGGTCGGTTAAAAAATAAATAAGTTATTGCATATTGTATTGGTGTTTTAAAGCAATAAGATACTGAACATCCTTTGCAAATCTCGATAAGAACATGGATACAAGCGAGTAAAAAACATGAGTAAAAAAGTGGGAATAATTCCTGTGTGATGTCAAACAACTTTATTATCTTTATACATGGACGTTAGCTGGTCATTATAAGGCTCCACAAATGTGTACCTGGGTTCATTCTAATCAGTGATGAAGCTGTATCATCAATCACTGCTACAAAGTCATGAATTTCGGTGAATTTAGGGGTTATTGATTATCGGAATTTCGCTCTTTGAAACGAGGACTTTTTTTGTATTTTTATAAGCGGTCAACGTCATTTCAAACTTTTAATACAAAATTAAAGTATACATAAGTGAGTGGAAAAATGAATAGATCAAATGAGTGTTTGTCCAAGTATCTTACAGATAATAGGTATATTTTATCATACTTATAAGCACATAATCTTGATAGCCTAACATTAGCAATTACCACACGCACTAAGAGCCCCTAACTAGGTTATGTAACGTAATTGATTTGTGGCTTGGTTTACGCGGATTACCACGGTAATAAGGTACAGCCGGCACTGAAGCAACAACTTTATGTAATGGTGCGTCGAACTTAAGGGAAATCATTATAGATGTATGTGTCAATTTGAGTACCTACTTCTATACCCATAGCTCTTAATTCTTCAGCTTTTTGAGTGAATGATCTTTAAATTCAATTTAACCAAAAAGTCGCCACTTAAATAGGTTCGTCGTTGGCTTCGATTACATCCAGTATGGTGGCGGTGGTGGTGCAGGACGGGCAGGACAGCAGATGCGCTATGTCTTGCGATGGAGCACCGCGATATGCGAAGATTCAATATGTACTAATTGATCTGATTCGCTTTCTTGTTTAGGTCTTAATTAAAGCGTAGCTTATATATATTGCTGTCTTTCATTGTGCACAATTTAATATGCATAGATTTGTAAACTAAATCACACGATGTTGCACGTTTACTTATTTGCGAAATGTTTAACATTTGGAGTAGGATTTCTTACTTATGATGATATTAATTTCAAGAGAAGCATAAATTATTTGCACATCCAATTAAAATTACCACACTTATCTATCGACATGTCATTTTATTACCATTGCTAAATAAACTTAATAAGCTCATTTAAGAAAGTTACCATTTCATGTTTTAAGATTTAACCTTAAGCCCCATAAAATTTGTGTTACCTAACTGAAACGCATTAAATCTAAAGAGATTGCTTTATAATTTAATTTTAAATTAAATGTCAATAATTATGTAACACTTTGAAAACAGGATGGCGTCTAGATTTTTGCATCCACAATAATTTAATTGGTATTTAGGATAAGGGTTATACTTTTGATCACTGATAGTTTTCAGAAGTAGCTCTTGAAACACCTTAAAAGTTTTGGGGATGCCTACTTCAAGTTTATAAGGAAACAGGTGATGGAACTAAAAGATTAAAAACCAAATCTTATTGATTTAATTTTTTTTTATACTAAAGACTTCTAAAAACTTCTTTATTTATTTATTTTGTTTATTTTTCAAATACAGGTATATAAGTACTAGTATTGTTTTTCTCAAGTATTTTATAAGTATGCAGTTTTTTGTTCCATTAATATTACAATAGCGTTTTACTAAATCGACCGTATCGAAGACAGTCAGCTGTTATCGTCACGAAAATGATCGAAACCGGTTAATCTGTTTTATGTGAAAGCATGACAAAAGCCATTACTTTTTAAATAGAATTTATAACATTACCTATTGTTTAGTAGAACAACAACCTAAATGATTTAAATTATGAGAACATAGGTTTTTTTTTTATACGGGGCAATTTAAGGTTGCCGTACAATGTTATAACATAAAATATTGTATGCAACATATTTAAGTTTAGACAATTTAAGGGTGTTTCTTAGTACTTGTGCAGGAAGTATCGCAAAGTAAAATAGCTTTAGATTTTAATAAGTGATGTAAGACACCTTTGCACCCTAAATAAATCTAATTATCTACTTTGGAGTTTCAGAAAATATTCTTCAAGAGTACATAGTAGACTACTTAAGTACATAGACCAAGTGATTGATGCACATTATTCCAAATATTCTTTTAAAATACCCGTTTTTTTTCTATATACCTAGGCGGGTACTATCCAAGACATGAGTGCCTTACCTACTAACGGATTATCATGTAGGGTCTTTTATCAAATGTCTTACTACACCAACCCTAAATTAAAGATTACTAACCATTAAACCATGCCTTTAAATTACATGTTAGCTACGTTGTGTGTCAATGAGCAGTAGCCCATAATTAGCATACGCTATAAGCCATGAGGCAGTGCAATCACTGGAACACTTTCACCTTGCGACTCTATGCACCAATTGTTGACGACACCTATTTTTATGTCGTGGTTTAACAAAGGTGGTACTGACCGGAGCAATGTAACATCATACAAAGCGAGCATTTGTACAGTCAGTATTTTCGTGTTCATGTTTAAAGGTATATATAAATGCGGACAACATCACATACATTGCTCTGAACCCAAAAAAGTAGCTAAAGCACTTGTGTTATGGAATTCAGAAACAACGAAGGTACCAGAAACACCCAGACACAAGGCAATGTAGAAAAGTTGGTTTCTACATTGACCCGTCCAGGGATCGAAACCGGGACCTCAGAGCTAGCGACACCTTGAAACCGGTGCGTACGCCACTCGACCACAGAGGTCGTCGTCGAGATGTAATGTAACATGTTTCAAGTAACATGTTACATTACATCCCGTAACACCGGTCAGTACCTACCTTAATGTCAATTCACACTGAAGGCACTGCGTGTGGCTATGTTTGACTTACAACGACTAATGCACAAATTGTTGACGACACCTGATATTGATCAACATTGGTTAGCATCATATTGCAATTTTTCCTTCACATCCATTGTTAATTAAACGGGTCTTTGAATGTATTTGAATTATTATTTGTTTGTGTTTAGCAATGATATTGAATTAATTATTACGTTTGTTAGAGGAAAAAGTTTAGCTTGTTCTTGTATGGTCAATTTCATAAATTGTATACATCAGTCTGTAATAATCAGTGTATAAATAAACGGAATTAAGTCTATTGTTTTATACATCTAACTCTATTTTTAGTATTAAAAAATACGGGTACCTACGTAATAAGTTTGAAAGGATTTCAATACAGTAATGAACGATCCTTAAAGATTACATGTATTTGCCTATATAAGTATACAATTATGCAATTAATTACTGGAGAAATATTTATGTATAACAAGTATCTACAATCATCGAATATGAAATACACAAAAAATCATATTTAAAAGACGTGCATTACTTGCTTTTCTTTTCACACTGTTAACGTATCCTAAGTCCACTATTAGCTACAAAAAGCTAATGGATCTTTACGGATCTTATTATTACTATAATACTGTCTTAATATACTATAAATATCTACGTACATATCAAATTAAAACATGTATATTATTATTAACATCTGATAACCCAGTTCTTAGAATCTCATACTCACCTCATTTGGCGCCCATTGTCGTGACGAAAAAAGCAATTATATTAAATTCACACGTTGAACTACAAAAAGCTGTTTAAGATATCGATATAGATAGTAATATTGTTCCGGATGTATACTTTGTCAGTAACAATGAATTTTGAAAAATCAACCTTGTTACTTATGAATTAAGGTGCTTTTTTATGTCATAGTAACCTTTCAATATGTAGTTGAGTTTTTAAACGTGTCGGTGTAGTTTCTTGTCCAAATTAGCACAATTATGAGGTTTGTATGTGAATGGTCTACATTACCGTAGAAAATAACCGATAGCTCCACTTTTCATAATCAACAGTGACGTTATATGTATTAAAAATACAATTAGTTGTAGTTTTTGTTGAAAAACATACGAGTTCATTAAATTTTGGTCTTTGCTTAGGTATGAGGTTTCACAATTTTTCTCGACATTCTACTAACAAAAGTCAAGACTTTTAGGTTAATGGATTCCTATAAAGTTATTTTGTTTGTTTTTAGCATATAAAGGTGTAAGCATACAAGGTTTATCCTGAAATACATCATTTTCTACATAATATTCATGTAACACTCACTTTTAATATTTAAAACACTAATAATTACATTTTCGTATAGGACGACTCAACGAAAAAAAAACATATCTTCTCTTAATTTTTCTAGGTCCCTATATTAAATGGTTATGATAAAAACAATATAAGAATTTACCTACCTAGTAACAGTAGTTTTCGTAACAAATCCTAAGTAACTAGTGCCTAACATTTTATAATGTCGACAGACCAATTACCGATTTCATGTAGACCGGATTTCGTATGTACAAGTATTGAGGAAAAAACTTTGCACATAATGTACATTTATTGTTACATACCCTATGTACTATATCTACAGATATGAATAATGCTAATGTCCACCAGTATGACAAGTTACATTCAATACTCAAGGTCGGACTGGAAACTAGAGCAGTTTTATGTACCAAACTGAGGTCATACAATATTATTTAACTGTTTAAATTATAATGCATTGTTAATTTAATGTTTTAAATTTAAATATGCTGCATAAATAAAATAAAAGTCAATTAAAAAATATACAAAAAAGAACAGACATTGATTTTCAAAAATATAATTATTATTAAATAATGGTGGCAAAATTAAAATGTAATCTATTTAATGTGAATATTTATCTTGAAACAAAAAAAAGTATTTTTTATTAAATTATTTGAACTTATTGAAGACAAGCATGTTTAATTTTCCGTCTGATGGATTTATGTACGCTTCATTCATCTATATAAATAACAAGAGAAAGCAAGTCTATAAATTGCTTATGCGTGATTAAATTGCATCCTGTCCAATTAATGAGTAGATTTCCTGTATTAGTTATAGACTAATGGAAACTGACTGTACACTAATTAATTCAAAGGTGTCACTTTTGGTCTTTTTCTATCAATCAACATACTTAATACTTTCATAGGTAATACATAACTCTATTAGTATTCTAAAATGGTACGTAACATGTCAGCCAATATAGGCCACTGTGTAAATAGGTCGCATTTTTTTTTTGTTTTAAATTACATTATTAAAATAAATTACTTACGCTATCAGCTGATATAGCGCTGTCACTCAATGATATACCAAAAACGCATAGGCAACACAGAAGTCCACTGATTTTGCGAACCATTTTGTCACAAACACTTATTTAATTATTACAAAAAATCAAAAAACAAAACGCTTTCTTAATCAGAATATTAAATATTTTTCTTAGAACTGAACTTAAAATTTCTTGTTGTTCGAATTATAAAATTGTTTTTTTTTTATCGTGTTTACGGCGTGCGGCGAAAGGTGCGCGGCCAGTATCGGTATGGAACGCAACTCGCGAATGTAGTGATTTTTGAAAGGCCCGCGTAGGAGGGTTTCGCGCCGATTTCTGTATTCAACTTTACGTTCCGTTTCATTTTACGAACGTGAGTTGTAATCTTTATATAAACAGTTTGTAATTTAGTTTTGTTCTTGATTTCTTTCTTTATTCCTTCTTTTGCAATATGGAATTCTAACAAACTGTATTTATTTAATACTAAAATAGCAATTTTTATAAGCAGGAGAATATAAACAAGTATTTATTCTTAACGTACGAAAAATAAATAAACAATTGTTTTCCACGTAGGTAACTGTATGGTATATTGTGCACTTTGATTATATTGTTCATAATTAGTAAATAATAATTGATGACTGAAATGTTTTTCTAACTAGTTGCATAGGTTACAAACGCCTGCCGTTTTCTAAATGACGTAGTATCATGTTTATTTGCCATTCGTTTTATGTAAGGATATATGATTATTTAATTCATAACTCGAAACAAATTTTAGGGTACTCGCACACTTTATACGGAAATCAATCATTTTGTAAGTAAATAAATATCTTGTATGTTAACCTTTTACTACAGTACACGTATTTAAATATACCATTATATATAATTGTAACATAAACAGTAGGTAAATACCTTATTATCTGCTGTTATCAAATGTGTACATAACTTATACAAATAAGATTGTATAAAGAGAAGAAAATAAGAAGTCAACCTAGCATGGTCTAGCGGTTCAATGAACGGTTTTGTGTGCACAAAGTTACAGGTTTGAACTCATTACAATCAAGTCGCAATTTATAACTTTTGTAAAGTTATAAAAGTGCACTTACTAATTCTAACTAAGGCATCATTGATAATTAAAATCGGTGTAGGAAAACATCGTGAGGAAACCTCGATGTCAAAATTCGAATCTGAAATAGCCAAACGGCAATGAGCAAGCGTGGTGTTGTTCCTTCTCTACATAAAAATAGGCTTGTGCCCAACAGCAGGACATTATAGGCCGTTATTAAAATAAAATAATTTCTAATCTGTTTGCCCATCGAAATGATTCTAGTGATTCCTTAATAACATCAAGAGTTTTACCGTGCTTAGACATAAGTGCACGGAAATCCCTCGACGCAACTTTAATTTTTATCAATTGACCACTTGAGAGACATTAATTATACTTCCTTGAACCCATCTATGATATTTTTTCTGGAAATTATAAAAATGTGAGCTTTACCCATTGACTTAATTAATTTCCTTGGGCCCAACATTAATAATTATAATTTCGTGCAATTTTACGCTATTTTTAGAATTTTTGGGAATTAGTTCAAGTCAGTTAACTGATTGAACAACAAATTAATATAATGGAGTCGAATGCTATCGGCATCATGTTATTGCACTACAGCAAAACATCTTATGAGATGTTATGAAGACTAAATCAAAGCCCCATTTTTCCGTTATCCTTAAGTGACTCAAAAACGCCAAACAGTCGATTCTAGCTCGGGAGTAATTTATCAAAATACACCAGGGAAAACACCAGCTCAATGTGTAAAAGTGTATATATATATATTGTGTGATATAGTAAAACCAATTATTGTGTGAAGTGAACTGAACTCTGCGGGAGTCTCTGATATGATAATATTATAAACACATTGAGTTCAGTATCGTTCCATAAACAGAGCGGTTATCTTGTGTTGTAAGAACTAATAAACGTGACAAAATTTAAGAATAATATTTTTTTTTATAAATAATGGCAGCGTTGAGTAATAAATGGGATAACAATGAAGAGATACAAAGATTTAGGGAATATTTAAGGATTCCGAGCGTACATCCTGATCCTGATTACAGTGAGTAAAAACAAAACTATTATTTTTTATACTATTAATTAAAGGCGGATAATTTACACAATTAATAACTAAAGAAAGGGTGGAACGATTTTTATGATCTATGACATGCTGGATTTGTCTCCGTCCCAAGTATAAATTCAAACAAAATCGTCGTTTTTACTTGTGGTGCTTACCAGCACGTAAATATGTATGTTACATTGCCAATTTTTTTTTTCCTATCGCTTTTTCGCCATATTTTGCTGAAGATTTCTTCGAAAAAATGTCTTGGTATCAAATCATTTGATTTGATACCAAGACATTTTTTCGAAGGTATCATAAATTTGACACTTAAGTGAAATGTCTGTATATTTTCAGGTGGATGTGTGGAATTCTTGAAGAAAATGGCTGCCCAAATGGATTTGCCTGTAGCCGTTCACGAGTTTGTGCCCAAAAACCCAGTAGTGGTCATAACATGGGTCGGGCAGCAACCAGAACTGCCATCCCTCCTGCTGAACTCACATATGGATGTGGTACCAGTGAATGAGGTGAGCTTGTCAAAGTATTCATACAAATAAAAAGGAACCAACTTCAATAAAGTTTATTCGGGAACACCTTCGAGGTACGCGGGTGTTAATGTCGCCAACTTGTTGACTCCGAAGCTGTACTAAGTATTTCTAAGCAGAAAATGTAAGCATTTGTTGGCCCTACCCGAGACCTTGTATACGGCAATCGTGCTTGCTACTAGACCAGCGGGACAGTCAAAGTCACTAGTCCTGGGGATAATGATTATCAAAGCAAATAACAGACAGAATCAACCACATAATTCCCGTTCTAAGACACTTAAATTAAAAATGTGAAGACATCTTGTCTGGGTGAGAAGGACTTTAAAAATTTAAACCGAAAAAAAAAAAACGTTTTAAACCACCTTTTTTAGCCTACTAATATAATCTAATTGAATAAAATGTAAAGTATTCGGTAGGTTCTTAAATTGTGTGAGCAATTATTTTCCAATATGCTGATTATCTTTAATTACTTAATTGAAATGAGTATTAAAGTAAAAACTGGTATTTCAAACGAGTAAAAGATGAACAAAATAAAGATCGGTTATAAATTAAAAACGAGTATTTTTTCTATTTTTACTTTACTTTATCTATCTGCAAATAAATAAATTACAAACACAAATAGTGTAGTAAATAAATAATTTAAATCATCGATTTAAACATACTATGTACCAAGTACTATTAATTCAAGTTTCAGTATTATCACTCATTTTAACTCTGTATTTTTATATGTATTTTTGTAAAACTAGGTGTGTTCTGTTTTATTTAACTGTCACATTATCAGGACGGTAATCCTAATAACACCAGATCGTAAATTGCGTTGATTAAATAAGATAGTAGACCACAATATTGTGTCGTTTAAGATAACCTTGTAATGATCCATTATATAATAAAATAATAAAGCGGCACTGTAACAATAAAACATTATTCTGGTCTTCCTGTAACTGTCTCATTGCGGGCCAAAGACAGATTCTCATAGAGCAGGATTTATTAATATGAGATTCTCATAGAGCAGGATATGACGACGTAAAAATAACTAAAAGGGTCGGAAAATAGGGTTAAAGGGTCGCTTTTAAAAAAAATCACCTTTGTTTTTGTAGGCACTACCCAGCGTCTTGTTGCTAATATCTAAAAAACAGGGGTAAAATCTGAGAATCTGAGAATCTGAAAATTCTAACACCAGTTTGTTTAGTAGAAAGAATACTTTACATTATTTTGTTTACCTATTTACCTATCATTAACATCTTAATTTATTTCTGCCCCCCTTCCTAAGTTATGCTAGGTTCGTCCAATCTCATCGGAGTTTAGCCGAACAGCACTTTATAAGGGCCGACTGCCTTATAGCCATCTAAAACCCATCTACTGAAGTTTATGGACTCCTAGTTAAGCTAGTTAAGTTGTAGAGCTCAAAAAATCCTTTCCAAAGACATATCGCTCAACCTTAGTGCCAGTTAGGCAAAATTGACGGTACTCCTTTGAATCAATTGTAAAAATTTCAGGAAAAATGGACTCACCCTGCTTTTTCCGCAAATATTACCGAGGACGGGTTTATCTACGCAAGAGGCACTCAAGACATGAAAAGCATCGCCATGATGCACATTGAAGCTGTCAGAAGACTTAAAGAGGCTGGTGTTAAGCTTAAGAGAACTATTCATTTATGTTTTGTACCTGGTAAGTCAAATTTCAAATTTCGCTGTCGACTGGGCACACTCCCAGTCGACAGCGATGTGGATGAATTTTTTGATGCCTTGTTTTAGTTCTTAGTTTCATTTAGTTTATAATTCTTTTTATTTCTTGCGTAGGCTTAGTTTTTATAAAATTGTAAATATTTTAAGTTTAATTTCATTAATAAAACAATGTTTCAAATTTTCTCTAATTACATGAGCTTTTAATAATTGATGATATAGAAAAGTAAAAACCGTGAAAAACGTGAAATCTATTTATATTTACTACCCTTATTCTTCCAACCTGAGATGGAATTTAAAGTCGAACCTCCATATTTGAGTTCGATTAGAAAGTTAGCACAACAAAATGATTAACTCTTAATAAAGAAACATTAATTTCAAGGTATTTATGTATTTAATCTTTACAGACGAAGAACTCTGTGGCCTTAAGGGAATGGCCAAGTTCTCCATATCAGACGAATTCAAAAAGCTGAACGTTGGTTTTGGCTTAGACGAGAGTATGCCCACTAGTGCAAGAAATGAGATCGTGGTGTTTAACGGCGAAAGGACTTCTAGACGTAAGTTATTTTGAGGCTATACTGCTATAGCAAAGTCTGTGAGGTGGTTGTTAAAAATTGTTTTAATGCAGAGTGTAATGTAAAGTGCCTAAATAGAACTTATAACATTTTATGAAAACAATTTTTCTTTATCAATAATGCCGATCTATTTTGAATATATATACATTTTTCGAGATAAACGTACGCATTAGGTTCGCCAGAATTTAACATTTAATTAAGTTAAGGCCAGTTTTTCCGACACGAAATAACTTTTATTCGAAAGATAAAATTCACGTCCTACAAATTTTGTATTGAAGAACTGTCAAAAATTCCTCTGATAAAATTATCTGGCGTTGGTAAAACCGCTCTTATACAAATAGCCAAGTTTTTTGAAATTTGTTTGATATTGTTGCAGAAATCAAAGTGACATGTCCGGGTATACCAGGCCATGGTTCAACTCTAGTAGCAAATACTGCCGGTGAAAAGGTTGGTATAAGAAATATATCGATCTCTTAAGTCTTTCGATTTTTTAATAGTTAATGATGGTTCCGTTTGCAACTAAAGAAGTCGTTCCTAGAAGTTTTGTAAATTACTGCTTTTGAAGACTGTAGAGTATAAACACTACACTGACATCAAACGTATACCTGCAGGGCTATTTTCGGAAAATATTTCTAACTTCCGATTATAATTATTTCTACTATAAAACAATCTCGGTACATACCTACATATCAAATCAATATTACAGTCTATCTAAAGAACACATCATATTATAGAATTTTCGAGACGAAAAGTTTCCATCTATGTCTATCACATGGATGAAACTAAGACAATGGCCGAATTTTAATGCCTCATTATTGACGACCTAGTGTGATATCTATCTCATTTTTGTGTATCCTACCTTTCCCTTTTGCATATCTGAATTATACAGAGGAAATTGGACCTTATTCACGTGGTTTTAAAGAGGTATTTTGTGATACTCAAAAAACACACATATCCTCATTTGCAGTTAAATCACATAATTGAACGGTTCATGGCTTTCCGCGCTCAAGAGAAGAAGAAGTTGGACGATGGTGGTATCTGGGTAGGAAACGTTACTACGATTAACTTAACACAAATATCGGTAAGTAATTTCTAAATAAATATTGGTCATTGACCTAATGTATTTGTATATTCCGTTTTGTTGATCTTTGAACCAACTTCAAGATTAGGAGTTTCTTAATTCGACTCTGTCTTTTTCTTTGTTTGTTTCGCGATATCTTCGGTAATAGTGGATCGTTTTTGAAAATATTTTTAGACTTTGATTTTGTATTTCTTAGAGGTGGTCCCATATAATTAATTGAAGCCGGTTCCTTGTTAAATGTAGCATCAATTATTAAGTAACGTTTTAGAAAAGGTCTTATTGCCTTAATGATATTTATATAGCCATGAGCAATTTCAAAACTTAATATGATAGGTATTCTATATAGCTTCTGAATCAACTTATCTATTTCAGGGTGGGGTTCAAATCAACGTGTTGCCAGAAACCTTAACCGTATCGTTTGACATCAGAATTCCACCGCAAGTGGATCATGATGAATTTGATGCTATGGTAAGTAATACTGAGATATTCCATCATTTACTTACGTTTAGACACACTGGTACTCGTTTCACTACTTCAAGAAGTAATAAAACATAAAAGCATTTTTCAGTATTTCAGTTTTATAATATTTTTTAACTTAGCTTTTCCAGTTGGTATGTAATCAATGATGGCTACATATTTTTTAAACGCTGACGCAGAAAAAAGTTTGTTTAAAAGTTTACGTGTCTATCTGTCTGTTGCCTAATAAATTTAATGGACAGATCATTATAGGGTTCTTATGTTTCAAAGCTGACGTAAACAACATGGTTCCAACAAAATATAGACTTCGCACTTTTAAGTTTTTAGCAACTTTCTATAATTATCGGGTTTCCTGCAATTGTTAATAATCAGTCTTTCTTTAATATTAGGTTACAAAGTGGTGTGCAGAAGCGGGAGATGACGTCACTTTCGAGTACATTGTTAAGAACCCACAAACTAAGTGCACGCCATTAGAAAGGAACATGTACTGGGAGACACTACAGAAAGTCGCTGAAAAACTGTAAGTAAATATTATTTAATTTTTAACTAGTTGTATAATACATATTATGTGGTTGTGACTAATGAGTCAAGTCTTTAATTAATAAAATATTTGAACTCGAAATTGTAATAAGATATTGCATAAAGAAGCCTAGTCAGACATGTCAAAAGACGAGTAATGTGGAACGATTTGTAAGAATCCGAAAAAAAGAAGTTCACATGACTTGATATAGGTACTTAAATAAAATTTTTATATCAATCAATTCTATATCAAACTAGTCATCGATGTGCACAAAAATTTTAATCGAGAAATTGATGAGCCTGGTATAGAGTAAGTTTTCAGGACTTGGAAGATTTATAGAGACTAATGGATTTTTTTTTTAATATTTCAGAGGCTACACACTGAAATGCGTGACCTGCCCCGGGGCCACCGACGCCCGCTACGTGCGTCAACAAGGCATACCTGTAATTAACTTCTCACCAATCATGAACAGTGAACTGCTACTCCATTGCAACAACGAAACGATACACGTAGACGTCTTCCTAAAAGGAATCGATATCATGAAGGAGGTGGTACAAGAACTTGGAAATTTGGAAGCTTAGGGTAGCGATAATTTGTATGAAGATAAAGTATTTATTTAATGTTTTATGCAGTGTAAATAGCCGGACATAATACTAGAAGGCATTTTCAGCCAGTTATACAGGGTTCGGTGTGGGTATGAAAAAAAAATGGACTATATAGATAGTAAGAGTGGTATGACACAACATAAAGTCCCGCGGGTTCGATTCACATACAGGAAAAACATGTGCTATCAAGTCACATAAAGTGACTTCTAAAACTGGGTATTTTTTGTGCTTGTGATTTGTGTTTGTGAATACCTAACCAAACAGGGATTCAACTTCTTTGACCGGGACTCCGTGATAAATCCTTGATAATACAAATATTTTATGGATAAAATGCGTGTGCCTTGGTTCCAAAATAAGTGTTTAAGGAGGACTTCCAAAGAACTTTATTTAAGGTGATGGTGTTTTAAGTACAAACTTATATTGATATACTTGAAATTTGAATTTGAAATATTTATGAGTTTATAGAAATTGTAACATAAAAATAATAATTTATCTATTAAATAGAGGTATCTAGATACTTAATTGCATCGTAATCAAAGCAATTTCAAGTCATGTTTATTATACAAACGAAAAAATACCCTTATTTAAACGTATTATTAATAAATGTTTAAATAGTGCATACAAATTGTTTTATTTCAAATAGGATTATGAATCTAACAAACAAATATAAGGTTCGAATCCCACTAAAAGAACAGCTAAATTTTGAATCCTTACAGTGATATACGTATATATATTTATTTATGACGAAGAGCCAGACTACACGGTTTATAAGTTTACTCATTGCATCAAGCTAGCTATTTCTAGACGACTATCAGCATGCTCTAAAATTTTACATAATAGTACCATTAAAATTGTCACGTTTACGAAATAACGTTAATAAGTGGTTAGAAACAATGTAACTATGTTCTCGTTCAAGCTTCCTATTTGTGAAACCCATATTAAACTGTGCAAGTGTGCAATGTGATAAATTAGGTTGATGTATGAGCAAACTTAAAGTATATAGCTATGATTAGCTAGCCTTGAGTGAGGTATTTTAAAATTGCTAGGTTAGGATAGGTTTTAATCGTGAGCGTTTGGCGACTATCGAGATCTAAGGGTGCGTCCAGATCTGACGAATGAGCATTACACGAGCAGCTCGCGAGCATACCGCGAACGTACTAGTGTCAATAACGCCGTCCGCCAGACGTGCGCTCGTCAGTCTCGGCATGCTCGAGAGCGACTCACGAGCTGCTCGTGTAATGCTCGTACGTCAGATCTGGACGCACCCTAAGCTTTGCCCAGTCTTCAAAAAAACTTAAAAAATAATTGCCAAGTTTGTACAAACATTGATTTATTTACACACAGATAATAAGCAAATCTTGACCGATTATTATAGCAACTTTCATTGCGAGGTATAATTCAAAGCAAATGAAGCGTGATCAGCAACCCATATTTTGTAATTATTAACGACCTGACTTGCTCGTGCTTGGTTTATTTAGGTCATCATCATCCTCGTCACTATCCCTATCATATTTCGTTTCCTTAGTTTTGCGGAGTTTTCCCTTTGCCCTTTTTCGATCATTGCTAATACTGTCCTCACTATCAGAAAGAGACCCATCACTTTCTATAGTAACCCTCTTCTGAAGATTATCTTTAATTTTTTCGCTTCTTTTAGTACTACCGTCTTTTGTGATTTCAGATTCCTTACTTTTTGTAGATTTCGATTCCATACTGGATAATTCAAGGTCACTCTCAGGAATTTGTGCCTTCTTAGGACTTGGGTCCTGTTTAGGACCTTGCTCCTTTTCGGGGTCGACCTTAGTATCTGGTTTTTGTTTTTTCAAAGAACTTGGCTTAGGCTTATTCTCTTGCCCCTTTTCTGGACTTTTTTGAATTGTTTCGTTCATAACACTTATCTCATTCTTTGGACTTTGTTCGTTCTTTGGACTAAGCTCTTTCATAGCAATTTGCTCATTCTTAGCAGGCTCAATACTAAGGCTTTGTTCTTTTGTAGAACTTGGCTTCTTCTCGACACTTTTAACCTTTTTAGGACTTGCTTGCTCAACCTTAGGTTTTTTTGAATAATAAGATAAAGACTCATCACTGTGTATTACTAATTTCTGTTCAGGACCCTTGTCGAAATTTTTAAATTTGTGCTTGCTGTCCATTTTACTTTGTAGTTTTATTTTACTTCTATACCGGTTATCTTGTTCCATATATTTAGCTAACGATTCCGTACTTGATATAAACGATTTTGTAGGTTTAAACTCAAAACTCATGTCCGACATATTCTTCTTTACGTTTTTTTCAGCTGTTACGTTTTCTGTATTATTTGTTGTTTCTCCTTTGCTTTTAATTGTTTCAGAACTTATTACAGATGTATCAGAAGGTTTTGTTGCACCCTTTTGTTTTGTAGCTTCTGTTTTTTTTAAAGCCTCTTTAACTGAAGCACTACGAGATTTAATTAAATCTCTTTTAAACATATTCAAGTTAGCTGCGTTGTCCGTTTTTAAACCTTTTAATTTGTCTTTACTTGATTTGTAAGTGTCAGATTTGGCCGACTTTAAACTCCTATCGCTTTGTTGTCGTTGCATTTGCTGTGACATGAGTCGTCTATGGGACACGAGCGTCGGCCGCCGAGAATTGTAGTACTCTTCAATTTCTTGAAGTGTCAATTCTTTAGTTTCTGGTAGAAAAAAGTAGAGGAATAATGTTCCTAGAAGCAAAAATACACAAAAAGTTATCTTATATGCTGACTCGAATCGTATCCGTATTTTATTTGTTTTGATACATAATTTTACGGCAAAATACTTACCAAACAAAGAACAGATGCCAAATAATACAATCGTATTAGCTAAACCCATGTGATCCCTTACGTATGGAAACATTTTTGTGGTGCCAAATATGAAAATGCTAGTGAACGACACTGTTATTCCACCAAGCGTTCCCCTTATCTGAAATCATACAGATAAATTGAAAAAAAAACAAACACCGCGTTTATAGTGAACCTACTCAGATCATAAATAAATTAGATCCTGGACTAAAAGGGGAAAAGTTCACACAGAACATGTAGTGCCTGGCACATTTTTATTAGTACGCGCCTATTTTTTAACCTACTTCAAAAGGAGGAAGTTTTCAATTCGACAGTGTACATGTAATACTTAAATATTTTATACTTACAATAAATTAAGCTTATCTACAATATCTTTGGCATTTTAGATCGATTTCCAAAAATATTGATACCAACATTAGACTATACCTAAATCAAAGGTACCATATAAATTTCATTGATACCAGTTATTTTTTACATTTACGAGTAAACACTTAATCTACTCATTAACCTTATGGAATCACTATTAATTTTCAAAAAATAATTTCAGTTAAGAAAATGAGTGTTATTCTACTGTCTATAACTTGCCTGTAAAGGATATAATTCAGACATCATTAAAAATGGTAGGGTATAATATCCCAGACTTGCGAAGGCCATGTACGCCATGAAGCCCACTTGGGGAACAAGACTGGGTTTCTCATTGTAATGGATGAAAAGTCCGAGACTGAAGCAAACTAGTGAAACTCCGACAGCTAAAACGAAAGAAAACTTATTGAAAAATGACAATTATTTAAGAATAAGAATTCAGAGGCAATGGGAAAAGATATGAAGTTATATTTATTTCATAGTATGTGGTACATTGAGATTAGACATTAAAAAAGGTAATGGCCAACATTGCTGGTGTCGTTAAATTGTTTAAAAAATAAAATAACAGTCTATTATTTCAATAAATTTTAATGTTTAGTAGGGTTACTTTTTGAAAATGTCTAAATGAAATCAAAAATATTTTTTTTATAGAGATGTTAATTTACCTGAGCTCAAAGCTAAGGGTTTTCTTCCGACTCTGAAGAGTAGGAATGAAGTGAATGAGCCGACAACCAGCCTAGTTAGAGCCATTAGGAAGTTCCCAGTGTGAACGTCAAAGGACGAATTTGCCGTCTGAAATATTTCAATAATTTTAATGAGCTTAGCTGAAGGTAGGTCAAGTTTTACTAAAAAGTGGGTAGATAAAGTTAATGATCATGATTTTGCAAAAAATTGTATATGAATAAATATTGTATTGATTGTAGAAGGGATGAACAGGTAACTTTAAAAAAAAAATATTTTCAACTGATTAAATTTAAGTGACATATCACTTAAATTTTAAAGTACTGTAAAAGTTATCATTAAGCTTACTTTTAATATTTCTATAGCCCACATCAAAATGACGGAAATGCCAGAGGCTTGAGCGATTAGAATATAAGTGTTGATTAAACTGAACGGTTTACAAGCCCCACGACTGAACAATGCGTGTATCTTTTCCATGAAATTCAACCTGTAAAAGACAAAAAGACAGTTTTAAAGCTTTTCTAAGTGTAGTTTATCAAAAGGAGCACATGAATACATATTTTTAACCGCCTTCAAAAAAGGAGGAGTTTTTTTATATTTGATACTTCATAAGACTGGGTGAACCGATTTATGGTCCAGTTTTGACAGTGGGATCCATAAGAAATAAATATAAGACTACTTTTTAAGGTCGGGATTTTTTGTAAGAATGATTAAAGTAATCAAATGCAACCTACTTACGAATCTTGTTATCAGCCTTAAATTCTATGAGTTGCGTCATTTCGTTATCGACGTCGTATTTCCTTCCCCTGAACTTAGCTAAAGTCTTTCGTGCTTTCTCAGATGATCCCTTTACTAAGATGAAGTAAGGCGTTTCAGGAAGCAGGTTAAATACCAGAAGGTTACAGAAAGTGAACGCTGAACAAGCAAAACATAAAAATTGCCACGCGAAAAAATTGCCCAGACCAGCCTGAAACAGAATGAATGATATAGGTTACAAAGTTATAAGACAAACAAAGCAACTCTGACTGAACTATCAGATCATCACGCTCTCTCTCGCTCCGCCCTGATTTCAATTATTTGGGGTCGGCGCAATGCGTATCCAGCTTCCATCCATCTCTACTACTCGCCACTTCAGCATTCACTCCTTTCTTTCTCATATCATCTTTCACACAATCCATCCATCTCTTTACTGAACTATCTGATCTTAAATATTAACCAGTTTGTTTATTCTATAGTGATGTGGTGACATTTCATTTCTTCTCTTTGGTGGAGAATAACGTAACATCAGAATCATATCTATAGGTGCCTATGTTTACAAGACAGAGAAATGAAAAGGTAAAATTTCTACCTGCATGCTTATTCCCATAGACAGAGCCATAGCAGGGAATGCTCCAATGACTCCTCGCATGTTCGGCAATGATATCTCGGTAGCGAAGATCCTCGGAGGACCCATAGCCATGCCGCATCCAATACCCGTTATTGCTCTGCCTGTCACATGATAACCATTTCAATCATCAAAGTTAACATACTACAAAGATTGGTTGCTAAATCACGCTTATTGCGAAACTTAAATCCAAAATAGTTGTGACGGCTAGATATATAGTTATTACTAAAAGCCAGTGGTGTCCCACGGCCGGGCAAAAGCCTCCCATATATTTCATCTGTCTGGGTTCTGTGCCACTTCATTCCAATTCTCAATACATATTACCAAAATAATTTAAGGACAAAGAACAACTGTATGGTTACTACGGAGGCTTCTTATGATTTTCGCATTCGAAAATCTCGACGAAACTACATCGCACACTATAACATATATACAACATATTATCTCAGTCGTTTAAAAGTAACACACCTATAATAATTTGAGTGCCCGTCCCAGCCAGTCCGGTGAACAGCCACCCGATGCACATAGGACCTTGACACATTATCAGCATGAACCTGCGTCCAAACTTGTCCATCAAGAACCCGCTTATTAAGCATCCGATTGGAGAAAATAATGTCAACACACTTGCTGAAATAATAAGTCAATGAAAATCAAAAATTTTGAAAAAAGCTAAATTGACTGTATTCCTTGATCAGTGGGTACTAGATTATTGAATAAATAAAATATACTTATTTTGTCACAAAAACACTTGAGAGAAATTCTGTATTGAAGCTGTAATTAATTTGGTTTTGGTGATATATCAAATCAAGTTATCGCAAAAGCTATAAGAGGGACATTACAATCAATAACTATGGTATATAAAAGGGCAATTCTTTTTCGCTAGCCATTTATGAATTAAAATCTTCCACGAATCTGATGACAAATTTGAACCGCACTTGATAAGGGATACATACCAATCCATGACTCTTCTTCCCGTGTAATTTTAATCTCTGATTCTGGACTCGATAGCTGGGGGACCTGGACTGCTGGAAAGCCAAAGGCCAGTCCAATGCCCAGCTGGGCCATATTCACCCAAATTCCGTAGAATAACTGAATCCACGAGGTTGTGGTCCAAAACCCAGGGTCAAGAGATACATCCTGCTGTCTTGCGTTCGCCATTTTGTTTTCACATTAATGTTTTGAAGTTCACATATTTTGAAGTTGCGCGAAAGAAAATGTAAAGCTACTGGTTCTTTTTCAAGCAAACTCAAACTCTCAAAGACTCATTATTGCTTTATTTATATACAATGATTATTTATTTACAGTGACATAAAGAAATTGACAAAATACTGTCAAATGAGAAGTTGTAAAAGGTAGCATTTTTATTGTCTATTCAAGAGACAATCAATGAAAACTTTGTAGTTCTACTTAAGATGTTGCAACAATTTGTAAACGAGTGAGGTCTTGGAACTATCGATATAACTATATGATAAAGTTTTGACCACGAATATATGTTAGGAATAATAGTGATCTTCTCTGCTCTTCGTCTTCTTTCTCGGTCCCTCACTGCTGAGGATCGCGACCACATGTCAAGCCCCTTCATTGAGCTCGGTCGTACGTATGCAGTATGGACCGCTCGGTGCAGGCTACCGCCCACAGCCTTCTTGATAGCGTCCGACTATCTTATAGCCCTGCCTCGAGCTCATCTACCTTCCACTTGGCCCAGGATTAGACATAGGAATAGTGCATACAGTGAGGTTAAGATAAGGTACTTATTATTATATTTTTCTTATTGTTTCTTAACCTAATTTAAAAAACAATGAGTTTTTTAAAGACGCAGATAGACCAAATAGGAAACACATACATTAAGTCGGAAGACTTACTACTTAAAATAATTGATAAGTCGGTTCCTGCTTCGGTTGTTCAAAAACGTTTGGATATATGAAGGGTCTCGTGTACTCGTTATTTGCGAACTGAGCTCTAAATATTGGCCTTAATTTCTTTCTCTTCAGTCTATTGTGAATATTTTCTTCGAACGCTGATAAAATCTTCAGTAGTGTTGATCGCGATATTTTATTGAACTCCACACCGTCAGCAAACTGCACTTTCTTTATACCTAAACAAATCTAAAATTATTATCTTCTAAGGATAGGTAAGCTGTTTTCGTCAGTCAGTCGAAATAATGAGGAAATGGTAATTTAAAAAAAATCTTAGTTTTATATTTTGATAATAATAGATAAGACGGTAAAGCACTATTTTTACATTTTTCAGGTTATTTTAACTTTTGTTTAAAAAACTGTTTTTAGCATTTTTTCGAGTCGTGAGCTGGGCTTACCAAGTAAGTTAAAAAGATTGAAAAAAAAAAGTAAAATGTGCATTTTTTTCGTAATATACTGTAATGCAATTTGGTTTGTCTTTTTGAATTAGGGAATATTTTCTTTGGGAGGTTTTTTTATATTACCAGTCTTTACGGTACTTTCGTATCTTTATACTTACACAAGAAATAACAATTCACAAACCTTTTCTCTTGTTGCCATGCAGTTCTTTGACTGCCTCACACAAAACGAACAACGTAAGCAAGAGAACTAATTTCATGACTACATTTAGCAAACACACCTATTAAACTAAACTGGGTATACGCGATTGTACCGATAACAGTATAGCTCTTACTATAGAAACTAGAATGTAAACGGGAAGTGATTTGCTATCGAGAAAAGATCGAGACTTTATTAGCGTTGTCAGGTCGAGAAGTGTTTTCTCTACAATTAGGATATAAACCTTTTCAGTTCAAAACCTCTTTGATATGCAATGCAATCTTACCTTTTGAAAATTATGGATTTTCAACAGAAATATTGGAAATGTGTTATACAGGGTGGGTAAAAAATCGTGGATCAAACGAAACAGGGCGATAGTTGAGGTTATTTGCAGTAAAAAATATAGCTGTCCCGGAATATTCAACCAACACAATCATTCATTTTGTAATGGTCTTGAGTGACACAAGTGGAAGAAGAGCGGGGTGGCCTTTGCCCAGAATTGGGAAAGTTTGGGCTATTAATAATAATAACTATCGACGGGCCTGTTGGTCTAGTGGTTAGTGACCCAGTCTGCTATACCGGAGGTCGTGGGTTCGATTCCCACCCAGGACAAATGTTTGTGTGATGAGCACGATCATTTGTTCTGGTTGTCTGGCTGTAATTTATCTATAATATGTATGTATTTAGAAATATATAAGTACTAGCTGTACCCGGCATGCGTTGCAATGCAATTTTTTCTACCTAGCACCTGCCTACTACCTACCTACCTACCTACATACTACCTACCTACCTACTACCTACCTACCTACCTACTACCTACTACCTACCTACCTACTACTTACCTACCTCCTACCTACCTACCTACTACCTACCTACCTACCTACTACCTACCTACCTACTATCTACCTACTACCTACCTACCTACTACTTACCTACCTCCTACCTACCTACCTACCTACCTACCTACTACCTACCTACTACCTACCTACTACCTACCTACTACCTACCTACTACCTACCTACTACCTACCTACTACCTACCTACTACCTACCTACTACCTACCTACTACCTACCTACTACCTACCTACTACCTACCTACTACCTACCTACTACCTACCTACTACCTACCTACTACCTACCTACTACCTACCTACTACCTACCTACTACCTACCTACTACCTACCTACTACCTACCTACTACCTACCTACTACCTACCTACTACCTACCTACTACCTACCTACTACCTACCTACTACCTACCTACTACCTACCTACTACCTACCTACTACCTACCTACTACCTACCTACTACCTACCTACTACCTACCTACTACCTACCTACTACCTACCTACTACCTACCTACTACCTACCTACTACCTACCTACTACCTACCTACTACCTACCTACTACCTACCTACTACCTACCTACCTACCTACTACCTAATTGTTTTTTTTTTTTTTTATGTATTCTGCTATTCAGGGCGGAGACAAATCCAACAAGACCTCGAGTAGTCCGAGAACATTTAAACGCCCACTACCCAAATCGTTGGATTGGTCGAGGTGGAACAATCCAATGGCCACCGAGATCTCCGGATCTAAATCCGATAGATTTTTTTTTTGTGGGGATACATAAAAGAGTTGGTGTACGAAAAAGAGAACCAGACGGTGCAAGAATTAAGAAATAAAATCGAGATAGCGAAAGAAAGTGTTAAACGCAACTGAAACGCATTTCGTAGGCTGCGACGTAATTTTATTAGACGATGTCGTATGTGCATTATCGCCAGAGGAAGGCATTTCGAACAATTGCTGTAACAAGATTTATTGTGTTATTATTAAATAAAACTTAATGAATTCGAATACCTGTGTTTGACTATCCTCTGATTTACTTTATTTAGACCTTGCTATGAAAAAATGACCATAAAAAAATAATTTGGCTACAAACCGCTATGTGTTATACCTCATTTTAATCGTCATTAAATAGGCAAGATTTTTTAATACAGGGTCATCTTTTGGTAGTACATTTCTTTTTTACAGTAAGGTTCTAAAGTTACAAATAATTTTTCGTGAGACTTAAAAGATATTGTAAAAAGTGCCAGTACTCATAAATAATGGTACCTACTATCATAAAAGCACTTTTGTGGTGATGATACGTTTCCTAGAAGCAACTAAACACCAGTTATTATTTTAAAATAGGTACCCATTTTACTCCAATTGCCTATTTATCACAAATTTTGGTATTTTTTTCAAAAAGCACTCAAATAGTCATAACTTTTAAGGACATCAAGTAAGAGCACTGCCAAGATATTTTTTACTGCAAATAACCTCAACTATCGCCCTGTTTCGTTTGATCCACGATTTTTTACCCACCCTGTATTTAAGTAATTTTTAAATAACATTATTATCCATTTATGTTGCCCGTGTGGTAACGGGACAGAATACAGTGTGTCAAACTCAGTCAAACCCCATATTATCCCTTGGGTAGGTGTCGTAAAAGGCGACTAAGAGAAAACTGGTAATTCAACTTTAACTCGCTTTAGGTTACTCGGCAATGGCAATAGGCTTACCCCCTATTACATGGAGACCAAAGCGTAAACAGGTTGAATGAGGATTTCATCATCATGGTCATAAATGCCTAGGATGCGTGTTTGTGCTTGCGATGATGAAGTCTCCCTTATGGGATATACAGGCGTGATGATATGTATGTATGTATGTTAAATGATTCAGAAAATAATTAAAGACAAAGTAAATTTTAACTGAAAATGGTTAAGTCGATTCTGAGCTAACTTTAGTAGGGGATTTCTTTTTGAACTTATTTCTTCGCTGATGCAGTGTTTAAAAATGAAGCAAAATACAAGAAAGCGAAGAAATTGCAAATAATCAAATCAAACTGCAATATTCTTGAAATATTTTCTTTTTATTTTTAATAAATCAGATATGTTCATCATTTGTTTAATTTTAAATTATCTATTCTAAACACTATCACAAAATGCTTCACTATTTCATTTACAAATAAGTTAAACAATAAATAAAATGCATTGTATGCTGAAGACAGAAAATGTTAATAAAATTAATTACATTACGTATTATAATTATTTTAATAGTATTATTATTTTATTGTGACCACATTTTGTGACTTAAACATTTAATAATGGCACATTCAACTGTACAGAGTCTACAAAAATAGAGTTTATTTAGACTATTCTTAGTAAAAACTACATTATAATACTTTCACAAAATATACAATATCACATCACATTACGACTCACAACAGTTAAAGCCTATTCTCACGAAATATTTCAAACTTAACAATGACAAACTTAATAAATATACAGGTTGTATCGGAAATGCGTAGTCACAATTTACGGGCAGAAACTTTTTCAAATTGACAGTTTCCAGAACAGACAATTGGCATAACCGTACAAAACTATCATCAGCTGATCAAAATTTGTACGAGACGTCCAAGTATTTCAAAATATACGGCTTGACTGACCACACATTTTCGTTACACCCTGTATTTAACAATCTCATTCCGATTCCTGGTAGCAGATATAACCACAGCAAGACTGGAATATTTTACGTATATAAACGTGAAATAGGCCATAACATATATTTACATAACACACACTCTCCATACAATTTAAGTAAATAAAAATGCCCCAAATCGAAAGGCACGGTTTCTCAGTATCTTTAATAGTATTGGATCCATACATTTTTTTTATAATATTGCAAAGTCTTGCAAACCAAACTACAAATTCGAGGCAAAAGAACAGTTAAGCTTTTATACTGACATTCGTTTATAAAACGGCTTAAAAAAGTTATTTCCTACATTCATCTAATTTAATGTTCTGTATTATATCTTCCTATATTATAGTACCTATGTCATTAAGACGAAGGTACAATTAAAAGAATTGGCATCGAAAAAAAATAGGTAGGTACAACCCAAAATTTAAGCATTTGAAAATCAAAATTCAAATATTTACATTGAATTCTGTACAAAACATTATTTTGGTGATTTACAAGTAGTTTTGCAGCTTTGCTGTCTTTAAAATAATTGGTAACTGAAAATGACAATATGTACAAATAAAACATTAGCCAACAATAAGGCGCAAAAAACTTTTGCACATGAATAAATAATTGAAATAAAATATTTTGTTCATTTGAGTGAGGGACATAGTTAAGTTGATAAATAAACAAGATTTTCAACTGGACTAAATTATATAAAAAAAAACATACAATAGGTATTTGCCATAATATGTATAAGGACTCGATACCATTCAAGTATAACGAACGTCGAATAAAGACAAATGTAATTAAGGATCTCAAATTGACGATACAGTTCCACCATTGTATACATTACGTATTTCCAAGAGGTACACATACTAAAAGGCCTTTTAAAAGCGGCAATGGACATCATACAGTGGTCTTCTAGTTTTAAGATATAAGGGCACTTGGCCTTGTAAGGACACTTGACGTTGTTAGGCCATTTGACATTGTTAGGCCACTTGACGTTGTTAGGACACGTTAACGTTAGGTTAACTTTATAGCAACACTTGTGAATTTTACATCGCTCACGCTCCCTCGCATTGCGTATTGCGTCTCGTAAGGGATTTCGTTCTACCGCTGAAGTAATCTTCAATTTCTTGCAAGGTCCTGCCCTTGGTTTCAGGTAGGTAGAAGTAGAAGAATATGAGGGCTGAAAAATAAATATGTTTTATGTTAGTATTTTAGTTTGGTATTGGTTATTTTAGAAACTATTACAGAAAGGTATATATTTGTCTTCATTTTGGTCTGTTAGTATATTCAGAAACGGTGTATATGGAACTAAATATTTTCTTATCAATAATAATAGGTTTGAATATATCATTCTTTCAAGTCCATCAATTCAAGTAACTTCTTTATCGCAAAACAGTCAACACCATTACACAGGCAATGACCTAATCACTGGCACATTTAAAAACTAGTTAAAAGTCAAAAATCAAGCTTATTTGGCAGTAAAATAGAGTGGGACTAAAAGTGAATGGTCGCGGCAACGTGAAATTAAAATTTTGATGACGTCAGATATTAAAATTATTTATTATAATATTTATTAAATATTTGATATTTATTAAAAAAAATGCAATAACATGAATGCATTTAAAAATAAACTAAAGGCACACGTGTATTCATTACGGGAGGAATAGCGATGTTCACGCGGCTACTTACAACCGGTTTTGTTATCACGTCTTATCTATTCTACAAGCAATGAAGCAAGTGCAGAGGCAAATTGTATTATATTTATATTATTATAAACACATCTGTATCTCATTATAAGTGAACTGTAAAGTTTTTATGAGAAATGAAGTTCTTTAAGCATATGACGTCAGATATCAACATTCTGAGTCCATATCTAAAAAGAGCTTCAAACAAAACTTACCAAGTAAAGACATGGTTCCGTAGAGCCCGAACACTCCGTAATCGTTGAGCATGTACTTGAGGAAGGGGAAGGTCTTGACGACGGAGAACACCGACAGGTGAGCCACGCACGTTGTTAGGCCACCCACTATGCCGCGGACCTGGAATACAATGGATAATATTTAAAAGAAACTCATGTAAACCTGATTTTAGCACTAAAAGTTAATTGATCCTGTTCATGACATTATAGAATAGTTTCTATTCTTTTTCACCCAAATTTCATAAAACTAAACATTTCATAAAGAAACAAAATAGTAAAAGAGTATCTAGAAAGTACTTAGAAAAAAAGTAGCCATAGCGCCTACTCGGCTTTTAAAATTTTGGGACAACGTTTAAAACAAAAGTTACATCCAGAATTAGCGTCAACCAAAGCACTGAGGACAGTTTTGTCGGGTAATTTTATATGTAAGTTTGTGTCTGTAGTTCTTATTTTTCAACTATGAAACACCTAAGGCAGCTAATTTTACTTCATCCTCAAATTGCTATCACACATCAAATCTAGACCAACATTCACTCTACAATCATTATATAACAATCACCTGCGTCGGATAAACCTCTCCAATCATAACCCAGGGTATAATGAGATAGCCCAGGGTACAGGAGATCACGAAGATGTAGATGCTGGCGACGGGAATCCAGGAGTGCTGTGGCGGGAGGTCGTTGTCCCTCCAGAACTTTACGAAGTACATGTACACTGCCAGGATTAACATGGTGATGCCGCAACCGAAACCTGGAAAAAGATATGAGAATATAAAATTGTTGAATTGTTTTTTGGTGACTTAGAGCTGGTTTAAAGTTTTCGCTTATTGTTAAAGTAGTAAATAAACTATATTAAACTGCTTATGGCAAAAGTCATAAACAGACTTTCATTCCTTTTTATGTCTTCTTACTCTTTCGCTTCTTTCATAAATAAGGGACTGGAATTTTTAATACTATTTGCGGTATCATTGGATCGTTTAAGTTAAATAAAACGAGGAATGCTTTCAAGGTAACATCAGACATGTAGTAGATAAATGCTATGCAAGTAAGAAAAAGCGAACTTTTAAATTTGAAAATGCGATCCGAACTTGAAAATAGGTACACTGAAAAAATCTGGAGTCAAACGGAGAAGACTTTGTTCAGGAGTAGGACAATAAAGGGGTTAGCTACATAAAAAAGTTGTAAACCTATCTATAAAAGATTTACTCACCGGAGACGAAGGTAAGAATTCTCCTTCCGCATTTCCTGCACAGTATACATCCTATAACGGTGAATATTACTCGAAGGATACCCATGGAGATCGTCAGCCAGTACTTGTCACTCTTCGCACCTGAGGCCTGTACACAAAATAATAAGGTTATTAAGTACTTAATACTTATAATAATAGTATTTGAATGTAGTGTTAATTGTATTTTGTGGACTTTTTGAAAGGGTAAATAATTACATTAACGACGGTAAGTACAGTTAAAAACACTGAAAGAACTACAGAGAAAACAAAAACAACTAAAACTTTTCAGATTTCTTTAACATCATTTCAAATTTAGGTAATTATGTAAAAATCGTTCCAAGTTCCTTTCTTTCTTCTACATAATGGGAAACATCCAATTTATGCTTCCAATTTCGGTAATACATCCATTTCACACAGAATACTCAAAGTTTATCTCTCAATTCCTCACCTCAAACACCTCGACAGCATAGAAAGTGATGGTGTTGACGCCGCACCACTGGTACACGAAGAAGTAGATGGCGAGGATCGTGAAAGGCTTCAGCGTGGACGGTGACAGCAAGGCTTTGATGATCTCACGGGGGCCATGCAACCTGGAACCAAAAGGCTACTTATAAGTAACCAGCTAATGTGGAAAAACGTCCGCATTTTACTGTAGAATCTTAATTGTAAAAAACTTCAGCTCCTATAGACAAACCGTTCATATGGTTTTCTATGGCATTTTTATAGCTGTTTCTGTAAAATTTTCTAATAAAGACCATTCCATGGGTAAATAATACCGAGAATGATAATATTATGTACATGAATATCGAAGACAATTATTTATTGTTGCCATAAATGCTACATTTTGGGATATTTTTAGTGTAAATGCATTAAATCATGAGTGCTCAATATTCGTTAGCTGATAAAAAATGTTCAGTCGATTTGTTGACTAAGAGATTAAACCAACAAACACAAAGATAAAATTAATTATTCATAGTGTCACATTATATTACAATAGTCACGTGAACATTATATTTCATCCTTAGAAATAATTGCACAATTACTAGCAAGCGCAGACATTTAAATAATTATTGACATAATTATAAATAAACATGTGTTTGCTGATTTACCTTTATTATCTGTTCCAGACGTATGACTGAGATCGTGACTTTCCTATCTGCTTTGTTATTAAATCGCTACACATTAACCTTTTCAAGAGCATTTTAACTCTTATTGTAAATGTCGAAGACCGTATAATTTTCGTACCAATGTCGAGATGTTTCTAAAGGTGAAATTGGATTGACACATCTTTTCTCAACCGAATATGGAACAAGTTTCCCGAGGATCTAATTTGATTAGAATTGTTTCCAAAACTTACCCGTCCTCAAAGTTATTATATTACCAAAAACAGATCATATTTTGTTTTAGTTTTAAACAGTAATACACCTAAAGGGGGCTTACCTACGCATATGACTAGAGGAGAAAGGAACTAGTGACTGCAACTGTATTCGCATATACTAGAATATAATGTGCAGTTAGACAATAACGATGTTATGATGTGAGATAGGTCAACTGACAGGTATTATTGATGTATATATTTATTTACTGTTGTGATTAGTTAGGAGGACATTACGCCTCCCTTTATTACTTGAAACCACATTGTGTTAGCAGTAAAATAAATCTAATTAGCACTATACGTAGCAAATATCAATACTCGTAGTATTTGCATAATGTTTACAAACAACTGCAGTTTAATATTTATTCAATCCAATCACCTTTGCAATACATCAACAAATATCCTGAGATAACAAACATGCTGTTTACTACATTATGGGTCATGCAGTATTTATTAAAAAATATGATGTTTCTCTGTTTTTTGCTAAAGGTAGCTACATAGGAAATTCACCTTTATTGACATACAGACATACTTAACGATTCAGGACTAGTCTTGAAATTGGAACATTAATAAAAATACGACATCTATGGAGAAACTTTTGCATAGTAGGTTTTGCCTAGATTAAGTTCGTTTTAGTGTTTTATTATTATTTTCCTATACTTTTCCCAAGTGTCCCTTTACCAACCCAATGTTTGACCAATTCTACACCAACGCCTTCAAAAAATATACAACAATTGAAGATCTACTCACGGCTCAACATGATTCTTCTCTTTAAAGGCAATCATCTTCTGTATTTCATCTTCCAAATTGCAAGTGGAACCTCTTAGCTTAGCGAGAGAGCTCTCTGCTCTCTCCCTCTTGTCTTGCTGCAGGAGATAGTTGGGAGTCTCCGGGAGGAGCAGCATCCCCAGGAACGAGAGTATCGGAACCGTTGCGCTGATGCCCGCGAGGATATTCCATGATGTCACACTGCCTATTACGTACTGGAAAAGAGGTATTCAAAGTTAGATGGATTGGTTGAAAGAGGAAATGTTGTTGGAAGAGTCAAGATTTTCCAAAAATAATAATGTTGACCGGATAAAGAGTAAACGGGAATGGGTTGGCGTGGCATAGGCGTTGGTTTTCATAATATTAGTTCTAACCACGTTTTTTCTTAATGCATATATAGCAAGAGCGGTACGATAAGAGTATCTTTTTCTAGACCAGGTTGGGAGTGAAAGGGAATGGGTTGTGTAAGAAAAGGCGATGGTCCTTAATCCTAATTTCCATAATATTAATTCACCGCTTTATCTGATTGAATCATGTAAACTAAATAACAAAGTAGACAAACTAGTCTTGACAGAGTGGCATGTAGGAAGCAGAAAGTTGGGAAAAGCTTAGATATTTTTTTCATTGCGAGATTTATTCTGAGACAAAATATTTGGACAGAATTTGCAGCTTCTTAGGGTCAGCGCAGACAGAGAGGAGCGCAACAGAGAGGATTTTATTAACGCACTTGAAAAAATTCGCACTTAAAGTTGCGAATTCTGTCCTGTCAAACATTTTTCCTTAGACACACCTACTAATTGATCATTTTAATCGGAATTAAACCCTTATCATGATGTATGGTGGTTCCGCGTTACGTAGGCGCCAAGAAGTTTGCTTTTGCAATATTGATGGCTATTTTCGCTGTTTTTGTTTGCTTTAAGTTGACAGATCTATTTTGCTTGTACCAACACTAAGTATCAATTATGGTAGTTATCATAGTGACAGCGTGACTTCGTCGTGACTGCGTGAGGGAAAATGATTGATAGTATCAATATAAACTTGCAATTTTGACGTAGCACGGAACCAAATGTAGTGACAAACAATTATATTATGTAACTTGATATTAATTATAGTTATGGTGTTATCCGCGATTTCATTAGTGTACTTCTTAAAATCTCATTTCTTCATACTAACGACATGAAAATTTGCATCTCGTTATGATTTTTACTTCTTGTACCTAAATCTGCTGACTACCTACCTACCGCCGCCACGAAAGCTCTGTGCTCCAAGTTATTAAAAGTTTAAAAATAGAAAAACTTCACAAACTGTTATAAAATCAGTACAATAACAAACTATCCGGTGTTGTGTATATGTGAAAGTGTTATATAATCAAAAGGACTGCAGTGAACATTAATATCTTGCCAATAAGTATTTCTTATAAAAACCGATTTTTCTAACTTATCCAATGTGAGAAACTACAAAACAGTGTTCAATGAGCATCAGAATAAAATAAAGCTTGTAATTTACAAACTAGAAGTGTATAAAAAGTGCTAAAAAGAAACTATAAGTAAACAAAATAAAGTGTACAATCAAACAAAGAAACGACCTTTGGACCAAAGTGACAAACGCTTTTGAATGCATAAATTGTTAAACGATGTTTTACTGGAACAACTAAAGCGTTATTTGGACTTATTTTTCAACGTTCAAGTGTCTCTTTCTGCTAAGTGTCAACCTCAGCGATCACTACAAACTAGAGGCACCGACTTCGATCCCCACACGCAGCGATCTCTTTTTGAGATTTATACACCTTACAAAATCTAGGTGAAACTATCGAGACACTACCACAGTGCGCTGCGTGCTTGCGCGGTGCCGTTCTTCACCCCCGGGAGACAAAGTCAGTCATCATTTTCTGTCTCGCTCACACAGCGACTCTACGTTCAAGCAGGTTCAAGCACTCTGCAAGTATTGTGCGCTCACCTACATGTACAAATTATTCCATCACTAAAGCTGGTGTGAATAAACGGCGAACAACATAAATATTATTAAGAAACAATGAGTGTGACTCGTTCTCCACCGGCTACTCCATCCAAGTCGGGTCATTTAACTACATGCTCAACGACGGAATATGTCACTGGAAAGGGCTCACAACCTGACCTATCAAAATTAAGCGTAGAATTAACCGAAGCGCAAATAACTTACCGCAAACGTAATTTACAACGGATTGAGCATGAATGTTTATGCTCCGACGAAATTAAACTAATGAGAAGTGATTTATCTCGCGTTTCTTCTTTGTTGGAAAAATATATTGCTTCTAATACACAAATGATTAGTCAAATGAATGCAAGTATCGTTGAAGTAAAGAATGAATTGGCTGACTTACGAGCGTCACACGACCAAACGAAATCATTGATTACATCTAATGCGGCAGATATTACTGCAAAAATACAAGATGTTCAATCCACCACAACACAACTTACTTCTGAACACAGTAACATGAAGAAACAACTTACACAGTTTCAAAACAATATTGTAAACAACCAGAACAAAATAAAGAACCTGGAAATAAATATTAGTAAAATGCAACTAGACCCACATTCTACACAAAATGAATTGTCCATTAATGAACAAGTATATCGTGAAATTCAAGAGCGAAATAGGAGACAGAATAACTTAATCATAAGCGGTATATTAGAACAGAACAGCATTAACACACAGGAAAGAATTCTTAAGGACGAATCTGATGTTTTAAATGTTATTGCAAACATAGATATGAACATAGCGAAACCAAACAAAATATATCGTATTGGCAAGTACAATGCTGGAAAAACACGCAGGATTAAAGTTTGCTTTAGCTGCCCAGAACCAGTGATCCTATTGCTACGTAACAAGGGAAAATTACCGGACAATATTAAGTTGTTTTCTGATCAAACACCCTCTCAACGAGAATACTTTCTGACTGTAAAAAACGAACTCTTACGCCGAACTGAAAATGGAGAAACTGATCTTAAAATCAAATACATTAACGGCATACCTACAATTATAAATCCGAATGCAAAAAACCCCAAGGCCCAATGAGAAACATTAATCCTACAAAATCTATAACCTACCAAATAGTGCACGATTATCAGCAACTGAAAATTCAAAAATCACGCCTATCATTTCTTTATTTAAACGCACGCAGCATACGTAAAAAGGGGAAGCTTGACGAACTGAAATGTATTGTAAAAGCTATACCTACAACATTGCATGTTATACTACTTACAGAAACCTGGATACAAAACGATAACCAGGCTTTACAGCTACAAATACCTAACTATACACACTACTACAACTATAGAACGGATATAAGAGGAGGCGGAGTATCGGCTTATATACACAATGATTTAAAACATAACCTTACTGAATCTACTTATCAAGATGGTAACAACTACTTGTGGGTTTATATAGAGAAATTCGCGATAGAGGTTGGCGTTGTTTACAATCCTGGAGACACCGATTTGGAAAAGTTTTTGAATACATACGACTCACAATTACAAGTACGAAAACGAGCAATAGTATTTGGTGATTTTAACATTGACTTATTATCTAAAAACAAGACATTAAAAAAATACAAGCAGAGAGTACACGAATCGGGACATAAAATACTAAACAAAGTCAATCAAACCTACTGTACAAGAGACTCGACTACAAAGAAATCTATACTGGACCACGTAAGCACAAACTTGACCAGTGAACAGTATAATCTTGCAATCATTAACTCATCTTTTTCAGACCACAAACAAATCTACTTACAACTGAATAAGTGGAAACCTCCAAAACTGCGAATAAACTATGAAACTATAGACTACAATAAACTATACTTTACTGCTGAATCTCATGGATTAGAAACTGCTTCGAACTGTTATGAAGAACTGGAGACTACGTTAATACAATACATAAAAAGAAATACAATTTCGAGAACTAAAATCATGAACCCACCACGAGAGAAATGGGTTAACAACGACATTATTGCTGGTATCAGCTTGAGAAATCATATATGGTGGCAACATAAGAAGGATGAAAATAATGAGACATTACTAATTGAGTTTAAAAAGATCAGAGATGAAATTGCTAAGCTGATTCAATCCACGAAAAACTCCTACTTCTATAATCTATTTATAAAACATACTGACAATCCAAAAAAAATGTGGACACTTATAAATAATCTAGCAAACAATAAAATGTATCAAAATAGCGCTCCTTCAAAACTCTTAGTTAGTTCAAATATGATTACCGACACAAAAGAAATTTGTGAACTTTTTAATAAATACTTCTCAACCATAGGGTCTATACTTGCAGACAAAATACCAAGGAAATTTCATGACTATTCTACAATATTTGAATTTAATGAACAAAATAATACCACAAGTCATTCTCTTACAACATTGCAGCCTTGTAATGCTGAAGAAATTATTAAAATTATTAAAGGTCTCGATGCCAACTCTAGTAGTGGTATAGATAAAATTAGCACCAAAATTTTAAAAAGCTTACAAAACCTACTTTCTGGTGTGCTGGCAAAATGCTTTAATAAACTTATGACTGACGGGGAGTTTCCTGATTCCTTAAAGGTTGCAAAAGTAGTACCAATTTATAAATCTGGACCCAAGACCGACCCCGGCAACTATCGTCCGATCTCTGTACTGCCAGTCATGTCCAAAATACTAGAGAAACTTATACACAACCGCATAGTAAATTACTTTGATTCTTTCAACTTTATATCAGATCGCCAATATGGATTTAGACCTAAAAATAACACCACAGTAGCTACGATAGATCTTATAACAAAAATCAGAGACAATATAGATAAAAAGAATATTGCCCTGGGTGTATTCATCGATTTAAAAAAAGCTTTTGATACTGTAAGCCATACCCTACTTTTAAGCAAGCTTGAACGTGCTGGTATCAAAGGAAATGCACTCAAAATTCTAAAATCTTATTTAACTAATAGACACCAGATAGTAAAGATAAATGACGCTGAGAGTAGTCCTCTACCTATCACTTACGGAGTACCCCAAGGGTCAATACTAGGACCATTGTTATTCCTAACTTACATAAATAACATTGCAGCACTAAAACTTCATGGTCATATAACTTTGTACGCAGATGACACCTGCTTATTTTATTTTGGAAAAAATATACATAATATCATCTCACAAGCCCAAGAAGACTTAAATATCTTATTCGAGTGGTTCCAATACAATCTACTGTCTATCAATATTTCAAAAACATGCTATATTATATTTAAAGCTAAAAATAAAAATATTCCCGATCACGAACCACTAAATATTGATAACATCCCACTCGAACAAAAACAGTGTGAAAAATACTTGGGCTTAAAAATGGATAACAACCTCAATTGGAATAACCAAATAGATCACATTAAGGATAAACTTTCGTCACTTACTGGTTCTCTCTTTAACATTAGCAGCTGCATACCTAGAAACATTCGTTTTACTATTTATAACTCTCTCGTCAAATCACATTTGCTTTATCTAATAGAAATTTGGGGTAATACAGGTTCAACAAAACTACAAGAATTGCAAAGAATACAAAACAAAATCATAAAGGTATTATTTCGCTATCCCTATTTAACACCAACTTGCAAAATTTTTGAAGAAACTAAATTAATGACTATCAAGCAACTTTACATCTATAGCACCTGCATTCTCATAAAGAAAATCTTAGATAAAAAAATTGACACTAATTTGTCATTTACCAAAATTTCGGAGGTATCAAAACGTAGCAGGCGTCGCCCTAGTCTACTTGTATTACCAAGACCTCGTACGAATTATGCTAAAAGAAACATCACCTATGAAGGAGCACGTATATATAATAATTTACCATCTAATATTAAAAATGTAAGCTCGTTCAACGTCTTTAAATCTCAACTGTCTAAATATATAACCGAAAACTTCTCTTACGCTAAATTACACTATTCCAGTTGAGAAAACCATAAAAACATGTTGAGCGGGTACTCTTTTAATACTACGGACTATTTATTGTCTGAACTACCTTACCTATTAATTATATTACTTAATAAGTCTTTAATTTCTAATGTTAAACTTTGTATTTACTTATGTCGGTGGCGGTTAATGAAAATAATTCAACAATATGTTATTTTGTATTCTCATGTAAGTGGCTTTATTGTCTTTATGGGAATAAATGATTTAAACGAAATGCATCTGATAAAAACGTATGTAAAGATATCTACATTTTTTATGATTAGGTCATTTAAAAGGATATTTTGAAAGACTTTGTAATGCTGTTCAAAAGTAAATGGGGTACCATTCCATTGCATGCTAGTCTCATAATGCCTTGCATAACAAACTAACTGCAGTCTATTAGTGTTAAACAGGAGATTTCTATACGAATTGAGTAGACACTGTCTAAGAGCTAAGTTAATTACCTCATGGCGCCATTCTTAGCTAAGTAAATATAAGGATACCAAAACATATCATTGCAATGACTCACAAGCAGATAGTGCTTTTACTGCGAAGTTATTTATAATACCAGACTATAAACAATAAACGTCCAACTGCTGGGCACAGGCCTCCTCCCAAATAGAGAAGGCACGAGCATTGATCAAGTTTTTGCTTCACATCACTGCTCAGGAGGGAAGCCTCTTGAACTTGAGAGACTTGAAGATATTTTTGGACTTGAGAAGACTTCTTATATCAGAGCATATGGACCCTATGATCTGGTATAAGAGCATATGGACCCTTTCTCAAGTCCAGAAAAGTCCATATCTGGTTATACATACAGGATGGCATGATACATACGCCATTTATAATGTACACAGTACACTGCAAAATTAATTATTTTGCCACCAAAAGTCATGTGATTTCTTGATTGGTATAATTAATGTGGGTTCATGACTAAGTAGTTAGAGTGCGAGCCGGATGATATTAGCACGCGCGATTTTAGCAAGTTTAAATGATTGCTAATTTAATAAGACATGTACTTGATGCCTAGTAAAAATATTTGAAATTCAGGTCAAGTAGTTCTCTTATTAGGTTTGCACCAGAGTCAAAAAATATATGTAATTAGGGAGATATATTTTTTTTCGACGACGAAAATAATCTTATGAGGTTTAAATAAAAGAAACCTCATTATTAGAAGCACGTTTAAATGATGGATATTAATTAATATTTGGGAATAAAAAATATCAATGTCACAGATTCTCATCCTATCCTAGCCCATCACTCAATCCATGAAAAAAATACAATCATATTTGCAGTATTTACCTGTATCAAGACTCCAGTGGAAACGCCAACAGACGCGAGAGCCCCCAGCATCCCTCTGAGATGAGGCTGAGATACTTCGCACGTGTACACCCTGGCGGGAGCGCCCACCATGCCCGATCCGAACCCGATCAATAGACGTCCTGGATGACAAATATTTGAGATATAAGAATAATACGTTAAATTTTCTCTAATTTTCAGAAAATTAAAAAAAACGTAATCTTCTGTTAAATTTACTTTGTTGAACTAGGTTTAGTTAAAACCGAAAATTACAATACATGGATATTCTTAAATGTAGCAGCAAATAATGTAATAATAAATGCGGACAACATCACATACATTGTTCTGAACCCAAAGTAAGTTGCTAAAGCACTTGTGTTATGGAAATCAGATACAACGAAGGTACCACAAACACCCAGACCCGAGACAATGTAGAAATGTGATTTTCTACATTGACCCGTCCGGGGATCGAACCCGGGACCTCAGAGCTAGCGACACCTTGAAACCGGTGCGTACGCCACTCGACCACGGAGGTCGTCAAAATGAAACTAGCCATAACAAATATTACGCATTTTTAATCACAGAATCTCTTTAAAGATCTTAAATGTACTTACTTAGTCATATCAAAATAGTTGGTATAGGACTAACTATAGAAATAGAAGATTGTCTTCAGCATTTTGGTACAAGATTCTCACTAATATGTAGTGATTCCACTTTGAGCAGCTTGTATTTAGAGATTTGCTTACGGTACAAGACTGTCACTAATATTTAGAGAGTTTCTTACCAGCATAAAGCATTTCCACATTCTGTGCGAAGGCGACCATGAGCCAGCCGAGGACCAGTGGGATTTCCGTGACGATGAGCGTCCTCCGTCTTCCGATGTTGTCCATCAGGTAGCCACTGAGGACGCATCCTATTGGCGTGCCCGCTGCACTTAAACTTGCTGTGGAAAGAGTAGGTGGTTATGTAGATGAAATAAAGAGTTAAATTAGAAAAGTTGAAAACAGAATAAAAAAATCAACATTACTAAGTAACTTTCAAACTATCGTTTTGCATGATTATACCAATATTATCTAAAGGAAAAAAACGCGAATTCAAATGTAATCATCTTATTTATTTTTGCATAATGATCATGGACTTGTTTTCAAATCAGAGCACAAGTCCACCAGACAAAACGTGCTTTTTTATTTTCTATAATGGTATTCTCGCCCAAGAATGAATGGTGGAAAAGCTGGCTTGCCTTGTAGAGTTAAATTCAGTTTACCATATTTACATGTAAAGCCTAGATAAATAATAATACTTTATCTTAATTATTGTGTTTTTCTAATAGAAAATGCAGAAGGAAACTTGTCCACTATATTGATGGTTCCGGAAAACATAATTATGAAGATCATATTAAGTAACGTATTACGCCCATGTGTAGATTTATCTTGTAGTGTTTACGGAGAGTAATCTAGAGATAATACATAGGTATGGATGGTGCGATCATAACATAAGTCTGATAAGAGTAATGCACTATATTATACTGCGCAATTATAACTCATGAATTACTTGAATTTGGATATGTAACTTTGAGACTTAAGGATAACACACTAAGGTCTATTTTGTACCTATACATAGTACATACATATTGGTATTTGTTAAGATAATTAAGTAACTCTTATTAGGGTGTTACAGTTTAATTAGTTTGCAAGGATTTTATTTGAGAAATTATGAAAGTCATAAAAACTCTCCATAAAAAAATTAAATTGGACTTTTTTTAATTATTACCTTACGGATTATGTAACTAATACTCAACTTCTATTTCTTTTTATATGTTAAATGAAGTAGAGACAATAGTACAAAGGAAATACTTACCAATCCAACTAGCCTGGTTATCATTAATATGTATGAAGGAGTCAGGACTCTTCATCTGTGGTAGGGATGTTGCAGAGAAACCGAAAGCCATGCCAGTGTTGATGGTTCCAAGGTTGGCGACAAAAGACGCCAGCACTTGTTTCAGGGCCTTACCCCGCCCGGCTTTGCTCGCCTTCTTATCCGAGACCGGGCTTTTGGTGATCGTGGCGGATACTCCATTCTTTATGAATGGCACTGAATCGTTCCTGAAACAAGGGTAGGGAATAATTAGGTTTTATAGTATTTAAATCAGCTCACGTGATGTGTTTTTCTTGTTGAACTGAAAACTTCTTTAGCGGCTTTGTACACTTTTTTTGTAATGGATAAAAAATGTTAAACTCGCGTCAGGACACGTGAACTGATCGAAAATTCGTAAGACGGATGTAGAGTAGACAGCATTCCAAAATATAAAAAATGCACAACGTTAATATTCAAGTTTTCACTTCTGCCGGCACTCCCGGAGTGCAACCCGTCGTTTTTTTTTTATTTTCTTTTACTAACTTGTTCCGTTGGAAGATTCTAAGATGATGATGAGCCTAAAAAATGGCAAGTTTAAAGTCCCTTTGATAATATAGTCATTGTAGGTACTGGTTAAGTGCAGTGGGTTTGCCTACTAAAGTAGTGAAATAAATATTTAATAACTTGAAGTAGTAAAATAAAATGTACAAAATCCTATCATGAGTTTATGATTTATTTAAGACCACCTTTACGTGTTAATGGCTGATCTTAACCATCAGCTGTTACCTTCATCACTTTATTCATGACCATAAAACTTGAATAAAGTACTATCATTGTTAAAGACCTCAGTGAACAGTGTTAGGGTTATCTTCTTCGATAACTTCACCTTATCAGCCTCCGTAAACTTATTAACCCTCAATCGCTAATAATATTTAACGTTTTACTACTAAATTGAATATTCAATGTGAATTCATCGACATGTAAAGGTAATTGTTTTTAAATGTTTATATTATGCACTTTATTTACTTTGATATTTGTATTATACTTGGTAATGTTGGAGAGGAAATTCTTGTGTTTATATAATTAAACAGGTTATGGTTGTCGTAATAAGCTAGTACAAAAACGTAATATAAAAAATATCTATGTGGGTTATCTAGTGCGAAATTATTTGGTCTTTTATTTAATGTTTTCCAAGATTTTTCGCCAATTTTGTATGTTTTTTTTTTGTGTCAAACGGTTCAAAATGTTTCAAAGAATCTTTCATTGTGTATGGGCCTCTTATTTTCCAAAATACAGTTTAAAGGTGGTGGTCTGATGGCCGGTCGTGTCCATAGTGAGTATAGTGACCTAGAGGTTATTAGATTTTCATTATTCTATTTCTTGAAATGACTATCTTAAATAAAATATAATCTAACAACCGCCGAATTATTATTACTAAGCCTGCCAGCCGGTTGAATCCACATCAACTATCATTTTGGAAGTACATACTTCAGTCGGGCTTAACTAAGAAAATAATTAACACGTGAGCGAGTGATAACACACTTGACACGAGATAATATGTTCACTATCATCATTTAGTGTCAATCCAACAAAATTATACTATAAAGAGACCTTATCATTGCTTACCAACTAGTTGTTTTAGATAAGTTAGATTTGCAAAGTCAGATGTAATAAGATGGAGGATTCGCGGTTGTTGAAGTAAAAGAAAAGTTTTGTCACGTCTTCACGCACAGACACGTAAAAAACACTCCGACAAATATAAGGAAATTGCCGATAAATAAATATGCTGAACAGAATTTTATAAATGATACCTAAGAACTAGCTCAATTTAGAATTTTAAACAAAAACCGCATCATAATCGATGTATTTGTTTAAGAGCTACGACACACTCATCATTTTACGTCTAGGGTTAAAGAAGTTATCTAATCAAAGTGGTAACTGATGCATTGCACAAAACAACATTACAAAGCGTCTACATTTACCCACGTCTATAATACCTTAACAACAGCTAAATTTAATTCTTCTCATATTATTGTAGGCCTACTTATAATCAATTGGCCACATATCGGGCATCGCGGGGGTTAATGATGACGTCACCTATAATTCTAGATTACGAGTCGATTAATTGAGCGTATGACCGTATTTGTTTACATGTTCCTGAGTTTCCCTCTGGGTTAGGTAATAGCAAGTTCGTTTAATATACATAAAGAATACAATTGAATTGCAAAAATAAATAGAGCACGCATACTATATTTTAATCAGCTGATGATAATTTTGTTTGATCAAACCAACGTTCTTTTGGGAAAGGACTACACTTTCCTTAAGAAAGTTGTGTTTTTCTTAAAGTAAAATCAGTATTTCAAATATGACTACGCATTTCCGTAGCACCCTGTATAAATTCACGGCCATACATTTTATTTATAAACGTAACTCACATTCAATTAGGGAAAACTGAGTTCGCCTGCATATTCATGACTGAGTATTATTATAAAGGAAAGGCCAAAAGACAGGGCAGTAAAAATGCAATAAATTACGTATTCAGCCTCTTTGGAGGATACTCATTTAGACTGCTATTGGTATTCATTGCACATGCATTATTAACTGAATGCAAAAGGTTAGTCAAGAAATAAATGGTTTTGTTTTTGTTGTAATTTTTCTACTTTCCGACGCCGGTGTAAGTTTATTTAGTCCTCATGCCAGGTCTTTTTGAAGCATATTTTTATTGTATACGTATGTTTTTCGTGAAGTTATAAATACTCAATCATTTTTTGCCTAATATGTCAAAATAGCCAATGGAATGTTACATAGCGACGTAGGTACTTTGAATAATCACTTAGCCGTTTACTATAATTTGAATTATAAATAATATCTAATTAATTGCATCCCCTTGAACTTGGTCAAAATTACAAAGAAACTCTGTATTTTCGTTCGTTTTGACCTTTACGCAATGTATAAGACTCTTTGCCAAAATGTATTAAATTAATATTCGTTCTGCAATTTAACCCTGAGGGCATAACAAAGACACATCACAATCAACCTTCCCGAGTTCCAATATTTTTAACATGAAGCTTGCTTTCTTTAGAAGAGGCACAAATCATTCACAAACTGCAGATATATTTCAGTTGATCAACAAGTTGCAAGCAATAATTAATAAAACTTCGTACTATCCTACGAATGAATGGTTACCTAGTTTTCATTTTTTGCAAAGCAGAAATACACATTTGGTGATTGGAACATAGTTATAGGCACCAGGACAATTTATATTTTTTTTTATTTCAATTCTCTTATGGGATTGAGTTCTACTACCACAGGGAGCAACGACGGTCAGATAAATATCATACGATCAACCAAACGTAGACTACGAAAGGAAAAAGGTTTACCTAGAAAGGCTGCAATGACGATTTCTACACTTAAAAGGGCTAGGCCCACCAACCTTGCTAATTAACCCTTCCTTAATTCACATTCATGTATACAAAATACTGGTGATTCCGGTTTCGCAATCTGGACGGAAAACATTAGAAACGTTTGACGCACATTAATTAATACACGGTAAATATCCTAACCTATCTAACATTCAAGACCAAACCCATACATTTGACAAGACTGGTGTTAATTGATGCATTGAGTATGCAGACACGTTTGTTTTTTTAATAAAGTGTTTTGTTGTAAACTGGTTTTAAAGTAATCGATACTTACTATTACAATGACAGCAATGATAAAAACCGGAGCAGCAGCATTTTTATCGGCTTGTATTTTTTTTTTACTTTTGGTGCAAAACAATTTGTTATTACTATTTATGGGATTAAAATCATGAACTAGTACATTTGTGTGACAAAACTTTGAAAGAACTTTAGGATATAACATTATATTATATAGGAAATTCTATGAGCCATCGTTTAGTCAACACGTCTTTACTTTTTTCAACCCTTTTCATAAAAAAATACACACGTTGTTAAATATAGAGGAAACTACTTAGTTCAAAATTAAAAGTCATTTAAGTGATACCAATCAACACCTGTGTAGTGTATACGTGAGGTCGATCGAAATTGATGGAATTCTCATCAATGTCATGATCATATTGTCATGCGGGGCACGGAGCTCATTTTGTCTGCATACCGTCATTCGTACCGATAGCAGACAGGACTGGCTTGGTTATAGTCTGGAAGAGTCTAGTAATTTTAAAGGGCAGTGGATGAGTTCAGGTCCTCAATAGACTGAGGTCTGTGAAATTATTTATCATCTTAAAATCTGCCCTGATATACCTACTCCCGCCATAGAAAAAAAGTTAATCTTTTATTAAAAATATATATTCCGCGGAATTTAAGACATTTATGTTTGTACTTATGTAGGTAAGGTAAAACTATACTAACCCTTTCCCAGTCCAATGAGGATTTGAGGCACATATGATACATTCCAATTGTTTGACTATTGTGTCTACTGGCGGAATAGTTAATGTGTTAACGAACGAATTGATCTTGTCATATTGGTCACAATAAACTCAAATATCAACACACCTTTCGCGTGTTTGCCACATATATTTATCGACCAATCCTCACCAGGCCCTTAAGTGTAACTGTCCGACTTAAGACACTTGGAGCATTTTTTCTTATGTCGAACTGTGTAACTTAAGACACGCAAAAGGTAAGAAAAATTACACTATTCTGTATATATATTTTATTTTGTTTAAAACCAAAACAGAAACAATTCGTTTTAACAAACAAACCATACAAGTAATTAAACTTCAAGAGCATTCTGTACATAATATCTCAGTGCATTATTCTTTTGTTGACCAAATTAAATGATTAACTTGTATTTACACATTCCATGTTTTTGGCCCTGGCATACTATTGTGTTTACTAGTTCGTCATATCGCACCAGTTTTTTAAAGTAAATAAAGAACTTTATGTCTAAGATTATAATTACTGAGGTTGTTTTGACAATGTCCAGAATGGATAGAGTCGTCTCACAGTTTTTTTTTCTGTTTGTCAAATGATGTTAAATTGAGTGAGATACTTGTATAGCACACAAATTATTTTACTGTTATAAATGTTATGATGAACCACACAATATACCCTATTTTGTTACCTTTAGTGAGGAACCCAAAAAGAAGTAGCTAGCTAGTTACTACCTCGTTGGCCTAGTGGGTCTAAGCGCGACTGCTACGCTAGAGGTCTTGGGTTCGATTCCCAAGTCGACCAAGGTGTTATTGGGTTTTCTATGAAATACTCAGTAGCAGGTCGGAGTTTGGATTTGTGCCCAGTTAGTGGCAATAGGCTCGCCCCCTATTACATGGGACCTAAACATACCGGCGAACTGTGGGTGTACATTGGTACACCTCTGCCTTACCCTTCGGGGATACAGGCGTCATGGTATGTTATGTTATGTTAGTAACATTTCTTCGGAGTGATCAAATTAACAACAAATACAGTGCATACGTACCCACGTTATACATCAAAGTGCGGAAGCGACGAGACTGTCGAAACTGCTTCCAATTGCCCTAATTACTGCCAACCGGGGAATCGAAGTAGTGACTACAACGTCCAATTACAACCATACCCTGTCTTAGATAATTCATGAAACCAATGACAAACAAAACATATGGTATCCTTGGGAAAAAGGATATGTTATTTTTGTCGAATTTATTAAATGCAGTTAAACCCACAACGATGAATAAAAACAACAAAAAAAAATTAAGATCACGATACCATTTACCTTATATCCCTCTTAAATAATTTACAAAGGTAAATCTTATATATAAAATTCTCGTGTCACAATGTTAGTTACCATACTCCTCCGAAACGGCTTGACCGATTTTTATGAAATTTTTATGCATATTCAGTAGATCTGAGAATCGGCTACTATCTATTTTTCATACCCCTAAGTGGTAGTAGGTAGGTAGTAGGCAGGTGCTAGGTAGAAAAAATTGCATTGCAACGCCGGCATGCGTTGCAATGCAATTTTTTCTACTACACGGTACAGCTAGTAAATATATAAATTTCGATAAATAATAATAATGCGCCTAGAATAAGTCTCTATATTTTATTATCAATAAAAGCTGACCTTTTCCTTGCCCTTTAAGAAACTACAATATACAAACAGGACTTTCAAAGTCACCTTTTTTGCTGAAGCAAATAATAGCTTATTTTAAATAAAAACTGCCTAGACCTGTCAATATAATCACCCCCATTGGTCTAAAATAACTTATAAATATTTCCTTAAAGCACAACCCCTGCAACCGCAAATAAAGACTTAACGCATAATAAAAACGACATCCACAAAAAACCCACAATAATTTTGCCCATCAAATTCGAATATAACAAAATATATGACGATCCCACACAAAAACGGATCCCCAATAAAACTTGGAGAGACTTACGTAGCACCATAGTTCTGGCTATCAGATTGGGACACCAGAAACTGGTTGGTCAAGCTCCTCCTATGTAAAAAAAACAATTTGTCATCAAGAATTTACCAATGTAACTTTTCAAAGTTATATGTACTTTCTTAATTATTCTAAGACACTTCTGACAAACGGTGAAGGAAAACATCGTGAGGAAACCTGGATTCCAAAATTTGGGATCTGAAATCGCCAACCCGCAGAGAGCAAGCGTGGTGATCATTGCTCGTGCCTTCTCTATATGGGAAGAGGCCTGTGCCCAGCAGTGGGATGTTTATAGGCTGGATTATTATTTATATATATTATTATCAAGAATTTATAAAACTCATTTATGTCACCCATCGCAAAAGCTTATTTTTCTGTCAGCTTGATCAATTGTTATGAAAGATATAGTTGTTGCAATCACTACCATCAGAAGAAATAGGACGAAACAAGGAGCATAAAAAAATATAGGTACTTTATTATGCTCCTGTCGTGTCCATACATACAAAAACCTGTTCACTCATTCTCTGTTTTGAGTCGGCCTTCTTTCTCTTCTTATACTCGTCTTTGCAGTTCCAAATAAATGAAAAACCATCTCATACTACAATACGTTTTAGATGAGTTCCATAAATCTCCAGAGATTGTACAGTTTCCGATTTGGAAGCTTGCCCTAACAGGGTCATAAATATCTATGCATTACGAGAATCAGGCAACCGCCAATATTATTCTCATCAAAAATACTTCGAAGATCAAAAGAGAAACAATGTATATCAAAAGCACGAATACATTACGCAACATGTATGTGTAAACCGCTTTAAAAATGTATAGAATGATTTATTTAGGTATTTTAAAAATAAAACACTAACGCAAAACCTATGCTGGAAAGTCATCTGACGTCAAAAGTTAAAAATATTTGCAAATGTTTCGTTGTGTGCCAATAAGTTTGTGAAAAATGTAATAAAACATAATTGGACTAGCTCATTTATTATAAGATTATAAATTAAGAGATAATTTGTCGTTCAAAGCTTTTGCACTGACATTGATTAGTATAAGTAATTAATATTACGACTTATTATTATAAGGAATTTCCAATGTTGTTACTATAGTTATTTTTTTTTTACATTGTATTGACTATATGCGACCTACCCAATACAATAATTAATAATAATAATAATATAATATTCCGGGAGAACTCACACACGGTTATCTGATCCCAAGCTAAGCAGAGCTTGTGTTATGGTAACCAGACAACTGATAAACATACTTATATATTTCTAAATACATACATATTATAGATAAATTACACCCAGACAACCAGAACAAATGATCGTGCTCATCACACAAACATTTGTCCTGGGTGGGAATCGAACCCACGACCTCCGGTATAGCAGTCAGTGTCACTAACCACTAGACCAACAGGCCTGTCAAAATTGTTAGTACTTTATTGTGGTGGTGGAAAATAACTCGTTCAATTTTGACGACTCATCTTGGCTGTGACACTGCTGTACCCACGCATGATAAGTTTTGTTTTTGTCTAAGAATAGATGTAACGAAATCGAACCCGGAACTTTTTACAAAAACTGCCCGACCATAATGCACCGCGCCAATACATTCACCAAGTCCCAAACTAATTATTTTTATGAATGAACACGAGGATGAAAATTACGAGTTCTTTACAAGATATCATTATTTGTAAGACAATGAGAATTGTCAGATATCGCGTCATTTCTTTCTTATCTTTGCGCATCACGCGTCACTTCCTTAAACACATATTTAATTAGTTCAAAATGCTTGTTTTTCTTTATCTACCCACGAAAATTTCGCATTCGAATGACCGCCAAGATAAATGATCAATGGCAGAGAGCGATGGAAATAAACTCAGTACTTATAATATAAAGACGTAAGCTGTTTTTTAGTTTTATAAGAAAATATGCCGAATATATTTTAGTGAAGGAAAGCTGTTTATTGCACTAGAACAAAAACCCATATTTAACAATTATTACCTATAGTGGCTATACTTATTAACCAGAAATATAGCACACTTACAATAACCTACAATAATGTTACACAATAATTAGTACTTGACTGCATTTTTACATAAAGTAAGTATCTATCCACAACAATTATCATATAACAGACCAATATAACTAAAAATAACATTACGAGAAACCAGTGGAAAAATTTAAGATAAAGATAAAGATACGTTTATTTGTCAAAACATGTGTGAATATAATAGTACATACACAGGGTGTTAAGAAACCCCCTGTCCGATCCGTTAAGGTGTTGTTAAGTATCGATAACGGATACCATTAATGAAAAAAAAAAATTGGATAAAATAAAAAAAAAATTATAACATATTTTTTTTTTGTCTCAAAAAGCGAGTGAGAGTGTTGGCGTCGTCACAGATGCTGCCAAATGATCAAACAAAAGGCCGCCAAATAATACCGACGAAAATCGTGCTGTAATTATTGTAAACTCAAATTTTCGGAATTTCGCGGCCAAAAATCGTTATGTTAAAGTTCATTATTATTGATACTATCATGAATATTGCAAATTTAATATTTAATTTGGGCATGTGATTGTGAACCCTATATCACACTTTCAGGTCGGACAGGGTTTGCTTAACACCCTGCATAATTGATGCATATTATTGTTGTTTACTTTAATTTGAACCAACATGTTCTACCAAAACTGGTGTACAAAAATAAAAAAAAATAAAAAAAACCACAAAATAAATTTTCTCTGTCAAATACTAGTTACATTCATATGATTGGCAAAAAATAATAAAATAATCAAAATAAAACCACATAATATCAAACAAATCAAAATTACTATTAGACCAAGGAATAATTCGTACAAATTCAATTTATAATTATAAGTAGAATTAGATTAATACATCACAAATAATTATTACGATTATAGTTATCATTATATTTATAAAGACGAATCCATTCTAATGACTACGTTCCATACAGACCTACTCGCTGAATGTCAGTATGCAATGTTACCCACATTTCTGACCCTAATACCATTGTAATCAGTTTAAATACTATGCTAATTAACATGCTGGCTAATTAAAAAGACAAATAAAACCATGTTTTATTACAATGTTTGTGGAAGATTTCAATAACGTGTCCTTTATTTCTATAAATAGAATTATGTTGATTCCTAGAACTATGTTACACAATATAACGTAAATTTCTAGAGTACACCATTGATCTAACAAAAATATTATGTTACTAATAAAATTGTATATTATACTAGATTATACCAACACCTTCCATTGATAGAAATACTGTTTACAAAAAGTATTGGCATTGCATGAGGCATGTAAACATAATATTTTGGACCAGATAAAATCTGATATCTGTCAATAATGGCTTACTCTCAAGTTCAATAACACAAACATTATCCACCTCAAAACAACTGCAACCTAAGCCACGCTGTTTCTTATCCCGTTCTTGCCGCTTAACCTGTCGAGATTACCAATAAAGTGGTTAAACCCTTAAAACGTGATCCTAGCCTAAAATAGCAGTAATGCGTCGACACTTCAGCATTCACGTGCGCATGCTCACATCTTTATCGCATGCCAAACGTTAAGCCAAATACCGTAGAATCTATTTGATGATTTGCCGATGCTTTAGAACATTCGGGGATTATATGGTAGTTTGATGAGGCATTGATAGCGTCTCGTAAGTAGTAAGGTTGATTCCAATTCATGTTTTGACGTCGTGTCAGTGTTATCACTGATTTACAGTCAGCAGTTACTGCATAGTAGGTAGCCTACCTATTAGGACCTGATCAGGAGAGTTACTCTTGTAATAAATTTATAAATTTATAACTTTTCGACATTGACTTGTGACATTTCGTTCGTGTGTGCCTATTGGGAAACTAACTGAAATCAAAACGTGGACTCTGGTGTTGGACATGTATTAGAATTAAAAAAATACAACAGTAAACCTGCAGTCGGTCGTGGATAAGTATATTCGCAGACAGAAATGGCCGCGCTTGCCTACTGCGACCATACATTTTTAGCGGTCGTCTTCTCGTCACTAGTCCAAGGCAAGCAGTCAAGCACGGTCTTTTCTGCCTGACGGACAAAATGTCCATCGTCTACTCAACGCTCAAAGCGTAAAAGGTGTCTGAGTTTTCGCTACGAATATAGATTGCCAACATAAATCTTACAAATATTATTTACGTTAGTCAATACTAAAAATAGAGTAATTGCCATCACTTTTGGAACACGTTACAAAACAAATAACAACGAATGCCAAGCTCTGAAACGGAGAGAAAACTATAATTTTATATTGTTCTGGTAATTTACTTTTGTAGATGGAAAATGGTAGCAGTTCTGCAAACTTAGGAAAAAAAAACTTAGGTTTGTCTACCTCTCAAAGCGTATCGTCGAATGTCTTAGGCACCGATTATGTATGATGTCTCTATGTATTTTAAACGAATAGAAAACGAACTATTTATTCTCAACCTATACCGAGTATTGTAAATTCTACTTTTTTCACCTGGGTGATATCAGTCAAGTGAACAAAGTAGATTATTGTGTCTCCTCACTTTACTTCGGACACAATTAACCCAGCTGTTATCACACAGCACAGGTGAAATGAGTTAAATAAGTGGAATATATACCCTCGGTATGTAGGGAACTAGCTATATCTATCTAGTTAGTACACACTAGGTCTGTAAACTTATGGCAAAATGCCGCAAGATCAATCGTCGCTACCGAATGTAGAAACTAGAAACCAACTGTAAACTTTAGAATAGTGACTATTTCTAGGTGTAAGAAAACACAGAGTGTTGTGGTGGCCTAGCGGTTCAATGAACGGATTTGTATTCACAAGGTTGCAGGTTCGAACCCAGGCAAGTACCAATGTGGCTTTTTCAAAGTTATATGCACTTTCTTAATTAATCTTTCCGTTTCAGAGACCAGTCTTGAGAATGACGGTATAATACTTAGAGCATTCTGCCTGCCTAGCAGTGCAATTTGTTCAGAGTTCCATCGCATTACCTAGTGTATATTAATTGAATTGGATCGTCTTCCACTTAACAAATCGTTACACCAACAAAAAATATCTTAATCTCATTAAAACTATGATTAATAAATAAATAATCGTAGTAGTAGTATTTATCGCAATAAAAACGTTTTATAATCGTTTATGTATGAGCACACCCACAACATTGCATTATATTGTGTTAGGAAACCCGTGTTTGGATTATCACGTGTTACATTATTACTATCGTATATAAACATTAAACATTTATGTAAACCGGTCTAAAGTAAATATAGGGTAAGATTATATTAAATTGTAGGAACGTTATTTACTTACTGTTAACTGTATTTGTATACTTCGTTCATTAATCGTAATTTAGTTTATTTATTATATGGACCGCGATTTCATTCTTGTATATTTTAGTGTTTGTGGTTTTGTAACATGAAATGAATTAAAGTATTACTTACGTTTGTTTTAGAGTATGATATTAAGTAACTTATAAAATACTATTTGATTACATCGAATATTTGTGTATTACAATTATGCAGAGCATCCAGTAAAAAGCCGCTCGTGGAACTCGTAGATACGCATTGCAAATAACAATAAATAAATTCTATCTATCCCTAAAAAAAGGTAACAACTGTAAACATCTTAATATTGTCATATTTACTTAATAATAAAAGCAAGCGATCAACATCTAAGTAAACCACATTTAAAAAATATATAGCTAATAATATTTTATTTTTAATTAGCTCGATATCTGCTTGACCCAGTAATTTTAACAAAAAAAAACCATGTGACAGTTATATTATCTTTTAACCACGGCCTGTGTAACCCGGTCGAAACGTCAAGCCCTAAAGGTATTTAAGCATGTACGCGCTAATCCCCGTTCTATAATATTACTATAAGTGACAGTGATATTTCCTTACTCCTTCTTCCTTACTCCACCACCCAAAGGTAGACTGGTAGAAAACGCCTAAGGCGTTAAGTCCGCCATTGTACATTATGTGCAAAAAGTATTTAATAAATAAATAAATAAATAAATATTCCTTAAAGCCCAAGAACTTATTATCAATATATTGTAACTGATATCTTTAATGTTTAATATCAACAGTGTAACACGCGATTGACAACACATTTTACAATGATACACCCGCTCTTCACATGAGAGGCATGGCTCGGTCGGCTGACTTATATCTTACACATCTGATATCAAAGACTTTGATAATGCGATAGTAGGGAATTAAGATCATTGTTCAGTTTTAATTATTGTGATAGGATTGTTGTGTAATACTCAGGTATATAGGAATTTAGTGAATAGTAATTTTGCATTTCTTATTATCATCATCTGCCTAGCCTTTTTCCCAAACTACGTTGGGGTCGGCTACCAGTCTTACCGGATTCAGCTGAACACCGTATTTTACATGGAGCAACTGCCTATCTGACCTCCACAACCCATTTTACTGGGGAACACAGTATCCCATAGTAAGACTGGTTGTCAGAATTGACTTAACGACTGCCAAAGATCTATGTATGACTGCCGGGACCTACTGTTAAAAGTGTTTTCCGAAACACGGAGGGGTATCGGTATGTTATAAATAGTCACCCATCCACGGACACACACCAAGCCACGAGCCTCTCAATTATAAGTAACAATAATAATACTAGCCTATAAAAGTCCCACAACTAGGCACAGGCCTCTCCCAATAATATCTTGATATAATTAGTAATTTTAATTGTAGAAAGATTTATTTAACTGCGTCAAGCCATGAAAAATTGATTATTATGACTGAATATCGCGTGGTGATATAAGTGCTTTTATAAGCACGTTAGTATTTCCTTATGATGTATTTGGCCTTTATTGTTCTAGAAAAACACGTTACATACTTTTTTTTATGGAATACCTTGAAGGAAAATCTTTTAAATGAGTACAAGACCATCTTATCCAAATTTCATTCCATTTCACATTATTTGTAGTTCCTAGTTTAATATTAACTTTGCAATGAACATCATTAAATATAAGTACTAATCTATTATCTACCTACATGAAAACCAGTTCCAGCAATGCGTCGTAAACTCTTTCCCGCCCAATCCAATGTCAAACTTTGACGTTTCTCCAAATGTTTATCATTTGGCACCGTAATTCATTTCTCGTTACCGACGTACGTCAACGGAACAATTATTTTAGTTGGTTTCGCATTGTAACCGAAATAACAGCCACACCTTACATTATATAACTCCAGACATCTCATGTTACAGGTTTTTGTGTCAAAAATAACTTTTTTTGACAGTGACTAAAAAAAGGGGTGTGTGATTCTAACGCACGTATTGAGTTTTTATTTTTACTGCCAATGACGAGTGTTTTTTTTTTGTTAGGCGCCATCTTCTTTTCTGGCACCTTGAATTTTTAAAATTTAGAAAGCTTACATATTTCATGGTCTTGTAAACAAAAGCTGATTCTTGGAGATTGTCACATCGCCTTTATTACCTACATAAGGATATCTAAGTATACCTCAGGTTAGATATGCCTTCGCTCCAGCGTTTACAGTATTCTGCTATATCTTGGACGCAGCTTGGGAAAAGGCTATTCCTATAGTAGAAGAAATATCCATATATATTTAAGTCCTAATTCGAACATCATCACTACTTATATTTAATGTCAAGGAGGCACACAATCTTTTTCCAACTTTACGGATCTTTTTCTATCTCTTAGCTCTTTAGTTAAACCTATTGTAAATGTTGATTCTGTCATTACATACTGAATGCCTGCAGTCAGTACTTCATTGTCGCACGTCATTTCGCGTGATGGCGGTATTTGTTTTTCGTCATTGCAAGTAAAGATGATAATACTAGTGTCGTTATAATTCAGATTATGTTTTTATATTATTTGCAAGTTATGCTGTGATTAGAACACAGAATTTAAGATTTGATGAAAGTTTTTATGCTCAGAGGAAATGGATGTCTATTAGGTATGCAAAATGGCTAGTACACAATGGTCATTTTTCTATATTTTTTTTTGCACCTTTCAAATATGAACATTAAGGCAATAAATGCAATTAATTATTTGAAAGCTCATCCCACACACAGCCTCTAAAATTCATCCAGCGATGAGGAAATCAATTTTCCGAATGTAAGGAAAATCAAAACGTTGCCAGTAGAAACAAACAGTTCCACAAGCGGACACGGGTCTCTCGCGTGATAACAAAATATAAATAAACATCTCGTTTTGGCGTTTGGCAACCCACCCGGGAACATACGGCATGGACTTTGGTCGAAGATAAGGAATTGGCGAGATTTTAGAAGACACGCCATTCTCGTGGTCTTTAGATGTATGGATTTTGTGTTTTTGGTCGAAAATATACAATTTTCTGCTAAGAATTGGCTGAAAATAGATTTGGGACAGTCAGCGTTCAGGGGCCCGACTTCGCTATTTTAAGTCAGTGAGTGGTGGGTTAATAAACGTTCCAGTGTAATAATAATTGTTTTTGTGCCTAATTTTCGTATAAAGATAATTTTAGTTTAATGACAAATGTACACCTACTTGCCACTGTGGTCATTGTAGGATTGCAAGGGACTGTTCTTATCTGAATACGAAAACTAGGCACAATAACAAGTACACTGGAACGTTAATTAACCCACCAGCACCATTTACTGACTTAAAATAGCGGACTCGGGCCCCAGAGAGAAGGACTTGTCTCCGTGTGTGAGCAAATTAGTCATAGATATGTTTCAGTCTCTTGTCGTGAAATAGAATATGTCTTGTTGGTATTTTCTCTGTCCCGTAAATAAATGAGCAATGCATATGAATAACAATACTGTCCACCATGCGACAATTAAAATTGTTTCATCGACTGGAAAAGTTTTCTAAGTGAACCAGAGCATTGATGTAAAAAATCTTTACAACCAAATTATTTATTACCTCATAAAAATAACAGACTATACAAAGCATGTCTCCTACTATTCTGAATCGTATATTATTTATAAATAGCCATAGTTAGATGTAGTAGTTTTAATTGTTTCGTATTGTACTGTTGTACCTATCCCATGCTGCTTCTCCATTTGACCCAAAGGTTGACTGGTAGATAATGCCTTGCGGCATTAAGTCCGCCCTATGTACCACAATTGTACGTGAAAGTTTAAATAAATAAATGAATAAATAAAATGATACGCGAAGAATAAAATGGAATTTATTTTCAGCGCATGAAGGTTCTCGAGCAGCATGAGTACTCTTTAAGTTTTTATACCAGATGCGTTGTCACGCAGCACTAAGTAGTTACATGTTACTTAAACCTTGGACTCTGCAATCTTTACATCTATCGACAATGTCGATGAAAGTTATCTAATTTTCGGGAAACAAATACAGTGACAGTTACATCAGATAGTGCATTTCTATATCGGAAAATCTACATAATATTGTTTGCCGGTGACAGAATGTCAGATGGTACGATTAACATCTGTTATTAGAAGTACTAGTGTTAAAACGATTGCAGTTCGCAAACACTGATAATTTTATTTATTACTAGCTGTACCCGGCATGCGTTGCAATACATTTTTTTCTACCTAGCACCTGCCTACTACCTACCTACTACCACTTAGGGGTATGAAAAATAGATAGTAGCCGATTCTCAGACCTACTGAATATGCATATAAATTTTCATAAAAATCGGTCAAGCCGTTTCGGAGGAGTATAAAATTAATAATAAACTAACATTGTGACACGAGAATTTTATATATAAGAGACTAGTAGGTATGTAGGTTTCCCTGATTTCTGAAACGCAGATCAAGACTACAATTAGTTAATCCATCAAACGACATGTCAATTGCTGTAATAGGTTGTTAGTCTTTTAGTCAACCAATCACAGTCGTGGACAGTAGCTTTGACAACAGATTTGACTGATCACTTTTAACTAAGGGATTTCAAAAGAAGTTATTATTCTCTGCATTAAAAACAGTTAATTATTGCCATAAACCATTGAAGTATTATCAAGCGTAATAAAATTACGATTACACTTACACCCCGCACACAGATGCCGTAAATACAATGCATGCGTGTGTAAAATAGTAACACAATAAAGATACTACATAGAAATGTACCTATATCGCGTAATAGGTGCACATAGCAGTGTCTAGTCTAATCTGTCTGCGACAAATTAGTAATTATCTCAGCCTTTCTAATTACGGCATGATAGGAAGATGATAAAAATATATTTCCTTTCAAAAAATGCGACACTTTCTGAATGACGACACAAAAGATAGTGTTCATAAATAACTTTGACGACCTAGCGACACCGGTTTTCAAGATGTCGCTAGCTCTGAGGTCCCGGTTTTGATCCCCGAACGGGGCAATGTTAAAACCACTTTTCTACATTGTCACGGGTCTGGGTGTATGTGGTACCTTCGTTGTCTCTGAATTGCATAACACAAGTGCTTTAGCTACTAACTTTGGATTCAGATCGATCAATGTATGTGATGTTGTTCATATTTATTTATTAAAAAAATTAAAATTTTCGATTGTAAAAATTAATTCCTCGAAAATTTTCAACACAAACTACGAGCATCTATTATACATTTACGTTAAAAAGTATAATATAAGACAGTACATTATGGACGTCGATCTTATCACACTGCACTACATACTCGTTTGGCCTAAATAAAAATACTATAACAAGTCTGACGTCATCACACCGAAATACAGGCAACACAGGCACTTGAGCTTTCCATATCATCCCGTTATTAATCAAACGAATGTCGAGTGATTAGGTAATCAGTACATGTGTCTATTATGATTAATTTTGTTTGTTTTTACTGATACCGATCATAGAAATTACGAGGTGAGTTAAAATTAACTGCGCTGCGTGTTAGTAGTATTCCATATGTTTCGATTATAAATTATTCAGTTAGGCATTTATTTTTTGCTGTTGACATTTTTTAATCGCGCATTTTATCCGTTTAGAAGTAAATGATGCGAAACCAAGTTGGACTGCAAAGTTTTCCACGAATATAGAAAAACTACTTTTTGGGGTTTAATATTTTTTTTTAGTTGAAGAATGACTGGAGAAGGCTTCTATGGTTAAAAAATTTCATAACGACACTACAGTTTTGACCACAAAATACACAGTGATCTATCAAATACTTTTCTTGCGTTGAAATTCAGAACTAAACAGCCATAAATATTAACCAGACAAGCACATTCTCTAAAAACTACGCATTCGAAACTACCCACATTCGGGTTTTTTTGCAAACATGTGATTATTCCGAAATGGCATAGCAGCGGTGCCAAGAGCATGCAAGGTGAAGGGCAGTGGGCTTCGCGCCAGATCTCTCACCGAGCGACGTCCGCACGTGACCCGGTCGACAACCCTACTGACATTTCCTACACAAAGATAATTTAGAACTACCCTCTATATTTTTATGTAAATTTATTTTTTGATTATTTTAATTGGAATTTTTGTGTTTAGATATTATTTTTACGTTTTTACTTTGCGACCGTTTAACAGTAACTATAAAAACAAGTAGAAGATAAATGGTATTTTTGTGTAAAATTTTTGATTACTTACGTTGTTAGGTACGTATACCGGGTCAAACAAAAATGTTTTATTAAATAATATTAAGAAACACACATTTATTAATTGTTAGTCATAATTATGACATGACAATTATGGATTTATAAATATGTGGGCCTTAAAATTTAGTATTTATCAGTAAACACTAAAGGTCTACGACTCGTTATCATATTTGAATGCGTATTCCCTTGTAAATAAGTTATTTCAATCATGTGACAAGTTCATGTTTATTAATACTAAAATAAATGGCATTTATATTTTTTTAACAATAGTCCAACAATATTCATTCAAGGTATTGTTGCACCTATTCTATATTATGTGGCTAGTCTAGTTTTCTTCATTTAAAATTTTAATCGTTGAAGCTAATTTGAATTAATCCATAGGTACTTATATCGCGCACGAGTCGAAACCGACACGGCCTTACGGCTAGGAAGATCCGCGGAAGGAATAAATCTGTAAAAGTGAAAATTCTGTACATTGAAAATATCAAAAAAATAAATGGCGGGGGGTGTTACTAGACCGACACTGAACCCAAAAGTGTGAAAAAAAATTTTTTTTTCTGTCTGTCTGTCTGTTTGTTGAGGTATCACGCATAAACTAACTTTTGCGGTTAAAAACTTATTGATAAGTTTCCTCATCCACGCGAACGAAGTCGCAGGCACAGCTAGTTTAATAATAAAACCGAGGAGCGTTTCATAAAAAGCGTAGGTATAAAAGAATGTCTATAAAAAGCAAAGGTTTACCTATTTATTTTTGTCTATACCTACAGTTAAATTAATTTAAAGAACTTACATTTCTCCTCAGCATGAAGTCGTTTCTATTTCCATATTAAAAGCTGATTAAAATAAATGATCCACAGCCATAGACAATGATTTCAACTGCATACATTAGCTAATTGCCAAGAAGATAACAGGATCAATCAGTTATTAAACTTATCGGTATTAATCAAGCGTAGAGCTTTTAATCAATAATACTTGAGTCATAACACAAATATAGATTATTTGTAAAGCCATCGTAAGTTCTCGATGATGTGAAGGGCAAATTAAATTATTTTAGTAAGTTGTAGTTTTTAGTTATGTATATATTTTATTAATGTTTAATAGATAGCAAATATTTAGCTAAGTAAAGAATGAAATTCCAACGAAATAGGGCCCAAAGATTTGTCAGTTTTTTAATGGTATATTTTTTTTTATGTAAGTTGTCATTTAATGTATGGAATGTAACCAAAAATATATTAATTTCATATTTCTAAGAATCTAATCACTTGTTTTTGTTAATCCACAAAAGTATTATCATCTACTTAAAGCATTATTTAACGAGCTAGGATGTTTAAACGGCCGGTGTATTTAGATACTCCTTGTACGATTACCTACTTAGATAATCGAGGTTAGTGTGTTGTATTTAAAGCAACTAATTTACACGATTTATGAAACATAACTTAAACCCACTAAAACCCTGATTAAAATGCATTTTAGGTTTACCAAAGAGAAGCTAAAACATTGTATTAATAAATAATAATAATACATTGTTTATTTGTACAAGTTTACAAACATAAGTACACAATAGGTTATGGACATGTTGTACAATAATGTCGAATTAAGAGCGAACTGCTGCCTCCTAAACTAGGCCAGAGCCTGTGTTTTAGGAGCCGGTGTTCCTCCAGAATAATGACACACAACTAGACTTACACATTCGACAGTGATCAAAACGAATTTCACTAAAATGAGGTTTTAAGTTGTAGCGGTATGTGATCCCTAATTTATTTAAACATGTCTGGCCTTACTGTACTTTAATTATTTATTAATCTGGGCCAATCGTATTCTTTTTCGAAATTATATTTGTTTACATTGGTTTACGTATAAATTAATTTTAACAATGGGTAGTGTTCAACGTTTATTATAGTATGAATACGTTTAAGTAACTATTGCGCATTTTTATTGGTTTACCATGTGCTTTAAATACTAGAAATAGAGTTCCTAGGTAGTGACTAAGATATAGGCAGGCATATTCAGTCTAATGTATTTTTAATGTTTTATGTCCTACGTTATTACTAAGATATAAATTATTATATCACAGATGGAAAGTAGACGTATACAGAGTGTTAAAAAAAAACCCTGTCCGATCCGAAATGGTGATACAGAGTTCACAATCACATGCCCAAATAAAATATAAAATTTGGAAAATTCATGATAGAAACAATAATAATGGATTTTGAAATAACCATTTTTTGCCCCAAAATTCCCTAAATTTGAGATTACAACAAAAACTACAACACCAATTTCGTTGGTATTTTTGGGGGCCTTTTGTTTGGTAATTAGGTAGCATCTGTGACGACACCGAATCTCTCTCGACTTGGAGAAAAAAAAATTTTAGGTTATATAGGTATATTTTTTTTTCCACATTTTTGTAGTCAGATAAGGTAAATGTACCATATTACGGTATATTAAGGCGTTGTACACTTTGAGGACGATTTGAAAAAAATACGAAGGTGCTAAAAGTAACAACTCTTGTTCATTCTAGAGACTGTTCGTATAAGATGGGTTTTGGATATTATTTTGCCTCATACCTCTTAATTTATAGAAATAATTGATATTTTGCTAAATCATTTCTTTGGCTCTAATTCCGTGACAAAATTAGGCTCGTGATTTAATTCCGGGATTTGATGCTCGTAATTCCGTGACACCTTAACCGTTCATAATTTGGGCAGGTAGTTTGAAATAAAAATTAAAAAAAAATCTTAAATCTTTTATTTATATTATAATCTTGAAGTAGAATCACAACATTTGTTATTGCTAAACATAAAATCACATTATAAACAATAAGAAACAATGCTTTTTAAAATTATTGTTTCTACTTAATAATTAACATAACTTTGCAGAAACAAATATTATAAAACATCAAAAACAAAATTAAACTTTCTCAACAATATTAAAGTTTCTTAAAACAAAAACAAAATTAAACTACTTATTCCCTATTAGGCCGTGGATCGAACCCGAAATATCTAGCTTCAATATGACATAATAAAATTATACATTTATTGCATAAAAATATTTACAAGTGCACACACACAAAATAGTTATTGCAAGCATTTCTCGCATTTTTAGTTCATTTGCTTAAATATTTTACTAATATCGAATATACCAGAATAAGAGACATTAGTAGAAAATCTGCGTTCATTATTGCGGGAGTAAAAAAAAGTGTGTAAATTAAATATTTTTATTAAAAATTCTTAATAAGCTGGAAGGTGATATTACTATTATAAGCATGACATCGATATAAATAACTCTACTGTATTACTTATAAAATCTATCATTAATTTATTTTTCATGTCATACTCCATTTAACTTAAGTAAAACGTGGTTATCATTAATTTTAGACCTGAATGTAAGACTAAGATTCCAAAAAAAAACATATACCGTAATTACGTCTTCATAATCTACAGTCATTACTTCGCTTATTCAAATAAAATTTATGAAAAAATGTAGCCCCAGATATATTTATGGAATTAAAACATTTCTGACTGAGTTTCTTTAATTGCGTGAGTATCACGCAATTACGTACATCGCGTCTCGGCTGTGTACATAATTACGGGAATCACAAAATCGTCTATTTTACTTAAAATATTATTTAAATAAATTTGATATGACTACAAAACCTTCTTCTAATAACTACTTAACAATAATTTTACAATGATACATTAAATAGACTTACCGGCATCACAAGAAATCCTTACGAAGTTTCCGGTGTTACCTTACGCCCATCGACAACAAACTGTTAGAAACGACTGCGTGGTTCCGACTGGCGATTTCGGAGGTGCGAAACGGCTTTTAAAACTTGTCCAGTGTTTTCAAAAAAAATATTTTCCTGGAGTATTTTAACTAGACTTGATTTAGTAATATAGTAAATATAGATTTAACTGTTTATTTTCTTATTCTACGTCAAAAATCAAAATATCACGGCATAATGTACTATCCCGTAATATAGTACATTTACCTTATCGATACCTAACAACACCTTCACGGATCGGACAGGGTTTTCTTAACACCCTGTATAGAGTATCATTATGAAGGTAGATAGATGTTTGTTGACATGTCGGTAGCTATTTATAGAAGGTATAACTAAGTTTGCAGTTATCTCCGTTTGATAGAGTTTTATCAATTCTATACGCAGAATATTTCCATTATTATCAAGCAGCGAAGCATGTTTTTATAAATTTCTAATGTTTATGTAAAATTTTGATCGCGCCAAATGTCATTTAATGTCAAAGATCAATGTTTGGGGTACCTACCTAAGTAGGTATAAAAATATTTTGTTTACGATAATACTGGAAGGTTTTTTTTCTAGTTTGATAACCGCCATTTATTTTTAAATTATTTTATAATTCCATTGAATATAAAATAAATAAAGGCCTGTGATAATACTTACTTTTCATCCGCCATGGTGTAAAAATTGCACTTTTACTAAAATTAATATTAAAATCCGTACACAATATCACAGGGAATAATTTCACTTAATAATTACTATCACATTATTTTATACAACAACATTAAAGGCACTTGATTCGAGCTATGTTTCGGCAGCTTTCCCGCGCATTTTATCTTGTCATGCGTACACGCGCCACGACGTTTGCGCGCGAACTGGCGAGAAATGCGTTTTTCCCGCGTTATATCGATATTTTCAAGTTAATAAATACACGAGATATTTTCTCATTATCTCATACACGACAAAGCTTGCCAGTCGTGACGCGATCCTCAATTAATCCTGTGACAAAAACCTTTGTGTTTATTCTCGTTTTGCACGTAATTTACAACAATAAATGCTGAGAGACTGTAGAAAATTAATTGCATGTAGCATTCAATAATTTTATTACCTACGTGATCGAAATATATGGAATACTCAATTCAATACTAATGCTTTGCCAAGTAGATTGCGAACTGTCAATTTGTCCATTATGTTTTTCTATACGATTTTTTTTACTGAACTATTTAACTACCTCAATGCATGATTATAAAATAATAAACATCCAGATTAATGTGTTAAAAATAAGCAAAAAAATTGTAATCCCTATTAACAAAAAAAATATTGACAGGTAATATTAAAAACATATACCTACCTACTTTTTAAAATATTGAATGAACATTACTTTTTTAGACACAACCAACAAGTAATAATACAACATACAACTAACCTGATGCTATATAAAAATAAAGTGCGGTATTCTTTCAGAGTGCAGTTCATTTTACATAAATAAATATTTTATTTAATATTCAAGTTATTTTGTTAGTCACATTTGCTGCACCTTCATATATACTCACATTACAATTTTAATCAATCTGTTTACCTCGTAATGTCTGTAAATGTGCAATAAACCGCTTTGAAGGACAGACCCAGCATAACTTCAGTCGTTATACTAGTATTCTAAGCTATGAACTTGTTTATAACCTACCTAGTATCTACCTACTTATAATAACAAAGTTGATTTTATTAGGTATCTAGCCTTATTTTTTCATAAAAAACAGTAAATTGGAATCAGACACAAATCTTTAGCGAACTTTTAAAATAGTTGTTTTGTGCAACATGTATCAATTTGTGACTAAATAAAAATCTCTAGACATACATTCTTAATCAGTTTCATCATCATCATATCAGTCCGGAATTACTCACTTTTGGGTACAGGCCTCCCCTTTTTTCTGCCATTGTTCTCTGTCTCGTTCTAATCCAGGTTTTGACACTCAGTTTACTAGGTAAAAAATACTTCAATGTAGGAAGTGATTATATGATGGCCTGTATGTCTATTATAATTCTAGTTTATTTAATGGTGAAATTATTTAAAGGCCGCAAAGTTGTTGATCTTTATTGAAATTGTGAAGTTTACTTGTAATCAATTAAACATGGACATGCATTAGTTATTTACATACCGTTGAAAATTATATACTACTTGCGTTAATTTACAAGTTGTTGGTCAAATAAAAAGTCAAACATGAACTAGTTAGAGTCCGGTAGCAAGACACCAATTATATACTTATATTTACATAAACTGGTGAAGACACGGAATATGGTTAGAGTCGTAAGTTCTTAGCTGATACTTGTATTGTAAAATGAGATTTTAGCTATAAGCTCCTACTGGTCAAAATAATTGGTCCCTACCAAAACATGAAGGTCTTTTGAACAACAAAAATTTTTACCTATAGAAGTCGCAGGGTTAATTTTTACCTACCGGTAAAAATCACCAAGGTGCTTCTTTTATCCCTTCTACTAAAGACCAGGGGGAAATGCACATCAAAATTTTGTTATTTTTTCAGCTTTGCATAAATCTATTAATGTCCAGCTCTGAAGTGTTTCAAAGTGAATGCGCTTCTCATAACTGTTATAAGGCCATATAAGTTATTTTATGAGTAATAAAAGTACTATCACCATTTACGAGCAATTATAACACGATCAATGGAGTTACTTCACCACGGCCGTCTATTTATAGAGCTATGTACCATAAATTCATGGTGTTTGTTCCATGTTTCACAAATCTCACTGAAGCTTGATTTCTGGATACATTTGGAGCTATGCCAGCAATTCAAATGGGTATTTAACGGTTTTCTAGCTCATTAATGGACAGGTGTTTAGATTTTATTATCAATAACAAATCTTATTACCTACATGAATGGAGGAAATAAACGAATATCGCTGCTTTCTTTCGTATGTAATGTTTTTTATCGATAAATACGGCGTGCTCACGTAATATATTGTTTGCATTAGTATTCAAAGAGCTTTATGACATTGCTTTGTAAATTTTTGAAGGGCTGATTTTAAGGTCTCAAGAAATAAAAATAAGTGCAGCACGAAGTGTGTAATTTACCTTAAAAAATGTGCATCGAGTATTTGGGAGTTTATCTAAGGAAATGAATACAAGTTACTAAAAGTGTGACTTCAAGGCATTTTTTAAGGAAAAGAATACCGGAGGTACAGTTAATATTTAAGGTTGTGTACAATTAAAAGGAACACTTGAATGTAACGGACTTTTCCCTATAAACATGCACTATGTAATTATTTACTTCATTACTTATTTTGGATCTGAATTGGAGACAAATAATGCAACGTTACATAAATGATAATCTTATTTCTGTTAGGTCCGTTTTCTGTGTGACTTCGCGACTACGAGACGAAAAGTAGAACGAAAATAAATAATGAATGAAATCAAAATGCTTTAGGCAGATAAATTTTCCATGCATTCCTAAGACTAAAATTATGAAATGAAACAGTCCAGAGATATTTTTCACATTTTATATATAGCTTGAACATCGCTAAACTAATAGCTTCGGGCCTATTTTTGTTGCAATAAAGAACATAGGTGAATGACTTTGCTCTGCAGTTGGCCGTCCTATGACGACCTCTTGTGTAGACTTGTTGTTATTTCTAAAATTATAAACTATATATTTGGCCAAGATTGTATTAACGCTGTACAGACAAACTTGTATGGGATTCATTGGTTAGTGTCTAGTGTATTTTAAGACTGGCTTATTCACAAGGGCCATTCAGTTTGTGCTATCCCGCATGCTGTAGGAAAATATATTTCATAATATTGTTCATAGCATCTATTGTCTAGCTTTCAAGCAATAAGATTTTTAGAGCTTAATACGATCTCATCACATTTTAAACTTGCTCTGTGAAACGAGGTCTTTTAATCGTAATTTAACCAAATAATCAAGCATTGTCCTTGAATTTTGGCTATAGCTGTAGATACATCAGATACTATCCTGTATAAAGACGAATGAATTATATGCATACAACTTTTGTAGTTGAATCAACGCCTACCATCGAAAAGCAATCAAAATACGCATTACAATGAATCATATCTATTTGTCTGCAATGAGCGTGTGCGAAGTTCACAGTGTCAACGGCAGGCAGACTGCTCTGATAACATAAATCACGCTGGTCATAAACTCATCATTATCTATCATTATCATCATATTTGACGGGCCCTTCGGTCTAGTGGTTAGTGACCCTGACTGCTATACCGGAGGTCGTGGGTTCGATTCCCACCCAGGACAAATGTTTGTGGGATGAGCACGATCATTTGTTCTGTGTCTAGGTGTAATTTATCTATAATATGTATATATTTGGAAATATATAAGTAAGTTTATCAGTTGCCTGGTTACCATAACACAAGCTCTGCTTAGCTTGGGATCAGATAACCGTGTGTGAGTTGTCCCGGAATATTATTATTATTATTATGCAGTTACATAAGGATGAATGCGATGCAATTATGAAGAGACAAAACTAATGCGATTCAATTATGAAAAGACAAAACTAAACGTGTCGCACCTAGTTTACAGCGTTTAGTAAAACAGAACCATTACAGGCTGAAAGACCAATTAGGTTATTATAACGGTTCTAATTGGGCGAATTTAGTTGCAGATTTCAATATTAAAATAAATATGGAACTTTATTAATGGAATTAAACTTAAAATATTTACAATATTATAAAAACTAAGCCGAAGAATTATAGACTAAATGAAACTAAGAACTAAAACAAGGCATCAAAAAATTCATCCACATCGCTGTCGACTGGGAGTGTGCCCAAAAGGCTGGCAGCATTGCCACGTTGTATGGCAATGCTTATTCGCTGACCTAGGTAGAAGCCAGCCTTTGGGTCACGCGAAGTGTCAACCAGGCGTTTGGATAAATCTTTAAATAATCTGTGTGCACTCGGACCCCACGGACCAAGGGTCTCAACCCCAAACGGCTCGAATAAATAATTTCCAACTAGGTTGGTATATTTCCGCCGCTTGAGGTTCTCAGCAGCCGTAGCAGCAGCGCCAGCACAGCACGACGTACTAGGAAGATGGGATGGCGCAAGAGTATCGACGCAAGTAGCGTCCCACACTAAAGGCCTACCCACCTTCCACGGGAACAAAGACATGCCGTCCGGTCTCTTGCCGTCGTCGCGTGCCAGGCCATTAGGTTCGAGTACAGCCGGAACGCCGACGGCGACAAGAGCTCGTCGAATAATGTCATTTATATTCGCATGCCGCGCCATGCGGCCCGCGCTACGGCTACATGATAGGCCGTGGTGTCCGAGGCTGTTGACAACTTCGCCACAGTGACAGCGATGCGGGGTACAACTTGAAGCCCCTAGGCGTAGAGCAGCAGCGAGGCGGAAAGTAGTGTCGTCGAACAAGGTGCCTATGTTCGACGAAGGCAATGCTTGAAGCCAAAGGCCTGACTCCCACTCTCCCACAGCCAGTAAGCGCGCACGCTCAGCAGTAGTATTGGAAGAAGAGATTAGATTTTCCTTAACTACTCTGCAGAGCGGCTCGTCCCACTGTCTCTGGGAAGATGGGTGGACAGGAGTATTTGAATTCGGGCAGGCAATTTTCCAGGCATCCACAGCCTCGGTGAAGCACGGCACCTCAAAATTAATCAGTGTAGAACTAAGAATATTCCTGATTAATTTATCAGTGCCGTGGACCGAGGATATGAAAGCCGGTAAACTGATACTTGTAATTTTGCGGACGCCGAGCCCGCCCATACGGATGGGAAGAGTGGCCTGAGCCCAAGCTCGGTCGTCCATGGCCACATTTAAAATTGAAGTAAGTGTATGTTTTATAATTTGGTCCATTTTTTCCAAAAGTTGAGGATGCTTCCATAAATGTGAAGCACGAAGGAAATAAATTAATTTAGGACCGAAACAGCAAAACCGAATTAGGGTAATGGCCGAATGCATATTAATTTGGTGCAGTCTATCCGAAACATCATTGAAATTTTGAATTTTTTCGTCTATAAATGTGGGAAAGGCATCGTCGAAGATTGGAGACCCAAGGAGACGGAGAGAGCTTTTTTCAATAATTTTTATCTCAGGGGCTATTGTGATAAATTTTGAAAGAGTCAGTTGTCTGTCAGTCACGTTATTTAAGAAAAGTTCACATTTCGAAAAGTTGAGCTGAAGACCAATAGTATTTAATTTATTTTTTAAAAATATAAGATCATTTACAACTGTATCCACATCGCCTCCGAGGGTCCCATCATCGAGATACCACACGTTGAATTTAGAATTTAGTTGCCGAATGATTGGGAGGATGGCTAGGCTAAAAATCACCGGCCCGAGAGGATCACCTTGCTGACAACCAACTGCAGATTCTAATAGATTTTCCCGATACAGTAATTTTGATGGACGTCTATAGCATTGCCAAAGAAAACTAAAAATTTTGGGTAATTCTTTTCTAGTTTCTGCCAGCAAGATATCCCTATTAACAGAGTTGAAGGCATTTTTGATGTCAACCTTCAGAATGACCTCTCCTTTGCCAGAATTTAGATAGGCCGACAACGCGTGTACGGCAGCCTCACAGCCCCCCTTGGAGCCATAGCCAAGTTGCAGGGGCCGAAATTTGTTCGAAACGTCCTCACCATAAAATTTACAACAGATCTTGGCTGCCATACGACGGTAATATATTAGATAGTGACTTATAGTGCATAGGACAGAGGTATTAAAAGTTTATGAAATTACAAGAGATGAGGCATTCTTGGCAACTAGTTTTGTGAGGAATCCTTGTTTAGGCCCTTATTCCTATAGAAATTCAAAAACAGTAAATTGTTTTTTTTCCGTTAGGCACAAAAATTTCATACACTCATTTAAAGAAGAATTAAAATTGGCTAACCGAGGAGCAATTAATCTGGCTTTGGTCTGAAAAATCATCAACTCGATCAAACTTAAGACCTACATTTGCAACAGGCAATAAGCCTGCCTAAATTTTCTTCAGTAGGCCCTCAATTCCTAATTTAATCCTTCTGTAAATTCGTTTTTCAGTGTAATACAATCGTTTCCTCCCTCCTAGATATGCAGTCACATGACGAAGCTTTAATGTCACGAGCCTTATCTACTGCAAACATACACAACACTACATTTGTTTGTATAGTGACCGCCACTGGAAATAACAAGTGTTAGTAGGTAGTATGATTTTTATACTCACGTTTTCTTTTTTAAGTGTCCTTGTACGGATTTTCCTCTGAATTGTAAGTGTTTTGGCATTAAAAGATTATTAATATTATGATACATCTTTTTATGCTCTGGAAGGAACATCTGCACATTCATTTTCTTGAGGCTTTTCAATGCTTTCTAGGGCCAAGAACAGGGGTTAATACCCTTTGGGTGCATATTCCTAATTATGCCCTAAACATATTACACTGCTTTTTGAAAAGTTGTTTCATTAAAAAAAAATCTTTAACTGTTTCCTTAAATTTAAGTCCCTTGTGCAGATTTGAATCAGTTATACTAGAATCTATTGAAATGAAACAACATTTTAACCCAAATGAGATTATATTTTCCCCTTCACCGAACTTAACTACAACGTACAAATTACAATGTACAAAATATTTTATATCCTTTAAGTATTGCTTTACATTTTTCAAGTTAATTAGTCATAAAAAATCTAAGTGTAAAATATCAGTAAATGTGTAATGGAATGTTTATAAAATACATTTTGTTAGTAGATTTACATAGTTACAAGATAAAATACATTTCTTTAAATATTTTTCTACTAACAGCTAATAACACAATATTGCTTGTAAGCTTAAGATCACATGGGTTTTATTACGACAACGTTAAAATGCAAAATATGCAATATAATAACCTACTTTTCTTTTATGGACAAAATTAACAACAAATAAAAATGTTATCTTACACATAAAATTCTCGTGGCACAATGTTAGTTACCATACTCCTCCGAAACGGCTAGAACGATTTTTATGAAATTTTATATGCATATTCAGTAGGTCTGAGAATCGGCTATCCATTTTTCATACCCCTAAGTGGTAGTAGATAGGTAGTAGGCAGGTAGGTAGTAGGTAGGTAGTAGGCAGGTGCTAGTTAGAAAAAAATGCATTGCAACGGTAAAGCTAGTAATTTAATAAGTAACCTACACATAAGCAAATTTACTGTGCATTGAAAAATAGTTTCAAATAAAAATAAAAATTTAGTAAATTAGTATCATCTCTCGAGCCTTTTTTTCCCAACTATGTTGGGGTCGGCTACCACTCTTACCGGATTCAGCTGAATAACGTATTTTACATGGAGCGACTGCCTATCTGATCTCCACAACCCATTTTACTGGGGAACACAGAATCCTATAGTAAGACTGGTTGTCAGAATTGACTTAACGAATTCCAAAGATTGACAGTCGGGACCCACGGCTTAACGTGCTATCAGAGGCACAGCTTACAGAAAGCTTAAACATAAAATAATATTCCTGTACTTATTATTTATTTCTTAATCTTAATTAATGCCGTAAAATGCAGAAAATACAAGAAAAAATTAAATGCAGATAGGTATGCCTGTTTACTAAGCTTTGTCCTAACAAACCCATGGCATCCGAATCTTACGCCATCACCCTAAATATGAAAAACATACAAACAATTCAATTATTGTCCTTCACGTTATTTGCACGTTTTATTATATTAATATACCTACATTTTTATTGTCTTATCACTTCACAATTCACTCGTGTATGTTGCAATTGTTTATTACGCACTTCAAGTGTTTTATATATGTAATGGGTATATGGACTAAGTCACTGATAGGTGGATAGCCATAAAGCCACTATTCTTTGCTAAGCATTCTTGATTATAATTAAAGGAATCGTTGTTATAAATGCTTCCTGGAATATTGGAGATAAGCTTTATTTCGTGGTAATATGTCTTAGAAATAGATGCCGTTGTTTAAAATAATGTAACTTTTCTGTACTTTTTTTTCTTCATTCGGTAATCTTTTCTCATGTCAGAATGTTATCATTGTCATAACATATTACCTCCTATCTCCGTTCATACAGTAGGTACATAAAAACAGTGAAGTAAAGTACCTACTTATATGTTTATTTAAAAGAAATTTGGTAGATATATCATTTGTTTTTGTTACCACCGACGATTTCTCCACCGTACCAAGTACCGATCAGTAACAGATCCTTAATCAATCCGTCCCTCTCACACCTCATCATATCAAATACGCAAGAGTGGGAAAAAATTCTTCATAAGATAATTCATCAGTCTGATTTCCTTCTCTTCCCCAACTGTAGATACTGAGTCAATATCTATCTCTGTTTCTCACCTCATATATATTGAGATGGAAAGAGACGTGTGTATGTCTGTGTGACGTGTCGAGGTGCCCTATGCCGGCGCCCCTTGGTAAGGTTCTTCCGAAGGGTGTTCCGTTTCTTCATTAGGAGTCAGATGCTCGGCTGATGACGCACGACCAGGCAGCAGGATGTAGCGAGCCTCCCTGTTGATACAAAATATTTTTTGAGTAAATAGATCTCATAAAAAAAAGATTTTTTGACAGTTGGACCTTAGTGATTTTAAAAAGGAAATAGAGAGAAAAAAAATTAAATGAAAATATATGTAGGGTGCGCACCGAGGGATAATTTTTTAAAAGTTGTTTAAAAGATTACCCTTCGGTTTGAAAAACAAAAACTAGTTAATCAGTTGTCAAACACCATGTTAAGCGCTGGGTTTGGCTGTTAGTAGTTTGGTTAACCAATCACAGTCGTGATCAGTTGATTTGACAACAGATAAGTTGATCAGCCTTTTGGAAACCGGGGTACGAGTAATATATTTAAGTACATATTAATACTACAGAGATTAGTTTCATATCAAGAACATTCTGATCAAACTGTTTAATAGAATTGGTAAATAGCGTTTAAAAGACACAATCGCACTCGACATTACCCTTTTTTTTGCGGGGTGAAAATCTAATGAGTTCAACCCACGTCGAGGGCGCGACGCGGCTACGTGGGGATATGTCGGACTTGCACCGACCAAAAACACCCCGGTCCCCTTCTTGCCTTCGCTGGAGCCACGGGATCGCTAAGCATTCTCAGCTCAGCACTGGTACCCTACACATATGCTACACACGCAGTACCGAAAGCTGCAATGACCATTTCCTGAAATTGGCTGTGTGCGCCGAAGTGGGGAGGTACCTAGTCAATCAGGAACCTCTAACACAGATGTATGGGTATTATTTTAAAGAATCATTTTTGCTTAGAATTCGATTTTAAATATTTGCCATGAAACTTAGCAACCGTGTGGTAAAAACTAATAATTAAAAAAATTAAAAAACACGCCTGCCATGACAAAAAAGTGAACTAAAAAATTAAAAACAAGTCAAATATTTGCAGTCGGGGTATATTTGTAATGAATTGTTCCAAGTAACCGTCCCCCGACTGCAAATATTTGACTTGTTTTTAATTTTTTAGTTCACTTTTTTGTCATGGCAGGCGTGTTTTTTAATTTTTTTAATTATTAGTTTTTTATTTCATATTTTTAGTGATATAATGACCAATATTGAGCAAAAAAAAAATCGTTCGGAACCGTTTGCAGGCGATTTCGACTCACACTTGACCATTTTTTAATGTCCACATAGCCTATGTCACTCGGGATATCTCAAAGCTTCTAATGATACCACAAACATTGAAATCGGTCAAGCCTTTTAGAAGTAATGGTGGAATAAAGAAACTCACAAACATACATACATACATACATACATACATACATACATACATACATACATACATACATGAACCCTGAAAACATAACACTCCTTTTTGGGCAGTCGTGTAAAAAGGACAGTTTTAGATAGAAAGCTGCGTTTAAAATATGCTTATATAAGCAATCAGACATGTGGTATAAAGGAGGACCCCTCTATTTAAGAAACTAGTGGAAAATTTTGGACACGTTCTGGATTTTCTTTTATTTGCCGAATGCCAAGTTAAGATTCAGGACCAGATAATTTGGTATCCTACTTCAACCACCAGACTAAAATGGTTATGGCATCCTTAGCTGTATTTATCTTTCTTAATTGAGCTTAATAAAAGATTCATTTAATATGCATCATATGTTGTCAGGGTCGTGGTGGCCTAGCGGTTCAATGGACAGATTTGTATGCACAAGGTTGCAGGTTCGAACCCAGCGAGTACCAATGAGGCTTTTTCAAAGTTATATGTACTTTCTTAATTATTCTAAGACACTTCTGACAAACGGTGAAGGAAAGCATCGTGAGGAAACCTGGATTCCAAAATTTGGGATCTGAAATCGCCAATCCGCAGAGAGCAAGCGTGGTGATCAATGCTCTATATGGGAAGAGGCCTGTGCCCAGCAGTGGGACGTTTATAGGCTGGATTATTATATGTTGTTAAAATTGTTTTTTACTAGAGCATAGATTTACAAAAAAAATCTTCCATAAAACGCTTATAATATTATCTTTATTGTTATTACGTAGAGTGTATTTAAACAGACAGCGGGTTTTTCAGTATTTACGTAAATCTTCGAAAATACCTAATAACATAATAATAACGTCTGTTACCTTGTTTATACATCTCATGTTACTAACGTAATTTCAATATTTATATTCAATCAACCATAGGTATACTTTAAACCACCTTTATTCCAAGGCAATAAGGTTGCTTTTTCCGTACTGTAACTATAAGTATTTGTTACCTTTGACGTACACATTTCCTTCACAATGTAAGTCCACAAATATTATTATGTACCGACATTTCACTAATTTGTTATGACTTTAGGATGTTTGTTTAAAAAATATTTTTGCTTTTGTCTTAGGTGGTTCTACTGTATATCCTCTATAAACATCAATTTATAGTTAACAACGGCGTGACATCACAATGTACTTTCTCATAGTCATATCATTTAATTTTAATTTCTAAATGAGAAAAAGGCAGTAGTAGCTCTACCTCTATTCCATTTTGATCAATAAAGCTAATAAGGTGCCTTTAGGCTTAATTTACACCGCGGTGGAATGGAACGGAAGCGACTTTTTGCAACGAAATTGTACATGGCATAATGAACTTTAAGTCAATTGTATAAGACACAAATTAAAAACGTGCCAAAAATTACGAATTCTCGAGAATGCGCGAGGATTCCGCGAAAGACGTGCGTCGAATTTTTGGCTCGTATTTAATTTATGTCTTATAGAATTGACATAAAGTTCATTATGCTATGTACGTCGCTGCAAAAAGTGACTTCCGTAATCCGTTCCATTCCGCGGCGGTGTCAATTGACCCTTCAACTCAACTTTAAAGCATTTCTAGACTTATATAATAACCTATCTACTACCCTGTTGCACGGATTTTGAACACCTAATAAGCCATTGTTTAATGTGCCATAGTTATTGTAATAACGCCAGTGTACACGTTGTATTCGTTGAAGCAGCGTATCCAAGCACCTTGCGGCAGAGCAGCATTTATCTCTATTTGTTAAGATCCATGCATAAACCTGTGTGAATGACGATATAAACCTTAAGTTCCGTGTATGTAAGGAAGTGAAATAGCTATCATTCTTTTGAATTGATATACATTTGCTATGAAATTGTTATTCTGTGTCACAGCTTTTGACTAGACGATGAATGGCAATGTACGATTGTCTATGTTTATGATTAAGTCTCAATGAGCACCGCCGCGGAATGGAACGGAAGCTACTTTTAGCAACGAAATTGAACATAGCGCGAGGATTCCCCGGAAGACGCGCGTCCAATTTTTTGGGTCATATTTAATTTGTGTCTTATACAACTGGCATAAAGTTCATTATGCTTTGTTCAATTTCGTTGCAAAAAGTCGCTTTCGTTCCATTCCGCGGCGATGTAAATTGAGCCTAATTATGATATTTAAGGTAAGCACATACTTATATATAAGTATCTTTTTACTTATTTATTGTTTTGAAATGTACTTTATCAAAAGTCTCAAGTAGAAATTACCTACAAAAGGCAAAGATCTCAATTTAATATGAGCCAAAGCGCAACTAAACAGCTTAAACTACGGTACGGTGTCATATGACGTATGTTTTTATGAAACAAGTACCTATGTACCCACGGTTCATTCAGATAGGTAAGTACTAAGTACTGTCCAAATTAACTATATTGCTTCAATAAACATGTGTAAACTTATATATATGTGTGATAAGAATGTTTAAAGGTAGATAAAAAAAAACACAGCCAAACCAAGATTAATTTATTTAAATACCATAAACAAAAAACCTTACGTACTATTTGCTAACAATACACATAGTTTCACAAGCGCGTATAAACAATAAAACTGAGATTATAACTTTTAATTATTCCTTTTTACCTAACAACGTAATTATAATATTTTTATTACATTTTATTTTTTTTTCGATTTTTTAGGATGGGTAGGGTAGTTCAAAACTTATTTTTAGAGGATGGCAATCAAAACAGCAGTGATAAATCATTTCACATTTTAATATAAAATGCGTTGTCATCACAGATCCTTGAAAACTTCAATGACTTTGTCATTAAATAAACATTTTTTTTATAATATTTGTAAATATAACTCTTTTAGACGGAATTTCATTAAATTTTTCGTTTCCAATATTCTTATAAATTTTACTTAAAACTAATAAAATATCAAATTATAATTATTTTTAACATTAGCCTTATCATTGTATTCTGCGCGAGCGCATGGCTGGCCACAGTAAGATGTGATATAACTTGAATATTACTTGATTTTAACTTACGGGACACATCATTTTTTAAAACGAGTAAATGTCCCTTAAATTTAAAAATGCATTAAATACATATAAATTCAGTCTGTTCGTCATTTAAAACTGAAAATAAATAAACTTATTCTGTCGGACTAAGTCCTGGTTAATGAATAGTGAAAAGTCATGATATTAAAATTAATATTTTGCATTGCTAACTTTTAAAATATTCCAAGTAGGTATGTGGCATATGGCAGTGTCAGATAACCAGATTGATTACGAAATAAACTTATTTAAATTACTCTATTACAATAATTAACATGAATACTGTTAATCTGACGAAAAATATAAGAAACAAAACGTATCGCACATAAATACCTAGCTTTAAACTCAGCACTCGGATGCTATAGAAATGTAAACTTTACTGCATTAAAAATAAGATCTAAATTACTATAAAACTGGCACAGGAAAGACTGCAATCTTCATCACGCCTTGATGTCCAAGTCGTACTTTTTCTCGTCGGCGTGCCTAAAATATATTAATAATAATAAAAAGCTGGACGGGGTATAATATATTTACATCAGAGGTGGCGAAACTAAAGGCAAACATTATAATAAAGGAAAAACATATTTAAAAATGCATCTTAATAATATAAGACTATATTACAGGGGAAACTATTACCAAAGCATTATAAATAAACTTACATATTTACAACGACCAGAAAAATATAAACGGAACACAGAACATTAAAACTTAAAAAAAAAACACTATTTTCGCTAGCCTCGCATGTGATCTATTTTGACGAATAATGAGCAAGAAGCTTGTCTCTTATAAGTGGAAATTAGCAGATATACCCCATATGAAACTTGCTATTTTTTACCCTCATTCAAATAGGTTGCTAACCGTATACCATATTTTTTAAGATTAGAGTCAAACGTACATCGTTTTCTTTAATACAAATTCTGATACCAGCATTTCATTTATCTCTCTAATTTGCGGTCCATCTAAATTTTTCTGATCAAACAATAAAAAAAAAAAGAAATCCACCAACCAAAGGTTGAGGTCGCCACCTCCACTACCACAAGCTAATCTAAGTTAATAATAATATTAACAGCAGTGTTAAAATACATACCAATTGTGTACCAAAACAAAATACTCCCTTCCTTCGCTCGAACTCGAAACGTCAGATTGTTCGTCACTACTGTTTACCCTCACAAACTGTTTGCCTTCCCTGAAATTATTATTACAAAACGTTCCTTCAATGTTATAATGTCCCGGTTTATCCCAACTGTAAGCAAGCGATGGCCCGATGGATGGTGAATGTTAATTGTAATTTTATTTGTATTTGTTTTAAATTACAATTAAAATTCTTAATGATTTTTGGTTTTCTTTTGTCGCCTTGTTCTGCTCTGTGATTGAAACTGGTAATCAGCTGTTTCTGTCTATGGTCTATCGACTTTTAGATCTCTTCTTGTGTTCATCATTAGTCTGTTCACTATATTCCCTGTAAGTGTCTTGTTTGTGTTCCTTTTCTATTAGATCAAAAGTTCTGAGATACTTAATTCGCCTTTTTGAAGATTCTTCAGCCAAATTTATATTATTCTCTTCAACAATATGGCTTCTATTCCCTTCTTGCTGGTTCTAAATTTTTCTTCCTCTGTACCAATGTTACCCTTTTTCAGTAACGTCGTTTCTTTGTGTCTAACTTCTGCAAACTCTCCTTGCATTAACTTTGGTTCCATAAAGTCTCTTTCTCTCTCTCTTGTAAGTAGTTTCTTCTCCAGTAAATCTTCTCTATTTTTCCCAATTATCAGTCTTAAAATTACCAAGCACAGAAGACAGACAATAAAGATATTAGTTTAGAAGTGAGTATATGTGTGCGTTAGTGATAACGAGACCTTAGGTTTATGTTAGTTAAGCCCGACACCGCATATGCTATAGGAATAGATATAAATACTCTATTCCATATAACATCTTTGTTAAAAAGCACGAGATAGAAAATAATATATATAAAGGAGTTGCCGTGTGAAGTAAAGTTTAAATTAAATACAAGGAAATAACCCAGATGATACAAGAATTTGAACGAAATTCATCATTCCAGTGAAACAAACAGTAATAATTTTAAGTTAGCTTTCGTTCAAACTCTTTTTGATATGGTAAGAAATCATTTTTGAAAATAGGAAGATAAAAATCGATTCAAATAAATTCTATAAGAAAGATCACATCCAAAAAGGCTATATAGGTATTTAAAAACTCAATCACTCAAAAAAAGAAGAAAACCTTAACACAAACAAGAACTTTCAAATTAAGAACACGACAACTCCTGTAAAAAAAACAAGTACATACCTATAGAAGACATAGTGTTGTAGCATGAAGAATATATCGAAGATGAGGCTGAATAGGCCGAGGCCGAACTTGGTAGCGTCGCCGAAGAACGAGATCCAGTCGTTGTAGTTGTAGGCGTTCAGCGCCATCTGCAGGACGGAGAGGAAACCGCCGACGAAGTCGAGGAAGATGTTGCCGATGCTCCAGCCCACTGTGGACTTGCGCTTGTAATTCATGTACGCCTGGAATTAGGGAGAAATTTGTGGTTATACAAGGTGTTATGGAAAGGGTATAAATTACCGAAAGGGGTTAAGAATACATAGGGTATAGAGTCGGTTTACAAAATTACAGCTCAAAATAAAAAGAAGAAATAATAAATTATTACTTTTTTTAATTACTTTTATCGATACCAAAAATCGACGAACGTGTCACCATACTACATGAGTACATAAAGCCTAATAGAAGGGCAATACCATAGGTTTATTTGTCTGAAAGCGGACTATTGCTCTAAAAAACAATAAATAAAATAAAATAAAAACACCCTTTTCCACCATGGGTAATCTATTAAGTTGTGGACTCTAAATAGGCCAGATTTTGTCACACAAAATCAATAAATGACTTTATATTATATCCAGTGACGACTTGAAAACATTGCGTAACGCACCTTATTACTACGAACAGAAAGTCTAAAACACATAACTCCCTTTTCATCTTCTACGCCGTTATATTTTCAGTTCTACACCCATAGCAATAAGGTCTAAATAAGCTCACCTGCGGCAGATACTTGATGAGCGTGATAGACAGCTTGATGTAGCTGCAGTAGTAGAGGAAGTCGAGCCACTCGAGCTTGCCGGCCGCACTGACGCCCGCCGTTACTATGACGACGGCGGTAAACACGCCTAGGATGCTACGGCCAGTTGTTGATACGCGTTGGTCTTCGCGCTGGAAGAAATGATATGTGCTATTACAGCAATTTTCTTTGGGTGATTATGTGTATTTGGGATGTAAATAAAACAAATAAATAAATGATTCAATTATTGATTGGGTTTTCCTTATTGATACATATTTTACCTTTAAAAAACAGGTATAACCTTAAGTCTAATTTAAGGAGAACTTTTTATTTGTCTTTAATATAAGAGTTCATTTCTATATAAACTTTAAAGTGGCTCTCGCTTAGGTAAAGTATTTTGGCCGACTACAGCATATGTATAATACTACCCACATTAGTCGACAGAGGGCGCGAATTTACAACAAATAATTTCCATTGCACTTTTAAATAATAACATAAACAAGTACTTTTCAAATGACGATAAGTAGGTAATTTACTTTTCTAAAACAAGTTTCTTTCCTAGGCAAGATAAACAGACATCTTATGGAAACTTGGTCTAAATATAAATAAACATTTATAAAGAACATAGGTATGTACCTCATACAAGAAGCACTGTGTGATGGTGATGATGGTGGCGAAGGCGGCGTGCAGTGAGAAGAACACGTCGTTCAGTTGTACCGGGTTCAGACCTCGAGGATGACGGCTGAAGTACTCGCTCTGAAATAACAACGGTTATATTAATCGTTAAGATTTCTACTTATACTTTCTTTAGGTATTCAACATTAGAAATTATATTATTCTCAGTTGTGGTAGATATGTATGCCCAAACTTAAGTCCTTTTTTTGAAGCCTGTCTTGATACAAAACCTTTAGTTACGAGTTTGTTTTCAGATTTTAAGATTATTGGTTCAAGTTTTATATTGATATAAAACAGTAATATTGATGTCCCCTCAAACACAAGATCAAAACTGGGCAGTGTTTTTTGAGTTGTATAATATTCAGTCTGTTATAAATGCACATACAACAAGACCAATTTTTTTTTTTCAAAAATATATATACAAAAAATAAGATTAAAACCTATTCTTACCTGAATATCTCTAGAGAAGTAAAGTCCACAATTGAACAGAGAATACATAGTGAAGCCCATGATATTGAGCGCTAGGAAATCAAAGTTGAGTCCCACAACGCTTTTCCTCTTGAAGTTGATGTATATTTGCGGGTAGAAGGAGACCGACCAGGCCGCGAAGTAGATCCAGCCCATTATGTACGAGATCACGTTGATGGCGTGGGAATGCATCACTGTGATGCGGAGGAATACTGTGTCCATGCTGGAATAGAAGATTATTTGAGGTTAAGATAGTGATGGATGATGTAAAACGGGTGATAGTGAATAGATATACCAAACGGAATCCTAGATGAGAACTGTAAATGAGAGATAGATTAAATGGCAAAATGAAAAGTAATAGAGATCAATGCTTTCTGGCAGTATGCCTTTGTACCATGAAATGTATGAAGAATTCAATAAATAAATGGAAGAAAAAAGCTCATTGCGCTAATCACAAATACACGGGAACAGAGCAGGAAGAACAATAATAGCAGGAGGTGGTAGGAAGAAGCGATGAAAACATGGATATTTCCAGGCTAGTCATTTTAGACTATTATTGTATTTTCTTTTTATATGATGTGGTTGAAGAACAATGATGCATATTTTGACGTTATAATAACAGTAAGTTGCTTGTTCTTTTTCGGAAACAAAGATCTGAATTAGACCTATCTATTATCACGAAAAATTACAGTTAAGCACCTCAAAAGACGAAAGCACATAACAAATAGTCATACCTATTATTAAAGAAATACTTACTTAACAATCCCAGCCGGTGTAACATTGAACGTGACTTCGGAATGTCCGGGACTCTTTGCGTACGCGCAGATGTCGTAGGAGATCTCGACGGTTGTGTTCGGCTCTTTGGAGCCAGGGATGTCTATGGTCTGCGGTACTAGCTGGACTATGTCTGCGTGTTGGATGTTGGCTGTGACCTTTAAGGTGGTGTTGTATTGGCCACTGGAATACATAAAATTATTGTTATGTAAAACATTTCTTAGAAAAACTCTTTATCCGACTGTGGGGTAGGTAAAAAAGAAGGGAGTTATGTATTTTTTATCGAGTTGTTGGTCAGTCAACCGAAATGAAAGTACGGTGTTGAACACCCTAGGTGCTCCGAATATGTAATTTGGGAAATCTTTATTTATAGGTATTAGAAATTAAAATAAAATTCCTAAGAATTCTAATTCCTTGTAGGAAATACAAAAAAAAAATGGTGTCTGAAAATTATAAAAAAATATATCTTAATATTAGTTATTTAATAATGTACTTACATTTGTACTAGTTTCATGAGATGAGTGTCATCTACGAGAATGTTGAGATCGGTTTCGCTGATATACAGTTTTTCTATCTGGGAATGTGCACTTGGAATACCTGGAAACATTTATAACCACTAGTTAACACAAAGCAATATACTTCATTGAAAATTTTCGCTTCATTTGGGCATGCTCGTTGTTTCTGGTGATTGACAAAAATATTGACAGAATTACTTATATAAAATAAAAATTTGAAGTATTTGGTCTGTTTCCCTGTCATTTTTAATAAATAAATATAAATATGTTTTTGACTTACCTAACAATAAAACAATAACAAAACACATGCTTAAGCTATGACTAGAGGGTGCGCGCGCGCCGCGCGGCTTCAATACTGTTGCAACACTAGCCATCTTCTTATTTTGATGATTCCTTTTGAGTCTGTGGACAAATATACATTTTGTTAATAAAATTCAACAGCGAAATATTTATGTATTAGAGGAAAATCAACAGAAACCTATACTGTTAGCGAAGGTTTAACAGTAAAATAAGCTTTTGTCTTTGGGCAGTGTGAAACGAGATGGTTTAAACATATATATAACAACAAACAAATCATCCTTCCTTGATTAAAGAACTGCTCTAAACATTATTCTTTAATATTATTACAATATTTTTCAAAATCTATACTTATTGCCCTATGATTAATTTCTAAAAACAGCGACAACTTAAAAGTTAATTTACAAACTGCTAATTTGTTACAACAAGTCAATCCGTTAACTACACGTGTTTAATCGAACAGTAAACATTATATTAATAAATACTTGGGTTCAACTCACGATCACGACAGTACTGGCGTCGTGAAGGCTAACTAGTAGGTTTAATTATAACGGGGACCTCACTAGCTTATAATTAAGTCACGAAATGTTAGTATTGACTTATAGATGTAAGTTCGTTGGTGGAGTGGGTTTGATATCCAGATTGTTTTGGAATATATTAATTAGGCTGGTTTCGGTAGTCACTGGATAGTGGGTGTGTGATTAAAACTTTAATTCGTAAGTTAATAAATTGATTAGTCTAGATTATTAGGTATCTTATTCAACTCTCTCTAAGCATTCTTGGTTTAAATTTGTTTTTTTTTTTATCTTTATTTAAGTGCATCTTAATATCTTATCATTACTTTTATGAACCCTAAGACATAAAGGTTCCTATAAAAAGGTTTATTGTATTAAATTATTTAAATTATTTATTAGGCCATTACTAATAAAGATACGTGCGTTGCCTTTTAATAACGCGAATATAAATAATATCCATAGTAAATAGATGACATAAGTACAGTACATACATCAAGACAATATCGTTTTCGTTCCGCAAATTACACACTTAATTTCTATTTCTAGGCCTATAGGCTATACACCAAGATAGCACAATACCAAAACAAAGAAAAAACGAAGTATGTATCGCAATCAAGCTGGGTAAATGTTTTCGGTATTTTATGAACTGTAAAAACGACACAATGCGATCGATAGCTTCATACTACATAGGTTACATAGGTACATACATATGTGCACTGTGTAGCAATTAGCAATAAAAGTACTATCGGTCAGCAATAAACTTGGTTCGTGTTTAGATTTTGCTAGGCCAAAGTCAAGGCTTGTTTTTTCTAACTACGTACAGACAGCTTGATAAGATTGAGTACAGTTATTTTTTTTAAATGAGCTCTGCCGACTACTTTTCAAAATGTCCAAAAACCATTCCATCGAAGTATAATGAGGGTTTTATAGATTAAACTAATAGGCTAGGTTAGCTAGTCTGCCATGAGGTCTATCTGTACATTTCCGTCCTCATTGTTGATACATTACGATTTTTCTATCACAATAATTAGATCTGGATTAGTATAAAACGTTTACTGGTATTAAATAACAAAATAATGGACACAAGAGTAGGTACCCGATTGATGTAGTTCGCATGTACCAGACTAAAACTTAAACACGACATGGAAAAAAACCATGATTAATTTTGTATCCTGTTATGTTTACAAAAAAAACTAGAACACCTTCAATTTTTTTTTTTTATTAATAGGTACAGAATGTAAAACTAGGTATTTAAAATCCAACAAATCATGAAACCAGGTTCATGAACAGTTAAATATAACTGTTTAACTAGATAAAGTCGACCAAGGTGTTATTGGGTTTTTCTATGAAATTCTCAGTAGCAGGTCGGAGTTTGGATTTGTGCCCGGTTAGTGGCAATAGGCTCGCCCCCTATTACATGGGACCTAAACAACATACCGGCGAACTGTGGGTGTACATTGATACACCTCTGCCTAACCCTTCGGGGATACAGATTACAGACGTGATGGTATGTTTTTTTATGTTTTTTTGTTTAACTAGATGACAGACCTAGCTTGATTTATTAAAGCTATTTTTATCAAATCCATTACAGTAATCTAAAGTTTGAGGTTTTTGAAATCATATAGAATATCAGGTAAGACAAAGCCAGATAGATGTTTATTTTAATTTTTTTTCAATGAATTTACAAGAATCATTTAATTCCCACTTTGTTACATAAATGACAATAAAATAAATATTGGTATATAAATCGTAATACATACTTATATATATACAAAAATAATATTATTAAAATAAACATAACAACAGTAAAAAAATATGCATACGTACCACCCTTCCCTGCGTTTTTCACAGATGTTATGGTGTACGAATAGTTAAATTGGAATTTATGTAATGCTTATAATAGTTTTTGCGATAAACCATTTAACAGGTGCGATTGCAGAAAAATTGAAACCTATCGAATCGTGTTTTATGTTCCGTTCATAAAATGTGATTGCATTGTAGAATTCCTTTGGAATTGCTGCGATGGACGTACTACATTTTTTAATTTAATTATGTAAATATGATGGGACCAAAAAAGGTAACTTAGGTCTTAACAAAGAACAATTGTAAGGACAATCAATAGGCATTTGCGCTAGTGGGATGAATACTTACAGCTCAAAATAAATGTTGGATATCATTTTGTTAGGGTAATAAATAAGATCATACTGTTAATCCCGTAAATAAAATGGTAATAAAGGATTTTCTGGTATCTAAGACTTGTATACATATCCTAAACAAAAGTAGGTAAATAACTGATATGCGAATGCGCGCTAAGAATAAGAGAAACTGTTTTTGTAGTAAAGCATACCTAAATAAAACTTGAGGATAAACTTAAAACATAGAAAAACCGGTTCGAAACCCAAAGATATTGAGCAAAAACTCGACCTTACGACAGTTTTTGCACTGTCAATGTTTAGCATCCATACAATAACATAACCTTGTTTCATTTGAACATAATGAAACAAGTTGTATGTTCAAACATGTTGTGCGATATGAATATAATATGTTTAAACGTTTGAAATTTAAAAGTAAGGTATAATAATATTAATGTTACACCATGACAATAATATTAACTGTTCTAGTATTGTTTGTTTGCATGCAATGCCATTGAAATAAACACATTGCTAGGACATTAAACTGTGCAATTAAACATTGAAATCAAAGAACAGAATAAGGTATAAAACCTTATTTATGGTGATAATCAAAATGTTTTTGCAAATAAAACATAATTAGCGTAAACACTTAATTCTATTGTATTTATAAAAACTGTTTGTTTACACTCGAAGTGATTGTAACTGATCTTGAAATTAGTCACCGTCTTCAAACCGTGGAGGAAAAAATGTGGAAACTGTGGATTAACATTCCATGGAGGTATTATAAACCAGGGCCACCGTTAACATATGCTAACAGTACATTAAACATTCATTGACAATATAAACAATTGGTTAAGCTAGGCTAAGAGCCATGCATCGTGGTAGCAGATTGTGAAACTACTACAGTCTGCATTCCAGTGCCTTGCCTACAGAAGGGAAAGGAGAACCACCCCTGTGGGTTTAACTGGCAAAGAGGATTCCTTCATCCCAAAGGCGGTGGAAGTCATGAGATGACTAATTGGCAAAATGCCGAGAACATTGAATCTTGGTAGTTTGCCAATTTGTTTCACGAATGGGCTCCTCTTAAGGCAATATAAAGGATCACAACAATGGTTTTAGCCAATAAGACTGTTGTATCCTTGACTTACTGAACTCTCAAGATAATTTTCTTCAGTACACAAAAGAGACCCAAAGCTACGTGTAAAATAGCAGTAAATAACTAAATAAATTCTAATAGTGATTGACTTGACAGTTCATTAAAAACTATGTATTGTGCCAACGGTTGCACGGATATTTCTTAATTGACGGAGATAAAAGAACGAATGCTGTTTCCTAATCCATATTACATTAACATCAAAACTCTTTAGGAAATAACAACTAGCAAACTGACAGCATAAGTAGCCATTTTTTTAGCGTTTCATTTTTATTATCATATTTTATAATTTCTACTAACTTTTGGTATTTCGTTATGGTATTGAGAACTTGTTTATTAAAAAATAGTTATTTTTATGTTATCAATTTGTAACTACGGATAACATTGCAAAATAATGCATGCATTAAATAAGTGGTAGATATTAAAGTATAGCAAAAGATATACGTTAAATTTTTATGCCATACACATGAAAAAACAATTCATCAAAGCCATAATAAAGCGTATCTAAATAAGTGAGCATAACAACAACGTGACCAGATGCCGGCCGGACGTTGTAAATGTGCATCAAACTAACCATGCATTTTCCATGTAAATAGCGATACCGGTGTTGTATGATTCTATCGAGAGCCGAGCAGACATTACAATGACAATCAATTATGTCTCTGTATGGAATATTAAATGATAAACTGCATCAACAACATTCTACATACTAGACTCAGAGGTAATTTAATATTTCTGGCTTTTTCGACCCGGAATGCTTTCAAGTTATATTGTAAGTGGAAAGTTAAGTGTTAATGGGAGCTAATACGAGTACTTCTTATCGCTGCACGTAAGAAGGTCAGCATTTTTACACTGATTCACAGTAAAATGCTAGTGACCGACACACTAACTGGCACGTGTCCACTTCATCATAAAAGGAAAAGGGGACACCACCTCGATAGACATACGAAGGTGTCAACAACTGACCATTAACTTCCGGCTTTAAGAAAAAGCAAGGTTCGTTAGCAACAATTGGCGATTCATTACGGACAATTGGTACCAACCTTGAAGATATAGCTTAGCAAACGATTCAATGGATAAACTAATCTGAACTAGTTTGGTAATAGACATTCGATACACTTGAACGCGAGACCAACTGATATATTGGAAGCAATCCGTCAAAACAATCGATGAACTAGTTATTCCTGAGATACCTACTTAATTACGTAAGCATTGTGGCTTCGTAGTTCAAAGACGCGACTCGTATAGCACCTTGTGTAATGTGCCTTACTCCACCACACAAGGAAAACCGCGATCTTTCTCTGTATTGCCCTACTAATATAGTCACATTATTGAAGCCTATTATTATTACATCACCAATGTCAAATATTGGAACACTTCTCACGACAACAATCGCGTTAGTTACACGAACGTACCGTTACTACTTAAATCAATTTGCTTTTGCAAACATGCGATGCAAGTTGAATGGACTTTCGAACCGCATCTTTATATATACTCTCACCACACCTACATCATACTTAATTGAAATTATTATTCGCTTACACAATAACAGCAACTTAATATTTTAGTTCCTCATCATCACCAACCATGCAGTGCAGACCCACATCGCTTGAATCAAATAATTAATATTTCGGAGCCTTTTCGCCAGCAACAGAACTGCTTTTTTCCGAATGTCAATGTAAAAGCTTGTGCATAACAACGGTTGATTTCTCATACCGTTACATTGTAACCTATTTACACCCAAAATTGGTGTTTTCGCGACATTCGATCACGTAAAGGTTTATAAACCTTGTATTTTTAAATGCCACACAAACTATCCGTTTAAAGAAAACATCAAAGATAAAAGAATGAGTCAGGTCCATTAAGATTACAAAAAAAAACCTCATTAAAATTTACGAAGCATTTGGATAATCAGGAACAGTGTTGACATCGTAAAATTTATCTTTGCTGTGTTCTGATTGCATTGATAAAAGCAGTACTGTAGGATTACAAGTAGACAAGCCAGTAACGTATGAGTATATCGATGTCATAATAAAGTAAGAAACGTTGTTCACCTTATCTTTATTACTGGTATGTCTATAAAGCAATGAGCAGACATTAACTTCAAAGGAATTGAAGGACGCGGACTTTATGCGAGATATAATGAATCTTAGCAGACTTGTAGTACGACATCTAAAATAAATACTGTAGTATTTTGTTGTAAAGTAATTATTCCTTTATATCTACTTTGATTGGGTGAAGAATGAAGATGTAACAGCTTGCCGTCGACAAAAACTTTAACAGAATTTTCTTTGAAATGAAGACAATATTGAAACGACACATGTATGTATGTAATACGTGCATATACCTTCAATAAACGTAATTTCAAAATAAATGACTACTGAAAAAAATACACAAATTGTTTATCAGCAATTTTACAGCAAATTTTTTATTACAGGTCAATTTAGCTTCCGTAACTATTTCCTTTCATTACTCTTATTAAATAGCATGACTGACAACAATCACAAAATGATATAAAACTGAATAACTACATATGGAAGATAACTATGATTATGTAAGGTAGTGTCCGTTAAAAATATAAGCGAGCATCAATGTTATTATATAGTTAATATCACGTTTGCGTGGTCATAATGTTAATATTTGCTTATTCATTAGGCTGTTTGTAAAATACTCATGTTTAGATGTTACCGGTCTGGCAGTGAACCTACAACTCATTCTGGATTTTATTTCCACAAGAAATGGAATCAAAATTAAAAACACTGCAATACGGTAGATATGGTAGTTAAGTTGAACAAGTAATTTTAAATACACTACTACAAAAAAGGTACTTAGATAATGAGTGGTTATATTGCGTATTATTCATTAATTTTGTAATACAAAAATGCACTAACCAGACAGATGAAAAACAACAAAAATACTTTATACACTGCTACTTAAATAACTACAGGTAATTTATAAAACTCTTCACTACTGACAATCAGAATAACAACACCGAAAAATACTTCACAACACTGTATAAACGTGATCTATCAAAACTAGTAAATATTTGATTGACTAACATTATAAATATACAAGGTAATTTATAAAACTAATCAAATCAGTATCCTGCAGTATTGACTATTGGACGTGATTACTTATCATATCTGTCTTATATCAATCACAACAAGATTAATTTAAAAATGAAATGTATGTTTCCATAACTAAAGAAATTCACTTTTAATTCAGATCAAAGACATTGATTAGGTAACCTACTAAGATAGTGTTTTATTTTATAATAATAATAATATTCCGGGACAACTCACAGACGGTTATCTGATCCCAAGCTAAGCAGAGCTTGTGTTATGGTAACCAGACAACTGATAAACGTACTTATCTTCTTATATATAAAATTCTTGTGTCACAATGTTAGTTACCATACTCCTCCGAAACGGCTTGACCGATTTTTATGAAATTTTATATGCATGTTCAGTAGGTCTGAGAATCGGCTACTATCTATTTTTCATACCCCTAAGTGGTAGTAGGTAGGTAGTAGGCAGGTGCTAGGTAGAAAAAATTGCATTGCAACGCATGCCGGGTACAGCTAGTATACTTCTAAATACATACATATTAATTATAGATAAATTAAACCCAGACACAGAAGAAATGATCGTGCTCATCACTATATATAGTTATACTTATTTAAATTAAATTTTTTTTCGTGCATTGCACGCGAATCCATATCGCAGGGTTCTTTATTCGCAGATGAAATAATTAATTAAATCAATGCACATTCACGGCTCAAGGCTTTAGATAAGTTGGTTATTAGATATTATTTATTTTAAATATAGATTTTGATCATCTGAAATTTTGTGTCAAACAGTGCAGCTTTTTCAGCACACATTAGTTACTGTAAATGTAGCTAATGGACTGTTTAATTTTAAGTTCAAAGTGTTTTTTCCTGAACTTTCAAAATTCCATTTTTATTGTCTTTGATATTCTAAGTTATTTTTAGTGCTTGGCCTTGTATATTATTGATTATTCAAACTCATTACTTATGAAGGATACGGGAAAGTATTGTCAAGCAATTAATTACAGGCTGTCAATACGTATACCTAATGAATGGCTGTCATACCTACATTTTGTTTGTATAGTTGTCCACATGTAACTCTGTAAACAAGTACTGCCCTTCGTGTTCTAATCATTATAATAATTTGTTGCCATGGTTACAGAAAGGAATGCATTGGAAATAGATGTTTAGACTAGATAATATAAACTATGTATCTGTATTTTTTTTTTTGATAATAATATCCTGGAACAACGCACACACGGTTATCTGATCCCAAACTAAGCAGAGCTTGTACTATGGTAACCAGACAACTGATAAACATACTTATATATTTCGAAATACATACATTTTATAGATAAATTACACCCAGACACAGAACAAATGATCATGCTCATCACACAAACATTTGTCCTGGGTGGGAATCGAACCCACGACCTCCGATATAGCAGTCAGGGTCACTAACCACTAGACCAACAGGCCAGTCAATTATGACTTATTAGTTTTAGTATTTGGCTAATAGTATCATAGAGTCAAAATATATTTTTAACTTCAAATAAATATAGGTTTTGTTGAACCACAAGTGATGCAAGATTTCTCCTATCAGTTGTTTTCTCAACACATGACAAGAAGAAAACATCATGTTGCAACTGTGTCTGCTATCTGCTAATCAGTGAATCCAATAATATTTTCAATCCAAGTTCAAGGTTATTTTTGTATGTAAATAAAGCTTGTATTTACGACAAGGTAGAACATATTATCTATACTTATAATAAATCTGTAGAGAGGTCAATTCTGTACATGAAATATATTTTCAAAATAACTATCAGGGGGTGATTAGTGATCGATACTGATGCCAAAAATGAAATCAGTAAAATTTTTGTCTGTCTGTCTGTCTGTATGTTCCTTATAGAAACAAAAACTACTCGACGGATTTTAACGAATGGTACAATTATTCTTCATACTCCTGGGCAGGTTATAGTATACTTTTCATCACGCTACAATCAATAGTAATAAGTTCGTCATTCATTGATAAGTTTCGTCATCCACGCGAACGAAGTCGCTGGCACGGCAAGTTATGTATAAAACACTTTATTAATAATTAAGTTCGATTAATTTAACAAAAACGTGAATGTAATTTATAAACATGTGACTGAAATGCAAATTGCGCAATGCTACTAGTTTTTTTTTGTAAACACGTCAATAGAATAGATATTTACATTCATAGGTGACTGTCAACTAATTATATTTATTTTAAAGCTACTTACCTCACGAGTAATTAAAAACATCTTCTTTTGTGTACACATACAAAGTGTTAAAAAATATATATAAATAGTGTTACCCGCGACTTCGCCAGTGTCGATGACTGCTATGGCAAGTGGCAACCAAAAGCTTACTCCAAACCAAGTTACATCAAAATCGGTTCAGCGGTTTAGTGTTGAAAGTGTTACAGACAAACAGATTTTGCATTTATAATATTAATTAGCTAACTAGTTTTTGATTCGTGTTTTTTACAACTTCTCTATTCAAATTGATTTCATTTATAAAAAGACTATAAAACAGACAGGTCTATGAATTTAATATTACACAGATGTACGACCTTGCTACATAAGGTCACAATAACTCGTGATTCTGTTTAAAAGCAGGTGTTATTGACCCCACTGTGCCTATTAAATATTGACAATAGACAAATCATTTCTTTTCATTCTATTTGCTTTACGTAAACAAAAAGTTTTGTACAACACATTAAGTTAAATAAATAAATAAATGCTGACAACATCACATACATTGCTCTGAACCTCAAGTAAGTTGCTAAAGCACTTGTGTTATGGAATTCAGAAACAACGAAGGTACCACAAACACCGAGACCCGGGACAATGTAGAAATGTGGTTATTCTACATTGACCCGTCCGGGGATCGAACCCGGGACTTCAGAGCTGGCGACACGTTGAAAACCGGTGCGTACGCCACTCGACCACGGAGGTCGTCGTCGTAAGTATTCATAAAGAATCATTAGTTTAAACATGAACTAAAACCCTGGTAAGATTTTGTACCGCAATTTAATGTTTAGGACAATTTTTTAATCACTTAAAAATAAAAGCACAACATCATATTAATTAGTCTTTAAACGGACAAGACTATCACACGCGAAATCTTCAAGAAACCCAAAATGTGCACTTAACTTAATTTGAGAGACCATTTTCATTTTATCAAGAGGTTATTTATATACACATTACAAGAGGTAAATACTCCAGGTTTTAATGTCTATGTCTTCAAATTATTCATAATTAAAAAAAAACTTTAACTGTCATTAAACTAAGTGTTACATTGCTAAGTTTTATGAGAATAGAATTGAAACTATTTTCACAATCCTTATTTAATAATAATATCCTGGGATAACTCACACACGATCATCTGATCTCAAACTAAGCAGAGCTTGTACTATGGTAACCAGACAACTGATAAACATACTTATATATTTCTGAATACATACATATTATAGATAAATTACACCCAGACACAGAATAAATGATCAGGCTCATCACACAAACATTTGTCCTCGGTGGGAATCGAAACCATGACCTCCGGTATAGCATTCAGGGTCACTAACCAGTACTAACCACTAGACCAACAGGCCAGTCATTTCATTAGGTAGCATTAGACAGCTATAGTAAGCTTCATTGCTAGTAGGTTAAAAGAAGCCTACAGCCAAAAGTTTACAGCCAAACAAGAAATAGCAATGTTTTAATCAATTTACATTGCGAAACTTGCAAACACGTTTGTGACATTGCAATAAAGTTAATTGGTTCTTTAATGTGTCAACAAATGTAGTGATAGTTTATTGTAGATAGCTATGCAATATTCAACTCGATAGTTTACAATAACAGAATCGAATTTAGAAAATTGCCCTGTAGTTTTGCACCTCAAACTTCTGTGAACTATCAGGCTCCGAAAAGAAACCAAGGATTTATAAAATGTCAAAACTCTAAACAAAACTTGAGACACATAAACATAAAAAAAACCATCACGTTATTATCAGACAAGAGGTATGAAAGTGTAGATCAATGGCAGCGCTGCTTAACGCGAACTAGGACCATTAAAGCACGCGCCTAACCTATCTAAATCGACTTCGACAAATAAAATAATATAGCGACACTGCAACGTATAAAGTTCTTAGAATATGTTAGGATGGGCTTACACGGACTGCTCGAGCAGTAGCTCTCCATAAATAAAATGGAGACAAGATCAATCAAATTAATGTTCTTCTTTAGTGATTAATCAAAGCACACGGACTGCGTGGGCTGTCAAACGCTCCTCTTAAGTGTCACGTGCGTCATTCTGACACTTGTTTATTGAAAGCAAAAGCAGTTTAACAGCTTCAAGCAATCCGTGTGCCATAGAATTCACTACGCAGCTGCGACTGAATGGTCCGCGTCAGTCGTCCGTGTGCACGCAGCCTAAGAGCTCTGTAGGGGCTAGTACTAAAAGGAAGTGAGTGACACGGTCATGAACGAAAGCGGCTTTCGCAAGTCTGTACCTAGACCTAGGTATGTGTAAAGCGAGATCTCTCAGAGTTCATCGACCACTATTAATCAATTCGATCATAGACGGCATATGCATTAGCTAATCTATTTATTCACTATGCTTGAAATACGATGTTAGAAAATACTCAAAGGAAAGAAAAATGGTTTTAAATGCTACAATGTAATTTATTCAATTCGTCTGATTACAAGATATAGTATCTTCATTTCCATAAATTTTTTACGGTTTTCGAGATAAAATCAAAGCGAATCCATTAGTTTTGTCCAATTGTGTGGATGGTATACCGAACAACTTGTAAAAGATAGGAAAGTGCAACATTTTTGGATAACGACTTTGGATAATAACCGAGGCATGAAAACAATCATAACAAAAGCTGTATACAATATGAAACTTGTGTATTAAAAGTAAATATCATATTTTAATATATTTTTTCACCTTGCATTACTGATACAAGTATTCGTATTCTAATATTACCTATTATTCCATTACTTTTGTAGTGACACAGTACAGACATCACTTTGTTTAAAATGTCACGCCTCATATACAATATGTATTAGTCATTATTAGCACAAAGTCTGTATTATCTATGTATTAGTAGTATATTTTTATTTATTATTTTGACAACTGCACTGATGTGTAAATAGATTATTTGTACAAATAATAATAATACCTTTGACGTATGTTATTATATTATTATGTCGTGGTGGCCTAGCGGTTCAATGAACGGATTTGTATGCACGAGGTTGCAGGTTCGAACCCGGGCAAGTACCAATGGATTATTTATTATTTATGTTATTATTGTTATTTATAATTGACTTTTCCTTTACACCATAGAATTGCAGCTATGCAAAGAAAATGCATTGAATTAAAATGATCTACACAAACTCAAGTGTTCAGAAGTCTAAGTTATCTATTTTGAGCACAATGTCTGCCCTCCATTAAATAAAAGGACGATAATTACATCATACTGTGTATAATAACTTAATTAGTCAGTAAGAAATATTCATTAGTTAATATCACGCTAAAATACACCAATGAAATTAAAAGAACTTGCTAATTTTAATGGTCTAATAATATGCACAACACTCAGTGCAGGAGCACAGACGGGACCTCTTTAAATCAAAAAGATCGGTTTATCAGACTTCCTTGGATTACAGACTGTTACAGTAGGTATAACATGAAGAATATATTTTAGTTTACCTCATATTACATCATAGATACCAATCATTCTGACAGTAGTACCAATAAACATACTGACATTTATTGAGCATAACTTCGAAAACACATGTAATCTGTTACCACAGACTTTCTCAAAAGAACAAACAATAGTTATTAGAACATTGAAGTTTTATGTTTACATTATTTAACTTTATAGACATTGAATAATAGGTTGTTAATAACTTACACAATGTACACGACATTACTTATTTGAGACAATGAAATGACGTTAACATGAAGCCAATTTCTAAAAACATATTTATTTGGAAAACTGTAGGTACGTTAACAATGAAATAATAGTAATAAATAACAATAGATTTATTACAGTGTTGAGGAGAAAACAATATGTTACAATTGATTTACACGTTTTTTTTTCACTCCCTAGCAACTTTATATGAACTTGAATACTTAATAAATCTGTATTTATACAGTACAAATGGATAATTAATGGGTGAAGGTTAGAAGGTGACAGGTCAACGACCCATGCAATTAAAAGACGTCATATCTAATTAAAAGAATCACTAGACTTAAAAACGGCTCAACCGATTAGGCTGTCTTCTTTCTGTTTTTTTTTATTGTTTCGACAATGCTTTTGTATAAGAAGATTTGAGCAAAATTTGCGGGAAATAACAAAAAATCGATTTAATTAAATTTTATTTTGACCTACTTACTTTCATACTAAAAATATGTTGAATTTTCTAAATCGAAATAGTACTTAAAGTGAAATACTGAATAAATTAGTATAAATATCCATCAGTGATTAATGCTAAATCAAAATGGAAAGTATTGAATATATTACACATATTTTATTAATCGAAACAGGTTATTAGAACTTGCAATGTCATGGCAACGAAGTAAATGTTAATTTTTTGTAATAACTCATTGCAACATACATTACGATAGTAATAATAGTGTACTATGTAGTATACAGTTGCTATAACATGTATCTAACCATACACTCGTACATTCATTCCTACTTTAGTCTAAGATCCGTCCTAACATAGATTATCTTCACCAATCCGTTTACCGTATTCATTCATTTCATCATCAGCCGGAAGACGTCCACTGCTGAACAAAAAGGCCTCCCCCCTAGAACGCCACAATGAACGACAACTCGCCAATTGCATCCACCGGGTGCCCGCAACTTTGACGATATCGTCGGTCCACCTGGTGGGAGGCCTGCCAACGCTGCGTCTTCCGGTTCGTGGTCGCCACTCGAGAACCTTTCTTCCCCAGCGGTTATCGGTTCTTCGAGCGATATGGCCTGCCCATTGGCACTTCAACTTGCATATTCTTCGAGCTATGTCGGCGACTCTAGTTCTTTGGCGAATTTGCGTATTCCGGATCCTGTCGCGTAAAGAAACCCCGAGCATAGCTCTCTCCATAGCTCATTGAGTGACTCTGAGCCTCTCCAAAAGGCCAACCGTTAGCGACCACGTCTCAGAGCCATATGTAATCACTGGCAACACACAATGGTCAACAGTGGCGTAACTATACCATCTGGGGCCCGTGGCAAATTCTTTTGATGGGGCCCTATTAGTACATTTTTTACGTTGTACTTAGTTAATTTGAATAAACTACTAAAGTATTTTTCCAACACGAATAACAATTTTATTTTCAAGAGCATGGATTTATCCCTATATTCCAGTTCTTTTTTTAATCATATCAGATCTTATTTTTGGTCTAGAACACGGGAAGTATAGGTAAACTGAAAAAAAAACTGATAGTAATAGAGAAAAATGTTTGGGCTATATCAAGGAAATAGTAAAACAGTCCAGATACCACTTCTTTGTCCTCATCTTTATTTTTTACTGTCCCAGGAATGAGTCGAGCAAATCGACTCTACCCATATACTCATTGTAGTTGCGTATAATTTGAGGGAAATATATTTCTTTTGTTTTATTATAAAACCTCCTTACGTTGTGAATCTTTTTCGTTCGTTTCTCGCTTCCACTTAAACAATTTTCTGGAACTAGTCATTTTAATATCTAACTTTCACAATCAACTTTACTTTCAAAGTGCCTACTTTATTTCTTAAAAACAAATACGAAAAATCAAAGATAAAAATAATAAAGATCGTTTAGGATGTGTTGAAATGCAAAACCAAATTTGAAATTGTGTTATGGTCTTTAGTAGACTCACGTTTTCATGGAAAATAAAATCAGGGGCATAGCTACCGCCGTATCTGCCGTAATAATTATAACATGGACCACGGGGGCTCCCGACGTGCGTAAACCAAAATTTACAAAATGTAAATAAGAATAAAATAAAACTGATAAAAAAATATATAATTTTGAACTTTAATGGGACATGAACACTTGACAGACCTGTGACTATTGTCCATTGAGGCAGAAACTTAAGAAAAACTAAAGTCCTCATCAGCTATAAATGATACAATAAATAACATTTTTAATTTAAATTGCTTGTAAGTTTTTTGGAAAAGAGACAAATAGAAAATTATGATAAATAAGTATTTCTTTTAATTTTATGCAATTTTTTCTTTCTTTTGTGAAAATTCTTTACCCTTCATAAGGGCCCCAAAACAATTTTGTATGCGGAGCCCTACCAAGTCACGCTACGCCACCGAATAAAATAGGTACTCAGGTATAAACTTAAAAAAAATAACTGAGGCCGGGGCCCTCTTGGGTCGGGGGCCCGTGGCATTTTGCCAGTCCTGCCACCCTGTAGTTACGCCACTGATGGTCAAAGACCTGCGTCTTCAGACACTGCGGAATTTTGGACGAAAAGATGTCGCGTAGTTTCCCGAACGTTTACCGTATAAAATTGAATATAGACGAATGCATCCAGAAACATTTCCCCATTCTTATTGAATATCTTTCATTAATAAACGGTTTTTCTTTATATATTTATAGGTAAGTGTGACGTAAAAAAAGACTGCGACGTAGAAGACAGTAATCTACATATTAATACATTTCCGTCCCGTATTACGAAAAGAAGTTCATCACCTTTCCCACAAATGAAATAGCATAGAAAAAATATTCATGCATGATAATGTCATGGTAATAGGATGGAAATAGTCGAACCACTTCACTGATTTACACATAGGTTCTGTATATTTCGCAAATGGAGATATATTGATATAACAAGCGACAAGTCAAAATCCGGATAAAAATTCCACGATTCTTAGTGGCGTCTAAAATTTAAATATGTATTGCTAATGCCCATTAAAGGAGGAGTACCTTATTATTAAAATGTTCAAAAAACATTGGTCATGTGTTTTACCTTTATAATTTTCAAGATAATAAAATATCGAAAATATTATATAGCTGCACAATTTTTGAGGAATTCTGCTTGAATTTGTATAGTATTTATATATATAAAATAGATATTATAGAACAGTTTTCATCTCAGAAAGATGGATAAGACAAGTGCAGCAAGGGGAGCATAAGAAAATAGAGGAAAATCAACCTTAAGTCCCTTAAAATAAAGGTGCTGTGGACTACGTCGTAAATCAGAGGACCGCTCACGTGTCATCAAAATGAGACAGCGACAATAGCCTTATTATACTGAATTGGAGGAAGTCGGATAACGAGCGATTGGAATCATGTCTAGAACTTTTCCATATTTAACCCCGACTGGGTCAAGGACGGGATAACAATCTTTTCGTCAATGTCAAAGTTTTTGACGCACGTCAGTAAGAACTAGAACTTTCGGTGCCTCGTTCACATGTAAAATTACCTACTAGCTTAGCCTACTAGACATAATTGATTGATTTTTACCATAATGTTAATTATGTATAATGGAATACCGCGGAACCCTATTTTAAAAATCAATATACAACACAGTGTCAGTACACGTGAAATGTTACTTACAGAATAAGTAATAACTAAATAAATAGTAGAGCATGGAGCAATTAAGCAAAAATAATTAAAACCGTCAATCTATTCAATCTTGGTACTTGCAAAAATATTTTCTTTCCTACGAAAATAATATCAAAGTTGTCTCATACTTAAAATAAAATGTATATCGGAGAGTTACATTCAAACGCATACGAGTTGGTATTATGTTTCTCCCTTTTGTTCACGGATCAAAATTTTCCTCAACAACGCAACAAAGAAAGTGAATTCATGACAGGTTATCCAAAATTCCGGTAATGTCATTTAAGTATAATATGAAAGCTCAGACCACTGTTATTAGCAGTCATTATAGATTGCAGTTCATGCCAAATTATATTTTTTACTCGATCCACTCTTAGCGGTACAGTCGAGCTTTTTTTTTCCTAAAACTATTTCTCGACGCATACATTGTTTTGTTGGTTTACTATACGCAAATATGGCCTTCGAGAAAGCTTCGGTTATTATGAGGTAGTACATTTTGAAATGGCCTCAAAAACGAATAAGCGTTGTCTATAGATATTTATAATCTGCCAGAAGCCTACAGTATATGTGGTGCCTGATACTATACCAAGCGTTTGACAAGAACACTTCTGCCTACCTTAACATTCGATGAATAACCAAGTACTATGTTCATACCCGTATGTATGTAATCTAACGTTAGATTAAATACACATGTAGTTACAATAGCCGTAGCTTTATTCAAGTATCAAGATTATATAGATAGCCATCAGATACTATTATATCAGTGGCATAAGGATATTTTGTAACAGTAATGCTCACTTGCCGTTATCATTCAATTAACTAACTACAAAAGTATGACCTACTGCCGCCTACAGCAGAGAACAATTTTATGAAGGTGATCTAACGAAATAGTTGGACAACCTCATATGTAACAAGTTTATGTAGACTTACTGCCTGTATTTATAAAGGATGTGATCGACAAGAGAGCTTTAGGGCGGTTTTATTGGCTAGCCGGTAAGGTGCGCTCGTGAATCACCTCAAGACCGCGGTTTTGTTCGTGGCGAGCGCGGTTCGTGGATCTCACGTCGATTACAGCTTTAAGATCTTGGCGTAAAAAAGTTTTTTGATATCTGCTAAGCGCCGCCATGTCGCGGTGGTAATAATTTTACAAAACCAAACTTCACAGAGGTTATAATAAAGTAATGGAATAACGCGACATACACAATGCACGTATGAAATTGTATAATTACCTATGACAATAGTACAAAGTTCCATTTAATTAACTTAAAATAAATTAATATAATCACCCCTAATAAGGTTAGTGGAACATTTGTTCACGTGAAATGTTCATGGAGAATAAGCAACAAGGCTAATCTAATTCGATGTACATTACATTATCGAATACGTATCAACGTGGTTGGTCGACTGCAATGCAATTGCTTAGAATTAAAAAATAAAACCGCAAGGGTACGTAGATAAGAAACTTATAATACCTAATGTACGTTATTGGCCTTTAAGTTTGTAGTTTAGTACCTTGCTCAAAATCGAATTAAACTCGGATGTGTTTTTCGATTTTATTATATGAGTATCAAGAACTAAAATACTTCTTAAACTCCTTGAAATTATTTAATAAAATATTATTAAAATAAAATTATCAGAAACGAATTATAAGAAATGAATGTTAAGATTATTTAATTCTGCATCGTCACTCGATTATGTTTAATCCTATATGAAAAAAGAGTTGCATAATTTATTTACTTTTCGGATAACTTTTTAAATGAATGTTTCTCTGAATCCGCGCCCCGACTGTACTCGCTAGACAGGGACAGCTTTCGAACTGTTTCCGAGTAAATAAAAAACTGGTCCAACCGTGGGCATACACCCCATGGCAATACCACCACCAAGTACGGGGAATTACATAATTAATGATTATTACACGCCATTACCGCTTTTCCAAACGAATTCATGTAACCAACAGTGTTTAAACTTCAATGTATGTTTACAATTTGATAATGTACGTTAGTACAATGTTTTTAAATTGTATGGAAACTGTTCGTAATGACTACCTACGTAATTCTAGTCGTGTAAGCTAACTGGATTTGTCTAGTAGAAGACTGTTTGAATAGACATTAATTGAAACCTATTACCATAAAAAGATCCTTCTTGTTATTGTGCTAATCTTAAAGTTCAAGGTATGGTTTGTTATTCAGTATCGTTAAGTAAACATTTGTAAGAGTATGTAAAGAATATTAGTTCACATAAAAGCAGAAGAATTAACGTCACATTTCCTCACAATAACGAAATTTTCTCTTAGGAAAATATGGAATAATTCACATGGACTGAACCGCGAGAATTGCTAGTTTCGAAAACTTAAAACAAACGTGTTTGTGACGTTTTTATTACACAAAAGATTTATTTAACTCATATTTCTTTTAATCACGTGCAAATAAATTAATAAAAAAAAATATCTGTGTTCAACATTTTCTTTTAAATTACAAGTCGTTAATTAGAAAGTTGATTTACCACAATGACGCGATAAATTAATATCTATTAAAATCCGATGGATATTATCGTGCGGCGACAGATAATCAGATAGTTAGAACTATTTAGTTAACTAGTGAAACTAGTTCTCTGCAACCGTTTTATTAACTGTGATATAGTTTTCCGTAAATATGCGTTGAGCTTTCTAACTGCAGTTAAGAGAAATGTAATAATTACATACAATGTATGTACTAGAAATAATTATTAAAAAGGTCTTCAATGGAAATGCTCTGGGCTTTCCGTCGACCGTAAAAACAAAAAACCGCATCAAAATCGGTTCAGCCAAACGCGAGATAATCGCGGACAAACATACATACATACATACAAACATACATACAAACATACATACAAACATACATACAAACATACATACAAACATACATACAAACATACATACATACAGGTCAAACTGAGAACCTCCTTTTTTTGAAGTCGGTTAAAAATACAAAAGAAGGGATGCATATGCTATCTAAATCTTAATTATGCAGCTAAGTATTCATTTATACACTTATTATGGAGATGAGGACTAACGCGGCAAAATATATTTCATAAACTTAACGTTGTTTTTATATTTATACCTATATACATACATATACTGTATGGGAGGCATGGAAGAAGGTGAAATAGGCTATAAAAATGGTGAATACAATAACTTATAATAACATCAGAAGTGTAAACCACAAATCTAGGCAATAGTAGTACATAAATACTAGAATGTATTACAATTTGTTTTACCGGTTACAGCATGTCTTGGAGATTCTGAAGCAGTTATATCCATTGATAGAGATGTGTAAGGATAGTTCTAAGGAAAGCCTGTTCTTATCTTTAATTACATATTTGTTTTAAGTAGATATCGCTAATCGTTCAATGCTTATCAATATCCTCTTTGATCAAGTACAGTACATTTGTTTAGTTTTTTTTTAAGGGACATACGGCTTTTCGTCTTTGGTATGCAAGAAAAAAATTTAAGAGTTATTTACGATAGGTATCTACAATACTTTTCAACGTGACAAATTCGACGTGTTATTACTGGTTCTCAATTTTCGGAGATATTATGTAAACATATAGGAAGTTAATATTTACCGATAATTGTTTAAAAGCATGGGAAATTAAACACACAAACATTTACACGGATAATTTAATGAGAAAGTGTGACTTTTTAATGTTTTGTTTACTTTTATAAAGGGCAAAACAGTGGATTAAGTAATTTTTAAAATATCAAGTAGATATGATAATGTGTTATTTATTTATTTATTTATTAAATTACAACGGCATACACCAATTATTTATAAAAAAAAAAAATAGAAAAAAATAAATAAAAAAAAAATATAAAATAGGTATAAAATATATGTATGAAAAATAGGTCAGTTTTGATCAGCAGACTGTTGACTTAACAAAAATATCCCAGAGAAACTCATCACAATGAAGGTCGATGCAAAAGAGAGAACTGTTTACAAATTAACACCTCTACAACACTAAAGTAAACATAATACTTTCTATTGACACCAAAACTTTCTTATACGATGGAAAAATAATACGTGCTCAAGATTAGAACATTGTTTTATACTTGTAAATAAAACTATTGATTCGAGGCACGCGTGGTTACAATTCTCACGACAAGACACCGATAGGGAAATTTGTAACGATACCCGTTTACAAAGATATATAGGATGTATAGAAAGCCTTGTGTAAATTGTTTTGAAGATATCTAGTAGCCACATAGTTTCTCATATTTACAAATTCGTAGAATCCGGCCTTTGTTATCGTAATAGCAATTAACAGCACAAACTATGTATCTCTAGCGATTCTATAAAACTGAATTCCTATGTGAAGAGTGTTGATCGATACAGAACCAATTACTCGACAATAATGCATTTCTAAACAGATAGTTTCAGTAATAAATCTGAGTAATAAATAGCGGTGTATCAAACCAATGTTATTGATGAACTTTAGGAAATAATTTAGCTAATGTTTGCGATGTCATGCACGTTGCATTCTTGGCAAAGGTTAATACAGGAATTAAATACGATGAGCAACATAGTTGTGAAACCATGACAACAACATTTACTCTTAGTCCTTTCAACCCCAAAATTATTAACAGAAATACATATACAATTACTTTTGTTTATGTACTACAAATTTATTGTACAGGAAGTCATTCAATAAGTATCCTAGGACCAGGAATATTTTATTGACAAGTACTTAAACACCAAGGTTTTGGCAGCAAGGCTGCATTTTCCGCATTTCCGTGGCCACATTAGCTTCATACATAAATTTTGACTCCGCACTTTAGTGTTAGTCTATAAACATTGCGTTTTATAAGACGTCAAAACCGTAGTGTTGGTACTATTTGTAACACGGATGAATACGTGGCCTACCACAGTATTGTAGCGTAACTGGGATTATTATAGGTCAGTAATGATGCTAGCTAAATAATGAGAATGTGGGAATTCAGATTTTCGAGGCAAAATAACATATGACTCTTTGAAAGGTATTTCGAAACCACATTTATTTAAGCAAAGATAATACTGTCCAGACCAAATTAACCACAACGTCCACAACTTATATTTGTTAGGCTGGGTTTTGTGGTTTTATTATAACTAGGTATATTAAGTATTATTTTCAAGTTTACCTACATGTTTAAATAATCAAAACACGGGTTTATAATTAAGCTTTCGTCATTGTTTGTGCAAATCGAAACAGTCGTTTCGATGCAATTTAATAGTGTATTGGAATTCGAATAACATGTCAAGTCTAACTAAAACGCAGTGTTAAACCTGGATACCGCTAGACAACCTTGAAGTACGTATTTATAGTTTTCAGTTGCACGCTAGCTTATATTATTTACACTTTTGTATAAATTTTATAAAGTCTGCATGCAACTGGCACATTTATAAGGATCTTTCAATATTTTTATCTAAAATAAGAGAATGTTATAATGATTGAATATATTCTATCTTGGGGTTTGAGACCACTATTTCAGTTGTGCCAAATTGTTTTCTATAGCCCTCGTGTTTTGTCAGTTGCAAGAAATGTGCTATGAAAAAGGCAAAAACTTAATACTTGTAGTCTCAAAATGTTGTTCCTAATGTTGTATCTGGTAATAAATTCTATTATACAAAATAGATATGAAATAAAGTCATCCTTGAAAACTCGGAATAATTTTCATCTCCAACTCAAGCAGATAATGGCACAATACATGATGATAAAAGATAGGATTACAAGACTAATGTATGGAATTGTTTACGATAAGGTAGATTTCGTGTCACGATAGCCCAATACTATAATCTAGTGCAGTCAAGAACACGATATCTTAAGTGATACTCAATATTCTACTATCTATTGTTAACCCTTCGGTGTTATATTATCTGTGTCTGCTAAGCCGCAGGTCCTCCTAATAATTACGCGAAAAAGATTAATTCAATGTGAAACTACACGTTAAAAGCACATGTCTACAATCACACACATTGTTTGTTAGCTTCGATCGTCTTTTATAACATATTAGGGATAGCGCTGAAATGAAAAAGCCAAATACCTACAGATAGAGCAAGCCGAAACTTGCAGAAAATCACATCTGAAAAATAGTTTAACAGTGAAAATATTAAATGAACAGTTTCCATAAGTGGTTCTAAGAGTCATTCGTAATGAAGTTGATGAATGAATTACACATCTATTTGTAAATGGGGAAACACATAAAAAATGTTGATAAACGCACTATTATTTCCTTGTGGTTTTCTCAATTGAAGAGATTCATCACTGAGTATTTTTCCCTTTATATGTCATCAATATTGTCTATTATGATGACGGAGCACAAGTATTTTTAGTTTTGACAACGATAGTAAAATTTAGTATTTACTTACACAAAATAAAGCAAATTTTCATATACTGAATTGATACTAAAATTGATGTAAGATCAACTACACAGTTTCTTTTCAAACATTATTTTTTCAAACAAATTAAGAAAACTAGTTAAATACCTTAACACAGGTAAATGAAAATATGAAAAAAATGTCTTTAGGTATATGGTTTACCATATGAAATACTTATATGAATAATAATTATTATTAATAATAATTAATAACAAGACCTACTTTCATCGTTTAATTCCTGAAATTACGGGCCATACATATATAAGAAATTATTTGTTCTTCAATCCATTGCGTCATTAATTACTCAGAGTTAATATGAAAGCATCAATACATTAATCTGAACAGTACGTTTATTAAGTCAGCTAATGAAATCCGTCACGCAAAAAGTTCAACATACAGTAATAAATTGCTCTTACAAGCAATAATTAAGAATTTACTTATTACAGATTATTTGAAAAGATATACTTAGATCAATTTTCAAATAAATAAGATTGATGACACTTATTTAATAAATGATAACTCAAAATATTAACTCGTATCGTATTTACGAAAAGCAAAATTGGCGAGGTTACAAAATTAATTAATATAGAATAAATAATAAAAAACAGTTTCAGGCCTCGACTTTAAATTACAGATTAAATAAAAAAAAAATTAAGAGCAGTTTTTGGTCCAATTTCCTTTTTTTCGTCATTGACAAATGAAAATGGACCAGCTGCAAGCGTCAAAGCTTAGTCCTTCGAAGGGTTTATGAGACCACGGTTTTTAATGCCATAATTATTGTCCGAAAATGGTTGAAATAACTAACCCTATCTAGTTACACGTGAGGTGTCACACAAGTGTGTGAACGTGAAATTGATACAGCGTTTCACAACGGCCTACAGTGTAACCTTTCTTCATAGTTACACTATACTAGATATTTATAAAGTAATGCGGCTTTTAATTAGGTGTAGTAAGTCAAATAGTAAATCCAATTTAAATAACTGAACGTAAGTATATTGGCAATATTTTTTTTAATCGACCGTTTTATTAATGAAATAAAATAAATAATTAAATTCAAAGAAATGGAAGAAGGGTAAAGAGGCCCTAGACCTGCAGTGGGACAGGAATCGCTGAGCAAAAAAATATGCAATAAAGAAAAAATATAGGTATTATAAAAAAAAATATTGTTGCATAAAGTCCGATTTTTATCGGGTTAGGTATATATTTTATTCGGGTGCAAAAGGACCCGGGCCAGTATCAAAAGGCCCCGTATAAATTAAAAAGTAACATGCACTATGTTATTCATAAACTTTTATTAACTAAACACGTGTATGACGCATTTAATCGTACATTATCGCAAATTATGGTTAGTAAATGTTATACAAAATTACACTAACGCCATACATTATTTATTTTATTGTTACTCATGTAAGTCATGTAACGCATACGCTAACGTGCGTAATACTGTTTTAACATAATATTATTAATTAATACCATAAGATGTTTATGATTTAAGTATTTCCTCATTGTTTTAGTATAAGATCAAATAAGGAATCTTTAGTTTACTCTTAGCATACCATCGTATGTTTTTTTTTATAATCCGTAAATCAGAATCGACGGACCAATCTTTCTTACCTAACTGAATGCACTGCAGAACTCAAACTCAAACTACACATTTTTCTTTAAGCACAAGTACCTCTACTTATTTTCAGGTAATCTGTATTAACTGTAAATAATTTGTTTATAACATTACGATTACTTGTTAAAAAAAAACTAGTTATGTTAATTGATTTAAAAATATCGTACATAGTTAAACATATAGTTATAAGGTCAACACGAAATCTTTTCGACTTTAAATGAAGGTTCGTCATTTTATAATCAAATCTCTTGAATACCCAAATAAAACTTGAGCTAAAACAAATATTAGGCTATGTTAGCTGTAAACTTTAAATATTTTTATACATTTACACACCAGATTTATTTATTTTACGATAAAATTACATGGTCTATTATTTATTTAGGTTAAAACTCTAAGATACGCATTTTAAATAATATAAAAGATTTCATCTGTGCTTAGGCGTGTAAAATTTATGCACATAATAAAATTTAATCCGCACAGAGTTATAAACTAATATATTTCTTACAAGGTTCTTATTACTCACATCACTTATATTTATTCTAATAAATCTCTGGATAAATTTAATATTATCTACTTATTTGAATTTAACACAATAGTTAAACAACTTGCAAAATTTCGGATATTTTTTAATAAAAATAATATTTCTAGATACTTACAGTTTCAATAAAATCAAACTTCGAAGACTCACTGGCACAAAACACTATACCACTTTAATAAATAAAAAAAATAAAATGGAACAATAAATTAAATTGGCGGTAAACGTTCGAAAATCGAAGCTTTTGAATATGGCGAAGCGCGCGTTCGCGGTGGCGATACAACGATGAATGATAACAGGTTGTGTTGGCGGCAGCGTAATTATATCAACGAGAGTCGAACAGTTTTCTGAACCAGTCAGGTGTAGGAGTCAGTCACACTATCTAATGAACAGCTAAGTGAGTAATAGCTTGCGTTTTGCAAATCATACACAGTTGCGATTCGACAATAAAGTTACCGGTATGAAAACTTGCTGATCATACAACTACCCGCCGATGTATATTGATATTTAATGCAGGTGAACAATGTTGTCCGCATTTTTTCGCTTACGAACAATTGTTTTAAGGTCAGCCAGTTAAGGTTGATATACTTTATAAATACTTTCAAGACAATCGGTTATGAGTTTGTTTTGAATAATAAATTATTAAAAACATACTATCTGGCAGGTTAATCATGTTTTACATTACTACACATGACATCAGAATGTTTTATGCACTAAAATAAAATAAATGGGTGCAACACTTCAATACAATAAACATTAATGAAGGTTTACTTAATAGATAACATTTAAGTTGTCAATGTCGGTACTTTACTTATATAAGGTGAGGCTTAAATTCGTTATTTACCAGACATACATAGCTATTAAATTAATCAAATTACTATTTGTAATCGGATAGTTACAAAGTGAGAACAAAATACATAAAAGATCTAGCTCATTGCCAACCAGTTACTTCAACAGACGCAGAATTTATTCGTACCAATGAAATAAGCTTTCCATCGCAAATAGATAAATACCCCTGTCAATATAAAAATGACAATCTTTTTAATAATATAATATCATTATTATGAGGATTTAATCAAATCCAAGATTTTGTATTAATTTACGGCAAGTGCCTACCTCAAAATAATGTTAAATTTAATTCAATCTATGGGTTGATTGAGTAGAAAAAGTGCAAATCATGCCATCACTTATCACGACCATATTGATGGAACCAGAAAAAGTTTTTTTTAACCTCTTGGCTGAAAAACCTTGTATAATGCTTATAGACAAAGTCGATGAAAAAAATCTTGCATTAAAATCATGACGAGTATGTGTTAAGCATACCGGAGCGACTATAACGTAAATATTAATGACGCAATAGGTATGAAGTTCATGAATAGCTACGACTTTTGAGATAGGCGTCACAATAGGCAGTTATTATAACGTATCTGCACATACTATCATTATCGGATCAGTAAAAATATATTGCGATTATCAATACCTTAATTTTTCAGTAATAGATAGAGAATATAGTAATAAATAAATAAATTATAGTAATAGAAGATAGTCTCGGGTCGAGTTTGGATGAGGCTGGCACAGGACCGTAGAAAATGGCACGAAAAAGGGAAGGCCTATGCCCAGCAGTGGGAGGACAAGGGCTGTGGATGATGATGATGATGAGATAGAGAAACATATTTTTGGTCATTACGGTCTAACAGGACTCAGTAACGTTTTTTTGTCCTTGTTAATAAGTTCTGGTTACTCCAAAAATAATTATCCGGTATATATGCGAGAAGACCGATTATATTTTTTATTTATTGTTATGTGCACTAAGAAGTAGGCACACGCCTACAACCATTAATGTAGGCTTCATGAAACAGCGGGAAAACACCGAGGCAACGATTTAGACTATTTACCTAAACATAAAACTTAAGGAAAACGGTTTAAGGATAAGGACAACCCATAAAGAGAATCTTGGGAATACGCCATTTAATGACAGCATTTAAATCTCGAGAATATGCGGTAAACTTACACCAAATAGGTATAAATGTAGTTATAAAACGTTTATTAAGATAAGATCATAATATTCTATCCTTATTTTGTCGATGCATTTACCTAAATAAAAACTTGGAAGAAGAGTGAGAAGAATATTCTTTGATAGTGAAATACATGGGCCTCGAATCAGTCATTTAAGAGTTGCTTGAATTGACCGAATGACCTGCTTCATTTGGTCATTTTTACGATAATAGGCATTCTGCTAGCTGTCATTACGATCATTAATTGGTCATTAAGATCATTCTCTTCAAGAGTTCAATGAGATTTTATTGTAGGCTTATCTGAACACGAAAATTAGGCACATTTGACAAGTACACTGTCCGCCCACTGACATGAATTTAAAATAGCGGAATGAGGCTCCAGACAACTTCTTTAGGTTTGTTGAACCGCGAAAGTTTCATGAGACAAAACCCCCTTTTTTTAGCTTCGTAGCAGTCGGTTAAAAAAGATTATTATGGCTGTAGTTCGTTTGTATAATAATATATTTCTTCTAACATGACTATTTTTGACTCTTTTTTTATTATTTTAAGAACATATTGCTTTTTTAAGAAAACCATAACAAGAACAGTACCTACCAAATTATATAGTTTCAATTATAAATCTTAATAACATACATGGTTTATGATGGGACACAATTTTAAAATGACATCATCTTACATGACTTGACAATTTTCTATTTCAAAACTTGTGAAATACTAAATAGGCGTTCATGATCATTGACTCATTTATAAAAACTGAAGCTCTAGCATCGCGTGCCAAAAATAATAATGATTATAAAACTAGAAGAAGTGTGTTACATGTTAAATAATCTGTTATCGAGTCACGTAAAATTATATGGTAGCTCATTAACGTATTTTTGTTAGCAATTAAGTGTAGAGTGAATTCTTTTGAATAAAGTACATAATTTGGATACAATCTAAACAGCAACTTTTAAGTGGACTTTGGCAAGCAAAGTAAGCGTTTTTAACCGACTTCAAAAAAAAAGAGGTTCTCAGTTTGTCCTGTATGTATGTATGTATGTTTGTCCGCGATTATCCCGCGTTTGGCTGAACCGATTTTGATGCGGTTTTCAGAAAATAGTTTTTTAGATCAAGGAGAAGGTTTTAGTATTTATTATTTAACCGACTTGAAAAAAGGGAGGTTCTCAGAATGACCTGTATGTATGAATATTTCACAAACTGCTTATTAAATAACCAAAATATTAGGATAACAGCACAATTATTGTTATTTTTAGAGTCGGTGTCGGTCCTTATAACATACCTAGTATTAAAATTTGCTATTAGCGGCTGTACATTTAAAATTATTTCATACTTTTCAGTGAATCGGCTTTTTGAAGGCGGTTCTCTTTTTTTTAAAAAGGAAATTAAATTGTTATTTTGTAACCGTCTTTTTCGAAGGGTTGGCCAAATTTTATAAAACTCAATGAATTTCTCCGGAACAAGTTTGTATATGTGTCTAGTTTCAGGATCGCAGAACTAAGTGAAATAAACTTTACTATAGTATAATTTAATTTTGACCGTATATGTATAAAGTACGAAAGATTGTTATTAGAATAGGGACCTACATTGGTGACACAATAGAAAAAAATAGCGGTACATTTCAGCGGTTTATTAAAAAAGGTTACTGAGTTACAATACGGGCACTTACTCATCAGTATTAAACAATGGAAATTAGTGAGTAAGTCTAATAGGAAATAATGGCACCTTTACCTAAAAACAACGTACCTAAGTGGGTAAAAAACTACCTGAGCAACTGCTACTGCCTACCCATTTACCGGGTTGTTAAGTAATTAATATCATTTTACAAAATAAAACAAATATGGTCATCCATTTAAATATTCCAACCACCACTTTCTACATACATCATAGCAGAGCAATGCATGTTTAAGAAAAGTGAAACGGAGCGTACAATGCACTTTACTACCACACGGCGATTGGCCATGGCGAGTGACGTCATATGCGCACGCGCACTGAAAAATATAATGCACTTGCATCATACCTGTCGCTGTGAATCATAATTCATTAATTATCACGCCTGCTGTAACGGAAGGTAATAATTATTATTTCATACTTTTTAAGAAAAGTATGTACCTATTAGTTTATTTATGTATTTGTCTTCTCTCCTTTTTTTTCTCTTCGTTTTTTCATGCCCGTAACTTTTTTTTTTCTTTCCGAGAAGAGCCTTGTCCCATCAATGGAACCATTGTATTGTTTGTTCCCATCAAGCAAATAATAAAGAAAAATACTTCAATTTTAGTAAATGTATCTTTTTGTCCCACAGTTGGGCAAAGGTCTTGAGCCACATGACACTATACATCAGCCACTTTAAAGAAATAATGAACGTGCTTTGGGATTATGAACCTTAATTCAATGACTAACAGTTCAGTTTCCATCACATTCAAATTACTTTTAGGCCCTTTTCGGTAATATTTGTCATTCTAAAATGAACTTAAACACATGTTGTCAAAGTTGATAATTGCGTAATTAGTAATAATAATAATATAATATTAATAATATTCCGGGACAGCTCACACACGGTTATCTGATCCCAAGCTAAGCAGAGCTTGTGTTATGGTAACCAGACAACTGATAAACATACTTATATATTTCTAAATACATACATATTATAGATAAATTACACCCAGACAACCAGAACATATGGTCGTGCTCATCACACAAACATTTGTCCTGGGTGGGAATCGAACCCACGACCTCCGGTATAGCAGTCAGGGTCACTAACCACTAGACCAACAGGCCTGTCAAATTTAATTTAAAATTAGTAATAACGTTTAATTCTCTTTCCATATTGGCTTTAGTATAATTACCTAAGAAATTATCGATGTAAAAAAAACTTGACTACCAAATAGTGATACACATTGCATCACAAATTTTCTTTAACCTTATCTATTTGTATAAGATAAGCGTTAATTATAAAGGAAGTTAGTTTATTCGTTAGATAATAACAGTCATACTACCATGATTATTTCTGCATTGTCATCCAGTATGTAGAATGCAAGTCTGCATTATACTGTATGGCGACGTGATGACATAGCGAATTTGCTCTAAATTGAATGACTGAGTTTCAATCACACCTCTAAATAAAGACCGGTATGACGCATAATTTATAATTTATTGCTAGGAGTTTGTGTAAGGCCTCTTTTAAGACCAATTGAGAGGCAAGTTAACAACTTGAGAAATATTGCGAGTACTCGCGAATCGTTCGGTAATAAATGAAGAGCATTTGTTTTATATGGATAAATAGGTACACTTAAATAATAGTTAATGAATCGGATTTATTTAGGAATTAATTTGTACCAATATACTATTAGACATATTGTGGTGTAGCCTTTCCCGACGTTATAAATAAAATATGTATGTTGACTTTGGCTTTTAGTCCTATATCCTACTATGTAGTTAAATTTAATTATTTATTTAATTATTGTTTTTAAACGAGCTGTTTGTTTAATACTTAAACTTATTAATGAAAACTTCCATCTTGACCAAGAGCAAATAAATAATAAATAATTTTAACAACAATAATTTTAATTTATTTATTTATTTAATACTTTCTGCAGACTGTTGCACAAAGGCGGACTTAATGCCAAAAGGCATTCTCTGCCAGTCAACCTCAGTGTGATACAGAAACAAATCGTGGTAGATGCACGATTAGTTTAATTTGCTATAACTGTTCAAATAAGTTACGTGCAAAAATTGTTTCGCTAAAAATAAATACCTATAATACATCTCTGTACCTAATCAAGTTATCGCATGCCACCTTATCTAATTATAAAAAATAAATTACTCACGGAGCAGATGTCAAGAACGTAAAGATTAATATTTGGCAAGTCATTGAATCTCGTTCAGACCAGATCGGTAGACCGATAACAGTAGTTCAAAATTTCTGCTAATAAGAGCAAAAAGCCTATCGTCTAAATTGTATGTTAATTTAAGTGTGTATGTGAACTTTGATATAAATTAATGTTTTAAGATTTGTATAAACTTATATATTCTTTTTTTAAGACAATGCACCCGGGCGGACACACAAAACAAATTAAAGAAAAACAATTTTCTTGTAGATCTTTAGCAGAGACGACATATGACTCATTAGTTCACAGTGAATTAAAATTAACTGTCCACTAGCAAAACAATAGTGTATTTAAAGATAGGTTTAAATGGCATCAGATATTTATTGTATGTTTTATCTACCTACTATATTTTAAGTACTAAGTATAATAAATGAAACTATCGTTTATTGTTCAAAAACTAAACTATGAAAAACAAATACAATATAAAAAAAAACTATTATAATACCTACTAAATAAATTTATGAAGTTACTGGACCAATAATCTCTGAGTATCAGTCATTATCTTCTTGCAAATTTTGCCCTTGTAATGGTGTTATCTAATTAATAATATTGACTCATGACTCCACTAAAAAACATTATTACGTGATTCTAGATCGAATTGATGTAACTTTAAATCCTGTTACGTTTGACTATCTGAATAGAAAGTTAAATTAACATTCTGCAAGTGCAGACAAATAATTAATTTATTAATTATGCATGTAGTTACACCAAGATACTTAATACGTAACACGAAAAAGACAATGTATAAAAAATACATATATGCCATTGACATCGCGCTCATATCTACTTAACACTTAAATTAAAAAAAAAAGTGAAATGAAAAATAAAACTTACATGATAATTTCAGTCACCCATTTTACAGGTTGGAATGTGAAATATTTTTCTTCAAATCACGAGCACGTATAGTCGCATTTTCTGAAACAATAATAATACATTAGTACTTAATAACAATCAACAATAACATTATTATAATTAAGAGCCTGTGGTGTCCCACTGCAAGGCAAAGGCCTCCCTTCCCTCTTCCCACTTATCTGTCTATGGCTAACATAAAATAAATTATCGATTTCAGCAGTAGACCCACATGCTTAGGAGATCTGTCTAGTGGCAATTTCGTCCGTATATATAGAACAATAAAATCATATGAAAACCCATAGTTTCAATTCTATTTTCCAAATGACTAACATTTATAAAGTAATTAATAGGTATACACGAAGTATTCATACGAGTGTGATATGTGACTTAGAAAAGTGTAACCCCGAATAACACTTCCCCGTAAGTTTACGAATACGAAACTCTTAACAACGAATGCACGCTACCACGAAAAACTTTACGCCGAAGCAATGCGATCTCGAATAACTAAATCTCTAATATTCACTTTTTCGAAACACTTAACAACGAATGCACGCTACCTCGAAAAACTTAACGCCGTAGCAATGCGATCTCGAATAACTAAACCTCTAAAAGCCATCGTAATAAGTCTATTTTCTTATAACAATGAACTAAATAGAGAAAAAAAAGGGAAGAATTATGTGTCAATCAACCAAATCAAACATTAAAAAAAACTGTTAACGTATAAAATAGCACAAGTATGCAAGACCATCTAAAAATGTGGTTAAGTCCATGGTTTCCTTTTTTTTCAAATTACTTATAATGTTTTCTTCCCTATTTTCTTTTTTCTTTGCTCTTTTGGTTATTTGTGACTGTGAATTTAATTTTTCAACTATTAATTCCGAATGTTTTTGTTCCTTGTTAAATTCTTTAATGGTCTTATATAAATTCCATTTCTTTCTGCCCAATAGGGTGATCCAGCGGTGGTGCCATGATTCCACTTCATAATGAGGTGGAATTGGAACAGTGGTCCTTATGGAGCTATTTACCGACCAGGGGCCCGAGTCTGCTATTTACACTCCGTGTCAGTGTGATCATAGTGGGATGATAGTGTCAACCCAATATGTGCCTAATTTTCGTATTCAGTTAAGCCAACAACAATCAGTGGCATGAGTGGGACGCGGTGTTGTCAATTTAAATTAAAAATAAAAGTATCAAACATTTTGTAATTATTAATAGGCAACACCGATTGGCACTAAGTATTAATAATCGTTTCTTATGTTGCAAAAAATTGTATTAATTGTTTTTTGAATACTAATTAATTGTAAAAGCCCATACAATATGTAATTTCTATTAAAAACTTGTAAATAAGGATAATTATGTTTTAAAAAAGGAAAGTTTTCGTTGAAATTGACACATTGTCTATGAAAAATAAAAATGTTTAGCCATAGATATGAGAGTCAAAAGCAAATTTAAGTAACATCCTACTCTACGCAACTGCTGTCAAAAAATAGCGGAATACGAAATTGTACCGGCCATCGGTCATATTCACTCAACTCTCGGCTCAATCGTTCCAATGGCCAATTGTGACGTTTTGACAGTTAGTAGAATGCCAATTATCGTAAAATGGTCCCACTAACCCCACCCACTCAGACGATTCAAGCAACAGATGTCAGGTGGAAACAATGGAGGCACTTTTTGCAATTTTGTCTTTAATGTTTCGAGGATTTGAGTAGTCTTTTTCTTATTAGTACCATTGACATAGTATGTGTATTACCCAAGGATGCAGTGAAAGTCACTAATTGGTTTTACCAATTACACAAAATGAGGTGGAATCATGGCACCACCGCTGGATCACCCTATTGGGCAGAAAGAAATGGAATTTATATAAGACCATTAAAGAATTTAACAAGGAACAAAAACATTCGGAATTAATAGTTGAAAAATTAAATTCACAGTCACAAATAACCAAAAGAGCAAAGAAAAAAGAAAATAGGGAAGAAAACATTATAAATAATTTGGAAAAAAAGGAAACCATGGACTTAACCACATTTTTAGATGGTCTTGCATACTTGTGCTTTTTTATACGTTAACAGTTTTTTTTAATGTTTGATTTGGTTGATTGACACATAATTCTTCCCTTTTTTTTCTCTATTTAGTTCATTGTTATAAGAAAATAGACTTATTACGATGGCTTTTAGAGGTTTAGTTATTCGAGATCGCATTGCTACGGCGTTAAGTTTTTCGAGGTAGCGTGCATTCGTTGTTAAGTGTTTCGAAAAAGTGAATATTAGAGATTTAGTTATTCGAGATCGCATTGCTTCGGCGTAAAGTTTTTCGTGGTAGCGTGCATTCGTTGTTAAGAGTTTCGTATTCGTAAACTTACGGGGAAGTGTTATTCGGGGTTACACTTTTCTGAGTCACGTATCACACTCGTATTCATACATCTGAATAGGGAAGGAAAATCATAAGAGACTATTAAGAGAAGGAAAGAAAATTAATATAATAATATGTCAATTATATGTCATTCCTTAAAACTCTCTTTCAAGGAAAAGGTGCGTCATAAGGCATTCAAAAACATGCTCTCGTAGTGCCTAAAGTATTATTGTAGATTATTGTTTGAACCTATTTACCTTTACTGTATTTTAAGTAAGTAAACACCCATCTGGCTAAAGTAATCGATATCATCTCGAATCTAGACCACAAGTACTAAACTCTTGCAAATATAACTATGTAGACACAACTGCACAAAACCAAACCAATCATCTAGATTCTAGAAAATTGTCTGCAATCTCTCCTTGTTAAGCTGTCTATCCGACTATCAATCTAGCATAGCTAGTATCAAGAGGAGGCAATTTGCAAATTCCGCTTTTATCCTATCATCCCATAGATTAGAGAGTTCGGGTGTTCACACAATTGAACAATTGTCTGGTCGTTAAAGGCACTCCTTCCTATTCGTCACCGAAACCCGGGTCAGACGGTCATTGTAATGACACGTGAATGATGTACTCGCTAGACTGGAGTGCAGTTCGTTTTGAACTGCGCTCCGTGCAACTTATGTTGAATGTTCGCAAAAGACCGAGATAAGTCTCTTGAAGTTTTAAAGTATTTTAATCTATCTTCATTTTATGCTAATCTGATATCAATACAAATAAAAATCAAAGCATGCATGTGCATGTCGGAGCATCACTTAAAATCGCTCGACCGATGTCGTAGGACAAGGTTTGCATGAACGAAAATTTGCGTATAATCCCCGGGATATGACGAAAATTTACGAGAAAAGGACTGTCGATCAGGTTGTATTAAATCACAGTCCTATTCAAATCGCATACTTTTAAATTGACAAAACTATAATTTAAGGAATATTAGGTTTTGTTAATGAACCATTTACCAATATCTACAAGAATGACCAGAAGATAACAACTTTTTTCTTTATTTTGATAATTCGGATGCATTAAGATCACATGAACTTTTGAACATGGCACTTGACATTGATATTTTTATTATTTTGATGTAAATATTTGAGCATGATACACACTAATGAGTCATGACACTAAGTAATGTTAAGACAGTTGTTTATTATCAGGCAATTTGTAATAAAAGTGTTATGTATGTAAATGACATGTAAGTAAACATTTATCAATGATATTGTTATCAGAGACACCTATATTGCAATATTTATAATAAAAGACGCCTTTCGATCGTGGCATGTAAATTAGTAAATTTTTATGGTACAGATTGGGCATAAGTATAAAGAAAGAAAACATTTTAAGTAGGCATTCTATTTAAATTAAACTAAAAGCACTTCGTTATTTTTATATCCACTTGGTATAATAATTTTGTATACATTGTAGGAGTAATTAAAAAATTAAATTAATATGCCAGTAATTACTAAAAGTACTCAGTGCCGCAACAAATAGCACGTTGTAAAACTATCACTTCTGTCATAGATTTCTAATGTATTAAATATCGTATTTTCTAATTATAGACAAGAAAGTGCGTACGTTAACCATGTTTTTCACACAGTTCATTTACGTATGAATTTATTTAACAACGTAATATGACTAAATAAACAACACTAGTTACTAAATACGTTGTTGCTTTATTTTCATAAACATTTTACACAAAGAAAACACGAGGGTTATTTTTATTGAAAATGTTATCAATGCCTTATAAATCAAAACGGGTTATTCGTCAACTCGACACACGACGCTGGACACACGTGTGTCCAGTTGGTGAAACTCCAAATTAGTATCACTTATTATTTCGTCATCTGGACACACCAAGTTTTTTCGTGTGTCCACATAGTGTAACTTAAATTAAATCACTTTTATGTTTTCGCCAACTGGACACACTGCAAGAAAAAGGTACAGTCAGGTTTAAAAACATTTGAAATAAAACAAATATTTAACAATCGAATAATTTTAAGATGAAGACAAGCACATATGCTTAGCTATTTTGAATTCCTGTAGGTATTTTCAATACAATAACGTGAAAATATGTAATATAATCTAATTATGTACTTAATAATTAAAACAACATCACTTCGAGTATCACAGAGAAAACACATAATTTAACTCGGTTCTTTCTTGTATTTTTCAAGGTTAAACGCAATGAAATTTTAAATCTTGAAATATACACTCGACTCCTGTACAAACTTGAAACGTTTGCTTGATTACAATATGTAGTTGCAGTAAAGTTTGTACGAAAGTGGATTCGAAACGTTTAACCTTATTTAGCAATACATATAGGTGGCACAAAAGAGATATCAAAATATAATCATCAATAGAGCATACTTATGAAATCACAGTTAAATAGGTTATTTTACAAAAAAAAAAGAAAATAGGTTATTTTCCAAACAATAATTATTCTGTATCTATATAACGCTTTAACAACAATATTTGAAACTTTGTAAATAAAGTATTTCAGTCTTAAGTAAGATATATAATTATCTCACATAATTTTACTAAGACTAGGATGATAGTAAAAAAGAGATCAAGAAGATCAATAGTAAAATGTAGAATGTTATATTATGACAATAAATTATAAAGATATTTTGGTTTACTTCAGTGTTTCGATACAGTGACCGATGCTGATTTCTCCGGATTCAAACTCTCTAACAGTGGCTGCAATCGTGGTATTCATTCTAATTCTTATTCATCACTTTTAAATAGCATAAATACTGCACTTAATGCACACACGAAACGAAGTAAACTGATAAGAAGTTATGACCAAAGGGTTACCTGGTTGGGATTCATTACCAGCTCCAACCAATCAGAGCAGGCTAAGTACGCCATTGTTGGTCACTGGCCGGCGGGAAAATAAAAAAGTGTAATAAAACTGGTTACATGTTAAAGATCATAGACAAGTATCATTGAAATAGTGACTATATACTAAATTTATAAATGGTGAATAATTTTAAAATGACATATAAAAATGATCGTAACACAGAACATTAATCTGCGTGACTGTACTTTCTCATGATTTCAAGTAAAATATGAACGTGTGTCCAGTTGGCGAAAACATAAAAGTGATTTAATTTAAGTTACACTATGTGGACACACGAAAAAACTTGGTGTGTCCAGATGACGAAATAATAAGTGATACTAATTTTGAGTTTCACCAACTGGACACACGTGTGTCCAGCGTCGTGTGTCGAGTTGACGAATAACCCATCAAAACAAGATAGGTGCATGTTTAAACATTTTTTTTTTATTTATGTGAAATCGCTATTATTGTTATAATTAGGAAGTTATAAATTATGGGGTATCAAACCGACAACTTCCCACTTAACTTTTCCCAAAGTATGTCGGGGTCGGCTTCAACTAATATAAGAATACCAGGACTTTACGTAGATCGATAGCCTATTTGGAGACTAATTACTAGTCAAAATAATACTAAAGATATTCCTTCGTAAAAGTCACATCAAAGTGTCCCGTAAAATATTATTAAAACATCTTTAACCAATACGTTAGTTAGTTACGAAACTGGCGCGTGCATTGAGGTCAGACATTCAATATTTTGGTTAACAGCTATTGTTGAGCGTATTAATAAACTAAAACAATGTTATAACAGTCGGAAGGATATTTTTGTTTCTTTAGCTATCATTTCTTTTAAGATGGATGTTTTTTCTTATATCCAAAGATATTTTTATACAGATATTGTAATGGAATTTACAGGTACAGAACAAGAAGTGACTGCTGAAATTACTGGTCAGAGGGTGGTGAATATGTGAAAGAAATATATTACCAGCACATTGACAGAAACAGGCCCAGACTGAATATAGAAAGAAAACGTAATACAAAAGTCACGCGATAATGAGGGCTAACATGAGAAAAAAACGCTAGTGTTGCTATAGACAAGTTACTGACCTGTGATTGGTGAATATTGACAGATAGACCTGATGCGACACTAGTAGTAGTATATGGTTAGAAATTACATATCATTAGAGACCACCAGCACACAAGCTCTGATTATAAACTTATATTAAAAAATACATCTACATAAATCATTAGTCACGATTGCAGCTCACAAGAGCGGTCATTATCAAGGACAAACGAACATAACAATTCTTACCAAATATTTACATCTTAGAAAAATGTGAATGACATTACAGTTATTATTTTTGTTCTTGTTTAAAAATATATTAAAATGAGCAAAACATTTAATATAATATAATTATGCTGCTGTTTTACAGTTAAGTTGGTACCTTCTGTTTAACATAAAAATATTATGTAGGTAAGTTATTCACAATAGTTGAAAGTCAAGTTACATCAGCATTTTGGTATTGAAAAGTTGATTGTTCTGGCATTTGGGAGGAAACTGTTTGTTCATTCTGCGTTCTTACAGCAAGCTTTTTGGTATTATTATTATTTATTTCAACCATGGTCCCACTGCAGGGCAAAGGCCTCTCTTTTTTCCTATCAATTGTCACAGTCTTGGGCTATGGCTATACTTTTGATTTATTAACATGGCGTAATTTGCCTCAAGGGAGGAATCTAGAAGGAACCAGGAGACAGTGAATCAAGATCATTAGTTTTGTATGGTATCTACTTAGCTAGTTAATAGCAGGCCAATTATGCATCGTTCACAAGAAAAAATGTTAAAAAGCTTGTCTTTTTACCTACTGATATTAATTTTAAAGCAACCATCTTAGGCTCAAATAAATAAAAATGTCTGCTTTCAATAATGTCCATTCAAATGACTGTAAACAACAACAACATTCATTCAACAAATGGCACTACAGCATGAGCGCAATTTAAAGATAAACTAACTATATAATCACAAAGTTGGGTTTATGAAGCAATCCATTCACCAAGTTCATATTACAAAAACAAATAGTAGGGTATTGATGATAAAATACATCATACTTCAACTGCTACTGACTGCTAGATAAATAAACTTAATATAGCTCTCAATTTTGTATTTCAGGTTAAAGACCTTTTTTAAAACCCACAAAAAGATTATGGCGGGATGAGCTTGACTCTTATTCAATAGTCCGGGACCAGGAGAATTTCATATTAGATTTCATATCAGAAAATCAGAAAAGGAAGGCTTTTGTTCTGCAGTGGGATGAGATGGAATGGGATAATGGCTTTTTTTTTGGTAGAGATCTTTGCAGTTAGCCTGAGCGCAGGCTTTGACTGCTTCACCGGACTTTTAAGGATAATGGAGGACTTTTTGGATAATGGCTGAAATTAATAATAATAACAGAAAAAGAGGGGCGCATTATAATAACAACCCACCCCAGTATGACAATTACTGATGAGCAGTTTACACTACAAAACTAAACATTAAATTTAAAACGTGGGGTCAAAGAAGGTCAAAAAACATAAGCAGGCTTCTTCTAAAAATGAATAGAGGTATTTCTTTAAGATAAGAAAATTATTCACAGTGGTGATGCAGACAATGAAATAACAGTTATGTGTAAGAAAATTAAAATGTCATCCATGGTCAATACATAAAGAATTACTGAATGTAGGTGAATGACCTCTGCAACAATGAAGTCTTAATTACTGAGATAATGCCATTATATCTAAATTAAATACTTTTTCATAAGATTTCATAAAACAGTGAATTGAATATGTACAAATATGTACCTACCTCAATATAACTAAATGAATGAATTTCGTAATAAATTTATTCTTAAAAGATTAAGCTAGGTATGGATTTATTTCTGGTTCTAATCAAAGCACACTTTGGAATGGCACATCTATAATTTAATATTTTAGGTAAATTTATTTAAGACTGTATTTTGAGATTTATATAAAAACTTTGATTTTATCCTACATAACATAGGTAGCAAATAGTTGTAGATACAAAACTGATATGAAAAACTGCAAACTAAATGGAAGTGAAAAAATAAATGCAAATGTCTTATTTCAAGTTTTTTTTTTATATTATTTTATGTGTTCTCTCTCATGGCCTCAGACCTAACATAATAGTCCTTTTCCTTGTACCCAAAAAAGTGAAATAGTTGGTGTACAGTTAGCAAAGCAAATATTATAGACAAAAATAGTCTGAAATACTAGATTGGAAGGAGAAAACAATACATGATATAAATATTATTGAGTAGATGAGATTATAATGATGTAGTAACACAATAAGTAAATAATAGATAACGTAAAAAAATTAAAACTTGTAAAAAAGTTATGTTAACGCCCACTTTTCAAATAACCTAAGGAATTATAACTTAAAATATTATAACGCAATTTGGAGCTATCTTTAATTATCCATATAAACTAGTTTAAACTACTAATATTAAGTTCAGTTATTAAATATTTGTTTCATTATAGGCGATATGAAGCACGATTAAAAAAACTCAGTAACTTACCAGTTATTTATTAAGAGGAGGATCTGTTACAATCCGATCATGAAACACTCCTAATTCCATTATAATCTTTAAGGTTCTATTCTACATTTCGATTAGTTTTACTCAATTATTACATTTTCTATTTTATTCGGAAAATTGATCAAAACATGAACACCGGAAAATGACAGCTGGGCAGTGTGACAGTGTCAGTCTGTGTCAGTGTCAGTTTTCAACTTACTACTCAGAGGATAGATAAGAAACTGCAGAGTGCATAGCTGGGTAAAAACAGTGAATACTAGTGAGAACGCTATGTAAATAAAAAGAAGGTTAAAACTATATTAAGGTGCGAGTATCGCCGAATTTCATGTAATATTGCGTCAAATGTCATGTAAGCAACTTTTTGGCTGTATGTAGTACATTCGTTTAGAATTTTAAATATTTTACCTCCAACAACAGGTGTTTATGCAAAAATTTCGATGGTACCGATATTATTACGGTTTGAGATTTTATTGAAACGGTGCCAGCGTGCTATGTTTAATGTTGTGGTACTATTAATGCAACGAAACTAATTCATACCAGTGCCCTCGATTCATGCCCTGATATGCGCACTCTGTAGTTTCTTATCTATTCTCTGTTTTTATTTTAACACTTTTTTTTTTAATTGCAAAAGCAATATCTTCATTTAGAAATAATAAAACCGAGGGATTTAAGGTGTAGTAATAATCACATTAATACAATAAAGCATTTACTTTTTAACATTATTATCAGATCAAAAAAATTCCAAAACAAATCTTAATTTCTTTCGAGGTAGTGCATCAGGTAGCTTGTTTACACTTAATAATTAATTACATTACTATTCGCTTTTCCATCTTTAACATGAAAATTACAGATCTTAAGAATGGGGTCTTTTCAATGCTTTCCTTTCTTTGTTTACCCGATAAGCAACAGTCATCTTCTGACAGTTTTCTTTGTGTATTTTATCATGATCTACTATTCTCTTTGGGTAATGCTGACCAACTACACAGCCTGCCGTTATTTGAATGTTTTTAGGAGCCTTCCATGGCTCATATATAAAAGCAGTTGGATACTTCTTTAGCTCAGGCACATATTTTCTTATGTATAAACCTTCTTTATCAGTCTTTTTGCCAAATGCTACAGGACTGTAAACTCTAAAGAATTTATAAAAGAAGGCAGAAGCTGAGAGCCACATCCAATTTCCAGCATTGAGTGACCAATCATAATCCAGCAAGTAGTCTTCAAAAACTTTAGCTCCCTCTTCCCAAGATATCCACAAGTCACCCCTTGTGAGGAAACAAGCAACCATATGTCTGGCCAGGTGATGTATCCAACCTTCTTGCTTCAACTGCCTCATTATTGCATCAACAAATGGATATCCGGTCCTGCCTTCAGCCCAGGCTTTTAGATGTTCATCATTCTTACCCCAAGGGATTTGAGTGCAAACTGGATTCCCAACCATCTTATCAAAGTTTTTGGTACCAGCTCCTGCTGTGTAGTAGAACTCCCTCCACATTAATTGTCCTAGTAAAGAGACAGGTGGATCTGTATGAGACATGCCATTTAAAGCCTCCTTTAACTTGTGGTAAAATAGTTTTGATGACAGACATCCATGACTAATATAAGGGCTTAAAACAGTTGTGCTGGGTTCTATACTGTTTGGGGATGAATTAGGCTTCTCAAATTTACAGACCCATTGCCTTCGGGCCATATACATATTCAGCCTACTTAGTCCCTCAGTCTCACCTCCAGGGTACTTGGAGGGTTCTAAGGCTGATTCATCCAGATTCAACTCATCAAGGCTGGGAACATCATACTTTTTAGAATCAACATCCTTTGGCTTACATTGATCTGAAACCTCTTTAGTAATTTCAATGCATTCCTTTACTTGCATATCTTGGACTAGAGAGAGAAACTTTTGGTAAGTCATAGGGACACTGCCATTGTTCTTTTTCAAAACACTGTGTACATCATAGACAGTGTGTTGGACCCTTCGGACTACAAAGATATCTTTCTTCTCGGCAATCTCATCAATTACTTCATCTTGTTGGACATAAATAGGATCAATATCAACCTGGGATGTCAAATATTTCACTTGCCATTTATCAAAAAGTTTAGGTAAGTCATCAATTGCATTCCCTCTTATAACATACAGGCGAGTGTTCAGTTTTTTGAGATTTGAATCCAGATCTTGAAGACTTTGTATCAAAAATTTTAGTCTGTTCACTCCTACTTTATTTTTGATGTCTGGATCTATGAAGTAGACTGGTCTTAAGTGGTGTTTACGGTTTTCTGCCTGGAACCAAACATGTTAAATATAAGACCTACTTAGTACTTATTCTTATTTACAACAAATACAGCATTGCAATGTATTGTGGTTCTTTAGAAGAGTTCCTTTCAATAAAGAGGTAGCAATGCACATACTGCAAAGTGGAGTATGTGCATTGTGAGTAGGTACTAAAAAAGTATCAAGTAGATAAAATTGAGTTCGTTATTTCGAATTTTTTATCTATCTTAATCTTGATTAACTTACTTCATTTATTGCGTTTCGAAGTGCAAGGTTGTCGTGAATCCGTAGATCTAAGCGAAACCAATGAATTACAGATGGCACTTTACTCATAGTGGTGTTGAGATATAATATCAGTTTTTAATCTATCTATTCTAATAAATGCACTGTATTCTAGTGACTACTAGCGAGATTCTTAGAAGCAATGCAAATCAATACCACCATGTGTTTAACACAAAGTACCGTGGTTTAACTTTCAGAATAATTCAGAATGTCAGTCAGCTGGTCGCCATTCGGCATTCGGTAGGTTGTCCCGCCAAATTTAGACAACACCGTAATTTCTTAATTATAAAATACTTATAGTATTCTGTAGCATTCTATTTCTATACTTTGATACAGTATTAATGGATAAATATAAAGAAAATAATTCTTATTGAAATATTTCTTACTCTTGAAATATCACTTTAGGTTCAGAACGTACTATTTTGATTGACAGTTTCAAGTTTGACAATGAGTTGTCATGGCAACAAACAAACTTTTGAAGCGATGCAATTTTATTAACAAGTTTATCTTATTTCCGGTATCTTATTGGTTACGAATTAGATTTCATCTATTAAGAACCAATCACAATAAATGTACAGTTATCGTATGATGACTGAAGAAAACATGCTGAGTAGTAAATGTAAAAAATAACGTAAACATTGGATTTCTTGGAGATTTTGATAAGAGAAATTAGATAATTATGACAGACTTTCTTAGAAAAATTATGTGTTTAGTCATGAATGTTCAGTGAAAGTAAGCTAATCGGCAATGTGATGCTGCAACATGCCAAAAATTATCGAGTTAACAGTGGAAATTGATATACAAAGAGTGAGTTTTATTTCTAAAACTACTGTGATTTTGTAAAGTTATCCAAATAAAAGTAAAATTATTGAATATTCATTTCATTTAATTATCATGCTTATTATACGTTCAAACGTTCTTTAATTAGGTGCGTTTATTTTTACTAGTGATGCGACTCGAGTGGAATTTTGCCACTCGATTCATTCGAGTCATTTTATAATGTCACTCGAACACCACTCGAGTCATCGAGTCACTCGAGTGGTGCCCGATTGACTCGACCACTAACGTTCATCGAGTCACCTGTGACAATTAATCTGAAGTTAAAAGCAGACACAACTACGTTTAACAGCAAAACCGATATTTTTAACACTAGTAATCAGATCAAAAACAATAAAATAACGGCAACTCGCAACTCGCGGAACCGCAAGCATGTACAAACCTGTTTGTCTAGGCGAGTGATAAGCGAGTGACTCGAGTTTACTCGAGTCCGAGTCAACTCGAGTCGCCTATTTCTTCACTCGAATACGATTATTTTAGGTACCACTCGAGTCACTCGAGTAAAAGTGGAATCGAGTCGCATCACTAATTTTTACTAACTGTGAGTTAAATGTAATGTAAATACAAAGTGATAAGGGGCTACCTTGTTCAATAAATTATAACTGCGAAAATTTAATATTTTTCAGTACTATAAACACTTATACATATATTAACATATAAAATGTAATAAAAGTATGTTAAATAATATTTAAAATGAAGTAAATAGGTATAATATCAAGTCTAACGTTACTTCCAGGTTTCATGTCCAGGTGTATGGCTGTGCCAAGATGGGCGCGTCTCCCTCACAGTTTTCGCTCTTGGCACCAGCTACCAGACTTGCCTGCTCCCTCCCATCTTCCCTCTCATGTTCAAAGATGTGTTCTACTTCCGCAAACGATTTCAGGAGACGTGCGCGCTTAATAACATATGCTGTTTGCTTAGTAAGTGAATCTTACTCTATATTGTCTTGTAAATAGGAACTCTCTTTGTTAATATAAACTTGTCAATAACTATGTAACTGGAAGAGTGAGCAGCAGCATACATTTTAAATTACTAAAATAAGATAAGGTTGATTACTACAAGAAACAAACTACTTTTAATTAATTACCCGTTTTTTTTTTATTACATAGATTTTACATACTATGTTAAGTTGGTCATCCTGCCCACATAAAACAAAGAAATACTAGAATATACGTAAAATACTTTGCTTCGAATATTCCTTGAACAATTGCACAAAGTAGCCTAGCTTTGTTTTTGTACAAAAAGTTTAAATAGTAATGATGAATGTTATTTTATTTACAGAAGACGAAACAATATACTGTGAACTAGTGCAGTGGTCTGACGACTGCGCGTCAGGTGAATGCACGATTCTCGCTCAGTACCTCGGCGCGCTGAACGACGTGTTGTTCCCGCCAAACATGTGCTCCAACGACGGCGTAGATCTGCTCATGAGGAGGTCTAAAGACTTCCCTGTAATCAGTTTTTATTACGCATTTTTTTTGTTTAATTGTTTTACATGAAGCATTATTATTGTGTTTAGAAGTTAGAGTGAATTGCAAGAAATATATGGGTAGCGGCTAATTAAGTCTAACCGACTGCGCCTGTCTAAGCACCAAAAGCTTCCGCCGATACTAATAGTGGCTAAGATATACAAAAAAAGTATAATATTCCTGGGATCTTATTCCACAACAAAATAGCAGTATATCAAGGAAAATCATGAACTCTAATGAGCCTAAAGTTATGTATCTTCGTTTCTGGGAGCTATTTTATGAATCTAATTGTAAATAGCAATCATATAATGATATAAATACATGTATAATATTTTTAAACATGTAACATGGTCTTTCAAGTGGCTTTCTTGTCTAATAACAAATATTTTAACACAAGTTAACTCACAGCAATTTCTTACAATAATCATAAAATAACATACTTATTTTTATATCTTTATTACATTGCAGGGTATACTATCTCCAAAAATAGAGATAGCAACAAAAGTACGGATAGACGAGGTTTGGAACCAAGGTGGCAATGACCCGTCGGGTATGAAAGTCAGCGCCTGCCGCTGTGCGCCGCGAGACGAGACCAAAAGGCAAAAGCAGGTCTGCCATTCTGCTAAGTACCATCGGTAAGAATATTGCACTAAACACGAATTTAACATCCCTGTAATTGTTTACATGATTTTGCAGACACTACGTAGGTGCATAATATTTTTTTTTTTTGCACATCATACAAGTAATATAAAGAGTTTAATATTTTTGTTCTGCCTTTGCGCTTTATTATAACGCAACATTATTTATGAGGGCCAGCCCTAGCGCTGGCCCGAATTGGGGTAACAATGTAAGATAAGAACTCATTGAGGGATTTGGAAAAGGCATTTAGCCTTTCAGCCTGTATATAACCAGGAAATGGAAGGAAATGTGACCTATGTCAAAATCCGAATTTGCACTATGACGTTTCAAATAAACAGTTTAATCTCATTAAAATGTAATTTCCAGGAACAAATGCACTAAACACGGATTTTCGCCATCACTAACACGTTCGAGGTCGAGGTCGGCGTCGACCGCGTCGAGGTCATGTTGCAGTCTTTCAGCGAAAGACCTTAGCAACGCCTGCGGTTGTCCCAAGTATGTATTTTAATTAAATTAGGGTACAAGGAAATATTAATTTACTTAAATTAGGGCTTTTATGTAGGGGTCACATTGCAAATTAATGCATTTTGGGAGGACAATAGTGTTACACATCTAGTTCGTTGTTCTTCATTTACCTCACTCATGCACGACACACACATCTACGCTTTGGCTTTTGATAACACACTTATTTCAAAGCAATAAGGTCGATTATCATAATTTGCAAAAATATCACAGAACTTACCAGTTACCCTTACTCCTCTTGGGGCCGATTTCTCCAACGCCAGATAATTTTTATTCGAGAGATAAAATTCGTGTTTGACAGATTTTGTATTGAAGACCTGTCAAAAATTCTAAATTATTCCTCTGATAAAATTATCTGGCGTTGGAAAAATCAGCCCTTAATGTGACTATTTACAAATGCTACAATAACATTTTATATCGAAGAGCTGATATCATTCAAGTTAGTGAAAGTACAGAGTTTCCAAGCTATTTTAAACCATCAGGGGAAAAAATCCTTCCAATGGAACCTAAGCTATGCTTCAGAGAGACATAAATACGCACGTTAGTTATTAAATCATAGGTACATAAAGTATAACAGGTCCAACTTCATGATATCGTTACCGCTAGCCCCCACAAACCGCCCACGACGGGCACGACACGCACGACGCGCACGGCACGTGCCTCACGCCGGCCACGCCGCTGCCACGAGTTCTGCGTCTACAACGTGCAGACTCAGTCCGATGCATGGCGGACGCAACACATGGAACTCGCTAACGACAGCGAAATCGATGATGGAGTTAGGAGGTGAACTCACCTATAGCATACTTACTGGCCCTGAAACCTTGGGTTGTGATTGGTTGATGCAAAGTCAATCATCCAATCACAGCATTTTACATTTGATTAGACCGTTGATTAAATAACTTTTGTGTTGACCAGCCTTTCACGTGTAAAATATCGTAATAAATTTAAGAACGTATTTAAATTTTTTTTAAGTATTCGGGGTTAGGTAGGTCACATAACTTATGTAATTTTCATATAAGTATTTGAGGGCTGTCTATAAAAAAATTGCGACTAAATTGTAGCTTATTTAAGCCCCTGCCAACTTGATTTGACTCTTATGTCATTGGTCAGTTTTTTTAAGGGATTTACAATAGTAACCTACTGAACATATTATTTTTTGAAAAAATTGGAGTTAGTAACGGCTGTAAACGTATAATTTCAAGTCAAGCAGGCATCTTAATGAACTCATTGTAAGCCATCGTACTGCTAGGCTTTAGTACTATGTAAAGTATTACGTATAGTTACAATGTAGGCATAGTTAATCGTACTGTAAAAGAATAAGGAACAGTATAGGTGCTATTTGTGGTAGTTCAAAAATTTCACATAATGTAGAATAGAAAGTAGCTAATACTTGCTAATTTCTACAGTTTGGTTGATAAAATGTACCTTTATCACGTAATGTTAAGAAATAAATCCAGCGCTTTTCATTGCCTACGCTCCTCTTAATATCATTTAAGTAGATTTGTGTATTTTTTTGTAAACATTACTACTTATCCAATCAAGGTTTTTATGTCCTCTTTTGCTACAATAACCATATTTTCCTTACAGATCAATGAGCGGTACAGACAAGTCTTGTCTGAACACTCTCGATGACGACTCCCAAGACAGATATCACAAAACCTTGCTGGAAAGCCAGTACATCGACCGCAACAGACCCAGCAACACTAACGCGAAAGACAAGACCAAGAAGTATACGAAACCTAAGATAGCACCCTGTGTCTGTCAAATATGTAAAAGGTACCACGAACTCTTTCATATGAAGAAGGGTAACGAAGGGTAAAATGTATACAACTAAATACTACACAAGAAATATTAATGAAACATTTTCTGCTAAACAATCAATTTAAATATTGAAATATTACACAAAGTATAATTTATGTTTTTACAAATGCAGGTAATATTTTTTTATTTTCGGTCGTTGGTTTAGCAGAAAATGGTCTAGAAATTAACTGTATGGATATCTTTGTACGTGAATCGTTCATATATGGATGTTTCATTTTGGGGTTAGTACTAACATTCCTGTGTATTTATTCTAATTGAATCTTCAACTACCTCTTTAAAATCATGTACTTGATAATATCGATGAAAAATGTCCTCTTGGACTTTATTCAGTATTTTTTTGTAATCTGTTTTGATTCTGAGTTTCAAATAATACGGCTGCGCGAAAAAACAATATTTGTACATAATTGTTATATAAACAAATTTTATTTCATATTTACATATGAAGTCACTTATAATAAAAAGCGGTAGAAACAATTTATATGTTCTTAAATCGTTTCGTGCAATAATTTTATACAAAAATATAAATGTTTATCTACAATAAAAAGTTATGTATCATTATTGAAATTATATAAATTGTACATACCAATATAGTTCTATGTAAGTGCTGTTACAAACAAATTGTGTTCAATGAATATTAATTTATTATATTTATAATGATTTATAAATCATTGTTATTTTATTGAAATCTTCATATTGATGAAATAGATCATGAAATAAAACAAAATAAAATCATTTAATAACTATTTTTATTACTATATTATGTATAGTTTTGACGCTAAGGTAACTTAAGAATAATATTTAAAATTAAGTGATATGGCTTCACTTTAAAAACTAATTTGACAAAAAGGGCCTCGCATCACAAGGCCTCAATGCTCAAACTTTACGAACACTTATCACCCAAACAAGTCTATCTACATTCTATCAAGCTTTCCTACGAAAAGAAACGTATATTTTTGCTATTTTTCCTATTAGAGTGAACCGGGGTAACATGTATCAGTGGGTTTGGCTAATGATAAAAATGTTTAAATTCAACACAGGTTGTATGAGCAATTTCAAGCCTGTATAAATTCTGCGTTCCTTGCCACGTCTCAGTGAATGACATCTACATGCAGTCTTGCATTAAAAATACCTTGGCAATGTTGGATTACCTTCACATTATCATGCTAGAATAACATTCAACCTAATATAAAATGTAGAATCTATGTCTATCATATGTACAAGGCACAGTATTCTTGTAAAATAATAGCATCTACCCCAATAATATAATTTAAAAATCAACTGTCCAGTATGACTTGGCTTTAAAGTCACACTGTACAAAATATAATAATAAAATGCTTATAAAACTTTTCTACTAATGAAGGGTAGAGAAGGATAAGCGAGTAGAATTTAAAGCGCGGTAAAGATATTCACATTTAATGATTAATGTGACGGAAATTAATAATTCGATATTATCCGGGTAGTAAGATGAATAGAAGATACATAATAATTTTTTTTGAAGAATATTAAGTTATAGAAGACAGTCATGTCCATATTGGTCCTATTCACCCCACTAACACAAATTAGAAAAAGAAATACATTCACTCTTATTCATACACAAATTACCGATTATATTTATTTATAGAGTCTTAAAAAATAGATATACCTATCTAGATGGACGGAAGACCTACACAGTCAGCCTTTTTTCATTTAATTCTAATTAACATTTTATTATGAAAATTCATACTTTTGTACATTGTTCGACTTTTATAACCCTTATTCAAAATCATTCAATTGATTTAAAATTAGAATTCAGCTAAATTTATAGAATATATCCTACATTATGTTATACATGTATATAATATGTATTTTTGATGTTACGATTATACTAATTACCACAATTTCTAAATTATGATATCATCCATAATCTCCCATTGCATTATGATTTGCATAACATGCATTTCATCATTTATGAGCTTAGTCACATTAATTATGGACATTTTAAATAAGTTCACCTTTTAGCCAACAGATAGCGTTGACAAAAACTGCGAACAAATGACGTCACATATTGGATCCATTTGACATTTCCGACATTTTCCGACCCTAGTTTTGACAGTTATTTTTTAACTTTTAATAATAGTATTTTCTATAATATACCTTTCCTTATGTTCTTCAAGGAGTATTCGCACTAACTTTGTGTCCCCTGCGAGAAGCCCTGTCTTTTCTCTTAGTGTATTTAGAGCAGTCGGCTACAAAAGCCACAGCCGCTATTATAGCGAAGACCGCGTAGAATATGGCCAGGGTTATAAGGAAGGTGTCTCCGGTCCACTCCCAGAGGTGATTAGAGCGAAGGTACTCGTAATTCGAGAGCACTTGAGTACCGTTCGGACGAGCGTACTCCGGGGGACACGGAGATTGTACTATTATGTCTTGGTATGGTATCTGTAACAAGGAAAAGGGCAGTTAGAAAGTTAATAAATAGGTTTGATGTAAATGTTATCAGCTGTGGTCTATTAAGGGTGAAATAGTTATAGCTAAAAAGCGTTTGATGTTTCGTCTCAGATTAAGATGATTTAATTATTAAAATGATTAATTTTTGAAATACCTGATGAAAACCTTAAGGTCTTTAATAATAAATAAATAAGAAACATACATTTCGCACTTATATGATGAGCAGAAATACTTCTAGAAGTACTTCAGTGAGATATAGGAGGGTTTTAACGTCCTGAGGTTAAAACTCTAGACAGATAACCCAATGGTCATCCCAATCGGAAGTTGCTTTACTGAAGAGGCTCAAGTTAAGAAAAAGTTCACACAAACCTGTTTATTAGGACACCTCACATCCTTACTAATGCTGCTTCTAAGCGCCACCTCACTGAGCTCCCTCCGCAGCAGTTCCGGCAGCAGCCACCGCGACGGCGACACATACTGCAGCCACGTCACGTACTCCGGCACGTCGCGCTCGTGCAACATCACGCCGTTGACTAACGTACTCAGTAGCAGGCAGAAGCCAGATATCACGGCCGCTGTCTTCTCCATTGGCACAAGGAATATTGTCGCGCGACAAAACATTTGTATACTTATTAGATAGAGCACCATGTAACCTGTGGACAGAGAAGTGCTATTTTGGAATCGGGTCATACAAAAGCCATATCGATCAATCCAGAATCAAAACCACGCGGCAGTGGACAAATAAATAAAGTGGTAAATGACCATCTTTTAAGGCGTTTATCCATAAATGCTTCAACACGCCTTAAATCTGTTGTCATGCCTTTTCTTTGCTTATTGATTAATTTCCTCAATTTTACAATAGGTAAACGGGAGTAAAATAGACAGTATTTCAACAAAAAAAAATGGTTGAAGATGAATTTGATAAAACTGGATGCAATCATACATATTGGGGAAAGGGCTAAACGGATAGGGATTGAAATCTTTAACATAGAAAAAACAAAATTTAAAGTAAGTAATGGGTTGTTTTGACTCTGATTTCCACTACTAAACCCTTCAACATACCTATATATAAATAAAGTCCGTCGTAGGACGCGGGCGCCTGCACGTAGAGCCCGCTCATGGCGTAGCTCGGCACCAAGTACGCCAGCCACGTCAGGCCCGCGGACCATAGCTCTAGGAATTGCTGGAATATACATAAAGAGGTTTTTGTACCAGGTACATAATGGAGAAGAAAGATTTAAGAAGGCCCTTCAAGGGGTGATGATTTAGGAACATAAGGTATCTTTGCAATATCCAGATGGTATTATTTACTGTATACATAAAGGTATTTTTATGTTAAATTCTTATTGTTGAAAGGTATGTATTGGGTCAATTTTGATTAGTAGATTTTTCAGAACATCTAGACATAATGATGATCAGAGTGTGCAGGTAAAGAAAATAAACACTGATAGATCGGAAAACCTTCGTATTTATGGAAACTTTTTTTTAATTTAGCTTTAATTTTTGTTGGCGTAACATGCCCCTAACGATCTGCAAAAGGTAAGTTGGACTAAATATGGAAGAAGTAGGAACAACATAAGCCAAGACAATACTCACATCAAACAATATAAACACAGTCCTAGAATACAAGCCGACAGCGATGTCCCTCTCCACATGGTGTCGCATGGAGCTGGCCTCCCGCGCGCTCAGCCACAGCAGTACCGGCCACACCGTGAGGCACATCACGGTGTAGTGGAAGCCCACGCGGTCGTTTTGGGTGAGCTGTGGATTACATTATTGATGAAGGAATTTTGGTCGTCAATGTTGTTCATGACATATAATTACATGCAGTATCCGGCTATAAATACTGCACATTGAATATAAAAATAGACGCACGCAATTTTCCCAAAACGCACTCCTGCTCGCACCACGTAAAAACAATATCTTCATTAGACAATGTGTATTAGAAACACCACAACTTATTTTTATATGATTGGTGCTTCCGTTCCGTTTAACAGTCGATGAACATATTTCACTTGAATTTCGTCCAAGGAAGGCAAAAGAAAGTAACATAAAAATTAAAAACCTTCAAATATAATGTAAACAATTACTAGGAGTAGATAGTTATTTATTTACCTTAGGGTCTGTGGCAGGCAGGTCCCAGAATACAGTCCCAGTGATAAGCGACATGATGGCGGCCAGAAGAACGCGCGTTATCACGTTCGACACAGTCGTTGATTGTGTGAACAGTAGACTTTTCCTGAAAATGGCAATAACATTATGATTTATATAGTTACAAGATAAATTTTTTTTCTATCATCCTCCTCTTATCACCATAACCAATATAGGTTTACCCACAATATATACGCACCTTTTAGATTTTGAATATATGACATGGTTATTTAAGCCTAACGATGACTTAAGTTAAGCTCATATTGAGTTGAGTTATTCGATCACAGATGGTCAGAACGAGTGACGAAGATTGCGTTACATAAGCATAAAAAAGAATGCATTACAAAATGTATTATTAAATTAACGCCTGTAACTCACTCTATAAGCGCCCCAGCCTGCACGATCGCATTGGGTCTAGTGAGCGGCGCGGGCAGCGGCACGCCGGGCGGCGGCTCCGGCGGCGCGTGCGCTCCGGCGAACACGCTGGCCAGCGCCGAGATACGACCGGAAGACTCTAGCATGGCCGCTGCTGATAGGTCGTCTAGCGTTACTAAGTCCACTGGAAGATTTAATTATGGAAATGTTAATAACGATTTGAAAAGTAATAAAAAAATAGTTGGATAAGAAATAGTGCCCATATATGTAGAAAATATTTGACTTAGTGCACCAGTGTATGTGCTAACACAGTTGCACTACCTATCTGTTCCTTTGCTCACATGTCATGTGGAACGAAAATCCCTCATGTCCCGATAGTGATTACTTTTTTGCACGTCATTACGTCCTTTTCGAGGCACTTGCGATGGATCTTGCGATGGTAATCTATACTCACGAAGCAAACGCAGCTAAAGCGGCCCTAACGATCGATCCATACAACTTGTAGGTACCTTCCTACTTAAACACTTACTTACATAGCAGTAATTAAAAACAAATGCTACTTACAATAATAATCTGAGGGGTTCTTGAAAGCTGGACAGGGATAATCAATGGAGGCGAAGTATGGCAACATATCCCTTCTGTACCCACTAAACATCGTTCTACCGGCTGATATTAACACCACCTGAAAAATATAATTTATTGATCAACTCCTTTACACAATATCTGCCATCTCAAAACCTTATTTTCATGCGTAAAAGATCAGAATAGTAACTTACTTCCACATAGTCGATTCTAATGACGAAGGGTATGTTTCTTCTTTTAGAAATAAAATACAGGTTGCCATTTTTTTGGTGCAAGTTCTCCACAGAGCAAAGTAATATATAGAAGTGCTCTCTGCTTTATAACACTCCAAACATATATCTAAATACAACGATCCACATACCTTGGTAAGCATAGCAAAAATCTCATACGTCGGTGGGTGTAGCGACATAATGACCACTCTTCCGGTACTGGCCCAGTTCCTAAGATACTCCACCAAGAAGAATGTATCAAATATATCCATCTCCTTGGTAGGCTGGTCGAGGATGAGTATGGCCATGTCCAGGAGTAGCTGGCAGGCGACGTTTAGGCGGCGGATCTCTGATCGAGTGAGTCGGCCTACGTTCGTGTCCCGAACTTGTTCTAGCCCTAGTTCTTCGATGAGAAGGTTGATCTGGAAATAACATGTGAATATTAATGTTCTTGTTTAATGTAGTTGTGTTTCGTGTTTATGTAACGTGTGTACTTTGAAACCGCTTGGTACGTTTTGGCCCTTACTTTGTTTTAGTTTTTTTAATACATTTTCAATCAATGGACCTCCACTACAGCTGAAAAGCCTCAACCACAGAATTTAAGACAAGGTTGTGTGGTATCTTTTTGTTCTTCCAAGTCCTGATAGGAAACCCAAAATTGTATCCTTCGTTGAAGTTATAAATCAGGGAGTTTTTGGCTATCTTGTTAAGGCATATATTTATCATTATTAACCATCATGTAGGAGTGACATAACACTAAACTATACACACCCGATCCCTATCATCCATTTTGACCTGTCCATTGTTCCTGGGCCTCCGTAGCGCGGCGTGGAACCGCAGCGTGTGTTCCACAGTCATGGACGGACATAGCGACGTGTCCTTGCGAACGTACGCGGCGATCTTCCGGAGAGTTGAGGAAGCCACTGGCTGCCCGTTTAGGACTATGTCGCCTGTAAGTTTCTGTGAAAGAAGATATTAAGTAGCGGATTTGATTTAAATTGTAACTATAAATAACACTGGACGGTCCGTTTTGACATTTTCAAATCACGTCCATTAGTACTACACTGTTTACATAGGTAAGGTACGTATTATATAGTAATGAGTATACAGATGATTGAACACCTGTGAAAATCACGAAACAGATTCAGCACTGCCGGCGGTAAGCTAAACATGAGATCATTTACCTTTCGCACGCCAGCTAGAACGTCCAGCAATCCGGTGGCTTCATGGTGTGACGTAGCCAGTACAGCCAGGATCTCTCCCGACTTCACCTCGAAGCTCAACCCCGACACCAGCAACGTTGACTTGTTCTCAGGTGCCGTTATTTCTAAACTGTTTACCTGTAGGAGAAAACAAAATGAACCTCGTGGTATACGTACCTAAAGATTGGTATCTCTACTAAAATAGAAAAAAATGTTGTATGCTCGAAGCCATCGAAGTGTTCTTTATTATCAAACCAAACCTAAAAGATTCTGCACCACACATACCACATATCTTAGTTAGTAGCTACATATAGCTTAAGTAGTTCATACAAACATAAGTAGTTTCGTAAATAACTAGTGTTACAAAGAATATTAAGTCGTGTATGTAAATACTCACGTAATAATTAGGATAAATATATGCTGAATGTGTGTAGCCATCGAGGTGGTCTCCGGGTCTTAGAGTGGAGTGTTTCCTGGACTGCGCCACCGACATGTGACTGCCTGCCTTGGACATGCGTCCTCCGAGGTGGGAAGGTGACATTAAGTAGCTGAAAAAGACAATATATGTATATAAGTACAACGATTTGCTTCCAATACCAAGTATGTAACCAAGTCCTGGTTTCTGTGAGGCTGTTTGATTTAATTCAAAGTAACATGACTTTTAATTGGCCGTTGGGTTGGCCATAAAACTAATGACCACTGCTAAACACAGCAAATGCGAGCAACTAATTAACAATATTTAATAACATAGGCCTTCCAGAAACCTTAGCGTATTTTTTTTCTTCACATGAACTTTTGACTAGACAAGGGCCTAATGCAAAACCTCTCGATAGAGCTAATATTGTATGATTAGCTCATGTGTTTACCTATGATGATCTCCATCAGGCACATAATCCGCCACGCTATTTCTTCTGTTATTATAATGAGCGCGCTGTGGCCTGGCATCGATGCCCAGCAGGTTAGCCTCGCTCACTGACTTGTTCCGAACGCTCGTCCACTGGCCCTCGCCACGGATCCCCGCTTGTTGCATAGCGACTACTGGTACACCTGTGTTTGGCTGAAACATAAAAGGAGTAGGTACCTATTTAAGAAATTGCCGTTAATAACTGTATTGATACTCTCCACTTGTTTGACATTTCTCATCGAAATATTTCAATTCGGATAAAGATGTAATAATTACCACGTTAAATAGATTGAAAATGTAAGCCTAGTGTTTTAATTTCTTGTTTGCCAACTAAGTTCACAGTATTGGGTCAGTTATAATACTTCAATAGGTAAATTCAAGGTATTTGTATATAGCTACCTATATTATAGATTTACGGACATGGTGTACCTACTTGTATACGACAATCTTATTGGCATCATTAAAGCGTAATTTCAACCTTGCCCTCTGTGTTCACAGGTCATGCGAATATTCACACAGGCCAATACTTATTATGAGTTTATTTTATGTGTATACGCACAAACGAGCCTAACGACGCAAATCATTAGCGTTGTATTAAGTTCTATAAAGTCATTAGGTATATAGCATATACCTATTTAAGTTCCTTATAGAAATTAAGATATCAAATCGCTGCCTTCAATATGATATCGAGCCATATAAAAAGAATACTAGATCTCTTTTTTTTTTCAATTTCATGTTGTATTAACATGACGAGAGTTGTTTTTTAGCCTTTGTTATCTCACTGCTAGGCAAAGGCCTCCCATTTCTTGTTCCAAACTCTCTGACTCTCTCTCTCTCGCTCGAAACTGATTATTTAATGCATAATTCTTATCTCGTACGACATCAGAGAAAAAACCTGATTAAGTTTAACAGAAAGCTAACATATTTCCGTAGAAAGTTACCTGCAAGGACGGATGGATGTTCTGCATCCTAAAATCAGGGTCAGAGCGATACTTCCGACTGTACTTGTAGTTGGTAGTCGTCTCGTTGTCCGAGCTGTCGTAGCCTGATGACGTCTCGCGCATGCCTCGACTTTGTCTTTGGATCCTGTTGAGAAGTTGTTTAGGTTACTGTGGAATGTGCCGCCGATAAGTTAAGCGCATAGTAAGTAGCTTTGAGAGTATGTTATTTTTTAAATGTACGGAAATCAAACATAGGCCGACAAAAAACAGTTTATTTATTTACTTGTCCGTAGAGTCCGAACAAAGTAAACTGATAGATATAGAGAACTTTGTCTAAACTTTTTAATAATAATCAGATGTTAAATGAAATGGCACTGTGTGTTGGTTACGCTTACTTCGAGGATACTGGAACACCCATGGTTCCAAACGTTTTTTTGTTTTTTGTTAGGCTCTCAATGAACTCGAGCAGTACTGCTGCCAACGTGTAAGAGAGAACGCCAGCTCTAGTTCCTGACGGCAGCAGTACTGCTTTAAGAGTTTATGTTACAGGTACTGGACTCCCGTCCAAGGTTCAACATGAAGTGTTTTTATATTTATATATAACTATGTACGTCTTAAATATGACGACATTTACCTTGGCGCCGGTTTCATACCACTCCCGATAGACGTCTTCGGTTTGGGCGTCCCGGAGCGCTGCGACCCGTTGTGGTTCGGCGGAAACACCCGAGGCAGGCCGAACTTCAGGTACGTGTACATATTAGACCCGAGGGCCGATCTGGTGACAATATTACAAGGTAACAACGTAACATTAACAGCAAGGCTGGCAAGGAAATAAAGTTTGTTAGCAAATATGTAACACAAATATTATTACAGTCAATTTGGTTTTGAAGTTCTAATTTAGGAATCTTTTGCACACGTTTTCACGAAATACACAGGTTTCCAATTGAAAAATATCTTACCTGATATCTATAGGTAGATACTTATAATAAATCTGTAGAAGTGAAAATTCTGTACATTGAAAATATCGAAAAAATAAATGGCAGGGGGTATTAATAGACCGACACCAAACCGAAAAGTGTGAAAAAAAAATGTTTGTCTGTCTGTCTGTCTGTTTGTTCAGGTATCACGCAAAAACTACCGGTTCGATTACGATGAAACTTGGTATAATTATTCTTTATTATCCGGGGCGGTATAGTAAATAACAAAAAAAAATAAAAATATAGTTGTTTAAAAAAAACTAAAAAACACGCTTTTAAAGTACTTCTAACTAAAAAAAGTGAAAAATAATTCCTAATGTAAGCTGAAATTGATAATGAACAAAAAGCAATATTATTGTGAAAAAACGTGGGGCGCTCTGTGCCATATTTTTCGTCTATCGAGCAACCCATATTTATTTTTCACTTTTTAGTCCTAGTAGCAATATGTGTTGTCTGAATTCAAACGTATTGCTTTGTGGACTTAATTTTTTTTTTATTGTTTTTTTTTTTATTTATTTAATCCTGGTGATCCTTATCAGGATAATGAGATAAACCTATGAAATTATTATATTGTCGCTGATTCTTGATAAGTGTACAAAATTTGAATTAAATCTGTCCGTTTAAAGTGAGTCAAAATCGAGTCCAAAGGAGTCGGTTACATATATACATACATACATACATACAAGTGAAGCTAATAAAAGCGTGTTAAAAACTAAAGGTTTAATCATGTATTGTGATTCTTATGATGGTGAGTGAATTAAATTTTTATTTATCCTCGTCCATCCACTAAATTTATATTTTGCGACCGAGTTCTTAGAAAAAAATCTGCAAGTAATGAATTGTATTGTATCCATTCAAAACATTAAAGGACGTTTAACTCACTTGGGTCCATATCGAGGGTGTGACAGTATAGACTGCACCGTGGTATCCCTGAGCTGGAAGTTTCCGTACGGCAGCGGACTCTTGTCAGTGCTTCCCAGTGCGCTGTCTGTGAAATCCGAGTTCAGATTTTGCCTAAAAAATAAAAAAATAAAAAATGTTTATCGTGTAATAACGTTCTGAAAGTATCAAAATCATGAACGTAAAGTACTCTTGATATACAACAGAACTTGACATATAATATACACGGCCTATTTAATTAACATGATAATTTCACTTTGACCTATCCTACATTTAATTTCCTTCCGCAACCTTGGTATTTCCGATTCTCACACTAGATTTAATTTAATTAGTTTAATTGTTATTGTGCTCATATATTTATGAGTGTAGTCGGCTTTGTTTCACGCGGCGATATGTGAACTCGACGCACAATACTGTCATATAAATGTGCCTGCAAATGTTCCACTGTACGTCGAAGGCCTTTTATCATTCCGACAATGATCGAACATCACAAAATTATTTAATTATTTATTTTAAAAGCTAACTTAACAATTTCGATATTATTTTACAGAATAATAAAGTTAATAATGTTCATTTCGCAAACCCTGACTAAGCCCTGTTCGAACATTACTAGAGGGTAGTGTGTATAATGCAGCCACAGTCAGTAACTAAACTTCTTTTCAAAACTATTCAAACTACGAAAGGACGGCCTCTCACGGAGTATCAGCATAAAGTAACAAACATCGTGTTATTTCGCACGGTGCCTGACGAGAACCGGAATCATATTCAGCTCCCAAAATAAAGCATACACTAACATATATTCTGGGAAAACTTTGAAATAATAAGTCAATCACAAATAATCACAATCACAACCAGAAAATCAAGTACATGATTAAATTGCAGATTTATAACTTCTTCTTACTAAATCCGAGAATTATTGTAATATAAAACGAATTATATACCGCGATACAATTGGTAAAAAATAGTTCAATGTCTAACATTCGCGTAAACCTTGGAAAGCATTGCAGATTTGTTTGTCTTTATTTAGAAATGCAATCGGACTTCTTGCTTCCTGCTCCTTCCTTGAAAATAAACAGAAGCTGAAGGAAACCCATTCAAGAATCTACTCTAAACAAAAGACAGGAAGGACGAGTTTCAGTTTATAATGCAACTGGTTAGAAAACTAGTTTAGTGATAGACCATTTACGGTCAGTGAACCCGATAAGCGAGCATGAAGGCTGGAGGCGTAGCTTGTTTTCAAGGAGCATATCCTTAACCCTGACAGTATTTATACTCCTTTATAAGTTAGGTTAAACATGTGTCTTTGTGCTGGGTTAATAACACGCACAATAGCATAAAGGAAAAAATATTTTATTTACTGAAAGAATATGTGATCACGCATCCCTTCAAATGAAATAAGTAGGTATCTTGTGTTCTATTTAAATGTTACCTGAATGTGGAAAGCTTATGTGTGATGCGAAAAACCAAACATATAATAGTCTACATACGGAACGTCTCATCGCACTCCGTAACCAAAATCGTCGAGTGTGCACAAGGAAAACATAAAAAAAACGATAGTAGATAGGATTCCAAAAACTAAATAAAACTACTTACGTCACCTGTCTCATTAGAGTCCGAAACCGAAATCCTCCTCGCACGAGTCAAACATCAAAAAAATTAAAAAGTGGATCACACACTCACACCCGTGGATTCCAGTAGGAATTCCTATTTACCTGTATATAGACCACGCGTGCAGGTCCTCGGAGTGCATGCCCCGGTGGTCGTGCATCAGCGGGTTGGATGGCACGGAGTACCGCCGCTCCCCGCCGAGGCCCAGCGCCGACTGCGACATTTTCAGCCTCTATTGTACCTGCCATTAAATTAAATTAACAAATTAAGCTTTTTAATTTATTACATTATTAAATTTAGATTAGCTTTCTTTTTGTAAATGTCTTGATTTGGTGACTAGATTGTGAACTGCTTTCGATTTCAATATTGCTGTTTTTCTAATTTAATTTATTGGTTCTCTTTTATGTCAGCAATTAGTCCATAAGAGAGTCTCTTGATAAGATCAGCTGATCAAAGCTTTCTCGCCTACATGCATCGTCTAATTTACTATGTCAAACTCTCGAAGTCCTAAGGAAACCAAGAACATTTGTATTTCCAAAAGACAAAATTATTAAAAACAATTGGAATGGTTTATTAGATACTTATATGATTAAGAGTCACTGTCACTCACCAGAGTCATTCCAAGATAATGTCGTGTTCTGCTTTCTTGAGCTTGCACATTGTCATTCAGTGTTCATTCGTCATATTGAACTGTAACAAAAGAGACACTTCTTTAAGACTAAATTGAATATAACGAAGATCAGATATGGATATAACCAGAAATTTCAGTGTCACAAAATTTTTACATTTCAATCGTTCATGCCTATGTCAAACCATTGAACAGCCACGACGTATTCACATACCATTTCCCAACATCGATCGACATTGGGCATATCCCGTACAAACCCGTCTGCGATGGCATGCCGAATTCAAAGGCCGTGGCACATTGCGTCACCAGCGTCAGAGCCGACCGGACGCACGCGCGACGTTCAATCACACCATCTCATTGTAAAGTTACGCAAAACAAATGACTGTGTCAACGTGCATTTGTTTAATTCAATTATGTGTGATATTATGATGTAATTTCGGTTTTTTTTCCACAATTTTAGGATACGAAGGTCATTTTGTACTACGTTGGTTTTCAGTTTACGCTTCCGCGTTGTTCATCGCAAATTATGTCGGTTTCCAAAAGATGCCAATAAATAAGACCTCGTCCATGTCGAGACCGTGAACGTGACACTTGTGGCCTTTGATAGCAGTGCGCAAAAAGTTAACACATCAGACTGTTATCATCCTGTGTTGTGAACGACTGGCCAACAGTCTTCTAAAGACCGCTACATGGCTAACGGATTACAAAACCGTTGATCGCCTTATGTAGTTGGCTACATAGTATACTGCATCGAATCAGTAGCATATTTGATAAAAAGTAGGATTAATAAGAAACTCGATTGTTATATTACATCACAACAAAAGACACAAGCGACCAAAGCAGAAAATGCGGTTTTTTTAAGATAAAGTTGTTTACCGGTACCTCAACTCGTTTAGAAGAAATATAAATATTAAAAAGATAATTTTCTAGTCAATGCCTTAAAGCGGAACCTTTGACACCACATGAATTAGCGACACACGCCTTGAACTAGACATTTATTATAGCGCGGTAAATAGAACCATTAACAATCGGTGGGACCCCATGAGTGTATTGTTCCTTTATTACGAAGATTCAGTTAATTGAACTAACACTAACTTGGATGATTTATTATTTGCCAGCTTTAATTGAACAATGACAACTTCATAGACCGACAAAAAGTTAACTGTTAGGGAATAAAGTTTGCGGTACTTCTGAACTTAGTGTGCGTGCGCTTTCGTCTACTATTTCTAATAAGAAAGGAGCCTTTTGTTGCTTAACGAGGTATTGGACTAGGTCATTTTAACTAAGTATAGATATTCACCAAGTGCCTCAAACTGTTCGACTGGCGTAGAAAATTGAGAACCAAAATTTTGCCTACATTGCATATGGAGAAATCATGCCATAAGACATATCCTGAAGACGAGGTTGTCTAGTACAACTTCTATTTCTTGACACAAAACAGGTTTAAGAATAAGCATAATTATCATAAAGCTAGATCTAAGCAGTCCAACTGGTAATTACATCATTACGTTTAAACAAGTCTTTAAGTACCATTTCGGAAGTGTAGAGAACCCTCACCTACTTATATAGCGTGTTGCACTACCGGTTTTAAGACTCGCGTGTATTGTAATTGGTTAAGCAACAGTTTTTATTGATGGACTTTATTGAGTGGTACTTATACTTGACATCTAGGGTAATTAACGCGAGATAATTCAAGAGAACAATGGTGGGTCATTCGTTTCTGGTATTCAAATTTTCACATAGATTTTCTCGATTTGTTTTTTTATATATCAACTATTAAATTGCTACTTTATTATTTTTTTATGATTTTAGAGAAGTAGATACCTATTTCCTTTTTTAATTAATTGACCAAATAGTTGTTCTTATTTATCGAGAAAAATCGAAAAGCTAAGCTCATTTCTTCACCTTTGACTTTCGATATTGCAAGGCACAATGATGGTCTTCATAATGTTCTCAACATTTTTTGCATAAATGCTCATAATACCATCAGAATACATACGTAGGTAGTTCTTTATGTTTGTACCATCCTCCTTACGATTCCGGTCGACAAGGCTTAAGGCCATCACGACATACTTAAACAATAATAACATTCTGCTGCCTGTCCCATTACTTCTTACTACCACATAACCATAAAATTAATTTCCCTTAACTAGACACCAGACCAGAAACAACCAGTTCTTCAGCCAATATTCCACAAGAAATGTCAGGTACTCATGCCAATAATCTTTTACATTAAATACTCTTAAGTTTTCGAAAATTTTATTATCATGGTTTTATAGTAAGTAGTACTTGTACTATTAAGTTAATCTGTGGTTGCCTTAATCAAAGGATGATTAAGCACGAAGGTTCGTGTTGGTGGGCGCGAATCAAAAATACCTCTTTGTATGCTAATTTAATAATAATTTCATATTATCGCGGCCTTCCCTCCTCTGTAGTTGCCGATGAGGAAGTTTTCAAATGTCAGGAGGTAACTTACTCGTAGGTGCTTAGAATAATAATAATTGTAGAGGCCGTATCAAAGAAACAAATGCCGGTTTCAATGAAGTAACCTACGAAGTATTGATTGTTCTTTGTTCCTATAATCATTTTGTTGCTTTTCTATTTCGAACACATTTAAATTTACATTTCCGTGATGATAGATCAAATAGAACTTGGTGGTTATGACGTTGTAGTAGGCACCTTTGTAGTAGGTATATAAACGGAGATTTAATGTAAATAATTATATATATCTATATTTAATAATTATATATCCTGATATTGTCAAAAAAATCATAAAGGTAAACATATTGTACAAATTTCGAAGAAACATACATATAGGGGAACGGGACTGTTACTCCTTAATACAGGTTTATTAATAAGTGTAGCTTGGAGTACAGAACTTCACCCACCTGATTTGCAATAAATGTACAAACCCAACTGTAGAATCTGCTAATGTCCCATGTACTACAATCTCTTTTTATGAATAAAGTTTTTATTTTTTATATATCAGATCCTGTAGTTTCGTAGCAATCGTAGCTGTCATGTATCCATCTAACCACACATCTCACTAAATCGTAAAATGCAGAATACATTAGTCAAGGTAGTGTGAAATACGAATTGTTTAAAGACGTACAACTTCAAAATGCTTGTGTGCGCAGGCGCCACCCACATTACATAACTCGCGTCCTCTAAATTCCATTTAAGAATTTAGCACCTACTACATTTGCATGACCAATTAGTACCTTGTTTGTCATTCTGTTGCGAAGTGTAACAAAAATAATAAAGGGGAATAGATTAACGATCCGACAGCCATTGAAAATAAAGAATTGGAAGAATAAAAGGATTCCTGAGTCAGCATTGTGAGTGCAAAGTAATAAATCCTGTTAGGCCTCTGCATTGTTAGTAACTTGATTGCATAAAGAGAAGCGCTTGCTTTGTACTGAAATATTGCGAATGGATTTCAAGCAGTGTGGGCGCCTCGCAAACCTGTTCCATTCCTTGAACAAATCATTTTCCATTAGCGTAACAATCAGATTCCAATCGACTTACAAGACCAATTTACATAAAATCGACATTACGGAAAATAAACCACACGATACGATTGTATCCATTCTTAAAGCGTGCGTTGTGACTTATGTTGTTGTTTTTTCTGTTATGTTGTATTAAATTTGTTTACCATTGGCATGAAATTGAGAAAGAGCCGCTGCCATCATAATCTACATCTGACATACTTGTAAAGCAAATAATCTGCGGACAACGCGAGTGCGTGACTGTTGCGCACGCATTCTCTATTACGGCTTGTACGCAAATTTCTCTGTTATCCAGTAAATGGGTAGTGCGTGTGCGCAGGCTATAGAGGCTACGGGGCTATTTTTATCCGGGATGGCATGCAAGCCGGCAGGTCGCTGACCCGGTCGATGTCCGCCGTCTAAGCACGTAGGCACTTTTGGTCTCAGAAGTTGTTAGAAGATAAAGGTTTGAGGTTGCAAATAACTACAGATATTGTGTCTTAATAATATGGTACCTACTATTGGATATTTCACGATGAGTCACGGGACTTATCAGAGCAATGTGAAATGACACTAGCCCGCAGAACTTATTTTACCATGAAAGTAAGGCAATTTACAACCTTTCATAATTTGGAATTCATCGATACTTTTAGAGTGCTGTCGGTCCTTTAGTCATTAGATTACGCACCTCGAATTACAGAAACAAAAACACAAGGTTTATTATAAACCTACTTCCACGTCAGTACCTAAACTATTCGAATGATCTTGGTATTTTATATTCGTAGTCATATTGCCAAGCCTGTCCTACACCTGCAGCCATAAAATAAATTGAACTTCAATACCATGTACAGCAGCTGCATTTTCATAGCAAATAGCAATACAAAAACTAGTTAGTATGCATCCAGTAATACGTGTCTATGGGAATAGTTAAAGATAATATTATCCCCGGTTTCTGAGAGACTGAACCCGAACAACATAAAAGTTTGATCGTCATTTGTTTAAACATTATATGATGGTACACTTGCCTCAATGAATAAATAAATAAATAAATATGGACAACATCACATACATTGTTCTGAACCCAAAGTAAGTAGCTAAAGCACTTGTGTTATGGAATTCAGATACAACGAGGATACCACAAACACCCAGACCCGAGACAATGTAGAAAAGTGATTTTCTACATGTACCCGTCCGGGGATCGAATCCGGGACCTCTGAAACGGCGGCTAGGCCTCTGAGCTAGCGACACCTTGAAACCGGTGCGTACGCCACTCGACCACGGAGGTCGTCAAAAAATTAATGTCATGAATCCTATTATCGCAAGAAATTAAATAGAACAGCCTTCCAGAAACCTAGGACTATGTCTTGCTACATGTAATGCTACATATATTATTGCCCGGGTTACTGGCCACCCTGGGCTGTAATATCTCTAGCTTGTAAGCCGATTACATCACACAGAGAACATCATCTCGAACAAAACCTGTTTGATAGCGGTTTAAACATTGATATGGGTTCTACAGTATGTTGTATAAACAGCTTACATTATATTCTTCAGTTATTATATGCTTACGGCTATACAGTGTGTTCGGTTTCTGCAAACGTGTGTACTTCGATAAGTTGTTTTGTATTTAGATTTTCTTTGCCTATAAAGATATACCCCTTTGTAGACATGTGAGATGGTCATAGGATCATATTTGTTAGTTAATATAGTTCGAATTTCGCAGGCAAGACTGTCTGACTAATCAATTAAATATGTCATTAATATCAGTCTGTCGTGAACTTTAATGTTTCACAAGGGAATAAAATCCGCATTCCGTCTTAATGAATTCGATGACAATAACCATATCATATTACTTAACAAATAGTGACCAACCTCCTGTGTGTCATAGTTCTATATATACAGTCTCGAGGTATTTTAGAGCAATGCATTGATTTTCATTAAAATAATAGTGAGTAAGCCCACACATGTAATGAATAAACTTGAACTTAACATGTGAACTGTTTACCTTATGGCCATACAGATGCAATTCGCTGGACTGTTTCGTAATAATATAGTACCATAAAAAGCTAAATGTAAATAAAAGGGCAACGTGGGTCCAAGAAATCATTTGTAAGTAAATGTTTTTAGAGAAACACATACATAACTGAACGACAGATAAGTACCAAGTATACTGATCGCCTGGGGATACTCAACAGAAAGCCAAAGGGTTTTTCTCGCACAGAAAAAATGCATTCGCGCAATAGCAGGAATACGTCCATGGGAATCTAGTATACTGAATAATTTAAATATATTTATTGTTTTACTTCTTATTAAGTAGGCTTCAAGTTTCTCATTTATCACAATTATTCACAAAAATCGTCGTGCTTTAATTACTACACGACTCTGACACGCTTTATTCCGAAAACCTACGGCAGCCATCAGAATCCACCGAAAAAGAAAAATGCGGGACCGCCACTGGAGATAAATATAATTATGAACAAGAAACTATTATAGTAATATCCAATTATTCGCCACAATTAGATATGAAACGCGTAACGTAACGCGTTACCGGCGCGCGCGCAACGCGACTGTTGAATACATTATACACAGACATAACGTCCGATACAATTCGTAACTGTTCCGGTTTTTTAAACACATTTGTATGTATGTTACTTAAGATTTCATGATGCTGAATTGGTAAATAGGACGATTAAAAAATCCACAGAATGTTTAACACGACGGAAATGTAAGTACAACACTTTGATTCCAATATATTTAAATGAAAAGAACATTATTAATTAAAAAAATAAAACGAAACAATTTCATAGATACATAATATACTAATAACCAAATTATCCACACAAAGATAAAAGGGTTTTTGAGATTATCCAAATTAACTCGTGCGAACCGGCAGACTTCATCAAAATATTTACTTTATTACTCATACTAAATAGCTCCATTTTACAGACCATATAGATAATGTGACACAGCAGACATATGGTCAGTTAATCCCACGCTCCGACTACATAATATAGTACTAATAGCTATATCACAACTTAGATAGGTATCTCACATTACACATACCAACATGTCTGTCACGTGACGTAAAAGGTTCTTCTTTCCATCGGAAATCTTCGGAAGAACTTGACTTTTCTCGATGAACTCGGCGTGAGAAACTGTGATAGTGTTGTAGAAAAGATATTGTTTTAACGACACGCTTTTCTATTTGCTATCGGGCGTCTGTCTGTACTGTGTAGACATTTATGAAGTCTAGATGTCTAGCTGTTCCATTGTTTGATAAAACCGTCTCGTGCTTATATTAAAACATGACTTTTAATTTGCATTGTTGAATATCATCATAAAAACAAACATGTTCTTTATTTATTCTTATTTCAATTATTTATATGACACTTAATCTTGGATATGGTATCATATGTGCAACATTTTCGACGTAATTAGCTTGACATTGGAGGCTTTTCCATCAAAACACAATTTGGCTGTTAATATTTTGTTCACATTTTAATTTTAAGAGATCTTGAAAATTCTAAGAGATCTTGTCACGATTATTAGCGTCTATTAGATATAGCGTGTTGACAGTTGTTAGGTCATTGGCTAACTCTGACCTTCTCAAGATAATTGCTTGCTTACGCTTCATGTACTCTTATTCAGCTCAGCATTTCCCAAACTTCTGTTTACTTACTAACTAACTGTTTATAATACCCTTGTTTCTTTAAAGCAGCGATATAAGAGAAATTATAAGTATATCTTTTCATTAGTAGGGCAATGACATTGACCCAAAAAGATGACTTAAAGTACAAATTACAATCTTACTTACACAAAAAAGCGTCATTGATTTGTGCTGTGCCACTAACTGACGAGTCACTAGATGGCTGATTAGCTGGCAAATGAAGCTGCGTACTCTGTACCCATTACAAACAAAACGGTGTCACTAAAACTACGACGATTAGTTTGACTTGAGGATAGCGTTTTAGCTGTCAGATACGGTTGATCCAGGTTAAATACTAGTTTTGGCAAGATGATACTGGAAGATGATCCCGATAAATAGCTATCCTAAGATATCGCTGTTTAACGGCGAAGTAAAACGTCTCAAGATTTCCTGAATTTAAATTTGACCCGCAAGTTACTAAAGGTATTTTAATACTCGTATCCTTCTTTATATGAAGAGGCAGTGATACAATAACTGGCCGAAAAGGTTAAAGACAGTTTTGCAGCAAAATCGTGATAATATAACTAGCTTGTTTCTAATAGAAAAAGGCACGTAGGCTCTATTTAAAAGAAAAGATTGCTGATAGCTGGAACGAAGTGAGACTGATTGTTCAGAGATTTCATTCTGATTGTGTTTCCTAGCTCTTTGTTTAGTTGTTATTGCGATAATATAATAAGCAAGGTAATAGAAAAAATACGTTGTTACAGTAGGTATGTCATTCTTGGGTTCCGTCCGTTTGGATGTCTCAAGAAAATGTTGGTTTAATGTTCTACTAAGGGAAGGTGTGACCATAGACACGGACCAGAAAAGAAGTAGGTCCTTACATTTTTAACGACATCTAGCCCACAAGTAATCTTCATGACATAATTCCCTTCATATTATGAGTTAGGACATAAATAATATTTATGTCCTAACTCTTAATATGAACCTTAACGACATAATGAAAAACAAATGCGAAAAAGATGACAGTACAAAACGCAATGTAAAATTACTTACAAATACCGCTAGAAAACTTTGTATTATTTCCATTGTCAACTATTCACACGATAGGAAATCGTAAATTAAAACAACATTATAGAAATTAATATACGGGGATGTAAAAAAATTATATGATTGTAAACAAGTGGTCGTCATGGTAACCGCGATGATGGCCACTTAGCATTCAAATTGAGATAACTAAACATAAGTAGAAGTTGAATCTTCACGACATTTCTCAAGACTTGTCTGTGCACTTATGTGCATTGAAAAGATGCATATACTTTAATATTATAACGACGAAAAACTGTTCTTCTAAAAATTTAACGGTTTTCAAACTGAAAGTAATCTTTTTCATAAAATGTGAGCATGATTCATTTATATGCTTTAATAGTAAGTAATTTAAATTAGACTTTATTCATCCGATATAAAAAGCGGAAAACCAGCTTCTATTAATTAATTAAACACATTACGTATATTGGAAAGTGATATACTGATATTCTAATGCCAATTTGCTTTATTAAGTCAAGCTTAATTAAATTAAAATCGATCTCTTCAAACTTTCAAAAGTATATTTTGAACCATTTACTATTAATGCACTTTCATTAATTGCTCTTTTAACGTCATTCAACAGAATTAATAGGTAATTTGTATATCGGTTTTCTAACAGATAGCCACGTGAATAATTTGCATATTATTATGTTTTCACTTTCTTTGGCACGAAGTGTATAAGCAAAGGAGTGCTCACTTCTTTATATGGCATGTGTTATAATCACCCAATACGTAAGCAGAAAGCGATAAACATTCGAATTTAAATATTTGTACTCATAAATAAGGAAAATTGATAAAAACATGTCTATCTATACTATTTCCTCAGAGGCTTAATCAGATAGCATGCTTTTGTCTTAGTCATCTTATGCTATCTCACTGCAGGAAGTTGCTCAGAAGATGGTAAATTAATATAAAACAAAAAAATGTAAATGGCAGAGGTTACGAAATCCGCACAAAGACACTATTTAAAACTTTCCAGAGTAAATAAATCAAGGTAATACCTATAGAATTTCCAACAAATTTCTTAGTAAGAGGACTAAAGCTTCTTACATCATACTACAAAAATTTAAAATCAAATTACTCGCTATAGTTTGTTACTTAGCCATCTTGTACACAGGGGCATTGCGCAAGCGAAAATATTATTCTATTTTATGGAATGTCGCTATAGCCGGCACCGGACGCTATTCAATGAAAGGAAACGTATTTAAGATATAGTACACCACTTAATTACATATTTCCTCTTAATCATACTTAAAACTTGTATCGAAACCCCAGCTCATTCATTAGATAGCCGTTTGAACTTTAAAGTAATAGCTAGGTAGGATAAAACTTAAATATGTACCTACAGGCACGACTAGGTAGTGTAGCAAGGCCACGATTCAGCAATTTTAAATGCATGTCAGTGGTCGGTCAGTGTACTTGTTATTGTGCCTAATTTTCGTATTCAGATAACCCTACAATAAAATCTCATTGAACTCTCGAAGAGACTGATCGTAATGACCAATTAATGATCGTAATGACAGTTAGCAGAATGCCAATTATCGTAAAAATTACCAAATGCAGCAGGCCATTCATTCAATTCAAGCAACTCTTAAATAGCTGAATCGAGGCCCAGTAAGGTACTAATTTACATGAGTTATGTTTTCCGTTCGTTTCCTTGAGAAATATATGCCATGTCATAATCATCAGTTACAGTCAAAAAATCTGCTATGTTTATTACGCTTCATGTTGAGTTCCTAAATGTCTGTACTAGCTGACAGTTATTACATTTATGGATTAAAAACGAGTACAGATTTTAGTTGAACAAGCTAAATAAGTAAATACGTAACACATACTTTAGTTAAACATTACTTCTACTATCACACAAATGTGCTTTACGTGCAAAGAGACATATCCAAGCCCTCTTCATTTCGCAGTCCCCTTCTAGAATTCTTTCGCCCTGGGGAAGGCAGCGAGCCATGCCAGATTTTTCCAACCTCTTTTCTGTAACCAGAAACATCAGGAATGCACTTTCCTACCACGCTCCCTGAAAGAATCTTATAGCTACCTATTGTCTAATAGGTAGGTATTCATACATACCTACTGTAAGATGTATGATAAAGGCCTCTGTAACGAATTGTTGACTTTTCCAATTGTTTACTTCAAATGCTAAGTAACAGTAAATATATATAAACCCCATAGATTCTTTCTCTTACCACCATACATAAAAGGTCACGCGAATTTCTAACGGCTTAGCAACGGTAAGGAAACTTAGTTTCGCGGCATCTTCAAAATATTTTAAGCAACTAAGCATTAATTGCCAAATTAAAATGATTACTAAACGGTCACAGTATGAGCCTTAGTAATGTATTTACACATTCGGGTTGTGTTGTTGGGCCTTCTATTAACTACAATTATTACTGTTTTCCACAACGCCGAAAACTAACCGATATTTATGAAATCGCCGAATGTCACGTCACTAGAGTTAAGGAACATACTAAAGCGCGGCAAAGCGAGATGTAAACTCGATAAAATATGATGTGGCACGGAATTAAAAAGGTATGAAATTATTTTCTGCGAAAGAAGTTTGTTCAAAAGTTTTTGTTTAAAATTCCGAGTTTCATTCGGTCCACGTTGCAGTAGGTCAACAGGTTTTTATGACTTTAGCCACGTATATTGAAGGCGTAAGGTTAAACCTTATAAATGTTATTGATATAGATTTTTGGTATAATATTTAATGGCTTATGTGGTTATCGTATATTATGTTTTTACTAAGTCTTACATAAAATAATAAATTAACTAATTAATTTAGATATACTTTTGCAGTATGTGTGTTTGTTTTAATGTTTTCTTAATATGTTAATTTGACAAATGTAATGAATAAAAAAGTGGACTTATAATAATGCAAACAATTAAACACAAAACTTTTTAAATTTGTTTCAAAAGCATCCTGTCAACCTCTTTGGCAACTACATAAAAAGTAAAGTACCCATAAACAAGTCCAATAAAGCTTGTAGTTGGCAACCCTAGCGACCTAGATGTCCATGCATACAGCCGCGCAAACTTTCGCGCCATTGACATTGCAGTTTATTTATAAATCTTATCACAAAATAACGACGTTTTTATTAAAACAAGAAAGTTTCTGAGCGTTTCGCGGATATACTCAAATGCCATGTGAAAGTAAGAGTTACGATCGATTTTATTTTAGTTTATAGTATTTATGTATGAGCTAGAGACAGTTGCATGTTTATAGCTGTTAATTAGCAAACATGCTCCACAAAGATCGGTAAAATAAAATAAGTATAAAATGATAGATTTCTATTTTAATCAAACCTACTTAACTTTTACAATTACTGGTCTCGTACAAATTCAAATAATTATCAAAACAAACGTAACGCAGTTACATCGTTTTAATTAGAGCGAAACCTACTCAAATATCCCACTTAATTGCAAACACCTATCCTAAAATTTTAAAGAATTCTTATCGTAATAAAAATTGCATAGCTCACAATTTCCTTCCTGAATCATTATACCTTTAATCGAGACGATCGTTACTTCCTATAAAACGTAACGTAGTACGCGCGAGTGAATCGATTACAAACCTTCATTACTCGATTAGGTATATTATAATTATCGATCATCTCGCGAGATTTAGTTCAGTAGGCAATACTTATGTGGGATAATATGTACGCATAGTAATCTGCTAATGAGAGTAGGAAAGTATGCAATTAAGTTTTTTCTTTGCAAGATGAATGTTCACGTTCAATTGATTACTACCTTAAGAATCGATATTAGGTCTACTAGAATGAATGACGGAATGCTTATCGTTTTGTAGCTGGAATTACTCAACCTTTGATTTGGCATAATATGTTCCTAATAAAGAAATGTCTCATCATCGCCTGTAAATACTAAACATCCTCTTGCTCGTATCGTTAACTAAAGTCATGTATGAAAGGAAAACGGACATTCTATGGTACTGAAATAATACTCACTTTTAAACCGTACAGAGTTGTTATCCCTTCTTCGACTGATTGATTCTGTAACAAAAACAAAACATCATTAAATATCTAAAAAAGGAAATCATATGATTTTCGTGAAAGCTGTTATCTATACATTCGTAACGGTCACGCATGCGAACCTTCGATAGTTCGCGTGGCAATTGTATGCAGCCCAGTGTGGAACTAATGCCTTTACCAAACCTTACGTCAGAACCTTCAAATTGCGCCATTAGGCTTGCCTCCCATGTAACAAAGCAGGTAGGTACCTGCTTTCTTTTACGAGGAAAGCGAGACCTCGAGGTTAACTTTGTTGACATACCAGATAAGACTATTCCACGTATTTCACTAAGTCCAAATGACACGTGCTATGTAGAAGACATGACCAGACACAGGCACCTTAAAAATAATTACTGGTATTACTAAGGTTGAGCTTATAATACATGGAAATTCAGTTCTGTAATAAAAAGTTTAAACCCAAAGAAAATCAGGGCAATATTTTTAGAGGCATAGTAGAACGCGGTTTTGCAAGCTTTGTGCCAAAAAGACCTGTTTAAAGAGAGATCGAACACAGCTAAAGATATGTCTTGGAAAATACAGTGTATACTTTGGCACGGTTGACTTGTTAGCAAAATAGATACAGCTAACAAAACAAGGTATCATCGATCAGATAGGCACGTCTAAACCATTGCAATAAAGAGGTTAAGAGCGTAGACGGGCTGCATTTTTTCCATACAAACGTATTCCGCTATTCTCTTCCTGAAAAATGCCTCTAGAGTAATCGTTTTTATTTCTAAAAATGTAGGCCTACTAAAGGCATGTCCCTATCATTTTTTTTTTTCAAAATATCCATTACAAACATAAATATGACGTTCCGAAAACCCAAAAAAATACCCCGTTTTTACCTACGTATTCAGACGACTACCGATGAAAATTGAAAAGGTTTTAAGATAAAAGAAAAAAAGAGAGACATAGATCTATTTTTCCTTTAAATTTTGATACCAAATATATTTTAATCGGCTCAGATTTGGAGGAAAGAACAGCGGAATACGAAACGTCGATCGGTCATAGTTTTTTGTAGGTAAATTCGTTCTGAGCTGCAGTTGTCCCTATCGCACACTTCGGGGGGAGACGAGAGGTGAGGGACGGTTAGACTAAAACGTACACAATTAGGGAAGTAACAAGCGACGAAGTTTTTATCGATATTATAGTGATGTTAGTCGATATCGACGTTTATCCTATACTGATTTACTGAAAAGTGTTATTGATGCTTATATGTATTCTTATTTTTTAAGAGACAACGAAATAACAATTATGACATTTTTATGGTTCATAATTAACTATTATTTTTTCAATTGAAATTGAGCAAAGTGTCTCTTGAAAGAATATAAACCGTAACCATATGGTACGTAACTAAAGTTACGTATTATATTATAAACTCTACTGCTTGGTGTGATAATTTTGCTCTTGACTTGACAAATTTACTGGGGAGTTTATAAAATAATGACTGCTTAGTCCGGTCAAAGTAGACCAAAAAATACAGGTGAGGTTTCAATAATTCGCACGCAGCTGAAAATTGGTAGAGGTTTATTAATTTACATTTAATTTATAATAGTGTTTTAAACAATCTTAATTTTCAGCTGTGTGTGAAATATTGTAACCTCGGATGTAAGTATAAATTGACCGGACTATGCTCTTATCAAGTAAATCTATACCATACAGGTATAGATTAGTATATAGTATTAAAGGAAGTCAAAAATCGTGTTGCTTACACTATTTATAACTCGAGAACGGCTGGACCGATTTTTACATTGTTTCTGTTTTTGAACTAGCCGTCGTCCGGAATAGGAAAATAAGTTTTTAAATTATTATTTTTTCACCTTTAAAAAGCTACATTCACCCTGAGTAACAAAATATGTATGCTATATTTTTTGCTAGAAAAAATTAGAGATCCTTACTAAAACTTAGTAACGTAACCCAAGACGTAAAAAATTGGCCTAGAAAAATCCTTTCATCGCGTGAGCTGCTAAAACTATTGATGATAGAACAAAATAATGTAAGTACTACGATTTTGCAAAACATAATTATCATTGTCTACAAAAACTGTCGGGACAGCATAATAATATGTCTAACTATTACAGTTATGTCACAAATTCACAATAAATGTTTCTTTTTATTAAAAAATAAAACATATTTTTTTATGAGGCTTCTAGAAAAGCATCTTTATTTGTACCTTTGTATTAATCCTTATCAAAATAAAATACTTCATATTCAAGACTGCTTCATTACCGTTATATAACTTTTTGAACTAGTCAATTCGAAAGATATGACGAAAATGTATTTATCAAAAAAAAGTCATGTGGTTGCTGCTCACTCCGCTCGGGATGGATGGATGTCAGTGAATTAGAAACAAAAATATTTTTTTTACGAATATTAATTATTATAAAACATAAGAAAATAAATTCATAATTTTCAATAAATTTTTATAATGTACTTTTCTTAGTAACCCGACGTTAAAAGACGGGTGTCGGTGTGTGTATATGTTATTTTTTTTATATTAGTTCAATACCCGTGCGAAGCCGGGACCGGCCGTAGCCTAGTAATAAATATGTACATTTATTGTGTCATTTCCATCCTTTTTCTTACAGGTAAGTTCCTTGGTATCCGACCGTCAATTATTGTAATATGTATAACGTAAAAAAATAAACCTTTGGGGCTTCACATAACAAAATAACTAAGTCTTCAGCATGTGACGTGCAATTGGCCTTGGGCCCGATGCCGCTATTTTAAGTCAGTGAGTGGCAGGTTTATGAACTTTCCAGTGTACTTGTTATTGTGCCTAATTTTCGTATTTAGATAATTTTAGTAATGACAAAAGGTACACCTGCTTGCCACTGTTGTCATTGTAGGATTGATAGTGACTGTTCATATCTGAATACGAAAATTAGGCACAATAACAAGAACACTGGAACGTTCATTAACCTGCCACTCACTGACTTAAAATAGCGGCATCGGCCCCTTATACTTGTTATTTAGTAATTGTGAATCCTTTTAAATCGGGCGGACGAAAGATGCGCGCTATGAGCTACGCACACAAACACAGACTACCTACCTATTCACTCACACATTGACAACGCGCGCCCGGTTGCGAGGGCCCAGCGCGACGGCAATACTTTCTTCAAATACCTATTTTTCAATTCTCGCGCAGCCCGTCTACGCTCTTAAATTAGAGAGAGGCAGAGAAAATTGCAGTTCACTTCCGTGCCTTGAAATTTCATAGCTTGACTGTATCTAGTCAGTGTGCCTATCTAGTTTGTATATGATCTCTTGAGCTAAATTCCAAGACTAATAGAGGTTTGTGTGACTGTTCTAGTTTGTTGGTGACTCAGAGTAATAAGAAGCTGTAATCTTTTAAGCTCGGTATAGACGTAGCGATTTTAATCGCCAGTCAGTCGCTAATATCTTTAAGCCGTTTGAAAATGATAGCAATCGACTATCTTTGCAAATCTTTAGTATCAACAAGGTATTCTGGGTTATGGTATTTATAGGTATTTATAGAGGCTTATTTAAGCTGTACAGATCTAATACCTAAAGGTAATTCGTAACGTATGCTGTTAATATTCTAAGCCTGACATCAAGCCATACAGTCTCTTTTATGACCATGACAAGGTTGTCTACAGTAAAACTATAAATAATAAAGCGTATAGTTTAATTAACCTTATTCCTAATTACTTTGAGTCATTGATAAATAAACTGTGCATTCAAATATAAAATCTTGAGACTTCAAAATTAATAATTGTTTTATCAAACGCAATAGACAAAGACAAATTACCATCGATTAGTTGAGCAACAATCTGCCTACAGATTACTGAGCAGTTATCCGGTTTTTATTGCAATATTACAAAACAATGAACTGTCAGTGATCAGTGATGTAATCGTGATAAATATTCAATTGATTGCCAGCCCTATTCGATCTCTCATCATCCGTCAACATCGAGAATAAATTGGTCATTTCATTCGATGATTACTTTACCGATTATCGATATACAATGTATTCGATATGTTTAGAAACAGCTGCATGTATATTGCAATCGATAACAATTTACAATCGAATTAACATAACGTTTATTAAATATATATGATGATAAGATGAGAATCTCTCATTTACATAAACCTAGTTTTCTCAATGTCTTGCCTTCATGCATGTAATTTGTATTTATGTACCTGTTACCCAATTTACATATTTGCCACAATGATTATCATGTTATCTCCCACTTATATTAACATGAACTATTATTTATTATGATTATGTTATATTAAGTTAAGTCTAAAGTATTTTTTTACACTTATTGGATAATATTATAAACAAACGATATTCTTCGCATTTTGTCAATCATACCAAGTTGCTTTTTAATAAAAATAGATCGCAACGGGCAACCAAATATTGAAATGTATAAAAACTACACATGTTATGTAGCTTGAAAAAAGTACCTAAGAACTAATTTCATTTCAAGCGGAAAATAATGGTAGAAGATTACAATCAGCTATAAACATAAATGTTTTAGACGTTAAAAGTAGGTTCTGTGTAATTAAAACATCACATCTCGGTCTACACTCAATCAACGTGAGAGCAATTGATTAGCAATCTAGTTAGTTTACAGCTTCAGTGTTTAGTACACTTATCACGGAACGCTTATCCCAGTCTCGTGATAACTGTGATAAGTGTGGACGTTTAACGATAATTCTGTTAAATAAATCATTTGATCAAAGTAATGCGTCGGACGTACGAGCGCTAGTCACGCACGACCAGCGGATGTGCAATGTGACACGTTCACTGAAACGCACGAAAATGTTAAGTTATTGTATAATTATAACGAGGTATGGATATAAAGTTTTAATTTATTATGTAATAAAAAACAAACAATATAATAATTATGAAATCATTTGTTTTATGTGACATTATTGCTGCTATATTCGAGGAGGTGTAATATCGTATGTAGCTCACTGACAACATGAGGCAGGTCTTAATAAAGACAATTACTTAACAAGTATTAATTTTCATACTGGTCATGAAGCAATTCTAGAAAATTAATTACTTAATATAACAATTAAATATCGGTTCTTCCGTATCAAATATAAAGTATCACAAAACCCAGGTATACACGCTATAAAACATGAAATACACAAGGCACGACGCATTCGGCTAAGTATAATTTGCACACTGTTCATAATTAAAGAGTTATAATACATCACTAAGTGGGTCAAGATTACAATACGTTTGTGCAACTGACATCTGCAGGGTGTAATGTTCACAGCAAACTTGATAAACATTGCTTGATACTATGGTTATGTTTAATTTCATTATTTGGTATCAGATTTCTTGTAATGCGGGTCGTGAGATGCTATGTGAACTCAGTTTTGTATTTATGTCTTTACGATTTATAGGTAGTTGCATGCAGTATATTATACCTATTCCATCTATTAATGATGAAGAAAATGGACTCCGATGTTTAAATTTAATAGCTATAACTAAAGCCAATCTGGAAAGAGAATTAAACGTTACTAATTACGCAATTATCAACTTTGACGACATGTGTTTAAGTTCATTTTAGAATGACAAATATTACCGAAAAGGGCCTAAAAGTAATTTGAATGTGATGGAAACTGAACTGTGAGTCATTGAATTAAGGTTCATAATCCAAAAGCTCGTTCATTATTTCTTTAAAGTGGCTGATGTATAGTTTTATGGTTAAGCACTTTCAAGTTAGTTTTTTAACAGCTAGTTCTTCTGTATTGTAATCTGTGGATAACGTTGTGAGTAGTGTACTTGTTAATTTTACTGATAAGACGCTAACTATGTTATAATATTTAATATACTGCTGTTTGTTATCCCTATCTAAATAAATAAATAAATGAAATAGGAAAGTTGTTTTTGGAGGAATTCTATAATTGTTTTATGACTGTTGTGCCATGGGAAGTAGCCTCTAGTTTTAGGCACATAAAGTGCCTCTCATTTTTCACAGGGTACAAAAGGCACGAGGATTTTCGCCAAATTGGCCTTATATCACATATATTTTCACATGAGGACACTACTAGAACTTTCAAGACTAAAGGAATGGTAGGTACAGCAATTGAAGATGTAGACGCGCAGACGCATAGCCCATAAATACTGCGAATGATGGAGTATCCATCGTAATTGCCATTATTGTCACTTTCGACCACTAAATCAATCTGTAATTCTAGAGCATATTGCTACATTTGTTCCTCTTCCAGTCTACTAATTAAGCGATATAAAAACATACCATCTATATCAATCAAACACCTTTTCCATCAGATCGAGTTAACATTTTCTCTCGAGAGGGTACCATAGCCGTGAAGTCGGTTCGCGGACACATAATGAATGTTGAACAGTAACGCGAACGGGCGTGTTAGGGTTGCCAATCGAAATATATAAGACAATTCCCATGGAGATATAAATAGTTCAGAATGCGAATGATCTTAATCGAATCAAGATTATAATTCTATTTATTTTTCAAGAACAAAGCAAGATATGGAATTTCTGTAAAACCTTGTTTGCTTGCAAGTTAAGAGAGATTATATAGACCTGAATAGTACCTAACCTACTAAATCGCAGTCAACAACAAAAATATTAGAAATTGAAGACATACGGAACCTTATAATAATTTGAAAAATGGATTATACTGAACAAAAATTACAAGGAACTAAACTGAGTACCATGGTAGGACGGGTTTACGATCGTTTGATCTACATTGCAGGCCTTGAACAACCTCGATGAAACTGCTCATCATAATTCCGGATTTTATCAGATTTTCGATATCGCTGGCGGCAATCTTATTTTCATCTAACGGCCTAGAAAGAACGCACGACGGCGCTTACACCTCCCGATTAGTATCGGTTGAATGCACCTCACAATTGCTGCTTTTAACGTAATTGCAGTATTAGTGGTTGCAATGAAATAATACGTTTGAAGAAAAATGTCTTCTGGTTACGAAATGTAATACATATGTATGTGCTACTTACACTTTTGTTTGATTGTTGTAATATTTGTTTAAACTCAGAAACTTTTAACAAATATTTTTACTGTATAAATAATAGATTTTACGCATGGCTGATTCATAGTATGGTTAGTGCGACATACATTATAGGGTATAATATTTACTTTTATTTTTTATTTATTTTAAAACTCTAAGTACGTTTGGTTTTCTCATTTAATTCCATTTCATTTACAGATCTTTTTATTATTATTCCATAAATTTTAAATTGTGTAAAAAGAAGCAATGAAGAAATTATAAGAGAAAATTTTCTAGTTCTTGTATTTTATAAATACAAATATACAACATACATACATTGAATTGTAAGTATTTTAAGATATCTTTCTGTATTGCGTGACAAAAAGACATAATATGTCAAAACGGTGACAGTAGACAAATAAAATTATTTATATCTCTCATTGTCTTACACAAGATACGTTGTTCGGTTAAAACTGTCGCCTATAGCTATACATTCATTAACGTATGCAAGTTACTCATTCTTTAGTTCAAAGCAGTGTCCAATAGATATTTGTCAAGACCACACGTTGTTTTATTCAAAATCCGATCAAGCAAACCTCAACCTTAACACCCAAACATATGGTCCATAATCGAGCCGGATACCAGACCCCGCTGCCGACGTCGCCGGCCGCCCGAGAACAAAGAGATCGCGATAAGATAAGACGACCCAAGTGTTCGAGCTGTTTAGTGCAAAGTTTTAATTATTAAAACTTATTCATTTCATTACGTTTGCTACAATAGAAGATATTACATACTTACAATGGCTATGGAAGTCGAAAATGCATTGAGCATAGTTGAAAACCTTGCACATACTTTGAAGAAGACCCAGATCAATTTAAAGAAGTCTCCAAAGGCAAGATTAACTTCGAAGAATTATATTGAAGCCCGCATTAAGTGTGTAGAAGACTACTGGAGAGAATATAAACATGCTTACGGTGAAATAATGCGAATCGTACCGAAGGAGAAGCGCGAAAAACTACCTTACATAATTAATGAAGAATTTTTTGAACATGAAGAGCTGTATTTAAGTTTGATGACTGATTTGAAGGATTTATTGGTTTCTCAACCAGTTAAAGTTAGTGGTTCATCGTGTATAAGCAGTGATATTCAACAAACGCGAGTGGTTTTGCCGAAAATACAATTACCTACGTATAGTGGACAATATGAAGAGTGGTTATCGTTCCATGATTTATTCAATACACTTGTACATAACAACGCGGCACTAAGTAATGTACAAAAATTACATTATTTGAAAACAAGTCTTAGTGGAGAAGCCGCATCGATATTGAAACATATACAAGTGACAGATACGAACTACGAACAAGCATGGAACATTTTAAAAGCAAGGTATGGCAACAAACGTATTAATGTCGACGCTGTTATGAAAAGATTCTTCTCTCTTAAGAAAATCAACGTGGGTAATGCTAGTTCTATCAAGATTTTACTGGATACTACATTTGAGTGCTTACATCAATTTAAAAATATGAATGTGCAAACGGACAACTGGGACCCTCTGATAATATTCGTCATAGTGCAAAAACTAGACTGTGATACCCACAAAGACTGGGAAAACTATGTGAGCAGCAATTGTGAAGAACCTGATAGCCTACCGACCCTCGACATGTTTCGTAAATTCCTCGAATGCCGATTCCGTACGTTAGAACTTACAGAACCAACTAAACAAAAGACAACTTCAATTCATGTTCGAGAAAAATCATTTCACGTTGCAACTAATGTGGAGAACAATAAATCGTGTCAGTTGTGTAAAGAAAACCACACAATTAGCCACTGTAAGGAGTTTGGAAGACAAACACCAACACAAAGAAGCGAGTTTATCAAAATCAACAATTTATGCTTCAACTGTCTTGCACCCGGACACTCTGTGAGACTTTGTCGCATACCAACAAGCTGTAGAATATGCAAAAGGCGTCATCATACACTTCTTCATGAAAATAAGGAAAGCACAACAAAACCAATCACAACGGGCAACACTAAAACCAAACAACCCGCGGTGACACTACATACCAATGTGGAGAAGTTTGAAGAAGCAGAGAAGGACATTACAATGGTGACATCACACGTTTCTAGCAAACAAAGCACATCGTTGCTAGCAACTGCAATCGTAAAAGTGAGAAGTGAAGACAACTATACAACGATACTGCGAGCTTTAATCGACCAAGGCTCACAAGCCAGTTTTATTAGCGAACGAGCGGCACAACAACTCAAGGCCAAGCGATTTCCTATCAAAGGTACTGTTGTAGGCGTGGGATCAACAAGAGAAGACATCAAACAAGTAGTTCAGATCAACATAGAATCAAGATGTGAAAATTTCAACTTGGAAGTTAGAACATATGTTATGTCGAAGCCACTGACTACTAAAATACCATCCCGCACAATCAACACAAATTATTGGCCTCATCTAGATGGACTAGTCCTAGCTGACCCTAACTACTGTCAGCCAGGATCTATTGATTTACTTCTGGGTGTCGACGTGTATGCTCAAATTGTTCAGAACCAGTTAATCAAAGGTCCGCCAGGGTCACCATGTGCACACAAAACAAACCTTGGCTGGATTCTATTTGGAAAAGTGGAAGATAGAGTACAACAAACAGAGTCGGTTCACGTTATGCATCATCAAATCATAGGAGAAGACTTGTTGAAGACACTCTGGGAGATAGAACCAGATTCGAAGAGGACATACACAAAAGAAGAAAACCAATGTGAAAACTTCTATGAAAATACATACAGAAGAAACAGTAATGGACAATACGTTGTGAGACTCCCATTTCGTACTAATGAACCAAAAGCAGCGGACGGGAACACGAGACAAATTGCATTGAACCGCTTGATTCAACAAGAACGAAGACTTCAAAACCAACCTGAACTAAGAGAAGAATACGACAAGGTAGTAGAAGAATATTTAACAATGGGACACATGGAAGAAGTTCCAAAGGATGAAATTAACAACCGTGCTGTATACTTACCACATCACGCCGTAATTCGAAGAGACAAAGAAACCACGAAAGTCAGAGTCGTATTTGATGCGTCATGCAAGGGAACGAATGGCATATCTTTGAACGACGAGCTCATGACTGGCCCGGTGCTGCAAGAAGATATGCGAAGCATAATAATGAGATGGCGCATGCACAAGGTGTGTTTCGCAAGTGACGTCATCAAAATGTATAGAATGGTCCTTGTTGATAAGAAGGATACAGATCATCAAAGAATATTGTGGCGTAGCAGCATCACACCCAACCTTGAGCCAAACTGCCAAGCACCTGAAATCAAGGACTACAGATTGAAAACAGTAACGTTTGGTACAGCATCTGCGCCTTATCTTGCCATAAAAACGTTAATTAAACTAGCAGAAGATGAGAGAGAACAGTATCCTGAAGCTGCCAAAATTATCCGTGAAGATTTTTATGTCGATGACCTGACATCAGGGTGTGACACAACAGAAGAAGCAATTCGTGTTAGTAAGCAAATCATTGCCATTCTGAAACGAGGAAGATTTGAACTTCAAAAATGGGCGTCTAATGATACCGAGTTTCTTAAATCTATAGACGTCAACAAAGTAACAACAAAGGCTAACCTAGAATTGAAGTTAGACGGCACCATAAAGGCTCTTGGTCTGTCATGGAATCTTGGAAGAGACGAGTTTGACTACCAACTACAATTATTAGAACCTATATCAGATCACATAACAAAGAGAACCATTCTTTCAGATTTGCAAAAATTGTTTGATCCCCTGGGGTGGATAGCACCAGTTATTATAACAGCCAAAATTCTGGTACAAAGATTGTGGCTAGAAGGAATAGGATGGGATCAAGAAATAAGCAAAGAATTGAAAGAAGAATGGAAGTTCATTAGAAAAGACTTAGAAAACGTCAATCAAGTAAGAATCAGACGTTGGGTGAACACCATTAGCACCGAGAAAGAACGAATAACATTACATGGGTTCTGCGACGCGTCTGAAAAAGCATATGCAGCTGTGGTGTACTGCCGAACACAAACCAGCGAAGGTGACATAAAGATAAGTCTCATCGCATCAAGAACAAAGGTAGCTCCTGTGAAGACCATTTCACTACCACGTCTCGAGCTGAGCGGAGCTACGCTACTGGCTAAACTGCTAACCAAAGTGAGTCAAGCTATGAGAATCCCATCACACAACGTGTTCGCTTGGACTGACTCAACCATAGTACTAGCGTGGCTAGTCGGAGAACCAAGTCGATGGAAGCCATTTGTCGCGAACAGAGTAGTCGAGATACTAGAAACCCAAAGCAGTAGCCAATGGTTTCACGTGCAGTCAGCACACAACCCAGCCGATATAGCGTCAAGAGGATCATCTTTATCAGAACTACAACAGAAAACATTATGGTGGAACGGCCCTACATGGCTGTCAGAAGAAAAAATCGAGTTCACAAAACCATCATGTTCAACTACAGATTTAGAGAGAAAGAAACCCATACAGTCATACGTAACTGTGACAAATGGTGAAGAGAAATTCCTCAAATTTGAAGAATATAAAACACTTACGGAGTTGTTAAGAGTAATAGTACATTGTAGAAGAGTTTTAAATATGAAGAGAAATCCTAACAAACTGGATCAGGAGATAACAGTGGATGAAATACAAAACGCTTTGGAATATTGCATTAGAACAGTGCAAGAAGAAGAATTTTCAGAAGAAATCAAAAGAATAAAACAAGGGTCGAATGTAAAAACTAACAGCATTCTGAAGACACTTAACCCATTCTTAGACAATCAAAATATCCTCAGGGTGGGCGGAAGACTGAGAAACGCAGACGCCGATGAGAACGTAAAGCATCCCGTGATACTGGGCAAGAAAAGCAGCTTCGTAGCACTAGTTTTGGCTGATGCACACCTGAAAACAATGCATGGTGGAATAAATTTGATGATTACTTACCTGATGAGCAAATACTGGATCGTTAGCTGCAAACGTCTGGTGAAGAAACACATTCACGGATGTCTGACCTGTGCGCGGCAACGAGCTGCGAGTAAACAACAAATAATGGGTGACTTACCTGAAGCACGGGTGACTCCTTCGCGTCCTTTCGTTCGAAGTGGAGTGGATTTTGCTGGTCCTGTGTACGTATTAAGTTCAAAGGGAAGAGGGGCGAAAACAAGCAAGGCATACATTTGCATCTTTATTTGTATGGCGGTTAAGGCTATACATTTAGAGCTAGTAAGCGAGCTGACAGCTGATGCATTCATCGCAGCTTTCAAACGTTTCGTGGCCAGAAGAGGAAGATGTAACGAGATCTGGAGCGATAACGGAACGAACTTCGTGGCATCCAACAAGGAGTTAGGTAGAATGTGGAAAGAGGCTGGACTACAAGTACCCGGTCCTATAGCAGACCAACTGGCAAATGAAAGAACACAGTGGCATTTCACACCGCCATATAGCCCAAACTTTGGAGGACTATGGGAAGCTGGCGTTAAGTCCGTTAAACAGCATCTACGAAAAATTCTGACTAATAATTTGACATTTGAAGAATTCAACACAGTACTCACCCAGATAGAAGCCTGCCTCAATTCTCGCCCTTTGACGCCGATCAATACTGACGTGGATTTGATTGACGACATACAAGTGCTCACACCGGGGCATTTCCTTGTCGGTGAAGCATTGATAACTATACCTGACCGTGACTACACCACGGCTAACATGAACCAGTTGTCGAGATGGCAACATTGCCAAAGACTGGTGCAGGGATTTTGGAAACGTTGGCAAACTGAATACTTGTCGCGCCTCAACCAAAGAACAAAGTGGCTGAAAACAACCAAGGAATGCGAGGTCGGCGACATTGTTCTACTCAAAAATGAAAATATGCCTCCCAGCAAGTGGGCATTGGCACGGATAGTTGAAAAACACCCCGGACAAGACGGGATAACTCGAGTATATACAGTACGTCACAACGGTAAACTGACGAAGAGATCACTCGCAAATTTATGTGCGTTACCAATTAGTACTGAAGACTAAATTTATTTATTACCTTTGTGTGTAAGCTCATAGTCATGTAACTTTAGTTGTTATGTTTGTTATGTTGTTATTAAGAAAATGAGTCATAACTTCATGTTCGAATGAGTAACAGTTTCAAATCATTATGTAAATCTTAGAGTAAATTGAGTAACAATAACTTATTATTTATACCTGTTCAAGTAGCATGTTTTTAAGTGTTTGTGTAACATTATATAGTGTAAATTATCAAATTGTTTAAGTATGTTTGAAAAGGCCTTAAAGACCTTTTGGTGGGCGGTATGTTCGGTTAAAACTGTCGCCTATAGCTATACATTCATTAACGTATGCAAGTTACTCATTCTTTAGTTCAAAGCAGTGTCCAATAGATATTTGTCAAGACCACACGTTGTTTTATTCAAAATCCGATCAAGCAAACCTCAACCTTAACACCCAAACATACGTAATACATTACAACACTAATTGACAGTTAATCTCATTCATAATTTGTAACACATTCTTTAAGTCAGAAAATTAATTTATTGAGTAATGTAAAAAAACGAGCGTAAATTACAGTAAGTTAGTTCAACGTGCGGTATTTGATGTAATTTTTGTTACACTTACAAATATGTTTTAAGAACGATAGTTTTATTGAAATTGTACATTCCACCGCATTAGGAAACTTTTGATTAAGTTTAACACAAAAAGAAAATAAGTTATCTTTGCATAAATCTTTTGCAAACGAATTTGTTTAGAGGGTTTGCACACTTGAAACAATATGTAGAAAACTGAATTACATGTTTTTAATAACATAAAGATTTCTCTTTTTTCACCCGGGATAGTTCTCAAACCCTGGGTATACTCTTACCAGCTTAAACCAGCGCAGTGTCACAAGGGAATACATTCAGAGCCAATCGCAGAGTAATACCAAAGAGCCAATTTGAAAACTAAGAAAACAATAAGTAAACAATAAGGGATGATTCTCATTAGAGCGTGCCGTGCCAGGGCCGGGGCGTGGACGAGCCGGGGCCCTCCGTTCTAAGCATAATAAATAATTTATATTATGATTTTATTAGGAACGTGGAGCGGGCGGGGCGGGACCGTGCAACAAACGTGGTATTGACGGGCCCGGACGGGACACGGATAATGCACGGTGTAATATAAATTGATTCATACAAAATATATGTAACAGATCAAAACCGTGCCCCGTCCGGGCCCCGCCCCGTGCACGGCACGCTCTAATGAGAATCATCCCTAAAGCACATACCCCAAGAAAATATCCAAGTAATGCGTGATTTGATGACACGGTTACCTTGACCGAGCGTAACCTCGTGCGAACTGCATTAGCATAAGAATCGGCGAACGATAGTCATCTTGTTCACACGTCGTGTCGCGTGGCTTACATGAAACACTTTATATACAAACATACTCTGATATGATGAATCATTGCTTGAAATTGGTTTGAGATTGTCTTGTTAGGAGATGATAACAAGTTTCAAAGGAGCCGAAGGTTTTATAATGGGTTCGTTTGGAGAGTATAATTAATAGTATACATGTCAGCAGGTAATATATCTACGTGCTTTAAAGGAGTTATGTATGTATAGGATAGAAAGTTTATAAAAAAACAGGGTTACATAAGAATTGAAGATATTGTCGTGGCTTGCATGGCAGGTATGTTCTTATTGTTTTTAACCGACTTCAAAACGGAGGAGGTATTCAATTCGACTGTTTTTTTTTATGTTTCTTACCTCAGAACTTTTGACTGGGTGAACTGATTTGGGTGATTCTTTTTTTATTTGAAAGGTGGTGCTTCCAGTATGGTCGGTCCCATTATAATTTGGTCCAGTTACGACAGTGGGATCCATAAGAAAACCATATAAGACTTATTCTGAAGTCATAATCATAATCCATAATTGTTCCAGAAAAGAATGTTGAAAAGCATAGCACTAGAGACATAATCATACGATAAAACACGCATCGGATTGACCTCAAATTAAAGTCCAAAACTTGCTTTATTGTCGAATCATTTCAGGGAATTCGTCAATAAATCTCTCAGCAATAAAACCAAGGCATGTTCATGCGACACGTGCAGGCTCGATCGCAGTCACAAAAAATGTCTTATCACCTTCCGAGGAACGTGCTTTGCTTTACATCTAATTGGAAACGGGGGCAAGTGAGGCACGGGCACGAAAGTACGTGACGAAGCTGCAAGAAAGTCCCCTGAGTGAGGTGATGTCTGCGGGGAGCGTAGGCAATGGTAGGAAATGCGTGACTTTGTTTGGTGCGAGGAGTAGCCATGAGAGGATATAACAAATGCAGGAAGGAATTACGGTGTTACATAAACAGTAAAGAGAGATATTATAAAATACTTTTCGTTTGACTTTTATGTATTAATCTTATTTTTGGAGATAATTAAATTATCAGAGATAGAGCCTATCATAATGGATTAAAAGGACATGTTTTTCGCTTTATAATTTAGTTAAGTTGTCCAGATTTGTGGAAATAATTCGGTTTAACCAGTACAGAAATACTTCCTTATCTAGATCTAAACCCAAGGTGAGTTTTACAGCCGAAACGTAATACGAATTTTAGGAAGGTGTAATTAAAAAGTACAATCAATGGTTTATTGGCTCAACATCCGGTTGTTAGGTCGTTAAAAACGTGCGGATAATGCAATTAGCTGCAGTATTGCCGCGCAAAAACTGCCACTGTTCGAAACCTCGTGGGATCGCTACGGAAGTCAATGCCTTGTGATAATCACACCAATGGCAACACTGTGACATTGACATCACCTTTATTTCAATGTTATAAGATTGATTTTCGGAAAACGCTATTTACTTGTTGCTAATATCGAGAACCGAAGATAGGAGAAAATGTTAATCTTCTTGACCTCTTTTTGAAAATATAACACCTTGTAACCACAGCTCTCGAACTATAAATATTAAGTATGAACAATGCATGGGACCTCATGTTATTATTATGAATGCAAGAGTAACTGTTTTGTGTATTATGTTTTATGACTAAACCGTTGGTTTAATTTGGTAGCGGTTAGTGTGTAGCAGTTTAAATACACTAGAAAGTAAGTGGAATATATTTTGAACTACTAGGGGAAATGCGGGCAATAGAAATGGACAAATACTAGAAAAATAAATGTCGTGGTAGCCTAGCGGTTCAATGAACGGAATTGTATGCACGAGGTTACAGTTTCAATCCCAGGCAAGTACCAATGTGGCTTTTTCAAAGTTATATGTACTTTCTTAATTATTCTAAGACACTTCTGACAAACGGTGAAGGAAAACATCGTGAGGAAACCTGAATTCCAAAATTTGGGATCTGAAATCGCCAATCCGCAGAGAGCAAGCGTGGTGATCAATGCTCGTGCCTTCTCTATATGGGAAGAGGCCTGTGCCCAGCAGTGGGACGTTTATAGGCTGGATTATTAATACTAGAAAAGCGTTTTTCCGAAGAAACAGAAAAGTTAGAGAAAAGAAAAACAACTATGCATGTATTCTATTCTATTCTATTACTAGTAAAAGTAGATGTTTGTATTTCAGTTATAATCTTGGTTAGACATCTAGATAGATTTTCCATTTGCATCTAGTAATATAAATGGGAAAGTTTAATGTGTTTACATCTTGTACTCAATTACAATTTACCTCGTAAAAGCCGAGCGAATTCAGTACAAGATGTTGAATGAATCATAAATTGGAAACATTCGATCTTGGTTTACTAGACTATTGATTTCTTTATGTCTTATTATTAAAGTGAGAATTAATTTAACTTTTGTTATTTTCAGAAAAGAATAGTAGAGTAAAATGGCTAAAAAACGATCGTGCAATATGAATACTCTCTCTCAGTCGTAACACTCTTGTCAGAGTGGTCGTGGTTGCACAGACGAGGTACACGGAGGGATGTTCGTTGGGTCGTAGGTCGTAGATTGTTAGCAACGCACTAAGTCGAGGGCCGAACCCCGCAGGGAGTGCCCTTAGTGGACGTTGCTGACGTAGTTAGTTTTTCCTATTGCTCTGGCTGGAGGCCTTAAGTTCCTCGCCAAAAGTCCGGTGAAGCAGTCAAAGCCTGCGCTCAGGCTAACTGCAAAGATCTCTATAAAAAAAAAACTATGTCTAGAAATAACTTAGATTCGCATGAAATAACTTTATTCAGTTATCTGCAGGTCATTGGCCTCAATATAAATAATGTTATTTACAGTCTACAGTTTTTTGTTATGCATGTAAGTTTAATTTTGAGTCTTTCGGAGAGGATGTAAGTTATAATTATTATTTTAACTTATCATATGAAATTAAAATAACATGAAAAATTATTTTATTAAGCAATCGCGTTTGGTTGTATCCGCAGCAGTATATAGTGTTTCTAACAGTTTTTAGCCTTAGAATTACCTTAAATCCGACCTTTTGATATTGGAGCTCTTACATTTTAAACTATCGCGCTGCATGTTTATAATAATATAATTCACGGGAATAAGCGCGTACATGCTATGCCTTTTTTGGGGCTTGACGTTTCGACCGGGTTACACCGGCCGTGGTCGCAAGCAGACTCTAGTCTGCTTGCGACCACGGCCGGTGTAACGCGTGAATTATATTATTGGAGATCTTCTTTGATATTTATTTACTTTGATTAATAATTGAATTATAATCCTACTTTATACAAATGACGTCGCAAGAAAATATTGGATGTAGTCCTCAAAATGTTTGGAGAAGAACAAACAAAACAATGATTGTCACTTGTCAATAAAATAGATAATTGATCAGTTTTTGTGTTAATAATTACGTCGATTCAGTAATATGGTTTTGTAATCACATAATAATTTGTATTGACTATTGTAATGTGGAATGTAAGCATTACAGTAAAAACGTTTGAACATACATGTTGTGTTTTTGTGGTTCACTTGAACAGGTGTGATTAATTAAATGGCTTAGATGTATAGAAAAGACAATAATTAATTTAGAATTCGTAGGAGACTATCGAAATAAGAGTACCTAATATATTTTATATTAGATACTGAATCACATTTTATTCACGAAATTAGTATAACTCATCTGAAATTAAGTTATTGATTTTGAAATTCCCACATAGGTTCTTTCAGACTCTGGATTTCCCAGAAAACTCATTTGGTAATTAATAGGTTCTTATGATTGATCTATATCACGCTCCAAAACATGTCTGTAACTAATTGGTTAAATTATTATATGACTTGGTCTTCGAGTGATCTCATACCTAAGTAGTAATTATTTTCAAATCTGGGTATTTACCATGACTATTCAACATTGTTTTGGTTGTCTGGGTGTAATTAATCTATAATATGTATGTATTTGGAAATATATAAGTATGTTTATCAGTTGCCTGGTTACCATAACACAAGCTCTGCTTAGCTTGGGATCAGATAACCGTGTGTGAGTTGTCCTGGAATATTATTAACATGTTAGCAAAAACGATTAATAACAAGGAAAACAACTCTTTTAGGACATCCTAATACCAATTTTTCAAAACAAACTTCTTTTTTGCATATCTGCACGTCAGATTTTAAGTAAAAAATATACACAGTGGTACAGAGAACCACCTCTTTTTTCAAGTCGGTAAAAAATACAAAGATCTAACCCCTACTGCGCATCTAATACAGGCATAGAAATGTAATACCCGAAATTCATTTTAAATACAAATAAATGATTACGTCTCTGATATTTTTATAAGAAGTTCTGAATGTTTTTATAATGAAGTGGACATATTTATGCTCCAGATCTTAATGTACTGACAATAGTTGGATTCGTCTCGCAGTGGGAAATAGGAAAGGTTAAGAGTTCCGTTACGTTACGGTTATCGTTCAATGTTTGGGACAGAGGTCTGCAACACGCGGGCATTTTGTGGTGCAGTGATAGCTGGTCTTCTTATTGTTTTGTTTACTTCTTTTAGGTTTATTCAGAAAATAAATTATGTTTGTTTAATTTAAATAATATTTAAAATTTTAATTAAATTGTTGTTAAAAGCATTTATTTCAAGAAAGAAAACTTTATGGCCGACATTTTGAAAAAAAATAAGGCTATTTAAAATTAAGCTACGGCCTTTAGAAGCTGTTCAAGAGGTTAGTGAACCTCGTTAATAAACGTCTATGTCACGGGTCGAAGAACACAATATACTTTTAATTAGGCCCTTGTCATCAAAAATGTTGAAGACACCTGGTTTCTCGATGCCGTCATTTGACTGTCCACATTGTTTTGATTAGCCCAGTTTTTGTGTTAGCCGGGCTAGCTGTAAAATGTAATTACTGGATAGTTATGTTCTTATTGTGCTCTCAGAAACATGTTAGACATTACAATTATACTTAAGTCTATGATTATGTGCTTTTACTTATCATTTCAAAAGCTTGAGAACAATAATGGACTATTAAAGTAATTATAAAATATGTTTTAAGGTTTTATACCAAATTCTAAAGCTCAGACGGCAGCTCCTATGTTAGGAGCATTAACAATATACAATACAATTTTATGTTAGAATTTTATTTGGGTGGCTTTCGTTTCTTATCTCAAACTTGCTTGTTGGTTCACAGGAAAGGCTTAGACTTACGAAAAGACTCATTTTTAAATATAAGTGGATATTCCGAATCTATACTAATATTATAAAGCTGAAGAGTTTGTTTGTTTGTTTGTTTGGTTGAACGCGCTAATCTCAGGAACTACTGGTTAGAATTGAAAAAATCTTTTTGTGTTAGATAGTCCATTTATCGAGGAAGGCTTTAGGATATATAACATTACGCTGCAACCAATAGGAGCGAAGCAGCAGTGAAAAATGTCACAAAAACGGGGAAAAATATTCATACTTGAAAGCTTCCGTTGCGTGCGCTGCGTAAACGGTTCGAGTTACCCAAAATATATGTATGAAAGCATTGTTTCTCTTTAAATGATCTAAAAAAAATGTCTGCGACAGTATATGTCTATCTTTTAAGATTGACTCACTATAACCTTTTTTAAGGTAATCATTTGGTCGAAATTAATGCATTATTGCCAATTATTTGCTACAGAGTTTTATCAATATAATATTAACTAAAATTATCATTTACGCAGAAATACTTTTTTTTTAAACTTCTGAATCGCGGTCATAATAACAGAAATTGACGCGGACGAAGTCGCGGGAATCAGCTAGTATTTAATATAAACGAGATCATCATCTCAGTAGCAGGTCGGAGTTTGGATTTGTGCCCGGTTAGTGGCAATAGGCTCGCCCCCTATTACATGGGACCTAAACATACCGGCGAACTGTGGGTGTACATTGGTACACCTCTGCCTAACCCTTCGGGGATACAGGCGTGATGGTATGTTACGTTATGTTATGAGATCATCATGCAAATTACATTGCATTTGTAGTAGAAAACTTTTTAACAGAAAAATTTAACACTATGGGATTATAATTAGGTACTTTTCCAGGAGCGTGCGTGCAACAGACCATGAAACCAACTTTGTAAGTAACATCTAGTAGAACCAAAAGCCAATTAAACAGCAGACATAGCCAGGTGACCCTCTAAGCATTCAACCGTAAAGGCTGTTTACTCGAACGATTAGACACAGAGGTTTTAATCTTACCAGACAATTAATTCCGATACTTTGTTTAATACTGTGGTTTTCTGAACTTTGATGTAGTTGAATAGTGGAATAGTATACTAATAGCTATAAATAAAAGCAATAGTATCTTGAATGACCATATTAAATACCTACAATCCAATTCAGAACATATAACATACATAATTAGCATTATATATATAACAATCCATATAATAAACAGTGTACAAAGGACACTAATATTCGGCCAGGAGGAAGCTATACGTTATGTGACTGACATAGAAATTGAGCATTCTGCGATTTACTATGTTTTATGGATCAATCAGGGTCTGTCAATATTATGCTACTTATCAGCTTTATGAACATACGTTGTAACAAAATATCTCGTTATCATCGTCAGTTTCTGTAACTGTATGAATATCTTATTCCTTGAAGTGAACGAACGGTCAAGCTACGGGACATCGAAACTAGTTAACGCTAACGCTACAATTATTCAAGTTCAGTGATCAACGACACACAATTTGAGGTATGTAGAGTGCGACTAGACTAGTCCACTACCGACTAGTTTATTAACAGTTGTGACAAGCAGTAACAGCAATAGCAGTAACAGCTTTAGATTATACATGTGTTATGTATGTAATTTCACGGAGAATTGAACGCTCACGACCGACGCGACGTCTCGACACAGCAATAAATGTTCGATGTATTGTGTTGTTTATTGATGATTGCTGTCTAGTTGCGACACTATTCGATATGTTATTAAGTAGTATTACGGTAAACGAGATCGGTTCTAATTTTTCAGTTAATGCTAATCTAGATGATTTCAAAATGTGTATTTCTATGCTGCAAAAGTATCTATCATGAAAAATTATATTCGTTTTTAATGGTTTACCTAAATATTTAAGGTACATACATACATACCATCACGCCTGTATCCTCGAAGGGTTAGGCAGAGGTGTACCAATGTACACCCACAGTTCGCCGGTATGTTTAGGTCCCATGTAATAGGGGGCGAGTCTATTGCCACTAACCGGGCACAAATCCAAACTCCGACCTGCTACTGAAAATTTCATAGAAAAACCCAACATCACCTTGGTCGACTTGGGAATCGAACCCAAGATCTCTAGCGTAGCAGTCGCGCTTAGCGCCACTAGGCCAACGAGGCAGTTTTTAAGGTAGCTCCTATTTAAATTGTTTAATCAATTTGAAGGATCTTCGCCTCTAGGCAAATGATATTTCTACAAGCACTGACCGAACTGATCAAATGTATGGAAGTGACGATTCAAGTCACGTGACATATCGAAATGAAATATCGTTTCCATTAGTTTAATGTCATTTGTGTATGTTTTTTACCATAAATTAAACTTGGCGACAGGGGCTGGTATTGATTTTATGGACGTCAAGAAAGTTTTCAAGAAAGTGTTTAGTTGTATAAAGTAAACACTAAACAGTTATTTTCATGGAAAATAGATAAGTCGGCAAATAGTGTAAGATATAACGGTAGACCCACTATAATATGCTTCGTGTGCGCGCTAATGGTGGACATAAAATTTTTCTTCTTCTGCCTGTGTTTATTTCTTACGTCGCAGGTCTGAAATTCCGTATTCGCGCAGAGATTGCGTAAGCGACCCCGTGGCTCTGACTAAGGCTAAGACGGGACCTGGGTGTTTTTAGTCGGTGCAAGTCCGTCATATTATCCCCTCCCCTAATTTCAACCCACGCTGTGTCCTCAGCGTGGGTTGAAATTATATTAGAGATTCACCCGGAAAAAAAAGGTCTCAAAAGGTCAGTTCTTTTGACAGTGTTGTAGGTACCTTATTTTCTTGGCATGATTTCGTGTCTTATATGAATGGCATAAATAAATACTTAACTAAATAAAATCAAATCTACATTTATTTAAATAAATCTTCGCAATAATCTGGTTTTGCTCTCATATTACTTTGAATAACATTATACAATCACCAAAGTCAAGTTTAATGAGAAAACCAGTTATGAAATTAAGGATTTCTCATCTCTTATAATATCAATACTATTTCTTCTGACTGGTAAATGTTAGCTTTCTCTCTTTTACATTTTAAATGCATTGGCAAAATTAAATATTTATTTAAATACTTTGGATGTAATCTCTTTCGTTCCGTCAATAATAATATAGCTAATACCTGTCTTCTCTCAAATATCTGATGAGTTAATAGTGCTAATCTTTACTTTAAATAACAATGTTTCCATTAGAAAGTAATCATTAAATCATGACTATATTTAAAATAAACATTTACTTTTAACAACAACTTTTACGACGAGAAACAACAAAAAACAACCATTTTGGCGTCAAATTCTAGGCAAAGGTCGAAAACCATACAGCCGCGAATTCTAAAGTTGAAAGGGGAACGCGCGCCACGCTCCATCAGGCGCACAACACTAGCTAGACGCAAGAACAGCTGAGCTTAGCCCGGTGAGAGCATAGCAGTGATGCGACCGTAGAAAGCGCCCGGAACGAACAAGATGCAATTAAACGGAATACGAATAGACTATAAGGTGAAATCACGAAGCTCAACCTCATTACAAATGTGCATAGACAACTGGATCTGTGTTTGTTTATTGAAAATCGAATATTGACTAATAATATTGACAAGTTTGGAGTCCGGAGCTTGTCACAACGTTTTGTTATGCCTGTTCTTAACTCAAATTATAGATTGATATATCCGTTTTGTTATGGTTTTACGAAATAGTAGATTACGATTTCGTGGTTCAAAAGTAATTAAATTAAATAACAGCAATTTTATTTTCTTGCTTTCGTCGCGGTCGTAATTGAATCAAATTATAGACTATGTAAAAACCTTGACATTAAAATGGCTAAACGTGCTGAAATGCTAATGAACTATATATCAAAGTAACGCGTTTTTATTAACACTTAATAATATGGCTTTGATAATGGGAGGATACCGGGTCTAGTTCAATATTCGACTCGTCTAATTTTAAGAGTCAATTTCAATGAAATAAAAACTTTAAATACTTAATTGAAAGCAATAGATTTGATAAAATGCAAGGATCAAATATTACGAGCAAAATCCAATTCTAATAAAATAATAAAGACCTGTAATTTAAAAATGACTTTAGTTTAAACTTTTGAAATAGGAATGCATCATTTTTTATATAGAGTTCAGAGTGTTCTGAACATAAAACACAATGTACAAAATATATCAATTGTCTTGATACTCCAACAAGAGAATGCAAATGAAAAACATGCACGTGCCATATTATGATATTTCGATGATGTCCAATGATGCAACAGTATTCATATGGCATACAATTGGGTAACGTGACCTAACTCAATGTCAAAACATAAGGTGCCTAATTATGGTACATCACTTGTTTATTAAACATTCCGAACGCATACAATGTCAGATTGTCAGCTGGTTGCGCAAAGGTCGTCTATAAAAAGATCGGTTGCAAACTCATCTAATTGGAAAAAAAAAAATATAATTAAAAATTAAAAAACACGCCTGCCATGTAAAAAAAATTAAAAACAAGTCAAATATTTGCAGTCGGGGTCGGTTACTTGGAACAATTCATTACAGGTCCCCCGACTGCAAATATTTGACTTGTTTTTAATTTTTTTTACATGGCAGGCGTGTTTTTTAATTTTTAATTATATTTTTTTTATTTAATACCTTTTAGTGAACAACAAAAAAGCATGACACAACACAAAAAAAAAATTCGTTCGGAACCCTTTGCAGGCGATTTCGACTCACACTTGACCATTTTTTAATGTCCACATAGCCTATGTCACTCGGGATAACTCAAAGCTTCTAATGATACCACAAACATTGAAATCGGTCAAGCCTTTTAGAAGTTATGGTGGAATAAAGAAACTCACAAACATACATACATACATACATACATACATACCTACATACATACATACATGAACCCTGAAAACATAACACTCCTTTTTGGGCAGTCGTGTAAAAAGGAATATGTTATGGAGTTTGGGGCTATTTTACCTGACTTATATCAAAAGTAAATTTATGGCAATAGGATATCTTTTGGAGTGCGATCGAAGTAAATAAATGATTCTGTTAACTATAAGACTTATATATATGTTTTATTTCCCTGTATATGTCAAATATTAAAAAAAGGATACTTAACGATGATGGAGGTACATAAAGATATTTTTGAAATTTTTGATATAGCTACGTCGCACTCAGAGACTAAGATACGTCTCTGGGTATTGCAGTCTTCTAATAATAAGCTTGTTTCTTAACTTCGTTCCACCAATTACTTTGTACCAGTTTAAAAGTAGGTACCCTAAAACAAGAGCATATTATCGAAAGTGCAACAATAACACATAATTATGTAGAATCTAGATCAGTTGTGAGCGGGATAACGGTTGGCGTTGCATTCCTTGTAACGGAGAGCTTTGGCCACTTGTGAGATTGTGAGTCTGCACAATGTCTGTAATACATCGTATTGTTGTTATTATTGTATAAGATAGTGTTTTGATCATAATAAAAATAATGAATGAAAGATAAGTTCCTAAATAAGAGAAAATCTTGCCAATCCAATTCAGGTCTTAAATTGGCGTATAAATCACAACTATATGTTTATTAAGGTCAAGAAAATACCTTTAAACTTTTAAGTTCACCAAAAAGTCAATTAAAATTCTTCTTGATTTCTCCCTAAACGGTTTTTCAGTTTTTCGACAAAATAAAGTTTCAAACATCAGTTCTAAATTCCATAATCGTTGGCATCTATATGGATAAAATACCTATGTACTTTTCTGTTTTTAATGCAGCTATCCATAATGCATGTAGTATAAATAACTAATTCGACTTTATCTTGTTCACTGACTGGAAAATCAAGTCAAAACGATCAGTCTTAACATTGTCCAAAAACAGTCTCACAATGCCTTATAATAATCTTTACAATACGTCAGGTCGCAATAGTTCATGAGATAAAAATACAATGGCCACGATATTGTGATCCGAGTGTTTTGCTTTATTTTGTTACAATAAACATTATCAACAATGGCGTTTGTGACAATCAGTAGAAGTAATCGAGCTTCAGTCCGTTAATATGGAACTTCTTGGTACTTATAGTGCCGTGGAATCGAAACCTACTTATATGCATGTTTACCCAGTTCCACGTACATATTCTGGTTGGAAAAAGAAGTATACTCTGTAATATTTTGCAGAAATTCAATAGGTGCAAGTTTTAAGACGTTAACAATTAAACAATTTAATTGAATGATAAATAAGTAGTAAGTAAACCCTTATTTAACTTAGGTATGAGAAGAATACAAAACAGTCGCCAAAGAAACAAAAAAACTTGAAGTTTAAACAGGTATTCCAAAATAGAAAAACTTAATTCGTGATATATCATAAACATGATAAATAAAGTTTACTCCATCAATTCTATTATAGCGGTTATGAACTAATCCTTCCACTCAAACCGAATCACTTCATTCGTCAATTTTCGTCAAGATTTTCGATTTGATCTCCTACAGAGAGACATAATCATTCCACGGTATTCCATATCGAATCACGTTCGTACAAAATTACAAATTGTGACACCGCATAAAAATCACATTAATTGCGTGAAGTGTCACATTGGCTAAATAAATACCGTATCCGCTTTTTGTTACACTTTTTAGTAACAGTCGGAATTATTTCGTGACTCAAAAATGCAGTTATTAACTGTTTTTATGTTGAAAATGACAAAAGTTGCACTTAAATAAACGGAGGAAAACTGCCGTCCTATTTTTTTTTTATTTGTAGATTAAAGATAAGCATTTTTTCCGCGAAAACTTCTGTTTGGTTTTGGTTAATGAAACAATAGTTGTTTAATATAAGGGAAATAGAAATCCGATGTCTTTGGAAGACTGACTGTATCTTGTCGAAACGAAGAAGAGTCGTGGGACTCTTTGACTTTGAGTTAAAATGTTCGATGTTTTTTTCATGCCATTCCAAACAATTTTCTCTTAGTATTTCGGAAAAAAATAAGAAGATTAGGACGAAAATGCACAATATGTACCTACTTAGTTCAGTATCAATCAATAAATAAGGGTTTCTATTATATACAAACAAATATCTAAAATCTCACATAGGTCCTTTTTAATTTACGAATGCCAACAGTGTTCGAAAAGAAAAGTTTAATTGAAATTCATCCAATGTTTATGCAGGTAAAGCGAAAGCGAACGAGGATTGGTTTGGCATCGACACTAATCCACATTGGATCGTTGTTCTGATAAAAATGTAAAACAATGGCGTCCGTTCCATTCGCCGGCGCTTGCGCAGCTTACGTTGCGCGTGCGCTAGGAAACTATCCTGCGTTGTGAAACTAACGCTATAAATTATATTAATTGTACGTATTTAAAAACAAAAATAGATGATACAAATCTTCAGTAAGCCTTGGCTCTCAATTGCGTAAAGTCTACAATAGTGCTAAGTAGTTGAGTTGTAAACGTTTAGTGTATGCATGAGTACATGTTAAGGTCTGATGAACAGTTAAGAATCTCACAAATAACTTTATGTCGTACAAGGTGAGCTGAATTCTTGCCGGCATCCTTTGACTACAATAATGCTACCGTTATATTTTTCACACACACATCGTTCCACATTAAAGCACGTGATTATACTTTTTTAATTCGTTATTTATTTAAATTTTATTTTACTTTGTTACAGCTGAACATTTTTACCAGTACTTGGCATAACTGTGAGTTTGCACGTTTTGGGTCTTAGCTCTAGAATCGTGGTTTCTTTGAAATTCAGTAATGCTGCAAGTCACCTTAAGACCTTTATGACTGACTTTTAAGTTTTAGATATGCAGAACGAACCTAAATAATGTGTCAAATTTAATGCGGACGATTTTTACTGTAGGTTCCGATAGATTTTTGTAAGAGTCAAATAATTGTGTCATACCCAAACATGTTGTCCAAGCATGTTGTCCAAATATAAGATTTTATACTTTTACATGAATTATATATACTTAAGTTACTCTACTATTTCAGGCGTTTCTCATAAAACACGTATCAATCAACCTCATCGAAAGATTGCAACACTCGTCCGTAACCTCGCTTTAATATTGACGGTCATTGTACAAAACTAAAGTGGAGTAACTGTAACGTTAATAAATGATATTGAATTACTTAACTGGTTTTATGGTCCATTGTTAGTAATTCGGTTACAAACGTGTGAAAATTTGTTACGACCGACGCCAAGCTACAGAATTGAGCTTAAGAATTTTTATTGTATGAATCGATATGTCGAATGGGAATATGTTCTTGAGTTGTTTATTTATGATATTACGGCATAATATACAAAAGAAGAAGTAACAGTCTCCAAATTGAAAAATATCAGATCGTTTCTAAAAAGCCTCCAACTCCAACTCCTCTGAACTTTGATGTTTCCATGAAGGAATCTATTTTGTTATTCTTCTAAAGATGGACTATTCAAGGCTTTCATTATAATCAATTACAGTTATTTTAATTAAAGTCATAACGACTATAAACACCAAAGCGTAAGCTTTTTCATAGATCCTGTTTCTAGTCAAGTAACTTTCCACTTAATTCCCCAGTTAATCAAATCTGTTGCAAGAATGTAGTACTGGATCAAAGTCTTATGTAAGAGACATCCTATCTTTCTGCGATAGACATTATTTACTGTGAGAAGTGTTATTATTTGGCGCCATTTGTTCCCGCTATAAATTCCGCTCGCTTATATGTAAATTGCTGGCATTGTGGATACAGAACGATAGCAATTCAGACAATCATTTAGTTTTCCTTGAATAGGTTAAGTGGTATCATTATATACACTTTGTTTACTGTTATACATTTCTCTTTATTTGTCACTGTCTCCGTTTATGACCACAACAGATGACTTTAAAGATTGTCTGATAAATGGAAGAAGATTCGCGAAGGTTTGTGATAAATAACAGAGTGACTGCGTAAAAAAGGCAGATGACGACTTTTTTATGTACATGATGCTATGATAAGTTAAACTGAAACTAATCAGGAGTGTAGCGATTGATACCTTTGCTTAGCAGCAGGGATATGCACTCAGATGGATACAAAGAATAATATATAACCCGTTATTTTTAACGGATTAAGTTAGTAACTGCCTCGTTGGCCTAGTGGTTTTAAGTGCGACTGCTACGCTAGAGGTCTTGGGTTTGATTCCCAAGTCGACCCAGGTGTTATTGGGTTTTTCTATAAAAAAATTTGTAGCAGGTCGCAGATTGGATTTGTGCCCGGTTAGTGGCAATAGGCTCGCCCCCTATTACATGGGACCTAAACATACCGGCGAACTGTGGGTGTACATTGGTACACCTCTGCCTAACCCTTCGGGGATACAGGCGTGATGGTATGTTATGTTATGTTTATTAAGTTAGTTTCCATTATATTTTTTTTTTAACATCAGATACAGAACAAAACTTAGAGATAGAACCGTACACTAAGATCAACGATCAGTTTACTGTGAGTTTGTGTACGTTTAAATGTAACCGCAACAATCCTATATTTAATAGTAAGTATATTTATGTTAAATCTGTCAAAGAATAAATCAGTAGCAAACAGAACCAACCACACACGGTCAGTTTATCATAACGACCACATAAAAACGACGCGACCACACATGAGAGATATCTCTCGTTTTCTTTCAATCAGCCATCAAAGAAAAAGTATAGAAAGTTTACTAATATTACATTTTATTAGATATAATATTGTAGTAGGTAATATACGTTGAGGATGTGGCTGTCTAAACGTTTATATCTTGCATATCATTGATGTCATAAAATTGCGGGTTTTACTATCCACAAGGCTACCATCGATGAAGACTTTCTTATATTTTATTGTTAGAAAATACAGACGTCCAATTAGATATGGGGCTTATTATTATATTGGTAATAGAAACCATCGGACATGCCTGCATACCGATGTATCTTTATAAATTACATACAGTGCATGCCTGGCGATTTCGTTTGACATGAAATTCTTCCAAATTTCAATAAACGTAACAAACGTGTTTAAACAGCCTATAACTATCCTTCTCATTAAAAATATGGAAAAGTCTATAAAATGGAAAAGTTTTATACATCAGACTGGTAGTTTCAGAGATATGTGTATTCAATTATTCATACTCGTAAGCTTTATTATTTAAGTATAGACCATAAACATAATTCTATGATATCGACAGCCTATGTGTTATTCCGATGCTATTGATACCTGATCGTTTCGTCATAATCCGTTCAGTGGTTTTACTTGACAGGGTAAATAAATTAAAGTAACTATGAATAACATAATATAGACAGAAGGAGTATGGTAGGTGTGCAACACACGTCTGCCAACTCCCTTTACAAATATAGTCATAATGAACACAAAATCATACAAACGTGAATGAAATGTCATACATAACGAACACCGGTTTCTAAACCAGTAAGCGAATTAATATTCCATATCAGCCTTGTTTACGTTTTATAATTGTCTAATGATCCGTGTAACGGGTTTCGTTTTCACAAAAACATTTCGAATAATGAATTAGAGAGTTAGCGGATGTTGATAGGACCCTCTTTCCGTTTTTGGTATCTAAATGAATATTGGAATATCGATTTTATTTTGATGATGAGTTTGTACTTATTTAATGAACTCTTGATCGTCAATTATTCGATAGATGTGTTTAATACCTGTCATTAACATGTCGGATCTCCGTAAAACATGGCTTAATTAAATACTTGTTGTAACTTATACAAGTCTATGTATTAGATCTTTATGTATAAATAAAACTGAATTGTAACATGTATGGAGTATCACATAACAGTTCGACGGATTTAGCTGTTCTTTTTATGTTGTTTTTGTAGGTAATTAATAATAATAATAATAAATGCGAACAACATCACATACATTGCTCTGAACCCAAAGTAAGTAGCTAAAGCACTTGTGTTATGGAATTCAGAAACAACGAAGGTGCCACAAACACCCAGACCCGGGACAATGTAGAAAAGTTTTTTTCTACATTGACCCGTCCGGGGATCAAAACCGGGACCTCAGAGCTAGCGACACCTTGAAACCGGTGCGTACGCCACTCGACCACGGAGGTCGTCGAAATTGATAGGGAAAGGTTTTGATAAACGTTAATTGGTGAAAAAAAAATTGTGAGCTTTGATTATTAATAACAACTAATGATCGAAGGATGAGTTAGTATAATATAAAAATAGTTCAATGCAAAGATAGTCTTTCTTCTTTTTCTTTATTTTCCCAATTTATTTTGGGCCGGCACACAATTTTTGCTTCTGATTTTTCTTTCATAATATTTTTCTCTCAACCATTGCGCATTAGGCGCTGGCCAGACAGAAGAGACGTAAGACGCAGACGGGGCGCGGAAATAATACGCTTCTATACAAAATGTATAGAACCGTCGCGCCCGCGCCCCGTCTCTTCTGTATGTTTTGCGTCGCGACGCTTCTATACATTTTGTATGAAAGCGTCGCGGTAAAGACAAATGTCCGCGCCCCGTCTGCGTCTTACGTCTCTTCTGTCTGGCCAGCGCCTTACATCCTCCATATTTTCTGTGTGTACTGTTTTATTATGCTTACATGTTAAGGCCGTAACAGTTATTAATTTAACACACACACACCTACACTGAATAACTAGCTGATTAGGTCATGCAAACATTTGTATGACCTAGAGATGATACCTATGAGGTAATTAAATACATAAGGCTTCCTCATACTGTGTCTTATAATCATAATTTATTTTCTTAATTCTACATATAAAAAAAGTTAAGATGATAAAAAGGGGTTACTCCAATATAAAGGATGGTTTGAAAAGTCTCGTAAAGGAATTAATGAAAAAAAAAACACACGTTTCAAATTAGTTATTTTCCTTTTCGTCGATTTTAATTTATGTTCTTTTTTGAAAATAAATGTGAAAGCTTTGATTTTATCATAAACGTTAGAACACGAGAATGTGTAGTTGAAAGTGAAATGCATATAAATAAAAACATAAGATGCATTGCAATATTGAAATATTTATTAGCATTTTAATAGATAAATACATAGTAAATAACTTAGTCTAAACTGCAAAGAAGATGACGTCTTCCTCGTATGTCGTAGTCACACCAGATAGATCAAATAGTGTGGTCGAAACAAACATTCTCAAAACCGTTACTAATCCCACCATTTATCACCACTAATCTTAAACCGGTGTCGTATACTAATCACCCAGTATAAGTCCAAGGCCGGGCCTGACACTTGCGCCCGCGCCGGTGGGCCCATGACGTCATACCGTCATCCCACGAGATGTCAATGCCACTAATGATTGCTATGCAGTCTTGACTTAATGATACGTTACATATCTATTTAGATACGACAGCAAACGGGTTTCAAAACGTTTGTCTATGGTAGGAATGTTTTTTTACTGTTAGTTTTACAAGTAAGAATTAACATAGGAAGTAAAATGATATATTCATGGTTTTAATGGTCTCACATAGTATTTTGTACGGAAAATTCGTGCCTTACCGAGGTAAAATGGCCTTGTCTACTGCGCTCAATCATAAAAAATAATAAGAAATAAACTTTAATTGATAGCTAGATTGATTCCTTGGCCTATGCTTTTTATCTAACGGAAGTCATATTTCCTTACTAGACAACCATTTAGTTAGGTTTTTGTGTAATTTACTCTAAGTTCAATGACACAACATACATTCATGTAATCTCGTGTCATGTTAACAATAGTCGAAGGACAATGTAAACAAAAAACATGTAAAATATGATCCGAGCATCGATTGCAGTCACCAGTGCGACCTCGTATGCGCGAAATAGTAAATTGCGGACAAACAATGGTGTGGCGCAAGTGTACGCACCATTGAATGGGAACCTTCATGGGTATTGATGATTTGTAGGACAGAACCATCATTGAGACATACATTATTTTTTTATTGGTAGAGATCTCTAGAGTTTGCCCGACTGCTTCACCGGTCTTTTGGGGAAGAACTTAAGGCCTCCAGTCAGAGCAATAGGAAAAACTAACTACGTCAGCAACGTCCACTAAAGGCATCGCCTGCGGGGTTCAGACCTCGATTTAGTGCGTTGCTAACAATCTTAATAAGGCAAAATTACAAGGGATGGCTGGTTTTAAGTTTTAATTATTTAGGGACATATTTTTATTGCTAGTTTGGCCGGCTCGGGCCAGCTTGGTCTAGGGACGGGGGGAGTTAAGACATACATGGAGTTATCCAAAATTGAGGAACATTTAGGGCATGGAAGTTAGGGAACTGACTTGTCATGACGTAAGGAGGATAACTGATGTGAAATAAGTTGCTAATAAGTATGTCGAGCCTGCATAATATTTAAATAAACCATCCTTGGACTGGAACACTTTATTTGATAAAGATATAATCTGTGTATGATACAAACACATTAAATTTCCTGTCACTTCGGTTTACTCGATTCTCATAATAATATTTGAGACTTATCGCACCACATCTTACGAATTTCCCAGAGTGCCAAAAGATGTGGGAAAACCATATATAGATCACATTTAAGACTGAAATTTGATGATCTGTGTGAAAATTATGAAATCTTTTGCGTTTTTTTTTACTGTAGACAATTATATTACTTTTAATTTGTTATATTAGTTACCATGGATGTTGGTTGTTGTTATTATTAATAGGTTCAATCAAACTGCCAATTTTAAATGCTTTTTTGTATAAATACGAAAAGATAAGTTGAAGAAGTAAACGACACTGACCGACATGCAACAATGAGTCATTGGGTTTAAGCAAAATACCTGATGCTTATGCAAAAAAAGCTTATATTTTTTTGCAAAAGTTTCCTTATAATATTATAAAACATGCAATGAGCGTCAGATAATTTGTTAGGGACACATATTCCTATTTTAAAGGAAAAATCTCATGTATGTTTATGAATTAACTATTTATCTCTTGTTTACTGTCGGCTCTGTCTTATAAGGAGAGACATTTAATTACTTGTGGCTTAAGCGTTGATTCATCGTAGAAAATACTCCTATGCACCGTGGGTGAGCTTAAGATATGAATCACCCATATAGCATACATGTGACTATGTACCTACATCTCAGGATAATTATCTACAAATGAAATATTTGTTTAGTAAATATGCCTTTATTTTTATTTCCTCATACACACTCTGGTAGCCACTTCGTCAATAGACTTTAAAAGTGAGTTAAAAGCTTCCGCCGTTGAACATGCTAAGCTGGTAGGTTACAATGAAAATTAAGTTTACTGTACCCAAGTATTTTCTGACCATTTTACTTTACTTACTACTACTCTAAGTTGTTACTAAACACTACAGGTGTTTCATTCATCAAATTTAAGTTGAGTCCGCAACTACATTGCCAGTTACTGTATCTTTAGATGTCTTCTTTACATCTTAGTTCACTGCTTGAAACTAGTTACATCGTAATTTTATTAATATCATAAATTACATTAAATTTATTACTAATAAAGTAATTTCAAAATAACGTGATCACGTAAAGTGCAGTAACCGTTACGGAGGCCTACATTCAGCAACATGGTAATTGTAGGTCATAGGTACATAAGATACCGCCATACAATACGATACATGCTTAACTAAGCAGGTCAATGACTTGCTTTATCACTTAAAAAGGTAACAGTAAAGGTAATGTTTTTCACAAACATAAAACATAAAAATATCGCGAATATTACAATCGGGAACCATTTTTTCTGCTTCTTAGTGTATGTATTTATTTCTAATCAGGAATTTCTGTGGCCCTGAAAGGGACAAAAGTGTTCAAAAAATTTCATACTTAATAGAGCCACTACCCAATTTTCGGCCGAGGTCGATGGATATGGCCCTATGCCACATATGCTGTAGATATGGAGTAAAAACGATTTACTGTGCAATGTCTCACTATATTTACATTACTTACCTACATTAATATTATATTAACAATACTGTACTACTTAACAATAGTCTGACGACCTCCGTGGTCGAGTGGCGTACGCACCGGTTTCAAGGTGTCGCTAGCTCTGAGGTCCCGGGTTCGATCCCAGGACGGGTCAATGTAGAAATCATCATTCTACATTGCCTCGGGTCTGGGTGTTTGTGGTACCTTCGTTGTTTCTGAATTCCATAACACAAGTGCTTTAGCTACTTACTTTGGCAGGTTCAGAGCAATGTATGTGATGTTGTCCGCATTTATTAGGTATTATTTATTTATTTAATACAATGTATCCGAAACACTTGGAAACCTTCCAACCTACGTGCAGATATTCAAGAAACACAATCTTACGAATGACGATGATTAGCATAGTATTCATATGAATTGCGTGTTGAATCTTCTAATGATCTTCCAATAAACATTTTACTCTACGTCATTACTTTCAATTGTCGGTTTGGCACGGAACTATAGCCATAGATAAGATTTTTTTACTTTTTTGTGATAAATGTCTTTAACTGCACGACAGTTCGTCACGTTTTTCTCATAATTATAATGACAGAGCCCTAAGTATGAAGAGGCCTATACCCGACTATGGGTGACTACAGGCTGAAGAAGAAGAAGAAGAAGAAGTATTCACGACTCGTTAACTAGGGTCTCTTTAATCAGTTGTCGTTGCTTGCAGTTTCGTAATGTAAAGAGATGTATGACCGTATGATTGGTAATGTAAGAGCCTCATGAGGTGTGAATGTGTGATACGGTATTCTAATGATAGGATCGAATACCGTATTCATGACGTTAACAAACAAAACTTTACTTGCGGACTCCTTAAATTTAATGCAGCTAAATTATTGCAGTGATTACTAGGAGAGATGACGAAATTCAAAACATTCTATACCCTGACGTTATTTAGCATATTTATAGACTATCGACTATGACTTCACCCTAACGTTTTGAAGATATGTACAAAATATTTCTACAATGAATAAGAACTCTGCGCCACTCTGCGGCTCGTTATAAATTGGGTAAGTAATAAAATGTCTGAATACTTCCGAGAAGGGTGAGGTATTTTATTGAAGCAGCATCCATACAAAATTGTATTTCTGTTTACCTAGAAATATCAGAGATTACTGGTTTTAAGCGCCGCTTTCTTCTCCATCTTGGAAAGCTAGTTAATCCGGTTCGTCCAGCGCAGTTGATGCTATTACAATTTATACATATTGTTACGATTTGAACGAAGCCTCTTGGACTTAGAGCACTTACCTATACCAATACAGATTTTGCCTTGTTTACCTTATTTGAACGATAGTTTAACTTGTACTAGTACTCAGTAAGTATTTGCAACGGTATTTTTATCGATCACTTGTATTGAAAAATCTTCCATAAGCAATGTCATAGTCAAATTGGCACATTCACAAATATCTTTAACAGATTGTGGACTCCTTATTTTCACGACAAACAAAAAAAGGATGATTAAAGCTTTAACGTAGTTGCACCATATTCCTCGTCCAATATTCTTAAGAGTAGGATGCATAGAAAAAAAAACTATTACTTAATTTCAAGAAAACCAAACAACTGCTAATACGACAACATTTGAGCAACACAAAGGAAATACCAGTCACTCGACTGTTAGAGAATTTTGAAAACAAACGAATGTTAGGAAACACGCCGATCGCGAAGATGCCTTGCAAATCGTAAAGTGCAGTGTATCGGCATTTTACGTAACCGAGGTGGTCAAGAATGGTCAATAATGGTCAGTAATGGTCGCTATGGTCGGTAATGGTGGAGTACCGTAACCATAATTGCAGTCCACATAAGTTGCAGTGCACATTGCACACGCCGCAAGTGACAGTAGTGATTGATGGGAGACATGGGCCATTGTGTGAATGCATGTGTACTGTGCAGGGTACACGTAATCCGTTATTGGTTTCCTTGCTAGTGACCGTGAATTTAAAACGAAACGCCTGTAGTTTTTCTCCTGGAAAATTCTTGGAACATTTTATCATTAAGGATCAGAATTACCAGATTTAGCTCGCCCTATCTATGTCTGACGTATCGTGGATGGGTAATGGCATATACAATCTCTCTTCGGGCATAATTGGTGCAGTGTATCCTTTTTGTAACGGCAATTAGGTCCATTACGCTTTACCTAATTTATACAAAATTAAGTAAACCGCAAAGATCAACTTATTCACTTAAACTTAGCTCGGTACATTAGTTCCATACATGAACGTAAGGACCAAAACTAAAATGTCTCAAGGACTTGGCCTAGATCAGTTTTGGTGGATTGCGAAATCAAATTAAGACTCAGATTATTAGATTTAGTTAGGTGCAGCATTTATTTTATTTATTTAATAATTTATGTACACACACAAACATTTAATAAATGTAACATATTGATAAATTATGTACAAAGGTGCCGCTTATTTCTTAAGAAATTTCTGCCAGCGGACCCGCGAAAGGAGAAGTCGTCAATATTGGCAGTCAGGCATTTAATTGATTTTCTACCTTCATGCCTACATTTAGTCCCATAATTTGGAATTCACAGAACGTAACAAATATCTATATACCCTGAAGTTTCTATTCCTCTTTTATCAATACGGGATATTCAAACTAAGAGACTTTGAAAGTTGATGTAGCATATGTATGTATACCCGGAAGAAATTCCTATATTAGGTTGATTTAGGCAATTGCGGGTCTGACTAAACAACAACTAATTTCAAAATTACGAAAGACTTATTTTTCTGTTCTTTATTGAAACACTGCTGCTAAAGGCCGCTTACTTACTTTTTCGTATGTTACAGCTAAGTTAGGCCACACATTTGTAAGCACATATTGAACTAGTTGAGCCATTAGATAACATATCTAGGACGCGTTGCTCAAAATAATGTAGTAATGTTCTAGCAGCATAATTAGCCCAACAAATTATGCTAAGTTAGGTAAAGGCGTCGTTTAAAATGCGTGAAGTCTTACGTTGTCAAGCAATACGTTAGTCAACTCGTCAATTATTGTTTTACTTGATTTGTAATGTATCTTGACTTTGTTTGACTTATGTCAGATTTCTAGTTGTTAGTTGTATTTAGAACACATTGTAGACAAAGACTTACATTTTTATTTTGAAACTTTAGGGTAATGCTTTCCGATATTTCATCATTTTAGGACAAAATTTTATCGAAAAATCTAATCGAGAAATTGAAATTAACTCATTTAAATGTCCTCTGATCATAATGCGATACTTCTCGTAAAGCATCTAAGCACTACCTAGGTTAAAAAGCTTAGCTAGAAATTTCGCTACATTGTTGTGGGGACAGCTTTGTTGAGGAAATTGTTAACACTTATGCAAAATGAGGCACAAACCACATAATATTGTCATGATACTCGATAACGCCTCATTTCCTTAAAGCGTCTTTAAGGCTATCGCAGAAGCAGTTTCTTAGCGTCACTAGGAAGTAAGAGCCGGCGACCATCATTGCCGAAGCTACAAATTTTTCTATTAAAAAAATATGCTGTCGTAATTTCAAAACTAGGATATATGCAAACTAAATAGCGTGAGATGTGTGTGTCACCTGTTTTACTTCAAAATCCTCCATTATTAGGTATGTATGATTTCAAAGAAAAAAAAAACAGTTTTAGATTTAGATAGTTACATTTTCAGAAACAGACTTTTTACAGCAACTTAGCCGCAACATGGTGAAAATAATACGCGAGGTTAGTTAACCTAACATTTCACAATGTGGATGAGTTAATTCTAAACAACTGTTAAAACTATAAGAAATATTAACACACGGTCATGGTCTGGTGCGGGGGCAACTACATATAATTGGGCTTAGACTCTTACCTTATGTTGCAAACAGACCGAAGAATCTCTGTATTAAAATAATGAGTTAACAAACTTAAGGCCGGCCTTTTTGGTTAACAGTTCGGTAACACGCCACCTGACGGATTAGCTGTGTTATTTAATGGAAAAATACAATGCTTGTTTCTTTTGTTATTGTCGTTACTTTACGAATTACTTTTAAGTTCTTCCTTATAGAATTGATATGGCACCGAGCTACTAGAGCCTTTTGTGATAACTTGCCTTTATTTTACATCACTACATAGTATAAAACAAAGTCGCTTTCTCTGTCCCTATGTCCCTTTGTATGCTTAAATCTTTGAAACTACGCAACGGATTTTGATGCGGTTTTTTTTAATAGATAGAGTAATTCAAGAGGAAGGTTTATATGTATAATACATGCATAATAAAGTAGAGAAACACTGATAATCTTAGAGTTTTTTATGTAAGGTCGTAAATAAACACACTTTTTTGCGCTTACATTGCAAACGCTGGCTGAACCCTACGAGATAGATCAAAGTAATGTACTACAGTATTGTACACCTTAAAAAGGTCTACAAAAAAGTCTGCGATGGTATATGTCTATCTCTTGAGGATAACCCACAATAACCATTTTTATCCTTTATTTATTACTTATTGACGAAAAAGTGATTTTAAGCAATACGGCATTAATCCTTATCCAATTAAGTACCTTAAATACATTGTGCATGTAATAAAGATCAATATGGCCCTTTACAGCATGTAATTTAAATGAATATTTTCGAAGATATTACAGATTTAAAACGCAGGGACATAGCGGTTGCGGCGGTACCGGCCGGGGGGCCGGGGAGCGCGTGCCTATACCAAATAGTGCGTTGAAGGCCGCGCTTCGCCCTACAACACTTTATGATTATGTAGTATATTTAGTATCAGCATTGCACCCGTGCAAAGCCGGGGCGGGTCGCTAGTTTAAGTATAATCATCTAACATTAGCCGATCCCTTATATTCAGGTATTAACATAAACAATAGAAGAACGGCTCAAAATAATCGTTCTGGTCCAAAATGGCCTTATCTAACCTTACCTACCTGAAATAAGCTGAGATCATCCTTCTCCGAAATCATTATGCATGGCGCTAAACTCGGGTTTAAAACTCGAAACACGTTGCGAATTGCAAGAATGTTAGGCCCACAAACGAACATCCTCAAAGGTAACTGTGCAATTGACTCACCAAATATCTTTTGATGTTAGTCACAGCCGCATATCCGTAATACTAACCTCTAAATTAACGAAGCAACAATTTCCTTTTTAAATCTACGGTAGGTCTGGTGAGCTTTAGACACTTTTGAGAAAATAGACGATAAGTCATGAAAATTGAGATGTTAAAGGTCAAAAAATGCTACTATCAGGGAGATTCAAAATGATGTTTTTTTACACATTGTTGTACAACGGGGAACTTAATGGCTGAAGGCATTTATGTGTTTATGTTTCCATGTACATAAAAATTTAAGTTGCGTACGTTAAAACTTTTTCGATGTACTTCCATAGCCATTGGTTCACACCAGAAGGAAGTGTTTTGTCTCTTATACATAGAAGACGTCAGAAGAAAAAGCTCTCCTGCATCGTCATTTCATTAGCGACTATTATGATGATTTGGTATTATGTTGATGATGACATTACTTTAATCATGTCCATCATTAGAATAATTCTCTGGCCATTCTGACTAATAAATGGCGCGTCTTTAAGTAACGACATAATAAGTAAGTTAGTAATGGTATATTAACTTAGATGATGGGGTCAGTGGTTTGATACGCGTCTGACTGCACATTGACTCACCTCGACCAGAGTTCGTTAACATCGACCATTGTTTTACGTATTCGTCCATTCTTAAGAATCATACGAATTTTGCCCAAGTTTAATCCAAGTTTTCAATTTTGAGGACTTATTTTGTTCTTTCGAAAAGTATGTGTGTTTAATCAGAGCGGATTTGGAAATGTATTTCCACGAGCTTTTGACTTCATTCCCATATTGGAGCCTTGAATAAAACCTTATTTTCTGTTAGTATATAACCTAAAGGTTTTTTTGTGAGACTTATTCATTGACATAAGATATACGTTAGGTCCATGTCATACCAAAAACGATGACTTGAAATGTAACCGGTTTCTTTGAATGACTGTATAGCAAACTTACATCTAAAAACACCTGATTTGAAACACAGCAAAAAAGTCGTATTTTCCAACTTCAGAATGGTTAGTAGTAGTTAGCATAAGATGATAAATAGTCGCAAATGTAAGACGTAGGTAGTATTTAGTTCCCACGATAATGAAAAGCATTAAAAATTGTAGAATAAATCTCCGAAATTTCTTAAAAGAAGACAGTTAGTCATCAATTAAGGCAACATCAATTAGTGTTCGCGTAAAATTGATTAGAGCTAAGTAATCCGCAACTTTAGCGCTCCATTGAAACTTCGGAATGGCCTTATTGCTAACTTAACTACCGTTGTGGTTAAACTTTTTGCTTAAATTATAGCTCTCACAAATTCATTGAAGCGATATACCTACAACCTATTTTTCAAAGTGGACAATGGACATAGATTCCAAATATGCAGCTTTTTGTAAACACAGCTATATTTGCACATGTTATAGTCCATAGTTTGCAGAATGTGTGAAAAGCAATTGAAACTTGTTTTTGAATAGTTGAATAAAATTTATTGTTCAGATAAGCAATATTTGATAATCCTATTGTTTTCTACCGACCTTCAATGTAGTTTGAGAAATAGTTTTAAATTAATTTACTTGAATCTGACACACCGATTTTCTTCTGTTCCGATTTAAGTATATTCACTTACAAACTTTTGAATGTAACGTCTACAGTGTAACCTAGATAGAGATGTATGTAAAAAGTTTTGTTATATGAACATTTTTATTGAACTTACCCGCTAACATGGGCCAACGGGATCCAGCGAACACACTTCAAACCCAGCACTGAATCACTGAACACTGAACAAAACTCGCCGACACATAACACACTTAACATAAAATAACATACAATATTTCTGTTATTTCAGCTGTTTATCGTTACGTTAATAATTCGTTCGCATCGATTTATTTAGATATCGTTTGAATATTAGTTGTTTTTAAGCGAGTAAGGCTAACTCTAGCGGCTATCCGACTGCGCGGAGTCGCACTGAGTCAGTGACACTGCGCAAGTCGCCCTTCTCTGTCTAACCCCGCCGCCGTCAGGTGAAAAGAACGAGACGACTAATCATTGGAATGCATCAACATAAAGAAGGTAGTATTGCGTGGGTGTCTCGCCTTCATATCTAGTTTTTTAACGGGTGTGAGTAGGAGGGAGATAGTGTTTAGCCTTTCTGAGGTTCATGGTGAGTATGCACGGCAACAGCGCGTAGAAATTATGTGGAAAAATGAGGCTTTCATCGTTAAGGCGATGCTCTTAGAATTGTAGTCTAAAATCTCAATTTAGATAAAAGAAGTTGTGTGACGTTTCATTTCAGAACCCTATCTATTCAGTTTGATAAGGGTGCTTGGGAAATGTAGATTTATGACACAGAACCCGGTCAGTAGACGAAAATCCTCCTACATAGGTTTTTAAGTTCAATGAAGTCACTGCAGTATATGGTACGAATCTGAAGCAGAATTTTCAAAAAAATTGGATCGTTATAGGAAGACAAGACATAGATAACGACCTTGATGCTTTATTTGTATTTGCAATAATGTAGAACTGGCTAAAAACAGGTGCCAAACCATTTAGCACGACAGAAAACCTTTTTTAATGCAGTTCTGTAGAGAACTTCAGCTTAATAACTGCTTTTACTCAATATACATCCTTGTCCAATTGTCATAAGGTTCAAATCGCATCCACCAGCGACATGTTCTAAAAATCAAGTGCATCAGACTAATGAAGTTAGCAACAGGTAAGTCTGGCAACGTCGCTAACTGTCACATTACGTTTGAAGTTAACTGCAGTTGATTTAGTTTTCTGCATTTCGTCTGAGCGAAGGCTGTGTCGCTTGGACATGCATTTATTCGTGTTTCTTATAAATATATAAGGATTTTAGATTAATTTTTTGGAGAAAATAGTTTTTGAAAATGATTGGAAGTGATTATACGTTGGAGCTGTGTAATGTTTTTCATTCGGGACAGGTTTGTTTATCATTTGTTTTATGATTAGAAAAGTTGCTTGCGACATAGTTTTGTTGTGGCTTTGAAATATTTTAGCCGACGATTTACGTTGGTTCTCATGTTTTGTTACTGCTAAAAGTTTGCAATTATGTATCTTAGTTTCATTGCCTCTTACATTGATTATTTCATCACTTTGTTTATTTTATGTAGTATTTATTATATTTATACCACTATGTTTAAAAAAAGAAATAAATGTATGAAATTTAAAGCTCAGGTTCTGCAACAAAAGTTTTCGAAATAAATCATTTTAGACGGTTTCGAAAAATGATTATAATACTTTAAAATTTTTGTGATTAACAAATTACTCGTGTATAATTATTATTTAATGAGACAATATAAAATAATATACGTAAATGATAATAGTTTAATGTTAATTACAAGTAATAAACTTAATTCTGAAGACTAAGCCTTAAAACATCGACACACAAAAGGTAAAATAGTTTTGGGAGGATCAAGAATATTTTGTCTACCAAAGTGCAAGATCTCGTTGAAATCTTTTGTACTACAGAATTTGTTTCTGGGAGTCCAATTTTAATGGGACGTTTACTGGCTCATAACTGTTGTATAATATACTTTTACTTAAAATTGACTATTCTTTACACTATAAGTTTGAAAGGTTTCGTTATATCTCGGTTAGTAGAGGTTACATGGCTAAACAAAAACTTTCTTCTTAGATCGATAATACCTAATCTACATAGAGTTTTCTCCAAAATATATGAAATATTTTATTTATATTCCGGGACAACTCACACACGGTTATCTGATCCCAAGCTAAGCGGAGCTTGTGTTATTGCAACTAGACAACTGATAAACATATTTATATATTTCTAAATACATACATATTATAGATAAATTACACCCAGACACAGAACAAATGATCGTGCTCATCACACTAACATTTGTCCTAGGTGGGAATCGAACCCACGACCTCCGGTATAGCAGTCAGGGTGACTAACCACTAGACCAATAGGCCCGTCAAATATACATACCTTGCTTGTCCATCAGGTGGAACCGGGCAGTTTCTTCCAGCGTCTGATCGGCGGCGTGAAGACCGGTGTCATCCTCAAAGATGTGTCCTTCACCACGCACAGCGGCGAAGTCACCGCCATACTGGGCTCAAAAGGTAAATAAAAAGCTATTTATTCCTCCATTTCAAATCCTGCAATATCTTACTTGCTTATTTAGTTTACCAATTGTTGTAGCTAGAAAAGTAGGAGGTTGACACGGAAATAAATTGTTTTTGAGTACCTAATCATAGTCTGATAGTACATGCAAAGCGCTTCTTTCACACATATACTTAGATAAGGCTTTTTTTTTTAATTTAGCTACGATGTTTCTGCCACTGAGAGATGGGCGAAGCGTTTCATTTTCCTTAGAAAAATAATTCACCAAAACCTGGAAAAATAAATCGCGGTATCACCAACCCGTCTTAAATTCTTCGAAATAAACTGCGCCTGGCCCGACCTGTACTCCTGGTGAACTTTGAGCATTTTCACATTGATGTAATAATACCCAATTCGAACTTATTCAGGTAGTGGCAAGCGCGCCCTCCTCGACGTGATCGCTCGCCGCGTGCCGGCTAAAGGACACATCTTGCTTGAAGGTGTACCCCTCGAGAACGAGCAGTTCAACAGCACGTGCGCGCTGGTGAGGCACAACACGCGGCTACTGCCGGGACTCAGCGTACAGCAGACACTGGCGCTGTCACTTACTAAGGTAATATTATCTTGAAATAACTAACACACGGCCATCTGATCTCAGGCAGCGATAAATTACACAGAACGAAAGATTATGTTCATCTTACAAAGGTTTATTCTGGATGGGACCGGGCCCGCGCCCTCTGGTTTAGCAGTCAAGGTTGTAACCCTGACTGCTATATCGGAGGACTTGGGTTCGGCTGTTGGTCCAGCGGTTAGTAAAAAACTAGACCTGTTGGTCTAGACGCTATATTATTCACTACCTACTATAAAGACAAGAGTCATGATTACCTAGCCCTGAGAACGAGCAGTTCTCAAGGAAAGTTTCCCTCATACCTTTTGCACTCCCAGAAGGCACAGTTTATACTGGCCGTCGTAATTTTAGCAGTAGGTACAGTACATTTGTACATATTTGTTGTGAAACCAGAAATTTTGTGAAAAGCATAAACACTTCTCTTTTCTTTTTCAGATTTCTGGATACTTAAAATCTTCGAAAGTGAAACAAGTTATGGCCGACCTAGCGTTATCTAATGTACGTAAACTCTTATCAATAAGACACATAAACTTTAAACCTACCTGTTTCTGAGCTTAACCAGTTGATATGCATTTATGCAGGTTGCCAACAAATGCGTCACAAACTTGACTAAGAGCGAATACAGAAGGCTTGTGATTGGCGTCCAGCTAATACGTGATCCAAGTAAGTATTATAGAACTTGCCAGTTGCTAAAACATAGCATCTTATGATTGATTTACACATTTACACATAAATGTAAAAAAAGGACGACTTCAATGGAACTTTTTTTAAATCTTATAGTCCATTATAAAGAAGATACAGTCATGCAACCCCTGCAAGACAATAAATCTCATAACTCCATAATCAGAATGGACTCAGGAATCTCATAACCAGAAAGTTAACATGCATAAATCGCTCGCATAGTAAAATTTTACTAAATTGAAAAAAAAAGTTATATAATATAACTTTACCTCGACAGAGAATATTGTATCTCCCACATGAATTCTGTAATATGCGGTTACATGTCCATGTATCCAAATTTATACTATTACTTTTCAGTCATCCTGCTGCTCGACGAGCCTACTTGGGATTTGGATCCGCTGAACACGTATTTAGTAATATCAATACTTTCGAACGCCGCGAAAAAATACGGGACCGCCATCATTCTTACCATGGAGAAGCCTCGATCAGGTAAATAATGTTCTTTTTTTTTAAATATTACTTAATTTCGAACCTAAAATGTATGATGTTGAATGAATCTGCAGAGTAATGCAGAGCTTATGAGAAAATAGTCGTACAGAAGGTGCTAAAAGAAGGATATAACAAAAATAGCAAGTTTTTGAATGGACATTTATATAAACTTTAATGTTGAGATTTGGAAAAGGCGTTACTTGACACCTACTAAATAAGGCCTTAAAAATAAACTAGCTAGAAGATTTTTAAAAACTAGATTGGTTGGAAACTGCCCTCGCCCAGCTATGAGACAAGAACAGGCTGGTAAAAATAAGCATGAATGAGAAATCTGAAACGTATTCTCAATAAATGCTAACTCGCGTAAATAAACATTCCGCAGTACATCGACATTTCACCCACATTACACTCATTATTATGCTAATTACACCATTCCAAACAATTCATTTCACCGCGGTTTACTTTGGTACCTATATTCAGAAAACCTTTGTTTGGGCCTATTGACACAGCTGTGTTTAAATATGTCAGGTTTCACTCGTGTATTTCATAATTTTGCTACTAGGCCACTGTACTGTTCTGTACATGTTTTTGTATTTTTAGTAATATCTAGTATAATATTTGTACGTATATTATGTACGGTTACTTTCAAATAGCAATTAAAATTAAATATTGCAATCCTCTACTTTCAATATCAACATACTTACAATGAATAGATTCTTATATCTCCCTCAAGCGTATGACGATGGTAAGAAGTGGACTGATGTCTCCATCCATTGTTCAGCTAAAAGTCCAAAGTTGATTTGGATGGGTACCCTTTTTCTCTACTGTCACTTTTTTAAATACACTTGTACTTTAATTTGTTTCACTTCATGACTTACCTCTTTTCTGTTTTTTTTTTCTTAAAAATTACAGCTGATGACCATCCCCTACTTGACAGTCTTCCTCCATAAACTTTTCTAAGATTAAGTCCGCCTTTGCTATACAGACGTGTTCCCATTCCTGGACCGCGTGGTGTACCTGTGCCTCGGCGACGTGGTCTACGCGGGACCTACCAGGAACCTGCTCGACTACTTCGGCAGCATCGGCTTCCCTTGCCCCCAGCTTGAGAATCCTTTGATGTATTACCGTAAGTATTTACTTACTCGTAACTACATTTACTGGTCTATTCTACATTTTAATTCACTCAAAAGAATAACTACTGTTCTGAACTTTAATCAAACTCTAACTAATGAAAATAAAAGATTATTAAGTTTATTTACTTTAAAGTTGCTGATTTTTTTACTTGAACACCACAATACACAGACAGGTTGATCTATGCTATACTATGCCGGATTAATCTTAATTAGTATGTGGCACATAGAAAAAATCTTTTGACATTATTCAGTTAAAGTCATCAATTGGAAGAAGAACCAAGCCCCTAGCAGTCTATTCTTTTAAAAATGAGAATATTACTTTAATATCATCTATAATAAAGACTTATCCATTTCTACAGTATGCCTATCAACGGTGGACCGTCGATCGCGTGAAAGGTTCATAGAATCCAACCACCAGATAGCAGCACTGGTAGAGAAGTTCAAGCTGGAAGGCCAGGGCATAATGCAGGGCAATCTGCATGAAAACAACCGCATTGTGAACCCGAACAAGATACAGCTGAACTACGGGAAGCCGGGAGGTATGAGAGTCATATGGATGCTGTATCTGTAAGTAACTTTTTACTTTGTTTATTTAGGTACTGGTAATATAAATGGATACTTTATATAGTCCTCGTTAACGGCAGATAACAACATGTACAATATTTCTACACAACAATAACTCACAATCGATATTAAGTACCTACCTACTTGGTTTTTTTTTGCATGCGGAGTAACAATTGACTAAATCTTATAAAAAAGTGAGTTCTTATGGACAAACCTAAAACATGGACAAATTATATAATTTGTCCATATCCATTCATGACTATAGAAAAAAAAATTCTATTACCTACTATATCTTATGATTATCTTTTTCAGACGGCTCCTAGCTTCAATATTCAATCTAAAGAAAAACGGGATGAAGCAAATGTTTATGAGATTATTCGCTCTACCAATTTATTTCTTCATCTTATGGATATTCTATAATGAAGCAAAGGTAAGACATCAAACAAGAATAACTTAGTACACATAAGTACCTACATGTTCCTTATTTAAGAACGTTGAAATATCAACAGTGCTATTAATATTATGTTTACTTTTTATTAGGATTACCAGAGAACATTTATCACGAAAAGTGGACTGATATTTAACGCAATGGTTGGGACTTACGTCATCAGCATTATGAACACGATATGTTTATGTAAGTAATATGTAATCCTATTCATCTAATAAGTAGAAACACAACTTTACCACAAACACTAGCTTCTACTCAACAAGAAACGACCTCATAGGACAACATAGGTGGTACAATTACCTACTTATAGTACAATATGGACCCGATAGGGCACAGCTTAAAGAAGTTCGGAGAGACATTTAAGAATTATGTAGTCATTACAAAAATTATAATAATTATATTTAACATTTAGCAACATTTTAGTGTGAGTGTGTACGTCTCAGTGTGTGTGTGAGGGTGAGTGCGCGCGTGCGGGTGTGTGTGTGTTTTTATGTGTGTATGTACACGCGTGTATGTACGTGTTGTATGTGTGTGTGCTTTCATACAATTTTTATTTCCTTAGCTATATTTATATGTTTTGTTTCATTTCTTGAATGATTTGTCTTCCATGTATTCTTTTACTGTGTAATAAAATTCTCCTTCAGTATTATGTTATTTTTATTCCTGTTTATCGCAAATAATAAAGAATCTTTGTCAACATAATCCGATATCTTCCAGTTTTTTTTTTTACTTTTTTGGTCTTTTAGCACCTAACATTATATGAACAGTCTCTTCATGCAACGTGTTTGCTATTACAGATAGTCCATACCGAACCCGTTACTACCAAGAATCGCAGGAAGGTCTATACAGCGGTGCTAGTCTACTTCTGTCATGGAACCTTGTGTCTTTGCCATTCTCGTTCTTGAGCACGCTGGCATCAGCAGCGGTGATATACCCGTAAGTTTATTTATATTTTTTTTTTACCGTTGAGAATGTTGTTAAATGACTAATACATGTTCCAAAACATTTTTGTAAGGTGAAGTGGGGAAGAATAAGTTTTTAGGAACATTATATAAGCTCGCTTCGGACTTTTACCGACGGATTGAGAGCGATGCGGAAACTATGGGGTCGTGTATACGAGAAAGCTGTTTTAAAAGAATTTTCATATTTATTACCGAGGAGTACAAATTGGATCCCCAATTTTTTTAACTTCGGACATTATTTTTTCTCTTTCAGTTGGGATCGGAGCTTTTGATTTTTTTTTTCAATCTCATTCCTACTACTACTCATCCTATCATCACGGATATATTAACGACAGAAATAATATAAGAACTTTTATCCTTCAGGATCCTATCCGACATCACGGAAGACATGGATTTCCTGTACTTCGCGCTGGCGCTGTGGTCGTGCTACGTATACGCCGAGCAACAGGCGGTGGCTGTCATGATGTTCGTCAAGAACGGCCTGATCGCTGGCATCATTAACATATATATCTCTTGTATATATATCATGCTTGCCAGTGGAGTGCTCAGGTGAGATTTAGGAACTTATGAAAAATTCTATACGTCAAAATTCCGACGTGATGGAGTACTTGGAGATGAGAATGAAGACCCGGTTTGTGGTCGAGAAGTTGGAATCGCGCAACACAGTTAACTTCAACTCGTTTGTTGTACGCGTCCCGACCGATCGACTATCGGCGATTCTGAAAGAGGAGCTATGGCCGAAAGGGGTAGTATTTAGGAAATTCCGCGGCCGCCGGCGTCCTCCGGATGTCACAACACTTGCGTCGCACGTCGCGAAAAAGTGACTTAGTTATAAGTTTATATTGTATGTATGTTAGTCTGTAAGGTATATATAATATGGGCCTCTGTAAGCTTTGTTTATCATTGTTTTATATTGCCTGAAATAAATGATTATTATTATTATTATTATATATAAAATTGTGCTGAATGTTGAAGATTTTAATTTTATTTTTTACAAAATAAATAATATACTTGTATATTTATTTTGTACTTAAAAAAAACGTTTTCTTGTCGTCTATACCCGACCGTGGCGTGTTTTAGGCACGTTTTCTTTTGTCGTCTATACACGACCGTGGCGTTCAAAAGGCTAAAACTTGTTTTCAGATCGTACCGAGGCTTCGAGGACTGGCTGTACTACCTAACGTACATCACTCACACCCGTTACGCGTCAATCTTCATGCATCGTCACGTATTCAGGCAGCCGACCTTCAACATTCTACCCTACAGCGACCAAGAAAACTGCACTTCTACAATTTCAAACCTTATTCAAGTTTCCTCGACAATCAATACTAACTCGAATGCAAACTGTCGCTATGCCAGCGGCAGAGCTTTTCTTTCTGAACGATTTTCATCGAAGAATTTCAACGGCGATGTGTTCCAAACTGGTGATTTCGATTCCGACTTCAATTTGGGCGTTTCTTTCGCATTTTCCGTCGGAATTATGGTTTTCAATAAGTTCTTGTATTTAATGCCTTTACCTGGATATATTACTGATAAGTTTAGAGAATAATATTAATTGATTTATTTATAAGTTTGATCCGTCGTGTAGATGTAATCGCCAATGATAATAATGAATCCGTCCAATTATTAAATCTCAAACGTGTATATTATACGAATTATAAATTTATAACTTGTGGTATTATTAAATTATTTATTTTTTACGGAAACCCCGCCATTTAAAGACCTTACAAAAAAATAAAACGTAACCTATAAATATTTTTACAGTATAAGGAAAATATCAGCAAGAAGATAAAATAAATAAAATCTACTAATAGAAAACGTACATTACAGATAACTCATAGATTTTTAATCTTTAATCAAGTTCCAACGTTTTTTATGCGAAGTCGAAAGATTCTACTAGTAGAGATAAGATTAATGTGGAGGAAGGCTTGAGTAAATAAAATAAATAGATTATAGGAAAAGTCTTCAAAGGAAATATTAAATAAGTTGAAGGATATATTTATAATAACAATACTTACAATTACATTATATTTAGATTTAGCTAGCGATGTATCTAGTCACAATTGTTTCTTCTATCACTAAATTCATTGTGGAGGTATACTGCTTAACTCAGTGATAATTAAAACTATTTTGTGTGTTGGTATATCTATCTTATATTTACTTGTAAGGCCCATGTGTCTTAGAAACTTATTGTTAACAATGAAAATTAGTTACTCAACAAAAGTAGAAAACTGTATGTCTATTCTGTAAATAATTTCGGTATCGAGCTTCACCTGAGTGACAATAAAGCTTAATTCAAAAGTGAACCCAATTGGCCTTGATTTAGAATTCAAATTCGAGAATACGTATTTGACATCTCACCGCGGATTCCGCTGTCGAGACATGGAAATAATGTTACAGAATAGCACTACTGGTGTAAGAATAATTTACTAAACTACCATAAACTGAGTAAAATTAAACATAATAAAAAAAAAGGATTATTTTTTATTTAAAAGCATATTAATTATGAAGTAAGTATACAAAATAATTTATTTCACTATTCCCAAACAATATATATAACATGATGAATCTAAATTCTAAAACCAGTTGTGTTGCATTTCACAATAATTGACAAATTATTTGTCGCTGGATTCGTCAATAAAAATGGTGTTAGTCTTTTCTAGCATGTATAAAAACCTGTCCGATTTATTTAAAGCGTATATTTTCCTAATATGAAAGAAATTATATTATAAAGAAACTAAAAATTAACTATTTTATTTATTTGTGTAAATTGTAACGATTCAACAACGCGTGTTTTTCGGAAATGCCCGAGAATTTGATTTTTTATCTCGTTACTTATAAGAATGCTAGGGAATTTCGACGAAGCTTGATTGCAAGAGTTTATTGATTATAATTATTTAAAATCGACTTACGTCCTTTCTTTTATATTATGTTTTGCACAAACTTGGCCTGCCACTCATTTTAGTTCATTTTTTGCCAATCACTACAGACACCACACATTACTATAGATAGCCACCCAATGCCACACTACATGAAGGTTCTAGATTTGGCCATTTGCTGAAATCAATGGCATCATACACTCTACCTAGTGCCACATAAAGCCGCAACTACACAATCTTTATTAAAACCATAAGTCGTAGTTCCTGTCATTGCATATTGTCCCCTATGTGTATGGACAACTATCCTTAACAATCGGACAGGGCTTTCATCACACTATAAAGAGTTAAGCTGTATACCTTGAGATGACCAAGACCTTATTAGTGTTCATGCAATAGTGTAGTCTTCTATTACTTTCAATTCTTTATATGAATACAGTACTGCTGACTCAGTTTGTGTTTCAGAATCGTTTTCAGCTGGTACACATGCTGTGCCATCTTCTGGAAAGAGAAATTGAAGGTTAGATTCCTATATGATTTAGTTATTAATCATTAAATTCATTCTTACAAAAACATAGTTTAAATGTTATATTTGTATAATACATACAATTAAAAGTATTACAACAGTGAGAGTAATTATTCTTACCTCCATAAAGAACTATAGGTTTGCTTAATTTGCCCAGAGTTACCTAAAACGAAAAATAATGACTTTCTTTAGCACAAATAAATACATAGTTTATTCACAATAGAAATCCATATCTTGACACATAATATAGCTTCAGTCAACCAAGAGCAGACTATATTTGTGTGGATTTACTACTGAAATATATTTCAATCAAAAAATTAATTAAAAAAGTACTAAAGACAAAACTTACAGTATTACTTACTGGTGGCAGTACAATTTCTCGATATTTCTTAAGATACAACTTTAAGGGTTCTACATAGTTGTCAAAACCGAGTGCATTCATAGCAAAGAGGATGTCTTCACCATTTATTGTTTTCCTCTTCTCTACTTTACATCGGTCACTGGCTTCACTTGTGACAAATGATATGAACTCTGATATGCATTCTTGTACACATTCCCGTGCATCTTTTGCTATCTGAAATTATTTAAAATTCATTTTAAAACATATTAAAGTATGGAACAAAAAGAAACACTTAGTAAATGAGACCTTAGTATTTGCCAGCCAGTGAAAAGAGAGGCAACGAAAAATATGATAATTAACAGACACACATTTAAATAGAAAGATAAATTAATTCATAGTAAAAGATAATATTTTGAATATTTTTACCTTTCCATTTTCAGGTATAGCTCTCTTCATAATCTTAGCAATGTTTGCTATAGGCAGAAATCTATCTTGTTCTCTCAAAGGAGCGTTTTTACTTCCCGAATCTGAATTATTTTCCTCATCTGAAAAGGAAGACATTCTTTTAACTTGTTTCTACAATCTTACTGAGAATATGTTATTAGAATTTGTACAATGTTACGTGTTAAATTAATTACGTTGTTTCGTTACGCTCTGCGCTTCGTACAAATAAATCAAGAAGGAATTAGTTACATCGTGACGTAGGAAAAGCCCTTGAATTCTTACCCATAACATCGTCGGAGTTAACAACATATTCACAGCGTATGTTATTCTCTTCGTCGACAAGATATCCATTGTCCAGCCGCACCAAATCATTACCAATTTCGTCGCTTTCCATGATTAATCATAAATAAACCACAACACAGAATAACAAGGTTATAATTCCAATTGAACAAGCACGAAACCTAATTTAGTTCAGTTTAATAGGTTAAGTATATTGAAGAAAGACTTCAATACTTTAATATATCCTAATAACTCAAATGCACCAAAGCTTTGTCTGTAAATTAGCAAAATTCACGATTGTGTTTACAACGCGAAGCCACAAGACAAGAGAGACACGAATAAAATCCAGATAACAAAATATTTAAAAAGATGGAAATGGACCATAGGTAACTTATAGTTTATCAAAACTCGACTAAGAATAAGAGGAAATAAAAGAAAGTAAAAGCAAAGTTAACGATTTTTAAATATTAATCTTTATTTCAAAATTTAAATCAGTCTAATATAATCATAAATCATAATATAACCGTCAACCCTCATTGGGCTCCATGTCGGGCTATGCCAATCAGTGAGCGCTCAGCGCAATAACGGTAGCAATCAGCGGTGAGTTGTTGGCGGTTTTACTTGTACATAGCGCGTTGATGTTAACGTACTCCATGTTTTCATAGGTTATCATTGTATCATCTTGTTTTAACGATAGGGTATTTTTTTAATGTCTTAGAAAACAATGTCCAATGAGTTGGGTATCGCCGATGTTCGATATTGGGTTATCTACTGCGTGTAAAGGCTTCACTCTCTCCCATTTCGTTAAAATTATTATATTGTTTCTCGACGTACTCATTTACACGATTATTTACCGGATCAAGAATCAACTCACTTGAAATAAAAATCGACTAATACGTTAAAAGATAAAGATTTTTATAAAACCGCGCAGCAACGATTGCACGTTTTTATAATTGTTCTACAACACTAAAAATTCTCCGTTCCGCGATGTAGGTTGCTGGAAGATTATTTTTCATAACACAACTTTATTACAAATTCAGCTAAATAAATAACCAAACCACAATATCCATTAACAGTGGGTAGCGCCATTGTATAACAGTGGGCGCCGCCACCAAGTTATTGGTGAAATAGGTTATTACAGTTTGGGGTCAGTGCACAACAAACGCTTATCAAGCAATTAATTCGCAAAATAATATATCAAAATGGGTGTACCGAAGTTCTTCAGGTACACAAGTGAGAGGTATCCATGCCTCAACGAGCTGGTCAAGCAATATCAGGTAAAACTTCTGTATATATATTTCTTTTGTAGAAAGTCGACATCCATAAATACATATAAGTACCGTAGGTATTTCCGTAACGATTTTATGTATTTACCCACCTTATGCTTGAATCAACTTAATCTATAATGGGTACATGTCTAATATTGATAAAATTAAGAGATGAAAGGAAATAATAATAATTTCCAAGTAGTTACCAATAAGAATGCAATCAGTTTATTGCACATTCTAAAGTAATAATAAGATAAATGAAAGTTTTTGTGCAAGGTTTAATTTTATTTAAATCATATATAAATATGCACTATTTAACACCTATATTGAAATAATCTTACGCCTATTTCTATTATTATCATTATTCCAATAAGATTTATTAATTTTTTGTCAATGTTGAGTAATAATGTTGTAAGAAAATAACCCTTATTATATACCTTATTGTTCTTATTACTGTCATTAATACTTTGGCAGTCGTTAAGTCAATTCTGACAACCAGTCTTACTATGGGATACCGTGTTCCCCAGTAAAATGGGTTGTGGAGGTCAGATAGGCAGTCGCTCCATGTAAAATACGGTATTCAGCTGAATCCGGTAAGATTGGTAGCCGATCCCAACATAGTTGAGAAAAGGCTCAAGAGATTGTTGTTATTACATCTTGATACTATGGTCACTTTTATTAAAATGCCGTTACCCACATTTTCTTATTACTTATCCATCAAAGACTTGGAACAGTCAGACATACCTTTGTAACTTGCACATAATGCCTAGAATTCATAGATTTTGCACCTGTGTAAATAAGAGAGGTATTTTTCAACTAGTTTTCATTCAGATAATAGAACCAAATGGTTGCATTGTGGCATATTGCTCAATATTACTTTTTTGCCTACCTACATTTGATTGCACTGTTCCCTTATTTTATAAGCCTGCAATTTGTTAAATATAAGAGTGCGCCTAAAATTGAAGTTTTCCTTACCCTTCGCTTGGCTTTGAACTTAATTTTGTTCACAAGGAACACAAGATTGCAGATGTTTTTGATGCGATGCGAAATTGTAGCTATATGTGGGGGTTCTTTGTGATAGCTGTATAAAATTAATGGGAGGAGAAGCTTAATTTGATCTTATTCTTATTAATATTTTCACAGTTATCATGTTCCTATTTTTAAACCTCTCTCACATGTGTACATGTTATGATAACAAATTCTCTTGAAAACACTATTTAGTATGTTAGGTAAATATATGAACCATGTATTGCAACCAGAGTTCAGAAAGCCACAGTTTGGTTGAAGAGTCTCATGACTAGAAAATTATAATAATATAATATAATAATATCCTGGAACAACTCACACATGGTTATCTGATCCCAAGCTAAGCAGAGCTTGTGTTATGGTAACCAAACAAACTAATATATTTCTAAATACATACATATCATAGATAAATTACACCCAGACACAGAACAATTGATCATGCTCATCACACAACATTTGTCCTGGGTGGGAATCGAACGCACGACCTCCGGTATAGCAGTCAGGGTCACTAACCACTAGACCAACAGGAAAGTTACTAAAATATGCGCAACATAGAAAAGGTGGTCTATTCTTATTGCGACACTCTGAACATTATTAAAAGCTTTCTGAGGAAATTATGTTGGAAAATAATCAGATTCATTATATCAAATACATAGAACATTTATGGCCAAAAATAAAGAGTTTTTCCATAGAGCTTTATTTCATGAGCAGTTTCCAACCATACTAATCATTACAGATACCAGATTTCGACAACATGTATTTGGACATGAACGGAATAATCCACAACTGCTCACATCCCGATGACTCCAACCCACACTTCCGTATAACAGAGGAGAAAATATTCCAGGACATATTCCATTACCTTAGTATATTGTTTCAAATTATCAAGCCTAAGAAACTGTTCTTTATGGCTATTGATGGTGTGGCTCCAAGGGCTAAGATGAACCAGCAACGAGGAAGAAGGTAAGTTGTTTAAGGTTTTACTACAAACCACAAAAAAAAGTAGATGGCATGTTTGCAAATAAAAGTAATCATTGTGTGATTGTGTTTACATAAACAAAACATGTTTATATTGGTCCAGTATTTAAAAAAAATGGGCTAGACTACTATATTTTCTAATCTTTGATTGGTTACCTTTACATTACCAATTATTTACATTTATAAATAATTGATTGTGGCCATAACAGAGACAGGTTATTGTAAGATTATGCTGTGCATAAGCATAGATAAGCTGTATCAATTAATAAAAAATTTGATTGTTTAAAAAATAAAGTGCATGTTCAGGTATTTCATGCTTTTCTCTAGTATATTTCTACATCAGATAGATGTCATTGAAATTAGCTACGCAATATATATATAAAGTCACGAAATGAGTATTTTTGTATTTAATTATAGGTTTAGATCTGCAAGGGAAGCAGAAAAGTTAGAAGAAGAAGCTAAGGACAAAGGTATATATATTATTTTAGGTAGTAATATATTATTTTATTTATGTATTTGTTTTTGAGAAAGGAACAATAGATATGTATGGAGTTCAGTGTAATTTATATATATTTGGTTACTATCTGTTTTGAGAGGACGTTTAAATAGGTTGAAACTAGATGTAGGTATGTATTTAGTATTTGCAGTTACTAAACATACTGTTGAATGTACTAGTAAAACCTTTAAAACATATTACGAAGTATTATTTAACATAGAATATGATATTTACACAATTCTCGAAAGCATAAGAGCATTTTTGCGAAAGTGAGAATTATGCGTATTATAGCGTTTTTTGTTTATTTTAAACTATTGCATTCGGCCTGATATACCTAGCTAGGTATATCAGATACTGTATATTGTAGAAGAATTGTATATGTATTATATAATACATATATATTATGTATTATAAAATATGTATCTTTAGATAGGTGTGCAACTGCATGCATAATGGTCCAAATCAGGACTAAGTGCGGAAACCATACCTACTGGAAGTAGTTGGTAGAATATTTGTAAATCTAGCAAAAAAGCATTCGAAATTATAAAATTATTGTAGGTATTTAAATTAGGATAGAAAGCTGGACTATAATTTTTAAATCGTCTTAATCCGGCAGTAGACCTGATACTACCTAATTCGTATGTCCCATATGGTGTATAATATATATAAACCTAGTGTACAAAATTGTACCCATTTTCACAGGCGAAGTACTACCCACGGAGAAGCGGTTCGACAGTAACTGCATAACCCCAGGCACGGTGTTCATGGCTCGCCTGCACGAACAGCTGAAGTACTTCGTCAAGTACAAGATGTCCACCGACCCCCTGTGGTCAAAGGTCAAGGTCGTGCTGTCAGGACACGAGGTAAGATACCTTATGTGTATTGGAATAGGTGCTGTTTTTCTTTGTATTGTTGTAAACTGTTTTAGGTAAATGTGTCTGTTTTATTAATCTGTCTTCTACAATATCGGAGAAGAAGAAGTGGAATTTCGTTATAAGTCCCATTAAAATAAATTAATTTTATTTTGTCTTATTTACTACTATTATTATTTGCCTTACTAAGATTGAAGTCCTATTTATGTTGCATGATTAATATGTTTGACGTCAGTTTAACAAATCTATCGGGGAATCCCTTATTGACTTTTAAGACTGTAGAAATTTGGGAACGGGACTTTCTCAACTAAAACTACTGCAGTGTTTCTTATTCTCTTATACTGTTTGTTGACAAACATATTAGCAATCTACGCGGTGTACACCGAGTGCGAAATTGATTCCTTCAATCAAAGTCGGGGTTTATCTTAAATGACGGATATTGGTGCAAATGAATAAATAACCCATCTGCAAGTATTGAATGGTCTTGTATTAATAGACGCCGGGCGAAGGCGAGCACAAGATAATGGACTACATCCGGTGGTCGCGCTCGCAGCCCGACTACGACCCGAACACGAGGCACTGCCTGTACGGGCTCGACGCTGATCTCATCATGCTGGGCATGTGCACGCATGAACCGCATTTCGCGTTGCTTAGGGAAGAGGTAAGAACATAATTAGTTTTTAAGTTGCTAGGTTTTGACTATAACTTGTCCTGAATTTCTTCAACTTTCAAGTAAAAGAAACTTAAATAACCATTCAGCAATACTATGTGGAGTTATTAACTGTAATCCACACATATTTAGATTCCATATTACATTACATCGTACTGGTGACTAGAAGTATAAAATATATTTTACTATATTGACATAATATGTTATACTATAGTACTTATAATCGAAATAACATCAAAAAAGCCTAACCAGTAATGACAAGACCAAGAAATAGAATATGTAAAAAATACATAATTTATTGTACAGGTGAAATTCGGTAAAACGACACAGCGTGCGACAAGCCCAGAAGAAACAAATTTCTACCTCCTACACTTATCTTTATTAAGGGAATATTTAGAGCAAGAGTTCATATCGATTAAGGATAAGCTGCCCTTCCATTACGATATCGAGAAGATTGTCGACGACTGGGTGCTAATGGGCTTTCTAGTGGGCAATGACTTTATACCCAACTTGCCCAACATGCACATTAATAATGATGCCTTGCCGGTGCTGTATAAGACTTATATGACTGTGCTGCCTACGTTGGATGGTGAGTTTCTGCTTTATGTTTAGTTTAAAAATCTATTGATAAGTAAATAGATGTTTGTTCATTCAAGAAAGAGAACAGAGGTTTGTTTTGGCAGTGGTACAGTTAGGACGGTATTACTATTTTTTATGAACCTAAGGTGTTCCTCTGCTGGGCAAAGATATCCCCTATAAGTTTATTTATTTTGAAATACATACCTAATTCAGGTCAATGTTTTATGTTCCGTATACTATATATAGGAACGACGTCGGCGTCGTTGTATATACTTCACGATGCGCGCGTGTCAAATAACGTGTGGTTATCAGATCATCATCATAACATTTCCGCGAGATAATTATCGATTTGCGAACAGAAACAGATATTTTATAGTTTTTTTTTTGCAGAACAAAAATTACCAAGTTCCTGCTCACTTCAGTTTTTCCGAGTTAATATTACGAACGGCAGTACGAATATATTTCAATATCTAAAAGAGGCCTGTGCCCAGCAGCAGGACCATAATATTTTTTTTTTATTATAAATAATAAAAAATAAATCAGCCTTTTACATTGCAGTAATCAGATGTTTAATCTCGTAAACGAGAAACAAAACTTGTTTTAATCGGTTTGTTCGTTATCAAGCCCTAATCTAGCCTCTAACAGGAAAATCAGGCTATAATATGTATAGTCAGAGTAAATCAGTAAATTCAAACTCCTGTTTCTTGAATTACTATTTAAATAAAATTGTTTTGAATGAACTCTATCGCAGGTTAATTTTTAAGTTTATATTTGACGTCTTCTGTAGTCGAGTAGCGTACATGCCAGTTCTCAAGTAGTAGCTACCTCTGGAGCTCCAGGGCTCGATGCCCGGACGTGGCAATGCAATGTAGAAAACCATATTTTCGCATTTCGTTGGTCTGAATCTTTGTTGTACTTTCATTGTCTCTTATTCCATAACACAAGTACTTTAGCAACTTTGGGTAGCGCTGTATGTGATGTTCATCACATTTATTATATGTAATACTAGCTGTTGCCCGCGACTTCGTCCGCCTTAATTTCTGTTATTATGATCGCGATGAAGAAGTCTAAAAACAAAAAAAAAGTATTTCTGCGTAAATTATAATTTTAGTTAATATTATGTTGATAAAACTCTAGCCAATTGGTAATAATGCATTAATTTCGACCAAAATTGATTACCTTAAAAAAGTTTATAGTTAGTCAATCTTAAAAGATAGACATATACCGTCGCGGACATTTTTTTAGATAATTTAAAGAGGAACAATTCATTCTTACATATTTTTAGGTAACTCTAACCGTTTACGTAGCGCACGCATCGGAAGCCTTCAAAAATGAATCGTTTTCCCAGTTTTTGCAACATTTTTCACTGCTGCTTCGCTCCTTTTAGTTGAAGCGTGATGTTATATACCCTAAAGCCTTCCTCGATAAATGGACTATCCAACACAAAAAGATTTTTTTCAAATCGAACCAGTAGTTCCTGAGATTAGCGCGTTCAACCAAACAAACAAACAAACAAACTCTTCAGCTTTATAATATTAGTATAGATTCCCGACGTCTCAAACCCTTTGCAGGTGGATCACGCGTTTTCACGAGTATAGATTTATCACTATTTTCTTTTTCGCAGGATACATCAACGAGGCTGGCGACCTAAACCTCCGTAGGTTTGAGGTATTTATGCAAGAGCTTGCCAAGATTGACATGGAGAAGTTTCAAGACACGTACGCTGATCTCAAGTACTTTGAGGCTAAGCTCGGGAGGCGGCCTACTGCTAATGAAAGACGAGAGGTGATGTCTCCTGTCTCTTTCTTTTGTATATGAATGTTACATAGGTTTAACTAACCAATTAACCATAAAATAAACAAAAGCTTTGTCGCTTTTTTGTAGATTTTATACCTTCTGGCCCAAATTAAATAGGGGAATATAACTAAGATTGTACTGTAGTAAATTATATGAGCTTTATTTCTTTCCAGTACAAACCAAATAATGACGATACGTTTAATGTGAACGTAGAAGATATAAAAGCGAACAAGCCTGATGATGAGTTGCAGGCGCTCATCAACGCTACACAGGATATGGTAAGCCCTTATTTATTAACCGACTTGCAAAAGGAGAAGGTTCCCAATTCGTCTGGGTGTTTTTTTTTATTTCTTCAATTGTGAATCGATACTTTTTGTGTAATAAATTATGTTTTAATCACTTTCGGACCGTCTTCTAGATACAATGTAATAATTGGAGGTTTTTAATCGATAGAAACTATTATTTTTGGGACATGATATATTGTTAGTATACCATACGATATTGCCATGTGTTTCTGTAATTTAATTTGTTTTAAATATTTTTTTATTATTTAGTTTATGGAAGACATGGAAAATGGAGAAGAATATGAAGAAACTAGTGATGGTAAGAATCTTTGCAAAACAATACATTTGTTATACCTACGTAATATTTATTTTGGTAGCAGAGTTAAACAGTTTCGATAATAAAATTAAAAAATCTGCTTTTATTTTCATAAAATTGTAAATGACTTTTAAAGAAGTTATAGTACCCAGTATGATAAATATTCTTTTTTGTTTCAGAGGAAGCAAACATGGAAATGGAGTTTGTTCTTCACAAAAAGGATTATTACATGAACAAATTAGATTATTCCAAAGTCACAGAGTAAGTTTATCTATCAAGCATCATGACTATTGAAAATACTATGAAACTGTAAAGGCACATTTTCCTTAGTCGTTAGCACCGGTCTTCGGGGTGCGGGAGATTTTGCTAAAGTAGCAACCGATGAATTTCATTGGTAGCTAGGCCGCGTGTGGGGCTCCCCACATGCGGTATAACGACTGGCGCACTTCCATAAGTTGTTATTCCGTACAGGGGGTCTGACCGCATGCGTCATGCGCCAGTTAACGACCAATGAGAATGAGCCTTAAGTGCCATGTATCTGAAAATTGTTCTATATGGTCCTTTGTACATGTATGTAGTATATATATTTTTTGTTGGACGCAAGCGGGCCCGATGCCATCGTAAAGCAAGTGTATGGCAGCGGCTCCGAATTACACGATTTCGGGTTAATATCATCTATTATGTATGATTATTGGTAAATAGTGCAACATTTAACTTTACTTCATGTTTTAAATGAGTTGTGAATGAAGTATTAAGAGATTCGTTTATTATTTTCTTTAGTGTGTATGGCATTGACAATGGGGTAGATGACTAGATATGAAAACACGAAATTGAACGAAAAATATGTGTTGAACATTTTTTTAATAATCTATCTGATGTACATGAAGAAAATGGTCAACTACCCCATTGATATTCTTTAGGCGTCTTGTCAGCGTTTATTCGTGAATACACCTTCATGATTTGTCATTATTTGTTGTACTATTTAAATCCTTAGTTGTCCAATAGGTTTGTTACGGTAAATATGTTTTTATTTCCAAATCGCATGTCAACTAGGTGTTCCTAAGTTTAAGTGTCTGTTACTCCTGAATTTACGTTTACATTTGTTGGCATGGTTCATTTTAAATTTATATAACTAAAAACAGCTAAACATGATATTTGTAACTTTCACATTAATAATATTGTCAGGATAGAAGGATTTCGATAACTAATTTACAGAACACCTTGTGCCGGTCACAATAAGGTTCACAATCTCTTATAAAGAAGTATTGTCCTAATACTAAACACCTTATGCCTATAACAATAGGGTATTAAACATCGATTGTATTAAACACCTTATATCCATAACGATAAGGTTCACAATCTCCTCAAGAGAGCTGATCTCATAATGTACTTAACACCGTATGTCAATAACAATAAAATTCACAATCTTCTAAAAAGAGTTGTTGTCACAATACTAGACCCCTTATGCCTATAAAAATAAGGTTCAAAATCTTATAGAGATGTAGTCATAATACTAAAAACTTTATACCCATAACAATAAGGTTCACTATCCCTTATAGAGAGGTGCTAGCCGACCAAGCGGAGGGCTACGTGCGAGCTATACAGTGGAACCTGTTCTACTACTACAAGGGCTGTCCTTCTTGGTGCTGGTACTACCCGCACCATTATGCACCTTATATCTCAGATATTAAAGGCTTTAAAGATCTCAAGATTGATTTTGAACTAGGAGAACCTTTCAAGCCTTTTGAACAGGTATGTAATACTATTAAATTGAGTTTTATGAAGTCATTGATATATTAAACAAAATGTTAAAGCAGTTTTGAAGTAGTGAATATAACATTTGGTTTACCCCCATCACATGCACAATATCCAACAATATTTTATCTATTTGTGACTTTAAATAACTTAATTCATAATGTATTCTCAATAAAATCATTTTTTTTTTTAATTTACATTATTGCTTATGTCTTAAAGTTTAACTCGCTTTATAAAGACAGCGATACAATCTATTAAAAAAGTATAACACAGTTTCCGACTTGCCTACGATTATTCTTGGTTATGCCTTTGTTAAACTAAGCCTTAGCTCCTACAAAATTAGGTACAAATTTGATCAAAGTAAACATTTTTCTTTCTAGTTACTGGCAGTATTGCCAGCAGCCAGTAAACAGTTGCTACCGGCTCCGTTCCACGATTTAATGACGGATGAAGACTCGCCCATCGTACATTACTACCCGCACAACTTTGAGACCGACTTAAACGGCAAGAGAAACGACTGGGAGGCGGTCGTGCTTATACCTTTTATTGATGAGGTGAGTTCATTAAGTAGAAACTGTATGTATATGAAATTTTGGTTTTTATGAGTCATACTCAAATTTTTTCATGTGTTTTGTCTAGTTTAGGACATTCCTACAGACCCAAAAAAAAAAAACAAAATATTCTTAGTCTATTTTTCAGCGTGTCTGCCTGTCTTTAATAAATAATAATATTTTATCTATAAACATTTTTCCGAGAAAAAGGTGGCCTCCTAGTTCAAGACAGAAGTCCGTGGGAGAGGGAGATCTTTGCACTGCAGTGGGACAAGAAGGGCTTAATAAATTAGATAGATGTGATAAACGTTATTAAAATATAAAAAAAAAAATCTTTACTTAGGCTAAAAAGAGAAAGTGCTACATGTAAATAACTTGTCTATTTCTTCTTCATTTAGGTAAATCTTCTATCAGCAATGGAGCCGTGTTATCAGAGATTGACAGAAGAAGAGAAGAAACGTAATACTCACGGACCAATGTTGGTGTATAACTGGACACCACAAAACCAAGGTATGTTGTATTTTCTGAATTTTCCATTATTAAGGAATCATGATGATGAATAGAAACATTAAATTACTTTATCTGTCATTTTTGTAATGCGCAACTGGAGAAAAGTTTATATTTATCATTAAAGAAAGCTAAGGTCTTAGGCAGTTTTTTTTAAATAACTAGGAAACTGCTTAGTAATTGCAAACATTATAAAAATTTAAAAGAAATACAAGAGTTAATAAACGTCTCATATCTTCTAAACTATCCGAACTCGCGGAAAATATATGGGAGAGACTATTTGATCCACTCTGTATACAGGATTTGCTAGTATATAAAGCTTAAAACTGCGTTAGTAAAACTACGTAGCACTAAGTATTTGTGCGTTCTGGTGGTATGTACTTGTCGGCGGTAGCGACGGAACACCACATCTTTATCCAAGACGTGTGGCAGGTAACAGTTTGGTACTCTTACCAAACGCCCTAAAGACTGACCTGACTCCAGCTCCTGTACCCTCGGCTATTACTTCAGTTTATGGCGCACGTACTCCACAATGCTCTTCGTCTTAACGGTGTTTTGTAGACGGGAGATGTATACCGGTGTATTCGGTTTAGCGGGATGTACGAGTATATTAGGCTTCAGTGGTGGTTTGCTACAATAGTTCTCTGTCGGCGTTTCGTCCTCTGCACCATCGGTATCCCGACGTGGTGGGCGCGGGCGGCGGGGCACGCGTGGTACGTGGTGTAGGCGCTCAGGGGGGCGCGGGCTCGGTGTATCGGGTTGAGGTTTCGACTACTTTCGACGCGCTTATACGAGTCGCCTCTTTTGGGGCATTGCACTGACGCATGACGGAAGATAGAGCCTTGCCCGTTTCTCGAACAGACCACGATCTCATGCCTTCAACTTGCTAGGCGTGACGTTGGCGCCGGCCTACTTCCCGGCGATCCCGGCGTGCCTGGCGCTGGAGCGCGTGGTGTGGCGGCGGGAGCTGGAGGTGCCGCAGAGCATGCTGCGACGCGGCCCGCTGCCCAACGCCAAGCGCGACATGCTGTTCCCGGGGTTCCCCACCATGCGACACCTCAAGTACCAGGTAATCATCATCATCGTCATCTGCCTATCCTTTTCCAAAGTCTTACCGGATTCAGCTGAATACCCTATTTTACATGGAGCGACTGCCTATCTGACCTCCACAACCCATTTTACTGGGTAAACCAGTATCCCATAGTAACACTAATTGTCAGATTTGACTTAACGACTGTCAAAGATAAGCGTATGACAGTCGGGACCTACGGCTTAACGTGCTATCCGAGGCACGGAGGGGTCTCTGTCGTTTAGAAAACGGTCACCCATCCACGGACCAACCGCGGCGAGCGCGACTTAACCTGTATTATCGGTCAAACCGTACAGCTTACACTTAGCCACGAGCCCCTCAAGTACCAGGTACTGAGCAAGAATATTAAACCCAGGTAAGAACCAATTTCTAAGTCGAGTAAGTACTCGCCTGGGTACGAACCTGCATGTGCATGTGAATCCGGTTATTAAACCACTTGGCCATCACGTCACACGACTCCCAATGTCAATTACCAAGATACTAACACACAATCTCTTTGTAGACGAGCCTCAAGAAATGCAGAGTGAAAGTGTTTGACCAGCCATCGCGCAACGAGAGCATGATCGTAGAGATCGTCAAGGAGAATGAGAAGGAGGACCCGCTGGAGAAGGCGGCGCTGGACCTGCTCGGGAAGGTCATATGGGTGGGCTGGCCGCATCTCACTAGGGCCAAGTCAGTATACAACCTTTAGTTTAAGTATACATTTTAGTTTTGCAGTTTCGTAATATTTTTTAGTAAAATTTTGAGCTGTATGTTTTCTATATAGGTTGTTACGAAAAGGTGCACAAAATTGGTAAACAGTATAAATGGTATAGAGTTAGTTTATAAAGTTACATTTAAAAAAAAAGTACAAAGTACATTTTCAGTAATTTCAATGTCTAGATACAGATTTTTCACAACTTTTGTATAGATATGGCCTTCGTCCTTGCATTGTATAAATAAAAGAAATTTCGGATGCATATGAAACATAATAAATTTAGTACAATCGTGTTACCTTGTAACATGATTGAACTAAATTTATTATTTAAATTTTTATGTTGGGGTTGGATGTCTCATAGCGTGTTTGCCTGTGATGGCGCGCGTACGGTGCTGCCTATTTTGTGTTTATGACGTTCGATAAGTGCTATTGTGTAGCCTACATTGAATAAGAATTTTTGAATTTTGAATTTTAGCCTACAAGTTTATTTTTTTATAATGTGCAAAAAAATAAACAATTTATTATTATTCCATACAGAGTGATATCGGTATCCGACGAGAAGATGCGTCTCCACCACGTAGACAAGCCGAGCGCGGACGGTACCCCGAACTACACGACCGAGGCTAACTTCGGAAACTTACACAAGCAGTGGATCAGCGAGAGATCCACGATCATTGAACAGTAAGTACCGGAAAACAAGACTTTGAAACTATTTTACTGTCGGAATAACTTATGAGTTAATAGGGTAGTGAAATGTTTACGCTTTAAGAGCTCGTACACATTACTGCGAATTCGCAACGCATCGCAAAATTCTGCGAGCTCGCGTTCCATTTTGAACTTTATTTACTAGAGGTTCCTGCGATGTGGCATCGCATCGAATCGCATCGCAGTTTTGTGTATGAGCCCTTAACCCATGACGAAACATTGTTTTTCTAAATAGGTTTTGTCTTTTTAAATCCAGTCATATATGGTATTTACAAAAAACAATATATTGTTATTAACATTTACTATCATGTCATCCGTGACCGACGATTCCCTCGGTCATCGTTGACTTCAGGATTGTAATAATTAAAATGCAGTTGACCTAATATGATGTTCTTGTGTTTTAGTAACATGAATCGTCTCGGCATTGAGCTGGGTGGAGTCAACATTATCGTTCACGCTTGTAATCTAAAAGGTGAGATTTATTTACCATAGAAGACAATAAAAACCTACATTAAAGACGCTTAAGACATTGTCGTATTTAGGCACATGTTAAAATCAAATGTGTTTACATTTTTTTTATAGAGCGCAAGAATAAAATTACTTAAATTTTTGCTAAAATTCTATACACATTCTAATCAGTAAAACAATTCCAGGCTACAAATACATTATACAAGGCAACGTGAAAATGGTACAAGAGCCGGAATGGTGCAGCATTCCCTGCGGGTATGCATACCAAGCCATCGTCAAGGATGTCCGCGCCTACATCATGCAGGAGGGCGGCAAGTTCAGCACGCCGCAAGAAGCGTACCCGCCCGGCGATACCGTGTTCCTGATGACGCAGGGACAACACTACGGGAGTGTTGCCACGGTAAGAGCTGGCTGCGGCTACGAATTGTAGAAGTTAAACCCCCGTGCTTCGGAAATCACGTAAAGAAGTTGGTCTTGCGCCTGATCTTTCATCGGTCGTGTCGGATTGACGTCTCATCGGATGAGATGAGAGTGAAGTAATATGGAGTGTAACTAGCTTCGCGCAGACAGTGCAGTAAACTGAAATATATCCCGCGCAAATGGTTAATCTGTTAAGATTTACGGAGGACATTTTTTTATTCAAAGCTTATTACATTTATTTATTTACAAGCTATTTCATAGTTTGTCACCCCATGCCTCAAATACTAAAACTTTGACTTTAACATGTCTCGCAATTTAATACATACCGCTATTAAGTGATATGTTTATTAATAGCAGCAACGTGTATATGCAGGTGGTGGACTCGGAGTCGATCCGCAGCGGTCGCATCAAGGTGTGCGTGCGCGAGCGCGGCGAGCCCGTGCCCGTCCGCCGCGCCGCCGCCGCACCGTACCGCACCGCCAACCACGCCGCTGCAGCTTGCGGTACGTTACTACGATGTTCTCTTAGAGTGTACTACGTGAGCTCGACAAATGGATGTGCGATTAACGCTTATGCGACAAAACTGTACTGCGACTCACCGTAGTTCGAATGCACGCTTAGCTATCTATCTATTAAGCCCGTCTTGTCCCACTGCAGGGCAAAGGCCTTTCTCTCCCTCTTCCACGCACTTCTGGCTTGAGCTAGGATGAACCAGTCCTATCGGTAGGAGTCTAGTTGGCCTCTCCACCTTCTTCTCGGCTTCTTCTTCCTCTTAGCTTTATTTATAAAAGTCTTCTAAACCAAATATAAATAATTACTATCTCCTTAACCAAATTTTGACCTATATATTGCTTTTGTTCAAGTGATTTTATAATTCTTATCTACGCGCTGTAAAAAAATTAATTTGTGTTGGACTCTATAGAAATAAAGTACCCAGAACATATAACACAGCTATCTACGAAATTTACACACTTTTATACATTTATTGTAACATTCTATAATACAAAAAAAAACAATAAACTTTATATCACATTTTATTCGCAAATACTGTGTAACTAATCTCTTTACATAAACAGGCATATCAGCACAAATGCTGTCACGCATAACGGGCACAGTCCTCGTGGTGTCCGGCCAGAGGAATGAATTCCCCACTGAGAACCTCAATAAAGTCAACATTGGTCTCAACTTGAAGTTTAACAAAAAGGTATGTATATTTTTTTACTAATTAAATCATCCGCCTAGCCTTTTTCCCAAGCTATGTTGGGGTCGGCTACCAGTCTTACCGGATTCAGCTGAATACCGTATTTTACATGGAGCGACTGCCTATCTAACCTCCACAACCCATTTTACTGGGAAACAGTATCCCATAGTAAGACTGGTTGTCAGAATTGACCAAACAACTGCCAAAGATGTACGTATGACAGTCGGGACCTACGGCTTAACGTGCTTTCCGAAACACGGAGGGGTCTCGGTATGTTATAAACGGTCACCCATCCACGGACCAACCGCAGCGAGCGCAGCTTAACCTGTATTATCGGTCAAACCGTACGGCTTACACTTAGCCCCTCATTCTCTTCATTATAACCAATTAAATATTAAACCTTAATGGGAAACAGCTATATAAATAGCAAAAAGATTAAGACGACAATAGTATTTATTCTTCTACTCATTCCCATGTTGATGACTAACATTTCTAGATCTGACCAGCCCAAAACATAGTCAAACCGAAGCAGTAGTTACGAAAACTATTATAGGTAACAAAAACTTTGTAACAGGCTTAAAAATTCATGCAACTTTTACTTAGACAAAATACTCATAATAAGTAGGGGTGCAAGGCGAAAATCTATATCGTCTTCGTCACTTCACACTAAAAGAAATAAGCATCGGGCAAATTTATATGAGGTGGATTAACCTTACTTTTTCATAAAGCTATTTCCCTAAAATAGCCTAATCCATCAACATTTGTCCTAACAGAACCAGGAAGTGTCGGGCTACACGCGTCGCTGCAAGGTGTCGAACTCGTGGCTGTACTCTGACCGCTGCACCGACCTCGTCCAGTCCTACGCCGAACAATTCCCCGAGCTCTTCGACAGCCTCGCCAGCTCGCACAACAGAGACATCTACTTCGAGAGCGATCTCTTCCCGAATGATATAGGGTAAGTGTCTAGTCTACCTACTGTACCTACATGTAGTAGCTATCCTAACAGAATCAGGAGGCATCGGGCTACACGTACTACTTCGAAAGCTATCTCTTCTCAAATGATATAGGGTGAGTTTATAACCTGAACCTTCAGTAATATATTTTCTATACCAAACCTAGTTCACAATCGTCGACCTAGGACGCTATCGAATTAGCCAAGACCACTATTAAGAGCGCTTAACTAAAGACAGATATCAAAACTATTTATTTATTTAGATTAAAAATTCGAACCACATAAAATAAGATGTAATCGTAAATGCATCGTCCCTTCTTATCATCTGATTCTGAAGGCCAATCGATTAGTTTGTCAATCTGTAAAACAATACTTAACTTAGTGATTGGTTTTAAGATTTTATGGCTATGTATTTGAAAATAAACCATATATAGCCAGTCGGACTCTTCGTACAACGCAAAAATAGGATAACAGGAGGAGAAAGGAAGATTATTGAGTGTCCAGGATTCGCAAAATGAATGACATACTACCTACCTTCTTTCTGGCTACCTTGCCACAGCTTTACACAAACGTTTTTGCTCATTGCATTTACTATAATGTAACTTAATTCACAGTAAAGGCAAGCCACAAGAGATATCGCAGTGGATAAAGAACCAGCCGCACTGCCGCGCGGCCCGCCGCGACTGCGGCTCGGACGCCCTCGAGCCCGAGGAGATGAAGGTGCTGGCCGACAGCCTGGACCGACAGTTGCAAGACCTGAAGGCTAAGGAGAAGAAGGTCACGCTGCAGGTCAAGTGGAACCTGCTCTATAAGGTGAGTTATTTGTGTTTGTATATATTTGATAGTGGTTTGTGTTATGATGTACGCGACAATAGACAGTTTCTAATATTTATGTAATACTATCGGTGCTCCATGATCTTAATCGCGTGTGTATCTTATCCCCGTTTCCTATATTTTTTTTGCTTTTGAGGTTGGAGGCGAATTTAAAAAATCAGAAGTGAAAATCGGTTTACCTGTTTTTGTTTGTTATGAATTGTGTATCCAGCCCCATTTTGTTTTATGTATAAAGATTTTTTAACAGTGTATAACTAATGATTGTAAAGGAATAAAAAAATATCATTATTGGACATCAAAAGATAATTTTTTAAGGTATAATCAAAATTACATTGTACAAATAAGTAAATCAAAAGTAGTTTCTCAAGGTGACTTTCGCCGTTGTAGTTTTTCAATTCTATGCTGCATTTTAAACGTGTAAAGACGCGATTACGGAAGTTTTGCACATGAAGCCATGTAATGTATAAATATAAATAATAATCCAGCCTAAAAACGTCCCATTGCTGGGCACAGGTTTGTTCCCAAATAGACAAGGCACAAGCATTGATCACCACGCTTGCGCAATGCGGATTGCCGATTTCAGATCCCAAATGTTGAAATCCAGGTTTCCTCACGATGTTTTCCTTCGCCGTTTGTCAGAAGTGTCTTAGAATAATTAATTATGAACTATAATATATTACTAACAAAATACATGATATGTATCCCAGCCGGAGCTGCACTCGGGCAACATCCAGGCGGACCGGTCGGCCGACTACCAGCTGCTGGACCGCGTGGTGTGTGTGTCCCGGCACATGGCGGTGCCGGCGGGCAGCCGCGGCACGGTGGTGGCCAGCTCGCCGCCCGCCGCGCCCAACACCGTGCGCCTGTCCGACAAGCTCAACGCCGAGCCCAGCTTCCTCGTCATGTTCGACCACCCCTTCCCCGGCGGCATGACTGAGGATCTCTTCGAAGAGGCTAGGTTTTACAGGTTAGTACGCTGTTTATTGAGTCGATAGTAACTGTGTAAGCTCAAATGTTGTAGTGCCTAGATGTGAACGACAAAGGACATCATCCACTCTATACATTTTTGGTCCAAATTCGAAAGTGCCGGCCAACCAAAAAAAATGTTATATTCTGATAGAGCTTGTCCTCCTAAGCATTTCTTAATATGGCACCAAAGCTGTAGCACCGCTGCACGTGATTTTATCCAGGGTTAAAAATTCTGAATTTTCATACATTTTTCGATCACATACCACGATATTATCGATTAAATGAATTACTAAACACAAATGAAATGTTCTGTTATGTATACTAGCTCATAGTTAATGATTGGGGGTTATAATAAATTCAGAGATTTTCTTTTTAAAGATGTTTAATGTATTTTATCGTCGAAAACGTCTTGCGTAAAAATTATATACTCTAATCCTAAAGCTGGTGGTTATATTTTGTAAATGTAGTCCATAGCTCACATAATAATATGCACATTATGTGAGAACAGCACCCTATTAGCCTTTTGTCCCGGAATATTATTATATTATTATTATTTACAAAATATAACCACCAGCTTTAGGATTAGAGTATATAATTTTTACGCAAGACGTTTTCGACGATAAAATACATTAAACATCTTTAAAAAGAAAATCTCTGAATTTATTACAACCCCCCATCATTAACTATGAGCTAGCATCCATAACAGAACATTTCATTTGTGTTTAGTAATTCATTTAATGGATAATATCGTGGTATGTGATCGAAAAATTGTATGAGAATTCAGAATTTTTAACCCTGGATAAAATCACGTGCAGCGGTGCCACAGCTTTGGTGCCATATTAAGAAATGCTTAGGAGGACAAGCTCTGCCCTCTTAGAAATTCATTTAATCGATAATATCGTGGTATGTGATCGAAAAATGTAAGAAAATTCAGAATTTTTAACCCTGGATAAAATCACGTGCAGCGGTGCTACAGCTTTGGTGCCATGATAAGAAATGCTAAGAAGGACAAGCTCTATCAGAATATAACATTTTTTTTGGTTGGCCGGCACTTTTGAATTTGGACCAAAATGGATGATGTCCTTTTATAGGCAATCAAAAGGAAACTTTGGGATTGTGTGAAAATTTATAATATTAGAAGGAAAACAGATTCAGCAATTCAGGCAATTTATCAATTTCTGCAATAATTATAAATTCGACTTATATTTAACTATTATGAGGCGAATATAGGAAAAAGTAAAAAAATATATAATGATATAAGATATTGTCGACTCGCACAGGATGTCGCCGTCGAACCTGCTGAACATATCTTACGGGCGCAAGCTGCGCGGCGCGGCGAGCTCCACGCCGCCTGAAGACGTGTTCCTGTCGCAGACGCCGAACCTACTGCGACGAGATGACGGACATCACTCCGCTTTCGCTAACTATAGGTCAGTTATGTTCTTGCTTTAAGTATAAAGAAGAAACGGTATACTAATTGGCTACCATACAATTATTGGCCACTGCAACTTTGGTTTAAAAAAATAGTAAAACCTATAAATGACAAATGAATAAATGATTATGATTATAATATTATAAGGAATGACAGGTTTAAAAAAACAATAATAACAATTATTTTAATATTCGTTATTAAGTTTAAACAAAATACCGCTAAGTGGTTTGGTTCTTTTACAATCTTTAATTTTTGTCAAAGGGTATATTTCTTGAAAATAAAAAAGACCGCAATTTTTTTTTAAACAATATTTTAACCCTATAATGGTTCAAAGTAATGGAGATATGTGATGTTATCCACATTTATTTTAATATTATTCTAATAAAACCTGCATGTAAATGTCATGCACGCTATATAAGTGGAATGAGCAAAACATATAATTTTAACAAACATTATGTTTTCTCAATTACTATTCGTTAAGTATACATTGTAATATTTTTTTTTATTCTTTGTTGTTTGGCTTTCCTCTATGGAAAATGTTACCATGTTTTTAACTTGTGTCTATTCATTGATATATTTTTTATTTATTTATTAAATAATCCTAAATAAGATCAAATAATAAACACGTTTTTATTATCATTACCAGCCCACCGGGCGACAAAGCGGTTTCGCCTGACAATCGCAACCACGCGCAGAATCAGAATGTCCCTGCAAGCAATGGACCACCACCACCAAATCAGGTATTAAATTATATTACTGTGCAACGATTTAGTGCAAACTGCTATGTTGTACATGTTACTTGATAATAAATAAATAAATTCTCAACTCCATATTATGAATACACCTAAAAACTCGGGTTTTTTTTAATAACTTGTAAGGTATATTTATTTAAGGTCTCTCCTCTTTTATTTAGAAAAAGAAAGAGATATACAACCTAAATCCACAGTTTATTTACTCTATTTTAAACAATTAAATCCAAGTATATCAATCTTTATGATTCTTACCTACCTGTGTATTAAGAACCCATCGTAGCACTCCGAGGTAGTGAAAGCCTGTGCTAGTCTAACTCCTATACCTCAAGCTCAGACTAACTGCTATAGATCTTCCAAAACGATCGTAACACATGTTTTAATACATTAGGACAACGCCACACACCTGCTTAGGAGCTTGTTGAAGATTAGCGAAACCGAGCCTGATAACAAAAAGAACAAGGTAAACCTGCTGTAGTTATAAACTTCATTACAATAATCTCGTCCTTCATAAATCCGCTATATCTTTATTTAAATATGTACTTTTGTAAGAACTTTTATGACAAATTAATTTGTTTATTTTCTATCTTTTCTCTTGTCTCTTATTGGCAATCATTTTGTCTCCTTTCTATCTTAAATTCGTCTTCCTAATACAGTTATGCTTCACAATCGTTTTATAATTGCATGAGATGCGTATATTATGTTAAACCATTGTAAGGTTTCTATACAATGTGCCAAACAAAATTCATCTTAAGACTCATAATTCTTAATTTATTTACTACATTATTTCATAAAATATTTTTTACAAAACACTCCAAAAACACACCAAAATTACATTTTATAAGTGATAACACAAAAAATATTTCATCTAGTTATGATTAGTGATCAAATTAGCTTGACTGTACAATTTTGCACGATTATTTATATTTAAAACAATTAAAAAAACGAAAGCATGAAAGAAAAAACCGCAATTATTAATTCATATTTTCAGAACAATTCCGAACAAAATCGCAACTGGCGCGTAAAAAACGAAAACGCTTCCGGCCCTGTAGGAATGTCGCAGCCACCGAGGTAAGCTAAACTAGCTCTTATGACCTTTACTTTAAAGACTACAATTTACTGGCATAAGGAAAGCTTGTTCTGTTAACAACAAGGGTTATGTAACTACCATATAATATATAAGAATCGTTACTAATGGCTTTCGACGGGCCTGGTCTAGTGGTTAGTGACCCTGACTGCTATACCGGAGGTCGTAGGCTCGATTCCCACTCAGGACAAATCTTTGTGTGATGAGCACAATCATTTGTTCTGTGTCTGGGTGTAATTTATCTATAATATGTATGTATTTAGAAATATATAAGTATGTTTATCAGTTGTCTGGTTACCATAACACAAGTTCTGCTTAGCTTGGGTTCAGGTAACCGTGTGTGAGTTGTCCCGGAATATTATTATTAATGGCTGAATTTTATAACGTCAATCGGTATTAAATCGCCGTTAAATCTCTTGTTGTCCCCTTAAAGAGTAAAGTAGCGACAGAGAGACATTTAACAACATCTTAAAGTTAATTTGCGTGTCATCTTACGCATATATGATATTATTATTTACCCGTGCCTTAGACTCATGCCCTCGTCGTGTTAACTATAAGCCAGCCTGAATATATATGTATAAATTTTTGTGCAAGCACCCAACCTGAAATTTGGAGTCTATTTTCTGGGTAAGAAAATTATATTTACACCTGGACACTCTAATGCAGACTATTTATTTATTAATAAAAGTCCACACTATAGACAAAAAATAAGTCAAAATGATCTAAGCAGAAGTGCTAAGGTTACCAATAAAACATAATATTTCTTTCATTAGAACAAAATAAACAAAATGCCATTATAAAATTTAAATAAAAATATATTATATAAATATATTAGTATATATAATTAATTAAATAATAATAATTTATATTATATTATTGTTATAACAGAGGCCCACCGCAACCGCAGAACTGGCGCAAGGAGAGCGCGCCCATGATGAACACCAACCGACCTCCGCCGGTCTATACCACCGAGTGGAATAACACATATAAGGTAGGCTTCATATATCTTAAGATATTATAGACCTAAATGTATTTTGAATAAGGTCTAAATCGCATTTGAGCAAGTTAGGTATATTCTTTTTACATAATTTGATCTGTTTTCTCTTGAATCTTTGGGGGCTAATACACATTCCCGTTAAAAAAATAAGCATGTGAGACAAACTGCATGTTTGTTACAATTTTTTGCCAAAATATTAACATGACTATGTAGTTTTTTCGAATGAAAAAAATATAGTTGTATAAAGTAGAAGTAAAAACCTATTTATTTTTCAGAGTCAACCACCTCTGCCCCCTTACCCCACATTCGGGCAACCGTTTCAAGGTCCGGGCCCGAGTCAGATCCCGTACCCGCAGTTCCAGAACCCGCACTTCCAGCAGCGCAACCAGCCGTTTACGTTCCGCAGCCAGGACACCAACATGCGCAACCAACAGCACCAACAACACCAACAGCACCAACATGGCCCGCGCGGCTTCGAGAGCCCCGGCTTCCCCAAACATTTGCCCACTGTTGGCGCCGTTGGAGCCAATGTCACTTTGGGACCAAGTTGGAACCAACCCAATAATCAAGCTAAAGCACAGGTATGCTTTTTTAGATTCACTTAGTTGCTAAGTTACAGTAGACCTAATGAGTATTTTTAAGTTTTAAGTCCCTTTCTTACTGAGTTCCTCATAAGAAAGAGAATAGCTCTTGTTGATAAAGCAATTATATCTTATCTAAAGCTAACCTTATAATCTTTTAGGGATTACGTACACACTATATTTTTAGTAATTGTTAATATCACAGCACTAATCGCAGGATTACAATTTTAACATAACATAACATACCATCACGCCTGTATCCCCGAAGGGTTAGGCAGAGGTGTACCAATGTACACCCACAGTTCGCCGGTATGTTTAGGTCCCATGTAATAGGGGGCGAGCCCATTGCCACTAATCGGGCACAAATCCAAACTCCGACCTGCTACTGAGAATTTCATAGAAAAACCCAATAACACCTTGGTCGACTTGGGAATCGAACCCAAGACCTCTAGCGTAGCAGTCGCGCTTAGAGCTACTAGGCCAACGAGGCAGTCTCGATTACAATTTTAACGTAGAAATAGCATTGTATATACTAAAATATTATGCTAATAATTATAATGTTAAGGGTAATACCCAACATCGTGGTTAACTATGTTAAGGAAGTAAACAAACAGCAAAAAATAACATATGTTTATCGACAATATCATGTAGCAGATTTTTTCCATTCGGGGGACTTTCATAGGGGATTACCGTCAATACCAATAAGTATAGTTTTATCGCCGGCTCTTCACCCTATCTTACATAACACAAGTGTTTGTGTAAACATACATACATAGCGCACGTGATTTATAATGATTATTATTCAAGTGCATAAATAGAACTTGGTTTTGTAAGGAATTAAATATATAAAAAAGGATCTCTAAACGCCTTGGAAAGCTTAATAGTTGCAAACCAACATTTTAATGTAAGAAATGACAAATAAAATGTAACTTGGAGATTTTTTCTTGTTATATAAATATTAGCTGTACTATTCACACAATTATACAATTTTTTCTACCTAGCACCTGCCTACTACCACTTAGGGGTATGAAAAATAGATAGTAGCCGATTCTCAGACCTACTGAATATGCGTATAAAATTTCATAAAAATCGGTCAAGACGTTTCGGAGGAGTATGGTAACTAACATTGTGACACGAGAATTTTATATATTAGATTATTAACAGCCCTGTAATATAGGTTTCCATTCGACCTGTTGTCCATATCTAATCCTTTTTAAACCTCGATTAGTTTGCTTTATAAATACTTTGTAGAGAATACAACACTATTTCATTAACAGAACGTGAAGCCGCCGGCCACACAAGCCAACACAAACAAACCGACCGCCCCCGCCGCCGCGGCCCCAACTGCCCCGACTGCCCCGGCCCAGAATAGCGCAGACAAAGTGCCGTTCGTGCCACTGCAAGTGCAGACTAGTCAAAGGTGAGTCTATCTAACAAAGTCTAGTATCTTGTTCTCTTTGACTTGTTCCACGCTTCCAGTGCCATGTCCTCAAGGGTATCACAAGGTACCTGATTGATACCGAAACTAAACGGATAACTATGAAAATCTGGCAAGATTATGTACTGTGTGTTCGCAATGTATATTACAAACGGCCAAAGATAAACAAACACGAATTTTGGGAAATAACAACTATAATGCATATAAGTTTTAGTTTGCGCTACAACTTCATATTATTACGACTCTTTCAACAGTACTACAAGTCTAAAATCAACTTTATTTACACTTACATAAAGTTAATGTTTGTTTAAGTTGAAATTACATCAACTGGCACACCAATTGAAATTGACTAGACTATATTTGATAAGTTTTTCATAATCGATACTTTACAGTATCTTAATGTCACTTATTCTGCCTGAAAATATAAATGCATATAGATATTTTTAGTATAGTCTAAATTGGATTATTGGTGCAAAATTCTTTAATTCTTCTTTCAGAATAATTTGTAGAAGAAACTATGCTTAATATATGACTCATATCTCATTATCAAAAGTTAATCATCAATAAGTTGTAATAGTGTCATCGCGCACTCGACATTGAGTGTCGCCGGCCCCGTAAACACTTCTGACCAGTTCTATTGTAACTCATAAGTCATATCTTATTATACTTTATTTATTTAAGAATAATTCATCCTACAATTTGCAGTTTTTTTTGTTGTATTTGCAGTTCACTTTTACCATATATTGAAAATTTTAATGTTTTGGAGTATAAAACTTTCGAGTTATAGAGTAAAAGACTTTTGAACAAGCAAATATTTTTTCCGTATTTACTATATTTCGACTAGACTTGCCCATTCGTGGTACTTAACACCATTTCTTAATTACTTTCAAACATAAGTTCTTGAAAAGGAATGTTTTTTAGTCTTGTACAGTTTTGATTGGTTCTCTAACACTAAAGTTGACTGTGAAACGTTGTTGTTTGTTGTGTGTGTAACGTTGACTGTGAAAAATTGTAATTGGCCATCATCATGTTATTACCTTCTACATTATGTCTGCCTAGCTGCAAGTTTTCCGAAAACGTAAAATAAAATAAAGTCTAGATAAATTAATTAAACCTAGGAATGTTTATCAATGACAAGGACCACTTGTCTTAAGTGTTAGCAGATAGCATTGACGATAGATGGTAGCTGTTCATAAAAGCTGATTTACAAGGTCCAATTAAATACCATTTATTTGCATATTAAAATAGACTATTAAGTTACGATTGGGGTATCATAATAAAAGGTTGTATCAGTAGGCACGATACATGATATAAAACTTATAAGTAGATTTGGTAAGTCAGACTTAGGTTTTCCGACTAGAATTTTTCTCCTACCATTATTGATATCGGCTGAGATTCAGAGAGCTAACCTCTACTATATAGATAGTTGAGGTACTGGGTAGTTCAGGAACTCAGCTAGTTATCTGAATAATGGATAATGAACAACTGTCAAAGATCAAAGCATTACAGTTGTTAAGTCCACGAAATTAAAAAAATATATAAACACTGAATATTTATATATTTTCAGACGCATTCAACAGCCAAGCGGGTCTTCAAAGCAAGACTCAGACAAGAACCCAACACCTAAGTCTAACCTACCGAAGCCACAACCCAGCAACATTCCGGTAAGACCTATATTTACTTATATTCGATAATAAAAAATGAAAATAAATTAGTACAGTACCTATAGTCAGATAAAAGGTACAATGTTTCAAAGTTAATTTATCGCTATTTAAATTATAGTATAAAAAATTACGCCTTGTTTTAAAATAAATCTATGTGTTTACACAGATGGTACAACAAAACCAGGACCCGACATCGCGGCCGTTGAAAAAGAAAAAACCCAGAATAGCAGCCAACCTGCCGTTTCAGATAGACTAAATTATTTGTTAACATATCGACTAGCGAGATTGTTACACTGCTCATACTACAGGTTGTGTACACTAAATAACATTATTTACATTAAAATCGAATTAATGACATCGATCCCTGTACTGACCAACTCTAACTCGACTCAATCCGCTCGAGTTATTACACAGAAGCTATGGGATCTTGTCGCACAAATCGTGATACTATCAAGTAGTAAAGTAATTGAAAATATATGCATAATATTATCATTTAAGAAATACACAACCTGTCTTATGAGCGGACACAATCTAAAACATGAACGAAGACTAAGATTGACTGCTAAGAAAAAAATAGAAAACGCGAGTATTGGCGGGAAAAATTCAAGTTTGATTCATCTCACGATTATAGAATAAAATCTTGTACATTTTGTAAATATTATGAAGTTATAAGAATCTGTAATGAATGAGTGTGATCAATTTATTTAAATATAAAGAAGTCGGAATTGTATACGTTCTGGCAAAGTCCAGGTTAAAGTATTATTTCTAAATTATTTTTGGGATGAAGTTATTGTTTCTAAAACAAAAGCAAATCGGCAACAAGAAATAAACGTAGATAATTTCGGAGATTTGTTAGCAGCGCTGCTAACAACTGCGAAGGCTGCCGCCTTGCGAAACTGCCTGACACTTCTAGAATAGTCAAGTTTCTGTGTTTCATGAACTCTCGATGTGAAATTGAATAAGTGACAAATACATAAATATTTTTGTATTCATATCATATTTTCCAACCGACTTACATTTTATGAAAATTGTTTCATCTTCACCTCCACAAGTACACTCAAATAGTACAAAGTACTTAGCATTACGGATAGATATACATTTTTCTCATGTTTTGATTGACAATTAAGACAACTTCTTGCAATTATGTGTTAGGAAACGATGTTATAATAGAAACATAATATTCTTAGTGAAAATCTGTTTTATAATAGCTAGCCACTGTGTCTCGAAACAAAATACGTTTTCTATGATCACCTACAGAACATTTTAAGTAGCAAAAATTTTTGAATCGATACGTTGCAGTTATTTAGGTAATTTAAGACAACATTGCTAACAGCAATTATGAATCAACCCAACAGGTAAACACTTGTAATGAACATTTAAAAAATAAAATGCAAGTGTGTGTTCACCGACAAATTTTGAATCTAGATGGTAGTATAAAGTACATGTGGACTCAATTGTACCTATTAATAAGTAAATATCAATGTGACGAATTGTAGTAGGTACTTCTTTAATCTATAGCATAACTTGACTATGTGTGTATTACAAATGATATTTTCAATACTGATTGTAACAGAAAATCTTTAATTCTGTTTGATTTATTTTTTATAAAATCAAGATTATGATTTAATAAAGTGAAAATTACAAATCTATGTTCCGATGTGAAGTTATTTGTACAACCCTGATAAATTAATGACCCAATGGCGGAATACTTGAAAGCAACTCAATTTTAAGTCGTCGTTAACCATCGTGCTGTCTCTATCATTTTAAGGTATAAAGTAGCAATAAATAGACATTAAAGAATATAGTTAAGTTTCGTTTCATTGTTCGGGGTAACTGTATTGCTGTTGTTTGAGTCTGCCGAAACAGAAAGCAACAAGACAAAAATACCTTGTCTTTTATCTAAACCATGGTGGCTTACACACAACAACTGCTCTGATTAAGCTACATATCCTTTGAACGTGTGTTAATAAAAATAGTAACGTTTTTTACTCGAGGTAATTTTTTTGGCCTCTTCACAGAAGCAGTTTGACTCTTACCAGCTATAGAATGTAGAACTTTTACCACCAGGGTGTCTTTACCGCGGATCAAGCGGGAAAGCATATACAAAAAGACCGCGATCACAAAAACCCTTTGAACATGTAAAGACACATTTCAAAACCTTGACACTTGTCTGTAAATGTCCATACAGGGAGGGAAATTATGATACGTTATCATAATGAAGCAGAAATTTCGAGTGGCGTTCACAAACACTCGAGTTTTACAGCATATAAGGTCTGCTCAATGCCACCACTTTATATTCACGGGGCAACAGTGATTGCAGGTTAGTGTGCTTACATTATAAATAATTGTCAAGTGCTCATTTGTGGAATTAGATGGTGAATAGTCAAAATTACATGAAACTTCAAAATATATCAACTGATTTGAATAAATATCTGGGAGATTTTTTTTAATTTTCTGTAAGTACTAAAATTTTAAGTGCTACAGGAAAAAAACATTTTAGTTAGCCCAAGTAGGATCTATCTATGTAGGGTATTAAGATATTTTTGCCTAAATTATACTGTAGTTTCAACTAACGGTCGATGTAAAAATTATATTTAAATCTTTGACGCAGTCAAATAATTTTGTAAGAAGTGAGTTAACTCAGCGTAGCAACTGCTTTCGCTGAGCTTGCATCGTCACCAGTGAACAATTGAAGTGAGTGATCTAAGAAGCGGCAAAATTCAGAAGATTGGGGATTACAATTGGTTGATTGCCCTGAAGGAAAAGCAAATCGTCAAAACTCTATGTCATCTCAAGACAGACTACAAACGGCTTAGCGGATCTATCTCGCAACTATCACTGAAGACTGTCAAATTAACATCTTAAATAAAACCTAAGATCACACACCAACACAATGATCACTAACGAAGTCATACCTCTGCCGCATGCCGGAGCAACATCAACTCTTAGAAGACACAGTCAAATATGAACTAGAACTAGAGGACATCTCGCTAGACAGCATCCACGACTTCATTAATAAAGCTAGCGACATCTCCGAGCCGGACGACATCAACTGGCCAATCATGATGGCTACACCTAGCTGGACAACTATACTCCTGTAGATCTTGCTGGCAGCAGCTATCATTTGGAAGCTCTACCGATGGAAGACCACCAAGATCCTGGAGGACACCAAAAGCAGCGAGGACGCCGCCAGAAGCAAGTTGCTTCTATCTTATGGAGGGAGGAGTTAACTCAGCGTAGCAACTGCTTTCGCTGAGCTTACATCGCCACCAGTGTACAATTAAAGTGCATCTTAGCCTTAACATAATATTGCAATTATAATATTTCCTCTGTTAGTAAGTCAGTCGTAAATCAGCCTTCAGCTAATATCCTGTTTATTTTTTAAGTAAATACCCGATCACCGAAACAAAACTAGTGTATTAAACGTATTTTTCGCACAGTTCAAAATGCGGGTTGCGTTAGTACTGGCGTTGGCCGCATTGTTCGGGGGCGCGGCGAGCGTGGACGTGTGGTGGGAGTCGGCCGTGGTGTACCAGATATACCCGCGCTCCTTCATGGACAGCAACGGAGACGGGATAGGGGACCTCAATGGTAAGTAAAACACAGTATTTTGGCAATTACATTTCAAAAGCCTTTGAATGGGTACCGTGTAAATTTACATTTAAAACCTATGCACCTCACATTTCGCAGTAAATTATCGAAAAGGGAATCTGACTTAAAATAAATACAAAATATAACAAATGAAATCAGATTTAAATGATTTTCTTATTTCTAACTCTAGTGAATAGTAAAAAAGACCCCAAATTAGCGATTTATTTTGCTCTTTTCTCTAAAATCTCAAGAAATGATTTCCATCTAACAGGTATTACCCAGAAGCTCCCGTACCTGAAGGAATTGGGTGTGGACGCGATTTGGTTGTCGCCTATATACAAGTCGCCAATGCAGGACTTTGGCTACGACATTACAGATTACACCGCCGTTGCGGAGGAGTATGGCACTATGGCGCACTTCGACACTCTTGTAGCCGAGGCTAAGAAGCTTGGTGAGTTGCTCATCATTTAATATACATCGAGACTCTATATTTACTACTTAGGTACTATTAGCATAACATAAAATCTACCATCGACACGTTAAGAAGAAAAGCTACCTATATCAAAAACGCTGTCGCTTCATGCATTTTTTTTGCTTTCCTATTTTACATAAAACTTGGCAAAGAATTCCTTCTCTTTCCGTAACTTTAAAAAACAAAACATATATTTTTATATAATAATAATAACTATGTTTATTTATTCAATAAAGTAAAACAATACAACAAATTGGCGAGCCACAAACTAAGCAAAGCTTGTATCTTGTGGCTCAGTTATAGTTAAACAAAACCACTTATCATACATAAAACAATAAATCAAACTGTAAGTGAATAAAATTAATGAACATTAAATTCAAAATGCTCACTTATACAAAGTGTAAGAAGTGTAAATAAGTAAAAGTAGGATTTGTGTCAATGTGTGTGTATGACATGAGCGCATGTATGTGTGTGTGTGTATTTAGCATGATTATGGAAGGTGAAAGCTTTAACAAGGATTTCGTTTTTAAGTATGATAGATTTATTAAAAATTGGGTTAACTTTATTTTAAGGTCTTTAAGTAAGTAGTCTCCAGGGGAGCAGATTTTGGTAACTTTGTTGTAAATATTGGGAACGGTGTAAGTGGTACAACGACCGGCAAGTTCTAAGGTAAAAGGTGGCAAAGGGATTCTAAAAACACGTTTCCTAAGTATATCCTGATAGTCGGACCGATTCGCAAGAGTATATGTAATCTTTATACTATTAGACACTGAATTCCGTATTGTGATGCTTTTTAATTGGCTGTAGTAAAAGGGAAACATCAAATAGACATATGCAACACAATGGTACTAATATGTAACTGTTTCCATAGGCATTCGCGTTGTGTTGGACTTTGTGCCGAACCATACGAGCCCCGAGAGCGAGTGGTTCGTGAAGTCAACGCAACGTGAGGGCAAATACACGGACTACTACATCTGGGCGAACGGCACTGTGGACCCTAATAACTCTAGTCGCACTTTGCCTCCGAATAACTGGGTAAGAAAACACAATAATTGATTACACACACAGGTAAAATTAAGCAACTTAAATGTATATGGGACCACCTCTGAAGTATACCCTATTAATGAATTTTTTTTTAAGTCGTTCCATAATTGCTATAGTATTGAGGAGAAAACATAAAAATCAGTCAGCTTGCAAACACGGCTGGTGTGACCTGGTCGAAACGTCAGCTCAAAAAGGTGCATGTTTCGCGCTAATTCCCGTAGAATTATATTACTGTAAACATGCAGCGCGATAGTTTCAAAGTTAGTAAAACATAAACCATTAGAAAAAATGCATACGGACCTATTGAAAACTTTTTGAAGTCGGTTGCGGCTCGTGGAGGGAGCGTTTATACAGCAGTCTGTTTTATCTTACACGTTGTTTCCAGGTGAGCGTATTCCGTAAGAGCGCGTGGGAGTACAACCGCGCACGGGACCAGTACTACCTGCACCAGTTCGCGACCGGCCAGCCCGACATCAACTACCGCAGCGCTGATCTGCGACAGGAAATGCAGGTAGCTACTACTTTGACGTTCTTCTACTTGGACCCTATGAGGGCAACTTAAAAGTTAGGTGTAACTGTAACTATATATTTTGAAAACTTTTAAATTAATACTTTATATTTTAACAAAAACTTCGGTTAAGTTCGAACGAGAAGTTAAGTATTAGTGTTAGGGTGCGTCAAGATCTAGCAAAACACGTGATTGACATGTGAGCCCGTGAGCTGCAGCGCCAGATCTACACACACCTTTAGGAGGCTAATACGGAATTAATGCGATGAACAATATACAACAATAATCCGCCTTCACATAAACTCACGCTAAAGAAAGAAAGGGTTACTTTAATTTATCAGTGTCTTAAAAATTAAGTATGTTTATGGTCATTTTTTGTATTGGGCCTATCATTATTTTTTCGTTTTACTGTTGTTACCTATATTATTTATTTCTAATATTTCTCAACCTGTATTTAGCCACGAAATCAGTTGTGTTGGTTGAGACAAGACTTCGCCGTTATTGATTAATTAATGTTTTAGGATGTGCTTCGCTTCTGGTTGAGAAAGGGAGTGTCCGGGTTCCGCATTGACGCTGTCAACTACCTTTTCGAAGTAGACCCGGCCAGGTACAACGGGAGGTACCCTAACGAACCACCGAGTGGTAAGTGTTTTAGATGGACTTAATACCTCATTTGAACTTTATGAAATTAAACTCTTACAAACTGTGTCGGGGTCATTTACGTACACATTAAATAAATGAATAAATTCAGACCTTGAGCTATCTGTCTGCCAAATCCGTTGAGTACCTTTTGCTGCGTGAAAAGTTTCAAACATCCAGCCATCCTTAAATCAATTTATTCTTACAAACTGTCACATTTCTTATATAATTATGATAAAACAAAATTTAGGTACGGTACTGTTTTAGATTAGATATATAGTAAGAGTAGACCATTAACCGACCTTTGAATTCCAGGTGAAGGCTCGTCACCCGATGACTACGAATACCTAAACCACATATACACTAGGGACCAAGATGAAACCTACGGCGTCGTATACGACTGGAGAGACGTCCTGGACGAGTTCACTGTATCACAGGGCGAGTCCAAGTTGATGGTCACGGAAGCCTACACCACACTAGAGATGATGATGCGTTACTATGGCAACGGGACGCGCACCGGATCCGTGCCCTTTAACTTTGTGTATCTAGGTTCGATCAGCAGCACTACGGACGCGAACGGCTTGAAGAGCGCCATTGATCAATGGATGACTAACATGCCGGCTGGAAAGGTCGCTAACTGGGTGGTAAGTTAAAATATACTTTCATATTAGATGATTTCCTTTTTCTATCATGAGAGATGTGGGAATAAATAATTATCAAACAATGACTTAACAATAATGAACATTTTTATCAGTCTAAAAACGCATGTGATATTTTCAATGGGGAAACCATATTTACGCTGGTTATTTTGACAGAACGGAAACCACGATCAAAGTCGCATGGCTACAAGGTACGGCGTGAAGAGAATCGACGCCATGAATATGCTTGCCCTCATCCTACCTGGAATCACCTTCACTTATCAGGTAACTTTACTATCGCAGTCATTACGAAAATGAACCTTACGTTTTTGAAATAAAGGTCATCTTCCAACGGCCGTAATTTACAGTCGTAGATATTATTCAGATTTGACTGGCCTGTTGGTCTGGTGGGTTACTGACCCTGAATGCTAACTTCGTGGGTTCGATTCCTAGTTAGAGATTTTTCAAAGATTTGTAATCTTTGTGTGATGTGTGTAAGGAAAATTATCTATAATACGATTTAGAAAGAATATAAAGAATATAAGTATGTTTATCAATTGTAGGGTTGTATAATACCGATTCTGTCTAGTTTGGGATCAGACTGCCATGTGTGAGTTGTCCAAGATATCGTTTGATAAGCTTGTCTTGGTCTATCTGACGTACGTACAGTCACGAGCAAAAATATGTATACACATAGCGAAATTGTGACATAAAATAAAATGAGCGTAATTTTTGTGTTGAAACTTAAAAATAAAAATATGTACCTGATTAAGGAACTGTTTTCTATAATTTCTTCATCACACGTTTTACAATACCAATCTAGAAATGAAGAGAAAATTAATGAAAAATATGAGAGTGTATACATATTTATGTCCGTGACTGTACTTAGACCGGCATTAATGCTGTAGGTATATCTTCTTTCTCTCTAACAGCAGTATTTTTCCAGGGAGAAGAGCTAGGTATGACGGACGACATGATCCCGTGGGCGGTGACGGTGGACCCGCAGGCGTGCAACACGGAGGACCCCATCGACTACTGGCGCCACAGCCGCGACCCCGCGCGCTCGCCCTTCCACTGGGACGCGAGCCCGTACGCCGGCTTCACCCGCGGCAACACCACCTGGCTGCCCGTCGCCAGCAACTACAGAACTGTTAATGTGGCCTACGAGAGCGCGCAGCCGAAGAGCCACTACCACGTAAGTTACCTTTACTGTGGTCAATGTTTTACTGTAACAACACTTACAACGTTATACTTTCTCAATTCTTTATTGCGTACCATAATGTACACATAGTTAGTAGGGAAGTAAATAATAGTCACAATTATGGACCCTGTTGGGCACAGCATAGTTTAAGTTAAATAGGAGAGAAGAAGACACTGCTTGTTTTACTTATTGCTAACTGTAACTTTATTAACCCCACTAAGAAGGGGGTAATGTGCCAGATTGCATTATAGCTCCTAACCGAGCCCACCGATTGTGATGAGGTTTTTCGTTTGAAAGCCGAAGTGACTGAGGTGCTTCTTAGCTATTATTTACAAAAAGCTGTTCAGCATGTTGGAAGGTTCTTCAATATTTTTTTTTGTTTTGCTGTGAAATATGCTCTTGCCATTTCCATTGGAATGACTATACAAGGAACCAATGTCTTTCATACTTAATTAAAATCCGTCGCTTTTGACCACTTGTGACCGAAATTAAATTATTAATTGACATTTGTTTCAGTTCTACAAAGACGTGATTGCTTTAAAGCATACTCCTGCCATCAAATCCGGAAAGTTAGAGACACATGCGGTATCTAGCGATGTGTTTGTGGTAACCAGGTACGTAACTATTTATTTTTTGCCTTATTAGCACTATAATATAAATGTATGAGCAACGAATTAATAGTAAAAAAGTATATAGGAGCGTTTTGGTTGCTGGCAAGGCGTATAAATAGACATAATATATTTTAATGCTGAGATGTTTCTTTATAGCTAATATACAATTTACACTTTAATATAATTAAATGATTGAACGGATATGTGAATTTCACAATGTTTTGATTCTAGACTTCCTCTACAGAATTTGTCTTATGTTTATGTTCCAGAATGCCGACCGATCAACCCAATATCTTGGGTATCATAAACTTGTCAGCGATGCCGTACAGTCTCGACCTGACACAAATGACTGGGGCGACACAAGAGCTCACCGTCATGGCGTCTGGGGTCGACTGCACTCTTGCTAAAGAGTAAGTCCAGTTAATATCGCCCTGCTAGGTATAGGCTAATATTTTTTAGTGCGTTTCACATACAGGTCCGAGAACTTCCTTTATATTGACAAAATACAAGCAAGCCGAAGAAAAAAATATAGCAAGACGATCATTAATTGATGATTCCTACTGGCCTGTTATTTAAATTATTCTTGTAATCGAAACGGTGTTTCGACCACCTCAAAGGTGGGTCCAGAAAAAATATCAAAATAGATTAAGTAATTTTTAAACCAGTATTTTGAAAAAAATACCAGTAATTTTGAAGACTTAATACTTTCCTGCAATTTTTCTATACTAATCAATCACTTATACTTTCACACGACTTATTTTCACTAAAATGTTTGTTACAGTGCCAAAGTACCACGGAACAACATTACGTTATCCGGTAACTGTGCATTAGTGCTACGAAGTGCCGCCCACAGATTGATTGGATCTTTTTCTGTGTATGTTTTACTTTACTTCATATATAAATTAGTAGTGTAAATTATATAATGTAGAGCTGTACTTCAAAATACATATTATTATGTCTTTGTAATATAATCTGTGCGAAAAGAGAATGGTTGTGGTGTAAAATAGAATTAACATTATCATAACATTCAAATCATAACCTGAAAGGAGGAATCTGAAAACATTATGTTTGAACATAATTTTGTAAATATCCAGATGTTACAGTGTTGTCAATATACCAAATTTAAACTCGGCAGCAACATCAAATCCTATGACAGTTCTCTTTCTCCACAGATTCTGCTTATTTGTCTGGTTTTCCATTGAGTATTCATCTCCTTGGTACCAATAACAATGTAAATTTAAAAGTAACAAAGTGCTAGAAAAGTATATTTGTTCACCCACTGTATTGTTCATTAATTTGGCTTTATTTCTGTTTGTCAGTTAGATTCAGTTGTGAAATTAGTTGATTTTATTAGTTGTGTATAAGTAATGTTGTGATATTTATCTTCTTATAATTATGCATAATTTATTAGTTAAAATAAAATGTCTACCTAAAACATGTTTTTATTTATTTTGAAATCCTACTGTTTGTCACTAGCATAGATCATATCTATATACTTATATAAATAAATAGATAATTTGAATGTGCTAATCAATAAAATCAGTTGGACTTAAAAATATATTTTTGCTTTTGATAGCCCAATCCTTTGAAGAAGATTATAGGCTATTTAACATCACATTACTGGCTTGGGCGAAAAGTAATGTAAATGAAGTTGTGTTTTGTAAGTAATGTTAAGGCCTTCAGTTTTACCAGATTCAGCTAAACACTATGTCCATGGATGGTCTACCAGGTATGGTTGAGTCCATAAACAAGAGGTATTAAAAAAATATGAATTTTATACATTTAAAACATGACCAATTTATTATAAAAGTGATTAAATTAAGATTTTTTCTTATACACATACCTTATATTTACAGTAAATAACTTATTAGAAATCCATAGCGCCTTCTAGGAAGCACAGACAGTCCACTTTGTTGATGACAAGATCTAAATCTTTCTTTGCTATAATTTTTCTTTTATTACTTGATGTGTAAGCATAGGTTTCCTTTGCTATTGTTTCTAAAAATAACTCCTGAAAAGAATAAATTGTTTATTAGCTACGATCACTTTCTTTTTTTGCAAAAACTAGCAGAAGAAAGACTAGTATTATGAATTTTGAGTTTGAAAGACAATCAATAAGGTATCAAAAATATTGATTGGTTTTTACCACAGCCTAAAACGAAAAACACAGATTAGATATAGTTTTTAAAAATTTCAAGTGATGAAAAAGGAAAACTAATCAGATATATAAATCTCTAGACCAGTAGCTTAGTTAAACTTCAACAGACAGGAACCGATGGTTCTAGATCAATAATGCTAAAATTCGTCTCCCTGAGGCTAACCCAAACGGTAAAGAGCTTGATAAGTAAAACAATACTGTGTGAATAATATTGTTTGAGCACTTACCGTCGCCTTGGTAACCAAGAACACAGCGTCTCCAGACACCACGCTAACATCAGGATCCATCTTCATAATATTCTTGATCCTCGCTATAGGCAGCCGCGTGGACCGCACCACCTCGCTCTTTGGCTGCTGTGGCCTCTTCTCATCAACCGCCGGCTCCTCAGAGTTCAGTATGTTGTCAGAATCGGTGATCGTGTTCAAGATATCAGAGTCCGCCGCCTCCGCAATTTCCGTAAACTGGTGGTCCGCCTCAAGGTAGTGATCCGTATCGTCGATTATATCTGATATGTCTACGTCGTCATAATGCTCATCTTCTGCCATAGTTCTTTTCGTTATTTACTCTTACTCCTAATTTGATTTAACGCACAAGCAAATACAATATTATTTGGCGGGATGTTTATTTTCATTATTTTTCATTTATCGTCAGATTTTTGACAATACGGCTATGACAGTTGTGATGACGGCTTTTTTGCGTTTAGAAATTTTAGGATATTATAACTCACGGCAAATAACTTGGCAAGATTTTGACGTAGTGGGGGTAAACCCGCGCATATTCGACTAACTCACCAATCTCTAATCGACTCGGTCGACGAACGCACCAATCGCGCGCTCGGATCGGCGACTCGGTCGACTAACGCACCAATCGCGCGCTCGGATCGGCGCTACCGCATACCCCGCGTCCCGCTTGACCACCAAATAGACCTAAAAAACGATTTCTGCGCATCTAATGACTCTTGCCAAGTTATTTGCCGGCAGTTATAAAAATCGGTCAGAATTCTCTTAAAATCTAGTAAATGTATTTCTTAAAAACTATGAAACTACGAGTCAGTAAAAATCTTTTTTTTAAGTAGGAATCTATTCGATAAACTTCATCTCATTTTTCTCAAGTAGATACTGTTATTTAAATTATAAGTAAATAAATGCTTCAAAAAACATGTGTGGTCTGGTCTAGTCTCTGCTGGTCTTGTAAATATCGTCCAATTAAACAATAAGTACCAGATTAAAAAAAAATACTCCTGACTAATTTAGGAGTATTTGTGGCTATTGACTTCCCACACATCATCACTATACCTATTTCACATAAATTGCTCTGAATCAAAGAACGAAGGTACCACAAAAACCTATGCCGAAGACAATGCAGAAAGGTGGTTTTCTTCATTGAGCGGGAATCGATCCAGGGTCTTCGGAACTAGTGATACCGTGAAAACCGGTGCGTATGCCACTCGACCATGGAGGTCACATAGGTATATTATAATTAAAAGGGATTAAATCAAGAACCAAGATTGAGAATCGTGCGCTTGTCAAATAAGGGAGAGGATCATTGCACACTATACCGTGCGAAAAAGCTTACTCGTTGGTTTTTGTATAAAAATTATAACACTACACTCCTCCTTTATTTCCTCCGGAACATATCACAATTTGTTTTGTTAGGCTGGTTAGTTTCTCTAATTCTTACTGTATTTTTTTATGTGTAGATATACTAAGTTGTGGACAAGTCGTGGTGGCCTAGCGTTTCAATGAACAGATTTTTATGCACAAGGTTGCAAGTTCGATTTTAATTAATCTAAGACACCACTGAAAAACAGTGAAGAAAAACATCGATTAAAAAAATCAAAAATAAGTGCAATTTGCATTCTTTTTCTCTATATGAATAAAATAGAATATTTCTTTCAGACAAACATAGTTAGATTATAAGTAGCTGACATACCTACTCACAGACCGAATACACCACCCTGTGGACATTATGTAACATACGTACCAGGGAAATAAATAACTTTCTATTCTATTCTTCTCTACATGAAAAGAGCCCTGTGCCCATCTGTGGGCAAAGGATTATATTATTTTATTTTTAAATTTCATAATTTGGACTGTAAAACTTGAGCACATAAGTCGATAACAATAAAAAACAAAAGTGCGACTGCTTTACTACTCTACAATACCGATGTCTCCTCATCGATATAAAAACTAAAAACAACGGAAGTCGACGATCCCCATAATATTGATGCGGGAATCGAAACAAACGAAAAGACAGTTATAGTAGTCATCTAAATATTTTGACCTTAATCGCAAAATATTTATATTAGCGGTTTATAAAGAACCGTCGGTCGCAAACGCACACGATTACTCGCAGTGCAGCGAGTTGAACTTGCATGTTGTGTATAAAATAATTGGGAACAAGATTCGTGAGTGCATTTCGTTGGCAAATCCCGGTACGAAGATACGCGTTTTGTGTTAAATTTATTTTTTAAGTTCAATTATATGTTAACAGTACTCTTGGGCCAAAAGAACAGTTAGGTTGCAAATTTAACGTGCTCCGAATTTGACTGCATTCCTGTATGTAGGTAATTGAGCTGAAGATGCGGTTTCTGGTTCTGATTAATGCATAATTGAATCTCGAAATTTCTTAACATTGTAAAATACGAGCATTCTAAGAGTTCCTTTTTGTTTCTTCTCTATAAAAACTGTGGGAAATTTTAATATGTAGTTACATAATTTTCATCACAATGTCAAATAACGATCTTTGTTTTATATCACAGCCGGATATTCTTAGTGTAGTTCAAAATGCGGCGCGCCTTGTTACTGGTGGTGGCTGCCTTAGTCGTGTGCGCAGCGAGCGTGGACGTGTGGTGGGAGTCGGCCGTGGTGTACCAGATATACCCACGCTCCTTCATGGACAGCAACGGAGACGGGATAGGGGACCTCAATGGTAAGTAAAACTATCTTGATGTTCCAACCGTTGTTAATGTAAGACTTCGTACTCCACTTCAAGGCAGTCGATGTGTCATGCCTAGCTAGCCGCAATAGCTCAAACAATACCACAATCCTTCTATACCTGTAATACACACTATCACATAATTTGAAGAATTTTTATTGGTAAAATACAACTTCACTCTACGTGATCTATTAAACCGCTCTACAAACCATTTATTCAGTTTGTGATCAGCAACAGTAGCTACCGGCACAGCTCCCCATTAGGTACAGTTTGTAAAACACGGACACAGGCAGACATTGTTACAGCAATATGGACTTCTCCATAACAGTCTTAAACAAAAGAGTTTGCAATCAATAAAAAAAATAATGATTGGATTGCTACCTTACAACGTAGGAACTATCTAGTGAACGGTTACCAATCTTATGTTTTGTTACATAGTTCTGTTCGAAAAACTGGTTCCCATAATTTATATGGGATTCCAAATTCTTTTTAATAAAAAATAAGTAATTATGCCCAACAGCAATCAAACCATGTCGCGAGTATTTTTACGTACATTCAAATCACATACAGAAACAACACCGCGGGGTTTGAAAACACAGCAAACATCGCAGAGGAAGTTTGCGTTTTGACCTAACTTCTATAGGCACTCAGCTATCCGTAAGGTGAAATTGATAATAGCCGGAGTAGCCAAATACTTGTTGAATGTATATTTTTAGCTCCATAGATTATAATACTGCCATTTTATCAATTTGAACTTAGCTACTTAGAAATAAATGAAATTAAAAAATACAATACAATTTGTAACAAGATTGCGTATTGCGTGATTTACTCGCCTTATCAGTTATTTGTTTCTATGAGGTGATTGAGCGGTAAATAAAGGTTATATGAATACCTTATGCTACACGGCAAAACGATTTATAATCGTTAATTGTTAAGGTCAGGATTAAAAGAAATTGCTATTATAATCTAATCTAAAATTTCGACTCTTATATTATATGTGTAAACAACTCCTTAACTCTCGTTTTATGTATTTATTTATATCATCTTTTTATACTGAATTCTGTTTTTTTACAAGAGTTAAGAAACTTATTCAAATTGAATTTAAATAAAAGGAATTCTCATAACCTTTTTACGAAAATTTTGCCATCGCAAATTCAGCATGTTACAATGTCTGTACTGAAATAATAAGTGCATCTTTACTTTACTGTCACTCTTATCTTCATTAATTAGGAACTAAGTATGTTTTTATAATTTGAATGCTTCTTCCACCAGGTATAACGCAGAAGCTGGCGTACCTCAAGGAGACCGGCGTGGACGCAATATGGCTGTCTCCCATCTTCCAGTCTCCGATGTACGACTTCGGCTACGATATAGCCGACTACAGGAAGATAGCCCCGGAGTACGGCACCATGGACGACTTCGATGCCCTCATGGCTAAAGCTAAGAAATTAGGTAAAAGCGTTACCACTGCGGTCGTACTTATTTTTTTATTTCAACCTAATGGTTAAAGGCGATGCAAGATTACTATTTTCGGGTGAGTTTGCACACTTTTCGGCCAAACCGAGAGTCGTCGTAATTTATGCTCGTTCCTTGTCTACATGTGAAGAGGGCTGTGCCCATCAGTGGGACATTACATGCTGGTATCACAGACACACTTTTTCACCACTATGGGTATCCAGTTTGTATCAGTAGCCTTCGGAATTGTCTTTTCCTCTTTGCACTAACAATACATAACAAAACTACGACTTGTGTAAAATTTAGGACAAAAATTGCATTACTGTAAATAGGTAGGTAATGGAAATATTTGTTAATCTATAGAAAGAGTCATGTGGCTAAATTAAGCCATGTGGCCGTAGGATTCCAGCCTGCAAAAATAAATTTAGTTTATAAGATGGTTACAGGGTATAACGGTGGTCTTTTCCAGAAATAAGAAGCATATACCTAGATAGTTAAACTAATTGCAAGTCGCTTCTTGTGAGCCCAAGATAAACAAACAACGATTACAGTCAACGATAAAATTGTCACAACATAATGCCTTCCGGTCTTCGAGGCGTTTAACAATAGTGAAACGAGCCTTTTATAATACGTACTTAACTACACTAGGCGTAGATGACGTCACAATGTTATAGTTTCTGAGGGCTTCTTGTTCTATAGGACAATCAGCCACATTATTTTGTCTAGGATAGATCGCCTTGTTCATTGTGATGATAGATGAGTTTTCATCGTTGAATGTTTATCGTTAACGGCGGAAACATACTTACGTGTCGTGGCGTGGCGTGACGCGCCAGAAGCATATCGGTTTCATACATTTAATATGGTTAGAAACATACTTACGTGTCGTGTCGTGTCGCGTCGACCATATTAAATGTATGAAACCGATATGCTTCTGGCGCGTCACGCCACGCCACGACACGTAAGTATGTTTCCGACTTTAGTCTTATTTTAGGTTTCTTTACATATAAGGTATTCTTAGCAACAGTTCGGTCTTAGTAATTACAGTACTGTTTTTTTCTGACAAGTGTTTACATAAAAAATAAATTATAGATACATGCTCTACCAAATGGCATCTAATCATAAATCCACTATTATTCGATTTGGAACTCCAACTTAATAATTTCCATGGTTAATTTATATTTTGTAAATATTGTATGCTGGCAGAAATCCGTGTAATTTTGGACTACGTACCAAACCATACGAGCAACGAGAGCGAGTGGTTCGTGAAGTCTGCCCAGAAGGACCCCAACTACACGGACTACTACATCTGGGCTGATGGCAAGCCAGACCCCAAGAACCCTGGAAAACTGTTGCCGCCTAATAACTGGGTGAGTTCCACAATCAGGTACACACCTACATAGGTAGGTACTAAAAGTTTAATTTACGATGATTTTTTGACGAATAAGTCAGGTATGTACTTGCTACTGCATTTAGGTCGTTGGTTTTTGCGTGTATTGCAGGTGATTTATCATTGAAAGTACCAACGGCATTATTATCAGGAATTGGGAATCAGGAACCTAAAACTTGCGCAAGGGCAAGGTTTAGGTACTTAATTTTTTTCTTTAGTTCTTAGGACGATCTTTAGCAATAAATAAACTTTTGGCCTGTGCATCTTGTCAGGAGATAATTACGGTTTATTATTTTATTTTCATTCCAAATGACACTAAATTTATTTATGCTTTTCATAATATTTCATGTCTGTAAGAGCTGGCTGAGTATAATATAAACACATCCTCCAGGTGAGCGTTTTCCGCAAGAGCGCGTGGGAGTACAACTCCGTCCGCCAGCAGTATTACCTGCACCAGTTCGTGATCGGCCAGCCTGACCTCAACTACCGCTGCGAGAAACTGCGAGAGGAGATGAAGGTATATCCTGTTCCTTTTTTCACAGCTAGTCATTCAAGCGATTCTAGGGATATAGATTATTTAAAATTAATTATTTTCTATCGTCAAATTCAAGTCGTAATGTTAAAAATCTAATTTTTCTATGGTTTCTTGTTCGCGAGAAAGGTATTGTTAAAATATAATAATACTATAGAAAATAAAATACCAACTTTGAATCATTCACTTAGCGATCCTATGTATCTTGGCCAGTTCACAAGTGTTCTATGTGATCAAGTCCAATTTAATTCCACTTCTTACTGAAAAAAGCTTACAAACTATTGTATGATTTCTTTTTGTTCTTCCTTTTATATAGGGACTAGCTGTACCCGCGACGATGTTCGCGTTCATATCAGTCATCTGTGCGAATAAATATAAATTAGACTGTGGTATAGAGGGTCACCATCACGAACTACCTAGACACCGGCTTCAGAATGTTCTTTTTATATATTTAAAAATTTACAAAACACATGAACACTTCAATATTATCTTGTTTCGCTAGATGAATGTTTCTAAGTAGTCTGCTATACGCAAAATGTATCAGATGTGGAACCTAGAGTTTTGTCACAAATATTGCTTGACACGTGCCAAAAAAAACAATTTACCGCTTTTTTTCTTTTGCAATAGTATTTCGTTGGTACAGCAGTCCCTAGTAAGACTACCGAGATCGGGGTTTTGGTTCAAAACCCCGAAATTCGAAATACTGAACTACGCAGTAAAATTGAAAGTAGATATCAATATTATTTACGCTCCGCTCTTCTCATCTCTGCTTTGGTGAAGTCCGGTTTTAAGACTAAGGTAGTGTTCTCATCTTAGTTAATAGCTACCAGATGTCAGTGCGGTGCCTAAGCCTAGAGTATATGTGGAAATAAGTTAAGGAACTTAGCAGCTAGGAACTATGTGGTCTGGTAATGGTGGCTGCTAATGAAAGGCAAAAGAGTGTGCGAGTGTGTTGTTTTTAAAGGGATGAACGACTGAGATAAGCAGGCTCCATTTTAATAAGGTATTTACCTGAGACCCGTGAAACTGAAAGAAAACGTTGACAATAGAGAGGCGCAGGATCAGAACTACCAAAACTGTGGTTAAAATTATTTATGACTGGAAACTAAGTAATAGACCAAGGACAACCGCATTCTACCCTGATCAAAGCCTTGGACTGGGGCTGTATCCTTTACAACAAAGTCGCTTTATGCTGCCCAGACGAAATGACGGCAGGTGGACTAAGACGGTGAAAGAATGGTGGCCAAGGCATGGCAAAAGAAGCGTCGGTCGTCCGGGAGCAAGATGGGTCGATGACATAGTTAAAGTCTCGGGTCGAGTCTGAATGAGGCTGGCACAGGACCGTAGAAAATGGCACGAAAAAGGGGAGAACTATGCCCAACAGTGGGAGGAAAAGTTCTGTGGATGATGATGATACTGCCCAGCATAAGGTGCTGAGCTCAAATGATGCAATATTAATTTTAAAATGTAGAGAATGCGATAGAAAGTTTATTTTATTTTAGTTTTTGGGCCAAACTTCCAGTAAATAGGTACACAAACTAAATGAAATTTGTAAACGAAAAAATAGAAGATTTATCTGGATCAACGCATTAAAACCCGTGTAGCAAGCTACCTTAAAATGAATATTAAAGAGTAAGTACTTACTAAAAAATTATATCATAAAAGATCATTGGGTTTTGAGTTAAAACAATAAAAATTTACAAATACAAAAAAAAAACTTTTCCATGGAATTCTATAGATGACCAACAGAAAACATTACACATTACTTTGATGAAATAATTTAAAAAAGTTACTCCTGAATTGAAAAATAAGATTCCTCATAGATCACAACTATAAAATGATCTATGAGGAATCTTATTTTTCAATTTAGGAGTAAATGTCGGTGCCATAGATTTATATCTATGGTCAGGGCATTTACGCCAGACGTTCTTTACAGCATATGACATGCTTGATCTGCAATGAGCAACACACTTAAAATTTAAAATACAAACATAATAATTTTGAGCTTATGCATCGGTCTAGTAAAAAATGCACGACATAAAGTTGTTGCTCATTGCGAAAGAAACAACAACATGATACAAAGATTTAAACTAATAAAAGTTAACCTAATAGAACACAAAAAGTGTTAGCTCGACTGAGACTTGAACTTGAGTAACAAAACATTCAAACGTATGTAACAAAAAGGACTCAAGAACAAAAATACAATCATTAACAACTGGATTTGAACCTGCAGCATGGACATCCATTTCCAATCCTACAACCACCAAGCTGTTTACTACGACAGCTAGTTTTCCAAAAAGTATACTTCAATCACAATGAAGAATGGTCGCTATGGCTACCGTAGCCTGCCATAGTTACCTCTTGTTTATATGTCAATAATGCCAATTTACGTGTGCAGATGAGAAAATGAATTTGGAAATTTAAAGCTCCACCCCGTATTACCTAGATATAGTAGGTAGCGTGTTTAAAAATAGCTAACAACCGTCTACGATTTACCAAAAACATTCTCTCAATTTTTTACTGCTATCAATTCAGTAGTTCATAATTGATACTGTAACATGAAATCTGACCCCCGGCAAAAGAATGTTGTAATTTACTGTTTTATTAGATGTATAGAAGAAAATGCGCAACTCCATCTATGAATTTTAAAAACAACTATTAACCTCTATTAACCTCGCCAACATGATCAAATTTAAATTATTTATATCTTAAAAGGGCTTACACATATTTATAGTACTAATAGAATTATCTATACTCCGTTAAAGCATTTTCTTTGTACTAAAACTTGTATTATATTATATTTTCATACCTTTTTACTATTTATTTACATTTTTCCGATGAAATTTCAGTACTGAATTGATGCCGACGCTTGACCAATAGATGGCGCTGTATGTCCGGAATAAATTTTATTTTTTATTTTATTTTTTTGTAATAAAAACTATCCTATGTCCTTTCTCAAGTTCCAAACTATGTCTGTACCAAATTTCACACAAATCGGTTCAGTAGTTTAGGCGTGAAGCAAAGACAGACAGACAGACAGACAGAGTTACTTTCGCATTTATAATATTAGTTTGGATTTATACACACCGTTACAACGTATTACACATTTCAGGAGGTGCTTCGTTTCTGGCTGGAGAAAGGGGTGTCCGGGTTCCGTGTGGACGCCGTCAACTTGATGTATGAAGTGGATCCCGCACTCTTCGGGGGATTGTACCCGGACGAACCGGTTTCTGGTAAGGCATTACCTTTTCGAACAACCAGGTTGTGAAGTGCTAGGATTTCCGCAGTACAAACTCTCAGGCTTTATGGATTCATAAGCACTGATGTCCGTCTGATGAGCAGATGATAGACAATTTGAAATGAAATGACTTGCTTGCCGCGATCAAAACTACATCGATTTTCTTCTGATTTTTATTCTTCTTAAAAATACGTATGTCTTTATCCCTAATGTGATTTTGTAATTTAACAAATCATCTAACTTGATGTAAGGCAAAATCTTTGGAACCTTCCATGTGGAAAAATGGTTATTTCATCTTATTCTCCTTAACACTTTATCATAATTGCGCAGGTGCAAAGGGCGCCACACCGGACGACTACGAGTATTTAAACCACATTTACACGCTAGACCAGAACGACACGTATGACGTCATCTACAGCTGGCGAGCTCTCCTCGACGAGTATACCGACAAGCACAACGAGTCCAAGATCATGATGACGGAGGGTTACACGAACCTAACCAACATGATGCGTTACTATGGCGACAGGACGAGGAACGGATCTATGCCCATGAACTTCGCTTACCTTGGAGACTTGTCGAACACTTCGACGGCAAGAGATATTAAGATGGTTGTCGATAGATGGATGACGTTCATGCCTACTGGAAAGGTCGCTAATTGGGTGGTAGGTGATGGTAGTTTTTTTTTCAATTTGCACTTGGTTAGTAATCTGCTCAAGTTAGTAAAGGCGACAGATACTTATATATCAGCCACGTTAAAGAAATAATGACCGTGCTTTGGGATTATGAACCTTAATTCAATGACTAACAGTTCAGTTTCCATCACATTCAAATTACTTTAAGGCCCTTTTCGGTAATATTTGTCATTCTAAAATGAACTTAAACACATGTTGTCAAAGTTGATAATTGCGTAATTAGTAATAACGTTTAATTCTCTTTCCAAATTGGCTTTAGTATAGATAGTTTATCGCTTAAATCTGTAGAGAAATATAATGTTAAGGGCTGGGGTTCCTGATTTACGAAAGCAATTTTACTGCGTAAATTTTACAATCAGTCCTGTTTTTGTAATTTTAAATTTGTAAATATGTCGTTAAGGCAATAGCTAACAGGAATTTTCATCAAGTCTAACCGCGAATTACTTAATACCGCTGTCGGTTGGAATGTTTTCAGAACGGCAATCACGATCAAAGTCGCCTGGCTTCGAGGTACGGAGTGAACAGGATCGACGCCATGAATATGTTAGCCATGATCCTTCCCGGAGTCACCATCACATACCAAGTAAGTAAGCTAAAGTACCTATCGTTATCTATTTTCTTGTTTCTTAACATGAGTCCAGCTTCTAATATAAACTTTTGAAGAAAGAAGTATTAATTTCAAAGCTTAAAACAAACCAAGAGATATATTTGTACATAGACTCTGCTACGAAACTCCGAATGCCATTTCACCCTATCAAGCAATATCGAAACCACTGTATATCGATTATCGCAACCACGAAATCACGCTATACCGAATATTGCAACGACGAAAGCACGCTATACCGAATATCGAAAACACGAAATCACTCTTTAGTGAATATCGCAAACCCTAATTCACGGGTCTATTCCACTATGTTGATGAACAAAGTAGATTTTTGTTTTGTGTGTCCTCATTTCACCTCGAAAACAATACACAAAACAAAATTTGTTACATAATTTTTAATTAGTATATAATCAAATGTCCTCAAAATATTTATTTATTTATTTAATACTTCTTGTACACTATTGCACAAAGGCGGACTTAATGCCAATTTTTTAATAATGAAAAAAAAAAATACACATAAATTAAAAATATTTTTAGCATTAATTTAGTTATATTTTTTTTTGGCCAAGGTCTTTTGCACTTTACCTAAGTATTATCTGTCTATAGAGCTAGATAATCTTCTAAGTTTTACTGGAACTTCTAGGGTGAAGAAATTGGCATGACCGACGGGTACGTAAGCTGGAAGGACACGCGCGACCCTCAGGCGTGCAACACGGACGATCCTATCAACTACTGGCGCAAGAGCCGCGACCCCGCGCGCACGCCCTACCACTGGGACGCGACCGCCCTCGCCGGCTTCACCGCCGGGAATGCCACCTGGCTGCCCGTCGCTGATAACTATGAGACTGTTAACCTTGCCGCTCAGGTCGCTGCACCTAAGAGTCATTATAAGGTACTACCTGCCTGGAACTTTAATCTTACAAGAGAAATGACTTTCTGAAACACATGAGATCCTATAATGGTCAACTAACTTTTTAATTCACGTCCTGGACACATCTAATCCATTTTTTTTTTAATTAACTTTCGTAACTGTTGTCAAAATAATCGGTTATTTAGCATGGAAAGACGTACAGATACTTTGATTTAGTTAGGGCAAGAGTTTAGTACATGGAAGAAACAGCGAATTGGACTTAGAAATTGAAGTTGGTCTAAAATGTGACATGCTGATACGATCTCATTTATCATCACTTAGGTTAAAATTTTTGATTCCAGTTCTACAAGGATATGGTTGCGTTGAAGCGTTTGCCAGCAGTCCGTTCCGGTGACCTGGACCTCCGAGCTCTATGTGACTCTGTTTTAGTTATTACTAGGTAAGTTCTTACGTACTGGGTTAAATACCAATTCATAATAAATAATTGTATTTTCAATCCCAGACCTGAAGTTGATGTAGGAGACCATCGTGAAAAACTTGGATTCCCAAAACTTTAATCAGAAATCCCCAAACCACAATGAGCAAGCGTGGTGATCTATATGCGTATTCCTTTTCTTTATGGGACGAGGCCTGTGCCTCACAAGGGGAACGTTGATAGGCTAGTATTATTATTTCCTTTTTTCACCAGGCTTCTCCCGGGCCAGTCTGCTGTCTTAGGCATCATGAACCTGTCCGGCGGCGAGATCACTGTGAACCTCAGCACGCTACGTCTCATCCCGCAGCAGCTCACCGTCGAGGCTTCCGGCGTCAACTGCACGCTCGACAAAGGGTAATTGTAACTACCGTGTGTAGTGTAAGTGTTCTAGTGTCAGGTATCGGGAACCTGTCCGGCGCGGCGGCGCGGCGGCGGCGAGATCACTGTGAACCTCAGCACTAAGTACTCATTTACTATATTTACTGCCATCAGGCAGAATGTGCGAATGCACTCTAGACGACTTTAAGCAAGCCAATGATGCGGCCATTAATGTAAATCTACCATCGACACTTACAGAAGAAGAAGAAGACTGCTAATGTGCTCCCTTATGGTTTTCGGTATAGAGAAGGGAAGCACTCGGTCGTAGTCGGTAAGAGTGGCAAGACATCTTTGTACAATCCATGTCCGGAAAAAACGGTCCATAATCCATTCCATCCATTCTGTATGATACGCTCTCAAGGCCGAATAGATTTTGTTGAAAATAGGTATGGAATAAGCTTGGATCCCAAGAAAGGACATAGGCCACTGTTTGCCACTATAACTGATGCCCGTGCGAGCGAGCCGTAGACAACAGCTAGGCAGCAAATAAAAAAAAACTGTTCAGCAGATTTTTGACTTGGTACTCATTATTTAATTTTTTAGAAATCTTAATTGTCATATTTTCACGTACTGTATTCACCTTGCAATAACACCATATTTGTATTACAGAGCTCAAGTTCAGAAGCAGAGCATCCAGATGCCAGCTTACTGCGCGCTCGCCCTGAAGTCCTCCCATAGCTGCTGTTAACCTCATAATCATCACATCACTACATTTGAACGCTGCCCAGTATTCATACGGCCTATATTTGTATGTAATTAATTGTTATTCCTTGTTTAGTGTTGTATAGCAAAAATATATTACTATTGTTCTAGTAAAAATTGTATTTAAATGAATATATGTAAATAACATTGTTAACGTTGTCTTTTATACCTTAGTAGTCGTGGTGGCCTAGCGGTTCAAAGAACGGATTTGTATGCACAAGGTTGCAGGTTCGAACCCAGGCAAGTACCAATGTGGCTTTTTCAAAATTATATGTACTTTCTTAATTATTCTAAGACACTTCTGACAAACGGTGAAGGAAAACATCGTAAGGAAACCTAGATTCCAAAATTTGGGATCTGAAATCACCAATCCGCAGAGAGCAAGCGTGGTGATCAATGCTCGTGCCTTCTCTATATGGGAAGAGGCCTGTGCCCTGCAGTGGGACGTTTATAGGCTGGATTATTATTATACCTTAATGAACCTTTAATATTATCTTACTCTTATTTCGTTATTCAAGGAAGTAGTAGATTGCATTGAAACATATTCTTTTTGAATTTGATAAACTTGTGCAATTCATTTTTTATAGATAGGTAATTCTGTCTTCAATCATAATTAATTTAAAGGTCCAATTTTCCTATAACTACACACTACTAAGCTTGACATGATTGTCCATTAATGCATCCATTATTAAGATTATTATATACCTCAGCGTAAGGGTCAACCCCTAAGTTGAAAATAAACGGGCAAGTGCGAGTCGGACTCGCGCATTAAGGGTTCCGTACCACCCAAGAAAGAAGTGCTGAGTTACTCATTGTAGGTTAGGTGCCTGATGTCATAGGAAACGCCTGACATTTATAACATATCAATTTGTTTAACCGTGTGCAATGTCTTTATAAATTATAAGGCAATTCGTTCGCGGTTTGAATACATCAATGCAATGGGGACACCTCTTAGATTTTAAGTTTTCAATGATTTCAGTGTTTGTTGTGATAGCGGCCATAGTAACAAATATTTTGTGTAAATTTCAGCCGTCTAACTTTTACCGTCTGGTCTGTAGAGGCCTGTGACAGACAGACATCGTAAGCTTAGTAATAGGGTCCCGTTGGTACCCTTTGGGTACGGAACCCTAAAAACTAATATGTAGGACTTTCAGTTCTACATAGGTATGATCTACTTTTTGAATCCTACTTTAAACGTCTTATGGAATAGTGGTTGACGAAAATAGCAAATAAAACAGCCTTTTCATTATAATAAAATATTATTATCAGTTCGTGTTGAGTATCAAAACAACATTAAAATAATGATCCATATATACACCTATAACACTTATAATTATAGAATTACTATTAATTAATTTCTACTGTACAATTAATTAGAACATTATACATTTGATGTAGAATTATTTTTCGAATTTATCTCGCCATGAGTTGCGTTTCAAATCACATCAATATAATTAACAATATTAAAAAGTATAATTTTAGTCAATTTCGTCTTAGAGCCGTATAATGTATTTTTAAGCAAACATCGTTTCGCTTTATAGAAATTTTTCTATTTGGTCGAATCAATTCGATGCCATGGTTTAAAAAAAACACGTCTCTGAACGTCATTATACATCATCCATCATGTACAGGTGTTAAGAAAACCCTGTCCGACCCGAAAGGGTGATAGGGCCTTTTGTTTGGTTATTATGTAGCATCTGTTGTTTTCTTTCTTTTTTTCATTTTTTTTTCCACATTTTTGTAATCAGATATCGATACCTAACAACACCTTCACGGATCGGACAGGGTTTTCTTAACACCCTGTATATAAGTCTATTTTTTTTTATGTAATAGAAAACTGTATTAGAATGTGACATAAATGTAATAACATGTTACATTTTATTAATAAATAAACTTCTCCGAACAGAACAACATTCTGATATTTTGAGGAGAAAGCGATTTAAATTGGAAAAAAATCGTAATCTATATTCCTGTTCTATATTATTATGCGTGCATCGCTGAACTCTATGAAATATAAATACGTGTAGCATTAGAATCGATACATCAATATACGCCAAGGTTTAAGCGAAGCCTTGATGGCAACAAAGGCATTGTTGCAGTAACAACTTGCATAATTCATCTATACGTAGTAGGCCGTATTTATTTCTATAGAAAATGTAGAAAAAGTAATTTATTGTATCTTTTTTTTATAAATAATATATCTTGCTATTTTCTACATGCTACGCAGTGATGTATTATGTATAGTAGGTACTATTATAATAGTATCAAAGTAGTATCGTTTTCTCTATAACATTATTTCTATCGATAATTTGAAAAAGTATTCGAAATATATTTGTGTATTTCTTTTAAATCGTATAAGTATGTCGTTGCCAGTGTCGATATCGTTGAAGTTTAGGCAGTAATTAACTTTTATGTAGAAGCATGCAGCATGCATCAGCTTTTTCCAAATAGCCACACTCATTGGTCAGGAATTAACAGCTCAATAAGGCACTAAGAACTAATTTGTTTACAACAATCTGTTCTGCTGCTAATATCAATATAAATAGTTCAACAACTACAATAATTTAGCAGATTTTAAGGCCAACAGTTATTTCGACAGACATTTTATAAAATTCTACCAATAGTGCGCTTAACTACATTGTCAATCAAAAATATGCCTGGCAATGATGAACAGCAAATAGATATAAAAATACATTGATATTCATGAAGATATTGTTACAAATTTTATGTGTTGTATCCATTAAATAACATTAAACACAGATTAGACACAAGTTTCTTAAATGTGTACCTATCTAACAAATTTAATTCTATAACAATTTGAAAGTGGTCCAAACTTCATCGTTTCTATCCTATGATATCACTTCTCAAGCAACAACTCTACACTGTACACAACAATTTTCCAAATAGACTTTTATATAACAGTCCATGTTTTTTCTTAACTCAGACAAAAGAGTTTCTTCCAGAAGTTTTTCTTTCCGTGTCTGATCGGCAAGCCAGCCAAGATGGCGGCGTCAAATGCGTCTTTCAGCTGTTTTCTAGTCTTCGCTGACGTTTCTATGTAAACTGCGTTTATTTTAACAGCTAATGCTCGTGCTTCGGTTTCTGAGACAACGTGCTCGCCGCGGCCCTGGAAGTAAAATACAGTTTTGTTGTTAATTTTATTAATAAAAAGAAGAAAAATACTTTTCAAATGGTGTGAAAATAAGGGATTTGGGAATTGACTTTAGATTTACTTCTACAGCGACTTATAGGTCAGGATAGGATTATAGACTGTTGATTAAATGGCGCTAAGAGGTTTGCGATATTTTTACTTCCATTAACTTTGACCAACTTCTGTTAAAATAATTCTTGTCTATTTACCAACTAGAGGGTTCTAAATGACCAACTAAAGTTTTCTGAAGCCTCTGTTACACGTCATTCATTCATCGAGTTATTCTTCACACATTCTTAACATTCCAATAAAGTACATAGGTTACCTTCAAAGTTTGCAGCACCCTCGAGTCTTGAGCCAGATCGCTCTGCGTGCCAACAAGGATGAGCGGCGCATTGACATTGGCCACAGCTTTCGTCCACCGCTCAGCGACCGACCTGAACGTCTCGGGCCGCACCACGGAGAAGCACAGCATCAGCACGTCGGTACCAGGGTAGCAGAGCTCGCGGAGCTCGGACATTGAATCCTGGAAATAAGAAAAACTAGGTTTAAGTTTGATGCACGATGGTTAGGTTGGGTTAAAAAATTCTGCCGCGGTGATTTGTACTTTCCCACATGTTATGGTGAAGTTTTTGTAAGGTTAGAGGTAGAGGGAAGGCACTCCAGTGGTTTAAGCCAAGTAAGGCCCACCCTTCGGCGTCTTTTTTTTCATCTGGTCGAAAATTAGATAATTATGTAATTCTAAATCTAAATCCTACGTATACATTTTCTACTCTCAAAAAGAAGCCGATTCTGCATAAAGCAATGTATAGACGTAGGGTGGAAAAATAACGTGGTAAATAACGAAGTTTCAAGATTTAGCTTAGAGCTACTGGAAATAGCATAAACGCTAACCAGGTTGAGGACAGCAGAGAGATGTGGTAAAAAACATAACCCTTCTTGGCAGTCGGGTAAAAAGAGATACAAAACGGTGGCAAAATCTTAGGTAGGTACATACAAAACAAGAATATAATTTACAAAGTAATTACTAGTTACTAAGTGGGTTTTCTGGTGATGTTTAAGTGTTGACACGACAACGGTCTATCTCATTAATATCAATTACGGACTTTACCTAAATATGGAAGTAATCACACACCACAGTTTCTCTTCTGAATACAAAATTGGATATCAGTAATTTATATTCGATTTCCAAAACTCTAATTAGGTACCGCAGGAATTTCCAAACGATACATTCAAAATTTCAAACTGGTTAACAGTACTTTCGAATTAAAAAACGATTTATAATCGCAGTTACAAAGGGCTACCTTAGTTATCAAATAACGCATAACGGTGAGACCGGCCCTTAACGCATTGCGCGTGAGTTCAATGAACACCATTCGATAATAACTGTACATCATAATTATTCTGACCGACTAATTACGCTTGATAACAATTAAATGCATCGATATTATGCGTTGACAAGTTATCGTTATGTTTACTAGAAACAAGTAATCTTATATTTTCTCATTCAGTTACAGCATTTATAATCTGTGTTATGTTTGTTAATGCTACTCATCCCTATTACGCTTCCAATGAAGTAGTAATATGATTCCCGATGTTAAATAAATCAGTTTCCTGCATAATTTATTACTGTTTTGCAATCAGGCCCTTTTGTTATGTACAGTTAGGTACTTTCAAGTACCAAATGCGTACCACAGATGACCGACTTTTGAAAAGTAAGTTCAATCGTATCCAACGTGAAAAAATCCCGACATCAATTCTGAAACTATTTTTAAATTTAAAACATTTGGCAGTCAGTTGACCTTACTATCATAGATATTGGTGATTGGACCTACTTTTAGAGTCCAAATTGTACCAACCTTTTTTGTTAACTTGTACATACAGTGTGTAAACAGAATGTGATAAAAACGTTTTGTTTAGAACATGGACGCTAAGTTAGTATAAGTGAAAGTCTGGCAGTAACCAACAATTGACGAACCATTTCTGGTTGGTTTATCGAAGGGTTGTGTAATGTACGAGAGGACGCCTTATACAGATTTTGTATCGGACTTTGATTGAAAAGATTGTCGGTTATGATATCAGCTCCATACTTAGAAGTGTTATGTTATGAAATGTTTTTCTAGTATAGTCTAAACCTTTGTTACTGCCGTCACTGTGAGTGAGTTCATCCATGCTAAAGTCGTTTACAGGTTTACTTTTTATAGCAGATATCTCTAGTTCCGAATTAAACCAAACATCCCACAGTCAAACGCAAAACCTATGTCCTATACCAAAACTATGAGCAACGTGGAAAGAAATCTTAGGTACTTAACGTGAGCTTTCATTTATCCAAATAGCTACTTATAAGGAAACTAATAATTAATAACCAGATGCGTACGTTTTTCCAAATGCTCAGGAGGACTTTCTCTAATTTCTCATTCAGTAAAATGACGAACGTGAGTACATTTCACTTTCATTGTAATTCATAGGCGAGGAGTTTCATATCAATAAATGTCTGCCACGTAGGACTATTGACCTGTGGCTGAGCGAATTAGAAAACGCCAAAACAAAAGAATTGCTAACTGATGTTTATGATTTGTTATACAATTACTGGTAAAAGAGCAATCAGATATTACAATGAAAGCAGGATGTAGCGTGTGCGAAATTACATCTTAGTCGCAAAAAAAAAACTAGAGATTATCCAAAACCTGGCTGGAAATTCAGAGCTTAATAAAGAATGATGAGAAACTTCTTTTGTACTACCTATTCAAATAGTAAGTACCTATAAATAAAATAGAAACAATAAGAATTCTCCTAATAAATAACTTATTTATTAAACAGTTTTCCTGATAACTGTTCTTGCTGCAACTACCCATTAATTTAAAAGTTAATGTAAAAGTTATTTCTAAATTGTTTTACATAATGCATGTTCATACTTATAAATTGAGACGTTACGTAGGTACAATCTACAAGTGATGAGGTACTACTTAATGTCCATATTATCTGATAGTACAATCTTTCCGCAATTTAAACAACGATAAAAGTCTTTAATGCATTTCCAACTGTAAACAAAACCGTCTGCATTATGTAAGGAATACATTTCGTAGTCTCATGGACAGACCAAAGAGTTTGTATAAAATAAATAGACATAGTGCACCTGATATAGTGTCTCTACATTTTTTAAACGATCTAGATAGAGTGGCTTGAATTTTATTTACTGTAATCTATATACTTATAATAAATCTGTAGAAGTGAAAATTCTGTATATTGAAAATATCAAAAAAATAAATGGCGGGGGGTGTTACTAGACCGACACCGAACCCAAAAGTGTGAAAAAAAAAAATTGTCTTTCTGTCTGTTTGTTCAGGTATCACGCAATAACTACCGGTTCGATTACGATGAAACTTGGTATAATTATTCTTTATTATCCTGGGCACCACACTGGGTAGTTTTTATCCCGGAAAAGTACAAAAAATAAAAAACAAACTTAATTTTGCGGTTAAAAACTCATTGATAAGTTTCGTCATCCACGCGAACGAAGTCGCAGGCACAGCTAGTTAATAAATAAAAAATAACAAAGACCGCGAATTGCCTTGCAGCCTAATCGAATTTTGTAAAACTTTCTACATTTTTATAGTAGCCGGTAGTCATGTATTTTGACTAACAACAGGTATTGCATACATGACAGCAGTAAATTTTAAGCGACTTCTTCATGCAAATAATAAATGACGTCGGTTCACCGAATCGGGTACTTCATCACGTTTTTCAATAGCCTCCTATTCTGTCATGCGAAACATACGCGACGATGAAAGCCATTGTGAGAACTGTGAACGAATCGTCAACGAGATTCAAACATTGCACACAATAGACATATTCGTACAATGCCAAATGTATATAATGCAAGTATATGTAGTCTGTTCGGCTGCATGCTCGTACAAACAAGTTTCGATATCAAAACTTTGCCATCCTCCCTAGAGTCAGTCTGTAGAGTTGTGGAAGAGAAATAGCATAAATATGATTGTTAGGTTGGCTACCAATGCTACCATACAGTGTCTACTTTTTTACATTTGCACCTAATATTATTAGAGCAGATTTATTTACTAACGTTTACGAATGTAAAATCGCCCTATCTTGTGAGGTGTGTAAAACGGAAATTCATTAAATATTTTTTTTTCAGTTTTTCGTTTTCAGGACTTTAACATCTGTCATCGCCACACATCTTATGAAGAACTCTAAAGATTTAGAATAGATAGATCTCAAAATTTTAGTCCAAAGCTGTATTAGCACTAATCCATAAAACCATCAATATTCTGCGTATGTATTCTTCGAACAGATGATGTTTGTATCCAGGTAAATTCAAACACGAATACATAGGCATAGATCGCATCGCTGTTAATATAAACAGTTTAGTTTCCTACATTCACGTTACGCAATGCACATCCGTTTTGAACGTCATGAATGAAGCGAAGCAGGTGATAAACCACCTTCAACATACCATTGTTACGCACAAAGCTGCACTACTTCACCTATACCCTACACAGGTAGAGAAACTGTGGGAAACGGGCACGTCGATCATTGTTATTAAAAAACATAATAATAAAACGCGGGATCCGCGTAGGCGACGGTTATAGATTAGTGCACGTGCTAATTTTTTTCAGTATTGCCGCCTCTTTTGTTAAATCAAATATGGCGCCGCTCTGCCAGGTGATGTGCTGATGACCGTGGGATCTCGCCGCCATTTTGTATTTGTATGCGTTTTCTGTTAAGACTGTGTGTGAAGTGTTAAGCGATGAAAGAAAGGTTATGTGTGCGAAACTGATCAGTTTAGTTATCGTAAGCGGATAAGCTAATGATAGTGCTATGATTTTTTGATTATTTGAAATTATGTCATGGCGCTTGCTCGCGATAAGGCAGCCAAGGATAGATGTCAAATATTAATCATCTTTGTAAATCCAACTGAAAGTAACTAGAAACTGATAATGATGAATTGGATAAGTAATACTTATACAGTGAAATTGCATGGCCCTGTGTAATTTCACTAGTTAAATTTCATTCTGACGGCAAAATTTACAGAACTTATTTTGCGAAATAATCTTAGATTAACTGAAACCGACTGTCATTTGCCTAATCATCATTAGTTATTAGGTGGATAAGATAAGCAGTCCGTGTGACTAATCCGTAGTGTTTTTATAGTTTCAGAATAGTCATTAACACTTTACAACTAGGTTCGTTTTTAACATAGATTCAATTGGTTCAAGCTGGTAAGTAGTTCGTAAGTGTTTAAATGTTAACGCTTCAGGCAACTCTCGCGTGAGCATATTGCTTATTAAGTCTATGCAAATTCTTAAAGTGCGATAATTTTATACATGTTGTGCATGCATCGTGTTGCATGACTCGCGAGCTTATTTTATAACCATTGTATGAACACTCGACGTGTTTACGAAAAAGATTTGTAAGCCTCTTTCATTATCCTAAATTATCCTACTTATTACTCTGCTCTATGTTCAAAATACTTCTGTTTTAATGTTTTGCTACTTTTCATAGTCATTGACAGCACTATTGACAAGAATATACTCTGCCTGGAATAGCCTACACGAAACTTGTTAGTTGCGTGTCCTCTTGGTGTGAAAAGAGGTCTTAACTTCAAACTGGGGCAGATACAGAGTGGTATAACATGTAACAACTGTTTATTACATTTTCTTCGAGACACGCCTTGCATGTTGCTGTGTCACGACATTTATTTAGGATACATTTTATGCATAAAACCTACATTTAAGGTAAATGGGCTAGTGTTTAACCTGAAGATAAGCGAACATGGATATCTCCACAATAAATTTTTTGATGGAGATCAATTTGTAGGTCTCCGAATCTGCCACAAACGCAGTGGCGCCGCGCCGTAGTAAGTTAGAGGTACTAAAACAGCTATCTTATGTTCTGTTTACAACTAGATCACTTCATGCTCTTAAACACAGACCCAACATTAATAGAAAGCTAATAAACCTTGTTCTACATGTAGATAATTATATCTTACCTGTCCAGCAGTATCACAGATTTCTACGCAGAGCGGCCTATCGTCCACGTCCACCACAACTGAAACAAACAAACAAGACAATTATATTTATTGTACAGCTCTATTTAGTCTGTGGTCCCCTTGAATAAAGGTGAATACAGTTCTTTGACCGTGTAACTCTGTGGTTGCAATTTTCGTTGCAAATGCAACAATTGGTAAGAATTTTGTAAATAATACAATGTATTCGTTTTTTATTACGTACTTTAATTAAGCATAATAAAATTATACAAATCACATTTATAATCATTAGCAAATAAATTATAATAATTTTGTATTAAAATAGCTTCTTTAATTAATAATTATAATATTATTTATGATTTATTTGCTTAGTTATTTCTTACACAGTATTTACTCTAAATACCAAAAAACCAGGCCTTTCACGCAGACTAAGTCACGGGCACAGCTGAGCGTGAAATAAATTCAAATTATTTATTTAAATTACGTAACTTACACTTAGCAACACGATTCAATGTACTGTTTTCGTAGTAACTTTATTGTATACAAGATTGAAGATTGTGTAACGGAATAAATATTTCAAATGGCAATGTGAACACGCTTTATAAGAGTCGAGTAGCTAAGCAAGTTAGGTAACAAACTTGATTCTATTTTGTTCTGTGTCTAACAATAGAATTCACTACCAAAGTCACACTGCCAACTACATTTAAAACAATAAAAAAGGTAACATAATTAGTGCTTAACTTTCTAAACTCATTTAGTCATTTGTAGCTTTATTTAAGTGTAGATTATCTAATATTAATAGCATTGTAGAAATAGTTTTACCATGGCACCATAGGAAACCAGTTAGGGATTGCAATGGAATTATTATTACTTAATACCCTAGACTCAGTGTCAAAGGTGTAAGCTAGACAGCTTTAGCTGTTAGTCCTCATTTTGAAAGTTATTGGGCTCTTTACTAAGTAAGTTTCACCAGAAATAAGTTACCTATGAATAGTAAAGATAGTGTAACAAATGGAGTCTACTAAGAAAAGAGTTTGTTGCCAAATTACTCCCTAGGAGGTAGTAAACATTTTCACGTAACGACTATAATAACGAGGTTATGACTTTGTGAAAGAATAATAGCTGTGCGGGCCTTTATACCATCAATTTTTTAACAAGCCGAAATCCTCCACACGATAAAAAAATGTGACGTAAGAGAAGAAAATACGATTTATACTTTAACTTTAACCTTATTATAAAAACGCTACTTAATTGCCAACAAAGAACAGCAAGAACAATTACATAAAACTACAATAATGACAAACGGTATTTTTAATGTGACAACACTGGACACATGATACGTCAGCCACCCTCGGCCCGGATACGCGCGGTAAACAGAATGACCGAACATCCTGGCTTTTGTTCTGAAACCTGTATTATACCAGTACTTGCTACCAAGTACCAATATTTTGTTATTGTTTGATAATTGTTCAGTTTTTAATAAGTTGAGCGGTTTTTGTTCAGGGTTCAGACGTGCTATTGAATATAACCCTTCAATTCGTTTTTGTTTTCTGATTGCTGTTTTTATTTTAGGGCGTAATAACAATACTGTAGTGTAATAAAATATGGTTCTATTCAAATAAAAATGTAGTAACATTAAATTATACTAGCTATTTGAGCTTTCAACTCTCACACACCGTAACGTAAGTAAAAGAAAAACTTTAGAACTGACAAATATAAAACCCTCAAAAAATATTTAAGAGCTCATAAAATTATAAATGAGGAAAGGAATGTTCTGCTACCCAAGGTTTTTTATAATTAACGAAAAACTTTGTTTCTGCTTAAAACATTAACCGTATCTTGTTTCTTTTAAAACCGTTAAGTCCAGAGCCATGAAATCATATCAACCAAAGCAAAGAGGAATATTGTACCTTCATAAAAAGAATGTTAAAACGGTTTCCAATAAAAAGGAGGTCAGATTATTATAAAAAATAACTAAAAAAAAGTTGCTGAAATCGAGAGCGTAACAGGCTGTGTGTCTAAAGTCCAGTGCCTCGAGTGAGTCTGGTGAGTCACCGCGGTCGCTTAGCCGTGACCGTGTCTCACGATCCTTGTGTACCTATTAGATAAGTGGATGGTTTTATTGAATTTTAGTCTCGGATAGATATCGAAACATAAAACGACATTTCTTGAGTCTGTAAACAAACGGGCGAATGACGCAAAAAAATAATATTTGAACTAAGAACACACCAAATAGCGAGACGCTTGTGTGGCCTGACGTCAACTTTGAGACACAATAAAAATAAATACTGTCTCCACTACTTTAGCATGATTCAGAAATCAGAGTATGCCTAAAAATAAATATGCTCCATTTATCAAGAGGTCAATCAAAGCAGTTAGTACTTGATCCAGCAATGAACGAATTTACAGACGAGATGACAGTGGGAGGTCTTTTAAATATAAATCACCACTATCCTTATCTCATTTCACGTGAGGTCGTGAGTTTACCTATCTTTTAATGCATATAAATATCTACAAAGGACTGAAATGTTCCATAAGTGTTTAGAACGTAGAGCTTTAACAATCGCTGTTTATTTTACAAAATGGAATAAGAAAATGTCGCGATCCCAGTTAAAGATGCGAGACGCGAACGAATGACCTCGTGTCGTTGAACAAAATAAACTAGACTAAAGAAACAAAACATACAGCCGGGTTCAACAATCACAGAGAACGTACGAAGTCAAGTGACGAGAATTTTGCATACATCTAGACATCACATGAAGTTTCTTAAGACTGGGCATTGAACTTATGCCTTTCCAGCTATAGAATAAAGGTAAGGTCTTTGGTAAGGTATACGGTTTCAATGTTACGTGTGGCAGAAATGGAAATTGTGCAGAATTACTCTGAAAATTAAAAGGCTAGCTTAAGCTCAAAAAACTCTTCCGAAAAGAAAAGTTTGTAAAGAAAGCAGTTTGTATTCAAAACAGCAAACTATTCAAGACCATATTATATGCATGCTAATTTGTTCTAAGTTCTCATGTAAAAACATCAATGAACGTATCTACACTCATACATAAATAAATATACCTACGCGTATGTTAGATAAACATTTATTTTTACAGATACGCTCCACTTTATTAGTACGCAGCGAGCATACAGAGAGCATAATCTAATTTGCAACCTTTACTTGGCATTTGGCACAGTTCGCTGACACTAGCAACCTCGATTAGATGGCGCCTCTCTGACCTTCCTGAAGACCTGGTACCACTTGACCTATTATCAAATAAAGACGGATATTTATGTATAAGAAGTAAAGCTGCAAATGGCATTGTCGTCATAAAATAAAAAGCAGTACTGGCTTCAAATTATTGTGGTAATACAAGATAATAAAAAGGAAATAAAATAAACAGCTCTTTTAAATGCATACGATCAGTGCTAGATGGTTGTCTACCGACAAGAGTTTTTACGGTAACAATAATTGATCAATTCAGCCTGTATTAAATGACTTGTCCATTGTGGTTGGCACAGGAAGAGAGGTCGCTTAGTCACCGCTTCAGTGTAGCACCGACACGAAATAGGCTTTACCGGTAAACTAAAGCGGATGTGTCAATGATCGTGAAATAATAACCGCATTACGTCATGAATTCCTGTAACTTATCGTTTTATGATAAGTAGAGATTGATTGTACATTCCTTAATTTGTATCGGGACTGCAACAAGGGATCATTACGTTTCTTATTACTTCACGACCTGGATAAAATACAATTATTTAGTGTTAACGTATTATTCCATTTCCATGTATTATTTTATGTTACAAAGAGCGGTCAGCTCGGATAATCAGTGCCAACCTTAATAGCCAGATGATTTTAGTATGCCGTTAAATTAGGTCCGAGTTTACGACGTCTCGTGGTTTTTATAGTGGCCGGGTTTACGAGTGTGTGCGGCATATAATGGCGCGAACCGTTTAAATGTTGCCATTCTACAAAAACATTAACAGCTGAGAGCCAACGGCCTGATTCGCTATTTAATTGCAGTCAAACAATTATTCTTTGGACTTGCAGAAAATGGTGCTTTATCTAAAGTTAATGCTTTTTACCTAGAGAGGTCTGGTTAATGATGCAATTATAACAATTTTAATGGCTGAATAGAATTATTCATCTGGAGAACCTCTCCAATTTGCATGTGAAGAGCACAATAAAGTGTCGATCTACTCTATCAATACTTACTCAAACGGGCAACAACGACGGGGCGTGACTATCTTATATATTTGACTAAATACACTACGAATTTTCCATGTAACTATATTTAACCTTTCTCAGCTCCAGTGCATGTAAGTAAGGTTATATTTAATTAAACATATTGCTCATGGGCTACGGCACATCGACTGACAATAGACGATCTACGTTACAACTTCAATTTATTGTTAATTGTTACAGGTGTAGTGACCTACTACATTGTACTCTCACGAATATAGTACTCTCACGAATATAGTATAGAGACTCATCAGTGCTAATGACAAAGATTAATATTAGTTAAAAATATCTTATCATCGCTACTGAATGCAATTAATGCTCTTTATTTATTATGCTAATAAATACATATATTAAATGTTCTTGTACACAATTTTATGTGAGAGTACGTATATACGTGGTATATACACATGTGGCAGTGGCCGCATTTCCTCTTTACACGACTCAGTCACAGCTATTATACATTTCAACCGGAAAATCGGTATGTCCTGCAATTATGACGTAAATAGATGTAAACACATGACAAAATCGCCCCAATATTATGTCAATAAAGGTGGAAATATGAAAAGAGCAAGGTCGCCGAAATATCACGATGTCGAATATAATAAGGTATTGTATGAACGCCATTATCAGCTGAATATCAATGGCCTCTTGTATGAACAAAACATTAAAAGTCAATGATCGTTTATGCATTGAATTTATCAAAAGAACGGTAACAAAAGGAAAATATCCAAAATTACCGTCATGATTTTGGATGAACTCTTCCCAAATTATATTAGACGTTGCAGCGGAATATATTTGCAATTTGTTTTTCCCTCACAATCTAATTTCAACATAATACCTTTATCGTTACCAAAATTAGATTTCCTTCAGCGTTTAGGTCTGATTGCAACTAGTCAGAAAAAGAGTTTGTCATGCTGACGCGTAAATTTAAATTTGATTTGAGGTATACGCAAACACAACCCTTCCTAGGCAATCAATTAAAAAGGAATCACTTTTTAAGTAGCACATAAAATCAAAACATAAAATTTCTCACCTCTCTTGACGTAAGTGATTTGTTGTCCAAACAAGGTCTCAGTTCTACTCAGAAACGTTTGTTATTAAATTGATATTGTTTACACAATTCGTCATTGTCCGGCTTAATGTTTACTCTGTACCATATAAACACGAGGGCAATTATTACGTGTTTATATCGGACATTCCCAGATGGAAGTACAAATATATTTGGAATACGATTGATTGACATTAAGGAAGAGTTTAGAATTTTAATGTGTTCTCCTGGTTTTGTAACCCCGTTTCTGGCTGCCATAAAAAGGAATAAGACCACCGCGGTGGCTGCATTCAGTCGATCACGGATATACCTACTATACTAACTAGTTATTACTGAGAGGAAACCATTAGCTAATCGTGTATTGTATTATGTTTGATTATAGTATACTCAAGGATAAGATACGAATGTTAAAAGCTTATACAATACACCTACACACGATTTCAGCAAGTTTGTTGTGAAGAAATTTTTTTATTCACTTTTTACGTCGCCTTGCACTTTAAACTTTCCATTTAAGTTAAAGCGAAAATGTTTTTGTGTTTGTGTTTTGTTTTAATAAAATAGATTCAGTTAAAGCTTCATTGACATCAACGTGAAGCATAAACGGTATAATAGTAGGTACTTATATTTAATTGTATTGATTTTTATCATTAGATTTATAAGAGACAACTAATCGATTGCTTATCTCATACACGTGACATTGCGCACTTATGTTATTTGCTTAGCAAACATTCCAGATACATACTAAACGTTATAAATATCTTGTAATTAAGGTGCAGATCTATCCCTGATATAGAACTGCACAAGTAGGTTACTAGGCCACTGTATGGTACACAACCTATTGGTCTCAACCTTTATGAAATTATTTGCGAATTTAATTGACATGACTCCACGGTCTAAAGAGTAACAGTAGCTTCGGCGGTACACTGCTGTTGATATAATGTTAATAACATATCAAACACGGTTCTTAGATTTCTAAAGTTCGGGAAAACAAAAGCAACTGGGCGTAAAGACAATTATCCAGATTTGCTGACCACTTTTCTTTTACCGTTTTCGTTTGATAGCCACTTAAGACTTTATAGCTTATTGGTCTAGCCAAAACAAAAAGATTTTGCGTGTTCAATATAATCCTACTTTTTACTATTTTATTATCGAGATGGAAAGTATTATAGTCTTAAGTGCGTCTGGAATAGCTTTTTTGACACAGAAAACAGTTTGTTAAAATGGGACTTTTATTAAGGGAATAGTTTTTTTTTTTATAAAATCTAACTAATCCGGAGTCCCTAATTCTAGCTTACTATTGTAATACACAGATTTCTGATTATACCAGCACGCGTTTATGTCTCTCGGAAATTCACACTTTCAATCAGTTTACTACGAATCGATTCTTGATTACTGAGAATAGTTCAAGAAATCAAGTAAATCTGAATACCTCTAAAGGAAATTAAAGATGTTAAACGTAGTTTTTAACGATATTATTAGAAGCCAAGTTAGATCCCTTCTAGAAATCTTAACCACACGCTATATAAACTTTTTTCTTAGTAATAAAACTAACGTTTTACGTATTATGTCGCGGTTTATTCTAGATTTTAGGTCCCGAATGTCTGCGGGACCATGATACCTGTAAAGGTGTCGAAAGTGGTTTTATTTTGTGTCTAACATTCGCGTAAACCTAAACAACCAATATTTTTTATTTGTGTTTAAAAATTTAAATGACTTGAGATATAAATAATAATAATAAATGCGGACAACATCACATACATTGCTCTGAACCCAAAGTAAGTAGCTATAAAGCACTTGTGTTATGGAATTCAGAAACAACGAAGGTACCACAAACACCCAGACCCGAGACAATGTAGAAAAGTGAGTTTCTGCATTGACCCGTCCGGGGATCGAACCCAGGACCTCAGAGCTAGCGACACCTTGAAAACCGGTGCGTACGCCACTCGACCACGGAGGTCGTCAATCAAAGTATTATATTCTGATGAGCTGCCTAACATAGGCTGTCAATTGGCTGTCTGCGGTGCGGTCTGCGTGTTCAATCTCTGTAGTAAACCGCTAGGTACTCTAGTCGTCGTTCAATGTTCGGGTGTGTGTATAGAGGAGGTCCTAAGTTGTCCTTACCATAATTATACTATAACTTGTAAATAAAATTGTTTGAAGGCTTGTTCAATGGTCCGAATAAAACAGACGGTGAGTATAAAGAAAAGTTTCTAATTTCGGTACAGAAAAGTTTTTAAAAACAGAAAGAACGTTTTTTGGGTTCCTTGAAGCAGTATTGTATTACTTCGATACTAGCTCGTTTTTTCTTAATTTATATGTTTAGCCCTAGCAGCAATTCCTTCCAAATTATTCCTTAAGAAGACTGTTAGAAAATATAACCTAACTCCATTAGAGTATCTTAGTATGTAGGTACATATAGTACAACAAATCTGACCAAACACAAACAGCACTAGACGTCATACAAAATACATGTTCTTCCCCACAACTCGAGTGTTATTATTCCGACAATAATTCATGTGATTCGATCCACTGACCTCCTTACACCAGTTGCACAGATATCGATCGTTACGGAGAGTTATTACCGTATTCTAGTGCATTCATCAATATTGCAGACATACAGACCCGCTTCCAACTGTAGCTAACTACACATTCTTTGCTATTTATCGATTTTCTCATTACATCGAACAAGCAGAAACAATGTAAGCAGAACTTCACTGACTTTCGCGAACTTTTGCATCCACATAGGCAGAAACAATTATACCCAACAAAACCTAAAACAAATAGTTTTTGAAAAAAAAAAACTTAAGATATTTTAGTAACTGAATCTGTTATAAGTATATAAAAAACATATATGTACCACAAATCGGGCTTAAGTTTTAAGGCTTAAATTAAGATATTCCGATCTTTTTCTGGCATTAAAATAAGTGTGAACAGACATGTTAAACGTGTAGAAACATGTTAATTATTTGATAAGATAACAGATTGATTTCAAGGAAAGTAAAAACAAACATTGTTTTATCTTATTGCTCTTTGCTATCTTATTAGAAATATTTCAACTGCAATCAAAATAGACAATGAAAGGGTGAAGAGAGGACGGTATACTCTAGACACGAGGCCGTCAATGCTTTACAAAAAAGTAAAAATATAACTTTGTAAAGACTATTTTTAGATGATAGAGCAAGCGTTAAAAAGTTTCCTACCATTTATATGAATGTAGATCGACAAATGTGAATGAAGTAGTTTCGAAAACCAGAACAGACAAAGTTACGCATTAATTGCATTTCGTTTTTATTTCACCTTCGACAAACTGAGGGAAATTTTTGTGTCGAATAATGTAACAATAATTATGCATAATTAAACTGATTGCTGTAATGAGAATCGTTTTGTAAATTGCAGCAACCTTCGTAAAATAAAAACATAGTTACTTATTTCCGATAGTCGATAAACCTTTATACTAGTTACACCTATTAATTACATCCGTATGTCCATTAAATTGATATATTATTATCTGTAAATTAGTTCATTCAAAGATGGCGGTCCTTGTTTTCAAAATGGAATCTTTTAATTCAGATAATTAAAGCAAATAGACAATACAGGTATTCTGCTTGATCAGTCGAATGCGTACATGAAAATATTTTTGACGTGTCTATGACTCAATCCTTAATTGCAAATGACGTTTTAATCGTCATGACGGTAATTAATTAATTTGTTCGATTCTTCAGATACCGGACGTATTTAATATGGCATCGACGACATTTTTTCCTCAATTAGCGTTGAAATAAACTGGTTTAAGACATACGAGTACTACTGCTCTTTAGTGCGATTGCTACTTTGAGTTGCCAGTAAGTACTTACTTTGAGATTTATGTACTTTTGTTGTGAGTCGCTTTGCATTGTTATTAATTTAATTTACTGAAGTTATTTTTAGTCTTACGCAGATTATTCACCGTGATATATAATATTTACAATAAAACATTATAAAAATGTTACATCTATCACAATAACCGCTAATCAGATCTAATCTTAACAGACTGAAGTTTGACCGTCTTTAATGTTTCAGAGACGTGCATGTTTTATACGTTTAAAGTATTTTTAAATAAAAAGCATATATATTTTATAACTATTAATAAAGAGTTGAAATTAAAAATTTGTTTTAATTGGTTTCTCACCAATAAAAACAATAAATAAACTGCAAAGTAGAGCACTTCTCGGCAATAAAATGCGGTTGTTCTTATAAAGAACACAATCCAGGCTACAATTTGTATTATTCGCGGGATATCAGAGAGCTCGACATGCAGCTATAAGTCAGCTAAGTACCGCCTACGATGCTCGCCATGTATGGCATAAAATAAAGCAGAGTTACTTCCACGGCGTCACAGAGAATCGGCCCAAGTTACAAGCGACTTCATATAGACTTTTTAGCAACTTGATAGTGACTGAATAGTCAAATTGTTTGGGATGTCCTAAGCCGTTGTTCTTCTAAACGTACCGTACGTTTTCGTATAATTGGCAACAATAACTAGAAAGTACTGTTCCTTCTAAACGTAAAGTATTCTAAACTTTTCTTATAGTTTATCACAATAACTGAAAGGCCAACTAAATACCTAATTGGTTTTAAATTATTTTTCGTTAGCGCCCTATTAAAAACTGGAATAATAAAAAAAAAGTTGAGTTTGCAATAACCTCAATATTTTATTGGTTACTTTTTTCTTTGGATTGAAAAATACATTAATCGCTATATCTTACAACTTGTGTGACCGTCTGTTCACCGTCTCCCCACATCCGCAGGGTAGTCATTTGTGTCCATATCTGTTCCACATATCCTAGACTGAGAATTAAATAATCTGTGAACTAACTCGTCCAAACATGGCCAGTACTATGCAAGACAAGCAATATAATTATATACGGATAAATATTTTACCTATAAATGAGACCACAGGGGTTATGTTGTATGACTATAATAAATGTAGGCGGATTATGGATATCTTGCCCTCTATGACTAAGTCATGGTTAGATCTTGTAACGATGTATGTTATGTTGACATTTTACTTAGGTAGGTACTGTTGGTGGTTTTAAAAAACATGTTCCATGAGCATTGCTTTTTGTGTTAGTTATTTTAATCTTAACTGTCAGGGACAAGAAATGCACTACTTCCATGTATTTTGTACTTTCAGGAAGCAACAACTTAACGCTTGATATAACTTAATTAATATAAGTGATATAAGTACTTACTTCACTGTGTATGTGGTTTAAATGGGTGTGATGTTGGTATGCGGGAGTCGATTTGAAAAAGTTTTTTCTATATGGTATACGAGCACCACAAGCAAGAAAAATATATGATCATAAATTGTTGCATTTGCCAAGAAGTCATAAAACACCACAATGATTTCTTCATACGACAAATTTTATTTCTAAAACATTTAAAATTTAACCTATCTCGCGTATAGAAGTTAATTAATTTAGTAGATATTAAAGAAATTAACATAGGGCGACATTTAAAAACGATAGCCATAAGATGGCGGATGAAATGGCGCCAACTTATTAATAGTCTTCAATTAACTGCCACCATTAGGTGCCATGAGTAATCAAACTGGAAATAATTGTCGCGTCCTTGTTGACAAATTGGCGAGACACGGTATATCTGTCTTTCCTTATATTTATTAAGTTTATTGTTATTAAAAACGTGTGAATCAGCTGTGGATAGAAGTAACAACAGCATTGTAAATTAAATTAAAGAGTTTTTGTTATTGCACATGTTTTTAATTCACTTTTATTTCTCACGTTAACGAGCTCGTAGTATCATTTGCACATTATATTATTTGTAACCTCAAAACCTCTTTACTAATTACCATCGTCAACTATTATGTCTGATGAATGACTAAGAAAAACATTAAAATTCGACGGCGAAATGGGCTCTTATGCGTTACTTACATAAAAAAATACATAAAACTTCCTTATGTTTTTATTCGGTTATTAACTGCCGTCTAACATAAGAGTTCTTATTATTAATCATAAGTGATGAAACAGCATGAATCACCAAACGTACCTTGAGTACGATGCCTTTTTTGCTTCTATTATCTTGTTATATTTACGTTGAAAGATGTATCATGGCCGCTATAAATGGATGATTGTCATTGAACGTTTGTGGAAAACGAATTTACGAAAAGTGTTTGGTGAATTAGAGATTTGGGATTGTCATCTTTAGGTCATCAAGACTCTTTGATGTTCATTTTGTATTGTTTTATCTAAGCACGAAAATTTACGATCTTTACCATTTTTACCAATAATCCAGTAAAATAAGATACCAGTCAGCGATCCTAGCTAAAATTAAGATGTACGGCGCATAACATTCTTTGATATCAAAATTTTTCTTTTCATAAAAGATTTTGATCCCTGCGACATTAGAATGTAAATGACATTAGATAATTAAAGGGCATAGTTTTGTAGCCACGTCACGTATAACGGTCGATATACGCAAACCAGCCCTAAAAGGGTATCAGCAGATTCACTGCTCGGGATGAATACTAATGATATTTACAAAAACGTTTGTATGTCACACGGATGTTCAAGGAACTAGCTAGTTAAAACAGACAGAAGCCTGAATAAAATTATAAAAAAACTCAGTTATAATTAAGTCTCTTTTTAACCCCCTACACGGAAAGAAGTCAGGAGGTTTTATATTTAAAGTCCGGTGAAGCAGCCAAAGCCAGCACTCAGGCATATTGCATAGGTCTCTTCCAAAAATGACGTGTTATACGTTTGAAGTGTCTGTTTGTGTATCCCTGTGTCCGTCTGTGGCATCGTAGCTCCTATTGAATGGACAGAATCTGTTTGTGTGTACTACATGACTCTTTGTGTGTTTATAATTTATGTTTTGCTATTATTTGTAAACAAGTGTAAGAAACACTCGTAGGTATATGATAGTAAACAATGACTTATTTTAATTTGTATGCCTAGCAATACAATTACTCTGGTTTAGTAACTCCGCATTGTAGAGTACTACATGCCACAAGTCATAGTAGGGTAGACTGATGTCCTAATCTGATTTTATGTTATAGTGTCACTTTCCATTCACAAAATTAAGGGCAGCCAAAACAACACTACTAAACATTGATTTTCTTTTCGAGCTAGAATTATGTTCCTATTCTATATCAAACCCACCCTCTACATATTTCCTTTTAAACAAGCAATTGTATTTTACCTTTTTAACTGCAAGTTATAATATTATACCTACCATAAATTAACAATGCATATTAAACACAGGAAGCTGAACAATCAGGGTAATGCTCTCACGCATATACCTATGTAATATTAAATTATTAACACAGGATATAAGTTGTGGAAAGTAACGATTTCTTAGTGTTAAATGTAGGTATATAAAACGCTGGTTTTTAATAATACTGTAATAATTGTTTTACAAAGTTTTTTGTTTTATATTAAGTTGGTATACTGAAACAAATTGTTCCCAATTAAAGGATATAAGTTGACTAAAACATCGTTTTATTAATGTAAAATGTAAATAAAACACTGGATTTTTACAATAATACTGTAATATTTTAATAATAAATTATTCACTACCAATATTCTGACACAAATTGTTCCCAATTCTAAGAAGGTATAATTTTGTAGGTGATAAAATTTCTCTCTTTCATTTAGGTGCATTACCAATCGCCTTAATGCTCTCGTAATCCGCAAACCAGTCTGACTGGAGAAAAGTTCAGTTGTCCGCTGTTCATGTAGGTATTGGACGCGTTTATGCTAATAAGAACCAATATACCCGATACACACACGAGTATAAGATTAAACATAAAAGCAAGAGAAAATAAAATTAGTTTATAATATGTTTAATGATCACTTATTCTATAATATTAAACTAACAATTTAGAAAAATCCCACTAAAGTCAGAATGTGGCTGATTGTTAACAGCTGAACAGATTTTCTTTTGGATCAATTATAGTTATTTGAAAATTATAAAAAATGATTTTTTGGTTGGTTCCTTAGGGCATTAACTGTGTCCAACGCCGCGCCCGATTTTTCAATCATTCTGTCATTCTTCACTGCGAACGTAAATTACTCATAATAACACCCTTTACGGAAATACGTCACATTGTTTATTATGCGTGCATAAAAACAAATATGCAACGAAAAATTAAATTACGGTTAACTTAACAACATTACTGACCTAATTCTGCATAATGTGTGCTTGAAAGTTGGCATTGTAATGTTTTGTGCAATTAAATTTTTCCGAATGTTTATTGAAAGTAGGTACATAACCTTAATTCCAAATAATGACTCGGTAAGAAAGTCATTAAATAAACATTTATGCCCTGTTCAGTATTTTAGTTGACATTTTAAGAGTATCTGAACAATCAATGTACGGCAGTTATCTTTTGCAAAGTCTTTCCGCAATCAGAGTTCCTCCATTAAAATTATAAGTTTTGTAGCGTTTCACAAGGCGGTAATTCACGAATAATTATCTCATTAATTGCAAATATTAATTTACGGATCAAATTAAAGAAGATTTATCTGGCCTCCATACAACTGTGATTAAAATGAGGTAATAAGTCTTAAGCAAAATCTTTCTGTTAAATTACATCGGTTTACAACCTTAGATAGGTAATATAAAAATGTTTCCAATCAGGGAATAATGTTATTAGTCGCCTCCTCAAACTAAAGTAGTTTCAGCTGTAAGGGCTGCTATCAAGGACATAAGGTTTCTGTAAATGTTTCTGTTTCTGTTGAGCTGCATGAGCTATTCGGGGCATGCTTGCCGTCTGCTGGCACATGCTTGCTCAGATCGATCTGGTTCTTTCCTCTAAAGACCAGTCCAGTAAATACTCTGCATTTGTTTACACAAATTTACTATTGTACTCGTATTGTCAGGACTAAAAGAGACTGTGACCCCTGAGTTTGTTTCGACATTTCTTGTCAGGGTAGTCAGTTAGGAAATGTCGACCTCATCTAGATTAAGAAGACGTGTGAAAGTGATTGTATGGTCCTATTTACAAAATAAAGAATTTGAAAATATTTTAAAATCAAAATAATGTCATTGGTTTTTCTAAGCTAAACTGATTAATTTATTATCGATTGTAAGACGATTAAAATCATATTCATAATAGACCGAATATAACGTTTGTAATATTGCCTATTCAAAATGGTACATCGACATTTAAATTTAAACTGACAGTTCGACAGCAAACCAACAAAGTGCAAAACGTTCTAATACGAGATCTAGTTCCTTGTTCATCGGTCACCGATATGTTAATTCGTTCACATAGTGATTGACAACTACAAATACTCGGTGTTCCGACCGTTCCGACTTGGGCCATAATGTATGACAGCTGTGATCGCCTTGCCCCGGCCTGTCCCGTCCTCGTGCAACGTAATTAGACTGATTTCTTTAGTGATGTGACATCATGACAGCGTTCTATCGATGACAGTAATCCTAGTAATCTATGCGAAAGTTTGTAAATATGCATAAAACGTGATGTTATCATGATAGCATATCAACGACGGCTTTTTGTGGTTACGATAAAGTGAAATGTATTGTGGCATTGTACCGCGTTGCACATACTCCACGTATACTCCATAAAAACTAAGCGCAACTGCATGCAATACAAGTATTTTTATAATAATTAACCTAATTATTTTTTCCTCATGTAGCGGAGCGTTATGCACGTTAGTTTATCACACAACCAATTAAATTAACTTACTCAGGCAGAGAGTGTAGAATTCACAGTATTATTTAAGTTCTTTCTTATCTCATTGTTATAACTACTTTTCTTCCGAGTTTCGTTTTAAAGTTTTTTTTTTTATTATTACTACTATTGTCTACCAATTACACTAATTTTAAGACAATTTTCTGGTTACACCTATCAACATGGAAAAACACAATTTAAACATTTTCAATAAGTGTCTGTACGAATCGATTATTTGTATTTTATATCGTGACTGATATTGGACACACCTAAAAATATTCCAATATTTTTTTCAGTATTAATCATACGTCCTCCTTCAATGGAATATTCTTTGAGTTTTTATCTAATACCAAGTCATAAAACAGATGATTATCAGGTCATACGACTGCCTCGTATATTTATTTATCTTGTATAATAAGTCGATAACAGAATTCGCTGTATCGATAAGTTTGAGGAAATGACGTTTCGCAAGGTAAGGCGTTGCATTTTGTTGATTATTTTGCTAAAAATCTTTTTATCGCGTGATTATAATATACAAAGTACATCAATAAATGATACCGTGTCTTAATACAGCTATTATCTCTTAAACCTCCAGGGCTTTGGATTACATCACATGATTTATAAAAAAATAAGATAGGTGCGATACAAGATTTGCTACAAAAATATCGTCACAACGTCAACACACTCAATTCAATAACAAAAATACAATTTAAAGTCCTAATAGTCTTTTTCTTTGCTTTAACAAATACGTGTAAATATGCAGCATTCTTTTATTTATTAAGCAAAACTTAATCGTTTTATCGACAACTGACTGCACTGGCCTCGACGCCCTCGACTCGTTGTTTCAATATTAATTTTAGTACATAAATGCTTGCCACCTTAATACCGTTGGGATTTTTGTGGTTTTCTCTTTCATATCACATGTTGACGATCAAAATACATGGGTTAATATTTTGTTTGGTGAATGTTTGTGACAGTTTCAGTCCGTTCAATTTAAGTTTATAGGTTAGATACTGAAATGAAGCCATTCGAGATTGATGAGCCCCTCTTCTAGCTACGATGTTTTAGTTGGGTTTCTCTACCGCGATTTTATTTTATTTCAAATTTATTCTTTACAAAATAAATCTATGTTCGTAAAAAGTAATGCCTATTAATATCGTCTTACGATTTTCTTTTGTTGCCGCCATATTGAACCGCGGTTAGGCGCCAAGAAGTTTTTGTTAGTTTATTTTTATTACCAAATCAGCAACGAGTTGCTTCGGGGTAATGAGTAATGAGGCAAATAAAGAAGGTAGAGTACGCGCGAGTTAATTTTGTAGAATACTGAATGATATTGTTCGCGTTCGTGTTTAAGGATTTATTAACTTACTGTGTATTATTGTTATAGTCTCCATGATTAGCGTGTGTGGAATGCGTACTACGTGCACTTAATTTATGTGGATCTAAGTCCTTGTGTTTCCTTTGTTTTCGACATGGCAAATATTCGTTTGTGTGTAAAATTTGAAGCTTCCTTTCCTTTGATGTTCCGATATTGAGTCAGGCTTATTTTAGGATATGGCGACGAGAAATATTTGTTCACACATTGAGTAATATCTATTTGTACACAAATAAACCTTCATACTCATACATTTAAAACATATACTATTTTGCTGTCTTTAAAAATTATGGCTACTTTAAGACCCAGAAGATAGTTAATTAGTTATAGTATCCGTTAAAGATAGTATGCTAAGTATATTTTTTATTTAAAGGGAACCACAAAAAGTTTACCTATCTCCTTTCTTGCTCCAAATATACGTAGTGTCAAAGTATGAATTTAAACGGTATATATGTATTCTTGCATCCAAATGACCGAACAATAAAGTTGAATAGAGCAACTTATTGGGAGCGGACGCAGGAATGCAATGCGCATGCGCGGCGTTCATAATGAAAATGAGTGCGGTACCCGTCACGCGGCCCAGGCGCTAACCGTTACCTAAAAACAAACCTCGACACAACAAGCTAAGCCAAAATAAACTCTAACACAATGGCAGAAGAAACTGCAGCCTGCACCACTATGTCTGTAAACTATCCCGAGTGTAAACACCTTATACAGAGCCATACACGGCAAAGAATAATCGATAAATCGAACTATTTTTCTTCGATGATCGATGTGGAAAATTAAATTCATTTCAAATTTTATTGCCAGCCATATCCTGTAAAAGGAAACGTATCGTTTTTATTTACATTCGATCATAAACAACGATGTCTTGAGATATTATAAAGAACTATAGAGCGTACACAACATAAATCATTGAATTTCTTTAAGCATTCCATGTTGGACAACAAATAAAGAGGTTTCAAGAAAAATGTACTTATCAACGTAAGTTACTTTTTTCTACTCAGCCGTTCAGCTTGCTTCATCCATCTTTGATAATAATAAACAACGGACTGACATCATAATTGTGTATTTTTAATCCCTTCGTGTATTAATAAAAGCATTCATTATTTTAAACTAAGATGAAAACGGGAGGGATACTAGCTGACAACGGTTAAACGACCTGTCATTGAAAAATAGAATATATTTACAAAGGATCATAGACAATTTAAATAACCATAGAGGAATAATGTCATATAAGCGGACTGCTATTTAACCTGTATGGTGTGTTGAATATGCGTCACCTGCAGCGTCTTCTATTCAGAGAAGTCACATTGATCCATTAAATCGTTGGGTCGAGGACCGGTTGTCCTGATATGGCCTTTAATAAACAGCTGCTACTTGGACAATGTGATTGGTAACGCGAGATGCCCAGCAAACTTGCTCGTTTTATTTACAAACTTAACTTTTCTTCACTAAAATATGCATTCAAATCCAAAGACGTAAAGTTAAAAGTCGCAAAGCAAGAGATTCTCATCATCACGAAGAATTACTTTTTCTACAGCTCTCGTAATTCGTGTTTTTGTAAAAATGGCAACTGTTTTGTGGTAAAGTTGTTTTGTTTTACGAGCAGCTGATCCGATTTAACTTGTAGCGAACTTTTTGCTTGTTATCATTAAGTAGAAAAAGGCCAATAAAAATTCATTGAGAACTAATTCAAAGGAGTTGCGGTAAGTACCATGAGTAGTGTGTCATTTAGAAGATATAAAATATTTATGGAGACATTCATATGAGTCATAAACGGTACAAATACTTACTAAGGCCTGCAGCGCTTATTACTTGTCATCACCCAATCATATCCGTCGAGAGTTTCGAAAAGCAAAACTTAACTATTAATCATGCATGGCTTTCTTTGAAAGCAAATGTTTTGTTGAATACGATGTGTAAATTGAAATTATAAAGGCTTGAAACATGAATGTTTACTGTTGAATGCATTTCTCAAAAGTAAATGGAAAGGTAGATTTTACGATGTTTGTTGGGTTAGGCAAAGCTCCCTGTTAGTCGTATGTTATGAAACACGGAGGTTTAGCGCTGCACAATACGCTAATAACTCTCGTCCGTTTGCCGTTGGTCTTAGAACAACTAATTTACTGTCTTCCTAGTATCTCAACTTATGTAATCCTCCATGCACTGTCTGCTCATCTCTTAGTAGCCATTTAAGGCGATGTGTGTTTCGATAATCTCTATTATTACAAATGCGATGTGTTTATCAAACATTAATTGCATTAATTTAATTTTTCAAAGGTGTAGAGACCTGGAACTGGCTTCTTTAGGTGCGAAACCCGATATCTAAGCAAACAGCCAGTCGAAAGCTAGGCGCCATTAAAACAGGGTGGCCCAGTGAAGTTAAACTATTTTTGAAACAGGACCCAAATACCACCAGCGGGTTTCCCAGAATTTGATAAAGCCCGTCATAATTTATTTGGTTTTCATGCGGGTGCTATAATCTGGGATGTGTTAACTTAAGATGCTTATCAATGAAACATACCAAACCTAGGGAACTTTCTTACTTTTGTTTGGAAGAGTAGTAAGCGTTATTCATTCCATTAGGTAGAAGGAGTACCTAAGTACATAAGCGTCTACAGGTACCTTTATATAAAATTTTTTCAATGAAAAATGATACACACCCTAAATCGACACGTGGTAGAATCAGTTTACAATCAAAGTACCGACAGCGCCCCTTACAAACTGCACAAAGAGATTTAAAAGAAATGTAAATGTTCATTGTATGTTAAAACAATGCCGAAACCGATTCAATCAGAATCCCCTTCGAGTTGCTCAATGTGTCGAAGACCATGACATGATAAAGATGTTTATTGGTGAACAGATTTAGGACAACTGAATAAAATATAGAGAAGAAAAAAATATGAGAGCATAACATCCTATTTAAAGGTCTTCCACGAATTCGTAACTTATTAGACATAGTAAGAGCTAAATTTCATAAACATGAGCAAAGAAAGCATGAGAAAAGGGTTATTTCATTTAACCTTTAGTTAAAAAGTATAATCGTTAAAGGTAATTTCAGACTCTTGAATTAAACGGAAGATGGATGAAAAAAAAACCTTTAGGGACAGAATTTCTCTTACTTAATACACATGAACTTTATACTTATTATCTCGTCTTATTAAAACAAAAAATGGAAAATACTTCAGTCTGTTTTATAAAACAACATTTTTCTCACGCATTTACTTTTAAAGTACATATTACCTTATTACTTTCTTTAACTTCAAAAATTCATCATGTATTTAGGTAACGAATAAAATTGTAATAAGACTATTTTGTACTTAAAAATAACTTACGTTACGTCACATTGTTTAGTGTTTATGTTTAAAATAATTGTGTTAATCGTTACAGGTTTTATTTAATTATTAACAAGCGGAAAGCAAATACCGCCATTACAACACTAATTTGTGAATGTAGCCGCGAATTCTCTTCTTATTAGATAACGCATTGACCTTAGACCCGGGCTTTAGACATTAAGCAATTGAACCCATTAACGCAAGTATTCCGTTGATTGTTGCAATCGGCCGCCATTCTGATTGACACAGACAGGAATTAAGACTTAATTTATTGATACAGTATTGATTGTGTCTGTGTGTCAATTAATGATAATGTTATTTGTCAGTCAATGTAATGTATAGACTATTATATTTTGGAGTTGTGATCGGAATTAGAACATTGATATCGATAAGTGTGTGTTCTTTTCTTTTTGTTTTCTAATATTCAAAATGGCGCTAATTAACTTTAGTAATGCATATAATAGAGTAGAAAATAGTTTGTACAAGCAAGCACGTCTTTTGCTATAAATTATACAAAAATGCCTTGGAAAATCTACCACTTTTAAATTTATTTTTTTGCTATTAATATAATAATAATAAATGCGGACAACATCACATACATTGTTCTGAACCCAAAGTAAGTTGCTAAAGCACTTGTGTTATGGAATTCAGAAACAACGAAGGTACCACAAACACCCAGACCCGAGACAATGTAGAAATGTGTTTTCTATATTGACCCATCCGGGGATCGAACCCGGGACCTCAGAGCTAGCGACACCTTGAAACCGGTGCGTACGCCACTCGACCACGGAGGTCGTCTACCTAACCATATTGTCGCCAACGACATTATTATTCAATAGTATCGTGCTTTCTCACATCTCGCTACTCGCAGTACTCGCTACATCTTTTCAAACCCTTCGATCAGACACACAGGTCTTCACGTAAGAGTGATTCTGAATATGTTCTACAAATATCCGAACGCTAACGTTAGTCCTGAGGACTGAGGCACATAAGAAATAACGCGGCAGTCACGATCCCCTCTGCACGTGTAACTGGAACTGGTTTTATACGAAACGACTTCGATGCCCCGTCGATATTAGTATAGTATGGACATGTAAATAATTGTGCTTTTGAATCCTGCGTTTGTTATGTTTTTATGTGTTAGCGCTTTGCTAGTTCAATGTTTTTATTAACAGCAGATAGCAGCAAAAGCATCTTCTTTTACATATTTGATCTGTAGTTTTAAAAATCAATCTTTGCATCTTAAAAGCTGCATTGTTTTTAACTTAGATCTACTAGACGTCAAGGTACATAAAAAGGTAGAACGTATCTTATTTAGGTCCTAAATAACCCTTATTGGATCACTACTTACACTTTACAAAAGCAGTTGGTTACGAACTATTCTTAGCCTGACTTAAAAAGCCGCGGTAACTAATCCGTGTCTACAAAACAAGCACACATCAGCTTAACTTGTAGTTCTAAATTCATAATATAGTGTGGGTGCCTGTATGAATAGTATGCATTGCATTATAGATAACGGTATGCCCGCATCGGCGTTACGCAACAGATTATGCCGAGCCATACCCAGCCATGATAGACTTGGCCGATCAACCGGGAAGGTCGTGAGAAATGTTGATTCATTATTCAGTTGTGAAGTGTACTTTGTACGAATGAACGCAGCATGCTACTAAACTGATAGTTTTAGTAAACGGTTATCTGATTGTGTAGCGTGAGTGTTTATAGTCATGTTTTGAAATTCAATTTTTATTTTAAACTTTAAATACATAACTTTTGGTCGATTTAGATAAATTAAGCTTTATACATGCAATTAAAAATTACAATATCATCATGATCGAGTCATAACAAATGACTACCTAATAATACTTTCTTTTTTATTTTATCATGTTTATTTAATCTTACAGCCAGCAAACTTGTGGCCAGCCCTTTCTTTTTCTTTTGTAATATTAAAAATCGAACACGCAGTCTCTTTGTGCGGGTGAATATTACATGAATAATATACCGATGCGTCATAATAAATTTGAAAGGTGCGATTTAACGACTTACCGCTGCGAATGTTATGAATTTTATTACAGAAATACTAGTCGCTCCTCACGTACATATTTCCATTAATTTTCTCAATACCAGAATGTCCAAGTACCGGATATCTGGAATTGTATGGCAACATTGGCCACCGTTCCTTTGATTGGAGTGTGTATCCAAACATGGTATGATCAAAATTAAACTGTTCACAGAACCGAGTCGTACTTTCACTTGAATAGAAAAGAAATGTTTAGTAATTATAACTAAGATACGTGAAAGTAGGTAATTTAGTTGGTGTTTGTTGTCACGATAAGATTTGCGAGCCTCTATATTAGTCTACTCGATAATTTATAGCGAATGACGAATACTAGCTGTTTTTAGGCACACCTCTAATGAATATCACTTGTTCTTTTATTTGTTGTTGGTTGACGCCAAGAGTTAATGGCTTCTAGGAAAGCAATTGATCAGTCAGTAAACATCATCTGGTGACCGCTTTGGAATCAGGTAAAACAAATTTGTCTATTCTTAACTGGACTAGCTAGTGACCATTATTTAGAGCAAATCGTTCTGGCTTCCACTATTGTTTAATAGCCATACCTTCGCGCACTACTGTACTATACTTTTATGACATGAAACTCATCTCTCGATAGAAAGTGCCTGTTCATTATACAATGTACCTACTATAAAAAAATATTTACCAAAGAGTTTTATCTCGGTTACAACATGATGCTTGCACACTAAAATGTTTAATTACATCATATGCGTGGTTTGGAACGCCACACTACGTATTAACTAACATCATTACAACATTCCATTCCATTATTCCATGTTTCATCATGATGAGCATAGTTCCTAGAACTTCTTTTGGAACGAGTCCTTTCAACTACCTTTAATCCTAAATAGGAAAAATCATTCTAATTTTAAACCGATGCCAACTTTTAGAACTCTTCATTTCTATGGTTTTCCTACAACAAATTAAAAGGCTCTGACTGTAATAGATCTTTTAACACATACTTAATAAATAAAATCGGCTAGTACATATATATACCATAGTTATCAGAAATCAATATTAATATAGACGTTTATCGCGAATTTTATATTTATTTTAGAGCCAATAAAATAGAGATTACTATGAAAAATCTGTTCTTTAATGAATTCCGATGATTTATTGCGCGACCATTTGATATCAAATTGATTTTTAATCATTTACATTTGTGGTGACATTTTTAAATATTAGAGCGCTCAATTTATTATGGTATCTCTACAACTCCATCTATGTTTAGAATTCGTAGAAACTTCAAATCAGGTATTGTGGCATAGTTTATCATAGAAAGTGAGATTACAATATATTTATAGGTATGTGTCGTGTACAAAAATACTTTGACAGCACATAGGTACGTGCCTTGTAGAGTAACAATAAATAGTTATGGGCTCAAAATATAAATATAAATCCATCTACAATCCTACACTTTGATTTATCGCTAATCACACATTTAAATACGGAACCCCTAAAAGGAAATGGCATAATGTGTATTTATTTCATGTTTTTCCACAGAAACCTTTAGGTACTCGTCATAGCAACAACAATTATAAAACAAAAGCGATCGTTTAGTATAAAATGGAACGGTCTTAAAAACCCGACCTGCTTTCTGCTCTACAATTATGTACATAATTAACGCAGGAAGTGTACAAGTGCGTATATTATCTGTTAATAACGATCATTCGCAGGTACATGTCTACTTTAATATAGACGCAATAAACTCTGAAGCATTACCTGTTATCTCAACCAACCAGACGGCACAAGGACGGGGTAACTGTAGGCTTGACTGACATACGATACTGTTCAAAAACTGGAACTTGTACAAAGAAGTTTGGGAATCCGGTACGCAAGATTTCCATCATTGCGACCCATTTTTGGCGGAAATTTGATAACACACAACATCAGAAAATATACATTGATCGTGTATGAGAAGTTGTTCTACGCAGTGTTTCATAATGAAACCTTTAAATCGGTAAAGTAATTAACATTCCTCCTCGACATTACTTTGGTCGGTCTTACTTTTTTCAACATCAAATGTACCGGCCATAATGGGCTCGGACGGACTATCTATAAAAAATGGTAAGGCTCTGAGATACGTCCCGAAGGCGCCGGGTGCCTTTTCTAAAAGGTAATCGCTTCGAGGTTTAGTTTTTTTTTACTGGCAAAGGTACAAAGAGTTGAGGCAGCTGCCAAGTACAGCTGGCTTGTAGCTCTATGTTTAAGTTTTTTAAATGTCACCTGGGTGAACGCGCCAAGTGTAGTTTTCGAAAAATAAATAATATATATAACCTTTTTTGGACCACCTGATTGCGAAGAATAAAGTTAAAATTATTCCACCTATGTATAACTTATCATATTGTAATTTATTATGGCGATTAATTTTACCTGTAATACTTCTAAACGTTTCCTTTTTTGCTGTAAATAAATTTTATGCAATGCCGAGTTAAAAAACCTTGTACGGAAACTCGACACTCATTATATTGTCAACGTATAAAGTATGTTCTTGCAAACAATGTAGATTCGTAATTTCCTTCCTCGAAGAAGCTTTGAAACGCCGAAACTGTATTTACCTTACATGTAGTTAGTTTACTTTGTATAAGAAAACATTAACAACACGAAAATTTTGCCTGAATTAAATTCAATAATGTGCTGAAATACGATCAAAATGCACATCAGTAGTAACACAAACTGCAAAAACGTTTACTGCATAGTACTTTGAAATAACTGCACAGTCGAAGTAAAATTACTATCGAGCGAGTGTTGACTGAAATGAAATGACGAAAATGAATGAGCCATTACTGTGAAAAAGTATTACATAGTCCTGTTACTAATTATCTAACAGAGAAAATGTATAAGTAAATGTATCGAATCTAATAGTGTGTACGTACTTTGTATGTACAGTTGAATGTATTTTAAAGTGTTGTATGGTGTCGACACGAGCTGTATGTATCGTACATTGTAACCGCCTTGGAAACATATTGCTATTCTCTGACCACTCTCTCTTACAGACTAGCTCTAAGTTACCTCAGAGACTATGGAATATACTACAGGTCCTGGTGTTTGTACAAATATCATACAGGAGATTTGCCAAAGAAAATCCATTCGATAGATTTTTTTCACCACATCTTCCAAATAGATTGCGATTTCATACCATATATGACCTCCTAAGTTCCTTTTTCGTTCAGAAGGACAGTATTAGTTACTTTAAACAATATATCTGTCTCTAAGCACGGAAGGCCAATTTGGCGCGTATGCCAATCGAATGAACAAGTAGCGCAGACAATATGGTGCCGTAATGACAATGACAGTCGAATTATTAACTTTCTGACGTCTAATGCTCTCTGAATACTTGACCTTGTCATTTACATGACAATGAATAGATTAAAGTTGATTAAACCCGCTATAGGTGAACTTAAGTCTTAAACCCATCTTAGTTGTGTTTGGTTATGAATAACGGTATTCATATTTTAAACACGAGCTTATGTTTAAAACACAGAAGAGTTTGTATATAACTAATCATAAAACTGTATAAACTCATGGCATCTTCTAGAAAACAGTTGATTTTCACTTGTCACGATTCACCATTATACAATTTATTTCTTACCCAGACATTAATGAAAGCTAAGTTAATAAACTAATAGTCTGTTGACATTTCCACTTAGATATAAGCTACGTAAGAATAATTGATTGGTTAGCGCTCAAATATATGCACGGGTGCTATTCTTAAATTTGAGACGTTAACTCACTGTATAAAATTAGCATTCGTTTGAATTGATTCGATGTATTACTTCTCCACGTGTATTTGAAACGCCTACACTTATCGAAGTAGCTACGACGAAAGGAAAATATAATTTCTCTGTCAAAACCGACGGCTGTTTTCGCTAAAGAATACTTCGATTTATCGAATAATATCGATAAATAATGTGTTTTTGACTCCTTCATCAAAGGTCAACAGAGTATAATCCAAATTTAGGCACGATTTTAAAAATCCTTGCCTTTTGTCGACTCTATCTTTTTAATTTCAATTAGTAACAATCTAATATTTTTAGACGACGTCAACTGCGGTAGCCTAAGTTAAACCTAAGTTAAGCCTAAGTTAGTACTATTAGGTACAGATTAAAAAATAACGAAACTGCTAGATATTAGGCCTTTATACCAGAATAACACTATCGTACTTGGAACTCGATCGCTCTCCTCAGAATGTTGTAAATACATAAAATAATAATAGTAAAGAGAACTGTGACTCAAATCGCTGACTAATCAAGCAACGATCCATATCTATGAAACTTGAGTGTTTTTGAATGACGCGTGACTTTGTTCCTACCATAAATACGTAGACTACTTAGCTTCTTTTATCCTAGTACCTATGCACTTAACGTCACCCGTAAAACGTGCAGGTTTCACATTTCCTCCTAGATAATCATTTTTATTTTTATCAAGTATCATCGCAGTAGATATAAATATATCAAGTGTATGTTTACAATAGTGTTCAAGATCGTTTATTTGTTCAGCACGTTACACTCAAAACTGAAATATTCTGAAAACATATGTTCTCAGAACATCTGAGCTGTTTGTATTAGCTGGCTAGTCAGAATTTAGTCAGAAACGTGAATCTTTGACAGATTTACATTACAGGCAATATTAGTCGGAAAATTCTTCGTAACTCGAATTCGAATGAACTTCAACAGATGCGCTTATAAGTGATGGAAATCAACACATAATTAAAAATGTTTAATAAACCATGTAAATAAACATGCTTCTATGCTAGTTGTGGCTTTCTTCATTTATGACAGTTTCAGAGTGATACATAGGCAAACTATGTAAGTATGTAATAAACAACAAATAATTATGAAGCAATGTAAGCGGCAATTACTTTGAATGCAAATTATCATCATATTTAGAGCGTTACTCTACAACATACCTCGCCTTTCCTCAACCATAACGTAGCCCATTATATCTCAATCACAGCTTTATCAATATATTACTTCCTACTAATTAAAAATAATTGAATATCTAAATAGCACACACTAAATATAAAAGTGGTATCATTGTAACTGGATTAATGGAACAAGTGTTAAGAAAACAGAGTTGTTGTTAATTTGTGACCCGAATTGATTGCAACACATCTCTCCCGGGTTTATCGTAAAAACATAGGTCGGTCTGTCGCAACGTAACATACCTAAGAAACATTGTGAAAACTTTCGATATTTTTTTATTACTTTTGTTTTATATATATATATTATAGTAGCTACAGGTGTGACTATTGTGCAATGCTCAAGTATAAAATGTATGATTTATTGAGGTAATTTTATTAAAATGCATGTTATTTCGTCCCGCATTCATATGCCACCAGTAACCAGTTTGAAGAAGCTGCATGCACATGCGAAAGTGTAACATGCATACATGATACATCATGCAATAGTATTCAAATACTAAACATGATACTGATACAGATCGTGCTAACACTTATAGAAGAGGAAAAGTTGGATTTAAAGAATGGAGTTTAATTAAATATCTTTTTAATGGCTCCAGACGTTTACTGCTCATCAAACAATGCCTATTTATTTAGTTCTAGACTCTAGTTACAACATGACTAGGTCTATTCTAAACCAATATATATATATAAAAAAAAATAACAAGACCATTAACAGTCAGCAATAAATTCACACGTTCGTTTCAATTATTACCGGTGAATGCACACGTGAAGTTATTTGTACAACACAAACAAACAGGAAATACAGTATATCATTAGTTAAGACAAATATTCCCGTTCACCTGCATTATTTCTAAACGTAACGTGTTGCAAGATTGTTTTATTTTGTAACATAAAAGTTATTGCGCGCGCACGTATGGCCACCCAATAAAGAATATTGCGATAGTACGGCGATAAGTTTGCAAAATGTTATAAAGGTGTACTCGTAAAACACGTAAAGTTTTTAGTTATGTATGATTACGTTATTACATAACGAATCGCAAAATAATAGATGACTAAAAACCAAACCACAAATGTTTTTTTTTTGTTTTTTGCGTCTTGTGTGGCCAGATCTTATTATTACGTTCTGAAATCCAAAAACAAATGCGTTTATTTAAATAGGTATTACACGCAGATTTTGTTTTATAATTCGAGTCTTTGCCGGTCTTACGTTTTTACAAAGTCACGGTGATCATAAATTCGCTTCAGTTACGGTTGCTTCGCAATTTTTCGTCAGTAATACAACACTTTGTAATTTAGGCTTTTATTATGTCTTGACGATGTAATTATTTATTTTGATGTCTACTAAATACAAATTAGCCTCGAATATCGAGTCGACATTCTAAAATGTTAGCCTTGACTACATAATACGGTTTGACTGACATATTTACTGAAGTAATCTCTTTTCCCTATGTTACTTCACAAAACATAAGGGATGACATTACCCTCTAAATTAACGTCAACGACCAGACAAGTTAACTGAAGCCCTACATGAAGAGCTCTCTACAAACGCGAGTTATCCCTGAGCTCATTAATTTTCCGCGCTATTACTCCATCACTCAGTCGCACAAAGTTTCGTACACTGTACAAAAGTTTGCACGCATATGAATGAGGGCCACTTTCATTCGGGACCGCGACCAACACTGCTTTGAAAGACGTATGCTGCTGAAATTTCACATAATTATATGTTCATTTGTAATGTACCTACGCCTACACTTATTCGTGAGAACTTCCGAATGTCAATGACACGATGGATTAGGTTCAGTCGTATTGAATCCCGTGTCCAAAGTTCTTTAAACCTATGTTTAAGCTGAAGATAATTCGCATGTTAATGTAGAAGCCGGCGAAAGTACATTGTCTTGACACTTTCACATTAGCATGCAGACATAATACCTTCGAACGGTTTCCTGGAAACTATCACGATGAGTTATAACTGTGTGTGCAGCATATGCAATGTTTTTAATGAACTTCTTGTACATGCGGAAGCCTTTGCTAGTCTCTGTTCAACCTTGTTTACCTACAGCACTGCCGTAGAATCAAAAATCTTAATTTTGCAACCGGTCAATTACAAATCACAGCGTATCGGTCGTCTTACTATTAACAAAACGAAACAATAATAGCTTACAAAATTTCCAACGACTCGATCAATCTAATTATGACATAGGTACTTTTACTTCTTATTCAATTCGTAAATCATTAGCATAAGATAATCATCACCATTACCAAATTTGCGATAACGTTGCCACAGTATATACTAAAGATATTTCTTGTCCTCGCACACAATCCATTAAGTTAAAAAGAAAATACTCTAGTAAGAACTAAGAATGTTATTTAGGTACGAACGGACAAAAAGAAAAACTGAAGCTGACTAGATTGGGTTTAGTTTTTGTAAGGTCTGGAGAAAAGGTCTTTTCTTGGCATTCTTGTGAAGCTACTGGCAATTGCCACTGCAAATTATTAACATTCCCTTGGATGTCTTCCAGTCACCATTTGGAAGGTTCCGATCTAAGACAGTTTGATCTCGCGAAACGAAATTGAAATTTCCCTACAGCAATTAACCTCAAGAATTTAGATTGAATACAATTGTAAATAATAAGTAAAGGACTTTCACTGTTTTGTGGCTTCTCAGCAAAATGCCGTTAAAGGATTTGTCTTTCATGGGTTTCTTGACGATACAAGTTCTTTGTCCCAAGCACAAAAGACGCCGCCATAATAGTTTTTTAAGCACTTCAATTTCTATTTGAGAGAGGACAAATTACGATTTACGTCGAGAACTAAGGCAAGTAATTACCTTCAAATTATTACTAGAGCATCCTCTTTTAAAGGATTGTGTTAAATAATATGCTAGAGGTATTTTTTTAGTTTTCACTTTAAAAATAGCATTCGTCATCTTCACAATGTGAACGTAACTATGTTTTATAAATGTGTGAATGACAATTTTATCAAAGTTTATAAATCATCAGAGAGGGATATTTTAAAAATTAATCAAATGACGGATTTTATCATTGAAATAACATCTTATCTCGTATGGAAAGTTGAATGCATAATTTGTTTGGTTTTAATAGTTAATACATATATGATTTGTAGAAATATTGCCACATGTCGTCGTGATCAAGAAGTTATGTAAATGGCTAGAGATTAGACATTTTTTTTTAAACATAGTTCCAGTATTAGTCTGGATAGACAAGTTATTATGCCAATGCATACACGTTAACGCACATTTTTAAGGCTGCTATTGATTATTACACGTACTGATTAAGTATGTATTTAGCTTAAATTATGGATGCAAATGTATCCTAACGCCATTCATCGTTCATTCAAGGACTCGACGACGGTCACTTCCTGCGAACTTTTCCTCAATTATAAAGTTGCATACGTAGCAATATGGATGGAGTCGGAAATGTTAGTGGACAATAAATTATGGCGGAAATCAGTATTAAGAGCACTCACTTAAGTGATATAGGTTTTTAAAGAGTTTAAATTAGCATACTGACCTCCGTGAGTTTCAACTGTTTGAAGTGTCATCGCCATTTTTCTTAGTGTTCGAAGTTTAAAATACCGAATCTGATTACTAAAAAGTTTTATTTATTTAGAAGTTCATCAGTTACCAGACTTATGTGTGTTCCAATTAAACTATACTTAAATGAATAATATTTAGTTAATTTATTATTTTTAGGGCTTTCAATGGTATTCATTTGATCCATTCCAAAACCGGTGACGTTAACAGCAACTTGAATGAATGTATGTTTGTTAATTTTATTTTAAGGCTTCATGTTTTATTACATATCAGAACTGCAAATTAATAAACGACTTGACAAAATAAAGTACTTTATTTAACTCAACAGAAAAAGAAGATTTAAGTGTAAAACAGCGACTATAAAGTGTTGCATGTTGTCAAGTGAATTGACACCCGAAAGTGGCGAACAACAGGAAATGGTTAAGTATCGCTTTGCATAAAGATGATTAAAAGAGCAATCCATTGTTCTTATACTGCCTTTGTTATGTTATAAAGGCCAGTTTTCTTTGTGTATACAAGAACCTATTTAAATGTTAATACGTTTTGAAAAATAATGTTGGATGGAGATTTAATAATATAATAAAAACTACAATAGAAACGATATTATTAAACCATGATAAGATACGTCTCTGTTGTTATGGTTAGATATTAGATCTATCATAATGTATATCTTTTTATAGAAGGAAGGCATAATACATGATTCGCAACAGCTTTGCCTTTTGTCGTTTGTCTGTCATTAAAAGCCGGCACGTGATGTGATGTAACTTGTAACTCTTGTAAGTACCAACGAAATGCGTGGGATGACAGCTAATGCGGCTTATCTTATTCTTATTTTATTAACTCCAATGACACAATCGTAAGAGAAAAGGATAATAATGTACGGAACTTAACGACTCAATACACATCAATGGTAAAGACAGCTAATGACAAAACAGCTGTAAATTAAAATTAAGAGAATAAAGTTATAAATCTCTTTAAATTGCAGTTTTAAGATTACCCTTTTCGACTCACACGAGTAATGTTAACGATCTGTAGAACAACTGTGAGTTGTGACATTTAAAAGAAAAAATTAAAAAGTAATCAAGCCCATCCTTTCGTGTATCGCTTGATGCATGGCAGGGATCTTTATTCCAATCTGTATTCTGATCCCAAAGGCCGTGGAACATTAATTGGTCTCGGTATTACTAACTACATATTAAATGGGGTCATCAACCCTATCCTACGTGATGGTATGATAAGAATTCTCTATGTTTTTAAATATTTTTACCTTTTTGGTAATCATATTCTATCATAGGTTGCAAGTTCGCGACTTGAATTATTAATTAGACGTATTAGGAACAATGAGAAGTCGTCATGTACAAAATAAGTTTTAAATGTTCTCCGAACGCTTTGTCAGATGTCAATAAATTAGTGCTAGATGTCACAATAAATGTTGATGGAACTATTATTGCATTTAAATGTAGGACTTATATGAGAGAACTGAAATATTGTATGAAATCGTTATCATAATATATTCTAGACATGTTTTGTAGCGACAATAGAATAGTGATGGGACTGATGGGTTACTGGTAACACTGATTATGACTAGATTATAGCTGCCAGTTGTTTCATTCATCCGTAGTACCATGGACAATTTAATTTTATATTCAAATCAAGGTGTGGAAAGCAAGAGACGATAGACACAGTCAGAGAGAAACATTTCCTTTTACAAATAAGATCGGTTTGGTAAAAACATGACTTATTAATTTCAATAAAGTAGTTTTGATAAAACTGTTCCGTTTAATCGTTATCTTTACATTCAAGGATGCATTTCCAGTTCACAGAAGTGTTATGTCTCACTAGATTATGTTATCGGCAATGTGACTTGTGTAGGGCTTCAAGTGTGTCGGAACAAAACGTTTTTATACGTCAATTACATTGATCACTCAACTTATTCCTCTTTTTGTTGTTATTTAAATTGTAGAGCCGTTTAAGCGTAAGTTTTTTAGGTTAACATTAAAGCAAACTAAGAATTTATTTAAATACTGAAATAGAAATGGAAGAAAGAACTAGAAGAAGAAGGGCAAAATAGACTTCTTTTTAATCTTCCAACCACCTGGTTGCACGTTTTCTGATTAAACTCTACCATATTTTAATAAAAAATAAAAACAGAACTCTACAAACTATAGTGCCTACCTATACCAAAATATTGCTATCGCATATCAAGACTCAAAAATATATTCCATACCTACTTCGTTTCAGTAAACCCAAACCGTCGGTTGTTATCCACTATCAGTTAATTTGACAATCAAAAAGCGTGTGTCGCCGGTGTAAGCATAGTGTCAATACAGATGGTTCTGTGTGGATAGATTACGTGACACGACACTACGTAATACGTCACTCGAGTAATGATCATGATCTTGAAAAGGTACTCTACGATCATGATAAAAGTAATAGCAAATAAATTTGATGGAAAAATTCATAGGCTAGCTAACGACTCGACCGCGGTAATTTTTTTCCTTCATAGGTGTAACATTATACGAATAACGCTTATTTTTCAAGAAAATTCTTCACATATTTTGAGATTACGATTTAACCAAAATAATAATAAGTTTGCTATAAATATGCGTTAGCATTTGCGATAACGAAAATTAATTAAGAATGAGTCATTTGTTTATTGTTTTGTCTGTGATAAAAGTTAACTGCATACCGGTAAAGTTACCTAATGCTTAATGTTTTCCGTAAAGATTGGTTTGACATAAAAATCCCGCTTGTTTTTGTTTCTGTACGTTGTTTAAATGCTATTAAATATAACTGTTTAGTGTTTAATAACTTGATTATAACGTTAGTTCGTGGTTAAACAAATAATTGTTTTGAGGTTTGTATTTTCAATTTAGCGTCAAATAGGTATGCAACCGCATGCGTCACCCTATCTACAAACATTTTAAGAATTCGCTGTCTCTTGCAAAGAACTATATTTAAAACTTTACCTCACATTTATTGTTTAAACAAGGTAAACTTCACAGAAATTTACCATCTGTACATTATTATGTGTTTTAGATCTCTTGGTCGCTGAAGGACATCTTCCAAACATAATACAAATGAAACCATAAACTAGATTTATTCATGCCTGCGAATTCTGGTTAAATGTAAATCATAGCTCCTTGAGCCGTGATCTTCAGAATTACATTATGCAGATACGATTACATTATACATTACAATCTGGATAATGTTACACATGTTAAGTTACCACGACACTAGCTAACCTTGCCTAACATAATCCTGGGAAATATATTAACAATTTTAATAATTAGTAATGAACTAATGACATAATGAACGCTATTAAAGTTTAGGACAGTGAAACAAACAAGCCCGAATCTTTCCCAGGGTCCGTTATTAACAATGATACAATTTAAATTATGTAATATGAAAAAAATGTTTCTGAATGCCAGTTATAAATTGAAATGAGAAAGCGTAACAAGAATTTTAAATAAGAAAACGACCACTGTTATTGCTACGTGTGTTTTAAACAAGTTTCTTTTGTTGATAAGCCAACAGAAAATGTCTGGACGAGTCGTTGACTCCTGCTGAGTATATTTTATACATTTATGTATGAATAATGTTGTAACATTATTAAAGGTTAAAGGTGTTAATATAACTCATACATTTAACATAATACCTACCTACTTGCTGCTTAACTGCATTGTTTGGCAGAGTTTTATTACATTGTTTAATTGAGATGTTTACGTTACGTTTCGTATTTTTTATGATACTGCGATCAAGATAAAAACACTGATAGCTGGAATTATCTAGTATTAGATAACAGTAAAGTAAAAGTTTTAGAGCGTGTAGTTTTAATTTTTTTATCCGACAATAGAATGTATCGGAAGGAGAAAATGCTGGCATACCCTTGTATTATAGGTACCACATAAACTCAAGTAAAGTATTAAGAAGTTTCATTTGTAATGTAAACAAAGAGCTAACTGCACGGCAATTAATTTTTATTTTAATGTTTCCGTATTTAGTATTTACACAATGCCTGCACGTTGCAGCCTTATCAATGCCTAAGGTAGTGTTATTTTTAATTTATTGTAATTTTAATGTGCAGAAGTAGGTATAAAAATAACTAACTAGAGCATGGTCGAATCAGTCACACGGCACTTTTAGGAATTCTGTGGTTGCAAGCCTGTAGCCTAACAAGTAAAACACTTGACCCTTTATCTTGTTAAGAGAAGAAGACTTAACCCTAAACTTAGATACTAAGTAACTAGTGTAATTCCTAAGTCCGTATTGGATTTCATGAAGTAAGTAATGTTTACAAAAACTTTCTAAGGACTTCTTACTACTTCTTAGCCTAGAAGAACTTTACTCAAGATTTGAAAACCACTCGAAACGTCAAGAAAGTGTGATGTTATCGTTTTCATACCTTATTTGCTCATCCTATTCTATTTCCAAATTTTATGAATGGGTATGCTGGGTTACCAGCTTGGTAATGTTTATGTTTATTCAATTTATTTGATTGTTTATATTTACATTTTCTTAGAAGACGTTCAGTGTTTTTACGAATTTCTATTTGGAGATCTTTTTCCTCATGTCTATACACTAGGGATGGGCCGAATATTCGTTTTATATTCGGTATTCGGCATATTCGGCAGGTTTACCGAATATTCGTATTCGGCCGAATATTCGGCTATATCACCGAATGTTCGGCAAAGTGGTACTCACTTTTTACTGTTTTGAGCCATGTATGATTGATCATAAGTCGAGTGTTAAATGTGTATTTTTATGAGTTTAAGTAATTTACAGTGCAGGTTTATGTTTTTGTCGACACTTTAGCTTTATTTCCAATAACAGTAGTAGAAACAAGATTATTAAAAACAAAATGTAAGTATGCACAGCTGTTTTGGGATTAAGCTACAGTGAACTCTTTATACTAATACATTAAAACCAGGTCTTTATTGTAAGAAATTAAGCAAGTTTTTTGTTTTTGTCAATATTTATTGTAAGAAAGAGTTGCATGATTAACAACATTCCAGCAGACTATCAATCAAGTTTCTTTCTACTTAGTGTAGCGCAAAATTATTTATTGAAAATAAACAGGAAAAACACTTTTATAGGTATTCATTTGCGAGATCAATCAATTACTCATAAACAAACAAAAATACTCAATTATATTAGTGACATTGTAGAACAAATATGAGATCTTTATGAGACCAAATCAAATATGATAATATAGGAACATAACCTTAAGAAATCACATTTTTATTAACTTTCAATTTAAGTTACATGAAGGTAAATTTTCAATAAACATATAGAAATCTAAAAATTTAAGTCTTAAACAAATCACTTTAGGTTGTATGAACGTATATATACTAAAAAAGAAAACGCACACTATTATTTAGTTACATAATTGTCAGAAAAGTGTGATTCAATATTTAAAATTCACAAGAGGCAAGTTGTGGTGCAAAAAAACAATCTGCTCAGCTTTATTTGGCAACAGTTTGTTCCGTTTTTGTTCATAAACGTTGCCCGCTTCGGAAAACAAACGTTCACTGTAAACCGAGCTTCCTGGAGCTGAAAGAAACATTTTTGCCAAGCTGCTCATCAGAGGAAATCTGAATCTATTTTTGGACCACCACCTATAAGGGCACATATCCCGGGACAGCAAGTTATCTGCAATGTATCTGTCTAATTCGATAGCTATTGGACTTTTTGGCTCTTCAATTACAGGCTGCTTTGCTGATGCTAATTCTTCATAGCACGTCCAGAGAGCTTTATGAGTAGCTTGCTGTGACTGCAGATCATTCGACGTTGACGGAGCTGGATTTTCACACTCGTTCTCACTACTAGTTGTGCTGTCCATATCTGCACTTCTTCTAACATGTTCTAGAAAGAATTGGCGTCTCACCCATAGAACTTTTTCTGAAGCGAAGAAATTCATCTTGTACCTTGGGTCGAGCAGTGTGGCAATAGCGTAATACTTTTCATCTTCAAGCTTGCTGGCCCGCCTTTCTAACCCTTCTTTTAGTGCCACTCGTAATGAATCCAAGTGGCTGCACGTTCTCTGAACCTCTTCTTTGATTAAAAACATTTGCAAAATTTTTGTGTGTGGGATCACCTCTGAAATGCATGAATATGTAGAACTAACTTTTTTGGTGATCTCTTCAAAAGGCTGAAATAGAATCACACACTGCCGCAATAGCATCCACTGTCTTTCTGACAGATTTTGAATATTAATGGAGCCACTGTTGTCTGAAATGTACAAGCTGATAGCTCGTTTTTGCTCTTCGAGACGTTCACACATGTAATATTTACTATTCCATCTTGTGATTACATCTTGCACAAGTTTGTGTTGAGGCAAATTTAGCTCTTCTTGAATTTTGCTGAACTTTTCTTGTGCTTGAGTTGAGTGATGAAAATGTGTGACTATTTTTCTTCCTTGGGCAATGGTTTCCTCAACATCCGGTTGGACTTGTAAGGCATCGACAATGACGCGTTGTAAAATATGTAGAAAACACTTCTGACCGGTAAAAGGGCTGTCTTTAACGGCTTTCACAATGTTACTTCCGCTATCTGTCATTATAATATGGATTTTTGACGTTATTTGCCAGACGTCTGCAATTTCCTCAAAATATGTGCGTATGTTATCAGCGTTGTGTTGGCCGGAAAAAGACTTCATTTGAAGCACTCTGTGCTGTAGTATAAAGTCGTCATCCAACCAGTGGATAGTGAAGCTCAAGAAGGATAATAAATTATTCATGTTTGTCCACATGTCAGATGTGACCGATAAAGCCTTGGTCTTAGACACCTCACCTTGAATAGTCTTTTTCAATTTTTCATAAAGTTGAGGAATAACAGTTTCACTTACGTGTTTTCGGCTGGGTATTTGGTATTTGGGCTTTACCAACTGCATAAGACGATTAAAACCTTTATCTTCGACAACAGAAATTGGTTGGTTGTCTACTGCTATCATTTCAGAAATTAAATTCGTAATCGGAACTGATCTGGGGTCGTCTATTTTCCATTTGGAAATAAATGAATCTTCTAGTGTGCTTTGAGTTGTTGCAGAAGTTTTAGGATTTGAAGGTTGAGCACCACTGGTAGACGGTTGGATGGCATGTGCAGCCGCAGGCTCCTGCTGCATCGTCTCGACATTTGGAGACTTTTGGGTTACCTGACGCACAGGTCTGTCAAGACTAATAAATTCCGTAGGGTGCTTCAATTTTATGTGGTTGCTCAAAGCTGAGGATGAAGCCTTTCGGCCGCTGCCTCCCCGCGAAAGTATTTATTCGCAAATCGTACATTTCACTTTGCTGCGGTCTTCTTCACTTTCCCGAAAATAAGTCCATATAGTCGATCTCCTTCTTCCGCTCATTTTAAGGTACACAACAGTTAAATCAAACAAAAAAACTCAATGAAGTAGACTTTTCAAATAAAAAATAACCATAACAAACGCACGTGGCGAAGTTTTACTCCTTACTAGATGATGCAATAACAACACGGGTACAGCGGGGGTAGCGGGCGGCAGGGTCCGGCGCCAATCCACGCGCTTTGCGTAAACAAGTTCAGACCTGCATTGTTTACGTAAGGGAATCAAAAATGCCGAATATATTCGGCCGAATATTCGGTTCGGTAAAAGTTTTACCGAACATTCGGCCGAATGTTCATATTCGGTGAAACCCATGTTCGGCCCATCCCTACTATACACTACTTGCGGTTTATTATAGGTATTTTTTTGCTGTGAAGACTTCGCAGTTTACCAAGATTTTAATTCTTCTTTCACAAACGTCATCAACAGTAATACAAGTTCAACAGAGTGTGTTTGTGCAAGCATTTAATGATTACATTTTTATCTTGTCAAACTTGTTTGTGGCGCCAGTACCTAATAACAAAACACATTATATCATGAAGTGCAACTGACGATACCAACCGATACGATCGTTCGCCAGACGATAATGCCCGGGGTAATCACTCATTATCTCCACAAATCAGGGTCATTCGCGATAAGTCACGCTAATGTTCAACACAAGATTCATGTCTTTGTCTATTTAAGTTCCATCGAAGAGCCTCCATTATCATCTAAGAAACTTACCATTGAATGTGTCGTATGCCGTGGGCTGATATTCCTCTCGAAACGTGTCCTGCGCGTACGCAGCTATCAAGGAGCTCTTTCCCACTGCTCCGTCACCCACCAACACACACTTTATCTTCTCTTTCTTTCCACCTTTCACCTTCCTCCTGTCCTTTATCTGAAACATGCGATTCAAAGTCCGTCTGCTCTTCTTGTCCCTGACGGCCCAGTCGTTCACTTTATCACAGCAATTCAAGTCAGCAGACTCATCGTCTCGTATCACAGTGCGGCCGTTCTCCTCGGCCACCTCGGAGTAGTCGTAGTCGTCGTCATCCCGCCGCGCTATCGGGAACTGGCTCGGGCTGTGCACGCCGAACACGAACGGCCCGTCTCTCTCGGGCATACGGGCAGCGAACCCGTTCGCCGGAGTCGGGGGCTTCGCATAGTGCACTACCGGGGCACGGTACTGACTCGAAAGGTACTCGTCGGACGCCTGCGGGTCGAACCTAAACACTAGTTCCGCTTCCCTTCGATCCAAACTTAGATCCGGAGGCGTAACTTTGTCTTGAAAGTATCCGACTTTCTCGCGTGCCCTTGTCTCCTGCAGTCGCCTTTCGAGTTCGACGTTCGACGGCTTCCAATAATCAGGTCGGTATTCGTAAGCATAATCTGTAGGCAGGTTTCTTGGAGCGGGTAAGGGCCGGAGCGGGCCAGTGTCGCGGGGAGGCGCGCGTGGTGGGACCATTAGAGGCTTTTGCGGTTCCGCCAACAACGGCCGGCGCGCTGACAGGTTCGCGTTTCTGTTGAACATGATCCCTTCTAAACTGGGAGACATTGGCACTGTCACAAATTGCTACCGACAAACAGATTATTGCAGTGTGCGTCCGCGCACATAACTTGCGCGATCTAATCGAAATATATCGCGGTTTGTGGAGCGCACGGGCGCGAATAGCGACGTGATGTCGCTGCGGAGAACAAAACGCGACTGTCTCGGGGTCGGGTCGGCGGCGCGAGTCGCGGCGGGACGGCGGCCGGTAGCCGCGCTCCCCTCGCCCGGAGAAATGACCTGTTGCTTCTGTTACCTGTTCAGGTACAAGCGACCGTTTCGCAGCAAACGCAGCTGCTGCCCGTGAACAAAGCCGTCACATGCGACGCCAGCCGCATCGCATGGCCCCGCAAGGAAATTCATTCACGATATCCGACGATGAATGAACCGCGACGTGTTTTGTTTACCAAATGTTTTATGTTTACATTTTAGGTTTAGGTACAATCGGCTGCAAAAAATAAGCAACGATAACAATCAAAACAGTACACATACCAACAACACTGAACTGAGAATATAATATACATATATAAACTATAAACACAACTTTACTTTGTAAATACATGTAAGCACTGACATCTGAAACATTTTAAGCAGTTTTAAAGGACCCTTGCCTTATTTATGGCATAATATACCATCGTAGAACCACAGAATAGTACTTACTCTACTGTTTTCATTGGTTAAGATTATGATTTTCATTCTTTCACAGGTTCGATTCCCGCACAGTCGAATGCGCCTATTTTCGAAATTCACCTGTTGCATAGTAAGACTGACAGACAATGTAACAGACTGAAATTATGAATTTATTAAGAAGCATATTATATAACTTACTACTTGATCGAATCAGTTGTACATAGTTTTTATAATAAATCAATGCTACAATTAACATTCTGATTATTGATTAAGGTTGTGGTTTTTAAATAATGTTTGGTCTTTTCTGCACCGAAAAATGTTGTTAGTGCTGATAATAAAATTCTGTTAGTTTGTGCGGAAAGAGTACTTTTTGTATAAGCGAGTTTTTTTCATACAAAATTTAAAATGCTATTTTTAATAAGAAATTAGAATTCTTTTTTACAAATCTTACGTAAATTGGTAAGATTTGGAACGGTAACATTAAATGTTATTTTCCTTAACGTGAACTTAAAAAAAAAAAAAAAAACAAAATATCGTTAAAAGAAAAATATCTGACATATTAATTTTATTGCGTGAGAGATAACAATCATGAAGGGAAAATCTGCGGAGCACAGTATTTCGACCAATGGAGTTGATTTTAAGGAGAAACCTTTTTAAAAGATGTTTTGTAAAGTGACATAATTAAACGCAAATTTTTAACCTGTTTTGATTTTGACACTAATATTGACATTGATAATGACAGAAAGCACGTGTGGATATTTTGACACGAGATTGACACTTGCAATGCTGTACTGCGTTCCATACATGGAACGGTTAAATCCTTATCTTGAACATGATTTTCAGGCATTCAACAAATATAGCATTCGCCAGTTCACGCGACAGACAAGGACAGTATATCTTACTTATGCTTATAGTGACAGCTCTTCTGAACGCATTCTATAATAATATGTTTCAAAACCACACTAAATGTGGTTAGGTGTGCACTGTGCTGTAGTAAAACTATTAATATTTTAAATAACACGAAGTGTTTCTTACCTTTTAATTGAAGTTTAGCTACGTATTAAGTGACATTATATATCTAACACAATGGCTAAGTTTAAATTGAGTAAGTAGATCATTAAAATTAATCCTAACACGCGTTTGTAATGAAACGACATTCGCTGCAAAATACAGTTGGTTTAGTAAAACTTGTGTGTAGATATTCTAAAATATATACCCAATAGCCCTATAATAGGCTAGTCTATAATTCTGTCATAAAAATAACAATTTGAGCAATATTGCACAATTTGATTACCATGTTTTCAACTAGCAGAATAAAAGCAAATGCCGTTGTTTCATATTGTTTTTCAATAAAGGTGTCAACAATAGCTACCTATATAATAATATTACTGACAAATGTTAGCAAAATGTTGTATTCAAGCAACACATATTAGCATGACAAAACTGTCTTATAAATAGATCTAAGTCATTTAAACAACATACATCAAACACTGAAATATACTAATAATCATTACATTATTTCAGAGAAACCATCCAAAAGGCAGCCAGCCCGTCTCCGTTACAAAATAGAGAAAAAAGTCAAAGACCACAACAGAAAGTTAAAGAAGGAAGCAAAAAAGAATCCTAAGTCTAAGAAAGCTAAGCCCATACAGATTCCAAATGAATGCCCCTTCAAAGATGATATATTGAAAGAGGTAGAGGCTGTAAAGAAGCATAAAGAAGAAGAAAGACAGAAAAAGAGGGAGCTAGCTAAACTTGAGAAACAAAAGAAGAAGGAGGAAAAGAAAAATAGTAACACTAGTATTGGTTCATTGGTAAGTTCCGTCATTATTGGTTTTCATTATGAAATTCAATGTACACTTCTGTATAACCCAAAGTCATATTTTTCATTCAATAGTATGTACTGTTTTTGGATATTTTCAAAATATATAACCAACATTATCATCGCGACTGGATCCCTTAAGTGAATGTTGAATAAGAGATCTAGCGCCGCCCATAAATGAACTGCTTAAACAATTAGTCAGTGATCAACACCCACAGACTGCACAAGCGCTTGCTTTTTGAACAAAGTAAAAATTAAAGCAGTTAAACTGCCAGTCCCATGTGTGGCAGCCTAACAAAACCTAGGTTTAAAAATAGGGATTTTTTAGATAAATTCTCCTATCTTATTCCTTTTAAGCATAATGTAAATGGTATACTAACATATCAAAAACTGAAACATAAAATTAGAAAATAATAAGCCCATAACTTTAATGATCCTTATATTAAATTATCTAATTCATTCTGTCTACAGGTAGAAAATGCACAAGCCAGAGGGAAAGTACACGACGCCTTTAAAACCGATGACATATCAGATGAAATAGAATTCGGCAAGGACAGGAAACAAGAGAACTCACTCAAGACTTACTACAGAGAGTTCAAGAAGGTTATATCAGAAGCTGAAGTTATTCTAGAAGTTGTTGATGCTAGAGATCCTTTAGGTAAGTTGAGATATTTTAATTTTTTTGTCAAAACATGCCCACCAGGCACACATTTCTTAAAATCATAGCTGAATAATAATGTATAATTAATTAATTAAACAATTTTATATCTACTTTATTTGCTGTGTCAAATAATGTCAATGTTTATTGTTTTGATTGGTTATCCTATATTATTTTAATTATTGTTAAAAGTAGTTATTACCCTTTCGCCTAGTCTAATCTCCACTTCGGTATGAAAGAGCGGAGCCTCCTAACACAGGCATTAATATGCTTAAATGGAGACTCCACCAACTAACTTTAAGGAAATTATTGTGAAAGAAATAAATGAATTTGAATTTTGAATTTGAAAGTATAATCTGGGTGGTATCACCCTGGTGAACAAATTGGAATACATGTACCAAAAATATTCATTATGTTTATACCTCACACCTAACCCATCAACCATAAACCCCCAGGCACCCGCTGTTCCCAAGTAGAGGAAGCGGTCCGTGACTCAGGCAAGCGTCTCGTCCTGGTCCTGAACAAGGCGGACCTGGTCCCGCGCGCCAACCTCGAGGCCTGGCTCAAGTACCTCCGCCGGACAGCCCCGGCCGTGCCCTTTAAGGCTTCGACGCAAGACCAACAGCATAATCTAGGCACGAGGAAGATGAAGCATATTGTTAAGGAGAAGCAAATGAAAGGTAAGATTGGTACATTTTTTTAAGTATTTTATAAAATAATATATACTTGTTGTAGAAGGCCTTTTAAAATATAGGTGTTTGTGTATATTTTGACTATAGGACCGTAGGAATTCGTGATATTTAGGATATTAAAATGTCTGTTTCTCATAGTTTCATAGTTCACATAGTTGTTCGCGGGTGTATTGCTACATAAGACAGTTATGTATATAGCATAGAAGAAAAGTTCAGCTACAGATGCTGACTATGTTGACTATGAAATGCACTATACCTAAGTTATTGGTCATAATTAATAGCCATACTCATAAAGTATTTTCTCTGTTCCAGGTTCAGCATGTGTAGGCGCGGAGTTAGTAATGAGCCTGCTCGGCAACTACTGCCGCAACAAGGGCATCAAGACCTCTATCACAGTTGGGGTGGTTGGGTTGCCCAATGTTGGCAAGAGCTCCATCATCAACAGTCTCAATAGATCCAAGGCTTGCAATGTTGGAAGCACTCCAGGGGTTACTAAGTAAGTTTACGTTAATTTGTAGTGATATTTTTACTGTTTTTTTTTATTTTACTTCTGTTAGACACATAAGCGAGAATGTTAAGATATGTAGGTAAGAAGGTAGGTGGATATAGATCTAAGGCTATTGTGTTCCATCTATTACTGATAAATACTTTTTATTCTCAGAATACAAATTATTATTTTCAGCCATTATTGTCCCACTGCAGGGCAAAAGTCTCCCTTTCTTTCTTCCAATTCTCCCGGTCGTGAGCTATTGTTGTCCATAATGCTGAAAAGGAGTCGAGTTCGTCCCGCTATCTCCTTCTGGGCCGGCCACGAGGTCTTTTAATGTTTTTTGGAGTCCACATTGTCGTCAATTTGGGCCCAACAGTTGTGCGTTGTAGCGGCTTTAAATCCAACATCCGTGAATTGTGTTTTGGAGCGCAGCTCTGTATTACTGATTCGGTCACATAACCGAAAACCTAGGATGCTGCGCTCCATTGCTCGAATACAAATACTAGGATTTTAATCTCATGGGACGATTATTTACTATTTAACACCTACTTTGAAAACCAATAGATTACAGAAGAATTCTGTACTGCTTTCCATGCCTATCTGCCCGTGAAAGTACCATTAAAATGGGACTGACAATTCCAGGCATTAAAGCGTTTAAGAAACAAAAGAACATCCTTAATACTGTATTATTACAAATAAGTCCTTAAATATAACCTTTCTATCTCCACAGACAAATGCAAACCGTCCAGTTAGACTCTAAGATCAAGATCCTGGACAGTCCCGGCATAGTCTTCCAGTCTGGCCCGGAGAGCGACTCGTCCGTAGCTCTGAAGAACGCGGTGCGAGTGGCCGCGTTGAAGGACCCCGTGACGCCGGCCGCCGCCATACTGCAGAGGGCGAGTAAAGCCACGCTGACCGAGTTGTATGCGATACCTGATTATAAAACGCCGCAGGTTAGTGTAGTTATGTCCTGGAATATTATTATTATTATGTGTGGATGCGCTTGATATCAACCAATCATAATCGTTGGTGCACATAGCTTAGCACTGGTGGAAACGGATTCAACTAGGATATGTTTTTATATGGAAGGATGCTTGCTATGGGTTCGTGCTATGTACATGAGGCACATGCAACGCGAGGATTGTATACCTAAGAGCAGAATTAGTTTTAAAAAAAAAATATACGTGTTATAATGTTGCTACTATTTTATCGAAATCCAAGGGATAAACAAAAAAGGTATATGAGCGTAAACTACACAAATGAACACCATTAGTTCAATGTCCATTGTAGGAACATAGACAGTCGATTTTTCCGTCCACTGTATGTTTTCAAATTATCTTATGATTATCTCTTAATTCGCGAGAAAATGTGGAGCGATATTGACTGGTCAGCTGCTTCTTAATATTTCATATACTTCGTTTTTCTACCAGGCACATATTATCTAAATAATTACATACACGACTTCTTATAACTTAACTATAGTAAATAACATTATATTTCAGGAATTCTTCGCGCACCTAGCGTCTCGTATGGGCAGGTTCAAGAAGGGCGGCATTCCCGACCAGGAGGCCGCGGCTAAGATACTGCTCAACGACTGGAACACTGGCAAAGTATGTGTTAATTTGTTTTCTACATGTATAAATTCATTATAACTATTTATATAAAAATGAATTGCTGTTCGTTAGTCTCGCTAAAACTCGAGAACGGCTGGACCGATTTGGCTAATTTTGGTTTTGAATTTTATGTGAAGCAACTGCCTGTCTAATCTCTACAACCTATTTTACTGGGTACTACAGTGAGGCTCTTTACCACATTACCCTAAATACGGGTATAGACATAAAATTCTTAGTAAAATTGTCTATAGAAGAAAGTCAAGTGCGACAAAACTTGTCCTGTTAAAATAATTACACATTACAATTCCGTAAAAACCTCTGTACGTTTATGTATTATTATTGAAAGTAACTTAAATTTTCTTTATCCCAGGTCAGATACTTCACATTGCCGCCAGAAACTCCAGAATCTGAGGTCCACGTAGATGCCAAGATTGTATCCACAATAGCCGCGGAGTTTGATATCAACTCGTTCGAAGCAATGGAGACCGAGACCATGGATGAGCTCGCTGCACATGATACAGGCGTGGAGGGAATTAAGGTAATGTAGACCTTGTCTTTATTGGTGTAAGGTCTAGTACTATTACAATAGCCGCGGAGTTTGATATCAACTCGTTCGAAGCAATGGAGACCGAAGCTATGGACGAGCTCACCGCTCATGATACTGGCGTAGAGGGAGTTGAGGTAATGTAGACCTTGAGTGTATAGATGTAAGGTCGAGAATTATGTACAATAGCCGCGGAGTTCGATATCATTCCTTTAAGGCCATAAATACCTAATAGGAAAAGTAAAACCCCATGTGTGTAAGAATAAGTTCTAGATATATTTACAACTAGCTGTGCCCCGCGTGCCCCGTTCGGGGCAGAGATGAATCCATGATGAAACAAATTAAAAATGATTATAATCGGTCAACTCATTATTGATTTATAAATGGTGTCAGGGTGTTGCTAACCTGACCTTTCATTATTTAAAGAAAATAGCTACAGTGAGACTTCATAATTTTTAAGCAATTCACTAACTTTTTTAAGCAAATACACAATTATGTATTAGACGTTCTTTAGGTGGGTGTGTTGACCGTATATGGACTGGCTTGTTCATAAACACATAGTACGTGTTACATAAAATTCAACAAATATCGTATCTTTTCCAGATCGTAAGCACGGGACCAGTGAAAGCCGCCTTAGAAGAGGACATGCAAGTCGACGGCGAAGACGCCAGCCTGCTCCCCAACTCTCTCACCATCCGAAACAAACTGGAAAAGGCGAGCAAACCCCGGGAAAAGTCCAAAGCAGACCCCGAAATGCAACTAGAAGGAAACATGAAACAAAACAAACTCAGAAAAATACAGTTCAAAAAAGATAAAAAGAAAAAAGCTAAGAACGAAAAGCAAGCTGTCAATCTAGCGAACGTTCTAGAAAATGTCACTCTTACAACATACAAAAAAGATGACTACGATTTCAAAGAAGACTTTTCCTTATAGACTGACGTGGCGATGAAATATTAATTATTTAATTAGGTTATAAGTACCACATTATTTGTCTAGCTGTTTTTCAAGGATATTTCAATAAATACCCATTTCCGTGGACATAAGAGCTATTTTTGTTTAGCAATGTTTGCTTTTATATTCGCCACGGATATCTGAAAACTTGTAGAATAATTAAATAATTATAATTTAAATACTTGTTTTACTTGAGGTACACTTTTTGCTAGGTTACGAAGACTGATAAAAACGTAATTATGTACAACTAAATTGACAATGTAACATTACTGATAAAATTGCAATACCTTTGTAAAAATGCATCTATATAAAAGGCTTCTAGGAATTATATTTTCAGTATTGACAACGTATTTAATCTTATCGAAAATAGACCTTCAAGAATTCAACATCAGAATATTTTTAAAATACGTTTACCATACTTTGACTAGCTACTTAACAAATTAAGAAATTAAATACTGTATTCAGCGAAACTACGCTTGTTTCGGTTCACACTTTAAATAAGTTCATAGTCTATGGCATGGTTTAGTACTTCATATAGAACCTAAACAGTATAACGTATATTTTATTCATTTGGTTCATGTTTGTATTCACAAGCGCCACATACTGTCTTATCTGCAATACTATCGCTAAACAGCACTGAGTTCCATAAATTTCTCTATAATTACCTACATACTGGCATGTGGTGTCAATTGTACCTATTCTACCTACGGCTATGAAACCATTTATAATGTACTCTGTGCCATTTATTGGTACACGTTTTTCACGCAACGTTTGTCATGAAGCAATTAAACTAAATAATTCACTAAGTATTTATTAAGTGGTTACTTACATAATACTATCTACATAAGGCTGAAATAATAATGACGTGGTTATTTTTTAATGTTACGAATTTTAATATTTACATTTTTGTCAACATTAGTCATTGCCATACATTACGCATTCGGCATTCTAAGTAGATATAAGTTATTTGTGACAATAGCAGATATTTACTTTTATCCTGTAGTTATTTATATTGTATCTTTAACTAATTAAAAAAACTGCTATAATTTAAGCAAGAATAGATACATAGGCCATGCGCTTCAGCAACTTTACTACCGAGCTAAATAACTAACACTATTTTAACTGCATTTTAGTAAGTACATTTAATATGGACAGGCCGCACACGATATCTTCGGTTGTTTAAACAGAAACTGCAGAATGAAACACGCCAAGGCTACTTCACGATGACGTGTATAGACCCTTATAAAGGCTGACAAACTTCATACCTATGCCTACGCCACAACTTAAAAAAAAACTAATACAGCTATAAATGACAGAAGATTGCATGAATAAAAAAACTGGCCAAGTGCGAGTCGGACTCGCGCACGAAGGGTACCGTACCACCGTCGTTTGAGAGCCCCCCTTAAATATTCATTTTATGTGGTTTTTAGTATTTGTTGTTATAGCGGCAACGGAAATACCTACATCATTTGTGAAAATTTCAGCTTTCTAGCTATCACGGTTTATGAGATACCTACAGCCTGGAGACAGACAGCGGAGTCTTAGTAATAGGGTCCCGTTTTACCCTTTGGGTACGGAACCCTAAAAAAAAGCAAAAAAAGAACAGTACCTAGTACAGCACCTAGATTTCATTTATTTTCTAAATTGTACAGATACCTTATTGACATTTCTTCCTATTTACGCATCATACGTATGACGCCACAGCAACCGATTACCTCAATACTATTGTCCGGTTCTCGTAATACCGGAAACTAGCCGGATTGGCTTTGTCGCTAATTGTATTACCAGATAAACAACACGTGGACACTTTTCATTGTAATAGATTACATAAATGACACGAATATAATATAGGTATTTAGTAATTAGGTACCTAACAGATAAAGATTATAGTTTCTGTCATTACCAGTACGTAGGACATTATAACTCAATGGTACTAGTAAATATTTTTACGTATAATAAAATAGTACCTACTTAACTACTACATATAGGTAGGATATAGATAGCTATACAAGGAATACAGAAATAGAAAACGTTTTTTTAGTTGCTATTCAATGTTTTTCTTTTATCAGTTAACGGTTATCCTTCCTATTTAGGAGTGGAAGGATAAATTGAATTTATTCGTTTACCGCAAACGTTCAATACATTGAAAGTTAGTAGGTCGTATCCCCTGACTTTTTTCGAATATAACTTAATTAGGTGCATAAATACTACTGCAGTTTCATCAAAAATCGATCAGCAATTTTAGAGAGATGCCCAGACACTTCGATTTTATTATTACAATAATTGTCATATCAAGTACAATAAAAGATTCCTACTTATTTATGTTATGTTATTTTCAGGTTTTTCCAGAGTCCTAAAGATTAAAACCCAGGTCATTCACATCTCCGCAACAAACATGTTTATGTAGAGAATACATCCAATCCATTCATTGATTTCAAATCTGTCAGATCATAGTTAAATAACAAAAAAAAAAGAACAAAATGTCCTACTAAGCATTTACCCATGCTTACTAGTCACGGTAAAAACGTTACATTGAGCAATATACATGTTAACTACAAGCGTTGCATTTCACAGATAAGAAAAGATAAGCCTTGCTGGACATAATAATGATGCTTCAGTGTTATGGGTTATGCGATAACAGAGAAATTGAATACTTATCTGCCTAGGTACATAGTTTCTCTTTTACTCATAATTTGGCTTAATTCATCCATAAAAATGGCATTATTTATCCCAATACTTTAGCTAGGTACCTGAACAGGAATAGGAGGTAGCGTAGAAGACCTAGGTATAATCTATGTAGGTAGGTACTTCTCCTGTTATAGGTTTTCTAGGGCATAATGAATCCACATTAAAGCCATAAAAGTTAAATGGCTTCCATAAAAAGCTGTCTAAGACTGTATCTGATAATAAATTTACAATGGTAGGTACTTAGTCTATAAATTGACCTAAATTTTGCATACTTATCTAAAGATAAAATTACTTACACAGTTCCCTACATAGATATAGAATATAGATTATCATTGCAATTATAATTTACCAACAATTTATTATAAAACAACCAACTTAAATTCGGTCAAAATGTTGGAACAGGAATGAATACTACAGCCGATAGAAAAAAAAACCTTCTAGAATCGATTTATGCACGACCTTTCAATACAAATTTCAACCCACTCCTCTCTACGACTCTACCTGATATAAGATGCTATGGGACTATGCTACTTTTCTGACGAAATAACATTTACTTATAACTTATTCGTGTTAAGTTTTAGCTACTTGCTGAGTACAATAAAATATTCAAGGCCGCCTGTAATTATTTTATGCGTTATTCATATAGGTAAACAATTATTTACATTTTATATAAAAATTTAGCAAGATTAAACCAACTAATGTGAAAAGCCCACGACTTGGGTAATCCACGTAACATCAGAGCGTCTCCTCTCTTTCTGGCTTGAGATAAACTCTATTTCTGTCACTTTCTGATGCCATGTGCAGTAGCGATTGGCGGCTACGGTAACATTATTATCAATGTCATGAATGAACTTTCTCGGTCATATAAAGACTACAGAATAATTGTTATTAAGTCCGACATTACATTTTGATTAATTAGATAATAAGTATTTAGGTATAGATTACACTATCGTCATATTTTCAACCCAATTCCAAGCAAAGGAATGTTTTGACCACAACGTAGGCCTTAATATTCATATTTTCCCGCGGGCTGAATCATTATTTTCATGTAGTGTGTTCAATTCCTATTTGCTATTGCTCCACCAATAGGAGCTTTCCATCTGTCTGGCGTAATTTTATGTAAAACGTCATAAGGTCTTCTTTCCCTTCTCCTTCGCACCTATGGGGCTATACCAGATAAAAAAGTATTTCTATCTCACTTTCTCATTTCCCAATACATTTACGTTTGAACGCCTTCTCTTTCACACTTAAGGTATTTACCCTGAACCGAGCAGGATAGCAACTAACTGAAGCTTACTAACCGGTCGAAGTAATAATAGAGAATTCGCCAAAATTTGAAGTTATTCGTGGCTAGTCCTTTGAACGTAGAGGTGCTTGTGTGAATCAAAAATGAAGTCTTTAGTGCTAGCTGTTGTCAGTTTACTGGCAATTTCATCTATAAATTGTGAAGTGTTCTTTGAGGAGAAATTCCCCGATGGTAAGTGTATGATTTTTATTTAAAAACGTTGATTTTGAGCCGTACCGGCCCGCCGCGTGTGCGATCGATTGCCCACCAGACTATCCGTAGCCGGTTTATTTTGGTGATAAATGTGTTAAAATAGTATATATTTCGTTACAGACTCATGGGAATCCAACTGGGTGTACAGTGAACACCCCGGAAAAGAGTTCGGCAAGTTCAAGCTGACTGCTGGAAAGTTCTACAATGACCCGGAGGAAGATAAAGGTAGGTGGAGACCGGCCCTTCTAATGTCGCTTACATTAGTACATTCACATCTAACAAGACTTACGCTCACATAGTTCAAATCATAGAAGTTCACATACGCAATTAGTTTCACTATTCTACGAGCGTGAGGGCAGTGAACTTTGTTACACATATCCTAATTAAACAATGGGCTCGATGACATAAACACGACTTTGCTATACCGCTCTACAATACTCTACATGTCTGTTGTCTTGGTACTTGCCAGGTCTGCAGACGTCCGAGGACGCGCGGTTCTACGCGTTGTCTCGCAAGTTCAAGCCGTTCAGCAACGAAGGCAAGCCCCTGGTGGTGCAGTTCTCCGTGAAGCACGAGCAGGACATTGACTGCGGCGGTGGCTACCTGAAGGTGTTCGACTGCAAGCTGGAGCAGAAGGACATGCATGGCGAGACCCCCTACGAGATTATGTTTGGCCCTGACATCTGCGGTCCTGGTACCAAGAAGGTAGGTCATATATTTTAGCTTCATTTGTTTACAGGGATTTGTTTGTCATCAGTATGAGTCGGATATCTTCCTATAATATCAAAGGTTTTTTAACAAAAATGTAGTAAATAATTTTTACTAAAAACATTATTGCCAAGCAAAAAATATAAACTCATTTAAATTCAAGTTTCCAGAATTAAAAATAGATTCCTCATAAAAAAAATACAATAAAGATTACAAAAAAGTTGAGTAACCAGCTAATGGATAAAATAAAACTAGAAAAACCAGTTTGGAACACACTATTTATTGTTGAATAATCACCATAAGCTTATCACTTTATACATAACTTGTTAATTACTTCATTATAAAATTAGTTCATTTGGTAAATTAGATTCCTAACAAACTAATCCAGTGTACCAAATATAAAACATAATCATTCCTTTATTAAATTTAATAGGTGTGATACATATTTGCCCGCCCCAAACCTTACTTCACAGTAGTCTTGTTTCGAAGAAAAACTGCACAGAAAACTAATAAATAGGTTTAACTTTAACATATCTACCTCACACACAGTTATTCTGACTAGAAATAAGTATAGTAACATGTTTTACCCATCAATATTCTATCTACCATTTCAGTTAGACTAGCCAGTTTATCAGTATAACATAGTCTAAAATATCTTTTATCAATAGAGTAATTTAACTATTTCAATTTTACAACTGCTTGTAAACATTATCTAGATAAGAATAACTTGTTTTTAGTAAGACACATTTCATGTTTAACTTTTAATTTACTATTATCCTTTACATGGATCTTTCAATCTTTAATCTATTTTGTTTAATCTATACACACTCTAGAGTTCACTTCTATAATTCTTAATGTACTTGAGGCTTGGGCAATGTATAAACATATACTTATTTAAAAAATAAACATTATAAGGCCATTATTAGAGCTATCATAAATGCAAAATTCATTATTCATGAAAGGCTAGGCCAAATAGTTTCATGTCAGGGGTGGCCAACTTGATTAAACCTAAGATACATACTTTTTACTGAATAAAGACTTTGTGGTTGGCTACTTACATAATGAGTACTTTTTCATAAACAACCAAACATGCTTTACACATGTATAGTATTAGTAATTCAATATTTTTCTTTGCCTTGCGATCAACCGGATCAATAGCCGCAATTGACAGATTGGCCACCTCTGTTCACTAAGGTAATCCTAACAATCTGTAGGAATAACATTTTATTGCACATGTCATTTATTTCAAGGCAAAGACACCATAGTAGTTTGTATTTTACATGATAAAGCATTTCAAGTCATCTAACTACATAAAGACAAAGTATATGCTTACTCATTAAAAATGTAATGAACTCGACGCAATAATTCATCACTATTATTACAAAGATTTTAACAAAATCCAATAATTTCTAATTAGTAATTAAATTCATCTCAATATGAACATTAAAATCGAAGGCCGCTCTATGAGAACTAATAGTAATAATTAATAAATATGACAGTTTTATACGTATCGTGACAATTAAACAGTACCGTGTTCAATATTCTTTTATTTTATTATGAAATTCGAGGTCGGCTGTCGTGCATTTAGCTGTTTTATTATTTATACACGTCATGTGCTTTTTATTTTGCATATTAAATGAGCCGTGTTATGGTAGGTAGTGTTACAAGGTACGTGATAGATAGTTCACGCTTTGCGCTACTTTGGCATTGATTGCAAAAATCAAATAAAGTACTTATATATGTATAGTACCTACACCATAAGTTAGGCTAAAGTCTATTTAAGCTTTATAATCCATCTACGGATGAATGCCAACAAGACTTGCTCCCTCTTATGAGTTATGACTAACACCTTTCACCAAAATCGTTATGAACAAACGATTTTAAGATGGTCCTATTTGGTTACATAAATTCACGTTATTAAAAAACATACTTAAAATTAAGAATTACATAAATTTGATAAAAACATTTGAATATCGCATCTTCAGGGTGTTAAGAAAACCCTGTCTGATCCGTAAAGGTGTTGTTAGGTATCGATAACTGATACCTACCATTAAGGTAAAAAAAATGTAAAAAATAAAACAAAATTATAACCTAAAAAAATATTTTTTCTCAAAAAGCAAGAGAGACATTCGGACTAATTCGGAGTCACAGGTGCTGCCAAATGATCAAACAAAAGGCCACCAACGTTTTCTTAACACCCTGTTTATATGATCTTGAATTTTGTATAGCTTGCAGCACAATAGTACTTTCGATTTCGAGTAAAATTATTCTCACAAGATCACACCATTGTGAGAGTTTACTACTAGTCTAGTTATCTAGTAAGAAAGACAAATGAATAATAAGTCAGAATAAATGATGCAGAATTTAAATGAGTTATTGCTTAATATCGGAGAAAGGTGTGTGCAATATGCATCGTCTCCCACTATCGATTTTCACACGGGTCACTCTCGCTATATTTAGCCCGAGACGTTTTATAACAAAATATTCAATGAAGCATTGAAACGTTAGGATATTGCATAACATTGTCTTCCGATCGGGCGATTTCACACTGCCGAACGCTATTGTCTATCTAGAACAATTAGTTAATTCGGCTCTCATTAACATTAGATTTAGGTAACGATTTCTTATTGTAATCAAAAAGCCATTATACATATCAGAAAATAGGAGATTTATTTAGGTACAATGCATTATTTATTTAACAGTCTGAAAAACTGTTAATAATATACTAAACTTCTCTAATAAATTATGCTAATAAAAATTTATCACGTATCTGCGAACTAAAAAGTTCAAGCAAATAGCGAAGTTCAACAACCTTTCACTTGTCTAAAGAGTTCATTCTCCTTTGTCTAGGTGCACGTGATCTTTAGCTACAAGGGTAAGAACCACCAGATCAAGAAGGACATCCGCTGCAAGGACGACGTGTACACCCACTTGTACACTCTGATCGTGAAGCCAGACAACACGTATGAGGTGCTCATTGATAACGAGAAGGTTGAGTCCGGAGAGCTCGAGGCTGACTGGGACTTCCTCCCCCCCAAGAAGATCAAGGTAAGATATGACTGCAACCACTCCATTTTTTTTAATGTTCTTTGAAAATTGTAATTTTATCTAACTTAGAAAGAAGGGATTTAGATTTCGGCAACTTTTTTTTCTGAGTTTTCGAAGGAAAAAAAAATTATTAACTTACAGACTTTTTAAAGCAATTTTTTGAAAAAAAATCCTTATAATTTAAAAGTAAGCAATCAATGAAACAAAAATAAAAAAATCTAATATCAACTATGAAACACTTAACATGATAAAATGCTGGCAACTTTAAAATGTGTTGCATTAAGTGACAAAATCACCATTCCTAACCTAACCTCCCACCACCAGGACCCCGAAGCCAAGAAGCCCGAAGAATGGGACGACAGGCCCACCATCCCCGACCCTGAGGACAAGAAGCCCGAGGACTGGGACAAGCCCGAGCACATTCCCGACCCCGACGCCACCAAGCCTGAGGACTGGGACGACGAGATGGACGGCGAGTGGGAACCACCCATGATTGATAACCCCGACTACAAGGGCGTTTGGGCACCTAAGCAGGTAAAATATCACCTAAATAATGTTTTTTTTTGTCTCTTCAACTACCTGGGTAGTTAGCGACGCTTTTGTTTTTCGACGCAATTTTATATAATATGTAGTTGGAATGGATGAACCGAGGCTGTCTTTTCTACTGTGTAGATATTTTTTAGATGCAGTTAAAGAAACCTTACGTAGCTATTTAAAATCCGTCAATATGTACCTTTTCTTTTTTTGTGGTTACATAGCAGTTCCGGTCTATATATGTAGCGCGATATTAATACAACATACGTAATGTGTTCTAATAAAACCTGCTAGTAAACTTTAATTGTATTACATTTCCGATAAAACCGAAACTGGTTGTTTATCCTGAGGCAAGATTGTCGAGGAGAAAGTTTATATGACAAGTGCCAAAATAGACTGAAATATTACAAGTTACAATGCAGTAGTACATGCATTCGCCCATAATCGATTGTAAAACTCGTGAGACAGTCTGTCGGGACACCTAAATCGATTATCCACGGGTTGTGCTCGACACAATTTCTCTTATCTAAAAACTGCATAACACTTAAATCTACGTTCAATTTCGCAGTCGCACCGTGACCAAATCTAATTAAAACTAAAGAAAGTATCATTGAGTCATTTGGTGACGTCACACGACACTAGTCAGTCGTGTGTCGCCGTTTGCATAACGTTTATTGACCCGCCTCGGCTACCGTTATAATGTGAAAATTGAAATCATTGACTGGCTAGAGTGGCCAATGCCATATCGAGGCGTAAATAATAGTTCAATATACTCTAAACATGTGTGTTGTCGCGACTATTTTACTCTGCTAGATACCGTTAATGCGCTTTTTGTAAACGCAGTAGGGATGATGACTAATTTTTATTTTTATGTCCATCTTTTAGATAAGAAAAAAATATTAGACACGTATTTTTTGTTTAGTCCCGTAAACAAAGAATTACGAAGATACAGCGAGTACAATTCTTGCGTGACGTCACGTTTGAGTACAAATTGTACCTAGCCGTGACGTCACAAGCCCCCACTCCTGAACTTTACAGCGGTTTATCTTCGTATTTTGTAATTTATTTGAGAAAAGAAAAAATATGTGTCGATTATATTTTGATTATCTAAATGGCGGACTAAATAAATTTTGACTTTTCATACCTAGTCATCTACCCTGTTGTTGCTAGAAGAAAATACTTACTATTGTAATTGCGACCCAGATTTTTTGCTGAAAAAAACGGTCATCGGTTCATTAGGTGTTCTTTTATTGCGATTACGAAACTTTCTTGTAACAACCAGCACTTTAAAACCTATAGGACAGAAAATAATAATGTAATATTTTTATAGATCGACAACCCTGCCTACAAGGGACCGTGGGTACACCCCGAGATCGACAACCCTGAGTACACATCTGACGCCAACCTGTACAAGCGCGACGAGCTCTGCTCCGTCGGTCTGGACTTATGGCAGGTCAAGTCCGGCACCATCTTCGACAACTTCCTCATCGGAGACAACATCGAAGAAGCCGCCGAACGCGGTGAGGCCCTCAAGAAGAGGTTAGAGGGAGAGAAGAAGATGAAGTCAGAGCAGGACGAGGCCGAGAGGGAGAAGGAGAAGGCAGACAAGCCTGATGATGAGGAGGATGATGAGGACTTAGATGATGAGCAAGCCGACAATGTGCCTGCGGTAAGTTATCACTACCTAACCTAACTCCTAGGATTTTTTCTTTAATAATTAATTAATGTTTTAGTTAATGAATTAGTTACTCCATGTAAATCAGACAGGAGGCCGACCCATAAGATGCTTGAGAAAGACTAAGATGTTGACTAAAATGAATGTTGGTTATCATTTGTTTAAGAATAGTCTAAGTCGATTCTAAAAGTTGCTACACTCATGAACTAGCTAGTCAGTCATAATTGTTGCTGTTTGAACTTATCATAGATCTTTATTGGCCTTGATAATAATAATAACATAATTTAGCGGCAGCCAAACGTACTATAGCCGTTAAAACGGTTATTTTTTGCGATGTAGCCTTTGTAAAGCGTAACATGTTTTTGTTATATTTAGTCGGAATATTTTGTTTCTTATTTCTTGGCATTATAATCTTCTTTTGTGTTATAATTAGAATTCTTTACGATATTTAAGTTTAGTATACGTCACAATGGAAGTAGTTATTTTCATTTGTCTTTATTCTAATTTGGAACTCGTGTTTGTTACAGGAGGACCACGATGAGCTGTAAACTGTGTCAATGTGTGTGTAAAGACAATAAGTATCGTCGGGTACATACGTGAGCGTGTGTGTGTGCGCTGAATGTGCGTGAGCGCATGGTATCGTTCCAAAAACTTGAAGAAGTTCTCTATAGTGTTTTATAGTGTGTTTCGTTCCAGTCTTCTCTTTCAATATGTATGATAAAATGCTGTAAAATTTTATTCATAATTTAATCATACTAGTTTCTTGTATTGTAATGCGTGTGATGGCTCGAAATATTCCAAGTTGGGGTTTAATATTTATTTTTGCAGGCCCAACGTACATTTTGTATAAAGGTTGAAATCACGCTCAGTTTTTATTGTATTAATGTTAATACGGCACTGTGTGTCGTCGAGTGCAGGGATTTATTGTACACTGTTAGTGCTGTAGCCTAAATTTTTTGTAAGAATTTGACTAATGTTGTAGAATAAATCTGTGAGTGAAAGTTTCTCATTTATGTTGTGAAACGAGTCTGATTAAAATTAATATATTAAATTTATTTTGTGTTTTTACTCCTTTAGAACTAGTCAATGAATATTAGCAACAAGATTGTAGGCACTTATTGGTTATATCGTGTTTTTTCACAAACGAATACATCTTAGATGACAGCGGATATCACAATGATGCATGATGAATAAGTGGCGATGTAGTTTCTTTAATTGTGTTAATAAGTAAAGTAGTACAAATGTACATTAGCGGCATTTAGGTATTTTCAATAAAATATCCAAACTGTTAAACTGTGTTGTATTACTTATTAATTAACGTACAATGCGTTATTCGACATGGTCCAAAAGTAAATTTTAGAAACTTACAATTTTAAAACATGTTGAGTAGTTTAGATAGGAATCTTACATAATTCATAATTAATTTGTCCGCTGGATTACTTATCTGACTGTTTTTACTGCGACCGCCAGGCTTCCATAAAACTGTTTAAATAAAAATAAAGCTATAAAATATTTAACAACGCTAGCTTATCTGCTAATACTAGAAAAATAAATAGTATTATACACAAAAATCTAAATCATTAGTTAGTTTGTTACTTAAATCCTAGATGTCTCGAAAACAAGTATTCAACGAAAGCTCTTCAGCGCCATCTATTGTTAGTTGCGATTAACGATGTTTACAGCAGTTCGAAACAATCTCGCTCAACGTTTTACTTACTCCAATCTCGAACAACTGAAACACAAAACACCACATTAGTAATAACAAAATAATAATAGGATGAATGAGTATATAAGTGTTGATTACCGCTAAAACAGTAAATGAAAATTACGTGTAAATGGGCTCAAGCGCCCTCTTTTGTGCCAATTGAAAATCACAATCGTGTGATAAATTAGTTATGTACTGTTTTTTACTCTTATATAATTTTTAGAGGTGTATACGAAGCAGGCGTTGTATATTATTTAATATGAATTCTTGGTTTCACACGGCTATTTTTCAACCTTGCCCTATTAACGCCTGCCACAAGCATTATAGCAATAATGTGCATACTTACGTTGCTCGAACTGACTGATCTTTTTATCCTTCAACCGGTTAAACTCTTCGATCAATTCTGGCTTTTCCGTCGGCTTGGTTGTCGTTTGTTCGACTTCCTTATGTTTATATTCTTTCAAAAAACATGGGTCTGGCGCTGCTGATACTGTAAAATAATTTAATAAAGTCAACATATTCGCAAGGACATTATAGCCCGATTTAGATGGATGTATATTACAAGATAGTTTTAAGAGGGACTCAAGTACGCAAAATAATTTGAAATTGGTTGATCGAATGAATCCTTGTCTGAGGAAGGTCTTGTTAATGAAATAACGAAACTGGCGACTTAACTTATAGACTTAAGTATCGGTATAGAAATTCGTATTTAATTATTTCGTCTTATCGACTTACCTTCATGTTGTGATGCATAGATGAGCACCTGTAATAGTTATTATAAATAAGATTATTGATTACAATAGGGTCTTGAGTAGATAAGGGGCCATTACTAAGCGACAATGCCTTATTGTAAGCTTGGGCCTATTGTGTCCCACCCTGGGGTCTGTCTTTCTACTGGTAGGAGTACGTACTTAAGACCCATTTATATTATAGTCAATAGATCATTCCTCCAGTATTCTTTGGAAACACAGAGAGGACTTCTTGATATATTTTCAGTATGTTAAACAGGGTTTATAAACTAGATGGAAAATGTATTTAACAGATACACACTCAAAGTATTATAAGGGCAAGATAATAATCATGATAAAGATGGTGTCCTTATTTAATTATAACTTCAAAAGTAAATTGTTTTTCTCGGTTACTTAATCACACGATAGTAAAAATTTAGGTATACTATGTAACGAAGATAAATACAAATTCTTACCAAAGTCGTGAAAACGGTCACAAATAACTGAAAACTGTTCATGTTTGCGTTATGAAACAAACAGATATGTGTATTGGATGTCGTGTTTATTTATATGGGGACACACAACGCTCCCGTTACGCCCTATTATACGGCTGTTAAGAAAAATAATAGTTCCGTTTGTTATCTATACGTTATGTATAAAATATACTAATTAATTCGGTAAATATATTTGTGACAAAAATTTTAACAGTTTTGTTTTTATTTTACATTTTAAAGTCGCGATGGCGCAGCGGTTAGTTAGGCTGCTTGCGTAAAGTCGCAAGTTAGATTACTGCACGTTTAAAAGGAGAGATTTGTAGTATAATACATTCTCTTATATGTATCTTCCAGCTTTATTTAGTGAGTAATAGTTAAAAACGTTGAAATTTACCTGGCCATGTACAGCTCGTACGCGAAAAGGATTCAAGAGCCTGGCAAGAGACAGGGGAGAGTAGCATATTTTTATTCAAAGCCAAGCCTTTGCGCAGCCAAAGGTCGGCAAAGGTATACAGATTTATATTTACAACTTATTTCCTATCTATCAATGGAAGAAGCATACCTACTACGCTTACTGTATATTTAACTACGTCATTCAAATGTGGTGATGACTTTAACCGTTTACCACTTACATTATTTATGGTATTAAAGTTCACACTGTCACAAAATCTATTCTCGTGAAGCGTGAGTGAAGGGTCGAAACCTTTTCAGGTTACAACAAGAAACAATATTATCGTTCCCTTTGAGTTTATTTCGAGCGCAGTTTTATAAGACACGCCTCAATATAAGACGGCTTTGTTTTTACAGCCACCCCTTATATTAACTATATCATTCTTGATCCCCTATCTTGGAAATAAAACCTTGTTAAAAGGTTGTAAGGTTGAAACTTGATTGGGTGTTCAAATGTCTAAGGGTAAGTTTGGTTCCCTCAAGGCGGAGTGATAACGTGAAGTGTCAACATTTGCCCTGCATCGCTGGATATCCGGTGTCGACTGACACGACCGACTTTTGTCTATGGTAGGAAGAATGTCGAGAAATGAATGATAGTGTTGTATGCCCCTCTTTTTGCTCGGACTTCGTTGATGATAAATTGAATGTGAGATAAAAACTGAAGGATGAAATTGATATTTGTAATTTGGTATTGTGAATTGTCCACTTTCTGTGGTAATCGACTTCTTTAGATTATATATTTAGTATTAACGATAAAAAGACCAATCCTTTACCCAGCCTCATGAAAAAAGTGGTTCTAGACATAGGCAGATAATTTTTACGAGGAGAACGCTTCTCCTTGTTTATTCAGTAAGAAATTTGTCGAGATAGCCATGTAAACGTTGGCGGTGCGGCCGGCGGCTGTATCTATTTTCCCTAAGCAATGAAATATAAGAGCACTATATAAAAATCCAGGAAATACCAGCTTCGTACCAAGCTAACAAGAATTTATTCCTGCAACGAGCTCGACATTTTTACAATCCTCGTAAATTGCGCTCCGTTTTACGTTAGAGTCGGACTGTATGACATATTTATGCTAGGGCAGGGACGCTGGGGGCATGAATCGATGTTAACTCGGTTAGGGGAATGGACATCATTAGAACCCCCGCACTGGGGATAAAAGTGAAATAAGAAGTTACGGAAATGCGAATAAATGACTCAAACGTTCGGTGGTCCGGAAAGCTATGATTCATAATGGTAGTAAGAGGGTATATGTATGAATGTCATAGGTACCTACTTTCTCATTGACTTTATGTGATGTATCATTTTATATTATTTGTGAGACATGTAATTTTATTGCGAGTGCTCAGTAAGCTGTTATAAGTTTATGTTTTTCTTTTATATGAGCAGATACATACTTACCTGTAAGTACCCAAATACATACCTATACATACCTAAGTAAAGTTGAACCTAATAACTATACGCATTTATGTACTATGTGAGCAGGTTTTATAAAGCAATGAAATGTAAAAGTACTTACTGAATTAATACTCCTTAAAATTCAAGACTTTAGTACCCAAAATACCTAAGTAAAACATTATCTTTCAGGTCACAGTAAGTCACTTTTGAAAAATATACAGCTTCCATAACTCCGTAGCTACAAGCCTGACATCCTAAGAGCTAATAACTCGGTTGAACTAGCAAGGGGAGAGCAAAGCTATGGTCCTTAGGGAAACGATCTTGTACGACCATTATTAATTACCTACGTTAGGGACGCTCGTACTGTGGGGAATAAAGATTTAAGCATTATATGCATAAGGTAATTAATATCGATCGATATTCTAAAAGTTGTTACTTCTGCAACAGCATTGGGGTATACCTAGATTTCTCAGGTAGCTATAAATTGTATCCAGAAGGTGCTTTTATTCAAAAGTTTCCTATCAGCAAATATGGAACATATAGGTGGGTACTGTACCTACATAACTAAAAATATTTATGTAAGTAAGCTGAAATACTAAGTTTGAATATTGTTTGAGACGAAAACCGTTGCGTTAACTCGAATGAAATCCATGGCCGGGATAAACTAGCCAGACACCGAATTAAAAATTAAGCATCAGGAAAGATTTTTTTAATTCAATTAGTAGCAACCAGTCTTAACAAATTGACTCATCTTAGTCACAATTAAGTTTCCAAGAACGACAATTATTCGTGAATTAATTGAACATACCTAGCGCCATCTCTTATCACACTATAGGTACTAAGATTGGTTGCGCTGGCGACGACCGTGCCGTAGCGAAAGCATTTGTCTCAGTTTGGCGCGCTTTTGACACGGGCGCCATGTTATTGCCAAGGTCATAACGTTTGAAGATATTATGGTAAGCTACTTGATAAAGTGTGATTCATATTTAACGATTAGGTGTGTTTATGGCATGTGATTTCATAAGGGTAGGTAGCCTCAGAGCACTTAGAGATTCTAAACTTAAGAAGAACTTTAGTCAGTCAAATTATAATACACATTAAATAGGTAGGAAAACTAAATAATTAATATTATTAAAAACCTTAACAAATACACTTTGGAAATAGATTAAACAAACGACTCTAGGCACCGCCGCCGTCAAGCACTGGGGTTCCAATCTTCTTCAGCCAAAACGGAAAACCCACCACAGAACACTTGAAACGTCCTGCATTCAAATTCTAGGATATTGTAATTATGGATATGTAATAAACATGACATTGCTAGTAACTCATAATAAAATTACTAATGACTTAGTAATGCACTTTCACACCTTCTTTACTTCTTTAGGGAAATATTTTGACTTGACCATTGTCTTTCCTATCATTCGTTATTTCAAAGAAAACTATTGTTTAACTGTTGATAAAGGGTACCTACTAAGTAAGCTGTCTTCTCGATATACAAGTTTAGTATTCTTATCTTTCTTATCACAAGTATATACTTTACTTAAAAGGAGGTCTTTATGTAAGTTGTACTGTAAAGTTACACAAGCTTATGCAATAAACATTTTTATTTTTTTATTTTATTTATTATTTTATCTATATTAACAATGCAGCGAATTCTTTATTTCGAGAGGGAAGGGAAAATATAGAGCTGAATGTCAACCATGATATCGGAAAGGTAGTAGAATAAGAGGATGAGAGAGATACTATACGTAAAATGTGTTTTGTATATACTTACGGCCTCTAAAAACTTCTTACAATGGTCTCCTAGGGTCGAGTAAAATCTAGCAGTCAATTTCCACCATTTCCTTTTGGGGAAGAATGACGTAGTAGACCCCATTAGACGAAAATAGCTATTAGCGATGTGTGTCTAATTATATAAGGGATAAATATAATAGACTATGATTCTAACAATACCGTCCCTTAAAGTTCTAACAGACATCTAAGTATGTTATATTCATTAGAGTGTCGTGAAGACCAGCATGTAAGTATGCTACTCACGTTCTTATTCAACTAACTTATCGAGGTCAGAGAAACAATAAAGTCAAACGTTTCAGGAAGAAAAGTTTCCAAGGATTGTATCAGTTACATGTATCTTACATTATTATTCTATTGATGAATCAAATTACATACAATTGTAACAAATAAATAAGAAGTGACTACTTTATTTGCTCATAATATTTAAGAGAGATCAAAAAGCTAGTGTATCTAAATATTTTTATAGGCTAGCTTTAGTTTTATGGTAGTAAATGACGAGTTCAGCTTTGATTGAGTAGTAGTCCCACTAGCTACCGCAGAATAAAGACTCTGCTTCATAGTCTTACGTGGATATAAGAAAATGGGTCTGCGATATTTCGCACTCTCTACAAAATGAAATTTAAGCAGTGTGTTTTAAGTACCATACTATTATATAGTATAACAAGTATTACAAGGATTTGCGTGAATTAGACGCAAAAGTACACATTAATCAGATCACTAGTTTACGAAAATGTTTAACGGCTTCTCTCTTTTTTGAACTTATCAGTGGCACTTCAGTTTGGTAGGTACCATCGCATCTTTATCAAATGCTTCTTCATTATTAAATAACCAAAAAATATTTACATAAAAAATAATAATAAGCAGTAGGTATACGTGAGTGAATAATAACGTTTCCATCGTATCGTACAACGAGATGTAACTACAACCCCGTGATAACGAGCGCTACTTTACCGCTGCGGCTCGTTTGCACCGGTGTCGCCGTTCTGCTCTGGCTCGCCCAAAAACTGCGTGACGGTATAGATAAAACGCATCTATACACGGTAGAACACGAATAAAGCAAGGTAGAGCTGAGAAAAATAAATGTTACTTCTACTTCTGTTCATTTCTAAACAACTTGTAGGAGTCTAAAGAGACAGGTCTACGGAACCATTGATTAGGTACCTATGAAATCTATGTAAATTGGATCACCCCTGAATTGTACCGAGTGTTATCGATGACTGATGAAAAAACCTACAAAAAAAATCCGTCCAATTGAGAACCTCCTTCTTTTGGAGTCAGTTAAAAACAAACTTATTTAACTTCATAGTTCATTCACACTCATATGCCTATATTGGATATTACACCAATTAAAGATTTTTTTGAAGATTATTTCACAATATTAATTAAGTAGCTAAATGTAAGTAACCAGCTACTTTAGGAGTTAATGTTTTTATGTAAAACAGATAGTAGTGTCGGAGATTCCTAGTCTTATCAATGTTTTTGCTGCAACTATGACGTCATAATGGTTGATAAATAAAACCCAATGTATTAAAACGAGAAAAAAGGTTCTTTGCCATATCGTGCGGATGTTCCATTAGCCCAGACTTTCTTCAATATTCACGTTTTCATATTCATAGTCAATCATAGTTTTTACTTTAATCATAGTATTTATTACTAACGTAGAGGCTACTTTTAAAACCTTTCCTCCTTAAATGGGCCACAAATGTTACAAGAAATAAAAACACTATCTAAAAGTAATGTTAGCAACACTAAAATTTCCCATAAAATTTATGGGTTTCGAATGAATTGTTTCAGTTTCCGGGATTGGAAAGGTTAAATTTAGCGCAAACTGCTATAAAACTGGTTTACCACAACATTTAAGTGTTTTAAACAATTTAGGCTTGTTCAAGGTGTGTTAGGAATTTACATCTGCAAAAAAGAGAAAAAGTTTTAAATGTTTTTAAACCTTTTTGGACATTTACCATTAAGAATTGGTAAATCTTAGGTTTTACTAGAAAATCCTAGGATTTACCGTAGTTCGAGCTTTTACAGTAACATAAATATAATATTTGACCTGAAGAAGGCAGCTGGCAGTGACTGGATGCAAAGGGCGGGAGATCGTGCGCTGTGGCGTTCCTTGGAGGCCTATGTCCAGCAGTGGACTGCAACAGGCTGATATGATGATGATGATGATATAATATTTCGCGACAAGCACCAATTATAATAATCTAACACATATTTATAAACATGGTTTTGTTATTCTGTAGTAACGCAGCAAAAGTAATTTACTTTGTTAGTAATTAAATTAAAGGAAGGTCTATTTTCTAGCGTACCTAGAAAATAAAATGTATAATTTAAACACCTATTTCCAGGAACTAATTTAATTAATAAAGGAAATGCTAGCCTTAAATCTCCAGAGGATTTGGTCATCGAATTATTCTGTGAAATACAGACATGCTAATTTCAGCCTATAGGTCCCTTGTGATAGGCATTCCTAGGCATAACAGAATTTATGTCTAATGTGCTTAGATAATAAAAGACAAGCCTATAATTTTGGGAACTAGCAATTTGTGTGTATAAAAGAGTTACTTATATTTTTACCCGACTTTAAAAAAAGGGGGTAGTTCCTTATTTCACAGATTTTGTACATTTGTTTTGTGATGTCTAAGGAAAATGTAGATTGATTTCATACCCTACCATACGCATTATAATTAGAAGTTTACATCTTATGTACTCAATTATGAATATTAACTTCCGAATTAACAAAAACGAGACTTAACAAAACCTTTTTGTAAGAAGACTTAACAGAATCTTCTTATACTCAAAATAAACTCGCTAAAGTACAAAGTAGGAGTATGATTTATAGAGTGTACGTTAACATATTTCCCACGGGCGTAGTTTTGGAATTAACTTGAGTTTTTCAGCTGCTCGCTTCCCGCGTTTATTGCGGGTATTAACTGGGTTAGCCATCGCTGGCGATCAATTCTTGTCCAATTACATTGTTGGGCCGTTAAAACAAATGTTTGTAACACATGTTTGGTCAGCTCTCACGGTTTAAACACTCATTTGTAATTAGAAAACGACAGTTAACCTAGTATTGGATTTTCATTGGAAAATATTATTGAATTACAGCCTCCGTTTGCGACTTTCAGAGATGATCGCGTCCAAACAAACAAACTCTTTAGCTTTATTATGTTAGTAAAGTTTGCACCACTAATGTAGGAAATGGTTATATATAATAAAGAAAGTATTCATAAAAAAACTCAAAGTTAAAGTTTGACACTACCGAATACCTTAATACATGGGGTCTGTTGATATTACAATATTATACATCAACTTCCCTAGCCTAAAAAATGTTTTTTCGATATAACATCAATCTATCTATTTGAAGATTAATTTCTTCAGTCCCCCTTCTAATAAACATCAATACTCTTTGCCTATATGCCTATCTTCATGTAATACAGACGTTTTCAATTATAAGATCGATTTATTAATGTCACAGAGGGAGGCATTGCCCCAAAATTCGTCGTAATTTGATAACGTGAAATCCTGATCCTATTTCTGGATGCAAAATTGGACGGATAATGTTTAGTGAACTGGTAAATCCAATTTATATAAGCAACGCGGAGGTTTCGATGTTTACATAACTATCGTGTATAACCAACATATACTACAGTAATCCATGGCATCTGATTGGATTACTTACTGTTATTATAAAATTAACCATCGGTGTAAGTTGCTATTTTATATCTAAAAGCTGTTTAATTAAGCTTGATATAGAATATACTAAGTATAATTGAGTTTTGGATGATAAATTAATTATATTTCATAAATAACCTATTTAAGATACCTATAGGATACGGATATCAGAAATAGTATCTCTTATTGCCTAATTTTAAATTAATATTTTAAAGCAACTTGATATTAACTTGCACATTTTAGTCGTTCGTAATCCGGATTCTGGATGCATGCTAATTAATATTGCGAAACCGGTTCAAACTGGTCAACGATCTTGATTTATTTCGCGTTCGGCTACAGCTAACATTATGCTCTCCTGCACAACACCCGGAAAATATTAGCCGTATTATATTATTGTTTTGACAACACTAGAATCATAATGTTATTGTTTATTTGCATTAATGCAACATCAACTATCAATGGTCGTGCATCTGGTTAAGCCCGGCTCTCGAATAAATATACCTTAGATTATAATACTCTAGTTGCACTTTACGGTTTTATCCACCTAGATCGCGTTCCCGTAGACATTTCGGGTTAAAAGGTATCCTATGTTTTAATGTGGATTATAAGCTATTTCAGCCCCAAATTTGATTAGGAAAAATACGTTTAGTAGTTTCTGAGGGAAGGAGAAACAAACACCAATCCGACCTCAAATACTTCGAAGTAGGCTTTCGAGGAATAGGTTAGATTTTATACCTTGGAAGTAGGATGGTACCTGGAAGTAGTTCCTATGGTACAAAATCTATATTGAAGGGTAAACGTACAGGTACGTTAACAGAGTTAGAACGAGTATCGAACACTAGCTCTCCGCGTGGTCCCGATTTCAGATCAAGTCCAAGTTTCATAATATAAGGACTTGCTGATGTATTCATTTCTACTCTTCTGGCTTAGGTACATAAAACTTAATAATAACTAAGCCAGAATACATAGATATATCTATTAAGTGCATTTTCTGGAGGGAGGGAAAATGTAGAGTCGTGAAATTGGGAATTTAAGTTTAAGTGTTGTAGAAATGAGGTTTATACAATTCGTATTTTGCCGATATTACCAAAATTAATTGTTATTGACTTGTTATTTTCGTTATCAAAATGAAAGAAAAAAGTAGATAATATTTCTTGATCTTTAGCGTTACATCGATGACACTATCGTAGTCTCGCTGCACTATATTACAATAGATCTATGCAGCTTGCTATTATAGAGCCTGTTGGTGACTCATAGGGCCGAGGGCCTTTTACGTGTTGAATCCTTGTCCCTGTGTGGATATAGCCTTAAATGCGACTATAATAAGAGTATCGTGTTGAGCATCTGAGGGTAAGTTTGAACGGAGTTTTAACCGAATTCCAAAAAGGAGGAAGTTTTATTTTTGGCTATTTTTTTTTTAATGTATAAATCTATATCCAATACCAGAAAAGGAAATAAATAATAATATACTTAATGCTGAGCGTGGTGAATGGTGGTCAGATGACATAGCTAGTTAAAGAGATAGTTACAGTCAGCATTACTACTCATATTAGACAGTGCATCACCATCATAAACAGACTCTGAAAAAATACTTTACAAGCTGGAATCATAATAGAATTAATAATCATCTAAACGGATGCAAATTTTTCGTATTCATCATCATAAAAAAAGAACAACAAATACAGAAGGATTGACAACCTCCTCTTTGAAGTCTGTTATTATGGTATCGCGGTATCATCGCTGCGTACTGCAACCACCTAGATGCAACGGTCGCGGAACTGGCGAGCTGCTCCGAAACTCGAGTCGCCGACCTTACTGCTGCGGCTTGTAGTACGAGAGAGGTGTGAGTGTAGCTATCGCAGTGGATGCTGTGCATTGACGGCTAAGTTAAGGAAGTTTTGACCCGAATTTACATTATCGCATATAACTCAAATCCATACATACATATAATCACGCCTCTTTCCCTTGTAGGTGTAGGCAGAGACCACTTCTTTCCACTTGTACGATCCTTACACACTTGTTTCGCTTCGTCCACTCTTGACCTGGCCTTTTCTTCATTCACACTCTCTCTGTCTCTGTACGCAGCCAGCAATGTACTCAAAATCTAAGTAAGTGTCGCAGTACGTTAGTCCGCAGTACAGAGGCGCTGAGCCCCGCTTCCCTCACTAGTGAGGGCGTCCCTCAGTCCTCTCGCCAACCTCGTGCGAAGCGCACGCCGCCCGCGACACAACTAGTGCCGGAAAAAAAACAGTTCAATTTTTTTATTTAGAAAAAAACCGTGCTGTGTTTTGGAAAATTCTAAGATAACATTGGATTTTTATTACTGTAAGTATTATTTGAAATGGTTTTAGATGACAGAAGTGAAAGCTTAGAGCTTTGAAGGCTTAGCTTAGGCCATTCGAAAGGTGAATGATTCGGAGCGACTTGCTTCACGTTCTATATTATTGTAAATATTTGGGACATGCATGTGTTAGAACTTCTTAGTAAAGTAGAAGTATTTAAAGAGATCGTACATCTGTATTTATATTTATACTACTCCATTAAATTACTAAGTATTCACATCAGCTGTTAGTTTAAAGATTTTAAAGTAGTAAAAGAAGGAAGTGTCCGAAAAGTAGAGTTAAAAGAAAATTGTCAAAAAGAAAATCAAGTAAATGGCTATTGTGTGATTAGGAAACAAACAAAAACAAACCGTGTAACGTTTTAACTGCATTTTTAACTAGGTGTTTACTGAAAAATTTGATATATAATTTATGAAATAAAATATTTTTTGAAGTTTGACCTCGTTGCGGTTTTGAAAAAAAGATAGGTACATCAATAAAAAATTACATCACAAGAACCTAATTAGGTATCTTCAAAACAACTATGAAACTAGTTTTTTTTTTGTTTGTTAAACGAAACAAGCGCAATTAAGTGTTTTCATTTGAAATTTGCATATTTCGTTATAATTATTCTGAGGTTTTCTTGGGTAACAGTGAATATTTAACATTTCGCGAGTTTGATAATTAAGACTTTACCTCCAAATCTTTTAATTAATGAAATAAAGTAATTAAGTATTAATATTGTCGTATTTTTATGTTTAGACACGTGTAAAAAGATTAGATAAAAAATAGACAAACATGTATTTTATTTTTCAGTTTTCAAAAGGTTCTTCTTAAGATGTAGGTGAAAAGTTTCTGTTGGATAATTGTCTAACTATACATTAAAGCAATAGAAAGCTTGTTATTATGGGTCATCTTAGAATAATTATATTCCAAGTTATTTATATTCTACATTTAATCGATAAATTAGTTCACAATTATCTTTGAAATTCACTTTAGGTATGTACATACATAATTATTGTATTTTATTGACTCATATCTATTAAAAAGGCTTACTTTACGATACAGAACCTTATCGTAATGCTTTTTTACAGTTGGTAACATTAATTTCTCAATTGTAATTTACACTCTACTAAAAAATCACTTTAAAAATACATGTTATGTAAAGTGAATTAAACTGAATTGATAAAACATATCGTAACTTTAACCACAAAACTTATTTAATAGTTTACTTATTTTGTAACGACTCACTAAAAAAACTTGTAGTTTTTTTCATAATCTTAGTAATTTATGCTACATGTCTCATGGTTTTTCATTTCAATTTTTAAATTAGTCACTTCTAGGTATATGGTTCATTTTCCCGAATAATTAAAAAAATCCGGCCAAGTGCGAGTCGGACTCGCGCACCGAGGCCGCGAGGGTTCCGTACAAACCTGTAGTAGGTATCTATTTTTTTTGATTGCGTTGACATAAAAGTTTGATTTTGTTACAGCTTAAGGTATTATAAACCTGAGTATTTGATATGAATTTCAATTTAATACCTCTACGCGTTCATGAGAAAAGTAGTGCATACTTGCATAAACGGTTGATCTTTTGATTGCTTTGGCTTAGTAGTTTGATTTTTTCACAGCTCCAAGGGACAGTAGACTTCAGTATTAGATATGAATTTCAATTTAATACCTCTACGCGTTCATGAGAAAAGTACTAGTAACTTGAAAATTTTCAAAAATATTTTTATTATGTGAAAACTAAAAATTTACGGTTTTCGCAATTTTTCCTTTATTTATACTATAAGACGTTACTTCGTACCAAATTTCAAAATTTTAAGTTCACGGGAAGTACCCTGTAGGTTTTGACTCCCGTGCGAATTTCGAAAATTTGCGGCATAAACGGCTGTATCTTTTGATTGCTTTGGCTTAGAAGTTTGATTTTTTCACAGCTCCAAGAGACAGTAGACTTGAGTATTAGATATAAATTCCAGTTTGATACCTCCACGCGTTCCTGAGAAAAACAGTCTTGACAGACGGACGGACGGACAACGAAGTGATCCTATAAGGGTTCCGTTTTTTCCTTTTGAGGTACGGAACCCTAAAAAGGTGACTGATTCTAAATTCAATTTATTTCTGACAGCTTTTAAAAAGAAATGCAGTGATTGCAAGTTGACCGCCATGTTTTGTGATTACCATTGCGTCCTTTGTTTGCCAATTAGTTCGTTGACACACAGAGACCGACTGACACTAGTTAATGGTAATCAAACAGCGAGCTTTGAATACCAACCAGTCGGAAACTCGACGGACAACGTCACTGACGGTCGGCGGACCATCGACAAGACATTTATTTTTAACGATGCCTTTTAATGTAAGCATGGTTTTGTGTTAAAAGGTTTGTATACAGAAAAGAGATTGTATTAAATGTAAATTAAAAAAAATTAAAGACGCAAGAGTTGTTGTTTCGTTATTTTTGAACACTAGTCCAGAAACTTTAACTCGGAATAGATTATATGATGATTTCAATGATCATCATCATTCAATGCTAAGATGGATTTTGATAATGACTAATGACTCGTTTTCAGAGTTCAATATCTAAGTAGTTTTTATTTACTTAATAAAATGACTTGCATTATTGCTTTTTTGCTAAGTTTGGGTGATTAGCAAGTTTACAAGCTATATGTTTAAATGAGTTATAAGTATACCTAACTAACTATTTACGATGGTAATCAGAAAGGTTTTGCTCATAGCGATAAAATTACACGAAAACGGATCTAATTAAAATATGAGCTTGACTACTTATTAATTTCTATTTGATGTACCGGTCACGATGCATCGTTAAGACAACAGAAAAGGTATGAAAAAAGAAATGAATGGGTCTGATATAAATTATTATAATTAAGCTTCTTGATTTTTGATTAAATGAAACTCTTCCACATTACATCTTAAGTTGGTGATGGCACGTGAAAAGTGGTTTAAAGTGGACAATGCAAATCACATCACAGATTACTGAGAGAGTCTCTCTGTAACTAAGATATAATATAATAAAGAAAAAGATAAAGAAAACACAACAACATAAGTCCAACCATTTAGGATTACTAAACAATTTTCCGATCGTCAAATATTTATCCTCAGGAAAGCCACAAGTGCTATGACTTATGGGTAACTGTTGACCAACGTTTCTAACCATAGAGTAATGTGTCGTAAATCGTGGGTCTTTAAGGAAGGTTTCCGAAGGTTTGGTCACGTCTGCATGTGTACCGAGGGCTAAAAGTCGTATAAACTGATATTTGTGGCCTGACCCGGTATACAGACTGTTTTAGTGGTATTTACTGAGGAAACTTGCCATTTTTTCGCAATTTTGTGGACGCCCGTTTTAGTAGCTTTCGGTGTGTATAGAATATATGTGTGTGTAGATGTTATGGGATACACGATAAACGTTGTTTATTAAGAAATAAGAAAACACCTCTGTTCTTAAACACGTAAGTGGTTCTTAGAGACGATTTTGATTAGACGATAGATATCTTGCGTAGGTATAGTGTTGCTCGAAGTAGGTACCTACTTAGTATATTAAATTTTTATACTTAGTGAAAAATAATATCGATCAATCAACACCTTTTTAAGAAAAAGTTCTTTGGCTAACTGACTGTGGCGTGTACACAAGGCCTGCCAAAAAGGAAAAGGTTCTTCAAAGAGAGGTTTGACATAAGAGAAGTCAGTATTTAATTACGAACATCGTTACGTATCGAAAACTACGGGTGTAGTGTGTTTCCTGACATTAGATCCCACTTTGTCGGTATTTTCCTGTGGTTAGGAATTTTCTCATTCACTCTGTGTATGACCCCCAGAGCAAGAATGTATTTTGTAGTCTTTTTATAACTTTTACTAGTTTTATAAGAAACAAAGTCTTGACTTGGCTATGTAAAAAAAAATTGTCATAAACAAAAATGAACGTATGTAGCTTTTTATCATTATTAAAGGTTTTTGATAAAACATGTTAGATAATTACTTGGCCTTACCTTGAGTTTACATTTTGTAGCGTTTATAAACTAGGCATTTGGTAAAATATATTATAGTTTATCAAGTGATTAAATACGCAAATAAAACTATTACTTCTAACATTATAATCTAATAAGCTATTTATCTTAATACCAACTGATGATGATAAATTGTTTGTAAATCTATCATAAAATAGGCAAAAATGATTAGATTTTTAAATAACCGATGTCCATATCTGCCTGTGTTTTTCCTTACTAGCGGTAGGAAATTCATAGGTAATAGCATTATTATAGACGAATGTCGATGTTACAAGTATCAGAGGGGCAAGGAAATAATTAACATTTTATTCTTATTTAGGCTGCTTCTGTCAGTCTGATAAAACAAACTCCTAAAAAAGAACAAGACAAATGATATTAAATACAAATGTCTACCTTGTATAAATCCACGGTGGTGTGTCAACTGACATCGTTATTTTGTGTTACATTGTCTATGGTTCATGAAGAATGATTGTTTTCCTTTGTCATCCAAGTTACAGTTCTTTTTTTGTTATTTTTCTTTTCAATTTCGTGTCTGTGGATGCGGGTTCTTCATTTGAAATGTTTGAATAAATGAACATTTGTGTTTTACTAATCTTGTACATTAAATAGAGAGTTCTGACAACAAGACAACAGTTTTAACGACACTCGTGATTGGTGATTTCCTCTACATTTTTGCGAAATACGACTACATAAATAACGAAACAGACATTTAAATATTCAATTGTATTTTGATTTAAAAACGAGACAGATTCCATAATGTTGACCATAAACTCTTGCTAAAATATACCATAACAGAGAGTTATCCTTTTATTCGTCCATTCTACATTATAATTGTAATATTTAAAAGTAATCTAGCCATGCTAAATCAGTTGAACTTTACGCGCCGCCCACGCGTCTGCCTACGCCTTGCACTTTCCTTATGCGTTATAGTCGGCTGGTCTCGTATTAAGCTTTTATTGTTATACTTAACTATAACGAGATGACAACAAATAGTGACGGCTGCAAAACTTGGCTTTTTAATCATGTGGGTTACATTATATTATATTTTAACTTAAGCTTGCGATTCAAAGGAAGAGAGGCCGTTTAAAAAATCGAGGTTGTTGAAATTTTCCTATTGACTAGCTAGTTCCTCTTGACTCTTTACATGGTAGTAGATACGTTAGTACACAGATTGTAATAAAGATCAATATTAATTAAGAAGAGCTTTCATAAGAGTCGTAACAACCTCAGGTACTCACATGATTCCAATCAGACGCTGACCTCTTACCAAGAAAAGCTTTGTTGCCATGACAAGAAAAAAATACATGAAAACTGGTAACACCTCGTGTCACCAGACACAAGTTGCCAAACAAATAAAAGCTCACGAGTTCTAATTTCAAATAACAGTAAATAACGACGAAATCACCGCAGTGCAAATTTCCAGTTTTGACAAGCACTACAATGTTTGTAACCGATGATTTGAGCTTCAAAATCGAGCCAATAAGGACACGAGGTTGCACAAAACGCGAAACGTTTTGCTGGCGCAACGTATTATCGATATTTATACAGGGAACTTGTATCTCAGACCGGTCTTAAGTCACCAGGTTACCGCCGCGGCTAACTCGTGCGTTTGCGTCCACTTTACATTGTTTAAACCACAGGGGCGGGACGGTAACGCGGCGAGGTAAGTTGGGCATTCGCCTGCCGGTGACTCACCGCGGTGTAGTTGCATAGATATGTATAGGTGTGCATTTGACCGATGAGTCAGCTGCTTACTGTGAATCAGGACTGCATCTTAAGAATGACGACAATTTTTCCTCTATACATTATGTCCATCTTGTCTATCTGACGTGTCGTAGATTACGATTTCAGTAACGGTGCTCCGATAAACTCGGAACAATGTAAATAAAAAGTGTCCGTCCAATACCGTACGCTTGGTGAAGCGAGTAATCGATTCTCGATTTATCGCCATCACATTATAATCAGGTATTGATTAATTCACGTGCTTAAGTCATTCGTTTAAATCAAAGAATTATGAAAAAAAATACGGTCTTTATGAATCCAATGATATTTCACCTTATTTCCCATTAGATTAAACGAGGCCGGTATGCGACCAAGGCTTAATAAATGAAGTTCATTAGTCTCCAACATAGTGCAGTCTTCAAGGCCTAGCTAACTAAAATGTCTAGTACCCAAGTACTAGGACTAATATTATGCATTTAGGATACCACACGACCCATTTCCTTTTATTACTCATCACAGTTAATTAAACTAACGTAAAATAATTTAATTAATTAACTTTATCACGAGATCTTTCAACGTGACAAAAAATAATGACAGAATAAAATTCCCGCCCATTTTTTGCCGACCATAGATAATATAAATTACGTGTAATGCGCTGCGGGCTTGTCACACAGCCTATCGGTCACGGAACCCCTATTTACATTTTGACCCATTTCTCATATGATTACCCCCAGTCAGCTAAAATGGATCTACAGTGAATTAAAGCTAATGGAATGGGCAAAATTATTTTAATTAATTATCTGAATGCCAATCTGCGTATTACAAGAAATAAAGTACCTAATTAGTAATTAGTTTGCGATTTTCCCGCGCAATTTGCACATGTTATGTTGTATCGTAAACAATCGTGTAAGAAATATTTCATTATTTTTGTGTTTGAAGTTTTTATTGTCTTATAAAAAATAACAGCCTGTTGAAAACTAGCACTGATCACAATGTTTTCCTATTGCTGGCTAATTCGAAGCCAAATAATATATACGTTAAACAGTTTTCCCACATCATGATTTTCTTATTCAACGTATGAATCAGGCCAAAAAAATAGTTGACCCTAAAGCTCTACAACTCAACCTAGACCATACATGACTTTAGATACACAGTCATGATACATTTTTGACAACAGAACAATAATGGCTTTACCAACTAAATAGGTCCTTGTAACCTTATCTGTTTGTTCCCTATATCAACATTTGTATAGTGGGGAGATAGCATTTGAAAATAGGTCATATAGGTGTAAAATGAGGTCACTTCCAGTCGCTTTAGTTCCGTGGTCCGTAGATTGACATTAGGTGGGTCGAAACGATACAATTTTGATGAGCTGAGTGGCATGACACGCTGGCTAATGGTTAGGGGCTGTGGAAAATCAGATCTCATTTGAAGTGTATAGGGGATTGAAAATTGACCTTAATTTAAATTGAAACAGATTTTTTTCAATTTATTTTATTAAGGTCAATTTTCAATATTTTCCTCCGTCTCTGTTTATTTTAAAAACAGACTTTTACTGTCGAGATTAAATTGTTACAGGCTATTTGAATAATGTTTTATAATAAAAGAAAAAGGCTTCTTCGAGAACTTTTTATTAGTCCCAAATTACTGACGTCAAACACGAAATTGCCAGTTTTTTGACCGCAACAAGTTGGTAAAAGTTCTCAGAAACGAATGTGAAGACAGAAGTAAAATGATGCACGTGTAACTCTATCCATCGGATCTCGGCACTCGAGCGCGAACGCTCTGATTTCTGTAACTCGCGCTCGACACAAAGTAGTCGAATTACACGACGACAACATTCTCGTTTCGTTTTCTAATCACTTTTATTGCATTTTTACTTACTTGTCTGTAACATGACGCGAGTGACATCACTAGCTGTCGTACCATAATGTCACAACATGTGTTTTTATTGTATTGTTATGCAAGGGTAATCTCGTGTACAGCCCTTAGGTACAGCCTGACATGTCATTTACGTGCGGATCTCTGAAAACATTTGCAACTTATAAACAATATAACATACACATCATATATTTTAATTACTTAGTTGGTGGTTTACGTAAAGCTTTGTTATGGCAGTATTAGATAACGTTACTGAATATGCTATGACTTGGGAGTTGGACACTACCTATTAAAAGTAATATTATTATCTGCAGTTATAGTCTGAAGCGGCGTTCATTGAAACTGTGTTCAACGCAGCATAACGTCTAGTTATTGGAACGGTCTAGAGAATTGGTCTTTGTGTTTTCTTTAAATACCTGTTTCTTTTTATGGACAGATTAAATTCTGTTTGCTGTTCAAACATACATAGAATGACAATCGTTTTATGTTAAAGACTGTAGACTACACACCTGATATTTTGTCTGATAGATTTAGATTTTATTTGTTTACCACTTAAACTTATGTATAAATAAATGTATTGTTAGGCAAAGAGATCTTGAAAAGTGTATTTTCTCTTCCCCATAGAGTTAATCTTCCAAGTTGTTGGTGTTGGGTGATAAATCGGCAAAGCCTCGAGAGTTCGCGGCTGCCTTAGAACCGGTTCAGAAACAATAGGAGTTGCAAGGTCTCTCGCGTCACGCATCAGAATTAGCGCTCTCAGACCGAGATGTGTCTTAATAAAGTCATAATCTTATTTTAGGTTAAGTATAAGTTAAGTTTTTTCTTAGTTAAATACTAACAGTGAATGATAAACATGGAGAACATGGACTCCAAATCCAGAATCCAAAATGAATGGCTAATCTGCAAGTAACCGTTATCTGTGATAGTTGCCATCAATATGAGAACAGGACTTATTCCAGCCGTGGGAAGTTACAGACAGATCTTACAATACTGTAAGAATTTACTAAAGAGAGTGGATTAGGAATATTAAACTCTACTGTCGACAAAAAATCTATTAAAGACACGAAAACCTTGGCGTGATTTCAATGAATGGTAAAACCTTTACTTCGCTAGGTGTTATTTATACGTTTAGGTTGTCTAGACTCAATAAAAAAGTTTATACCTTTCCCCATTATATGCGATTAGGTAGCGGCGTCATTTAATGCAATTAGGTGCAATTAATTAGTGGGATATCAAAGTACAGACAGATTACAATAACAACTTCTCAAATGTACAGTCAATACATCAGTTGCGTAGATTTCATATTGACCGTGCCTTTATTTCAAAGTTACCACAATCTTGCAGCTGACTGTAAAATCATAAAAACAGAAATAGATGGATCATAATCGACGAAGGTTTTATAGTTTTAATACACTTCAATGAGATAAAATTATCTCGACCGGTTTTCCTTGAAGCTTCGTGGCAAAGTTCATGCGACTAGTCTAGTCCTCAGTCTATTGCGTGGCATAGACAAGATAGACTCGAAGTAGGAACGAGTGACGTAATAATGCGCTGTCATTATGTCCGACGATTGGTTTTATTTAAATAAATATTTAGCCAGTTGACTTATTTAAAGTTTAATTAAGGCTAATTTCACCTAGGCCTTGTCAATAATGCGACAACACTTTCATTCTTCAGTTTCTAATTTACTCAAGTAAATTGGATAGTATCATAGTACAATTGATAGTTTTTTTATAATTTAGCGTAGTGAAAAACAACCTTTAAAAATAATCTCTTAGACACTTTAAATTAATTATTAATTAAGTACAATTTTTATTAACAAACTTTGACACACATTATAAACCAATGGAACCTTTACTTCGATTAACATTACTTAAGTAAAAATATAAAAATATTGTCACAATCGATTAACAAACCACTTGACAAAAAATTTAGATTGATAATAAATATTTATAACAAAGAATTTGCATTTATTATTTATTTGGATCATTGTAAAGCCTCATTATTATTCATCCTCTTCACAGATTTCCTTTGAGTGCTCCCAAGGATTTCAATTTAATAAAGTAACCATTTCGACATTGTCCTGTGTTTGCGTAATGGTAAAAACTAATTATTATTAAAATCGTATCGTTATTTTTTTTATTGTATGATTACGAATATTGCTTAATGACTTTGTATTACACTTATTTGGAAAGCTTCGGTAATGAAATAGGTTAATTTTTTATTATCTTTAAAGCTTAAAGAAATTAAATACGCATAATAAAAATATTTTTTTAATAATTTTAGGTTTCAAAGTTCAAAAAAACAACAAAAACATTTATCTAGAAAATTCGAATTGAATTTGAGTATTACAATTGACCGGCAAGGTAACTTATGAATTAGGTAGTTTTATACATTTGTATAAAGTTTAATAAGGTCGAGCAACTTGATAACATTAACAAACCACTTGCGAAACAGTCACACTCCGCTGGAGCTCGTTGTTCAAGACATTTTACTTTAGAAACTTACTATTTTATGTGCTGTATTCAAATACTGCTGTTGGTGCAATTTCAGATTTTGTTATTAACCTGTTAATTAAAAAGTCACTTATTTAGTTATCTGATTTCGTTTGCTGAGAAGCTAGTTAACACATAATTATTATAAAAAATAAATAAATTTAAAAAATAAAAAAACCCGACTGCATAAAAACACTTTAAATAAAAACTGAAAAGTAAAAAACAAGTTCAATAAGTCTAGAAGTGTAGATAGCAATGTTACTGTCACAGTCGGGGCCCATAATGAATGATTTTAGTCTAGCTTATTTAATGGGTCCCGACTGTTACAGTAACATTGCTATCTACACTTCTAGACTTATTGAACTTGTTTTTTACTTTTCAGTTTTTATTTAAAGTGTTTTTATGCAGTCGGGTTTTTTTATTTTTTAAATTTATTTATTTTTTATTTAACACTTTTCAGTTAAAATCATAATCCACCTAGCGTACGGCATTCGAGTATGTATTTAGTTTGAATAAAGAACAATTTTTCACATAGTATTTTTTTTTTATACGTAAATTATATACTATTTTGGAATCCTCGTTACAAGCCCTTTAATTTGATACCCATATTGTAGCAAACATATTTTTTTTATTTTTTTTTATCTCAATCTATGGCACCTCGTGGCCGCCATGTTGGTTTTTGTTTGACGTGACATATCTAAGAACACTTGGGTAATGGATACGAATCCAACGATACCCTAATTATCGAAATCCATTCGGCCGTTTCGAAGATATAAGGTAATAAAGAATATTACACACATACATACATACATACATACAAGATACGCGCGAAAAACATAACCCTTCTTGGCAGTCGGGTAAAAATTGCTTAAAAACTGACTCCTAAATTCCTTGATTCTTTTAATAAATAGTTTATTGAAATAGTTAATGAAAGCAATAATATATTCTTATGTAATAACGGACATACATTATAATGTTTTTAAATAATTAACAAAAAATAAACTAAGCATTTTGCCTCGTAATTCTTGGTAATCACGAATCTATTCTTCTCCACTTTCTAAAGTCCAGAGCCTGTTAAAGTGTAGGAAACATCGTGAAACAGTTACGTAAGCTTCATTACGTCGGGATCAGGTGCGTTAAGCCTCCAACGACCACAAACAAACTTAACATTGCTTTTGACAAACACTTGTTTCAGTGGCCCCAGCATCGAACCCTTCGGTACTCCAGTGTAAAACAGTTGTTGCCTATAAAACTACTGTCCAATTCAAATGCTACACGAATTTAAACTTTATATAGACCGCAATAAAGTTAAAAAATCTGTGTTAGGGATATAAAAATAAGTTGGAGCAACAGAAAAAGTAGGGCGACCGTGTCACGAGCTTAAGTTAGAATGTTTTATTCCGAGTCGTGACGGATGGTAGGGTAAAGGTAGGATAGGTAGATTGTTCACTGTAATTGTTACTATTAGACAAAATTACTGGTCTCCAGACAAATAATACGGGCTCACGACAGTCTTTATAAGTCAGCCAGGCGGCCACAATGAGCTCTCACTGCCGCAAACGATGCAGAAAGTTGTTATCCTTGATTTTTTAAATCGTGAGAGCGCTCCTCGTTTTGATTTTAAGTACAATGGTAGCTTTGCACTAAAAACTTGAGCGAGTTTTGATACATGTTTTCTTTGTCCGTATTAATGTGCGTAACAAGTAGTAACAACTTATTTTTTAAATGGCTTGGCTTTTTTATAAGTAATGCTAAACTTCCTATAACTCAATATTAAATATCGTGGGTTCTTATTGTTTGACTGCAGGCATCGTGCATAAAGTTCAATGTAAAAAATGTAGGAAATAAATTCACGTAGTTCTGCAAAGCGAAGCTGGCGAGAATGCTTTGCATATCGTTTGATTTTACATTCCGATTCTGATTTCAAAGTTCAAATAGATCTCTGGAATTTACGGGATAGAGCAGTGGAGAATTTAGTTTGTAATTCATATTCAATCATAACTTTTAGGATTAAACTTTAGGTAATTTTAAAAGCAAAATATCAAGACTGTTGTTAAAAACCGCAATACCTAATGGAGATTTTATACGTCGCGTTACAAAGTGTTTTAAAATAACTTACTTTGCTAGTGAGAATTGAGCCTTTGTTTTATTTATAAACAAAACTGAAACATATGTAAAATTTTAATTATATTACTGCAGCGTTAAAGAATAAATATAAATAACCCACATCGATCGCCCCTATCACATGACTAAACAACATTACGAGTCAATTTAACTTTTTAAACAGAATCGATACAAAACCAATTCATTGACCCAACAGCTGTTTGGGGATGACGGTTCAACAGTACCCATAAAATATATTAACGGATCTTTTATTGAATGATTAATGTACACTTATTCGGGGTTAATGTTACCCAGGTACTAAACTGCATATGGAATGGATTTTTTTTTATTAAGTATTTAGTAAGTAAATTGTGATTTAAAATTAAGAATGAACTCGCCTCACAAGGGTTTTTTTTGCAGTAAGTTTGAATTTTTTGTTCTCAGCCTGTGTACAGTCTTTCGATGTCTGATTTACACATAAGATAAATTATGCATAATTATGTTAAGTTCAGGAAGAGGAAGAGTTAGGTTTTGTATTTAAAATTCAGATACCTATAATTATGTTCAACTAATTGTATGGCAACCTGTGAACAGAAGAAAATATAATTTATTACACATTAATAATAAAAGGAAATTAATAGTAAAAGGAACCCAATTTTCGAATTCGATCAACAATAGCCGTCGATATTAAACAGTTGAATTGAGAAACTCTTCTTTTCGGAGTAGGTATGACGAATTCCTTTGGAGGATTCATTACAAAACGTCCAAAGTTTTGATATATGATTGTATGCTTACACTTACGAAAATAGTCATAGTGAAGTCTCGTAAATCATCAGTCAAATGATTTAAGTGGACAATGTGGCGACACAAGAGTGTCATCATAATTCTAAACAAAACACGTGAGACAGTTCTTTGAACCTTTTTCTTTGGTAGCTATGTAAATTACGTTAATGCCATACATTATAATAATACCGATGTTAGAGGTAATGTTACGTCGTTACAATATTATAATCCCTGGGGGGATAATTAATCAGGTCGTTACACCCTTGTGCTATAATGAGCCGGGATCTCGTGTGGTTCATAAAAAAACATCAGATGCTCTACTAAGTTTTGTTTAATACAATATGAATAATAAAAGCTACCGAAATACCTATTGACAAAATATCATTGTTAAGTGATGTAGAAAGGCACGGATTCTGAATAATTGATTAAACTTAAATGTTAGTTAAACGTTATCTAAGGTTTCCTATCAATGCCAAAAATAATTTTGGTAATTGAAACATTCAGTCGCATTGAGATCCTTCTAAATTTGAAGTCGGTTAAAGAATACTGAAAAAGACAGTATCGTACAGAGGAAGCTCTGTCCGTAAACGAAAGCCTTAAAAATAGAAAATAAAACAGCTTTATTTAAGAGTTTAGAGTTTGATTTCCAACATTATTCAGCACCGTTCCATGAATGGCTCTAACCGTGAGCCACTTAATTGTATAAAATTAATGGCCCTATATTTTTCCTGTGTCATCAATCCGTTATACAATGATACCGCAGGATGACCTCGGGTCAAGTACGACTATTGTGGATGCTACAAGCTTCTATCTTTGTTAATCTGTGGTTGTTGCATCTATAAATGCCTGGATATGTATTTATGCATCTTGATCGTTATTATCACAAAAAACTTTAGATCGTTTTTATATACGGGGTTACCTTTTAAATAGAGGCTTTTTGTAATACCTACATTTAAATAGGTTTCTTGGCTAGAGCTAGAGGGAAAAATACAGGGGCACACCATGATTGAAGAGGTTTACTTTTTTTTTCTTTTGTTTTATTACCAACGGTGCTTTGTTCATCTTATCCAGTCTAGACTACATAAAAAAAGATAGGTTGTGGAATAGTAGTCTCTTAAATTGTGGGCTAGGAACCAAAACATTTACTTTGATTTTATTGTACACCAGTCTGGTAGTTTAGTTCTTTGTTATTCTACAACTTTTACAGTCTAAAATTTATTTTTTAAATAAAATGCAGTTTAATGCAATATACCACCAAAATCTAGATTAGCTTCCATTTCTATTGGAAGTGCAGAGAACAAAGTGTTCGTTATATGAATGGAAGCCTCCTTCCGGTCAGGCAGTACTGTACTTATTTGTATCGAGTATAATTCAGTCCATTGTGTGTGTGGCCTTGCTTCGCCTTTCACTGCTTCGGTTGAGAAATTACGCCTAAAATTTGTACAGATGATTGTGACTGCATGTCTATCTGTGCAAATAAAAAGTTGTTGCACAAAGTAGTTCGTGTTGCACCATATACAAGAACATTTTATTACGATAGCGATATTGGTGGCACATTCTGTTTGCATTCGACATTCGATGTGTTCGTGTAGAAGGTTGCACTTGCCACGGTCAGCTTTCAGATATACTTCTCTTTCAGTTGCTCAATCTACTGATCATGGTTATTATTGATAATCTTCAGTGCCATCTCTACAGTTGTACCGGATGTTGAGATATTTAAAAGCATTACAATCTCCAAATGGGCTGTGTATTGATTACAGATGAAGAACTAGAACCTATTGCAACACAGTTTAGGATAACATTTCTTGAACAGTCAAACCTATTTAAAATCTAAGGTTCATAAACTATAATAAGCAAGGCTATTAAACTAGAACCAAGTGTGTTCGGGTCAAACTGTACTGTTACCTCGATACCTCACAGGTAGATGATATTGATATGAACTACATTCTAAGTAGCAATCGAAAACGGTTACAGTTCTATGCCCCTTTATAGTTTGTTGGGCTCTTATAGCTCCAGGGCTACCCTCTAAGTTAACCATGGGTCGACGGATTCGGGTGTAATTTGGTACTAACTTGACCTGGGGCCGTACCATGAGCTCTTGAAGCAGGACTGTTGCGGTTGAGTAAGCGGGACAGCGCTATGCGCAGTGTAGTGCGCCGTCTCGCTTCCACACCCGCAACAGTACTGCTCTAAGAGCTCATGGTACGGTTTGCCCCTTAAAGATCCATTTACCTTTGAACTTACATTTGTGCCGCATTAATGAAATTAATTGTGGGTATAAATAGTTTTGCTTCCATGGTTACGGGGTTTTGTCAAGTAATAATGAACACGTTATGGAATATTGGTATTGGTATATTAGGGATGGAATGGAATTGACATTTCGAACTATCGTGTTGTTTAGTTCTTGTCCTAGCCAGCCAATAAATTCCTTGGTCCCTTTAATCTTACAAATAAAACAATGAATTTTAGTGGAGAGTCTTAAAGTTAGTTAGTCTTTACAAGATGGAAATCTCATTTCTGTCTTGAGTAGCTTATTTACTTCAACTCTACAAAAGTTAGTATTCTGGCAACCAAAGTTAATATTATATGTTTTCCTGGGTTATTCGTCAACTCGACACACGACGCTGGACACACGTGTGTCCAGTTGGTGAAACTCCAAATTAGTATCACTTATTATTTCGTCATCTGGACACACCAAGTTTTTTCGTGTGTCCACATAGTGTAACTTAAATTAAATCACTTTTATGTTTTCGCCAACTGGACACACTGCAAGAAAAAGGTACAGTCAGGTTTAAAAACATTTGAAATAAAACAAATATTTAACAATCGAATAATTTTAAGATTTCTTAATTTGAAGACAAGCACATATGCTTAGCTATTTTGAATTCCTGTAGGTATTTTCAATACAATAACGTGAAAATATGTAATATAATCTAATTATGTACTTAATAATTAAAACAACATCACTTCGAGTATCACAGAGAAAACACATAATTTAACTCGGTTCTTTCTTGTATTTTTCAAGGTTAAACGCAATGAAATTTTAAATCTTGAAATATACACTCGACTCCTGTACAAACTTGAAACGTTTGCTTGATTACAATATGTAGTTGCAGTAAAGTTTGTACGACAGTGGATTCGAAACGTTTAACCTTATTTAGCAATACATATAGGTGGCACAAAAGAGATATCAAAATATAATCATCAATAGAGCATACTTATGAAATCACAGTTAAATAGGTTATTTTACAAAAAAAAAAAGAAAATAGGTTATTTTCCAAACAATAATTATTCTGTATCTATATAACGCTTTAACAACAATATTTGAAACTTTGTAAATAAAGTATTTCAGTCTTAAGTAAGATATATAATTATCTCACATAATTTTACTAAGACTAGGATGATAGTAAAAAAAAGATCAAGAAGATCAATAGTAAAATGTAGAATGTTATATTATGACAATAAATTATAAAGATATTTTGGTTTACTTCAGTTTTTCGATACAGTGACCGATGCTGATTTCTCCGGATTCAAACTCTCTAACAGTGGCTGCAATCGTGGTATTCATTCTAATTCTTATTCATCACTTTTAAATAGCATAAATACTGCACTTAATGCACACACGAAACGAAGTAAACTGATAAGAAGTTATGACCAAAGGGTTACCTGGTTGGGATTCATTACCAGCTCCAACCAATCAGAGCAGGCTAAGTACGCCATTGTTGGTCACTGGCCGGCGGGAAAATAAAAAAGTGTAATAAAACTGGTTACATGTTAAAGATCATAGACAAGTATCATTGAAATAGTGACTATATACTAAATTTATAAATGGTGAATAATTTTAAAATGACATATAAAAATGATCGTAACACAGAACATTAATCTGCGTGACTGTACTTTCTCATGATTTCAAGTAAAATATGAACGTGTGTCCAGTTGGCGAAAACATAAAAGTGATTTAATTTAAGTTACACTATGTGGACACACGAAAAAACTTGGTGTGTCCAGATGACGAAATAATAAGTGATACTAATTTTGAGTTTCACCAACTGGACACACGTGTGTCCAGCGTCGTGTGTCGAGTTGACGAATAACCCGTTTTCCTCGCAAACTTTGAATCCTCATTTCATTAGTTTGGAAGTTACAGTAAGTTTACGAAAACTCGATTTCGTATAATGAGCCTTTACAAACAGAACTTGTATAGTTAATATTAAATTCAGTATTTCTGTGAGTTTGTGGCTTATTCAGTCAGTTTAGTTAAATATTCAGATCACAAAACGTATTTATGATTATTTTGGTTTGCTTGGTCATGCTTACGTACAGGTCAAAGAGAAAATACGAGAAATAAAAGTCGCGTCTGGCGCTAACTTTTGTGCGAGTCATGAATGATGACAGGACAAAACAACAAAGTTTTCTAATCTTATTAAGCTAAATAATAAATATTCTATTAATATTTTGTATATGGCGAAGAATACGAGCGATATAAAAAACTTAATTAATTTAGAAATAAAAGCATTTCTGAAGCGATATTCATAAAAACAAAACTGTATGGTTTTATATTAATTCCATGTTGAATTTACGGATATTTATATTAGTAGCAATTAAATTTGAATATCTTCAGAATAAAGAAAAATTCCTTAAGGATGTTCATTGGCCAAGCAATTTTTCTTTTACTGTAATCCTAATCTTATCCTATGCAAAATCCATCATTTCAATTAATATCTATCCCATATTATAAAAGTAGCATTACTTTTTAACATAACTTTGTCTTAATAATCTCGAGTCTTGTCATAGATACAAAACCAGATGATACTAATAATAATTGTCCTGACTCAGAGTATGATCTAATGCGATGATATTTTACACGTGCTAAAGAATCTCTTTATTGTTCCAGGTCCATGTTTTTACACGAATAGCTGAGAACCGAGCGTACTGCGCTTTCTTCTTCCTACTAGGTGTGTATTATATTCATAATTATTTTTTTCAAGACGACGACGGTAATTAGATGCTCATCGTTAAAAAAAAACACGACACTTCCTCCTTAGTACCTCCACAATTGAAATCGCTAGATGAGTTACCATTTCGGGATCTTTTAAAGTCACTATAAAGATATTTATTTTCTTACACATTTGATCTAGATATGTTAATGGTAACTTAAGGGATAGAGTCTTTAGAAGGGAAAGAGGCTAAGATCAATCACTGTTCTCTATCTAATTAGAAAACAATAAGTTAACAAAAATTAAAAAAGTATCAAACTGTAATATTACGGAAGCGTGAACTATCGTAATATAATAACACGCATTATTTGACCACCAAATAAAAGGTGTGTTATATTTATATATTTAATGACCTTTAGGAATATGTCTACAGTTTTTATCGGTATTGCCAGCGTTGATTTGCGAATAAAAGGGTACTTCTAAGTTATTTAAATTATAATTACATAGTGGTGTCTACTGATAACTTGTTGTTATGTAAACATTAGTTATGTTATGAGTAAAATTTGTAAGTATTGTAAGATACCTAAATTGCTAAAATTTTTCAGTCCAATTTCCGAAAATGTCCATTTAGGGCAAAACAATAAGATTTAATAGAAACCTAAATAAATAAGTCTTATTAAATAATTTATACTTAGCGTTTGAATCTTAAATATAAAGTGAGTATAATAAACAACGGTGTTCAATTTATTATTGCGATTTGTCACATAGTTATGAACGTGTGATGATATTAATACCCGCATTAAATCCTTGTCTTTGGTCATCAACCGGCATTTTAGCAAGATGGCGTCGTAAACATGTCAATTAAACCGCTATTATCTGACGCATTTTAACTACTATGTTTTATTGTGCCATAACGACTTTACATTACACATAGCAACATATTTTATTATGATTGATTTGATATTTATAAACTTAGATATATTTCTTGATTCTATTCCACTATTACCAGGTGTGTTAAGAAAAAATTAAAGAAAGTTAATTTTGTTAGAACTGTGGTGTAAACTTAGTCTTTTTCTTTTAAAGTATGTCAACAGTTTAATTCTATTATTTGTATGTTAAACAATGTAATTCAATACTTAAATCTAATACAAGAACAAACAAAGACTAAAATTAAATCTTATATAAATAAATAAAACTAACACGCGTCAAAAAACTCATCGTCATCCTTGTCAATGACGGGAAACGTGCGTACTAACTTAGTAGAATGCCAATTATCGCAAAATCGTCCCACTATGAGCCAACTATGAGCACACTGACACGGAGTGTAAATAGCAGACTCGGGCCCCTGAAGGCTGGATTTAAGCATTTTCTTTTTATGTTTTTTTTTCAAGTTTTTTTTATATCCTATATTTTTTTGGTGATGTTCGACTTGTAGGCCAATATAACGACTATTCTTAAAATAGCTAAGGAAAATTACTTAACACTTTTATGCTTCTAACACCTTTTTGCACAACTGTATAACTAGTTTCTTAAACTGCAGGGCGAAAAACAAATGACGTTGCACTGTTTTTCTTTTGACTACTAAGAAAATCTTTATATATTCGTGGCACAAAAACAACTCTTCTAGTGGAATAAAAAACTTGATTGATCACCAATGTTATTTACTTAAGGAAACTTTACAGAAGACTATGTACCTACTTACCTTACTATAAATAAGTATAAAAACTTAGTATATTCTTCAAAATTTTTTGTCAGTCAGTCAGTTTCGTTTCTTAATTTCATGATAGCAAAACTTTATTTTTATCTGCTGTTAACACACTTTTCTATTTTATAACCCATTACTGCTTTGTATACAAGGCATCAATCAAAGTAGTTAAAAATCTATTACTATACATTCAGAATACGAAACGACCTTTGCCAATAGGAAAGTTAAATAAGTACAATAGAGTTTGGATGCGACTTAATTCTTATCAGGGATATACACTGCTTATCGTTGACTGACTTACTCAACGATAAGCAGAAGAAGCAGTAAGAAAAACTTGTAATAAAGAACCACTAAGGTTCTTTATTACAAGTTTTTTTTACTTACTCGTTATAGCACAAGTCTAATCTTACTTAAAACTAAATAACATTTGAATGAGATATGTTTAAGACTTGTGCCCTGCAGTGTCATGGTGAGGGTCAAGTGAGGGTCTTGAATGATAATCGCCGAGTGCTGAAAATTCGCAATTCTTGAACATACAAGCTCATGTTCAGTTCCTTCCATGAGTTCACTTGTCTACTGTAAAACAAAGCCATCAGTTTTCCGTAATAACCCATGTCTAGTTAAGAATAAAAGTAAGTACTTAGTACCCGCGAGTTTATTTGCCGTAGTCGATCTGAAGGCCGCATTATGTCAGCCGAGCCGTGGCGCCTTTCCACCAGAACCAGTCTCGGCAGCTGCCACTTATTATAATTATAAATCTTTTTGTTCTTGCTCGTATCAATTTATTTTGGTTTAACATTTCGCAGGTCGTTAACTTGAAAGCGATGGAAACAGGTTGATATTTTTTTAATTTCGGATGATAGTACATTAGTGTTTGAAGTCCTGTTTGTATGAGTGGTAATATGTACATATTAAATTTTCAAACTAATTGAAAAAGTTAAATTCAGATAAAAATAAAAAGTAAAACCCGATAACGTTTAAAAATAACCATTAATAGCCAATAAACATGGATATTAATTTTTACTTAATTCTTTCCTTTTAGAAGTGCTAAAAGTTTCAATAACTCGGCGATTTCTTTGAAGTCGAAGTAAAAATAAGGAAAGATTGAGATAAACACACAAACAGATAACAACGTACAAGGATATAACGAAGGCTGTATGGAGGTTGCAAGGTAATATTGTTGCCAAAGACACACAAAGACCATATTCGAGAAGTTTTAACGAAAAACGCCTGAAAATATGTTAAATGCTCGATGAAGAAATAATTTCAGAATGTTTGCCAAGGGACTAAAGCCTTTAATTTTTTGCAAATGTATAAATAGGAGAAAAATATAATTGGAAATATAATTGAATTATATTAAATTTACGAAAAGCAACTGGGACATAATTTGGCAAAAGACTTGAAAAATGTCAATTCAAAATTCAACTATCAAAATATCAATGTATAAACTGTGGTAATCCATGCAAACTTGATAATGATCCACATACATAATAAACTTCACAGAACATCTGTTTATTTATAATATTCATTCCGTCCAATAAATTATGTAAGCAAACAACTTACAGCTTTTGCGTAGGAATCATTAGATAACTTCATTTTATGGAAATAGACGCTGAGTGCTAATACGTTAAATTACATTTTATATGTTTCACTTTTAATTTATATCGATTTTTTTTCATTGATTCTAAAAGGAGGATGTATTCAATATGTCTGTATGTTTTTATGCGAAATATGAAGTTTTTTTTTTTGTCATTGATGCTTTTAATGACAAAAAAAAACCATCACATTTCGGTAGGTATCACAAAGTTGGTCCCATATAAATTTCATTGAAATCGTTTTTTTTAACGTTTATGTGTTTATTAATTATGGAAGAAAATAGAGCTGTATGTAACTAGTGTATCGGTAAATAATCCGTGCTTACTATAACGCCTTGAATTTCAACGATCATAAAACATCACGTTCTAATCAACGTTAATTGCGTTCGTCATCCGTAACACGTGTTTCTTTAACTGTTTTAGGTACCTACTTAAAACTCTTTTTTCACGTTTTTACAAATGTGTATTACTAGAACTCATTTTGAAACCAGCCAGTGAAATTACCATTTATAGGTTATCTCTACAAAAAAATAAATACATCTCTGGACAGCATTTAAAAGCTCGAATTTAGAATTTAGAACGTTTCAATTCCTGATAATCGATTGAGGTTAAGAAACGTATTAATCATTTTAGACGGTTCTTACGTCATCGTATACACAACAACTTAGTTACAAGGCAAGGCCGTATCCTTATTTTATTACAAACATACAAGTATAAGATGTATCACGGTATTGTGGTACCAACCTTCAGACTGGAGGTGAATGCCTGACAATCAACTCTTGCCCAATGCAAACTCATCTCACCGAACTTGACCGACTGCCACTGGCCGGTCAGATTTAAATTTGGAATTTGGAGCAAAGACAACACAGACTCTACTTAAAATCAAAAAGAAATTAAATTCATAATAATTACATGTTATGTGTGATTGTATCGTATGATGTATTTGATTTAAGCTTGGTCATAATAAAAGTTAATTAGAGGATAAAACGTCAGTGTCAATGTAGCTTGTAATTACTTTAAGCTTGGAGTTTCGTTTCTTCTAATGGTAACTAGAGTGCACTGAAGAAATAACCGGTAGTAGACTTGTAAAACTTATTTCATGATTTGCACCAAACCAATCAGGCGGGTATGTTTTTACCCTCAAGTTAAATAAATAGTAAAAAGAGACTTAATGCTAATTACTACTCAATGCCGATAAATACGATCAATAAATATTATTATGTATTTAATTTATCTGTAAAACTAAATGCAATTCTAAGTCTTACGAAAGACTAAAGCATCAATAAAAAACTACATTGGCAACAAAAACTTGTTTGCGAATATAAAGTGTTCGCTTGTAGTGTTACTTTTTTATAGATCTATCAAAACATAGATAAGACCAATAGGTTTAAGGCTATATTATTAATGGCCATCATTATGTCTGCAAGTAGGTTTTAATGTTGTCCGCTTTATAACCAGCCTCCTTTCATGGAAATATTATTGTTCTGAATCGGGGCGGGGACAATGCGATAAAATCTCACAGTTAAATCGTAATAGATGAGGATGTATAGATACTATGTAGAGTGTGATTAAAAAAAGAATACGAATGTCAATGACCTCGCTCTGTTAACTGTCACTTGAAGAGTAAAGTTTATGCCTTGAATTTCTGAATACGTTGCACACATTTTTTTCCAATATAAAGAAAATCGACGTCGTCTTTATCACCCTTATATAAAAAATAAAATTCATTTAAAATAAATAAATTAACAAAAAATGTGGCTGTTGTGGTCCAACAAGGCTTAAAATCACACTTATTCGTTACTTAACGCATTATTTAGTGAATACCTTTGATTATATAATGTCTAGATGGACTGTCAAGTGCGCGCAGACCCGTCAAAAAATTACAACCAAATTTGGTTGTAAAGTACTTTCCCGCCAACCAGTACAGATCGTGCCGCTTTCGTGTCACTACGTCTTACGCGCTCTAAGGAATAACCACATAACAGCGATAAGATGACAGTATGCGCTTTTAAAGTGTGCCGGAATTTTAAAGGAAGGCTAAAAAATACCAAACACATCACCTATCACCGTAGACAAGACACCAAGAAACTTCATATTTATTTTAGTTTTTTTTATGATTACCAAATTACGCCATATTTTATCAGTGTTGCCAGTTTCTGTTTCTTATTCTCCCATTTTTTAGGGTAATTTTTTTGGTTTATCATTACGTTTATAAAATTTCGTTGATGTACTTCGAACGATCGCCTGTAATTAAAACTCATTCCTAATTAACGAGATGTGATCTTTCATTTCAAATTTCAAAATCCTAACTGCTCAAAATATTGTACTAACTTAGTTGATTTGATACTCCATTCAAACACACAAATCTATTTTTTTTTTAATTATTTAAAAAAGTAACTACTTAATAAAAATACACTTAAACTGAATAATACCACATAAGTACATAAAACTAAAATATTTTTTATTATTATAAATTAGTCTTTATTTAATGTGAATTATGGGAGAATTTGTAATAGCTGGTAACACACACTTGAAATTGTGGTCTTGTTTTTTTTTTTATGATTGTAGGGCGACGCTCCATCTAGACATTATATAATCAAAGGTGAATACATACATTATAAGGATACATATAATAATAGGCGCTATTCTTTGTCATACGTGGATGTAAGCTTATGATGTTAATACAGCCTTGTGGTTCCGCAAAAAAGACATTATATTCCACCCACGCATACAAAACGAGTATAGAATTAAGTATGTTTGAGTCGTTTTACTGCAACTTTACAAAAACATGATACACATTTTATGTACGGAATAATATTCACATTAAGAAAACAAGTAATACTAATTGATCTTAGCCAATGCTATCTAATTGATTGCATTTACAAATTAGTGTTTCTCAATATCTAAGTCTAGATTTTGGGGTTCATTTCTTTACCTTGAACTTTTATTAAACTTTTAGTTAGGTATGTCAAATACGAGTCAATTCGAAATACCTTTTGTTTATTTATCAACCCAATTTCGATTTTAAATCTGTGATTTAACCATAAATAACATAACAATATTAATATCGATTTAGTTTGGGTCACATAACCAAATTCGGCCATCTTAATTTAAATGAATCCTTTGACATTTGTGTGATTTTGACACACGACTGTTTCGCACCGATTGGGACCACCTCGTCCTTTACTATATATGGAAACTGATTCAATAAATAAATGTATGAATAAAGAGCTAGATCAATACAAATTTATGTGATAGTAGAGTCGAATACAGATAAAAAATAGGTACGGATCCTTCGATGCAAATCCGATACGTACTTTTCCGGATTAAAAAAATTCAAATGAATAAACCAGATCATTTATTTGCCTCTAAAAAACTTTCGAGCTTTAAACGTTATGAAAGTAAATAAATGGCATTAATATCAGTATTTCCCTACTTTATAGTTTACTATTAAAATTCACAAAAGTGCACCGTAAGAAATTTAATTGAGTTGTTTCTCACTTTTATTGTGCAATACAAGTTTACTGTACTGACTCGTGGAAACTTTTTTTATTGGTTGAATTAAGAATGATTATTTAGGTTATAAACAAGGAGGTTTTATTTGTTTACTCGACAATTTCATTTGCAATAAACGTTTCAGTGTTTAAGTAGTGGTTTTTTAAAGTTTCTTGTGAAAACAAAATAAAAAAGACATGTTCATGTGACTACATGTAGAGTTTTCTTTTACTTTAGTCCCTAGTACTCTATTCTGCATTTACTCCTAGCCAACATATCTGCTACAAAGACATTAAAAAAAAGCGTATCAAAATACCATTTGGGCTTCCTATACGGCTAGTAAAATCTTTATGTATATGCTAAACGCTGCGTTAATATAAACAATACAATAAAATTTAAAGACCTCACACAAGACCATTCTTAATTTAAATCAAGTTTCGTTTTCCATTTCACACCCGCCCACAACGTTGACTACAACACAATATGGTTCGCAATAGTCACAAAAGCTTAGTTTTATCCACGATTAATATTTTAATATTAATTGTTAATAAATAATAAGTAAGCAAGCGAACCGGTTAGCATAAGGTCAGGAGCCGAGCTGGACATTAGGCGAATATGAACGAACACATTATTCACCTGTACGATTTAATAGACTAGATATTTATTAAAAACTAGCTGTACCCGCGACGTTGTTCGCTATACCTATCATTCATCTTTATGAATAAATATTTGACTGTGATATAGAGGGCCACTAACACGAACTGCCTACTGCCGAGTAAATTTTGCCACAAATGTTGCTGTTTGTATAAATTCTCAAAATAAAAAAGTACCATCGTCATAATTATATAATTAGCTTACCTCTAAAAATATTACGGATTGGTTTTGATGCTACTTTGTTTAAAATTTTTAGATTTATCTTCCAAGTCCAGAACCGTGAGAAAAAATTATAATTTTCATGGTGGCTTTCGATGTCAATGTCCAAAATATGTCTACCTTGGGTAGTTTTGAACTGACTCTTTTATATATGTAGTATGTTTTCTCTTTTGTGCTTTACCCAGTTGGTTACAATAATTAATGGTCAATGTTTTGGTATTGAGTCTACTGGCAGCGCCAACTCTGAGTTAGGGTCCTTTCACACAGACCGGCTCGGAGAGCATCGGCGCGCATTTTTCTTTTCACACAGACCGGATCGTATACGCTTGGAGTTGGTCGGAGCGGAGCCGCCAACTATTTCACACAGACCGGCTGGAAGCGGATGCGCATGCGAAGAGCACGCAATTGGAGCCGATCGGCTGCGCGCGAGCGCGAAAGAGCATGCAATCGGAGCCGAACGGCTCCTCTTATTATTTCACACCAAGCGCGTTCAAGCATTCTTAATGTCAAAAGCAGTGCACACGTAAAAATAAACCTTACTACAAATACTAAAAACTCTGTTTTCAATGTGATAAGAATCTGCTCTCCTCTCCGAGCCGGTCTGTGTGAAAGGACCCATAAAGTGAAAGCAGCTGTCGCTCTAGGCAGTAAATGGCAAAGGGCACCCAAAAACCGAATCCATATAAACAAATTAGTCCATTTTTTATGCTATAGTTCTCGTTGTTACCGTAGTCCCTAGTGAGACTACAGGACGTGAGGTTTTGGTGCGAAACCTCGAAATTGAACTACGCCGTTAAATTGAGAGTGGATATCAGATAGGCAGTGACTGACATGAGACCCATGAAACTGAAAGAGGAGGTAGTTACAAAAAGTTGACGTACGGTTTGAGAGGCGCAGTGGCAGAATTACCAAAACTGTGTTTAAAATTATTTGTTTGGAAAGATTAAGTAATAGCTGTCCAAGGACAATCTCATTCTACCCTGATTAAAGTCAGAGGCTGTATCCTGTACAATTCGCTTTATTAAGTGTAAGGTGCAGCATAAGGTGATGGGCTTAAATACCGTACGTATATATTTTAAAATGTAGAGAATGCGATAGAAAGTTTATTTTATTTAGGGTTTTGGCCCAACCTTCCAGTAATAAAATATCATGTACGCATGAAAAACCTACATGAGAAGCAAGCTACCTTTTAAAGAATATTAAAGAGGTAGTACATACTAAAGATTGTGTGATAAAAAGATCATTGGGTTTTTGGGTAAAAGAAAATAAATAACAAATACAAAAAGATCTTGTCCTTGGAATATAATATAGATGACCAATAGAAAACATTACACATTATGTTGGAAAAATAGTTTAAAAGTGGATTAAAGTTTTTAACCAACTATAAAGTGATCTATGGGGAAGCTTACGTTTTCAAGTCAGCGAATGCGTAAATTTCCAAGCAAATGGCCAGGACATTTACGCCTGAATCACTTTACGGTACATGCCATGCACGTTTGTTCCTCCATGATCAGCAATGAGGAACAAACTTACCTACGGAGATTAGTAAATACAAACACTAAATAATTGTAAGTTTATCGGTTGAGAAAACATTCACGACTTAAAGATGTCGTTTATTGCGACTAAAAATACAACAAAATGTTACAAATATTTTTTTACTTAAAAAAGATACGTTAGTAAAACACAAAAAGAGTTATCTCTACTGAGATTTGAACTTGGGTATCAAAAAATTCAAACTTATATAAGAAAATGGACGATGAAAAAAAATACAAACATTAACAACCGGATTTGAACTTGCAGCAACATCACTCATTTCCAATCGTTCAACCGCCAAGCTGTTTACCTAGAAAGCTAGTTCACTAAAATATAGGTTCTAATCAAATTGAAGATTGCTATGGCTACCTCAGTCTGCCATGGTTACCCTCTTGTTTATCTTTTGATCTGTCAATAATGCCAATTTATGTGTGCAGTTGAGAAAATGATTTTGGAAATTTAAAGCTCCTCCCCTTATCAGCTAGATTCAATAGCATGTTTCAACATAGCTAACAACCATCTACGATTTCTTGAAAACCACCTCTCAATTTTTTACACCATTCGATTAAGTAGTTTATGTTTGATACTGTAACATGAAATCTGACCCCCGGCAAAAGACAGTTGTAATGCAATTACTGTACTGAATTGCGTGTTGTAATATTTTACTTCTTGAACTCACTAAATTAATTATATCTTTTGATAGAGTGAACCGATTTCGATGAAACAAAAACTAAGTTATACCTCAAGTTGTGTATAATTTTTGTATATAAACATTGTCTGCATTAAATTCGTAGATTTTACGTGATGCGTGCACAAACAAACATATAAACAGACAAACAGACAAACAGACAAAAATTTCAAAAATGATGGAAATGGGTTCTGTTAGTTATCCTTTTACACGCTGGCTATTTTTTTTTTTCAATTTCTTCAATGTACAAAAATGACTTTTCTACAGATTTATTATATGTATAGATAAATGTTTACTACTGAACTTTAAGTGCAACTTGTATCGGAATCAATTTAAGATAAGTGGTCGCATATAAGAGAATGGATACAAGTTAAGTTTTCTTTAAGCTAAGTTGATAGAAATCGCTCAAATGTATGGAAATGATATTTATTTTCAATATTTGTCACGTGACTTATACTTGTTACTTTTATACATTTGATTATTTGAGCGATTCAGTACCTAAGGATATTTGTGTATAATAATTAAAAGTGTGACAATCGCCCTACATCGATTATCACGCGTTATGTACTTTGTTTATTATATTAAGGTGATTAAGAATAAAAGTCCATCAACTATTCTGTGTTGACAGATATCAAAGTTCAAAAATATAAAACCATTTAGAGAATTAAAAACAAATATACACACCTCCATTCTCTCCAAAGAATTTCTAGACATCACATAATTTATTGGAGCATTTATAAGATTTGTGCCGTCATTTAATCTCGTAAATTTTAAGTTAATGTCTGGTATATCCGATTTCATAACGAAAATAATGTAATACTCGACAAATCCGGTTATATATTTATATTTATGAGCTAGTTACGTTTTAAGCTATCATCCATTTCTAAGTTTATAATTTATAACTTTAATCTCTATCGGCTTACTATACTTTCCTTCCTTTTATCTGATAATGTAACCTGTCTTTGTGTAATTATTACTAGTATTTATACATACTAATAACAATTACACAGTTTCATATTAATTAATTATAGTATCATTTCACTTGAAGCCGAAAAAATTAAACAGCGTCGATGGGAATTGTAAAAAGGGTATACAACAATATTTTATCAATGACTAAAACATATGATCCCTATTCATTTTATCTTTATATGACAACCAAAGCTAATGATTGTACAAATGTTAATGACATTTCTACAATCGTTAGATGGCTTAGCTTGGATTGAATGGATCTTTCTTTGGCCGTGTCGGGTTTCAGTCCTTCATAAGAGCGCGGGAATAGAAAGTTCACCTGTATTTGCTTACTGAGTACACAATTTGTTATAGTACTAAAAGACACAACAAGTACCTATAATATTACAGTATTAGATTCAAACGTCACTTTACTTTAAAAGCTAAAATGTCGTGTCACAACGTTAGGTACTCCTTAAATTGACAGTGAGCACGAACCTTGACGGACACGCCTTAAAATTGAATTTTCTTTCAGTTTTCTTTATTTTTAACACATACTACTTTTTATATGTTTCTCATGGTAGTATTTTTACAATAACTAACTTACACCTACTACTGCGATTACGCATAGTCAACGAGGCGGATAATCAAGTGACCCCGTATTAAGGTCACAAAACTATATCAATCTGTAACATAACAATATGGTATATGGCCATATGAGTGACTTGGTCATTAGGGCTGTTTATACTAAAATGTATTGAGTACCTAAAGCAAGGCTTTTCCGCGATTATCACTTTACAGGGTCATGGCAAAGGTTACGTGAAAACTGCTATTTACTGTGATGATTATAATGTATTTTGATTTATCATTCTGAAGTAGTTACGTATACCATTTTGTCATATTTAAGTGAAACGAAAATTTGATGACTTATAACCTACCTTGGCACTATGATATAACCTTTTTTTACACGACTGCCCAGAAAGGAGTGTTATGTTTTCAGGGTTCATGTATGTAGGTATGTATGTTTGTGAGTTTCTTTATTCCACCATAACTTCTAAAAGGCTTGACCGATTTCAATGTTTGTGGTACCTATCATTAGAAGCTTTGAGTTATCCCGAGTGACATAGGCTATATATATATATGTGGACATTAAAAAATGGTCAAGTGTGAGTTGAAATCGCCTGCAAAGGGTTCCGAACAATTTTTTTTGTGTTGTGTCATGTTTTTTGTTGTAGCGCTCTATAAAATATTATTTATCACTAAAAAATATTAAATAAAAAAATTATAATAAAAAAAAAATAAAAAACATGAATTTTTCAGCCTGATTTCCGTAGTTAGGAAGTAAATACCAACACTAATGCCAACGAAAATAATATTTTTTAATTAAAATGTTGCATCTTATTACAGCTATATCTACATTATTTCATAAGTTCCTTTCATAACAATAATTAGTATCAAAATCAATTGTGCGGTGGCATAAATTAATTAAAAAGTCACGGTTCCAAACAATGGCAACAATTTCATTGTGTTTTCTTCACTCGAAATGTCATGAAGAATTCGATAACAATCACGGTTATCGATATTAATACAATGAAGACGTTGCATCACTACGCATAACTTTCACGCACGTGGGTGTAAAGTTACAATTATGTTTACACCCTTTTAATGGCATAATTTTGTATGGCTTTGACTGCAAGTCCACAATATAGCATAATACAATAAGACAATTCTCCAATTCCATAATGGGAAGTGCAGGACCATTTGGTTTCAGTATTGAATTTTAATGGTAGATACTCGTACGTTTAGCATGAATTTATTTTGTGTTCAAATAATCATGAAAAAATTAAGGACTTGAATTTTTGGAAAAGAAGTAGCCCCATATTATACGTACAAGGTTTAGTAAACCCTATAATGCGCCCATAGATTTAACCTCTTATAACCTCTACCTACCACTTTTTAAACTCAACGGTAAGAAAACCAAACAAAACTGCATAAATAGTTAATACACGAATACCACTTGTTATAAACAATCTCGGTTGATTTAGAAAGCACAGTTAACCATATCAAATAACATTAGAATCATTACTACGACCGCAGCAACAAGAAAACTATGAAAAGCGAAAGCACGAATGTTTACAGGCTATGAGTGAACTTTGGTAGACTACATACGCTATAAAATAGAAATCTACAAACGAATGAACTATGTATTACATTTCTCTCTGTATTTGCTTACTACATTTATATTCAGCCAGGCATTATAATCTATTGCCTTGGCCCAACGAGGTAGAGTAAATTGTCTATGACGCGTTTGCTTCTGGTTGTGTTCACTATGGTTTTAGTTTTTCATTACCATAATTTGAACTCAGATGAAGATGGTTAGCTATTGGATGAAAAGATAAAATTGCAAATTACGATAGTGAAATATTGTAGTACTTATACAATGAATTTTATTTACTTTTTATTAAAAAATGGTGAGCGAATAATGTTCCAAAAAATCTCATACGAGTAAAAGAATTTATCTAATTAATAACAATGAAACTACAAAACGTGAAAAATACCTAATTAAATCTAAACTATCGAAAGGCCTATACTATTACAGTCATAATTAAGGTTACAGAAGCCGCCATTAGAAAAGGTCAATGTTACCTTGACATTTGTGAGATATAGAGGCAAAAAGTATCTGCACTTGCGGTTTCAAACTGTAGATACCTATATGTTGTAGATTTATATCTATAAAGTTTTTCCTTTTGTGAACATGTAGAAGGAAAATGAAATGTTTTTCGAGGGGTTTTTTATGTTTTCGTATCTTTTTGAAGTGCACTGCGTTGGATTAGTGTGGTCGGTGTATGGGCAGCCCCTTTTTATGTGGGGATATACGCCTAGAGCAGACAGGGGGACGGAATACTGAGTTTTATAGCTAAGACTACCTTAAATAATGTTTTGTAAGAGGATACGATGGATGATGTTTTATTTTAAAGATTGTCTTTCTAGAATCCTAGACTGAACTGTTTTTACCAAAGTCAACACCTCACTTCATTTGCCAAGGATTCCGACATTTTTTTGTACAATTTAGTAACTTTATTGCTGCCTGAAAAATGCAATATTTAAATTGTTATTTTTACTTAAACAAATTTAAATAAAAAGACTTATACAATATTTAACCTTCACAATAACGAACATTCAAAACTTTTTGTAAAGGCAATGAAAAACATTAAACAAAATTAATGTTTTCACAGTGATTGAGTAATTTTTTCTAACTCGCGGTAATTATATTTTGTCAGCACATTTATCATTTTGTGTTTACTTTTAAAGAAGTTGCGACTGTGACTCTTATGTTTACCTACATAGAGGTATATTTTCCAATGAAAAACTTTATCTCTTTTGTAAGCCATTAAAATAGGAAATTGAAACAGTGATGTCCCTACTTTATTTGATTTAAATAAGTTTTTCTTTATTACTTCTAGATACGAGGAATAAATTTGAATTACACATGCCCCAAAAAGGTAAAAGTCTTCAACTTTGAATATTGACAAGTATTTCCTCAAACGTTTTACCTAACCTTGAACGAACGTGAGGATACTTTATACATTGCTGCACTAAAATAGAACGTACTTACTACAAGCGAGTTGAACAAGCAATGTAACGTAATCCCGAAATTGTATACCAAATTGCATCAGGCTTCCGTGAAGAGTAGAAATTAGACGATTTTGAACCTTATTCCAATGATATAAAGGTAGAGTAGGTAAGCTTAAAGTGTCGTGGACTCGTGAGTCTATTGAAAAATGAAATAAAAAGTGTTTGTAACATCTTGGTCTTGCTCGTTAAGAAATCGAGGATGCCGATTGCTTTTTGGGTCTGTTGCAATAGAATGTCTATGTAGCCAATGCCACTTAGCTGGTACTTAGGTACTTTTACATTAACATTACATTAAGATGTTACAAATTCATACACAACAGCTCTTTTTTTAATTGATTAAAATTTCTCACTAATTAGGTACCAATATTAAAAATTAAGTTTGTGAATGTTTGTTACCGAATTCCGCAAGAACTGTTGAAGAAATTTCGATGAAACTTACCAGATAGATTAAATCCTGAATAACAAAAAGAGCTCCTTTTATCCAGATAGCGTGTCTCAGAATTTCCTAAGGCAGTCAGCTCTATTGTATTTTTGATGTTGCAAGCAGTCTATGGAAGGAATGGATTTTTAACGTTTTTCGCAGACGACATTCGGGCAATTTTCACCGGATTGAATATTTAAAAGCTCTTGCTTCTGTCTGGAGTAGTCCCCTTCAGTGTTTTATTATTACTGGATGCTGCCGCTTTTAAAGAGAGTATGGTGTGAATGCAATGTTTATTTTATGTTTTAATACTTAGGGTACTGGCCATTTGTAATGCATTTAAAAAGTTTTAAGTTTTTATTATGTTTTTCTTAATGTAGTGTCCTCTAGTTCACTTTGTATGTAAGTTAATAAATATTTATATCATATTAGGCATTTTAAGTTAAATAAGACCTCTTTTATTTAATTGGGTTTTTATATCATACGCACCAAGCTAAATACATACAATTTTATATCACAAAAAAGAAATAGAATCTTTAAATACCACTCAACTTTACGATATCCGCAGTCGACGATTGAGATAATTTTCCTCAGACTTAAGTAAAAGTCTCAACTTCTTAGTCTCTAGTAACTATCTAGTTTCATAATTAGATGGTAATGTAATAAAGTTCTCGCAATTAAATTCCAAAGAAAACCTTTTATTCTCGAATGTCACACAAAAAGTGTTCGATCAGATATAATCACACGCAGTCACGAGTTGATTTGTTCGCCTGTAAGTGCTAGTTACCGTGAACAACGCTGAAACTGATTATTATTGTAAAAACTATAACAGCTGTTCTGTTGGCTACACACCGAGCTACAGAATATATGAAGCTTCTGTGGTCTGGCCGCTGAGAGTTTCTGACGTTAATAGTTTTTGATGATATCATTTGTTTTTAGGACAAATAATAATAATAAATAATAAATAATTTATTTCCAGAAAAATATTACAAAGTTTGTCGTAATTATTAGTTAGTAGAAAACTATGGTACAAATACATAATAGCATCCGCTGCCGAACTAGGATAGGACCTGTATTTTAGCAAACGGCGCCACTCCCCGTAGTATCAGAATTTAAACTAGCTTATTACACACTATTTTACACAAAATCATCAAACAAGAAATAAATGTGAAATAAATGGTGTGTGAGAGTGCCTCTCTTTGTATATGGGTGTAGTGTACGTGTGTGTATGTGAGAGGGTGTGTATAGTTTGCATATCTGACTTATGAATACTGATTCCTGTTAAACAATGACTTGTCCAGCTTCTTGTTATTTACTACTTATTTTAATGTATTCTATTTATTTTTATTTTATTTAATTGCCTTATATATTATTATTTGTTATTATTAAATTATTAATTGATTAAGTTTGTACGTTTAAATTAGATGTGTGAAGTGATAGTTATTTGATGTTTAGCCAATTCTTCGTCACATTAAAGTTATATATTTCTGTTGACCACCCAGTAACGCATTCTCTTAGCGAGTGCAGCAAAATTTGTCATAACTACAAAAGAGAATGTGTACAAAATTGTCCCAGTGTTTTGTTTTTATTAAATCTCTACTCTGGCTGTTTTTTTCACCCCTTCATGAATATTTTCCTTCTGCATATTGCTAATACAGGGGTTCAGAAACGGCGGTTGAGTTGGTTTTAAATATAAAAGGTAAACTTATGGTATAACAGCAGTGATTAGATAGCAGATGGTCGAATCCATATAAAAAAGCTATTAAACTATTTCAAACTTAAGTTAGCTTTCATATTAACAGAGGCGAAATTGATTTGTAAACCTATACTTTATAGGTAGGTAAAGTTAGGAAAACTAAGTGCTGTAAATTATATTTTGAGTATTTCCTTTTGCCAAACCACCATTGATCATGTTCATAGATGGTGACATAAATGTCAACTAAATTATCCTGTATTTGCCACTCGCGAGGTTTAAAACTTTAGAAAATGCCACCAAAAGTCTCCTAGTTCTTGGTTAAAAATAACAGTACAGCCTTGTATTTAATGCTGGGTCATTTATTTGTATATTTTATAAAGAAAACTTAAAATAATACGAGAAAAACTAGTCGAAGAAGCCGTTATAATAAATATGATAAATGACTCACATAAACATTTACTGTTTTATGATTAAGTAAATGGACGTAAATTTTTCACTGACAATGACGACTTATTTATTTTCTTTAATTGCTTTTATAATTATATGCGCATAATAATATATTTTGTTTTGATTCTCTTTTCCTTATTATTATTATGTTATACAAATTGCAATTCATAGCAATTTGTTAGTAAACAAAATACTACAACAATAAATAATCAAACAACTGCATTACTTACCTCTCTATTTTTTTCCTTCAATTCTAGCATTCTGTATCACTGATGACAAATAAGAATAAAAAAGTATTAATGTTAGCAGTTTGTAATTATCAGTCAATCAGTTTCTATAGCTGTGTGTCTCCAACCTAACACCTATACCTATTATAATGGCAGTGAAAATGTCTCGGCTAGTCGTGCACTTTCACTATGAGATTAGCCTTTTTTCTTACCTTTAGCTCAGTAATAGTTATCAAGACCGATCGCGGCTGTCAACTGTTTTTATGTGGCCGTAGATTGAGAGATAGTCGCATCGCCCACCGTCCTTTGTTTCGAAGAAAGTTTTGCAACCGTTTGATTTTAAATTGTAATTTAGCTATTGTTATCCTGTGTTGGTAATCAGTGTGAAATATGGGCTATAAGAATAATTTGGGAGGTTACTGCAAGGTTTTTCTTCGTGTATTATTGTAAGTGCATGTCCTAGTAATAATAGGTAATAAAATAACAGGTTACATTTCTTCCCTGTCTTCACTGCCGTATGATATTAACATCGATTACATAACAGTAATTGATAATAATTGATTATTTGTTCTGAATCAATAACTTTTAAATTACATAAACGATGCTGTGAACACGATTCATCAATGCATAAAACATAACAACATTGCAAGCATACATCATATAAAAAATTAATCGAACCTGTAGCATTTATATAACAGCACTAGCAATGCCTAGCTATCATCAATCATTTTTAAAAGCCTATCACGGAAACATCACCTAATTTCGTTATTCCAGTGGCGAGGAGAATCGCGGAAATGTTCCAACAGTTGCCTACTTAGTTCCATATAAAGTTGTACTTAAGTGGGACTTATTCAGCCCTTACTGTCACCGTGATTTGTGCCGTGTTAGAGAGGACCAATAAATATGGAGGCAGATGATCAATAAACTATCTCACACTGTGCGATTGCTACCAGTTGTAGTCACAAATCTTTGGGGACAACATTAATAGTATTTTAGAGGTCTATAAAATAGGTGAGACATGCTTATAGTACTGATTTTCTTTAGTGTATAATAGTAATCTATACTAATATTATAAAGCTGAAGAGTTTGTTTGTTTGTTTGGTTGAACGCGCTAATCTCGGGAACTACTGGTTAGAATTGAAAAGATCTTTTTGTGTTAGATTGTCCATTTATCGAGGAAGGCTTTAGGATATATAACATTACGCTGCGACCAATAGGAGCGAAGCAGCAGTGAAAAATGTCACAAAAACGGGGAAAAATATTCATACTTGAAAGCTTCCGTTGCGTGCGCTGCGTAAACGGTTCGAGTTACCCAAAATATATGTCTGAAAGAATTGTTCCTCTTTAAATGATCTAAAAAAATGTCTGCGACAGTATATGTCTATCTTTTAAGATTGACTCACTATAACCTTTTTTAAGGTAATCATTTGGTCGAAATTAATGCATTATTGCCAATTATTTGCTACAGAGTTTTTTCAACATAATATTAACTAAAATTATCATTTACGCAGAAATACTTTTTTTTTAAACTTCTTAATCGCTGTCATAATAACAGAAATTGACGCGGACGAAGTCGCGGGGATCAGCTAGTTAGATAATAAATCTAAATTAAAATCAATAATTAAATAAATAAAATGTCGAAGGCCTTCTTTAAATAAGAACAATAAATAGTAAATCTTCGTTTGTTTTTTTGGAGTGGTTCTTCTGCACATCGTTATAATGTGAAGGAAGTGAGAGGTCGAGATGACATGACGAAGTGGCCGTCCGCATCCGCAGCTTTATTATGTAAAACTGACAACTAGCGACCGTCGCACGTCGCTGTCGTAGTCGCAAGCCAGGCGGGTCGTGCGACTGCAAAATGGATGCGAGCGTTGGTAACGATCTAAACGATCAGTCTGTTCTTTTATGTAGGAAGCATTGAAATAAATACTTTGTATAGAGGGTGAGGAGTTTTTATTATGGAGATTTTTGTGCCGATGGCTACGTGTTGGTGTTGGTGAATAGGGCTCTTGATATTAATTACCTACAGTTAAATTGTAGAGACAGAGATCTAATTTTATTTTTATTCAAGGAGATTCAAATTCTAGACTACACGAGTGGATAACAGTATCTCATACTACAGGTTTTACAATTTTAACATCTGAAAAATACTTAGTGTTTCGCGTGATTTTTACGCATGGTAACGTGCCAAATTGTAGCTTGTCTACCCGTAAAACCCAATTACCGCACAAAGCCCATTTTCCATAGAGTTACGACGTTTGTACGATGTGTCAGTAATCACCATGCCAGGTAAACGTATTCGTGATCGCATGATCATGCTAATTGCAACCGCTGTGAACGAAATACTTCGATTTTAAATCACTTAATAAGTATGCATGTCTTGAAATAGAAAACACAATTTATGAATCTATTTTGCAATTATGGTTTTATGGAATCAAATTTTAATAACAAAATAATACAATATTAGTTCGGTTATCTGTAATGATTATACTGTTAATTGTGCAATTGCGAACAATTGTTGCGATTTATAATTACATGATAAAGGCACGAATTTAGGACGATGCGGACTGTGATGGATTGGATTCTAAAGATTTAAGTGTTTGTGATTTTTAAGCTATTATATCTTAATTATTGTATTTTAAGATATTAAATACTATAATTATCTTAGCAACAATTATTACAATGATTGATGATGATTTTGTGTTCAGCATAATTTATAATTTTTTCCCAAAAACTAAAATAACTTCTCTGCATTTAAATTCATTGCTAACATGTTTAATTTAGTCACGAATATATTTAAGGTTCCTAGGAACATTCGTTGCACTGATTAATAAAATATCACTACAATATGCGTATGGAATTTGATTAAAACAATCTCCCAGTGCATTAACGACCCTGCGTTTATTTTTATTTTTGGCTGTTATAATCACGATCATATATAGTAATTAGTTGTTTAAAATGAATATCAAGTAGAATTAGCCTTCTGGGCACGTTTCCCGCCATTGACAAGGATGACGATGAGCATTTTGACATATACATATAGTATACATATAGTATAAATAAAATAAAAGTAATAGATAAACATACTTATTACAACTGAAGCTTGTGAAAATCATCTTATTGTTTTCATGTCTATGCCAATGTGAAAAAACAATTTCATTTGATGGACGTTTTAATCGAATCATCTTTATACATTTTTGTTATCCATTTCTATAGGTAGAGATAAGCATAATAATAAATAACATAGACATATAAAGGTCTTATATCGCAATAATATATTAATTATCAAGTACATATTAACAACTCATAATACCTTTTGAGGAAAATTTTACATTTATGCTTCTTCGGTTTTCCTATTACATAACTTGCCAATAAGGAAAGTCCTACTCGTACTATTTTCAGGCAGGTTATTAGAGATTTTACTACACGTACTTATAAGGTACCTAGATAAGAAGCTTTATATTTAGGTAGGTCCAAAAAAAATCAAGGAAAGACTTCTAAATAAATATACTTAAGACTTACGTGAAACTGGCAGTACACGACACTGGCAAAAAACGCTAAAACTCTCAATAGATTGACATAATTAAGAATATATACATATAAATGTATATATTACCCTAGTTTATGGACTTAAACCCAAACTTAATATTCAATTAATAATCAAGTATTTTAATTTTCAAAAGCTTAATAACGAGGTACAATTAAGGACGAACCGTAATTACAATAATTATGAAGCACTCTTCATAATTTTAGTGAATTAACCTCAAACGTTATAAGCCTTAAACAATAACTTGAAGGGTTGTTTACCCCGCTCGTTATTTTAGGTTAATTGACAATTAATAATCGACTGAGAAGATCAGAACGGCCGTTAGTTGGGTATTTGTTAAGCAGTTTATTGTTACAATATTGAGGAATAGCGAAAATTATCAAGAGGTTGGTTGTTTTCAATTAATTCATTAAATCAATCCCAGTATTTGACATAGGCCTCTGCCAATTAGCTTTACGATTCCAGTCTGATTCAGCTAACATTTTCAAGTTAATTCCTCTGGCTAAGAGTCCTATACTACATTTGTAAAATTGTGAGGTTACGTATATGGTAAATACTCATAGCTTCCCAAATAAGACGAGCAAATAACATGATGCTTACTGTTTTCCTTATGTTTTAATTAAGGGTAAAGATAAAAGGGTCATAAAGAGACGGCAATTTTTTACTTCTTCATTAAAAAAGTAATTCGCCAGTGTATAACGCCTTTAATCTCATAATCCTTCACAAGGGTAGTCTCTGCTGTCGTGTACTTTATGCAATATTGTGCATGTCACAAGACTTTTTATTCCTTGTATATTATTTTATAGCAGCGTTGCTAAGTTTGTTTAGTTCTTATTACAGTCATATTGTCATACTAACCGTCACTTTATTATCATTCTTTGAACGTAAATAGAATAAGTCATGGTTTTATAATAAGGTGAAGAAATACATCGCAGGAAAAGTTATATAACAATCTTGTTGTAATTATGTATGATCAAGCAGGAAATCCTGAGGTATTATATTAATTGTGAGTAATTAGCTCCTTATTTATAAAGTGAGGTGTTAAGTGCACCTGACATTAAAATATATTATTGACCAGGATTTTTTGTTTTCTCTAAATGTCACAAAATTATTTGGCATCGATGATATTTTTCTGTGCTCCGGCTACCTGTCCAGATATATCTAAAAAAAAAATGATTATTTATTTTTCTAAGTTATACACTTCCCTGTTACTTAAACTTGTTTATTTCATAAAGACGTAGGCATCAACTAACACTGGTACTGGTACTGGAAACACCTGCGACTTCAAAACTAATGTAGAGCATACTTTTGTTACGTGAAAGGGTCTAATACTTCGACTACCTATAGATCGTTCTCACAGACAGGGCATCTATTTCACGTAACGTAATAATTAAATGATATATGATATGATGAATGATATATAAAACGTAATAATTAATTTACATACTCTCCATTTAATATCATAAACAAACAGTAAACTAACCCAATTAACAAACGCAACAGTGATAAATAGATGCGCAATGATATAACCTATGTAGGTAATGTCATGTTTTGCAAGCCCTGTGACGTGCCGCATAGCTTGCCTCACAACTATTCTACACATTGTTTCATGGTGGTAATTACTGCATACCTAGTTACTTCGTATTTCTAAATGTTATGTCATTACTTGATAACCTTATTAATTTTGTTGTAAGTGTTGCAAGTAAAGTTAGATACGTTTCCTGGTCAATGGTTTGTGTTGTTTGAAATTCAGAAACGTGTGGCTGCATAGGTTTATGCATTTAAGTTCAGTCAATTTCGTGTGACGTGACTGAGATTATGATTTTGATGAAGAGATTCGTCTAGAAATAGTTTATTAGCTAATGCACATTGAAATAATGTAATTACTTCGATAGAAATATTTAAATGTCACACAAAGTGGAAAATTTAATTATTTTTTTAATTAAGTGCTTATTTATTACATAGTTCTTTCTTATAGTTACATAGGTTTTGCAATGAAATAAATCTTATTCTATCACGTGAATAAACACCTCAATCAAGCCCCAATCGTAATTACGAATCAAAACTCAACAAAAACGTTGTTTTTTAAAACCGTCAATAAAAACATCAATCATTACGGTAATTTGAACGCATCCGATCGCGGTGACTTGCGCCCGCGCCGATGACGTCACGCGCCGTGATCGATCGTTTGAAAAGAGAAACACATTAATCAATGGTAGGAAGTGATACCACTAATATAGTGGGTTATCTTAATCTTGTATTGATTGCATAGCTTGGGATTAGTTTATTTTTAATTTTGTTGATAGATAGCTAAAAGGCAACAACAAGTTAGGGTCTGCTGCAAGTTAGGCTGAAAATCCCACAAAAAAATTTTTAAGGCCTCCTTGAAGATAGTTTTAACTATCTATATTATAGGTAGGAAGCAAAAATCCAGGATACGTTATAACCGGCAATATGCCAAGATATTAATTATCTTTGTTTTATATTGATATTCATTCCGACACATTACTCATATTTAGTATCACTGAAGAAGATACTTCATTATGGTAGTTTTTCCTTTTCATTTCATTGTCAAAATCCCTAAAGTGTGTTATTTATTATTGTCTAATAGAGTCCTTCAGAAAGCACACTAGACTACCCAAAATGGACACTGGGCCTTTGAAGCCCAATTTTACTTTCTATTCATCTTTAACTTAAACCACATTTTTTCTGCACTCGTGTAAATGTTTTCTTTTTAATTCGATTATACAAAGTTACCCAAGTCCTGTTAACCCGAGATAAATCTCCAAGCTAAAACAATTCAGCATCCAGTCCTGCAGTGGGAGTAACAATGTTTTACACGCCTTACTGCGATGCGTGAAATGATACCAGCGATCGTGCGTTGAATACAGAAACCATTTAATATATTCATGCGGAAATCTTATACAGCATGTAATTGGAATAACGGAACTGTAACTGATATTTACTTTGACTGTATTAGCTTGAAATTAATATTAATAAACAAAAGGTTATTTGTTTTATCTAATGATAAAGCAGGAAAATTTTGTAGAGCGTTTGGAGGTACAGGCCTAGCAAAATAGAGCCGCTAGTAAATTATATACTTACATTGCTGTAGTGCTGTTGACAAAAATCATTGATCAACTGCAGATTATGAGCAGCAGTTAATCTTTACATCTTATTTGGATCATTCTTGTAGATTAGTTTGACAGTTCCTTTTGCCAATCATTTGCAACATGTTTGAAGCCATCATACTCCTTTCACCTATGCATATAGATAAATAGATATAAGTAAAATTAATTTAATTTTTTGTATTACACGTTTAGGTATATAAATAGGTATAGCTTAGAAAATACTTCAAGGTCTCTCGTAATTGCTGAAAATACACAATGTATCAAATTGGTATTTTCCAATAGATAAACAGATTATTTCTAATTATGATCACGTTTTAGGTATTAGGATATTTATTTCGATAATGTCAAGGCTTAATCAATTTGCTGACGGAAATAATAGATTTTGTAGCTAGGATTTTAACAAGGAACCTTTAGAATGGTTTTATTTTCTTTATAGACAGTAGGTAATTCCGATTCTCAAAATCATTTTCATTATTTTACGTCTCTGTTATAAAACGAACGTAAAAATTCTTAATTCGCTTGAAAAGTTCAAGTTTCATTTGTACAGATTTGTTTGTTATATTTAATTTTACTTTACATTATTTTCTGTGTTTTACTTTAAATAAGATAATAAATGTAGTTATGTCTATCACAACTGCCTTTTCATTCGTAAGATGTTTGTAAGTAAAAGAAGCATCTAAATTAAAACTCGCGACAAATCGTATCATTCACAAACAGTTATTTCCCACGGTACTTATCTCAACAAGTAACCGAGGAATTTGGGACACGAGATGTCACCGAGATACGACTTTTCCTACTTTTTATGTTACTTTATTTTTCTTTTTAATTTTCATTTTAATCTATAACTTATAATAAAAGAGTCCGTTATGCTTAAACAGTAATCCGCAGTAGACTGCCAACTGCAATACTTTTGCCTAAAAAATAAAAAGTGTAAGGTTTAATTTTGTTTATCCTTTTTTAAAAGTCTCAAGACTGTCAGTGAAGATCAAGAATAAAGAAAAGTTGACCCAAATCTATCAGCAGTAGGCCTTTTCTTTAATTACTCATAGAAAAGAAATCGGCGACTTTCCCGCGAAATTTTCTATCCCCATGTTTTTTTTATTCTTTTTAGCATTGAATTTAACACTTAAAACTAAGTTAGCTAAGCGTGAAAATGTCTTAAACATACAAATTACTTGTATCGCGGTATTAAGGCGCGTCGGTACAACCTTCAATTAAGGCTATCAGTGTTGTGCGCCAATTAGAGTCTTCAGTTCATAAAACTCATAATTATGATGATCCGTTATACTTATCTATACACTCCATATTATTATCAGGTATTTATTTTATGGTTTTGTAATCTGGCTCTATAACTAAAACAAGTAACAAAAAAGTTATGATTGAATTTATACTGATTTTACCGAAAAAAGTTCTTAAAAGAAGTATAATTTAGAGTTTATCTACAGATGTCTAGACTTCATACTAATGTCTGGACCAATCTAATTAATGCCAAATTCAACCACAAGCATTCAATCAATGCTCCATTTTGCTAATAGGACCATTTAGGCAGAACCTAACCATAGGTACCCGTAAGATAGATAGATGAGACAGGTCACATTTTACATGTATGCAGTCTAGTACAGTCACGAACAAAAATACGTATCTATTCACATAGCGAAATTGTAATATAAAATTAGCGGAATTCAATTCAATAATTTCTTCATAACACGTTTTACAATACCAATCTAGAATTAAAGAGAAAATCAATGAAAAATAGGAGAGTGTATACATATTTTTGTTCATGACTGTACATAATTACATTCATCTTATAAATAATATATTGAAAGTGTCAAGGAGCTAGATAATCTAGAGTAAGTATTAGTGGAATTACATAATCACACTTTTTGTTTATCCTACCAATAGGGACTACATTGTATTTATCTCAACTTTTTAAGTGAATTCTGCCCACAAGAGCGGTCCCGTAAAATCAGTTTGGTCACTTATAATCTGCTTATGGTAATGTTACGAATAATATTTACTTTATCTCTGTACGCAAATAGTGATTTACATACAATGCTGGTAATTACTGGGTACACGTTTATTGACAGAACACCCACTACGAGGCGACATCACAAAAAATATAAAGTATCTGTTTTATATTCAGCAGATTTATTCAAAACGATATTTTTTTAATGTGATTTATTTACGTAATAACTGTATGACACTTTCAGTACATAAATATGATCATATCCCTATTATTAAACCGAAGCAGTTTATAGGGAATAGTTATTATGGTTGATTATTTTTTGTAACAGATTTTTTTAAAGAGAAGTATTGTTTTTGAAACATTTCAAAAATATGGTGGTAGGCGCCTAGTACAGTCATGGCATATTTATTATTAGACTTATTCTTCCTCTAGTGTTGATGAATAAATGTAATGAGGAAGATGAGCATGTTTTTTTTATCATCTAGAAAAATCAAACTAAAAATTAGAAAAACAATGGTGAAAAAATTTTAGCGATATCTCAAAAACTCTATTTTTTACGAATTTTTAAAGTCGGGCATTCTTAAATTTAGTTTTGGTTCGCCCGATCAACGCGTGACGTCACAACGCCCGTCCTCCGCTCCCGTACATACGATCTCGTGCATTATTTTTTTGTTACTCGCATATTTTTCTAGATTTTGCTAAATATGGAAAAAAGACTAGCGTATAGTTACTGAATAGTCTTCTTTGTACTAAAACAACAGTTAGCACGCCAAAAAATATATCTTTACAAGCTTTTATTTAACATTCAATGTATATTTTTGTACCTACAGCTACGAGTGGAATCTTGCAACTTAATTTTGAAACAGATATCTTTAACCGATTGAGCTGAAATTTTGTATATCTGTTAAGTTTGGATGACAATATAATTTGATAGTACTTTCGAGCTGATCTGATGATGGCGCCAGAAGGTGGCCAGAGGAACTCTCTAACTAAATGACGTAATCGCATCGCGTTTGGGCTTGTTTCATAAGTCTACAACTATTACTGTGAGCTTAGCTAAATTTGAAGCTTGTGTTTAAAATTAATTTATATTAGAAACTGAAAACCGATTTGTGCCCGAAATGACAAAAAAAAAAGTATGTGCTCGTGTACGTATGTGTACGTGTTGTAAATGAATGAAAAGGAAGAACAAGTCGTCGTTGTTGCAAAGATCGTTTCAATGTCAAAAATAAAGCTAAAACTTTATTTCTATCTATAGCGGCCCGTCCCGGCTTCGCACGAGTATTTAACAAACATTTAAAAAAAATATATTATTTTTTAACCGACTTTAAAAAAAAGGAGGAGGTTCTCAATTCGGATGTTTGTATGTTTTTTTTTTTTTTTTTTTTTTTTTTTTTATGTTTGTTCGCGCATAACTCCGTTGCTTTCCAACCGATTTGAAATATTTTTAATACACACACACAAACACCTTTTTGAATGGGGTACAAAAAAAGAGTAGGTAGGTACATTAAATTTCATTATAAAGAAAATTGGATTATTATTGTTTTTTTATTATTGTTTATGTATCTTTCTATTACATTTTATATTTACTCCCTTCCCGTATTCCAGTGACGTCTACATCGCATAGTTAGCCGAGCGGAGAGAGCGGCCACCATTAACCAAGCGACTTTTTTCTAATACTTAGGTACACTTTTGAACTCGTGTTATCTTTCGAATGTTATGTCCGAATTGAAAACTTCAAGTTATATAATGGTATTAAAGCAGTCTTGAATATAAAGCAAATTATTTTGATAAGGATTAATACCAAGGTCAAACACAAGGTACGCCATTTCCAGCGACGTCACTGCAATTTTTTTTTAAATGAAAGAACACTTAATTTGTCATAAGTATAATAGTTAGACATATGCTGTCGCGACATTTTTTGTAGATAATGATGTGTTCTGTAAAATCGTAGTAGGTACATTATTTTGTTCCATCATCAATAGTTTTAGGAGCGCGCGCGATGTAAAAAAAAATAAGGTATTTATTTGCACCTCGGGTTGCATTATTGGAGTTTTAGTAAGGATCCCTATTTTTATTTTAATATAATTTAGGCTACTTCACTCAACGATAGTGTAGCTAATCAACGATGAAATATTTTTTTAAATCGGTATAACTAATAATTTCGGAGCCTATTCAATGCAAACAAAGAAACAATCAATAAATCTTGCCTCTTTCTTATATTATCATAGATATCTTAACCTGAAGTGTGTTTGTAATTTCATATTAACAGCATTACACTAACTACAAATACGGTACATACTTACGTAAAAAAACATGTTTTATTTTTTGTTTGGCTGTCTGCCTGTTCCGGGTAATCTCTGAAACGGCTGGACCGATTTTGACAGAACTTTCAGTCACAGATAGATAATGCAATAGGAAGTTTAAATTTGATTTATTTTAAAAGGGGATTTTGTAAAACATTGGGGCACATATACTACTGAATATTTAGCATTCCGCTGCTTTTCATGTTCTCGAACATGAGCAAAATGTTCAACATGAGAAATCTACCTATCTATACTGATATTATAAAGCTGAAGAGTATGTTTGTTTGATTGAACTTGCTAATCTTAGGAACTACTGATTCAGACTTTATAACACTACGCTGCGCCCAATAGGGCGAAGCATCAACGGAAAACGTAACAAAAACGGAAAAATATCCCTATTTGTGAACTTCCGTTGCGTGCGCAGCGTAAACAGTTAAAGTTAGGCAAAAATCATGCATGACGAAATTGTTCCTCTTTAAAAGTTCTAAAAAAAAGTCAGGGACGACATATGGCTATCTTTCAAGATTTACTTACTATAACCGTATTTTTATGGAAATCAAAGTTTTAAATTATTGAATTATTTGCGAAGACGTTTTCTCAAAATAATATTAATCCTTATACAAATAAATGTGATATTAGTCACAAGTATTTAATTGTGAACAAAATTGTCTTCGACATTACTTGATTTCAATCAACATCTTAGGAGGTATCATAATTTAAAAATAACTACCGGCCGGCCCGAGCGCCCGTCGCCTGCGGTAGGGTGATGTGACGTCACGACAGATTCTCGGCCGGCTCAAAATTTATCGGGAGATACGAAATTGAAAAAATTATAAAAAAATAACTATTTGAGATATCGACATAATTTTTTCGCAGTTATTTTTTTATTCACCTATATTTTTCGATAAGCCAATAAAAATGCGGTTTTTTTTTATTTACATCTTCCTCATTCTTTAAAGATATTATGCACTCTTTAGTTGCATTTTGTGGGAAAGAGCACTAGCATGTTTTCCACAAAATGGGTAGCCTAACTAACTCTTTCACTAAGATCTATTCATACATAGATAAAATACGTCTTTCTAGTCTATATTTGTGTATGTTTGTCTGTCCGTTGTGTTGCGAGACGGCAGGCATCTGCTATTGTCGGCAGGCCATTGTACTTAGTACACCTATTTTAGTCAAAAGCTATGCGCAAACGCAAGTGCCCGCTCAAAATGTGGAGTTAGGACTTTTTGTAAACTATTTGCTATGAGTCGAAAATGTACTGGAATGTTGATTGAACTATTACTAGATATGTTTTGTTTTGGTTGTGTTAATGGTGTTGCTGAAATGTTTACTTTGAATTTGTGTTTAAAATTGGATGCTGGTTACTAGGCAGTAAACTGGCTTACTGGGGGCATAGAAAACTTTATTTGAGAGACACAGAAATATTATTACAAATAGATTTTTTTTCTTAAAAACAAGAAATGTAATGCTGCAAAACAATAAATATATTATGAGTTATAACTATGCACAATGTCATCACAACAATACATATCGTAGCTATTTCTCTTTAGCAACTGCTGAAGTCCACAGTTTTCGTATTAGGCGGATGTTTAGAAATCTGCGAATCAGATACAAGAACAACTAGGACACTCGGCAGGATGCCTGCTACTCTTGATTAGGGTTGTCAAACCACGAAAAGTATAAAAAATGTTCTGACGAAAAATGATGAAAAATCAAAGTATCAAAAATATATATGTCCTATTGTGAAATAAGTTAAATATAGAAAATAAAATGACGTATCGGCTTTAATCGATACGATCACAGGATAAATAATTTACATTCAGCTAACCAATTATAATCGCAGACGTCTGGGCCGGATTAAATGGCAAAAAGTCAATCAGGGGCCCGATGCCGCTATTTTAAGTCAGTAAGTGGTGGGTTAATAAACGTTCCGGTGTACTTGTTATTGTGCCTAATTTTCGTATTCAGATAATTTTAGTTCAATGACAAATGTACATCTGCTTGCCACTGTTGTCATTGTAGGATTGCAAGTGACTGTTCTTATCTGAATACGAAAATTAGGCACGATAACAAGTACACTGGAACGTCTTTTAATCCGCCACTCACTTACTTAAAATAGCGGCATCGGGCCCCTAATCTCATTCCATTAATTTCTTTTTGATGATGTGACGAAGTACTATGATACTTAGACTTTAATATCTATTAGTAAGCCCGAGTAACTTTTTGAGCTATTGTGGACTTTAAAAATATAGCTGTATATTTAACACCAGTTAAGTCAATATTGTTTTGCAAAATAATTAGCATAGTACTTAGTTACGCTATTTACCATTTTTGTTGTAAATTATGAGTATCTAAGAAAACACAACCATAAACAATGCTATTATGTTTCTGATTACGTAGAGAGACGTGCCCGGTGACAACCCTAGCGTTACTAATTGTTTGTTATCATATTTTGTTTAGCCATTTGTTTTGAAACTAGAATTGTTTACTCACTGTGACGTCAGCAATGCTTGCTGTGCCGTTAAAACTGTAACAAGTAGATAGTTAGTAGCTATGTAGCTCCATAAACAGATTTTTAATAGAGTCCACGAATTTGTGATAACTGCAAATTACCGAATCTTCGGGAATATTAATTTATAAGAAAAATTTTTTTTTTTCATTTTCGTAATTCATATTCATATATTTTATTTGCTTTCCACAATGTTTTGACAGGTGTTACAATGGCTTATAGCTATAGGAACAATCATGGACCCTGTTAGGGCACAGCAATATCAGGCATTTAATGCCAGTAGGTTACATACTGATTTCTCAACTATTTATTAATGGTCTTACACATAAATATTTTTTTACAATTATTTTTGCTACAATTATAAACCTACGATATTCTAAACGGTAGACTGCCCATTGTATAATTTGTTGCCTTATTAACATTCATTAGGCAAAAAAGGCGTCCTCTACCTTACCCGGAAAAACAAAACAACGTGAGGAATCCTAACAATTAAATTAACCAGCAGAAGCTAAACGCAATTATCAACAGAACCACTTCAAGGGAATCATCATTATTGTCAATTATCATCATAATTAAATTAAACCCTTCCGCGCCTTGACATAGTAATAAAACAAAACATTAGCTGGCATCATTGGCACATAATGGCAAAACTGACAATTAAAAAACTAACGTGGACAGTCGGTCGCACGTCACTGGTGGAAAAGAATTAAGAATTCCAACCTAACCACTATGAAAAACAACAGCTGTAAACGTCAAAATATTATCAAAAATGTGTAGTTGACTGTACATTAAATTTCGTTATCTTTGCGTATTTATTACGTTTTGTGTGGCAGCACTGCAAGGTCGATCTTTGAAGTACGAATTAGTCGAATTAGATTTCCATGCAAATTGCTGTGGCTTTCCGGGCGCCATTGTTTTGATACGCGAAATGAGTACACGTATGAATTATTTTATATTGTTATTCATTATCATATTGTTCTTACGGTGCTTGTGTATAACGATTTATTTATTTGAAGATAAAACTCCACGTAACGACGATAAAACAATTTATCATTGCTATTTACAAAACAATTTTAACAACGTTAACCCAAACAGTCGTATACCGCGAGGGCTGGTTCCAGGTGGCGCGGGATAAGGTTTTATGGAAGGAATTGGGGGAGGCCGTTGCCCAACAGTGTAGGCTAAGGAAAAAAAACCTAAACAGCTTGGCATTTCTTCTGGACCAACTCCCTTCTTTAGTCTTTTCTTTAAATAAGGCTAGCCGAAGACCTCGGGGGTAGAAGACAAACAGAATATACGAGCATCTTAAATAACTTCAAGAGATAAAGTACTCTTATTATTCAGAGTAGCCGGGGCCTGCAGTGCGCACGTCCAAACAGCATATTTCACCGCAAACGGTCACCATTCGTTCCGGCGCCATCTGCTCCAGCCATTACTATACCCGGCTACGTTCACCCACAACTGTAATTAATGTCCAAGCAAACATTTATTTAAATTAAGTAGTTCCATCGAACTTTAACAATGCTTACGAAGTTTCTTCAAACTACGATCCATTAGAGCGGTCGCCATTTGTAAAATCATCGATCAAATTTGACAGTTTCATACATTTTTTTCTTTACTCGATTTTACTTTTAATTGTTATTAATCGCTCTTTAAATGCATTGGTTTTTATAAAAGCTTTTGGCTAAGGGTCTAGTTCTATCAAAAGTTTTGTTCAACAGAATATCAAGGGTCATGTTTCGTCAACCAATAAAGCGGGCCTCGCTAACTGATCGCGCCAACTGCCCATAGGCTTATAATCCTTCCAAGATATTTTATGTCAGTTATTCCTTATTCCAGAAATATCTCTCTTCTTTCAGAAAACCTTAATTGATCACAGGGATGGATTCATTCGCATTGATATCATAGCCCGGTAAAGCACTCAAACCTGCGGTCAGTCTAACTGTAGAGGCCATCTTCCAAAAAGCACAATTGATCTGGGCCTCGATTCAGCTATTTTAAATGCATGTCAGTGGTCGGTCAGTGTACTTTTCATTGTGTCTTATTTTCGTATTCAGATAAGCCTACAATAAAATCTTATTGAACTCTCGAAGAGAATGATCGTAATGACCAATTAATGATCGTAATGATAGTTAGCAGAATGCCATTTATCGTAAAAATGGCCAAATGAAGCAGGTCATTCGATCAATTCAAGCAACTATTAAATAGCTGAATCGATGCCCTGATATCGAATTTCATCTATCAGTCAGCAGCCATAACACTTACAGCAAAAATGTTAAGATAATAATAAGACAAAAAAACACGCTACTGTTTTACCAAACTCAAGTGAAACTAACACCAAAACTTCACCTCTAACAGCGACTAGGGAAGGTCACAGCTATCTCTGGTTGACAAAAGCATTGTGATCATGATCACACGTCTTGCCTTGGGTTGCGCAATTCAATGCTCAGTGGTTAAGTAACAGTGGTTATACAAGGCGGGTTGCCGTGGGAAACCGACTGCCGACACACTGATCTTTGGTTGCTGAAGTGTTAAACTAAGCTATCCCTATTAAAGTTTGGATGGTCTGTTTTATTATAGCGTAAATGGATTATGGTGTGTTGTTCTTGTAAACAATGAGGTAAATATAAAAATAATATTCAACTGTTTTGTTTTGAGTTTGAGGGATGGTCTCGGCTGTAGTTGTTACCTACTGTTTTCGGAGATTATGATTCTTTCTTTTCAGTAATCATGCTATATATCCTATTAAACACACTGAGGGGAAAGTAATAAGTAATTATGCCCTTTACTACGTTTTTTTTATTAAGACATGTTGTTGGTATAATGTTAATTATAGAGCCATGTTAGCAATTAAAACCGTACTGTTTGTTGTAATCAATCATAATCATTTCGCTATTTGTTACTCAGTAGGAGGTAATGTTGTAACCGATGGACCGATTAAAATAAAATTTGATCAACAAGTAGGTAACTCGAATATATCGCTACATTATGTATCTTAATTAACCTAGACCAGTAAATATGTACCTACACTAATATATATATTACACACAACGAAATCAGTAACTCTTAAAGATACTGAATTAACAAAAATATTGGAATCTAAAACAAAAAATCTAAGATAATCCAAAACCAGAGCTTTTAATAAAAGCTCATGTACTAATTACCTTTGACAAATTTATGGGCAATTATAATAACTTATGTCCTAGAATCTAGAATAACGTGTATCATTAGGTTAACATAATGATAAAGAATCATTAATTATGTTAAATCCTGTAGAACTGGTTAAAAGTAAAAAAAAAACTATTAACATGCATTATGGCACCAAAGAGTTTTTAGTACTGGCCTTAAAAAGTGAATTAAAAGTAAAACAACGCTTTATTTTAAATAAAGAATAATTTGGTTGCGTACGCAATATCCTGCGTGCGTGGCGTCAGAGTAATAGGGTGACAACAAATAATAATTTATGTTAATCATACTTAACTTTAATGTAATAAGTTAAACTAGGGAGTCTATGTATACAATACAAAATGTGTAAAGGGTATTAATGAAGTTTGATATTTGTTCTTACGTCTAACTTTTCAATGTATACATACGTTCATCTATTTAACTTAAAAGTTAAGACATCAAAACATGTTCTCCATTAGAGATACGATTAAACAAAATAATCCTTATAATATAATTTCCAACGGGAAGTTACAAAGTTTTACAATTTAATCTCGTGGCAACTCAGTCTGTGTCAATCAAAAATAAAAGTAATTTTCACAATTTTCCCGCCGCGTGGAGTCGCCAGCGCGCATGCGTGTGACAATTAGGGCGCGACGCGACGCCATTCGCTCCTCTCTGAATTCATTATTAAACAAGATAAATATACTTGAATACAAATACACTTTGTACAATGACAAGTTATTATAAAGTCTCATAGTTTCACGAGTTTTTGTTAAACGTGAGAAAGTTTAAACTTACTTAACTTTCTTAAGAGAACAGTTGATATTGATACTGTTTGCATTTACTTAAGAACATTTAAACAATGTAAGTTACGTTTATGTTCTCTTAAACTTTCCATTTCATGATTTTCGTGTTGTAACACAAAACATTGTAAAGAATTAATAAAGAATTTAACGAATTGATAACTATAGAGACAGTTTCGCGACTACGATAATAAAGAAAAGTACAAACACTATTTTCAGTAGGAAATATATTTAAACCCGCATAAATGTGTTATTCTTTCAGTGAAATGGGTATCACGTCTAAAATTAAATAATAATGGTATAGTTTGACGTCAACAATTAGCTAACACCTAACACAAATCGTGGAAAATGTGACAAACAGCGGATGTCATAGGTACCTATTAAACTTTTGTATAAAAACATATTTATACTCTTTGCTGACACCTCAACGTCCGTTTTCATAAACAATGTCTATTGCTTACGTTCACAAGAAATAAAACTGCCTAGATTTAAAAAAATTCTAACAAGCAATTTTATTTATATACCTACCTATAGGCGGAACTTTTCTAATTACATCAATAATATCGCAGTCGAATACTAAAATCTATTAGAATTAAATGTTGATCTTGTTTCCAACTTTGTGTAGCTTTCTTTTACGTAAATATATTGTTTTCTTGGGTTTATCCAATTCTTTTCAATATAATAAATTAAACAATAACCCGTATAATACCTTTACAAATATCTTGGCCACGGTTGCGTCAGTCTTCATATTTTTGTCAACTGTTTAATATTTGTTCAGCATTACAGTTCGTCTGGCATAAGCCCCTATTATACTAGTCCACTTGTATAAACAAACAACATTGTAATACTGTGAAAACCCACAAGGACGTAAAAGTTGTCCGTGCAAGTGCAACATATTTCGATATAGATGTCATGTGTTATTTCTACTTGTGGAGAATGTATTTTATTTTATTAAGGTTGATTCGATCGATCGCATTGCAATGACAACGTTCAATAAAAAAGGCAATATAACGCCACTTGGCATTAATTGTGGCCTTCTAAGGGTGTATTTTGGAGTAACAATAGATATATTATTTAAAGAGATAGAGCTACTGGTCTAAATAATTCTATCCCTGTCTAACACCAGAATTAGCGTGTAAATCATCGTTACTGTAGCTGCTATAATGTCTACTCTTGTTTACTTCGCTTTACTGGTTTGTAACGTGTAAAGTTTTTATGGAATATTAATATTCTATTTATTTCTCTTGATGGATGTAGTTCATGTACCTATTCGATAAATTGATAAATTGATGTTGAATTCAAACACTGATATATCGTGGGCATTGGACTCAGGAAGACTCCACTTACATCTGAATTCCTGAAGTCTACCCACTACGAAGAAAGTAGTAGCTAGTTACTTTTTTCTCATTCACATAATCATTCATAATTAACATGGTAAACTTAAACGCTAAAGTTTGTCATATTTGATGGGGAGGTTACTTCTTCACTCAAACACTTTTTAATGGTATTTAATTAACAAGTTTTATAACATATGAATTTTAATTACTCTTACGTTACAAATACATCAAAATATTTGTACCACGACGGCAAACCAACAGAATTTATAGATAAAGATAGCTAAGTTTATCTAAGTAACATATTATTATCTAGACAGCTATCCTTATAAAGACGAGTGTAAATTTACTGCTTGATACGTTTTATTATCCGTTTCCAGTTATTCGCATCCAGTTTCAGTCTAGACACGATTCAGGGTTTATTAGGTTCTAAAGTATTTACCTACGTTAAATATATTGCAGACACAACGGTACTTTGCCTCTCTGAAATATTAAACGTCTTCTCAAGCTGTTTAGTAAAAGATTTGTCTGGGAAATAACCTTATGATGCCTATAATATATTTGTATGGCGCTACTTCTTAAATTAGTAATTTAAATAGGTACCTACAAAGTTAATTACTCGTGTTAGGTATATGCAAAAAGAAAAAAACAACTTTTATGCTTTGAATTCTTAAACCTAAAGGTTATTCATATTTAGAAGTCATGATGATTAAATGTCAAACTAACAAAACGCTTTAAAAAATATTTTTCCTCGCAATTAGGGCTAATAGCGATTGTAAACTAATTTTTCATGTAGAAATAAGCTACACAAAGTGTTATAATAACGTAGCAAAGTAAATTGCACATGTGGCCAACCTAGTAATTATTGCGAACGAGGCGATTTGCGCCAGAACTGCGGAGTCGGTAACATCCCAGAGAAATGCAATGTAATTAGTTTTATCATATCAAAAGTTAGCAGCCTCTAGTAAAGTTTGGTAGGTGGTACGTTTGTAATAAGTTAAGTGGGTTACTGTAGCGAATATAGACTTACTTAGGTAGCTTTAGTAAGTCATAAACAGAAGGAAAAGAAGGAAAACTAACTCTACCTGCTACATTAGAAAAAGTTGGCTTTAAACATGATCTCATGATTTTTAACAATATTCAAAATCATGAAAAATCACATAAGTATTTCTAAACTCTGCGTAAAACTTTTAAGTTTAATTTTACAGAAAGAAAACGACAGCTCAAAGAAATAATCAAAATGTTGATCTACACCATTATCAACTAGCTAATTTAAATGAAATCGAATTCAAGTTGTTCCTCTTTTATCTCTTAATGTCCATAGGAGATAAAAGTGACAACAAATAAAAAGAGACAAAAAATAAAAAAAGCTCTAAAGCCAAATTCCAATTAAAAAAATAATGAAAAACATTTGAATTTGGAACGCAGGGCGCAAAACAAAAGCCATAAAAAAGTGATGCGGTTCAAAATGGCGTCCTGATGGTTGTCAAACAATCTGTGGCCCAGTTGCCTACGGGCCTACATAATATAGCGTAACAATCGTGTCAGCGATACGCCGTGTTTACTCGACGCGACGGCAGTTGTAAATTGCTGAGCATTGTAACTGGCGATTAACCAGCGATTAGTGTCCGCGAATAGTCAACAACTTGATGCGCAGATCATTTTTGTAGAGTTATTTCTACAATATTTATTTTACTGAAATCGTTTGAACTTAAAACATCTCCGAATCCCATATTACCTTGATTAGATACCAAACAAAGACGATACCTATGGCAAATGTTTTGTTAAAGAAAACTTGTATCACTATTTCTACCAGAATCATTAGGTATAAATGTTATAATCTTAGCAAAATATCATAATTTATTACGTAGAAGTGTAGAGCCTCAAAAGAGGCAATAGGTGACTGTGTTAACTGTTAAGAATACTAATCAAAATGTTGGCTTTGTGTGTAAACTATGACCCTGCCTGAAATGTGTAGGTACTTCTTAATTGCATACACCTTCATAATAAAGCCATACGTAAGATTTTCAACATCCAACTAGAGTAGTACCAAATCAAAACAAAAACTTTCCCAATCTTATAACAGTTTTACAAAGAACAACACTGATGTTTTGAAATTGAATTACAAAACGAACATAATAAACAAAATCTCAACACAAAATATGGTAACCGGTGTTGGTGACGTCACACGCACAAGATGGCGGCCCGCGATCATGTGTGGTTAGAGTCTAGAGTTAGGTAAAGTGCAGTGACCCCGGCCAATGTTAATGTCAGCTGTTATGAGTGCCGCGGCCGAGATGTATTGACGAACCGAACCATGAATATATTGTTAAGAGCGCGCTGTACACTTGACACATAAATATGTTAGCTACGCTGATAGGTATACCCATGTCCAGTCATAAAGAAAAATGTTTAACCGAATTAGTTTCAGTAATTTATTGAAAGAAAGATGATTTGTCACGCCTAGGCTCATTCGCTAAAACAACGAAGGCAGACAGATTTTCATTTACACGATTTTAGCGCGTTCCATTTAGCATTGATCATTCCTCAATCAAGAAACTTAATTTACCGATGATGATGTTAAACAGAACTTCCTTGTTTAAATAGCTCATCCAAATAACTATAGATCTTTAGACATTTAGGCTAGTATGCTAATGTTTGTGTAACAACCGGAGATTTAAAACAATCTTGCTAGGTATTTCCGCAGGTGGCAACTTTGGCACAATTACTGTGGAAAGTGAAGAAAGTGTTTGAATGCGTTCAAATTGTGGAAGAGTTCTGTATTATGTTAGAAAATGTACGAAATGGCGTTAAATTCTTAGCATTGTTCGTCGACGGGCAGGGCTGTCAATATATTACCTGTAGATGAATTAGTCCTGGTCCAAAATGTTCTTAATAAAGATTACTGCTCGCACAATCAAGCCTTAGGTGCACACAAAAAAAGAGACAAGACAAGAACTAATTGCAATCTCGGACTTCTTCACTGAAAAAGCACGTTCAACAAAGTGTAGAAGATGAGCGAGGACAATACGACAGCCCTGCAAGTGAGCGACGGCCGACGGGGAGTGGTGCAGTCAAGCGCACTTTATTATATTCTGAAGACAATGCAGACTGCGGATGCTGGTACACGCGAACGCAAAACGCTTCCACACCAACGTTTACTACTAACTAGCTTAGCACGAAAACTAGTGATTGTTTTAAGAGGGAAACAAAGCATTTATCATCTTAAAATCTACCATTTAATACCAGTTTAGGTCGTTATATATTATGCAATTACTGGATCGAGTTTTGTTCGTTTTTGTTGATTAAAATTCTTTCGCTCATGCAAGGCTGCGGAGACAACGACTTAAACTAATTTAATGTTCTCTGCAACATTTAACACGACGTATTTTAATTGGCGAGAATTTTTGTACTTCCAGCAACATTTTGTTTTGCTATACATAAATATAAATAATATAATAGATAGCGCACTATTTATTGGGTGTACATTGGTACACCTCTGCCTAACCCTTTGGGGATACAGGCGTGATGGTATGTTATGGTTTGTTACTATTTAAATTAATGACTTTCTAGAGAAACGTAAATATTATCAGTCAGCATCACGTCCCTAAGACTTTTGGCGTTGGATATTTCCAGTTTTCTAAATACCAAAAAAAGAGAGTACGATGGTTAACCTCAGTACATACGTACCAGATCAATACAAATACTTAAATACATACGTTCGAACAGCGTTAATTAAGCCAGCAGCCGCGCTCATCGTTTTATAAAAGCATTTCTTCCTCATTAAATCTGTTCCCATATGTTTCGCGCTGCAATATTTCCCCGTTATAATAAACGCCTTTGCACAACATTTAAGTTTTTCTCTCGGTAGTCCACAGAGGGAAGTTACCCAGTCGTGGCTCGCGTCGGTTACGGTACGCAGCCTCTGATCTCTGCTATTGTTAGAGAACGACGCTAAACATAATTAATATCTGACGTATTTCGCTCCATAGCACCATTTGAGAGATTCACTTTCACGAAAATGTAACGTTTGGACGAAATTTCTAAAACGTTTGCGTTTATTAATGTGGTAATGTTAGCTGTTTGTCTGATAATCTTATTACATGGACAATTAAGTTCATTTAAGGACAACTTTAGGGCCTATGGGAGACCTAAAGCGCTTCACACACATTAGTGTAATAATTTGGTAATGGTTTTCAAAAAACCCGTCTGTACGGTTAAAATTAAGGAATACAGGGAACGGAGCGTAGGTACTTACATTGCCTGTTTTGTATTCACATTATGCTCTCGACCATATTGTTTTCTTTCCATTTAAGGGGGATTCTGTAGCAAAATATTTACTCTCTTATTACTGCAGAAACAATTTTGCACCAGTGTTCTAATCAACGGTACATGGATACTATTTAATACTTAAGTAGCACAACTCATTACTTTAGCGATGTGCTTATTATTAGATTCTGGGACTAGAAATCTGCACACTATGGGAGGTGCAAAAACGTGGGCAATATTGTCTATTGTTTAATCATTGAACACTACTAGGTTTCTGTGTGACAATTGACGTATTGGACAACTATCAGAATGATTGGCAATGCAAGCTAATCGTGACTTGATTGAACTAAATAGTAAAACAAGTTTTTCTCTTACTTTCAGATCTCATAATGAGGTGTCTGTGATCTCACACATCGGGCGCGTGCGACGCCAACGTTCACGATGACGTCGGAGCGAGCCATCCCCCACCTGAGAGACATCTTCGGCCTCAACCAGCAGTACGACGCCAAGACCTTCGACGACAACGATGACAAAACAAAAAAGTCCAAGAAGAAAAAGGAGGACTTCCGGACGTACACCAACGGCGACGTCAAAACATTAGAGAGGCATCTCAGTATGAAGAAGACTATCAGGAAAAAGATCATGCGTGACCTTCAGCAGGCGTTCGTTGAAGACCCTAACGAGTTTAAGGTCGAGAACACGAGCCCTGAGAAACTGAAGGCTGAGTTGAGCGCGGAAGCTGTGAAAATCGAGAAGAATGTCCGCAAGAACGACCCGACGTTCCTGGACATCCTGCGGGGGGAGACGAGGGGCGAGGAGGCGCGGGAGGAGCAGCCGCCAGCCGAGAAGACCAGCTTCTGGCGGCGGCTCACCATGAAGAACAAGAACAAGAGATAGACGCCAGCGCCGCTCCGTACCGACCACACGCCCGCACCCCACGTGCCGCGGCGGTATCATTTACTATTTATTGTGAACTTTTTGATCACACGATCTGTATTGAGGCGTATTTGTGGACTTTTTGATCATCTTTACATAACATTTTATATCTGTACGCATAATAATATATCGTTATATTTGCTTATAAATCCTTCTAGTTGTTATAATAAAGTCAGATATTATAAGCTTACGAGAGTTTTTTGATAGGCAGTGCCGACGTAAAGTTACTTATAAATTTTGGTGGGAACGGAGCGACGTGTTAAGTATCCTCGGCTATTGTTACTTATTATAAAAAGATATCTCGTTCTACATGTGATGTAACGTTAAGTCGTCTAAGTTAAATGTAAGTGTATGTAGACTAAGTATTTCGTAAGCGGCGATTGTATAAGGTAGGCTCGTGGCAATTCCTTGTTGTGACAATTTTTAATTATTATAATGCAATATAAATAATTTTACACATTCATCAACCTGTTTTATTTGCAACTATGAGACCCATATTCGAACTTTCCTACATACAGAACATAACCAGCGCCAGGAGCTATACATAGGACTGTTGAAGTTGATAAATAATTAGGGAAGTCCAGGGAATAGTACGTATTTGCGCAAATTAAAGATCATAATATGGACAATACACGCTCTATAGGACCTCGAACTATAAAAGTCTTGTAGCGCTTAAGTAAAAGAAAATGATTGATGAAGGGAAGCCCCTAGATGATAGAGGCTCAGAACAGACGAATAATAATATATCGATGGGTCCATCTATCGATATATAAAAAGGAGAGGCCCATTACTACTCAGCTATGAGTGCTTCCTGCCTAGATTTATGATGACGAATGATGTTAAAAGCGTCTTCAGTAGTCCAGTGTTACTAGTCCTACTCCTATTGCTAGCTAAATAAACATATTTACGACTGCCATATCCACTACAACTCTTTAAGTTAGTTGCACAGAATAGGAACGATAGCGCCATCTAGTGACAATTAAATTGTATTAGAACCTTAGAGTGTGAAGTAGTGACCCTAATGAACTAGCTGTCATTACCTGTTGTCTGTGTTTCATTAAGTTTGTATAATTAAATCTAGATGGCGTTGTAAGTTTGCAAACTTGTATTTCGAATTATAGCTAACATACAGAATAAAACGCCACCTATGTACTTAGGTTTGTAGTTTTTACTTTTAGGTTTGATAAGCTGATAACAGATGGCATTCATGTAGTGACCACTCATTACTCTACCACATTTCACATAATGTGAAATGTGGTAGTCATTTGAGGTTATCTACAGGCTTTCCAGTGTTTCCTATAGAAAATCTATTTAATTAACAATACATTCTGACATTTTGGCTATCTCTATAATATTCGCCACCATAGGACGTTTTCAGGACACACATATCCTTTATATCCCTACTACAAATCTTTATCATTGTGATCAAAGCCGGTAGGTGTATATCCTGCCTGGTCCTAGCCCGTATTTTCAGGAAGAGCCTGTTCCTAATCAACTCCAGTATGACCCTGTTCGTGAGCGTCAAGATGACGGGAAGTCACAAATTTACTTGATAGTGTTTGTACTACATACTTATGTACTACTAGCTGTGCCAGCGACTTCGTTCGCGTGGATGACGAAACTTATCAATGAATGACGAACTTATTACTATTGATTGTAGCGTGATGAAAAGTATAACCTGCCCAGGAGTATGAAGAATAATGTACCAAGTTTCGTTAAAATCCGTCAAGTAGTTTTTGTTTCTATAAAGAACATATAGATAGACAGACAGACAGACAGACAAAAATTTTACTGATTGCATTTTTGGCATCAGTATCGATCACTAATCACCCCCTGATAGTTATTTTGAAAATATATTTAATTTTCATGTACAGAATTGACCTCTCTACAGATTTATTATAAGTATAGATTTGTAGCTGTGTTCCTAACCTAGTGCTCCTTGTCTTTCAACTTGCAATCATGACGCTGGCAGTAACTACAATTATGTTAGGCTTTATACCTCTTTGAAAATTATGCATCAGGTAAGCACATGGAGCTCTTCTTCCTGAGATTCGAACTCAGTTTAGGATGTAAGGTAATTCAGTGTAAAATCAAACGCAAACCACTGTTTCATACTTACTTTTTCCCTTTTCTATGATTCCATACTTACGATGTTCATAACCGCAGGGATGATGTTCTAAAATTTTCATATTCATTTCTAGGTGTGGGTCCAAAGTAAGATAGTGTACCTTGCTTGTTCTTTGAATGTGTAATTACGACTTGACTCAAAAAGTCGATAGTGATTCAAGACCAATTAAATAATAAACTGATTATATTACAAGATCCAAAGTTTTTGTGTTTACCGTTAGGTGATAGTAACTTATAACGGCATAGACCTTTCTGAGAGAGAGCTCTTAGAATCATTAATAGGTACAATAGATACTCTTAAAATGTGTATCAGTGCTGATATTTTGGTTGGTTAGGAATAAGGAAAAGGAAATCAAACAACAGATAGGGTTAATAACTTCATTTATTTCTTTGTATCATAATTTTATATTCAAGAACCATTTAACTTTTAAAAATAACAAAATACTATGCAAATACTTTGAAATTCTTTTACATTTACAAGTTTATTTACTTTATATTTTATAATTATTATTAATTTCTAAATAAATAATTAAATATTTGCTTTTTATGATTTCATTATTTTTAAACTGATTTTACTTGGACCACCGGTTCGGAACCTACAATCGACTGAGAAGAACCGGCAAGAAACTCAGTAGATTGATTCTTTTCTTTATTTTTATCATTAATTTTACCTAAGTCAGGGACCTATCGGGGACAAAATAAAAGTAAAACCTTATACAAATTCTAACCAATTACAAAATTGATTATCAATCCAATAACAAGAGGTCACTAATAAGATTTTAGGTCAGTCAGTAAGTTTATCAAAATTACCTATGCTCATTGCAAAAACACATACAATTAAGAAATACAATTTTATTAATTAAATAACAAAGGAAGATTAGTCCTCTAGGTAAATTGGGTACAAGTCAGTCGGTCAAACATGAAAACAAAAATGGTATTATTCCCCAAATCTATTTAATGCTTCGGTTATGTATATCCCCAAATACTAAAGTGTGTCATACGTGTTAGTAAGGTAAGGCACTTGTGGTATTTTATACTTTTTCAGTATTCTGTTTAGACTGAGTAAATCAGTACAGAAATTCGATTCGAAATCCCTACTAAGACAAATTCTTATTAAAATAATCCGTTCAAATCAAAATCGATAGTATCTGGGAAGGAATTGTTATGTCAGTAAGATAAGGTATTTTGTTTTCAAACAAAAATAAACCTGCCTATGTCATAAAGAGGTTCAAGTAATTATATCCTACCTAGAAATACAGGAACTTAAGGGTACATAGTACTACCTACATTAAAAACTAAGTAGTTATCTGTGGTATGACGAACTAAACTAATATTTTTTTAAGTTAAGTAGTATTAACTAAAATAGATATCTTATATAAATAATTTCTTAGATAATAAATAATTGTCCCATCATCAAAATAATTATCCATCTTTATTTTATTGTAAGTACTCAAAGTCTGATACCTTAATATAATGAGATCTACTAAGTACCTACTAGGTACCGAATCTAACTAAATAGAAACTATCTAAATTTCCGTAGTATGTGAGTCGAGATAATAGTTTTGTTTTTCACTAGTAGTAGTCCAGATCTATTTCGAAAAACATTAAAATTTTCACTGTCTTTAGTCAAACCAAAACTAATTTTGTAACTAATATTAAGCTTTGTAATTTAGTTTAGACGAAAAAAAATAAGATAAATTTTGTTTTTCGAATTCTTGGGATAAGTCGAAATTAATGCAGTAAATAATCAAGAGTCAAGAAATTAATATTAAAAATGTCAAGGATAGTAAAATTTACACCAAGTTAAATAAATGCTATATTTCGATTTACTAATGATTTATTAATCAAAATTTACAACGATTTACAGACGTAACGATTGTTCTTGTTCAAAAGCGTCAAAATGTAATATTTAAGATTATCTATTTAACAGATTTATATTAAAAGCTTCGGGGCAGTACAATCAAAACAGACAAAACGTTTGAATTTACATTTTAGTTTTAAATACAAAAATATTGAAGTTTTATCAAATCGTACACAAATTATCGATCAAGAGTTTTTAGGATTCCAATAAGTTTTAACGAGTTCCTCTGAATTAGTTTTCGGCAGAAAATTGCAATCAAGGGCATTTGATCCGTAGCGAATGACTTGACTAAATCTATTTCCTAAACTGTAATTTAAAATTACTTATAACCTTACAATAATTGCAAATTAAAATATCTCAATAGCAGCCATTATTACTTAGAATTACTAAAAATATACTTCTACGTTTCTTGTTTACACTCCTATGTAATAATATAATAACTTATCTAGCTTGTTTGCCTCTATTCCTAAGATTAATAAGGAAAAGCCTCACCTGAGAATTTAGAAGTTTTAATCTAAGCCTGCCAACAAATTAGGCTTCTTCCAGATTCATTTTGTGGAGTCTAAATACGGACGTCCTGAATCTACGGCCTGTCCAAACTCTAAAGACCAGGGGCTACGATCCTACCTAATCTAGCCAATCATAATACAAGCTTAATTATTAGCCTACGACTTAATACTATTCCATTATATCTAGGCTGTACGAACAGCTGCTATGGGTACAATAATTTAATCTACATATTAATCTAATTACTGTAAAGTTTACTCCGACTTTAATCTAGTTTACTGCTAGATGTCAAACACTGAATGTGATAATATTAACGTTAACCTATTCATAAAATAACCTAAGTCATCGCCCGGTTTATTGTGCTCATTTTCATACCTATCACTTCTCTATAAGATCAACATTACACTCTTGGAACTCCGTTATACTCAACTTATACCTTTAATTTATGTACTAAACTAACAAGTGAATGAAATACAAACTATGAGAAAAAATCATGTTTATAAAATATTTTCTGACCCCTCACTAAATTAAACAACGTAAATATATTGCATAGTAAATCCAAAACATCGAACGATTTATTTGTCCTAACACATAATAGTTTCAGACATAATAATTACAAATATATATAGCTAGTGAATATATAAAGTTATACCTAAATAGATAAATCTCATATGCGCCTCATGTGTTTACTGCTGCCAAGTTTTGTTCATAGACTTTCGTTACGGACTAACATCGCTGCCTAAGATCCGCTGATAATAAGCCTGCCTGACGACGCCAACATAATAATAAAACATCTGAAAAATTAAATAAGTTTGCAATAGTTAAATCTAAGTCCGCGTCTCCAATGTTCATGTGAAAAGAGATTCTTCTAATTAATAACGATGCTCTAGGTGAGTTAGTACAATTAACACTAACATTTACTGTTGGTAAGCATTTAGACAATACTTAAGACAAGCAAGTCCTTCTCTCTGTACCAACCTTTAGGTAAATGATAGGTGAGGTTTAGGCCATTATAAATCAATGGAATGCATTAAATATTCTAACATGCTTTGTGTTCGTAAAAATGAGTGCTAATCATAAAACTAGTATTAGTGTGTGGGATATCATATTAGATCCGTTCCATTCGAATGGAACTTCCTTAATTCTGCTAATAGTTTTACCGTCGAAACGTAGTCGTTTGTGTTTGAGTTCAGTTTTCGTAGAAACCTCATGTGTTTGCTACTCTAAGTAATCAACCGCATTAATTAATGCGCTGAGCGAAACTTTTTAAGATTTTCGACATTGTAAAAATTAGCAGAATAGGGCACCATAGGTATGGCAAAATACTTATAGAGCTCGATTCGTGCCCAATAACGTTAGTGAATATCGCAATAAAATGAAGAAAAATTAAAATAAAATCTATATTAATACCTTGAATTTTAATTATTTCGTTCTAATTTACGGAGGTGTTATTAATACTGGTGAATATCTAGGGTCCATCCTGCGTAGTCCACAATAACGAGTTGGTAAATTGGTGAAAACTATTGTCTATAGTTTTGTAGATAGGACAGGCGGCCATGTTGTTTAACGACGGAACCTTACGGGGTCTGCAGGACAAGCGGTGACAATAAATACGTGAACAGTTAATTTTAGCTCCTGAAATAATATTAAACAACAAAATACAGTACATAAGTATTTAAAAGTTTATTTATCGAGCGGTGTGTATATTCATTTAGAATGAAAGCCGACCCCACTAAGAAGTGTCAAAAGAGAATTAAACTTTGTAAAGTATCAATAAATGTGTAAAAAAATAAGCGTAAATACTCTGTAAAATCCCAATGCATATAATATCAACAATAAAAATTCGAAGTTATTGAATGCGTCTAAACATGAATTAGTAACAATAAGCGAACATTTTAGAGGAATATGTACAGCTTTACATCAACCCCACGAAGCAAAAGAAGGTAATACAGACAACATTATCACGCTAAGTGCGGACAAAGACGAAATTAACCAAACCCACGTATCAAAACTGCAATAAAAATGAAGAAGGCAGTAGTGTTCCAACATGCTATAACCGAACTATCTGAAGCACATACAGTAACTAATTCCATTCATAATGAAAAAGAAATAATTAATGTAGGTAATGAAATTATTGTTCATGCTTTTGGGATTGGTAGCGTACATACAAGTGGGGCAAAAGACAATCCGTTTTCCACACATAGTTTAGCTAACGAGCTGTGTGCTGTCATACGAGCAATGGATGGCGTTTCAATCTCGCTTTTCTAACATTCAAATTGATCATGTGTGCGTTGGAATGTTTAGTTTGTGTATGACTCTGTGACCATTTACCTAACCTACAAGCGTGGATGTACAGTTAAAGCCCTGATTGTGTTCTCTAAATCTATTTAAAATATAATGGTGGTATTCGAAATCCATATAGGTCAACCTATGTATTTAGTCTTAGTTATAGATAGTCTTAGATAACTTCGTTGGTGTAAGTTTATTAAAATTATGTAGAATTCTGTATAAATCCTACCCTTACTAAGCTACCTAACACCAAAAATGTAAAGCTTTCATGTCATCATTATTTTTCCGTCTCAGTATATTTCTTAATTATTTAGTTTCTGAATTGATCAGTAATTTTAGGCATTATTTTTGTTTTACGCTCTTATAGTATATCGATAGTTTATTTTCCTCTCATGACCCTTATTATTAGAAGTTACGTTTCCTATATGTTTACTTAAATATATAATTGGTTTTGCCTTCTTCGTCACGCACACTTAAATAATAACTTAATCAATATTACGATACGTAATTCGTTTTGATGGCCTTTGCACTGATATATTCATAATTAAGAAAATTTATTACGCTCCGTGAATACAGTACGCCTTAAAACTAAGCCTCTTCATAAAGAGAGTGAAAACGTTTATCACTATTAAACATTTCTAATAACGCGTGGCTATTATACCTTTTAGCAAATTACTAAAATATAACTAAAACTTTAAACTGCTGGTAACTAAAATGTCATGATATTATCACTCTGTTACTCTAGTTGGCTGTAACCGACTTCATTTAGAACTATTGTACTAAGACCTGCTGGTACATCAGCTGACTAAATGTGACGATATATAATCTGATATGGACATAAAACTATTGTAAGAAGATCTGCTTATACACTGGGACTAAACTAACTACACCTGAAGATCTTAATAACTAACTTGAGACTACTGTACTGATATCTGTTTAACGAGACTAGGCTAAACGAGACGTAGTGGCTATTAACTTTACTTAGACCTATCTAACTTATACCTGTTGTTAATCCTGTTGAGAAAAAGAAACGTAGTAATCAAATCTATGAAACTAAACAATTGACTAAACGTGACCTTATCAGAATTCAACCTGCAGCTATTGCACTAAATCTATTAGAAGGCCATTTGACTTAACGTGACTTAATAATGAAAACTTTACTGATATTTGTTTTACTAACACCTGCTGATAATCTTACGGCCTAAATGTAAAAACTAAATATAACTTAACTTGGAACGATTGTAGTAAAATCTGCTGGCACACTTATCCGCTGAACGAGGCGTAGGCTTAGTGGTAATTATAACTTTACTTGGCCTAATTGTACTAAGATTGATTGATAGTCCACTAGACTAAACGAGACGTAGTAACTAACTTTAGTAACTATTCTATTTCGATCAGCTGATAGTCTTATTAACTAAACGTAAACTATTACATCTAGCCCTTACTCGAAACCTTTATACGAAAACTACCTCCGTTATATTACCTGACTGGTTATCGGGGTGACTATGATTAAGACCCATACGAATATACGAATAGAATTTGACTAAACATAATACTATAATCAGAACTTGGAACTAGTGTATAAGATCTACTACAAAAGCTGACTAAACGTAAGATCATATTATCTAAGCAATTAAGATCTGCTTGTTCCCTTGTTGACTAAACGAAACATAACTATACTTGCAAGTATTTTACTAAGACCTCGTATATAGAAAGATATATATAATTGACTAGAACTAAAGTAATAAACATAACTTTTAGACCTAGAGACGTAGCAGTCATAAATTGGAATTATTATACTAAATCCTACTGGTGCACTAGTCGACTAAACGTGACGTTATCAATATTATTTAACTTTAAACCTAAATGTCCTAGTTGAGAGAAATCAGAATTTAGAAGTATTCTACCTTCTAACCCTGCTGTTAAATCTAATTTATTCCTTAACTAAACATAATAACTGAGCTTGTTGTGGTCTCACTAAGTTTATAATAATATATTTATTAACGAACGACGTTACCTGCCCTATAACCTACTTTTGAATTTCCGCAAAAAAGCTTTAATTTCCTTTAATTTTCCTCACGTACCTATAGTACTTATTTTACACAAAAAAAACTTTTTCCGTATAATCTAATACTTTACCTACTAGATTTAATTAAATAAACGTTAAACCTTACATCTAATTAACTTGATTATCTACCTTACTAAGTCATATTTTATCATTTGTATTCTATATGCTACCCTGCCTACATTTATATCTGTAAAAGAATTCATAAATATCTTAAAATTACCTACATTGTAGTACTTACATAGTAATACTATGTATTAAAGACTTATAACTAACGTAACCCTACCTAACAATAATTTGAAGATACGCTTTCCTAAGACCTAACTTAGACTTAAAACTACTACCTAATGTTTGGTGTTTTATATTTGACGACACTTATTTGACCTTTTCGAATTCCGTAATAAACCTATATTTTCGTATGTACTTAATTATTTTGAATTAAAACAAACTTTGACGTTACCTAATACCCAGAAGACGTTTTTAATTTGTAGAGTCAATAAACATATTGTTATGTAAAAAATAGCTTATTCATTTCATTGGTATCCTATGTTAATTGCTATAGTTGTTAAGATTTAACGAAGTTTTATAATTTCGTATCCGCAAAAAAACGAATACGCACAAAACACTATGTATAGAGAAGATACACAAACCATACGATTGTACGGAGTTGCCGTTAAATTCATAAAATGTATAAAAAATCAGAACACACTCACAAAACGTCAAGAAAAAGACCCAAAGCCTATTTCGAATAGGTAGGTTAACTGTTAATAATTAACATTTAGTTAAATATAACGCATAACTCACGGTAGAGTATTTAATTACTATTTTTAAGATTTTCTAGAGGCAGAATGTTTACTACAAAACGCATATCTGAAACAGTTTGTCTTCAAATATTGCAATAATGTCGTGAACACCTGTATAAGACAAGTATTATTCACTAGAACGAAAATACAGCCAAACTAGTAAACAATATAGTCGAATGTGTTAAAATAAATTAAGTTTAGTTAAAAGTAAGTTTCAATTAACACGAATTGTGATAAAAGAAATACAGAGTTGCCGTTAAATTCATAAAATTTCGAATAGGTAGGTTAACCGTTAATAATTAACATTTAGTTAAATATAACGCATAACTCACGGTAGAGTATTTAATTACTATTTTTAAGATTTTCTAGAGGCAGAATGTTTACTACAAAACGCATATCTGAAACAGTTTGTCTTCAAATATTGCAATTATGTCGTGAACACCTGTATAAGACAAGTATTATTCACTAGAACGAAAATACAGCCAAACTAGTAAACAATATAGTCGAATGTGTTAAAATAAATTAAGTTTAGTTAAAAGTAAGTTTCAATTAACACGAATTGTGATAAAAGAAATACAGAGTTGCCGTTAAATTCATAAAATGTATAAAAAAATCCGAACACACTCACAAAACGTCAAGAAAAAGAACCAAAGCCTATTTCGAATAGGTAGGTTAACCGTTAATAATTAACATTTAGTTAAATATAACGCATAACTCACGGTAGAGTATTTAATTACTATTTTTAAGATTTTCTAGAGGCAGAATGTTTACTACAAAACGCATATCTGAAACAGTTTGTCTTCAAATATTGCAATAATGTCGTGAACACCTGTATAAGACAAGTATTATTCACTAGAACGAAAGATACAGCCAAACTAGTAAACAATACTCGAATGTGTAAAATAAATTAAGTTTAGTTAAAAGTAAGTTTCAATTAACACGAATTGTGATAAAAGAAATACGTTATTATTAATAAACATCTCATATTCATAAAAGCTAATGCAACCACTTATTATAAACAATTTGGATGAAAAGTCTTAAAAGATTAGCACATTACGCAGCCTAGCTATATCGTGCGCTACTTACGAATATTTTATAATATACGCTATACATAATGCCTTTTACTTGCTAACGAAGCATATAATTTAGTGACTAGGATAATAATTAAGATGAAGAATGATAAGAAGACGCATTCAAGATAATATTTGTGTTAGAACAAGCTGCATTAGCCAAGTAGGAAGCGATATCTGCACTCTCCAGGACGTGATGGAGGCCAGCGACCGAGCCATCCAGGTTGCATCTCTTTGGTCAGATAGAACTTGAAAGTTGGATCTTTGACACGAGAAGAAGAAGAAGCGATATTGCGTTGTAATATGACATAGCGCTGTGAGTAAAGAGCATATTCTCCGGATGAGAATGCTCTTAGACTGAGACATTCTACCTCCTTACGAATTTTATATGATTGTAGTAGTATACAATTTATAAATACGATACTATCGTGGTTTATATAAAATTTAAGACATAATCTACCTTATGGTGTGGAATTATGAGTCGATGTTCGATATACATACATATTTATATTATGTAATACGTTTCACTAAAAATATTTAAACAGTTATTGCGAATTATGCCGTTTATATAAAAGCTTTTGCATCGTGTAATCAAACAATGGCATACCTTTAGCAGACTTTAGCTGTATGTGAAGAAAAAACATTCTTAAAATCGATTAATTTTGGTGCTGTTTATGCTGTGAAAAGCGCTCTTATTTATGCTACCCGTGGTAGTATTATATAATATACATATACATTGTTATCTACAAACAAGTGATATTGAAAACACAACACATTGGTTCATGCTCACACCCATAACGTATCGAAAAACCGTGATTCCCATGCATAGCAATGTCTTATTGCTAAATCAATAAGTCTTTGGCAAAACGTCTATAAAATAATTGAGATGTCTTTACCTTTTATTTAATCCCTTATTTACAAAACCATTCTTAATGACGCCATTCGTTAACCCTTTTCTGATTTCAAATTTAGAGAAGATTTCAGAATTAAAAAGGCCAAGACGCTACGAAGACTATATAGACCATCCAAATTGTTCTAACGATAAAAATAAACTATGTATTAATGTGACCCTCGGCTCGACTTAAAACTTTAAAAAAGTCTTTGAAACGAATAATTATAAAATCTATTTATAGTTTATAATAACGCAAAAATACATGTATAAAATATAGTTATACTAAGTATATACAGTCACGAAAATAATTTAAATTTGTGAATAATTCGGTATAAGCCAAAAAATCCATCAAACAAACTAAACCATACCGAAAACATCTTATCAATAACTTAAATAAGGTGAACGTAAAGACGCTGAAATATACCTAAATGGTTTGAAATCTTATCAGAATTCAGGATTTGTAAAAACCAAATACATTTATCATGAAATTACGAATAAATATAGCTTGTTTAATTGTACTTCAAAAATTTCTGTAGTTTGGGACGTATAAAATAGGCAGATAATTTAATTAACGCAAATTAATAATTCCGTAAATCATTAAGTATGTAAATAATGTGTTAAATCTAATACGTAATTAAATTTTAGTTCATTATGTCTAGTGTTTCTTCCTGCTCGCATAATTATCACTATCATTATCAATGATAACTTAAGATTATACGCCTATCATGACATAGCACGTTATGGGCAAAAAAAGAACTATTCTAGTTCATTTTGTCAATTTGTTTGTAGATATGTTTTAGTATGTTGTATTGGTATTTGCTTTGCGGCGTTTGCCATTTTCCCTAATCATGGAACTATGTATCATCATCACCATATAGTATTGCGTTTATACTATCGCAAGTTTAAATATAATCGTCCTCAGCTATCGCTGTACCTACAAATCATTTCATTTACATCAAAGTCAACCCTACCATCAGCTTTTATGACGTCTTATTTACGAGCAAAACTATTGTTTTCACCTCATTTTAAAATTAAACCACTATGGTATTTTCAAAACCTTCGTCGTTTTCTAAATTTTCAAGCACATTTTGTGCAAAATACCTTTCAAACAATTTGTTCGCACCTAATTAAATTGACTACGTCTCATTGCCTTTATTTTCATGGTATAACCATTATTATCATATTATATTGTGTTTACACTACCATGTTTCAATATCATCCTCTTCAGACGTTGAGTTATTTACAATTGAACTCATCATTTACATCAGTATCAATTCTATAACCACCTTTGCCACTAATCGAGATTTAAGTTGATTTTTCAGTAGCTTTGTAGCTATCCATTATGCCATGGCATTTTTTATTATATTTTATTGAACCTTGTTGCTAATGCCGTCATTTTTCAATAATATCACCATCAAATCATAGTTCAACTAAAATGCATTGTGTTCTTATTTCATAACATGTTTCAATATCATCGTCATCAAACGTTACTTGTGACTCAATCTCAAATCCCATCTTCTGCATACGAATCAATCCTACCACCACCCTCGCCACTAACCGAATATACTATGCTTATGACGTCATAAATTGCCTGTTTAGTTTTAAAATATTCATAATCTTTTCTAAAGTGATGCAATCTCAGGGAAAACGTAGCTATCTTTGATTATAGTTCAACTAAAATGCATTGCGTTTATATTTCAAAACATGTTTAAATGTGATCGTCATCAAATGTTACTTGTACCTCATCTCTCATCTCAGCGTAAACATACGAATCACCCCTACCACCACACGCAACCACCGAAACATACGCCTATGACATCATAAATATCTGTTTAGTTTTTAAAATTGGGTAAATGTCCCATAATCACTTCTAATGAGTTTTCAATTTTCAGTAATATTGCAGCTATCTTTGATTATAGTTAGTTCAACTAAAATACATTGCGCTCCTATTTCATAACATGTTACAATATGATCGTCATCAAACGTAACTTGTGACTCATCTCTCATCTCTTCGTCTACATACGAATCAACCCTACCTCCACCCTCGCAACTAACCGAAACCTATGCTTATAACGTCATAAATACCTGTTTAGTTTGAAAATTTCTAACATCACTTTTAATACGATTGCAATTTCAGTAGTATATTTGGAATAGTTCCAACTAAAATACATTGCGTTTATATTTCATAACATGTTTCAATATCATCGTCATCAATTGTAACTTGTGACTTCTCTCATCGCATCTTCCACATACGAATCAAAACTACCACCACCCTCGCAACTAACCGAATCCTATACTTATGACGTCATGAATATCTGTTTAGATTTAAATTTTCCTTTATCACTTCAAATGAAATTTCCAGTTCAGTAATTTTGTACCTATAGCTCGTATTTCATAACATGTCTCAATATCATCATCATTTACTTGTGACTCGTCTCATCTCATCGTCTACATACGTATCAACCCTACCACCACCCACGCTGCCAACCGAATCCTATGCTTTTAACATCATAAATGCCTGCTTAGTTTTAAAAAATTCATTATAACTTCTAATAAGATTTCCATTTCAGTAATTTTGTATCAATAGCTCCTATTTCATAACATGTCTCAATATCCTCGTCATCAAGTGTTACTTGTGACTCATCTCTCATCTCATCGTCTGCATACGAATCAACCCTACCACCTACGCGACCAACAGAAACCTATGCTTATGACGTCATAAATGCCTGTTTAGTTTTAAAATGTCCTTTATCTCTTCTAATGAGATTGCAATTTCAGTAGCTATATTTGGTATAGTTCCGATAAAATACGTTACGTTCCTCTTTCATAACATGTTTTTATATCGTCGTCATCGAGTGTTACTTGTGATTCGTCTCTCATTACATCGTCGCAATCAACCGAAATAACCTAAGTCTTAAATCTGTAACCACGTCTAATTAAATCTAACTTTCAGATCTTTTCAGCTTGCCTTGGCGTATTTCTATTTAAAAATAACACGTTTGTTTCCACCCATTTCTCAAACCATTACATTCCCTCCGTTTTTCCATTCCATTACATTTTCTGTAATTTACTTCTAAAGAAATTGTTGTTTTATTGTGTTTGTTAAATTCAACTACAATGAATTGCGTTAGTATTTCGTAACATGTGCCAATATCATCGTCATCAGATTAATCTACGTCATCATTAATCCAGCCACCACTTACACCACCAACCAAGGTCTTTATGACGTCATAATTGCCAGTTTAATATCTTACACCATATTTTACAATTAACTGAAATACACGACTGATATAATACTGATATATATAGATACAGATAATAACCATTTCCGATTCGGTTTAAATTTCCTCATATAATTTGCCTTTTTGTTGATCAACGTATAATAACTTTATTACTAAGACCGTCCTGAACTTTAATTTTATATATAGGAAATAACTTGTGTCGGATTCGTCGTCGATACCTTATTTTTTCAGTTAAAATGCATTGCTTACACACTTAAAGATTTAATTTTCGTCGTATCAAACGTAATTTACTTTCAAAATAAGATTAAATACTTATTACGTCATAGAAATACATAGATGGGCATAAAAATCATCGAAACTAAAAGCACATTGCCTATTAATGAACATAAATGTACGTCAAGTATATTTAGTAACGATTAAGAAAAAAACGTACAAGAACGTTTCCGTATGTTTTAAGTTTTAGTTTCAAACTGCGCAGGAAATCAACTTTGTCATCGTCATAGTCACGAAAATATAATCATTGTTTAGTTTTAAGTCTAAATAAGCATTACTGCGCATTTCTGCCTTGTCGTTATGAGCAAAATGACCTTCGTCACCATGTTCGACGCAAAAGGAAATAATGAACACTGACGTTAACCGAATGCTAATAACACCATGCAACCTCAAAATAATAATAATTAAAACATTAAAATTTAAAACCATGCATATAATAATTATTATGTCAGGTACAAATGTGTCATCGCGTGAATTTTGTTAAAAATACATATTTTACCACCGAAATTAAATCATTGATTCAAAACTTTCGGCAATAACGATTACTGTACAAAATATATAAATATTTAAAACCCCCAACTGGATGATATATAAATACTCAAAAAAACTAAAATTAGACAACTTTCATCATCTAACTTCAGTATCATGTATCTTTGGAACAAAACGTTTTATAAAATCACTCGATAATGTTTTTCTCTTCAGCCGTATAAGTAGAAACTCTACCAAAAATCTTTTAAAAGTATTAATACTTTGAAATCGAATTTGAAAATAAAATACGTTTAGTACGTGATTGTTTGACGTTTTTCAAACTTATTGCCTCCGTTACTTTTAATGCCGCAGTTTTTTACAAATGACTTATGAACTATTAACCGCACTAAACCTATGCCTAAGATCATTTGACTATTGTCCTACCCAATTATATTAGCACTGACACTAAAACACACCCGATTTCACGTTACATTTATTTTCGCTTATAACTAAAACATCTCTCAATGGTTATCATCGCATCACCGCACAATAATTTCCTACCGAACATCTCAGACAAACCATGCATTCCTATTATACCAATGTAGAATCATCATTTTGACAATCTTCGTACGCAACCCTTTCCGCACTAATTGCACACTAAATTTGATTATATCGCTTATCATACGAGCTTATTTATCCAAGCTTATTCGTATATGTATCATCCGTTTGACTATCGTTACACCTAATCATCTCGCAACTTTATCCACTATACGTCCAGTTGTTGCTGAATTTGAATTTAAAGAGCCTCTCGTAACTCCGCTCATCTCCTCCGCTTATTATTTATCTAATCGCTATCATATAGAGCCTGTTCTAGAACAACTAACAACCATTGAAATAGCTCTAAGCTCCTATCATCCCTTTAACTAACATTATTCGCCACTTTCTGCACTAACTATACACACTAGAAATAAATACGAACTTGCTTATATTTTAAAATGCCTCTCGTGCATTCAAGCCGCACTCTCCCGTTTGCATGTACGTTAATCTTTATCCTTCTGAACCTCACCAGCTAAGGAACCTATTTTAGCTCTACACCCATCCGCTTCTCATCCCTTTGGCTATTATTACACCCGATCATTTTCCGCCTTATACATCTCTAATGGCTTTAAAGCCAAAGGCTTTATTTTTATCTTTGCCCTATTGAGCCTGCCCAGCAATGACTAAAAAATACTCATATTTACTACCAAAAGCCCATCCGCTTTTTCGTCCCTTTGGCTACAATTACACCAAATCGTATCAAAACTAAATCGCCTCTCATACCTTCAAAACCGCAATCCTTGTAAACCTATTGAGCCTATATTGCCATTACATAAAACGCTCCTATTTACCACCACAAGCCCATCCGCTTTACCATTCCTTCAGCTTGCATTACACCCATCTTATAACTAAAACGCCTCTTCTGCCTTCAGAGCCACAGTCTGTGCGATTTTATTTGTTCTTAAGATTAACTATTCTGAGCCGTATACAGTAGATGTATCTAGTATGTAAAATAGACTACAAGCCCCCTGTTTTATTCGTTAAATTATATAAAACACATTTATTTAACTGCCAGTTCCTATTCACAATGCCGTTATTCGTGCAAAGTTCTAATACCGTCTCCGATTATATTTATTCTTAAGATAGCCTTTCTGAGTCAAGTCCACTTTTTTATTGGTTTAATATAAAAAAAAAAACCCATTTCACTGTTAATTCCTATTCACAATGCCTTGATTCGTACAAAGTTCCAAAACTATCTCAGTTTTTATATATTTTCATAATTAGCCTTTCTGAGCCATATAACGTTTATCTCGAATATCAAATATACCATAATACTGTCTTGTTCGTTTCAATTATAGAAAAGTGCATTATAGAATATTGTTCACAATACCTTTATTCGCAAAAAGTTGCCTTAAATAATTGCGTGTCAATGTCATGCTTCCATATTGATCAATATTGCTTTTAACTTTTTTTCCTATTTTAGGTTTTTATTACTTCATATTTCTTTCAGTCCCTGTTTAAATTTGCCGTATGATTTTTTTTTTAAAAGCTCTGTATATAATTCGATTAATAAAAGGTATTTTTCTAGCTATAAATTTACGCCTTCCCTTTCTTGTTTTCTTCTCTCGTGTCGGTAGCGATATGTTTGTCTTTATCCAAAAAGTCTTCTTTTAACTTCGCCCTTTTAAATCAGTTGTTTGTAACATAGTCGGGGTATGTATAGATATACTTATAATTTATAAGATATGATTTCCATAATAAGATATTAATATATGGGCGCACTATTTCTCATTGGTTTACTATTCTATTCTTTATACTATGATTATCATTACTAATGCTTCTAAAGCTTTTTGTCAAATAGATAAACCAAAAATTCAAATAACATCATCCAAAAATACTTTGTAAATAAGCGCAATGTTTTTTAAGCACCAAAAATTATCCAGGTCAAGCTTTTGTTGTTTCTATAATATTTCTTACAATCATCGATTTTCCTTTTAAATTAAGGTTTTTGTTATGTGTGATAAGTTTTAAATATATTCCATTAAAAAGTTTCGGTACTTTTAATTAAGCAAGGTAAATATGAAAATAAATACCTAAACTTAGAGGTCGGAGATCCAAATTACCTTTGGCGTTAGATCTTACTTTTTATTGTATAGTACGAGGTATTGTATATTATCATACAATAATCGTAGTTAAAATCACATTCGTAAATGTTCTTTTATTTTGTTATCAAACAAATATCTATTCTATCAATGTATTAGATCGTAGTTAATGATCTTAGCAGATTCTATTTTCATTCCTTAATTAAAAATGGGTGTAAACGGTTATCTTAATTTTGGAGTCATTATCAATATGAACTCAAAAATTACACAATGTGTGTAAGCTTAATTTTTCTCCTCTCAAATGTGAATCTCCGAAGCTTCTTTTAGACGTGACTTATGCTAAAACCTTGTCTAATTGAAGGTTTGTTTCTTTAATAGTTCTTGATCACGGTAAGGTTATTTATCTTAATATTTATAAATGTTTATAATATCGAGTGGTAAATTATCCATTTGCAGATTTCACGCATGTAATCGATTATCAATAAAAACATTCGTGTAATTTATAAATACAATTTGGTACTGTCCTGTAAAGGATTATATTCGTCAAAATAACTGGTAACAAACCATAGAGTTCGACTCTGGTAATCTAATGTTTACTTAATAATCCTGTAAATGCTCTCCTAATGTAATCGTTACTAGAAAATCATTTCTCAATTTTGTATATCTGTATCTCCTATATTGGAAAGTTTCCTTACTAAGAAGTGTTTAAATCTCAATAATACATAAAAATGTTTCAAAATGTAATAATTGCTCTTTAAAATTCTGAAGAAGTTAGCCTTGTTGCTATTACTTCACAGTGTACCAAAATAAATTGCTGAATATAATTCTGTCACCACAATAAATAAAATAATGTTGTAATATATAATACGAAACAAACCGCTCCACGATTTCTTAATTCATTGAACGAGTATTTCCAACCTTGCAAACTCCTATTTTATACTCTCGCCTTCATTTTAAAATCCGTCACGTTCACGACTTTACCCAATCCTTTTACTTTGTAATTAGGATTCCAGTTACTCAACTCTTTGTATGCCGAAAGGTAATCTATATTTATACACTGTCGGTATCTATTGTGTCTAGATTTTAAGAACTCGTGTTCATCTTAAAATGTTAGCTAGCAAGGAATCTTTGTCGCGGATTTTATGCCTGAAAAGTCATATTTCCGTTAAATAATTATGCAATTTTAATTCTTACATTGTTACTAAGGTACCTATGTACCTTATTGTAACGTTTTCAGTATTTATCTAAAATATTTAGCGCTTATTAAGCATTTTTATGCTTATAAATTCCAAAGCTCTCTTATTGCCGATTTTAAATTTTGTTTTATTATTCCAAAAAGAATATCTATCTACCAGTAACTATTTCATAATTATCAATCGTAGATGTCATGAAATAGAACATTCCTTTGCTTAACTCTGATAAATAAATATACATCTCCCTATGTATTCAATTATAATAAGGGTAATTCACTCCATGCAATAGCAGCTTCTGGAATTAAATTCCAACGTTGTTAATCGAAATCTTGAACGTATTACAATCCTTTAAATCTTTGAAAAGGGGCTAATAGGGGGTTAATATAGAGCAATATAAATCTGTTTCCGTAAACCAGTGTTTAAAATGGAAATGCCATTGATCGGCCAGCTAAGAAGAATAAATGAAGTTCTAAACTTCAATTGAAGAACTAATGAACACGACCAGTCTCTCTACCTACGTCAAACTTGTAGAGTTCCTCCAAAAACACTGAATAAAACTTGTATTCTCTGAATGATCCTTATTTCTTACTTAATCAACGATATAAACTTCCATGACGTATTGCACCTTGTTGAAGAATCGCTAAAAATATATAAATCATCAATATTAAAATTTTTGGTCCGTATATTCCGTATGTTCGTTATTCTAAAATCAAAATGATATTTCAAAGTCTCCTCATTATAATTTTACAGTGAATGTAAAGATCGCATTCTTGTTTATGTTCAATGTCAATATTGCAAAATAAACCAGTCTTGGTTTTAAGCATTTATTAATATTTAAATACGAGTAGGTATGTATAATATATTATGTAGCACGAATTAGCATTCATCTTTGCTTTTGCAAATCAAATGTTTGTGAACTCTGATTTTGAATAATTATTTCCGAAATGTGCACTAGTATTCTACTAGTCTTTATTATTTTTAAACTTTTTCCTTAAAGATGCGCTTGCTGTCTTTTGTATATCAGGTAATCCTTTGATGTATTAAAATAATCAGTAAACGTAGTTTAATATTTGTATCCGCAAATCATAAAGCACTTATTCACAATACACAATTAAATAATTACTATTGTTCATAGATTTCTATCGAATAGCATCCGGTATCTGTATGAATAAAATCAACAAAATAACGCATATCCTCAAGGAATGTAAATATAAATAATATAGAACGTCACTCACAAACAGTGAATAAGTTAACCGCAGAAATGGTATTAAACGAAACTCTTCAAACTCCAATAAATCAAATGATTCCGAATCCCAACCGTTAGTTACCGGTGTTCATGCAATTTTTAAAAATACACATAAAAATTTAGAAATACTGAGTTTACTAGCCCATGCAGACATAGCGTAAAATCTAATCTGTCAGAATGTTTCACGTATAGATGAGAAGCAAGCTCAAGGGACTCTTTATTTAATTGTCGGTACATATCATAATGACAAGGACACCACTACAAATCACCCACATGCACTTCACATTGAGAAACAAGGAAACAGATAAAATTATGCTCAATCTTTGTCACAAGTAAAAATTACTGGAACACTCCACATAACTTCACTATGGGAATCACAACACTGTCTAAAGCTAAGCTTCTACACTTCAAGGGGCAAATTTTAAGCGTACAATTCATTGTATCTGATACTTATTAATTGTCACGTTAACCAACAAAACTCTTACTTAACCACTGAACATTAACTACCTTGAATTATTCATTATTTATTAAAACAAAATACTTTTCAATTTCTTTCTATTCATGAACATATTTTTCATAAAACACATGAATATATTTTCCATGAAACAAAGAACATTAAAAGATTTCAAATTAATAAAACCACACACTAATTGAAACTACACAAAACTTATTTTTCAGAAAACAAACTTTGTTTCATCACTCTCCAAATAACTTTTAACAGTTTTGTAAATATATTTACGTTTTGAATTCAGAATAACTTGTATTTTAGTAAAAACTTGCTAGCAAATGAAGCTTTTAGCTAAACATGTTAGCTGTTTAAATCCTAACCTTTTCAATTTTATACGTAGCTAAATGTCTGCATTGGCGTACGATATCATAATAAACACAAATATATTAAAACATTACGCTGAAGCTAATAGGGAAAGCTATAATCACGCATAGGTAAACGTTAAAACGAAATGTCAAACTCAAGCTTATAGGTACTTAACATAACACGTGATAAATAAGTGCATAAAACTAATAAAAACTTACGACACAACACAAATAATAAGATCTCCTAACGATCAGTGTGGCTGCAAAATTCTATATTGCCTAACATAGTATGAAACGCAATCGACCGCTCTACTATTTTCGAATAGTGATCTAAAATTAGCTAACATACATTTGTGTGCAGCGGATCAACCCAAGCAACTATTTAAATCACAATCACGCGAACCCCTGAATGTTAAAAGCACACACAGTTAAAACAATACAGGCTATCATTCAACTGACGTCATAAAACGTGTACGAGTGTCTTAAAGAACAAAACGCTGTTGTGTTTTAATAGTGTAACATTACAAGCCAGTAAAGAGACGCAATGAAAAAGGTTTTGAACACAAACGACCTTACATTAAATCCACTAATGTTATTTCCACATACAGGCGCAGATAAAAAGATTGCTCAAAAGCTAAAGTTTCCGTACTAATGAATGAATAAAGTAGTGATAAACGAATTCATTATCATAACCACAGCTGTACAACAAAATAACAATCACCCTAAAATGTGTTTAGCTCTTTAACGTGCATGATTAAGTGATAAGATTATCCTTCAAATGCAGTAAATTAGTTTCAACAAATGTGACATTTGGTAACATTCTCAACTCTTCCAAAAGCGGAATATATGCAAAAGCGGTGACAACTATGTTGATATTGAAACGTTGTTATTTAAAGGAAGATCGATCTGACTTCTTTCAATCATAATATCCAGAGTTCAGACTCAGTATGTTATTGAAAAGGAATTTTCCTGCGCACAAGCTAATGTTAATAATTTATAATACATATTTAAGTGCATAAGTTCAATGAAGGAAAACAAGTACGTACCTACGCAGCTACGTACCGTTAACTAGGTTATCGCACGAAACAAAAATAAATACATAAACGTTCATTATACATATTAATGATGTATTATAAATATGTAACAAAACTGATAAATAGAACAAAAACCTTGGACATCTAAGTAAATACATGTCAATCGGATTAATTTTAATTAATTACGTGAAAAACCAAATTATAGTTATTAACGATAATTATACCGGATGACATATCTTAAAGATAATAATAATCTTAAAATCTCATGTAAAAAAACCCATAAAATATTAAAGATCGTTTCCTTAACGCTAATCTCTATCAAATAAATATAACCACACTTAATACCGTACATAATAATGTTCTAAAAAAAATTGTATTTTAACCTTAAATTTCAATTTAATACCCTAATTGCTATAACTATCAAGTCTATATTGTTATATATATTAATCCGTATTTGTATAGAATTGTAAATGTCATTTAAACTCTACCTTTAATTAAGTCTCGCTCAAGTTTTAAAGAATATATTATTTCAAACTCTGTTCTCTCCTTTTCTGTATTTGAGAACAACTTCTCCAAATTATTTCTCTAACTGTACTTCGTCTTATTCCTATATTACTATACTGTAGCAGTACTAGAACCTTCATAAAAACAAAGGATGTTAATAAAACCTTAAGACGAAATACTAAATTTATGTTCTAAGCGTATTTTAGACGTTAGTGCGTATCTACTCTTAATTGTATCCTAATTTAAGACTTCCATCAATGCCGTAATATTTTGACTCTATAATTTTAATGTATGTAAAATAATATCTATTATATTACTATTTTTAAGCAAGTTACTAGTCTAGTGCTCTATTTATTATTGAACTTAATAGTCAAAATAAATATTTTTAACTTTCGATGTTTTAGTTTTCGAATATTCACTGGTCTGGTGTCACTATCTATTTTTCAGCTATCTTAATTTTACAACTCTACATTTCCGAGTATTTAATTTTATTCATTTATCCCCTTGGCGTACAATATTTAATTACGTTTGTCAAATTTAAAACTTTTTGATGTTTTCGATCTATCTTCTGTAGAGTTCATAAAAGTGCAAATTAGCAAGCTATTCTTCTGTATCCTTAACGTTATTATTTTACTATTATATAGAGATTTTTTTCCAAACATAAAATGTTAGCTTCCACTTTTGTATCCTAGATAAACCAAAAGTCTATAATTTAAAATTGAAAGGCCTTTTGATAATAATATCTTCCAGTGCCTTTGTCACGGGCAAATAAGGACACACAACAGACACGGGTCGATCAGACCTATGGCAACACCTTGTGAAGTGAGCCCCTAACACCCGGCCCTACTGTTTGTGACGCCATTCTTTTGTTCGAACACAGCTGTTTTAACATAACAGGCGAAAGAGACACGAACGCAATTTTAAAATAAAAAGTTCTACACATTGTATATCATTATTAACTTCATATATTCGTACCTACTTTAAAACGAAAGTTTATTTTACTTTAATTCCAAATAGAAAAGTAAAATGGAGACGAAAACCGGGCACGTGGAAATTTTCCATTGTTTAACATTTCGCGACCGACCGTAAAGAAGAACACGATAAGGTACTCTTGATGCCACGTTTTCGTTTGTTGCCAACGAAATAAAGATTCAACATAATTTGGATAAAATATGAATTTGCCCTTTTTAGCCTTTTTTGGTAGTCCAATTGGACTTCATGGCGCTCTACCTCTATTAAAAATGGGCATTCTACTATAATTCCTTCTCATTTTCCGTATAAGATCGTGTGTTACATTAACATTTTTATGCAGTCTTATTAACTTAACTTACTTATTAAATTTCAAAATTCATTTCTGTATTTTTTTACTCCAATATTACAACGCAATTTCCGACACAAGTTAAAATCCTTCCGAATAACCAATAAACGAAAAAACATATATTGATAATTTCTATTTGAAAATATATTCTTTTCTTATGTATAAAACCCTTTTTCGCGAGTTATCATGTAACAGCTGGAATATTATGTTGATAAGCGATTAAATAATCCATAATAAACAAACCAAGAGAAGGTCAAATAAGACGCCATTTTGGTCATATTGTCGGCAAATATAAAACACCGGTAATACGTAATCCTACTCAAAATAAAGATCGAAACACCTTATACACCTTAGAACTATCTTAAATACTATAAAATTTAGTTGTTAATCGAAATTAATAAGAAATTTGCGAACAGAATCACAACATGGCGAATGGTGATCTGTGACGCAATTTGAAGAAAAACCAATTCCTCGCTCTAATTTGAAAAACTGTTCCTAATAAAAACAAAAATATAATTAAATAATACCTTACCTTACATCTTATCCTTAAAAAACGTCTTCCCCTGCTCTTTACAATCAAAATTAAGAGGATCTACGCAGTAGTCGTCAACCGGGCGATGACTCCGCCATTTTATGTTCTAACGGGACTTGCCACCTCTTTAGTGATACTCCGTACTTTAATATACATTTTTAAAACTATTTAGTTACTTGGAATTTGCCTACATTTTAAGGGCCTGACTGGTCCTACCACTACACAATCCTAAAATACATGGTATAAACCGAACCTCACCACTAGACTTGGAAAAGATATCTCAAGCAAACCCCCCCGCGTTTCAGTTTATATAGCCATTGCGACAGATGCAGTCCCCTCATTCCACTTTATAACATGAACAAACTAGAGAGGCCGAGAGTTGCATGCTGTTTGTGTATAACTAGCATACAATCGAAATATGTAGGGTAACCATTCTAGAATGTTCCATGCCGCATTAAAAGAGACAACGTCATAAGAAAGAGCGAGATGACAATAATGGATCAATACATTTTCTATAAAAAATATCTGCAAAGCCCCTGAAGAGTAAAAGAGATAGAGGACAAATATGAACGAGAAAGCAAGACAAATTAGAATGTTCTAGAATCAATTCCATTTCACAGGGTAACCAACTTTTATAACACATTTTCCCAGTATAAGATTTTACGTTTTAATTAAATATAAACTCCTTGCTTATATTATTAGGACTGTCTTAAATCTAATATTTTCTGCTTATTTATAATTATAAACGCGGCGATTCTTTCAAATAAAATAGAAGATTATAGTAGAGACAGAATAGTAAATATGAAGATAATCGTATATAATTTATTGAATTAGATAACATCTGTTATAGAACTAAAACCACTTGTAATTAAAATTTGATTGGAATTAATTGATAATTTAAAGTCAATAGATTTAAATTAATTCACAATGTTTTATAGCTAAACATTCAACTAAAATATTTTATTCATGTAATGTTGGTAATCTACCTCTACAATAGCTGAATATTTCAATTTCCAAATGAATAGAAAACATTTAAAATTATATCTAACGAGGGAAAATGGATATTATTATGTCTAATACAATAAATGGATACGAAACTATTTACTCGTAAGTATAGTAATCTCATCCCTCATGAAGTTTATGACCTAAAGTTTGTACAACTGTAACTTATGTTAAAAATTCTTCGTTGTCTTGGGATTGGACATTTGAACCGAATGAAGGGTTTCAAAATTAACTTATACTTCGCTTATTAAAATAGTAAATTAAAATCATAGATAAACATCCACACGTCCATTGAAATAACGACCACTAAAAAGATACCATTAAATCGGGGAGCTTTTAAAATCTGGTATTACCAAATTCTACTTACTCGCTCTAAACGAGTAGCTCTATCTCTTTCTCCACTGCTCATTGGCTGGCGCTCAATTTTTTTCCAGAAATTCTATTTTGAGGACCAATCAGAATGAAGCAACGCGTAAAGTCTAGATTGTTCTCGAATGCCATTGGTTTCATATATAAAGACGCGCGAACCGCGCCAAGGCATTCAGTATTTGAAAACACAAACAAGAGAAGTGAAGACAAGAAGCGGTGTAAAAACCGAAAAACTTTACGCAAAGCAATATATCATCGAGTTTACTGTTTGAAGACATAAAGAAGAATTTATTCACATTCAAAATGCCAGCTATCGGAATTGATCTTGGAACAACCTACTCCTGCGTCGGAGTGTGGCAGCACGGAAATGTGGAGATCATCGCCAACGACCAGGGCAACCGAACCACCCCATCGTACGTGGCCTTCACAGACACCGAGCGTCTGATCGGAGATGCCGCCAAGAACCAGGTCGCCCTCAACCCAAACAACACGGTGTTCGATGCAAAACGACTCATCGGCCGCAAGTTCGACGACCCGAAGATTCAGCAGGACATGCAGCACTGGCCCTTCAAAGTGGTCAGCGACTGCGGCAAGCCAAAGATACAAGTCGAGTTCAAAGGAGAGAAGAAAATCTTTGCGCCGGAAGAGATCAGCAGTATGGTCCTGACTAAAATGAAGGAAACGGCCGAAGCGTACCTCGGAAGTTCAGTTCGCGATGCCGTCATCACAGTGCCAGCTTACTTTAACGACTCGCAGCGACAGGCCACTAAGGACGCCGGCGCCATCGCTGGACTGAATGTGTTGCGAATAATTAACGAGCCCACAGCCGCCGCTCTCGCCTATGGTCTGGACAAGGACCTAAAGGGCGAACGCAACGTTCTAATATTCGACCTGGGTGGCGGTACGTTTGACGTGTCGATCCTCACCATCGACGAGGGTTCTCTGTTCGAGGTAAGGGCGACTGCTGGTGACACCCACCTGGGAGGCGAGGACTTCGACAACAGGCTAGTCAACCATCTCGCCGAGGAGTTCAAGCGAAAGTACAAGAAAGACATCAAGAGCAATGCGCGAGCGTTGCGGAGACTGCGTACGGCTGCTGAACGTGCGAAGCGCACGCTTTCATCAAGCACGGAGGCAAGCATCGAGATTGACGCGCTGCACGAAGGCATTGACTTCTACACACGACTGTCTCGGGCACGATTTGAAGAGCTGAATGCTGACTTGTTCCGCGGCACACTGGAGCCGGTAGAAAAGGCGCTAAATGATGCCAAACTTGACAAGTCCTCAATTCATGATGTCGTGCTGGTTGGTGGCTCCACTCGCATCCCCAAGATTCAAAATATGCTACAGAACTTCTTCTGTGGTAAGAAGCTGAACCTTTCCATCAACCCTGACGAGGCGGTCGCGTATGGTGCAGCAGTGCAGGGAGCTATTTTGAGCGGAGAGCAGCACTCGAAGATCCAAGACGTGTTGCTAGTTGACGTGGCTCCTCTGTCACTCGGTATCGAAACAGCCGGTGGCGTGATGACCAAGATCGTCGAACGCAACGCGAAGATCCCTTGCAAGCAATCACAAACGTTCACAACGTTCTCTGACAACCAGCCTGCCGTCACCATTCAGGTTTATGAGGGCGAGCGAGCCATGACCAAAGACAACAACCTGCTCGGCCGCTTCGACCTCACCGGCATTCCTCCGGCACCTCGCGGAGTTCCCAAGATCGACGTCACCTTCGATCTTGACGCGAACGGTATCCTGAACGTATCCGCGAAAGAGAACAGCACTGGTCGCAGCAAGAACATCGTCATCAAGAACGACAAAGGTCGCCTGTCACAGGCCGAGATCGACCGCATGCTGTCGGAGGCCGAGCGTTACAAAGAGGAGGACGAACGCCAGCGAGAGCGGGTGGTGGCGCGGAACCAGTTTGAATCGTACATTTTCGGCGTGAAGCAAGCGCTGGACGAGGCCGGAGACAAGCTGAGCGAGCAGGACAAGCAGGAGGCGCGGCGCGAGTGCGACGAGGCGCTGCGGTGGCTCGACAACAACACGCTCGCCGAGAAGGACGAGTACGAGCACCGGCTGAAGGAGCTGCAGCGCGTGTGCTCTCCCGTCATGAGCAAGATGCACGGCGCGGCGGGCCAGCAGGGCGCGCGGCCGGGCGCTGCCGGACCCACCGTCGAGGAGGTCGACTGAAGACCGACCCACTCTCTAGTCCAATAGAACTGATTACCAAGTGATTGCATTTGTAAATAGTAGCTTGTAAGTTAATTTATTGTAATTTAAGAAACCAACTGAGATCATGCGCTGAGAAAAAAATAAATAATATTTTACTTAAGTAAACTTTTGTCTTTCTATTTACCAATTTACCCTTGGACCCTTGCTATTATAGATATTTAGCCATATGACTTTTCTAAACTCGCTTTAACGTCGAAAGAGAACCTTTAAATGTATATAAATGGCATTTCTTTTGCTCAGTCACGTTATTTAGACTTAGTACTCTCATATTTTTCAGAGTTTTCTATCAACGTTAAACACTCTAGAAATGCTACTGGCTACACAGTCAACACAAAACAGTTTTTAATAACACACGTTACCTACACTGACAACTTAAATTTTACTAACACTACCTCTAAGCTAGCTGCGAAGTGCTAACATGCTTGGTTTTCAATAAGAGAAACGAGTGTTATTATAGCATAATTCTAATTCTATCATTGTAACCTGAACTGACTGTCTGTGAACACACTTTACCTACTTATTTATCATTAAACTACGTGAACAAAATCAATTAAAATATAATAATCATTTAATAAATATAATAACTTATATTTATTAAATTATTATTATAATATAAATTATTATTAAGTATAATAAATTATTATTATAATATAATATAATATAATTTAATAACTTAATAAAGTTAAAGATACTCTGTAATTAATAATGTCTAATGCAGGAAATAAATTACAAATATTCATACGAGACTCATAGATAAGTTTCCCTACTACTACTATCACACACCATCGAATTAACTTCTTTATAAATCTATGGATACTGCCTAACTTCATTATAAGAGACAAGGCTAAGCACCTATGGATAGCTCTATTTTCTCTGCACGAAAAATAAACTAGGTAATTACACAATATACCAGTATTTCCATCATGTAGGTACTTAAAATGTTTTAATCTATCGTGTAATGTAACACAAACGTGAGCAAATACATGCTTAGATTAACTTAATAGTAGGTACAAGTAGGTGACATAAGTATTGATTTTCTCGAACCCAACGCTACGATCTCCGCAAAAGTACTATGACAACTAGACTACTAACAAAAATTCATAATCTGTCTATTCTGAACATGGTTTGATGGTCACTTAAAACAAATGGCTATTTGTAACACCAATATAGTGTATACTGATACTGAAAGTACGTTGTTACTTTCCAGAAGTACTATTAGAGAGCTAATAACAGTATAATATGCCATGGGAACGCCAACAAGGCGAAAGGTAGAGACCCAGCTCTAAACGAGTCAGGCATCTTAAATAAATTTCATGCGCTATATTAGTTCTAGTAATAATGTTTTATTAGAGGTTATGTTAAATAACAATTATAGTGCTAAATAATATTAATTGATTACCTTATATAAAGTATAGTTACGAACAAACATATGTATACACATAGCGAAATTGTTAAAAAATCATAAGCAATTTTTGCATTTGTCTCAATGAGAAAAATATGTACCTTCCTGATTAAGGACCTGTTTTCAATCATTTCTATATTACACTTTTATCAACAGACACTGTCGAATTTTAAATTGAGTGTGTATACCAATTTTTGATCGTGACTGTACACTAAAAACCTATACTAATTTACCACAGCTATATTTACGCTTATGTATATTTACTTAATTATTACTACATATAATAGTATAAGCAGGTACTGCATAATATATAACATATTACTAGGTGGAGTGTACCCCGCAATTTCAATCGCGTAAGTAGAGCCCCCTTAACGTCATTATTCTTTTGTGTTTTTCGATGTTTTCTTAAAGTAATTTTGCTATTTAAATGAAAAAGCATGAAAACCAACCGTTCTTGAGTTAGGAATGATGTAACTAACACGATTTTATTTAAAATATAACACACTATTATATCTCTCTGAAACACCAGACTGGCTTGAAAAAATCTTTCTGCATTTGATGGCCCAATTCTTGAGCAAGGTTATAGGGTATTTATCGCCACTTTATCAACCAATGGAGAAAAGCAAAGCAAGTGAAGCCGAGGGGCATAGCTAGTAAAAAATAACTGTACTGAGAATATCTTTATTATTGTTGTTATCCCAACATATTGACAAAAACAAAGATGTCTCAAAGTCACTGAAATCTATTTTGAACGTGTAGTTGTTATAAATAGAGTATAGGTTAGGAGAGCCGTTTTAGGAACGGTGACTGATATTATTTATTTTAGTAATTTTAGTAACATGAATAACCTTAGAACATTTCCACAATATCTATATCACATTTTCTAAGTTTCTATAGAGAGATTCTATCTGATCTACATCACTATGATACATATCTAAGTTTAAGTAACTACTTAGGTGTTTAATAAATTGTACGAAGGGGTCTGCTAGTCTGCTGCCTGAGCGTAGGCTTTGATTTGTCATTTGAATTAGAAGTAGGTAGCTGGTGGTCATAACAAAATGACAGATTTTAATATAATTTGCGATTTTTTAATATCACTTTGAAGTAAAAACATTTGGCACTATAAATAGCGGTTTGTTATCTATTCAAATGTTCGCAAGGTTCTATTCCTTGGCAGTGACCATCTCATTGGCGATGATCCGTGAGTAAGATCACTGCAAAGAAGCCAAGACTGACAAGAGGCAAAATTTCCAACACAGAGTAATTTTTTTTATTTAAAAACTTGAAGAGCGTAAACAATCATTCTCAATACAAAAAAAAAAACAAGCTAATAAAGTGTTAACCTGCTTTAAAATCTTACTTTACCTAGTACCTATTACTAAAGGTATTCCTTCCTAGGTAAAATCTTAGATTCTATGTACTTAAAATTAATTATTTTAAAGTTTTCTTTCAGCAGTAGGTTACATAGCTTTTCGAACCATACATTTTTGAACTCCGTTGCTAAGCAATAGTTACCCTTCACTCTTTCCATTATAACAGTTGTTACTAGTTCAATCTACTAAAATATTAAAGAACGTCAAAACAACATCGATTGGATGACGAGACCCCACCTACAGCTCAAAATACGTCCTACACTGGAATGAGTCATAAGTTTCGAGAAACTTTATAACGAACTCATTACTATATTAGTCTAGGTAAAATTAATTTGTAACAGGTAAGTGGGTAGAAAATTTCTCTAAATTAATCTGCCAACTGGCACAAGGCAGCTGCGAGACATCTTGATGCAAAAGCAACAAACATTATTTACTAATGGTCAAACGATTATACTAAATCTATGTTTCGCTTCGTTGACTTATTTAGTACTATCTATTTTCTTTATTATTATACATAAAGTAACTATATTCTTACAGTACTTTAAAAATGTAGGGCTATGCTTAACTCTTACCTTTTGAAAACAACAGTAGGTACCTACCTACAGATTTAAAAGACTCGTTCTACGCATATTTAACCGGCTCTACAATGCTATGCAATTGATTAAAAATATAATAGTAATTACGTTTTGATGGTAACGGTTCGTTAAAAAGGGTGTTTGTTCTAAATATACTTACTTATCTAGATCAAATGCGACTAATTTACTTTCTTAATAGAAACGCAAATAACTAGCGCCCTTCACAAAAATAGCTTGAAAATGAAAATTTGCAAATAATATTTTCACGACATTTTATAATCAAAGACTTTCATACGTTTTTTTTTCAACTTTTATCTACCAATTCCTTTTGTACCTAGAGTGTCCTAGAGGCGTCTACTTAACGGTAAAAGTACCAAAGATTTCACTCACCTAGGCCAACGTTTGCAATTAGCTCCTAATCATTTTCTCTGAACATTTACGTTATCTCAATGTAAATAAGCATAATAACACTAATATCACAGCTAATATTATACATTTTATTAAAATGTTTGCGCCCGCCTAATTTTTATTACGATGAGAAACAATTGAAAATTACCTATGTCAAAGATTTACAATTTTCATAGATAACCTGCTTGGCTATAGCTGCCAGTAACATTTAATTTGATGACCAAAAAGTTCTTAATACGTAAAGGTTTAAGGCTAAACTAGATCTATATAGATATCTACTCACTTTAAATCTTTTTCAAGGGTTTCCCTAAAATATGTTTTATACGAAATACTAAGTAGGTATTCAGTATAAAATAAGTATGTTTAACTTATATCTTGTTTATATTATATAAATGTACAATAATCGATACCGCAATCGAATCCCTTATAAAAATATTCAAAGGATAAGGGAATTACAAAGGGGAATTATTGGAATAAGAATACTTAACCTGGTTTAAGGGTTAAATATTTAAATAAAACCTACGCTTCGACAAAAACATTATGGTAAAAAATATCCGCAATGCGCTAACAATCACATTTTGCTATGACTTTAAAATAAACGGATGCGGACGAAGTTGTTTGCAAAACATAAATAAACTTCAATATCATGTTTGTTTTGTATGATAATACAAAATTGGCGCGCTTACAATGTCAGTAATAAAATTCCATTATGACCTACAACGAACTCTAAAGAACGCAGCGCCCAATCAATAATGTTTCCATGTAGATGTTTCTGGAACTTTCATGTATTCCCTGAGCTCAATCAAAGAGTTCTGGAATCCAGTAGTATTCAAGAGCGAGCGAGACAAACCTATGTGTGAGAAAAGGAAAGAACGACTGTGTTCGACAGCGGGTTGCCAGTTTTCGCAATTAACTCTCCACGGACGTTATTTTTTTAACTCTTGACGAATAACAAATCCAAGTGTTTAATTAGTTAGGTGCTGAATTGTAACTAAATATTTTTGGGCTTCAATTATTATCAATTTAATTTTAAGTGTTCGTAACGAAATATTATCATGTTTAAACACAAGTCAAGTTATTCAGTTCTCCAGAACTGTTACAATTTTGTTTATTTTTGTAACGGTATTCATATTATCATGTATATAAATTAGATACAGATGAATAAATAAATACGTAAACTTCAATAACTTACAAAGGCTTTCAGTTTAACAAATAAATTACATACCTAATGGTATTAGGCGTCTAAACACTGATTTAATATCAAAAAAATATTTTATTACCTACGCACATCACAGATTAACTTAATAGAGCCTCAGATCAAATCGAATAATAAAAAAATGGTTATAATTCGGTAATTCTTTAAAAGATTTTAATTTCTCGTTTGTTTCACAATGCACATATTTTTTATCTAAAGAAATATGACATATTGCGCACTATTCAAAATAATAAAATGAACAAAACATAAGTAAAACGGTACACCAGAGAGTCAAGTTAAAAAAAATAATTCTATACTATCTACTTTACTTTAATCCGAAATTAATTAAAATCCCTTACTTTGTGCAGACTTGCTTAGACTTCCAACCCGTGAGTTTTGCATCTCTTTCTAACATATACTTCTATCTCTTTTCCTTTGCGAAATTTCTAGAACATTCGAAGCTATCCTTGTTTCTGATTGGTCAATTCCAAGCAATTTTCTAGAAACTTCTACTGAGCATTGCATGTGATTGGACGTTGAGTTGCTTCCAGAATATTCGAGAAGCCGATTGGCCGTCGCTCTGGCACTATATAAGCCCTTTGAAGCGCGGCAACAGCATTCAGTATTTGAAAACACAAACAAGAGAAAGGAAGAAAAGGAGCGGTGTAAAATCCGAAAAACTTTACACAAAGCAAAATATCATCGAGTTTACTGTTTGAAGAGTAAAGAAGAATTTATTCACATTCAAAATGCCAGCTATCGGAATTGATCTTGGAACAACCTACTCCTGCGTCGGAGTGTGGCAGCACGGAAATGTGGAGATCATCGCCAACGACCAGGGCAACCGAACCACCCCATCGTACGTGGCCTTCACAGACACCGAGCGTTTGATCGGAGATGCCGCCAAGAACCAGGTCGCCCTCAACCCCAACAACACGGTGTTCGATGCAAAACGACTCATCGGCCGCAAGTTCGACGACCCGAAGATCCAGCAGGACATGCAGCACTGGCCCTTCAAAGTGGTCAGCGACTGCGGCAAGCCAAAGATACAAGTCGAGTTCAAAGGAGAGAAGAAAACCTTTGCGCCGGAAGAGATCAGCAGTATGGTCCTGACTAAAATGAAGGAAACGGCCGAAGCGTACCTCGGAAGTTCAGTCCGCGATGCAGTCATCACAGTGCCAGCTTACTTTAACGACTCGCAGCGACAGGCCACTAAGGACGCCGGCGCCATCGCCGGATTGAATGTGCTGCGAATCATCAACGAGCCCACAGCCGCCGCTCTCGCCTATGGTCTGGACAAGGACCTAAAGGGCGAACGCAACGTTCTAATATTCGACCTGGGTGGCGGTACGTTTGACGTGTCGATCCTCACCATCGACGAGGGTTCTCTGTTCGAGGTAAGGGCGACTGCCGGCGACACCCACCTGGGAGGCGAGGACTTCGACAACAGGCTAGTCAACCATCTCGCCGAGGAGTTCAAGCGAAAGTACAAGAAAGATATCAAGAGCAATGCAAGAGCGTTGCGAAGACTGCGCACGGCTGCTGAACGTGCGAAGCGCACGCTTTCATCAAGCACGGAGGCGAGCATCGAGATTGACGCGCTGCACGAAGGCATCGACTTCTACACACGACTGTCTCGGGCACGATTTGAAGAGCTGAATGCTGACTTGTTCCGCGGCACTCTGGAGCCGGTAGAAAAGGCGCTAAATGATGCCAAACTTGACAAGTCCTCAATTCATGACGTCGTGCTGGTTGGTGGCTCCACTCGCATCCCCAAGATCCAGAATATGCTGCAGAACTTCTTCTGCGGCAAGAAGCTGAACCTCTCCATCAACCCTGACGAGGCGGTCGCGTATGGTGCAGCAGTGCAGGGGGCTATATTGAGCGGAGAGCAACACTCGAAGATCCAAGACGTGTTGCTAGTCGACGTGGCTCCTCTGTCACTCGGTATCGAAACAGCCGGTGGCGTGATGACCAAGATAGTCGAGCGCAATGCGAAGATCCCTTGCAAGCAATCACAAACGTTCACAACGTTCTCTGACAACCAGCCTGCCGTCACCATTCAGGTTTATGAGGGTGAGCGAGCCATGACCAAAGATAACAACCTGCTCGGCCGCTTCGACCTCACCGGCATTCCTCCGGCACCTCGTGGAGTTCCCAAGATCGACGTCACCTTCGATCTTGACGCGAACGGTATCCTGAACGTATCCGCGAAAGAGAACAGCACCGGTCGCAGCAAGAACATCGTCATCAAGAACGACAAGGGACGCCTGTCGCAGGCCGAGATCGACCGTATGCTATCGGAGGCCGAGCGATACAAAGAGGAGGACGAGCGCCAGCGAGAGAGGGTGGCGGCGCGGAACCAGTTTGAATCGTACATCTTCGGCGTGAAGCAAGCGTTGGACGAGGCCGGAGACAAGCTGAGCGAGCAGGACAAGCAGGAGACGCGGCGCGAGTGCGACGAGGCGCTGCGGTGGCTCGACAACAACACGCTCGCCGAGAAGGACGAGTACGAGCACCGGCTGAAGGAGCTGCAGCGCGTGTGCTCGCCCGTCATGAGCAAGATGCACGGCGCGGCGGGCCAACCGGGCGCGCGGCCGGGTACAGCGGGACCCACCGTCGAGGAGGTCGACTGAAAGCCGAACCTTCGACCATCTCTCTAGTCTAATAGAACTGATTACCATGTAATGCATTTGTAAATAGTACATAGCTTGTAAGTTAATTTATTGTAATTTAAGATACTTACCAACTGAAGATCATGAACTGAGGAAAAAATAAATATTATTTTAATTAAAACTTTGTCTTTCTTTTTCTTTTTCACCCCTTATGCTTGTGTACATGCTACAATACCCAGGACTTAAAAGTATTAATGGCCCTTTGATCATACAGACTGTTAGAAGTTAGAACGCAAGATATACCATACATTTAGTTTTTAAATTTCTTATCAAAAAAATTTAAGGGACCCGTAATATGCTTACCATATTTGTTTTCAACAGTGGGCACAAATATGTTGAGTTGAAAGTCTTTTGTGGGTTGTATTAACAAAATGTTCAATTGGTTTGGTAAATAAAATAAAAATAAATAAATCTATTTTCTACGGCATAATTCGAAAATAGCGAAGATAGCTTTTTAGTTTAAATCACGAACGATTTGGTTTTAAACAAAATGGAAATTGAAAAGTTTATAAATAAAAAAGAAGAAGAAACAGAAAAAGAAAATAAAGCAGCATAATATGGTGTCTGTATGAACATTGAAATATATGTTCTGTATATAGTATAATCGACTAATAGGTGTGTGTTTTATAACCGACTATTGAATTTAGTCATCTCTATGTCCCTATGTCATTACTGAACTCTGAACGTCACTAATCCTTAGCACTAATCACTTGCTTTGACATTCAAAGTCAAACATTTTCAATAATTGACATTTGATATCGTGATACGTCAAGTGGTCGACGTTTCACGTTCGTTTAGTTAGACTTCGACGTAAAATATTCCAAGAATATTCCTCAAATACACATACATTTTATTATCACGGCAGTGACGACATGATATCACATCAACATTCAGTTTTGTAGTACTCTTGCTCGTGATATAATTACGTGTTTTCATGTTTTATTAAATGCTGTTATACAATTAAACACTAATACATTTTAGAAATGGCACCAAATTTTAGTAAAATTACTTCGCGGACTGACGTCCAAATAGGAATAGCAGCTACTGCTGCTTTAAGTGCCTGGTTAATAAGGAATTCGCTAAAGTCAAGGTGAGTGTAACCCACAAAAAATGCTTGTAGATTTCCATCACACTTGTTTTTTCTTTGTGAAACTTCAATAAAGTTGATTCTAAAGGACTAAAGTTTTAATTCATCTTGTAAACGAATGTTACCGCTCCCTTAATAAGAATAAATTTATTGTTTCATAAGGTTTACAGTGTTGTCTTATAACTATATAACAGATATAAAGCTATTGCTGACAAAAAATATGATAAAGAAGTTCCTGTTGGAAATGTTAAATGAATTATGTAAATTTTAAGCACAACTAATTTAGCAAGAATTTGAGTAAAAAAAATACTACAATTAAATTTCATAATATGTATTTAATAAATATGCTATTTGAAAGTTTATAATAATAGAATTATTTAGCTGATGTCATGATAAAGTTTAGAAAGTTATTTCATAATACTGAGGTAGTAATTGAATTTTTATTTGCAGCAAACATAAAAATGCACGACCATCAAATAAAATATCTCCTGAGGAGCAGATCCAATACATGATAAAGGAGAAAAACAAGAAAGATCCAAAGGCTCAAGTAGATGCTCGGTTCCTGTCAGAGCTGAAGGTGCTATGGAAGATCATGATGCCTTCCATGTGGAGCAAAGAGGGAGGCTTCATGGCCCTCATAGCCCTGTCCTTGATATCACGGTCCATGTGTGATCTGTGGCTTATTCAGCATACTACTTTAATTGAAGGGTAAGTCTCTTTATATATTGTGAAAACAGGCTCTAAACATAGTTCATTTGAATAGTATATGCAGGTTACCAAATTAATGTAATATACACTTTTCAGTATTGTTGGATTTTAAAATTACTGGAAGATAATTTGTTTAGTAATTCCTATACAAATTAAAATGCTAATAAAACAACTATTTATAATAACAAACATAGCTATACCAAAAATAAATGTTAAAATTTCCAAAATGAATTCATTCTGAATGCTCAACATGACAGATGTTTTTGTGCATTTATATAATTAATTACTGAATGTCTATTACATCAGTTGTATGTATGACAAGTGTATGACAAAAAAGGGTCAAACGGTGGAGTGATTAGTCAACAGTAAATGATGTGGAAGTACTTGTTGACACACAGTATATGTTACCAGTCTTTTGAAGAAAACATTAACACTTGTTTATGAGACCAGTGTTTTATGATTAAACTAGTGACAGAACATTGATGAATGATACACGCAAAGCTTCCTGTAACATCATACTATCCATAACTGAAAAACTCATGAAAATCGTTGTGTGTTATGTTGTTGCTGTTCTGTAATTTTTGAGTTTATCACATTCCAACAGACAGATAGATAGACGTGGCATATAACTTTATTTTATAGTATGTATAGACTGCTCATTAGTTTTATATGTATATGTACATTGTACCTACACACATTTGGTCAGTTTAGTTCCATTTGGCTTGGACTTTTTGATTAAGTCTAGATAACTCTATTTTTCATACATACTTATAATGGAAAATTATTCTTGAAATAATTTCTTTTGATACATTAAATGAATTGAATAGACTGTTGACTAGAAATTTTCTTTATTCGAAATTTAATTTAGTTTATTTTTGTTTCGTCGTAAGTATATAATATGATAAACATTGCTAGTAATGGCAGTACAGTTAGTAAGTATATTGTATGCAAAATAATCAATTTGATTTTTGCTTTGTCAGTCATATTTTAATGTGCCATTGACCTTCACTTTAATTTTCTAATATTATTTTTACTGTTTTGTTTCAACATTATCTTCAATATCTTTATTTATTATAATGTTAGAAGAGATTAAATTGTTGTTGAGAGTAATTACAATATATTTAAGCAGTGTCGAAATTTACTATGAGGTGAGATATTTACAAGTTATTTATAAGTATTAATTCTCCATTAACTTATGTATAGTCGGTTCAATTCACGGTAGTCAATTCACCTTTTTTTGGTTTTATTGTATTATTTAAATAACATGTAACCGCGATTTAAATTCCGCACTGTTGGTTTTTTTAGTATCCAAAAATTCGTATCCTATTAAATGAATACAACTTACCATATAGGCGCGTTCTTTATATTAAATTCTAACTATTAGTTTCTATTTCTAGCATCTAATATGTAAATACAAACTTAGGTACCCTATGAACTGGCGGCAGTCGGGTAAAAAGTAATGAGTCATCAAAACAATGACAACAGTGCGGAACTAGTTTTACCACACTATAGGGATATTAACAAACATCGTATGATGCCGGCTATCATATCGATACTATATATAATAAACCGGATTTCACCGATTCTAATCGAGTAAAAAATAAATAGCGTCTAAGGCGGGGTGGTTAACCTAATGTCTGTTCGTTTTTGTTTATTTGATTGTCTGTTTCGAATATTAAGGCTTAGCTATCTGAAGGAAAGAATTTCGACAAAAATCTAATTCTTCTTTGCTGGACATAGGCCTTTTCCCAGTTGTATGTAGCATCTAGTCCTACTCAAGTAATGGTTGAGTTGTTTGACTATTTGTCATCGGGTATTTTTCCAGGTATTACCCCTTATAAGATCCATGCCTATATACTCCCTCTTCACTTTGTTATTCTCCTTAACGTGTCGATCAGTGGCATTCGATCTAGATTCTTCCGGACCATTATATAGACAGACTTTTCCATTGTTATTAAGCATGTAGCACATCTATTCTTTTCGGAATGAATGGATAAGACCCAGGCTTTTCGATCCTCTAATTGTTTAATAAAGTTTATTTCATTTCCACGACCTGTTCATAATGTAATTGACAGTCGTATATCCTGTACGGAAACCAGTTCGTTCGATTGTCTGTATATCATCTTTATCCGTGACTCATGTAGAATCCAAAACAATCTAACTTTATTTTAACACGAGGAGCCGGGCTGGACTTTGGTCAATGATTGGTCAGCTTCGAGTTTACTATTTTTTGTGCAGTATTCTTAAAATACTGGTTTTCGGACATTGATGGTGTGCGTGTTTTAGACTCGGGATTTTTGACTTTGAACTTTGTACTTTTACCCAGACTTTTTTTTTCTTTCGATCATTCTTGGTAATTTAGCACTATTCCTATTTTATTATGTAACTACTTTATGGCTCTCCTTGTTTGTCTCAGCAGTTTCCGCGTTAGCTTTAATCTCATTTAAAACCAGTTCCTAGACTTCTCGAGCCTCGAATTTTATTTTATTCACCCATTCTATGTTATATTAAATTTCATTGCATATCCATTTTAATAAAGTAATTGACGTAAGCAGGTATTATATTAAAAAAAAAGAATTGCTTTGCTCTTCAAGCACACTACAATAAGTCTCTGTCTAAAGCTTTTAAACACATTGCACAGAAAAAGTGTTTTCGGGCGATTTGTAAGCTACAACGCACAGATACCTGTAAACCGCACTTTCAAAGATCAAGATTAATGACGTTGCCATCACTTTATATATTAGGTTAATATGTTTGTGATAAATAATTTACATTTTAAATACAGTTTTATAGAAAGTCAACGTCGATCTGATAAACTTCATTTAGCTAAAAATAAAAACTAGCCAAGTGTGAGTCGGACTCGCGCACGAAGGGTTCCGTACCACCCACCGAGCCCCCCTTAAATATTCATTTTATGTGGTTTTTAGTATTTGTTGTTATAGCGGCAACGGAAATACATCATTTGTGAAAATTTCAGCTTTCTAGCTATCACGGTTTATGAGATACAGCCTGGAGACAGACAGACGGACAGACAGCGGAGTCTTAGTAATAGGGTCCCGTTTTACCCTTTGGGTACGGAACTCAATTTAAAAAACCAAAACCAATTTGTTATACAAGACCATATGCCAAAGCATATTAAAGACTGCAAGAATGTTATCGACTTTAAACGTAGCCTCTCGAAGTTACTTATTGAAAAAGCATACTATTCTGTGACGGAATTATACAGTGACAAATTCTGAAATGTTATTCAATACTTAAATTCTATTTAATTTGGTTCTGAGTTTTGTGAATTTACAATTCAATACTTAAATCTAATACAAGAACAAACAAAGACTAAAATTAAATCTTATATAAATAAATAAAACTAACACGCGTCAAAAAACTCATCGTCATCCTTGTCAATGGCGGGAAACGTGCCCAGAAGGCTGGCAGCATTCGGGCACTCGGGTCATGGGGTCCGAGTGCACGAAATCTTTTTAAAGAACTGTCAAAACGTTTGGTAGACTCTACTCGTGATCAGAGAGCTGGTTTGTTCCTTGCACAGAGAATCGGCATAGCCATTCCACGTGGCAATGCTGCCAGCCTTCTGGGCACGTTTTGTGAATTAGTATTTTTATACCTTGATATCTAATTGTAAATCTTGTGAAACTGGTTTGACATTAATAATTGGATAATGTTTGAATTTGGCTAATGTAAAATTATAATCTGTATGACTATTTTGTATGCCGTTTGGCGAAACATGGCGATCCTATGTATTATAACTATACCATCTCTGTAACCTGTGTTTACAAAATAAATTAAATTAACACCTCTGCCGTAATGTTTGAATAATGTAATTGTGTTAATTGTTTATTAAAACTCTTCAAGTTCGGCTCGTTGACCTTTGCTCTTTCCCAACTTTCGTACAAAGTCCACAATTAAACATCAAACTGCCTTAGGAAAGTATTGTTCGTTTGAATATACCTAGTAGTATGAAAATATCGAGGCTTAAATGTCAGTAGGTAAACAGTTAATATACGTAATAAGTTAGCGGTTATGTAAAAACATGTTTTGAGATAGTTTGACGAATGTCTTTGACCACACTTGTAAAAAAAACTACAAAAATATACTCTACTGCTTTGTAATAGAGGCTTTATTAAATACCACTGTTATGTAAGGTTGTGTGTATGTGTAATGGGTGAGGTGTACAACTGGGTCAGCTCATGGACATGGAATTATCGGTTACACCAGACAGCGATGCCTTTCTATGACTTGTGAGAAGATTTATACATACCTCGCCAATTCGATGCAGTAGAAATGGTATATAGGCGTAGCAATTGTTATTTCTGATGGCCACACAGTTTTTCCTCAATTTAACTTCAAGGTATCACGGGCAGTTTTAAATACTAGCTGGGCTTCGTGGTTTTACTCGCCTTGCATTTCTTCAAGGGGAAGTAACGTGATTTAAACTAGCCTATTACGTTTTTCGAGAACTGGGCTATCAAATCCAAAAATAATTTATCGAATCTGACTTATTATCATCATCATCAGCCTATAGCAGTCCACTGCTGGACAAAGGCCTCTCCAATTGCACGCCACTTAGTTCTATACTCGGCTTCTCGCATCCAGCTCCTGCCAGCCGTTTTGCGCAAATCGTCACTCCACCTTGCCTGAGGGCTGACTTATTGTTTCAGAGAATTCAAAGATTAGTTCGTTCAAACAAAAAAATACTTATTTTCCTTTATGTTAGTATAGATTACAATTAGTAGATTTTCTAGGAAAATAGTGCTATGTTTATAAATTATAGAGGTCCAGTGTGTAACTAAACATTTTTCTTATAAAAGAGATAAATGGTCATAGATTGCTTCTTTATAATCATTATGTTTATGGGATAATTACATGTGAAACGATAAAACCTTACGTAGATACTTTATCAGTTATAAAAATGATATTACATCATTACAATTAAATTACTTATACAAAACACACTAGCTACTTAACTATTCTCCTGATTAATGTCAGCTAAACAATAAAAAAAAAATATAATTTATTCACCTTTTCTGTATTGAATGAATATAATGATAAATCTTTAAAATTTGGAAATAATGATTATGTTTATGTTAGGAATTTAATAATGTTTATGTTAGTAAAATGTCTTTGTTTTAGAATAAGTTAGATTATAAGATAGGTACCTTAAATGATAAGCTCTCTCCACATACCTTCCTTTTGCTGTGCCCGAAAGGGTCCATGATTGTGTCCTATTAAATGTTTACCACCTAAGCCTACATTGTGGAATGCAATAAAGAATTGAGAATTGAGAATTAAATGTATAAATAATTAGAAATATATTCTTCAGAATCATAAATTTTCTTCAATCTCTATTGACACTGGAATTTTCCTTATAAACAAACAAATATAATGAGCTTTGTGTTCATTACTTTTTCATTCAGAATGCTATGCAACTCATAAACTGGTTCTGCAGGGTTTTTTTATGGATTAGTATTTCAAATTTTGGACAACTGGTTTTAATCGCTATACTGACTCCCACGAAGACGAAGGTGTATGTTTTTTTTTTGGTAGAGATCTTTGCAGTTAGCCTGAGCGCAGGCTTTGACTGCTTCACCGGACTTTTGGTACAAAGTAGTGTAATATTAGTAAAATTGTGGAACTACAAAATTTGCTTTCATTATTTTTAACCACCTGCGCCTACAAATGTTAGGATTTTTTATTTTACTTTTAAGTTCAGGAAATTCCTATTTAATGATTTAGTAATCTCATACTCCATCAATTTGCAAATAATGTCTCGTCGTGTTCGACTTGAATATTGTAATATAGAGTAATTAACATTTTAATTACTAATTTGTATCTATCTATTAGATCTTATCCAAAATTACGATGTCACAATAGCTTATATTCAGATAACAAAGATTAAATTTATTGCTAGGTGCCTAAAAGACTTCACCTAATTATTTTTAACCCCTTTTTATGTTTTTCCATCTTTATCCAAAACTGGCTTCAAATTCGTTTGAAAGTGAAAACTCATGTGTGTTACAAGTAAACGTAAAATTATTTGAATTCACTTCTATGCTACATTGGGCAATAAAAAGAACAAGTTGGTAATAAAAGACGTTATAGGTACAACAGTTTTTTTTTATGTAACCTGTTTAGTTTTCCACTGCTGGGCAAAGGTCTCCCCCGTCTGACTCCAGTATACAACAGTTATCAAATTCAAATGTTATTGTGCCGTCTCCTTTCTTGTTATCCGTTGATGCCATAATGTCTGAATTTTACTTACCCTATTAACATTAATTTATCTAAAATACGCTATCCTCTATATTTTTCTTGTATAAATAAGACAAATTGGGTTAGTTACTCTGTACAAAACTCAAGAACGGGTGGACCGATTTTCATAATATGAGCTTTGAATTGTTGCATTCGTTTCCACTACGAATAACATATTAAGGGGTATCATTTAAGCTATCACCAATTTAATTAGTTTTGTGTTTCTTAAATAATAGGGTTTGTCCTCAAAATAGTAGATCTGTCACCAAAATGTAGTCACCAAACAATGCAAAATCAGTTCCACAATAAATCACCTAAAATCCTGAGATATAAGGTCTAGTACCAAATAAATGTTTTTGTATGTATTATAATAGGTGTGTCCTAAATAAGTATTTAAGCAACCTAATTTAAAGAGATCACCAATAAATCATATTATGTTACTAGAAAATTGCATTAAGTTCAAATGAAAAATTAGGGTTGTCAACATCGTTTCAACCAAAAGATTCTGCTACTTAACTAGACTCCCAAGGTTCTAAATTTCCACTGGTAGTATAAATTATATTTAAATAAAATTTTTAGCAGAGTAGTAAATAAAACAATTAAAGTCAAAAAAATCAATATTTATTGTTTAAAAAAATTACCACTGAACAATCAGCGCTGGTTTAAAATAGCTGGCTTATGGCTAGCAGAATAGTAGATAAAACACTTAATTAAAGTTAAAATTTTAAGGATAAAGTTAAGGATTGGTAAATTTTTAAAGCGCGCCAATTTGTCTCCGCCCCTTTGATCATTTTTTCATTAAAATTATAAATTGATGTATTAAATTGGTAACGAATACTATTAATTTAATATCTGAACGAAATAAAATGTTACTACTGTATTGGTGACAAAATATCAAATAAAAAGGAGTCGCAGTCAGGGATCGATAATCGATTTATTTGGTGACAGATCTACCATTCTGAGCACAGAGCTATTATTTAAGTAACAAAACTGTTATTATAAGAACGAAGTTTATATTCATGTAATGCAATATAATTTTATTGGTTATCGATCTCTTATTTTACACATATATTAACATTAATTTGATAATTCATACCTGGGAACAATTTTTGTTTATCTGAGAACGAAAATATTTCGTGGCGATAGATCTATTTATTAGGTGATACAACTTGATGACAAATATAAATTTTGGTGATAGAAAATATAGTTCCCCATATTAAGTACCAAAAACATTGCAAAAAAATATATGTAGGTATGTCTTCTGGAAACGGGGACTGCCTAAACAGGTGAAACCGTTAGGCACCGCTAGCCATTAATATGTAGTTGGTGACTTAACACTGAAAGAGAAAAATCTTGTCACTTGAAAGACAACCAAACATCTAGTTCTTTTTTTCCTTGAGCATAAATGCATCATATTTACATTGTGATAAGATTGGAAATATCTGAAATTATTCTACGTCATACCACAATTACAAATTGTATGCCATAAAATGTTACCTAAGTATAAGTACATAATGATTATGAAAGTAACGTTTGTTTTTTTGTTTCAGGTCAATTATCACGATGAATCACAAGGAATTTAGAAGGTTATTAATACAATTCTTCATTTCCATGCCAATCGTTAGTATTTTATTATGATTTATTTTCATTCATACCTCATTGACCCACATTCTCTCACACTATAATAGAAAAGACGGGCCTGTTGGTCTAGTGGTGAGTGACCCTGACTGCTATACCGAAGGTCGTGGGTTCGATTCCCACCCAGGACAAATGTTTGTGTGATGAGCACGATCATTTGTTCTGGTTGTCTGGGTGTTATTTATCTATAATATGATATGTATTTAGAAATATATAAGTATGTTTATCAGTTGTCTGGTTACCATAACACAAGCTCTGCTTAGCTTGGGATCAGATAACCGTGTGTGAGTTGTCCCGGAATATTATTATTATTATTAAAGTTACCAAACATTCCTTTGCTCTTAACCAAGGTCTTAAGGACCTATATATAACCAAGTAAAACGATTAATTTATTTCCATTGTTCATGTTTAAAAATGCGAGCCAGTAACTGTCCCACTGCAGTACTATTTTCTCATACATAGGAAAAGCAAACAGACACATAGGTGGTAACTCTGACTTTGACAGCACCTTAATATATATATTTTTTTTTATTTGGGAAAATAAACGGTTACACATTTCATGCTATGGTATAGAGTTAAAATCTAAAAAAATAATATAAATGTATATCCAACACAATTTTCCACAATATCTGCACAGGGTCACTTTCGCTTTTAATATTACCAGCGTCATTTTTGATCTATCCAACATTGATCAACACGCTTTCTCTGTTACAGCAGATGTATCCATTTACTATTTAGCAATCATATTTCTTCCTCATAGTTATGAACGCAAAATGACCCAAAGTACTTGGAAATATCAATTTAAAGTTATTCTACTAATGCGAATGAAATAACATTAAGAGAAAATAACCGTATTATGTATGCAAGAATTTTCAGTCTTACCTTTTGCTATGTTATACTCGGCTTCCAGTTTTACAGTATTCAGCTGAATACCGCACTTTACATATAGCGACTTTTATGCAAATATGTCGTATCTAAGTTAAGGAATTTATCGTACATACTGTGTGGTGGATTAAACGATAATAGATCGTATTGAATATCAATTAAATAACACCTAAAACTAATTCTTTTAACTCCTCATTATGTTACATGTCAGTGCACTCCAATGCAGTCCATTCATTATGCACTCATAAATCATTCATCATTGTGTATACCATACTTTATTTTGGCATTGAAACTAGTTTAGAATTACTGAAATTTAATTATGCTTTATAAAAACAGTTCAATAACCTGACAATTGTCTTGTTTCAGATATCAATTGTAAATAATGTACTAAAATGGAGTATAGGCGAGTTGAAATTGAAACTTAGGACCAACCTTACTCTACACTTGTATCAACAGTATTTGAAGTAAGTATGAATAATATTTAAGGTTGTGAGATACAGGCTATTTTAATGTTTTTTTTCCTGTATCAAGTTGGTTTTCCGCCCATCCCTACTGAGGGACCAATTGACATTGAAAAAAGTATTTTAGTAATGCTGACTTTTAAAAGCATTAGCAATATCTTGAGTTGCTTAAGTTCTCTCCCTATTGAGTTTACTGTATAGAATAAACGCGAAACACGTTTCCCGTCACAATAATAACAGCATTAACAGCCAAATGTCATTTCGATAAGGAGCCATAAAAATATCCAAATAAAATGTTATCAGATAATTCATACACCTATTTCGTTATTGAACTTTGGACTTGTAAATAACGCATCCGTGTGAATTAATATAATTGCAATTGGACTTTGTACATCTAAGTTTATCTTTGCCTTCTAGATAAGGTAATTGAGAGTTATAGAGCGTTACGAATACATTGATTACACATACATGTGTAGCAATAATGGCATTTAAGGCTTGTCGCAAACGGGCCACCGGACACAGCCACTGATGGCCAGCGGCATACTTTTTCATCTATTTGCCTGCTGTAGAATGGGCCACCACTATACAAAATATATAAAAAATAGTGTACACCGGTGGCTGTGGTTGGTGGCCCGTTTGCACCGACCCTAAGAGTCATCCGCTAGACTTTGATCGTGGACTCAGAATGTGCAAGTCACTGTTAGCATTTAGAGTACCTATCATTATAAGTAGCGACTAGTTTACTATTTTTGTCATTGTTGAAGTTGGTTTATGATAACAGACATAATTTAAACTGTATATTCTCCCTGGTAAAGCGCGAAATGAAAAGACAGGTAGACCTGTCTTTATGAGAATTGAGATAGAAGGAGCTTGTCTAAGATAGGTACTTACTGTAGTTTATACAATTTAATACATATTTAGTGTACTATATCCGTATAGTTTTTTACCATGGGAATTCCGATAAAATCTCAATAAAAAACAAGTTTATTTAGGGGTTTTTTATTGCATGTAGGTAGTACAAATCAGATTGTGAAAAAAGTTACACAATAAAAAATTTATATGTAACAATGTTGGCTGTTGTTTTATGTATCTTTATATCACGTGTAATGTGTGGCATTAATTTAAATAGAGTTGCTCGTGGCTGACCTTGCTTGACCTATTCAACTATACTGGAAAAGCATTGTATGTATTAGTAAATTTTAGAAACACCGGTAACTGTTTGACCTTGATTTAAACGCTAATGCTAATAACAAGTAAATAGAACCAAAAGGTAATATCAAATAATCTTAAGGCTAAAATAAAGATTTAGGTATGTACTAATTAAAATATGTCGTATGATCAAAACTATAAAGTAAATTAAATATTTTTACTATGTAACTATAACACAGTAGGTGCGTACTTATTGCTGAAAACATACTAACCATTCTATAACGTATAATTATGTGTTCAATAGTAATGTCTTGTATCTAACACTCTTGTTGCAAAAGCCTATAATTTGTAACTTTACATGCATACATTTTAAATAATTAGAAACGTACAAGGACTAGGCTTCGATAGATACATAAATAAACAGATAAACGTACATTAACCCATTACATACCTTAGAATATTCTACTTTGTTGTATAAATTACACTAATTTCGTCCTCCCATATCACCTAGGTAAAAAAATATCCACTTTATTCGCATGGTTGATATCACCCAGGTAAACAATGGAATATACCAATTCCGTAATAATATTTGCACTACAATTATTACAACACTTCAAGTCACTGATAGAACAAACAGTTTTATAACGCAATATAATCGATCAGATTTGTTCAATCAAAATACTATATTGCAATAAGATTTTATTAAAGAAAATATCTGGAAACTTAGATTGTGAGACCAGAAAATACAAAGAAAGTAGCCAGAGGTTTAAATATTGTTATATGTAACTTTGATTTGCTTTTATCATTGTATTAGCTACGATTATAAATTATATATTCTATGTGCCTAAATCACCATACCTAGGCGCGAATACTAGCGCGACTATCAGGCGGAACAAGTTTACGCACGATTAGTTTATAAATTATCGTATTATGATGTTATTACTATTATTTGATACATTAATTTCCTTCTTTTCTCATCTAGAAAGACTTGAAACATCCTGTACACAAGGACCAAAACCACACTATTTCTTAATATGCTTCTCATTTGGTGTGATTATTATATTAAGTATACAAGTATTTATGATGGTAACATTATCGCCAGCCATACTTGTAGACTGACCAACCAGTTTTCTTCATCATATGTTTACTACGTAGTAATAGATCCATAATGACTTAAACTGAAATACATAATTAACTCTTTCTCGAGGGACAAATCTATATCCACTCCTTCGTAAGGGTGAACCGAACCCTTAACAGAGCTAAATTAGCTGTGGTCTCAGGGTGCTCTTACTCACATTACCTGAGACCATCCCCTCTAGCCAAGTGACTTTCTACAAGCGTTAACGTTGATCGAAAAGCTCAAATGTATGGGAAGTGACAAGTGTAGGTCACGTTAGTTATCGAAATGAAATGGCATTTCCATACACTTAGTACAAATATGATTTGGCAACGGGGATAGGCGTGATCACCAGCGAGACCATGTATACCAATCATTTCTCTTCCTGTATATTAAAAAACACATCAATTGCAGAGGTTTCACATACTACCAAGTATCAAACCTGGACAACCGGATATCGAACGCCGATCAGCTGTTGACGACCGACATTGAGAAGTTCTGTGACACAGTCGTGGACCTCTACGGTAATATTAGCAAGCCTATGCTGGATATTAGCATATACCTCTACAGGCTTACCGTTAACTTGGGAGCGTCGGTGAGTAAAATTAAAACTGTATAATATTATGATTAATTATGTTGATGAATATTATGATAATATTAAATTTACAAAAAATTAACAGTAGGCAACTAAATTGTGTTGTAATTTGAAGATTTTTACAACATGATAATGTTTTATAAGATGCTTTGAAGCATGGGATAGTCATATTTTAAAAACATACCTACATAATACATTTTTTAATACAACTTTGTATGTTCACAGTCAGATATAACTTTAGAGTCGCATTTATTACTTTTTTATAGTGTTTTCTATATTTTCTACATCTACAGACTATTTAAGTAATGCAGTATTTTACGATATCATGAAACATTTGAATTACCATTGGTAGTAAATAACCTCTTTATTTCAGACTCCTGGTATAATGATGGCATACTTACTTCTATCCGGTGTATTACTGACCCATCTAAGAAGACCAACAGGTAAACAATATATTTCTAGTTCTTCTCCTATTTTCTTATTTTAAAGACTTACTTTTTCTAACCTTCTAAAATGTTTATTTACTACTAAATTACAGCCAGAATGACAGTACACGAGCAGAAACTGGAAGGTGAATTCAGATACGTGAACTCCAGGCTCATTACTTACTCAGAAGAAATTGCTTTCTACCAGGTAAACATAATATAATTTGTTAATAACAAACGGGCAAACCAAAATAAAATAAGTAACAATTTAATCACAATGAAAAAGAAAGTACATCAGTGCGAAAAGTTGCCGGAAATACATAATTAGAAAAGATTTTTCACACAATTGTTTTCTCTTAGTTATATTAATTAGATCTGCGTAAACAAATAAACAAAGCCTGGTAAAAAATATACAGTAAAGACTGGTGTAAAAAAACCTGTACTAATTACGCTCAACAAATTAAACATAGCATGTCTAAGTAATATTAATAATAAGTCTTACTTTTCTCTAACAGGGTAACCATCGTGAACAACTGACGCTGCTGGCCAGCTTCTACAAGCTCACAAGGCACTTGAGAAACTTCCTCAACTTTAGAGTCGCAATGGGCTTCATCGACAACATTATTGCTAAATGTAAGTATACTTACAATTTATACAAAGGTAGGGACATATAGACCTTATGCTTTAAAAAAATGTTGATTGTTTTCCGTATCAAAGGGCCAAATCCAGTTTCACATAATTATGTGTTCACCGTTAGTCCCTCAAATATAATATATTTTAAACTTAATTTTTTGTAAATAAATTGTATTAATATTGTGTGTATTTTTACAGACATAGCCATTACTGTCGGTTTCTACGCAGTATCAAGGCCGTTCTTTGCTGTAAACCACAATCTACTTACTACGGGCACAGAGAATGATAGATTTAAGGTAAGGCATAAAATTATAAAACATATGAATAACGCCCTAAAGAATGAATGTTTAGTTGAATTATTTCGTTATATTTTTAATTCAAAGATGCAAAGTGTTTTGTGTTAAGTTATTTTGATTTTCCATTTTTCGACTCGAGAACCCAATTTACGATAAAGCTTCATAAAAAAAATTACATACACATTTTGAAAAGTTTTATAAAATCTTGCTATCTTGTAATTTATTATGACATTGAACCTGTCAATCTGTGTGACCTATGCCTAGATACGTCTAGACTCATCTAGCTGATTAATTAACGCTATAGTTCGACCTGGTTATCATTGACTTATCCTTTGCTACCCTGGCAACGGATATATGGATATGTCTATTTATTTTATTTATTATTAAATTCTGCAGTACAGGGCCTTTAATCTAAACCCGTGACGTCCTACTGCGGGGCAAAGGCCTCCCATTCCTATTTCCACACACGTATATCTTCTTCTATAAGCGAGTCTTTTCAGTACAAGTGAAGTCAAGAAAAAACTGACACAATTTTATAATTCCAGCACTACTACACATACGGTCGCATGCTGGTTAAAATGGCGGAGGGTATCGGTCGCCTGGTGCTGTCGGGCCGCGAGCTCAGCAAGCTGGCCGGCCTCACGTCCCGCGTCACGCAGCTACGGACCGTACTCGAGGATGTTAATAAGGGCAACTACACGAGGACCATGGTGGAGAGAAACGCACAGAGTGATAGTGGTGAGTGTTTTAATGTTAAGTACAATAATAAGAAGTTTGAACGGCAGTTGGCTTTGACATGCCACTCTTGCTCTTGATTCATGACAACAGTTATATACCGGTATGCCCGCATACTAACTACTAACGTTTTTTATATTTTCGTCTCATATGCACCAGTGAGATAATTTACTAAAATATATGATAATAAAAGTAAACAAAAAATCTAAACTTGGTATGAATAGTACACACCTTTGAGAAAAACTAATTGGATTTGTGACTAGATGTAGTAACACAAAAGTTGCGACTTGTAAACATTAGATATCAAAATACCCAAATAAACGAAGCCTCAATGTATCTAGGTTTGTTTTCTGACCTTTTTTGTCTTTAATATTCATCAAAATTTCCGCATGTATTACCGAAAAATTTATTAAACTTTCCACATGTATTCCTCAATAACGTATTTAACCTATGTTATATCCCCAGCAGGAGAGCTCCCGATGTTGCTAGCACCGGGCGCCGGCCGCATCATCTACCAGGACAAGATCATCCGCTTCGACAAGGTGCCGCTCGTCACGCCCAACGGTGACGTGCTCATCAAGGAACTCAGCTTTGAAGTGCGGTTAGTATTAGCTAGGTTATTTTTAAAGAGCTGTCAATCTAGCTATGTTTGCAGGCTCGTCAGACCTAGAAAAAACATCCATACGAAAGATGAAGAAATAGGTTATTTAATGGTACTTTGTATGTGTAACATTTAAGAGCCACATTAATGTTTGTCCAAATTTGTTACTGTTTTCAAAAAGACCAAAGTTAAGATCAAAGGACCACGGACTTATTTTAGTTAGATGTATAACTAAACATTTTTAATTTTCCATTAAAGGTTTATTCAAATAACTTTTGCAATCCCCAAAGTTTCGATGACTAATCTGCTTTTCATGATTTGTAATTTATTTTTGTGTCCTTTGTGTCTGTTAAGAAACGGGACAAAGGGCCTCTTTAATATTTCTATTCATATAAAATGATTGTAAATAAACATATTATTTTTCCATCCAGTTCCGGTATCAACGTGCTGGTATGCGGTCCCAACGGCTGCGGCAAGTCGTCCATGTTCCGCCAACTGGGCGAGCTGTGGCCCATCTTCGGCGGAACGCTCACCAAGCCGCCTAAGGGAAAGCTGTTCTATGTGCCACAAAGACCTTATATGACGCTTGGAACTCTTAGAGACCAGGTATGTGGAATATAAAATAGATTTTACTTGACATTGATTTCATTACTGTATCATGGTAGCTTTTTAAAACATATTATACTATTGTCATACCTTACTGTATGCTGTAACGTTCAACCATACCTCTTGATCTATTTTGCCTGTTCCCTAAACTGGTTTCGATACTCCGCCTTAATTATGAGTTTTGACTGACCTGTTGGTCTAGTGGTAAGTGAACCTGACTGTTAAATCCGTCCTGGGTCCATTTCTCACCCAGGACAAATCTGTGTATGATGAGTCTGGATATAATGTATCTATACTTATGTATTGACTTAAATGATTATTATCAGTTGTCTGGTTGCCATAATACACGCTATGCTTAGTTTGGGATCAAGAGCACGGCCTCTTCGTTCCAATCTAGGCAGAGCTTGTGAGTTAATTGTCCCAAGCTACATAAAAAAAATTTAAAATAGATACCTATATTTATTACTCTATCTAAAAAACCATCTATCTCCAGATAATCTACCCGCAAACCCGCGAGGAGATGGTCCGTCGCGGTCGCTCGGACACGCAGCTGCTGCAGTTCCTGGACATCGTGCAGCTCGCGTACCTCACCAACCGCGAGGGCGCTCTGGACGCCGTGGAGGACTGGATGGATGTACTGTCCGGCGGAGAAAAGCAGAGGATAGCTGTGAGTATACTTTACTTCTAGTTTAGTTCTAGATAGACTATCATTACAGCACATATCGACGCCATTGTCGACCGCCATGGTCGAGTCCAGTGGCACACACCGATTTTTTAGGTATCGCCAACTTTAAGGTTCCAGGTTTGTTCACAGGAGGTGTCAATTTATAAAACCACGCCTTAATGGGTCTATATTAACACTTTATAATATAGTACTTAGATTAAATAAAAAAATACCCAAATAATAAACGTCAAAACGTCAAACACATGTTGATTGAAATATAGCATGTAACATGAAGTTCTAAAAAATGATTTCTGAAGATTTTTTCAAAAAAAAGTATGGTTTTTATGTCCATAACTTACGAGTTGATGTAGACTTGAGATCCGCAGTGCGTTAATGTTTTTAAACTCAACGGCTATCATTATAACCCTCCAATCAATCACATACTGTTTCACAATATCAATTATATAACACATAAACCTTATTCGATCTAATACTAATGTAAACTATTTACTATGACAAGATGGCGCGCCTGTTCTACCACGAGCCGCAGTTCGCGATCCTGGACGAGTGCACCAGCGCCGTCTCCGTCGATGTTGAAGGACAGATGTACCAGTACTGCAGAGAGGTATGTTGTTAAATTGTTCATACTAATTATAAAATCAATCAATAAAATCTTATGATGCTCGGTAAGTAAATAGTGAGGTTTTAAATGTTTTTTAGGAATACATAAACTAGCTTAGCTTAAGGTAATTTGGTGAACAACATGTACTAATATTTTGTTTGTGACAACACTAATTGGATCACTTATAATTGCAGGCGTCAGAGGATTGATTCCAAATGAATTGACAATAATTAATGGAACATTTTTTAACCATATAAATCTTACCTTTCCATTAACACACTTTATGAGGGTGTGCTTTTTAGATTATTACCAGTTATGTTTAAAGTTGCAGTACATTATCACAATTTTTCTTCGGGGATAGTCACGTCGAAATCAAGTAGTATATTATCATTATCAAAAGCACCAACAAAAAGTAAAAGTATACTTTTACAGTTCAGTCACTGTCAGGCAATGTAAAGGTCATTCACACGTACCGTTTGAAATACATAATTTATGTTTTGAGATTATTCAAGAATGTGTATAATTCGTGTATCGTGTGCCGCTCAGAATACAATATAAATATTTATTCACTGGCACTTCTAGTTAAAGTGACAAGTTTATAAAGTGATTCTTGACACGTTTTAGTATTAGATAATAACAAACACAGAATCATTCAGCAAAGATTGCTTGTTCATGTACAAATGATGACAGGAGGAGTTAATTTAGCAAAATGTTGTTTAGAAGCGAGTTCATAGTTGATACTTTAATTTGTATAATTTAAATGAAGGAGTCCTGGTGACCAGAAACACAGGCCTAGAGTCTGGTTTAGGCACCAGTCTCCCACACTATATAATGTCCATACTATAATGTTAATGTAGAAATAAGGCTATTGTAATATTGTGGAGAAAATAAACTAATTTGAATTGAATTTAGTTTTAGATATAGATGCGTTTAACAATACGTGGGGAAATTTCCTTAAAAAACAACACAGACATTAAGAATTCACAGGCAAAAATCAATAATTTTCCTGAAGATGTTTAAGTAACATTTACATGTATGTCTTGAACATGAACAATAAAACTAAGTTCTCAAAAAGAAACACTACAAACAAATAAATGTTATTTAGCGCCATATCTTTAAACTTCACTACATTATATCTTTTTGTCCCTAGGTTGGTATTTCCCTGTTCACGGTGTCTCACCGCAAGTCTCTGTGGAAGCACCACGACCACTACCTACAGATGGACGGCCGCGGCGGATACGTCTTCGAAGAGATCGACAATGAAACACAGGAGTTTGGCTCATGATAACCTTACAACTAATAAACTATCCATCTGTAGCCGTTGTAGAAGCGAGATGCCGCTATGCGCAGTGTAGAGCGCCGTCTAGCTCCCACAATGGTAATAGTACTGCTTTAAGAGCTCATGGTACAGGTTTAGGGATAGGACTCTGACTTACCGCCCTTAGAGTATACATAAGTGAGAATAGAGTGCGGGAATCGCTACATATCACTCTAAAGTTTACTTATTTATACTCTACGCTAACACCCAATACAACTTAGGATAAGGTCTATCAAAATGTTGCGCAAGAGATGGGTATATTGGGTGTTTTGATATCCTATCCTACCAATATAAACGCGAAAGGTTGTATGGACGATAGTTATTCTTTATAAATTGATATTTTTTTATCTCGACCAAACTACGGCAGCGGAAACTAATCCGGTACAAATAGGATACAATAGTACTATGGCGCTCATGTCAAAATCCTGTCTTTAGTAAAAACCAGATGGATAGAATTATAACTACGTAAATCAAAATACAACCTACACCTCTTTACAAGAATATAATGAAAATATATTAAGGATGTATACGTGTTTGTATTCCATGGTTGTTAAATAAATTATAAACAATATTATCTAAGTGTAAAGTAAAACGTGAAGAATGCTGGTTACCTATTTCATATTTACCATTAACTGCCTTTAAAATGTGATTTATATAATGTTGCACCCTACAAATAAAACCATTCAACTTTATTTATAAGTTTTAAGGTCTAAAAATATTTTATAATATACACTGTGTAGTAAATACCAGACCCTAAAATAATAGTTAATCCTCTAAAAGATGGAGTATATTTTATACAATTATTAGGCTCAAATTATAAAGTAAACGAAAAATTCTTTATTGTACATACAAATTATAAAAGCTCTTTATAATACATGCATGTATGTATGTGCATGGCTATAGAAATCTTGATATTCCAATAACGATAGATTTATTTAAAAAAAGCATTTCTCTGGAATAATATTTTATACCGATGTAATCAATTAGGTTTGCAACTTTGAATAAAATATTTTAAAAACTCAAATGTGCTGACGTTATACCACACTAACGAAACTATAGGTACTTACGTCATTGTATGACATCACTAAAGTTTTACAATTTACGGCTTAAAACTCTGAATTAAATAAAAATTCAAATACTTTGAAAGTGATTAAAATATTTAATCTCTACTCTTTCTGGCATTTTTTTTTTAAATAAATTGCAATGTGCAACAGATTGATAGATGCCTATTTATTTTTTTATAAACTGCACAGCAAGTTACAAATTATGAGGCATGACAAATATATTTTTATAATTAAGATGTAATAGATAATTTATTTATTGATTTTGTTCTAGTTGACAAATAAAATTCATGAAACATTCAATACTAGATAATGTAATTGTCTTCTCCTTTTTCGAGAAAAAATATTTACTATTTTTAAGCAATAGCTAATTGTAATTATATTATTTGACCCACTTTATGAATATATTGTTTCATTCTAAGGCCATGACCCTGGTTGTTTTTGAACTGCACATAGTCCTAATACAAACACTCATTTGTTTTTTATCGAGACGAAATAAATTTACATTGCATAATCAATTTATCAATGCCGTCGCATCGTCTTAACCTGTAGCTGGGGCCATGGCCCATTATTTGTATAGTTTTCTGTTAAAATATTGTTTGATGTAACATTTGCTGTGATAGATGTTAAGTTTTATCGTTCTTACCTTGATGGTGGGTGCTGGGTCAATAAAGATGGTTCAGGAATGTGATGTCTTTTTTATTTGTACCTTTACTTACGTCAATGAAACTCAGACTATGTATAATATATTACCAACCTTTAAAGTCTCACTGATGGGCACAGGCCGCGTTCCATATAGAGAAGGCACAAAAGCATTGATCACTACGCTTGCTTACTTCTTGCTTATTGCGGATTGGTGATTGAAGACGCCAATAAAAAAAACCTAAATGGGTAATGGGTTGTCTTTGATTCCCCGTGCCTGGCAAATTACTCTCCTTCCTTTCTGTAAATCTGTGTTTTGGTCAACGTTGGGCTTAACTTTTTGTCGTAACAACCGATCACCCTCGTGGGTGAAACCGTAGGCAAAAGTAAAAAAGTAGTAATTATTTACAACTCATTCAGGTAATAATGTCTTGAAAAGTATTAGTGCCGATCTAAACATAATTTTATTTATTTTTCTCATTGTTTGGTTTTACTAGAACCTGCAAATTTCTACTTGCAACGGAAATTACCCATTTCTAATTTAATATCGTGATTTCTCCTCTAATTTACGTAAGACTTTAAAACCTAACTTCCAAGATATTGTGTCTAATTTAGTAATTTAAAGTTACCGCTTACTGAATCATTACTATCAGCAAGCGTCGCATGACGTCATATGACGTTAACTTTTTTACTACGTCTTGATTTGGTGACGAGTCGATCAGCGCTTTGCGTCACGTCACTAATGTATACAGGCCGATAACTTCACTTCACATTAATAAATGGAAATCACATATTAAACAATACATTTTATAGGCGGATACTAAGTCCTCTCCAGTTGTTTGCTATATCAGACGTGTATACTGTTTACTGTTCAAAAACATTAAACTTTGTACGAACAAAGACGTGAAACAAAACGCATGTAGTCATCGCTTCGCATCAGCTGTTGTAAAAAAAAAATTAACGGGATATCGCGAATGAAAACTGGTCACACCGACGGCCACATCAAAAAACTGGGGGTCTGGCGTGACCCTGTTATTTCTATCCTGCAATAAAATAGCTGTGTAATTTAAGATAGTTCGTGTGTGCTTCGAACAGTGTTATATAGCAAATTCTAGTGTAATTTATGAAGAAATTATGGAACGCGCGACGGGAACAGAGGTGTACGGGTGTGGCTCGCCCCAAACTTCGGACATAACGCTGAATATACAAACTACTACGGGTGGTAATTTCTCCATCAGTTTGAACGTTAAAAATACAGTGGATTTCCTCAAGAAGTTGGTTTCGAAGAAACTAAAGGTGTCTAAAGATAGAATATGCCTGCTGCATCGCGAAAGGTGAGCGTTTTGTGTCGAGACGCCAAGCTTCTATTGTCAAACATATCACGGAAATATGTCGATACGATGACGCATCAGTGTTATTTGACTCGCGTATTGAAGTAGAGTTTTGTGTTTGCAGACAACTGAGAGACGGCACGCTGGAAGAGAATGGTCTGCTGGACGGAGCGCGGGTGATTCTCCTGCCGAGCGTCGAGACAGGCTTGCTGGTAAGTGACTGAGTGCGTCACGCTGTGTCGAAACCCCCCAAGTACCTCATGATAATCACGTGTTTCACAACTCTGACAAACTAATCAATACTCATTTATCACTAATACACTTGCTGTTTCTATTGACTAATCCATTATTCCATTAATATTATCAATTTATCCTTTACAGAGCCACAGGCCCGAAAACTCGGTGATGCAAGCATTAGAATCCTTAAATGACACTCAGGTTAATGATTTTTTGAGTGGTAAATCTCCACTGAATTTGACAATGAGGTTAGGTGACCATATGATGCTGATACAACTGCAGTTGTCCACCCTTAACTCGGGTTCCAGCGGCTGCAAGTCTTTGAGAACTTCCACACCTACAAAAAGCTCTGCAACACCTATACGGACCGCTAGTACCTCCAGATGTGAGAGCAGGGATTCAGCCAGCCCTCAGACTGCAACACCACCAACCTGTACTCCTGTGCCCATAGATCACTCTTACATTAGTGATGTAATTCCTCCTAATGACCCAACACACCACTGCGGTCTAAAGAAGCAAGACATTGAAATGCTAAAGAGCTGTTTTGATTTGTACCGCTCAATGGCTGAAAATGATAAATATAATGAAAAAATTATGAATCATGAAGACCTTGACGACACATCAAATGATGCAACTGACAGTACTCTCTTAGATCCCTCTGATGAATCCATGGAAAATGAACAATCCCCCATTAAGTCCTTGTCTAATTTGGTCTCCAGTCCCATAGATACTACCACTCAAGAAAGTAACACAGCTCTCGTAAATACTGTGAAAAGTAACTTGATAGATTTATTAAAAATGAGTAATGACGTGGTTCCTTCCACAAGTGCCACCTGCGACAAGCAGTGCCCTTCCACATCCTCTCACACCCCTGACAGCTCGCTCAGTGATGACAGTGATAACTTTACAGACCAAAGTTCATTCCTCGCTGAGAGTACTATAGATGAATATCCCATGGAGAATCTCTTTAACAGTGCTGTTGACAAAGGCTTGTTTGAAGATCAAGACGAGTCTATGATGGATAGGGAAATATCTAATTTGGCTACAACTAGTCATGGCAGTCAGGATGCTAATTCCTCCGGCACACTTCCTTCTTTCCAAAGTATAAATGAGCCTTTAAAAAATAAGCGCTTCCAGTATCTCCTTCACAAAACTTCCAAATTTAAACATCCTATAGGACAAAATAAACAAAAGGCATTCATGCAGTCTGTTGTGAACAAACATAAGAAAAGGATGCAAAGCCGGCAAGACACAAACTTATCCCAACCCTCAACCTCTCGAACAGTGCCGTATATAACAAACTCAAGGAAATTAATTCTTCAGCCTAGCGATGGACAGACTAATGACAATGCCACACCTTCTACATCAAAACAGGCAGTATTCAAAGCACCAGATGCTCCAAAGAAACCACAGAGATCAACCACATCTCCCACACCTCCTGTGGACACTAAAGCTCTAATAGAAGCATCCAAGAACCTAACTCAGAAATTAAAGAAGTTGTCTAAAGAGGTTCTCACCAATAAGATTGACTTGAGGGCAGCTGAGGAGACAGTGTGCAGAAAAATTGGTCCTGGGGCTGTGATAGAGTCCATGAAACATCATGGCAAAGGAATTTATTCTGGGACATTTTCTGGCACATTGAACCCTGCTTTGCAAGACAGGTGAGAAAATATTCGATCTTTACTTTCCTTCAATTTAAAACAAAGAAGTTATTCAGTCAAATACAAGAGCCTAGATAATGTATGTCATTGTATATTTACACATGTGCCGACAATTTTAATCAAAGATGGCGACGATACTTTACATAAGTGTGTAATAGAATGTTATTTAATCAATTTAGTATTCTTCCAAGGATATTTGGTAAAAACCACCAATGCTAACAAAAACCTGGTTGATGTAATAATATTGGAAATGCAATGTTTAGTGTAGTTGTTTTATCTGAAGTCCCATTATTAAGATTATTTATGTGTATGTTTCAGATATGGCCGACCAAAGAGAGATATATCCACAATAATTCATATACTGAATGACTTGTTATGTGCTGCGCCGCCCATCGCTTTGGCTCAGGTATATTTATGTGTACCAAACTGGTCTATCTTGATTGGGATTCCATTTAATGTTAACAATATTATAGTATGTATGATTATCCAATAAACCGATTTGTGTGTGGTTTCAGAAGGAAGCGAGTGCGTCGTGCACGTCGTACGCGACGGAGGAGGAGAGCGCTTGCGCGGACTGCGAGGAGGCGGAGGCGGGCGCGGGGCAGAGCGCGGGCGCGGGAGCGGGGGCGGGCGCGGGCTCGGCCGCCGCGCGCTGCGACGAGCGCGCCGACTGCAGCTGCCGCCGCCTCGAGCCCAAGCTGTGCCCCGCCTGCGTCGGCAACACCACAGGCGAGATATGCAAGAAATGTGATACTGCTAAAACCTTAGCCATGGAGAACTCCAAAACCAAATGCAAACTCGAGCAACTGAGGCTTGTAATGCAGCAGAAGAAACAGAGGCGCGAAGCGCGGAAACTTAAGACGCTGCCTTACACTAACTCGCCCTCCAAAACGTTATCGTCGCCCGAGCAATCGCCTGTCCTACAGGAAGAAATAGAAACAGTTGCCTAACATCCAAAAGGATCCGCGTAACTTATTAACCGCGCTTCTAGGTTTGTAACTGTATTCCGCCATCTTGTCTTGCTTTTGTATGGAAATTACTAATGACTCCAGTCGCCATTAAAGGTATCATATAGTTTAATGTATGCACGGGATGTATTCCGACCGCATTGGGGACGTGATAACTAACAAATTGTAACACTGTGTTATCTTTGTGTTATTAGTGTTCCGTGTCGACTGCGCGTACCTAAACCTTTCTCAATGCGCGTTGACAATGAAGTGTTTCAAGATTTGTGTTACGCGTGTGCATTTCAAATGTGGACTAATGTTTTCAAAATATACAAAATGCGAATTTATGCAAATAGTTTATTGTCTCACGGGTGACTCTCGAACAATTTGCGAAACATTCACTCTTGCATCGCAAATGTTCTGTCAGAAAATATATACTTTTCCGAGAGTTAACACAAATGAGCCAAGTTTTAGGTACGCGCTGACTCAAAAGTAAGACGATCGCAGATCATATTCTAAATTACCATTTTATCTAAGTTTCGATAGTATACCCATATATTTAAGTGCTATTATACGCGTGTACAAATGATGAAGAATGATTAGCAAAATCACTAGTTCTTAACTAATGTAACCAGTTAAGGTCCACGACACACTTGCCTGGCGCGGCTTCAAATTAATTTTTGTTGTTATATTTTAGATTATATTTTATTGGTTCGAAGTTTTAGACACTTGTGTACCTAGTTTAATTTTTTGAAAATCACTATTGATTGATATTCGACATACGGGGTTTATTAGAAACTAACACTTTTTATTAATCCATCCTAGAAAACTGTATAAATTTAGTACAAGTGATCTATATCCCACTTTTTTTAGTTAATAATTGGCACTGTTATTCTTATAGTTATTTTTTCTTTGTTTTCCTTTTCTCCTTTCACGGATATGTTGTTGAAGATAATAAAAATGTTTCCTGCATTACATGTTTCGTTTAGTTTTGTTGTATTTTTATATGTAATTTTTTGGTTTACACGAACTATTAATATATTATGTAAAGGATACCAATCCATGTAAAATGCAATATATAACTATGAGCGATCACAAGTTTACGATCATAGCAACACTAGAACTAGCTTTGTACATACATTATTATGCAAAAGTTTTAGTAGCGGTCAAGTGCTTTTTGAGTATATTCCATCGATTTTATATAAAAAACGTTAATCTTTCAATTGCCTAGACATAATTTAGGGGTTTATTGTGAAATATCTCTGTGAATACTATTTAGTAGTTATAACTAGAGACCCAATATAATAAACAATATGGCAGGTACGAAAATATTTAGTATATAAATAAAAAAAAAATCGACGTATGTTATTTATTTAAGTTGACATTGAGTTGCCCATCTGAGTCGTATCTTGCGGGTACACGATGTGAGACCAAAGAGGACAGTAAATGAACTAGAAAAACTGAATTTGTTTATTTCCTACACGAGTCTCACCGCTCGCGTCTCGCAACAAAGACATCAAGATGAATACTTGACATCATAATGGGTAGTGATGTACGACCAGTCTTCCGAAACAGTACGTTTTCCTCAATCCCATGATGGTAAGGGACCATACCGGGCCGTCATACTAACGTCTCCGCTACGAATTCAATCATACAAATCCCAATTAATATACCGACATTGCCACCTGACGTAGGCCAGGGTTAAGATCATGATAGGACAGCGACACACTCGTGACCCTTTATGTAGGAATGTGGGATGACTAAATTATAAAAAAATAGTAAATGAAGTTTGTAAGGTATTCAAAATGAGTTTACACCCAAAACATTTTTAATTCCATATATCGCACCGTATCTCATTGTGACTAGTAGTAAATTAAGCATTAGTATTTATGCAATGACATGTTGACATTGCTTGCAGGCACTATTCAAAACTGTCGGCCACTATAAAATATGCAATGTTACTGACTATTATCGTATTCACCCTCACAGACTCACCGTAAGCACAAACATTCGCTCGTCAGTCGTGATCGAATCTATCCTTCTGGAGTGCCTCTGAGGGTACATAAATGTATTTAGTGTTGTGCCATACGTGTATACTATAAGTTCCATAATTTAAATGTTTATGGCACTATTCCAAGTTCGAATATTCTGTTCGATCTCTTACCAATCATGTTCCTAAGATCTCAATTTATTTTCGACAACTTGTAATGTTTGGCGTCAAACTTATTCGGTCTATTGTTTTTGTAAATACATTTTGTTACCGTATAATTTTAGTCGTGATGAGTTTTTTGTTATAAGGTTTTGAGGGAAAATCGTAAATTGTTTTTTTGTCCATGTATTTGCATGTCTAGTAAGGAGAATAAAGTTACATAACAAAAGTATTTTATTGTTTTGATCAATTCCTGGAATCCCTACCGTAAAATTACTGCAGGAAATTAAATTATTAACTGTTTTCTTTACAACAAAATAATAAAATAAAAATAATCAGATCCAAAACAATATAAATGAATTTATTCGAAGAACTGTACTGATTCTGTAGTATTATAATGTGCAGGAACAGAAACCTAGAAAATTATAGTAACTTAATCACATATTACTTCGACAAAATCAATACGTGAATCTAATACTCGCGATAACAGTATAACAAAATATACATAAATTATTACAAACAATCCAACACGAACTTAATGAATATAAGTTTCGTAAGATATTCTTAACAAAGTTGGATATTTAATTATATTATTAATTAGTTACAATTACTATTAATTTCACTTATGTATTTAAATACGCTGACAATTAACAATATCGGTTGGTGTCTTTGTCTTTATTTCACATCATTTGTTCAGTCTTTAAATCTAGACAATGTTGCAGGTTACTGAAGTTAATTATACTCGACTTTGATTGTGTAGTTTATTCTAATACTATCGTGTACAAAGTTAACAGTACGTAATACACTTAGGTAACAATATTAGTCGTTTTCATAATTATATTCGTGTTTTTCTAGATATGTAATGAAAAGTTCCACAATCAAAATATATAAATCCTGTACTTAGGGGCTACAAAAACAAAGTCTGTACTTGTAAATTATTTTATTATAAAGTTCATTTATATAAATTAGCACATAACCCACACACGCGTCGTCACGCACACTACAACGGCGTCGTAGAGATCGCTGCGTTCAGGAAAGTAGAAAGGTTGAGCGGAGCGGTCCCTGCGACGCGGACGAGGACTTATGATTTTAGAAGAGCAGCGTGCTCATGCCGCCCATCTCGGCCTGCTCCTTGACGAAGATCTCGAAGTACTGGTAGATGATGGTGACGGCGAGCAGGATACCCGTGCCCGAGCCGATGGCGCCCAGGAAGTCGGCCAGCACCGACAGCGCGCCGATGCAGAGTCCGCCGAACGCCGCCGCCGTCGGGATGTAGCGGTTCAGCTCGTGGATCATGGAGTTGTCGCGGTGCCCGCGCATCACCATCTGCTGCTCCTTCAGCTGCTTAGCCACCTGTGAATAGACGACGAATTAGTGATTGCAGCAATTATATTTAAGCATGCCTGATCATCAAGCTTGACAAACAAATTCAAAAACACATATAAAGTAACCTAAAAAGATATCTAAAGTTAAATAAATGTGATCTATCTCAACTTCTCAAGTTTCTCAAACTAAATTCGCACTGTAATACAGTTCAAACTACTTCAAACTATTGCGCTATATCTTCAACACAATTTAGTGTACGCTTTCACTAATTGGAAAGTTGGTCCCCTTCAGCGCATATTACGTGGCTTGAAGTTCACGGTTCATTGATCGACTTCAAAGATTTTATAAAGCCCGACTTTATACAGTTCGAATGTTTCTATGAACAGCTGAAACTAGTTATGCAATGACGTTCATGTTATCGGTAATCGTAATTTGAATAATTTGTAGGTCAAGAAACTGAAAAAAGAATTAAAGTGGAACTAAGCAACTAATTTTATTGTTTATTTGACGTCATTACTATAGTTACGTGTCGTAGACGAATACGTCATATTTCGAGGAAGACCCAATAACGGATAATTTCACGTTTAATTTGTTGATTTTTCCCGTTGTGTCGTTATTTTATGTAATGACGCATTTTGCTTTTTAATTTTATTTTTAGTTTAATTTTTTATTGTATCTATATGAGTCAGAACAGAAACGGTGAGTTTTAAACCCGTTAAATGTTTATTTTACTTTTTAACATACAAAGTCGTCGACACAGTTATTATTCAAGTGTCCGAGTATGATAATTATAAGAAATGTCACATTGTTTCCACTCGAAAAATTTGAACCCTTATATTCTGTAAAAGAAATGTAGTATACTCACATCCTTAGCCGAAGATCCCGACACATCGATCCAGGTCTTAGAGAAGAAGGCGCAGGAGCCGAGCATGAAGATGATGTACAGCACAGCGTGTACGGGGTCGTGCGCGATGTGCGTGAGAGACTCCGGCGGGCTGAAGTAGTAGCACAGCCCGCCCACAGGGTACGCACGGGCGGGGCCGCCGCCGCCCACGTCAGCCCACACTCCGAGCAGGTTCACGAGGAAGTTGCCGCTGAATTTTACGGCTAACATCTATACAGGAAAGTTGGGGTTAGCAATCTTGCATTTACCGCAGATAGACAAATTGGCTATAGTCAAGTATAAAACTTTTTACGTCACGAATGTACATTGGCTATGGTCAAGTACACAACTGTACAGTTTTGAACTTATCAAAACTGTTTTTTTTTTCGTGTATTAAATCTTATCTAAAATTTTTAAGTTAAAAGGTTAATTGTAAATTTAATCTTTCAAATACATTCAGTTAGTATTATTTTGTAGCCTCTTGTCACGATTGTTAGATAAAATGATTATCTTCATAATTATGTAATTTCATAAATGGTTGCAAGTCTTTCAGTGCTGCCACAAAACCTAGTTTATTTACAATGTACATTTATTAGTAACTTTTATGTGAGAATCATTTAATAGGATCCCAAATGAAAACACTTCAATTAATATAGGATTAAATTTAAATACTGCATCTTTTCACGTGCGACCAGATAAACACAATATCAGAACTAATCTAATCACAACCTCTACAGATACGTTTACTGTATCGTTCTAAACATGTTATGTGTCTGAAACAAATAAGTAATATATTTAATGACAACAAACCTGTGAGATAACGTAGAGGTTAGAGACGAGAGCAGACTGTAAGATGATGGGTATGTTGGAGGTGTAGAACAGCTTGATAGGGTAGGACGAGTACTGGCCGCGGTAGCGCGCGGACTTGATGGGTAGGTCCACGCGGAAGCCCTGGGGGGTAAATCAGATTGTAATACTTGTAACTTATGTAAAGGCAAAAAATACAAACAAAATTATATAAAGACTAATAATACAGAGATGTGTATGTTCAACTTTATGCATATTAAGATTTTAATAGGTCAACCGGTGTAAATTAATTTGTATTAGTGATAATAACGATAATGCACGAGTAATACAAAAAATATCATACACAACATGTGTAGATTTTACATGTTTTTTTAAATGTACCTACGTGTTATATTAAGCACTGTTCATTTTGGGAAGTAAAACTTACTTTTTAGCGTGTTTTTTAAATACTGAAACTGGATTTATTTAATTATTCTATATTATTTTCCTGTAAATAAATATTTTTTTGCAACTAAATTTAAATATTCAAAGTATAGTTGATGCAGGCTTTCTTTCTTCTTAGCACAATTTTCGGAGAAAGGTTAATTTGTGCCATTCCTTGCTCCATTCCTTTTTCCATTTTCCTTGTTCCATTAAACAACGGTAAATAAGGTAAAGGCCTCCCCTTCTCTCACTTTTCAGTGAGCGGCTAAATGAAGCCACTATGAGTTAGTTCTATTAAAATCCTGTAAACAAACAGTACACATAATTACCTGGAAGTATATGACTATAGCGAAGACGAGCACGGTGGCGAGCAGGTTCATGAGGTTGGGCAGGTTCTGGCGGTAGAAGGCCTCCCGCAGCGCTCGCACCTTGTCGGGGCGCGTGGCCAGCAGGTGGAACAGCGCGATCACCGCGCCCTCGAACTCTGTGCCGCGACCTGGACCACATACATGGTTGATATTGAGGATAGGGGTAAGAGCGCAGGGAATCCTATTCTGTTGATTTAAAGGTAGCTAGATTGAGGAAGACGGGGTCAGAGGCTTAAGAGCTCTGTTTTGTAGTGGCTTACGTCTAACATGTTTATAGATCAGGATTGAAAGATTATAAACCTCTTTGAAATAGAACAAAATAAGTGTTTCTGGTTAATTTAAATTATAAAGACACAAGCTTTTGGCAGCATCAAAAAGATGGAAATAGTAAAGTGTAGTTATAATGAGGGCTTTCGCAATAAATAAAAACCGCTAGTCTCGCATGATTGTGGTCTATCTGTCAATTTCCACCTTGAACACATTTTCTTGTCAAACACTGCATCAAAATGCATACAATTTGCCATCAATTTTCTTTATTAATAAAAAGAGACTGAGCACTTTCTACAACCTATACCTATCTCATTATAAAGGAGAGTGGTATACCTATAAAAGTAAGACAAAATACATACCAGTGTTGACGGTAGCCGGCGAGAATGCCTTCCACACGATGGTCTCGCAGATGTTGGTGGCGATGAACAGGGAGATACCGGAGCCGAGACCGTAGCCTACGACAAATTACCTCAATTAATATGACAACTTGTATAAAGACCTAGACCTAGGTTACAAGAGTTTCTTGCTGGTTATTCTCTATAGGGAATTAAATTTTGTAACGGCGCAAGTACGTTACAAAAGAGCAAGGAAAAAGTAACTTGATAAAAAAATGGTATTGGACCTAAGGTTTAGATGTAAGACTCCTTAAACTATAGAAGACCTGCAATCGGTTGTAAGAAGTTTAAGTATTCACCTTAAATAAAGATAAAACGACCGAAGGATACATTTTTCAAAATTATATACAAGTCATGGTATGGGTCGGCTGAGTTGATGCAAGAGAAAGGTGAATAAAACCGGTTTTCGTAGCCTTCATGTGTAAGTAACAATAATTTATAAAATGATACATATTACATCTTTAATTCAATTACAAAATAAATTTGTTCTTTTTAAAAATTTACATATCTATTAAAATACAATCTGAATGATTAAATTTATAGAAACAACTGGTTTTTTTAATTATTATTAAAATTGAATAAATTACATTTCAGTTTTAATTACAGTATGCCTGTTAACCAATAGTAATTAGACCTATAACACAGATTGTTAAAAGGGGATAAATGAAGAAGGTTTTAAGTAATAAACAAAGCAGTCATTTTATTATAATCTACTGACCTTTTTGCAACAGCTCATCGAGCAGCAGCACAATGAGACCGGCCACAAACAGTTGGATGATGATGAGCAGACAGACTCCCGCGCCGATCTCGCTGGGTTCGCCGTACATGCCGGTCATGACGTACACGATAGCTTGACCTACTGTGATCACCATGCCGAATACTGTTGACAACAGAAAAAGATGAGTTCATTGGTCCTTCTTATTTGATTGAACACTAAAAAGGAAGGACAGAAATAAGGTAGTTAGGTGATTAATGTCTGCCTATCTTTAATCTCACTTATGGGCAAAGGCCTTCCCTTTTTTTCTTCTAAACCTCTCTGTTTTTTGCAATTTATGTCGACCTGCGACCCACAAAAATTACTACATCATCACACCATAAATCTTTATTTTTTCATTTTTTTTTATTTTTATATATTATTTTTATGAACCCTGTCATCCACGTGTAGTGGCGCTACTTAGAAACAGCCTAGAAGTCTAGCAATGAGGAAGATGTAAATAAAAAAAAACCGCATTTTTATTGGCTTAACGAAAAATATAGGTGAATAAAAAAATAACAGCGAAAAAATTATGTCGATATCTCAAATAGTTATTTTTTTATAAATTTTTCAATTTCGTATCTCCCGATAAATGTTTGAGCCGGCCGGAATCTGTCGTGACGTCACATCACCCTACCGCAGGCGACGGGCGCTCGGGCCGGCCGGTAGTTATTTTAAAATTATGATACCTCCTAAGATGTTGATTGAAATCAAGTAATGTCGAAGACAATTTTGTTCACAATTAAATACTTGTGATTAATATCACATTTATTTGTATAAGGATTAATAATTATTTTGATAAAACGTCTTCGCAAATAATTCATTAATTTAAAACTTTGATTTCCATAAAAATACGGTTATAGTAAGTAAATCTTGAAAGATAGCCATAATAATATGTCGTCCGATTACCCGGAACAGGCAGACGCCAAAAAAAAAAATAAAACATGTTTTTTTACGTAAGTATGTACCGTATTTGTAGTTAGTGTAATGCTGTTAATATGAAATTACAAACACACTTCAGGTTAAGATATCTATGATAATATAAGAAAGAGGCAAGATTTATTGATTGTTTCTTTGTTTGCATTGAATAGGCTCCGAAATTATTATACCGATTTAAAAAAATGTTTCATCGTTGATTAGCTACACTATCGTTGAGTGAAGTAGCCTATATTATATTAAAATAAAAATAGGGATCCTTACTAAAACTCCAATAATGCAACCCGAGGTGCAAATAAATACCTTAATTTTTTTTACATCGCGCTATTGATGATAGAACAAAATAATGTACTACGATTTTACAGAACACATCATTATCTACAAAAAATGTCGCGACAGCATATGTCTAACTATTATACTTATGACACAATAAGTATTCTTTCATTTAAAAAAAATTGCAGTGACGTCGCTGGAAATGGCGTACCTTGTGTTTGACCTTGGTATTAATCCTTATCAAAATAATTTGCTTTATATTCAAGACTGCTTTAATACCATTATATAACTTGAATTTTTCAATTCGGACATTACATTCGAAAGATAACACGAGTTCAAAAGTGTAAGTATTAGAAAAAAGTCGCTTGGTTAATGGTGGCCGCTCTCTCCGCTCGGCTAACTATGCGATGTAGACGTCACTGGAATACGGGAAGGGAGTAAAAGTTAAGAAATAATAAAATATAAAATGTAATAGAAAGATACATAAACAATAATAAAAAAAACAATAATAATCCAATTTTCTTTATAATGAAATTTAATGTACCTACTCTTTTTTTGAACCCCATTCAAAAAGGTGTTTGTGTGTGTGTGTATTAAAATTAATATATTTTAAAATGTTTGTTAAATACTCGTGTGAAGCCGGGACGGGCCGCTATAGATAGAAATAAAGTTTAAGCATTATTTTTGACATTGAAACGATCTTTGCAACAATGACGACTTGTTCTTCCTTTTCATTAATTTACAACACGTACACATACGTACACAAGCACATACTTTTTTTTTGTCATTTCGGGCACAAATCGGTTTTCAGTTTCTAATATACTTAAATTAATTTTAAACACAAGCTTCAAATTTAGCTAAGCTCACAGTAATAGTGTAGACTTATGAAACAAGCCCAAACGCGATGCGATTACGTCATTTAGTTAGAGAGTTCCTCTGGCCACCTTCTGGCGCCATCATCAGATCAGCTCGAAAGTACTATCAAATTATATTGTCATCCAAACTTAACAGATATACAAAATTTCAGCTCAATCGGTTAAAGATATCTGTTTCAAAATTAAGTTGCAATATTCCACTCGTAGCTGTAGGTACAAACGTATACATTGAATGTTAAATAAAAGCTTGTAAAGATATATTTTTTGGCGTGCTAACTGTTGTTTTAGTACAAAGAAGACTATTCAGTAACTGTATGCTAGTCTTTTTTCCATATTTAGCAAAATCTAGAAAAATATGCGAGTAACATAAAAATACTGCACGAAATCGTATGTACGGGAGCGGAGGACGGGCGTTGTGACGTCACGCGTTGATCGGGCGAACCAAAACTAAATTTAAGAATGCCCGACTTTAAAAATTCGTAAAAAATAGAGTTTTTGAGATATCGCTAAAATTTTTTCACCATTGTTTTTCTAATTTTTAGTTTGATTTTTCTAGATGATAAAAAAAACATGCTCATCTTCCTCATTAGTTCAGGTCTTTATCATCAAGAAATCATTGTTTTGTAAAAGGCTAAGTATAATTTAGGTCAAAACTATAAAGTAAAGAATGACATTAATAAATTGTTATGATGCAATAAAAGTTATTTGATAATAATTACTCTCTATTAACAAGCTAAGTCATTAATCTTGGTAAAATTAGCTAAATGAAATGATAAACAGTGGCAATTAAGTAATGATGATAATTTATTAAGTTATATAATCATCAATAGCTTTTTTGTAATAATTAAAACCATTAAAATAATTATTTTCTAAAGGTAGCGTTTTATAGCAATATTGTTAACTGTTATAATGTTAATTTTTAGATGTCACCATCTGTCTAAAATATTTCTAATAAGAAAGCAATTCTTACTTATTGTTAAAAATATAAATTGGCAATGTGCCTGACACTGCTATATAGGACGAAATTGGCATTTTGCCCCTGTACACAAGGTTTGGGAGACTGGTAAATATAAACAGACACAAAACACATAGACACAGAACTAAAGAGGTTAAAAAGGTTCCAACTGCTTCACCGACACATAAATGCACTATGTGTTAACAAAGCCACACCTGTGTAACTGTGATTAAAAAAAATATATTTATCTATGCTTTCACTACTGTTCTTAATTCAAATTACATGCGTAATAAAAATATTCAGTACTGTTACAAGTTGAAGTTTATAAGATGTTTACATTTAAGTATTGCATATTAAGTATTGAATAAATATTTTTTTTTTATGAACTTACATTTCTGTGCACCATTAAACAGGGCTCTGTCCTTAGGAGTATCACCAACTTCAATGATTTTAGCTCCGGCTAACAGTTGCATGATAAGGCCTGATGTCACGATGGGAGATATGCCAAGTTCCATGAGTGTTCCTCTGTTTGAAGCCAGGATCACACGGATCCAATAGAAGGGATCCGCGCTGTCTGATGACATTATACCGAATAAGGGGATCTGGAAGATACTTATTTATTAGAATGTTGATTGTTGAAGTATTAATGAATGGAATACTTGTGGCCATATGTGAGGGTAACTGAGTTGAGAGATTCTATGTGTTTTTGTCTTAGTAAGGTCAAATACTTTTTGATTCTTATAAAGATGTTTCAATGTATCAGGAAGAAAAATTTCTGAAAGAAGTAGATTTTTAAATAAAATTTTATAATTGGAACAGGTTGTAAGTGAAAGGTTGATTGTATCTTAAGTATAATACAACGTAATTACTTTTAATAACCACAGAACACAACTTTATCTCAACTAGCATATGGCCACATCATAATTATATGGTACAAATATAACACTTACCTGACAACATACTAAGAAAATAAATAGTGTGATTGCAGTCCATAATACTTTTTCTCGGAATTGGATCTGAAACACAAAACATTCAGTTACAATCGACACGAATTTAGCATCACCAAAATGCTATACAAAAGTACAGTTAGCCATTCCACATACATAAAGATTAGGGTTAGGTATGCACTTTCACTTATGTTTTAACACGTATGACGACTGCGATATGCATTAAATCATGCACAAACACAAATAGAAGCTACTACAAACAAAAATAATAGGCAAAAACTACTCAAGCAAGCAAAATATAACCAATTCTTACCTTTCTTTCTGGTTTTGCTATTTCTGGCAATATACTGCAAAACGGCTTTATAACTTCGAGGAATTTGACTGCAAGCAAAACAATTACATGAATATAGTACACTTTTAACACACGACACAAAATTTTAGAATAAAATCATGAAAATGTGCAAATACGTGTCCGCAGGTTTAACACTATATTTAATAAAAAATATGAACGATACTCACTTCCCATTTTGATTTATTGCGAATTAACTACCCTAACTAAAATATTAACTGATCAATCCGGCTAAAACCATTCAACTTTTGTTCATTAGTAACACTCCAATAGGACTTTTCACGAGAAAGAGCCTGCGCAACGCCGCCAACGAGCCGTCCGCGAATGACACGTCCACAACGTCATGTCACGTGACCTGTGATGTTGGCGTGTATAATGTTGCCCTTCACAATACGAAACCATGATTGCTTTTTATTTGTATTTTCTTAAACTAATTTTAATTAGAAATCCTTCATTTTATTAAAATACAACGTCAAATTGTGCATTACACTTAAATACAATTTCCTATGGAATATTTACTATTAATTTACAAGTAGTACCAGTGAGATCAAGCTTTATTCATGTTAGTGTCAGAATATTTGTATCATGTCTTCTTATTCACATTATCTTCTTTCAAGCTTACACAAATATGGTATTTAATATTAATATTTCTTTTCAATATAGTAATATTACATGCAGAGTTAGCCTCATAAGAATAACTAGAATATCAGTCAGTAAATTTCTATCAGCCTTATCAAAATGCCATTCTGTTTTTGACAGATGTGAAGATTGTCAAAATTGACAGCCGCATTTGAATGTGACTGCAACATGTGCTTTTATTAGTAAATAATTAAAGATTTACGCATTTCCAATTAATAAAAATGCAGCAGGCTCATCGTGCGGGAACCTTAAAGCAGAGCAACAAGGCTCATAAGTCACGACACCGTTCTAAACGGGGTATTTCAGCTGCTGTCAAAGGTTAGAAAATTTGATTTTAAAAATGCTGGTACCGACGACAATTAATATACATGAATTTGCTTTACAGGTAAAGTTAATGTGAAGGAGTTTGTGCGCCGCAATCGTCATATTCTTAAAAAAGATGAGCGACGCCACCAAGCGCTGCAGATTAGGAAGAACAAGCGGGAGGAGGTATTGGCCACTAAACGTGCACTAGGTGGTACTCGCAACCCTCCTTTCTTAGTCTGTGTTGTGCCACTAAATGCACAGCTAGATGTGCAGTCAGCTCTAGTTATTCTGAAGACATGTTCTGAAGGAGCTGTTGTCACTGAATCAGCTAAAGGAATTTTGCATGTAGGGTAAGTTATTTTTTAAAGACAAGAAAGTTTTTAAATATTTTTATTTCTCCCTATTTACCTGTTTTTTTAATACCTACGTTTTTTACATTGTAGCCTACCAAATTTCAAGCAAAGATTTTCATTTGTTTGCCCTGAAGTGGATGATGATTTTGGCTTATTGGATGCTTTAAAGGTATCTGACACTGCTCTTTTCATTACTTCTGCTCTTGGAGAACCTGTGGATGAGTGGGGTGAGAGAGTCCTAGCTTTATCTATGGCCCAAGGCATGCCAACACCTATAGTTGCCACAATGGACATAGAAGGAGTGCACCCCAAAAAGCGTACAACAGAAAAGCAAAATGTACAGAAACTTATATCAAAATGGCTCCCAGAGGAAAAAGTTATGCAACTTGATAAAAGTTCAGATGGAATGAATTTGTTACGTAGAATTGGCAACCAGAAACGCAACATTATCCACCATAGAGAAAAGAGGCCATATATGTTGGCTGAAGAGGTTGAATATATAGCTGATAGTGAAGGAGACAGTGGTACCCTTAAAGTCAGCGGGTATTTACGAGGCATGCCTCTAAATGTTAATGGCTTAGTACACATAACTGGTCTTGGAGACTTCCAGATGTCAAGAATTGATGGATTAGAAGATCCTCATGTGTTAAACCTGGGTAAAGAAAATATTAAAACAGATGATACAATGGATGCTGAGGTCACAAAGGTTTCGGTCTTGCAAGTAGCTGACCCAGCAAAGCAGGAGAGCTTGGTGTCTGAAAATATACCTGATCCCATGGAGGCTGAGCAGACTTGGCCTACTGAGGAGGAAATAGCAGAAGCCAATATGGAGGTAAGAAAATATTGTAATTCATACTTACCTAAAGTGTAAACCAAATAAAAGTCAATAAAAATATTTTTAATACGCTAATACGCAGTGTCGCGTAAAAATATCGTGGCGTCACGCACTATGTTTTTACATTCAAAATCTTATTAATGTTAATTTACATTTTGTAGACTAAGAAGAAAAAGGTCAAGAAAGTCCCTAAAGGCTGGTCTGACTACCAAGCTGCTTGGATCGTGGAGTCTGACGCGGAAGGCGAAGGCTCTGACGACGACGGTAGCGAGAGTGAGGACGACGAAAACGACGAATTCATGTCTTGTGAGGAAGACAAATCTGATGAAGATGAGGAAATTGGAGAAGATAATGACTTTGAATCAGTGACTGAGTCCCAAGTAGGTCCCACCGATGAGAAGTACGACGCAACTATAGATGCGGCTGAAGAACATGAAATGCTGCAGAAGTTAGCCGCAGCTAAAGAAGACCGCCAGTTTCCGGACGAAGTTGACACGCCGCAGGATGTGGCTGCGAGAGAAAGGTTCATGAGGTACAGGGGTCTGGAGTCTTTCAGGACCTCTGCTTGGGACCCCAAAGAGAATCTCCCCGAGGATTACGCTAGGATATTCCAGTTTGAGAACTATGATAGGACTAGGAGGAGGGTGTTTAAAGAGTTGGAGGATAGTTTGATTAATATGGTGAGTTATAATTAGTTACTTGTGGTACTTCATGATCATATAGTTAAAGAACAGTTACATTACACATGATACCAAAAATTGTGACAACAGAATTTGTTTCTGATTTTTTTAAGCTATCCTTAAATAAAGCAAACTCACCACAAGGTTCTGTTTTATGGCCAAGTATATTTTTCATGAATTGAAGACACCTATTTCATATAATTATTATTCCTATTTTTTGTCCTCAGTATGGCTTCTACATCACAATCCACGTGAAGAACGTCCGCCAAGACCTCTGGAAAGCCTTTAGCTTGGCCAACGCGAATGCCCCTCTCTCCGTCTTTGGTCTGCTGCCGCATGAGCAGAAGATGTCTGTCATGAACGTCGCGCTCAAACGCACGGGCGCGAGCGACGAGCCTATTAAGAGTAAGGAGCGCCTGATCTTCCAAGTTGGGTATAGAAGGTTTATCGTTAACCCGATATTTAGTCAGCATACAAATGGTGCTAAGCATAAGGTGAATATGATATTAATGCGCTGATTCGTTAAATTATTTTGAAAATGAATTATATATTCAACTTTAAATTAAGGAATAATGGCAGAATATTATTGACTTATTATTTTACAGATTATATGAAAAAAAAGTCATAAAATACAGTGGAATTCCCTTTACAAACTTATGGCCTATTGTTTAAATATTTTTACTTTATTTTTCAGTACGAGAGATTCTTCCAGCCAGCATCGACGTGTGTCGCGTCTTTTTACGCGCCCATACAGTTTAGTCCATCTTCAGTATTGTGCTTCAAGGTAATTTACAAATACTTTTAATGTATTGAAATCTTTTTTATGAACTGTTTACTTAAATGTTTAACTATATTATTATTTTACAGGAAAAGAAAAATACAAAGCTACAGTTACTAGCGACAGGAGTTTTGATGTCTTGCAACCCTGATAGACTGATAATTAAGAGGATTGTCCTCTCTGGTCACCCATACAAGGTAAAAGTTTGAGCTAATATTACTTTACAGCCATATTACAAAAATGTTTATTTTTCTGAAGAAGATCCAAGATTTGCCATCACTGTCATGTATTTAATTGCAGTTGATTAAAAGTTCGTTTTATTTCCAGGTTCACAAGAAGTCAGCAGTAATAAGATTCATGTTCTTCAATAGAGATGACGTAGTTTACTTTAAACCTTGCAAACTAAGGACAAAGTATGGACGCACTGGACACATAAAGGAAGCTTTAGGTAATTTTATTTACTTAATTATTTATGTACATCCAAAACAACATAGACATAACAGTGGAAGTAATTTTCTAATGTTAAATTATTTCTCAACGGGGAATCGCTAATCTCGCATCAGGTCTATCAGTAAATTTTCACTAATTACAGGCCAGTAGCTTGTCTCTCACTGGTGGAGAATGATTGATACGCCTCATCATCATCATTCAGCCAATCATAGTCCACTGCTGGACATTGGCCTCTCCCAATTTGCGCCACAACACCCGGTCCTCCGCCCTCTGCATCCAGTCCCCTCCAGCGACCTTTTTCAGGTCTTCAGTCCACCTGGCGGGGGGGCGTCCTACCTTACGGTTGCCGAGTCGCGGTCTCCATTCTAGAACTCGTCTGCTCCAACGGCTATCGGTCCTTCGACAGACATGGCCAGCCCATTGCCACTTCAGCGAGCTAATTTTACGAGCTATGTCGGTTACCTTGGTTCTTTGTCGGATGACCTATATATAGCTAGCTCTCTCTCTAGCTATATATAGATAGCTCGCTCCATAGCCCGCTGCGCGACTTTAAATTTGTGGACTAGTCCAACCGTTAATGTCCACGTTTCGGCACCGTAAGTCATAACAGGCAGGACGCACTGGTTGTAAACTTTCGTCTTCAGCCATTGCGGTATGTATTGATACGCCTGGCGCGGCACCACTCGGCACCAGCGACCGTCTTAAAAGCTAGCAATTTTTAAATTGATCTGGCAATAACAGTTAGTGCCAAAATGACTATTAAACATACTAATCTTTAAATTCCATTCAGGTACTCACGGCCACATGAAGTGTGTGTTCGACGGGCAGCTGAAATCTCAAGACACGGTGCTCCTGAACCTGTACAAGCGTATATTCCCCAAGTGGACGTACGAGAACTGCATCGTCACTGATAGAGATACTAAGGAGAGCGATGTCATGGAGTAGATGTATTGTTAAATGTAAATAAACTGCTTAGAATCATTGTTGTTGTTTTAATTAACGGATCCTTTCGATTTAAGATTTTCAGGGTGTTTTTAAAAATACAAAGATAATTTATAATAATTAAACTGAACATTGTTTATGAAGTACTATCCGGTAATGGTAAACAAAGTAGATTATTCGTTATCTAGTGTAAGATTCATATATACATAAAAGTAGTTATTTGCATGTGGTCCGCCCGGATTGATAATGACGGTTTTGTCGGCTAAGAGTAGCTTTTGTCCTTTGTTGTAATTCAAGCTTATCTACTCCATCTTAAGTTTCATCAAAATAAGAAGGAAAGCGTAAAAGACAAGAGTAACATTCACATTTAAAATATTAAATAATTCAAAATTACCTGCACTATGGCAAAAGAAAGTCATTACACCATCAAAAATAATATTATATATGAATAATTGTACTCATATCCAAACGATAAGGAGACTTATTTCATGGATGGCATCTCCAACAAAAAGAGTCAATCTCTTTTTTCTTGCTAATTTCAGGTCACCTCCTTCAAAATAAATAAAAAGCAAGTACATTACGTTTCCACATCTTTATTGACACATGAAGCGCGAAGGCCTACACAGTGAACATCGGGGTAGCAATCTCTTCGGCACTAGCCTAACATAACCGGTAATCTCATACGAGGCAGTGAAACAAGTGAAATACTGCTATACAAGTTGTAATAAGCCGACAAGTTATACGGAAAATGTTGGTGATACCTGATAATGACAAAGACCCTTTAGTAATTTTATTTGGGGCCTAACATTTGGTGGTGTGTACTTAAAAGTATAGGCACATGAATATTAGCTCTTTTCTTTATTTATTTCTTCGTCAGTTGAGCCATTGGTCAATAGAATACAGATGTTAAAAAAACTAAGTCGACTTATTACACTTTATAATCTTAAAAAAAGTTGCAGAGAACGTCATAAATAATAGTACAAAATTAGTGTGTTATCATTGATAAAAACAAAAAACTCAGTTTACTGCATTCTCTGCAATCGTGTGTCACGAGCGTAATATTTCAATAAAGTATTATTAATAATAACTATTAATGTATGAATGCAAACAAATTGTACTATTCGGTGTGATTAGTGATAAGTGGAAAAAAATATTACTTAATTAACGTACATTAAATTTTTTTAAGAGTATTTTCACGCAGTTCCTGCTGCTTTGTCAAATTGAACCTTATATTTATAACTCTAGAACATATTATAATGTAATGAAAAAGTTTTTACACGAATCGCAGAAATAAAGCGTTCAGATATTGATACAACAATGGTAAGATAGGTTTCTGCATTATGTTTTTCTATCTACTGTAGCAAATTGCATTGTCTTGGCTGATGTTTTTAACGAGCTGGATCATATCAAGTATTTTATATTAGGTGAGGAATATGTCAGCAATATCTGAATGCATTATAAAAGTCAAATATAGTCAGGTTCTAACAGTCGAACATCAATTTATTATGAAAATGTTTGTCATGAAAGAAGACACGATAACAAATTTATTTCTAATGACTCGAGTGGTTTTATTTGACATAGGTTTAATGGAAACCAGCAGGCGAAACCTTCCGCTGTAGCGACAAGTAAGGGTGTTACCACACCAATCGATCGATAGTCGATCGATGCCATCGATCGATGGTAGAATGGATTAGTCGACGTCGATCGATAGTTTCTACCACACCAATCGATCGATAGCCGATAGATGCCATCGATCGATGGTAGAATGGATTGGTCGACGTCGATCGATAGTTTCTACTAGACTCGAATTTTTTTGAGAATCGATCAACGTCGACCGATGTCGATCGATGGCATCGACCAGCAATCGATCGATTAGTTAGTCGACCGGTATCCGTCGATCAATTAAAGCTACCACACCAATCGATCAACGTCGACCGATGTCGATCGATGGCATCGATCGACTATCGATCGATTGGTGTGGTAACACCCTAAGACAATCATTCAAATCATTTAAGCCCGTTTCAGCCTGCCGACTTTCATTACAACTAGAGAAATCTATCGTTACTTCAAAATCTCATGTATCACAAAATAAAGCAAATTAAGAATCATAGAAACTAACAATGTTAACTAGCAAAGACTTGAAATTTTTTCTCATCGAAATTGTTAAAGTATCTAACCTAAGTAGGTACGTTAGCGACATCTCATACATATAGTTATTTAACGCTTACACAATTATCTATCCTCCAAGCGTCTTCCTTCTTAGCCACACAATATTTTTTATTTTTATTTTAGAAATTATTATATAGAACAGTATTTATTAGGTTTAAATTTTGGTTTAATTTATATTTCTCTATTTTTTAAAAGGCAAGTATTCACAGTTGGGTCCGGCAGGCGTGACGTATTTATGTCAAATGCATTCGATATTTAAATTGCGCGCGAATTCACGTCCATCTATTCTGACAGCTCGGATATTTTAATTGTTTTTTTTTTTTTACAGAGGCGTTTGTGTTTATGCTTTAGGTTTTTTATTGCGTCGCTTCTTCGCGTCCGTAGTTTCGGCGGGCGATTGTTTGGGGCTGGCTGTGTTGGTCGGCATACTGGTCTTGTTGTAGAGGCTAGTGAGGAACTCTTCTAGGTTGGGGTCGTGACTGTAAGGGCAACACACAAATTGTAAATCACATTTCTCTCAAGTATTTCTTTGTTATAATTATTTTATATGAAACGTAGTATTGTCTTACATGTGAGAGTTCGGTCGCTGGTGTATATCGGGCGTGGCGTTCGCCTTGTTGCCCAGCACGATCCGGTACTGCACGACGTGGCAGTCAGGCCTCAGTTGCCGCAGATTCTTCTTCTGTACAACACATAGCATTAGGAATACGAACGAATTTATCGTTCGTAAATATCGACATTACAGACTCCTTGCTGCAAAATGTCAAAAGCGACATAGTACAGTCAGTCTTGCCAGTTTTAAGTACTAAATAATTTATAATTGCATTTATTATACCTGACAACTGGCCCACTGCGTGATCTGGTACACGGCGCCGTCCATACACGCGTAGTACATCACAAGCAGTCCCATCATACTCGACTCTGCCCATATGTCGCCCTAAATACAACCAATAATTAAAATATGTTTTAATATTTTTAAGCAAATTTTAGTTTTTTACCCTTTTCAACTCATTGACATATGAACTCCGCAAACTGATTCATAACTCAGTTTCGTATAAGTTAAATAGCTAAGAACGACCATAGGTATATAAGGTAGTAACAAAAAACAGGTAGTAATTAATTGAAAGTACCCATATTACTCTACTACTAATATTATGAGAATGCTGTACCTCTTTCGCGGAGTGTCGTATCTTGCACTGCACGCAGTAGCGAGCGGCGTAGCACGGCCGGTCCGTCAGCACGCGCTTGTGCCGCCGACCGCAGTTCGTGCATCTGTACACACACGTAAATAATAACATAACACACTTGGAAATACTTGCACGGTGAGAATGGTTTCACATAAAGTTTATTTTATTCAAATAGGAACAGCTAACAGCCACATTATATATTTTACAAGAAGAGTAATTTAACTTAATATAGAAAATAATGCAGCCCACAGCGCTGTTCACAGATTACCTTTAGGGTTAAATATTAAGACGCTAAGAAAGCAGTTAAACTGTGACATTCATGAAACTCCAACTTTTTTATTTTTATGTTCTAAAAGTTTTCTTTAAAACTGAAAGAGATAATTTTGAGGCCCTAGGATATTTTGACAGTGTCATAAAAACTAATATTTTAACAAATTCTGAAAAAAAAAAAACAGTTACATTATGTGTACTGTTAGTAATTTCCCGCAATCTTTTCTGATATTAAATAACTTTCTATAGAGTTACCACGGAGATGCAAAATATTTTGCTGTTTTTTGTCGGGATAAAGACATTAACTCTTATCGTCGATAGTACCTGATGGTGTTGGCGGCGAACTCCATCTTGTCGTGCAGCTGTGCGAGCAGCGTGCTGAGCTCGCTCCAGGCCGCCTCCACATGCCGCGACTCCAGCGCGCGCCGCTCGTACGCTTCCCGCCGCTCCTGGACATACCAATACTTTTAGCTTTTTGCGTATGACCATTCCTTGTAGAGATATGATTAAAATATTACCCAAAGGATATAAAGTAATACAATATTTTGTCGGAATCTCTAAATTATTAAGATCTATACTTTCTATTTTCATAACGCCTATCAGAAGATGATGGATGACAAATGACCTTAAAGTTTTTTTGTAGGAACTGAAAAAGCTTCTTGTTGATTGGTTTGGCAACTAAGGGGGAAGTTTGTTCAGCACAAAAAGACGGAAGACTATAAAAATTCAAAAGTTTATATAACATTTTTTAGTCAGTATATTGTAAAACTACTGGGAAAAAACGTATGCAGCGAGTTGCAATAGGTATCTGGAAGTTATATAAATGCCATAAATGGGGAATTTTTGGAAATAATCCTTGCCACAGGAATTTGAACGTACCGGCTCTCCAATAAGGTCGAAAGCGTGTTGCAATATCTTGAAGGCCTCTTCCGCGCCGGGCTGCTGGTTCTTGTCGGGGTGCACTAGGAACGCCTGCCGTCTGTAGTAGCGCTTTATCTCTTCGTCAGTACATGTCACGCTGACACCCAGTATACTGGAAAGGAAGGGTAGTTTAATATTTGTTTTGGGATAAAATAGTCAATATTTTACAGTGCCAACCAAAATAATATGCTATGGTGAATTTATTTTCGACTTGATTCTACTAAACTACTTCAAATATGGGTATGAGAAAAAACATGACATAGGGTGAGGGCATTTTACGAGAGAATGTAGTAGGACTCAGGAATCAGAGAAACAATTACGGACGCTAAATTTTACCATTGGGACATTTTACCTATCTCATATACCTCAGAAAATCTAGAAGATATCTAGTGTGTAAAAGTCGAAAATATGAAACAAAAGGTTGAAGGGGATCTAGAGTGTAAAAGTAAAAAATATTGTTGACCGATTTGAAACGTGATTCAAAACAGTCTGCATAGACGCATTTCCCACGTAAACCGCTAGAGAACTTGCATTAGCCTTTGGTATTTCAAACTCTTGCTGTCTTGTCTAATAATAAGCGAAATGACTTGGCACGATGCATATTTACATAATGACATCAGCAGAGCACTGTATTGTAATAGTATATCGCAGAAAATATTATATTCTATTCTTTATAAGTGTTTCAGTTACAACAGTAACAACTCAAACACGATCCTGATGCAAAGGGGTTTAATACGTCAAATTATAAAGGGCATTTTTAATACCAAAAGGTGAAAAGTTTTTGATTATTTTTTGGTTTGGAACAGGCCTTGCTCGTGCAGATATTAGTATGATTTTCTTTATTATAAGAGTACTATGATACTGTTTATTATAACAACGCATTTCTAGCGATCTCAAGAGATTTCTGCTTACAAATTCCGTTACAAATGGCTAGCGTGATAGCACTCTACTCAGACAATAGCGACATTACGGCATAGTTGTAAAGACAAGGCCGCTCAATAGATACTGGTTCGACGCCCTAACAGTACAGATAGGTGAACGATGCTTTATATGTTCGGTAACATTTATGAGACCACAATACAGTTGAGACAATACCATTTATTACAATGTATGAATAATTTCTATATGCCTATATTTGAAAGACACGAATTATACATGACTTACTACAGACTTTCATCTTCTTTGCGAAAACCATTTCCAAGTTTTTTTTATTAAACAGTTTGTAATCAGATCCTTGCATTTTTATCCAAATAAGTAGACGAGAGGGAAATGGGAAGATACTTGCCTAGACTTGGTTTTCATTATATATATTTTTCTAGTCGTCGACGCATTTCTAGAGACTGTTCATTATAGTGATACAACTAATGACACGAATAGATTGCAAGTTAAACGTTAAGATAACACTGATACCGTTTAATTGCATTGTGTGTCTGAACATAACAGTGTCTTTTTCAAACAATTGTAATAATGAGGAGCATCTAAGTCTATGAGAATGTTTCTTTCCTTTTTGCGTTTCGAAAAAGATTTCTACGTACGAATTTTAGCTTTTTTTTGTCATCTTGATCGACAAAGTAACGTTACACACTTTTTAACAAGTAATTTGTCTATATAGTGTTACTCTAAAGCTGCACGTACACGAACTGCTCTAACAGTTAGTCAGTATATATACGGACTGCGCGACGAGTCGACCGCTCCCGCAAGCGCGCCTCCCACCTCTTTTGTTTTTTTGACCGCGCTAAGCAGTCGATTTCGTCTACTTCGAGCGATCCATGTGCACTTGGCCTTTATATTAATTTCTCGTTTTCCCTCTTACCTGTAAGGATCTTTCCCCTTGCATGCCAGCAGTCTCTTCATAGCTTCTTCACCGGTCGCCGGCAGCGGTATGTTCGCGTTCAGCTTCGTCGAATCGTTCCCATTGTCCGGTTCTACTTCCGCTAAAAACGACAATGGAATCATTGTACTACTTACACTATTTAAAGATATCACACAGCTAAATGAAGAGAAAACTTATAACAAATAGTTTCATAACGATAGGCAATATATGAATAAGTAACAAAATAGAGTTAGTAAGTAAAATAGAGTTTCGTTATACTCGATTTGGTAGTTTCAATTTACTTAGGTATAATGTTTTTTTTTTTTAATAATTTAGTTCTAATATACATTTAAATTCCATTAGAACTACGTAATTTAAAGATTGCTCCATTTCCTTAATTCCGTAATTTCGTTGAATACCGACATTAACAAACTATTTAGCTGATTCGCTAACTTCTCTCATTAGGGTACCAATTAAAAGTTCCTAACTATTCGCTATGTTAGAAGCAAATAGAGATAAATAGAACTTATCTAAAAGTATATTACTATAATATCGTAAAAATGTTCTGGTTAACTTTTTCTAACGCTTTATAACAATATCATTCACGGGGAGAGTCTGCTTGCGATCACGGCCGGTGTAACCCGGTCAAAACGTCAAGCCCAAAAAAAGGCATAGGTACATTTAGGCATGTATGCGCTTAATCCCGTGAATTATATTACTATAAACATGCAGCGCGATAGTTTAAACGTTAAGAAGGCATTATAATTCAACGAATTGCGTATTTTAAATTAAGATACTGGTACAGAAATGTGAATAACTGGGTTTTTATACTTTCTAAGTGAGCTGTAGAAAGTATTATTATTATGATAATCTTATAGAATTTGTATGATAATTACAGCTAAGTGTAAAACGGTTTATTTAGTGCATAACCAGTAAAACAACAGTTACAAATTAAAAAAAGTCGGATTTTGTTTTTGTTTTTTTATACGACAAGAACTGTATTTACTTTTGAAGGTGTTTTTTTGATGCTTATTTAAAAGTATTTGTTGAGTAAGTTAGTAATAACAACAATAAGACAAATAGGAAAACCCTTTTATCTACCTCAATTCAAGACTTTTGTATTGACTTACAGAAATTGCAACATCTAAAATAATACCAGCCTATAAATTTCCCCCTACTGGGCAAAGTCCTCTTCCTATTTAGAGAAGGAACAAGCATTGAAGTAAGACACAAATATCTTAACATAGGCTGGCATTTTGATTCTCAATTTGTGCTAATTATGTAATATTATTTACATATTTGATGCCAAACTAGTTTAACTTAAATGAACCGAAAATATCATTATAAAAGCTATTTACCTTTTTTAAACCACTTCAATTTCCTCCAGAAACCAAGTTTGGTGTGTCCAAATTTCCTGTCGATGTACAGAAAGTACTTGTTGTCGCCGAACTTGCCCAGCCAGTCTTTACTGCTGCGCCACACAGCTTGGGAGCTCACGTATGTTTGGGTGAACACAGAGGTGCATCTGGAAATAATACCTTATTGAATATTCAAGTCTATGTTATGGATGGACTGGTGTTATGAATGGTCAATGAAAATCGAAATTGGAGGGATCTTTCCTTCTTTTGAAGGGATAGTCAGATTTATTATAATTATGTTGGGAAGTATGGAGCTACCTTACTTAAAAAAGATGCCATATCATAAAGTTGTATGAGCTCCTTATGAAGGCGAAACAGTGCCTTGGCTAGCTACATTGGTTGGTAAAGAAAACATTTATTGTTGTCATGTAATGTGTCTGACAAATTCTGTTTAATAAGGGCCAAGGTAATTGGGCAAGGATCTTTAGACTAAGGTTTTTATGGTGTAGGGTACATGTTTTATGCTTCTAAAATAAGCATTTGATAATATGCACATAATGTATAAAACAAATCTCATTCTAGCCTTTATTCCTAAATATAACAAAAAATGTGCTAAACTATGTTAAATTAATTCAGCCTTGCATAAATTTTATATGACATTAAACTTCCTAAACCACTTCCAAGATTTTAATAATACAGACACATAAATTATTTAGTAAGCAGTTATATCAGGCAAGTATGTTAAATAAGTAAACTTGAGTAGATAAGACTGTAAGGAAAAAATACCATTGCCAAACAGATAAATAATAATAATTGTTGGTATATAAACCCAATACTATTATTATTTATCTTTAATACTCTGATAGCATGAGTTCCATGATCTAAAAGAGAATTATTTTTATCTATATTTTATAAGGCTAAAGAGTTTATTTCTTTGTATGCAAAGATCTCTGAAACTAGTATAACCAGATTTGAAAAAACCTTTTTTAAATATGATAAAACAATTTTCAAGGATGACAATAGGCTATTTAACCTCATGTTAATAGCCTTAAGAGAAAAGCAAAGTAAGTAAATCTACAGTGGGCAGCTAGTGAATTCAGATATTTAAACCAGGCATTTATTGATGATGGTTTGACATATAAACAAATATTTACAAGACCGGTTAGTCTAAGTGGTAGTAGTAAAATTATACCAACTCTAACAAAAATGTGTTTTATTTTGTTGTATTTTTGTAAAGTTTTTCCTTAGTATGCCTTACAAAAAAGTTCAATTAAACAGCTAATAGCAGGTACCTACAATTATGACTAATTGCGAATTAAACCTGATGCTTTTGGACATATTGTTGTGCAATAGAATATAAATATAAGGTTTATATCTAGGTTTAAAGATTTAGTTTCTCATTGAAACCACAACATCTCTCGTATGAAGGATTCCTCGTATGAATGTATCCGCATTGCCAATGCCACAAACCCAATTCTGAGATTGAAAGGAGTTTCAGCTAACTGCATTTTTTATAGGAATATTCAAACAAGCTATTATAGAATATTACAATCATCAATGTAAGGGGACCTAAGAATTTAATAACAAAGTTTCTGTGTTTTGTTCTGATGGAAAGAATTTTTCTTGGGATCATTTTCCCTCAAAGAATTTAGCTTAGTAATTGGAGCATCAATAATGCATAACGGACAGCATATAAATACAGAAAAAAAAAACTTACAAATCAAATGACAAATGAAAGCTCATGCGGCATATATCAGAGAGTAGATACATGAACCACACAAGTGCCTTCCAAGTTGCCCCGCCCCAGTGTTCCAGATAGTTCTGAGCCAGTCCCAAGTACCCCGGCTTGTTCCGTCTAAACTTTGACTGAGTCTTCTTCTTATCCTGCACAGGCTTAGCAGCTTTGTGATAGTTACGTCCATCTTTCTTCTTTTTAGCCTTTGCATTGTCACTCTGCCCTTCCTGAAGCACAAACTCAGAGGCATCATCCTCCTCATCCAATTTATACTCATCCTCAGTAGCAGCACTTTTATCAAAAGACTTAGATTTATCAGCTTTCTTCTCCTTTTTTAATGGCTTCTCTGGATTCTCAATGAAAACAAACTGGCTTTCATTATCATGTGTGTAGCTAGCATCCTCTTCATTGGTTATGTCATCCAGAGAGGACCATTTACGAGAGATGTTGCTGCGCTTGTTTTTAGACTTTTTGTTTGGTTTGGAACGCTTTTCAGTGTCATCAGTATTGATGTCACCGGACTCACTCCCTGAAGATATTGTGTTTGTGTGCTTCTTCTCACTTTTATGTTTGTTATCATCATGCTTGATGTTTGTTGGCTTGTCCGGTTTAGTGTTTATTTTATTATTCATTGGCTTAGTTTCAATATTCTGAGGTCTAACTTTACGGGTTGCATCAGTTTGTGGTGTATTTTTAGTGTTTTTGGCCAGCACATCTGAATAGGTTGGGCGCATGGGCTTAACTTCAGCAACAATCCGTTTTTTATTACTTGTGTCAGCAAGAGGACTATTTTCATTCCTTTTAGGAGAGTCAGTTTTTACAGCTTGAATCTTAGGAGGTTCAATAATAGGGTTGCTTGTAAGTATACTCAGATTTGAAGCATCTGGATGGTTTAAGGGATAGTTTTGGCCAAAGGGTGAGTATGTGCCAGTTGAATTAGGTTCCAGGTTTCCAAGCAAATCTTTTAAGAAATTAGAAGTTGGTGACTGATCTTCTGCATTTTCAGGGTAAACAGTTTGATTCATATTTGTTGTTGGTACGTGAACATTATTGTTGTTCATGGAGAAGTCTTGGTTAAGTGTGAACAAATGAGATGGCTGGGGCATCTGCAGGGGAATGTCCCTCATTCCCTGATTGTGGTTAAATAGTTCATACTGACCGGACATAGGAAATATTAGCTGCTGATTGTTCTCGTCGTAAAACACACGCACTAATTGTCCATTGCTAAGTTTAAGCATTGCATTGCCGTAATTCTGGTTGTTCCTAGGAACGTTAGGCATATTGTTAAATGGTATCTTTTCATCTTTATTAGCAGCGGTATCGCCTGACTGCACGTTGAAGGCATGTTTGTTCAAATAAACATCGTTACCGACGAAATTCGGATTGACATAAATACTATTATCGTTTAGGACATTCGAGTTTGATGAGATCTGTGGTTGTTTCCTTTCATTTAAGGAGCCAGGTGCACAGTTTTCAGCCGTTTCCGCATGATAGTTCCATGTATTGTGCTTCATTTCATTGTATATCGGATCATCCTTAGGCGACCTTGCCATTTTTGGTTACTTTTCAATGAACACAATCAACATTTACACTATTCCGGTGCACTCAAAACTGCGGTAAATAACTCAAGGATTTAACATTTTAATATTTTATAGACAAAATTTGAGAATATGTTGTTAAAACGTGGATTATAATTTTATTGACGATTTGACGCTTTTCGCATTTTTAAGCACAGACTATAAATTTTAATTTGACATTTTAAACGAGTGGGTATTCTCGTTGGCCTACCGATATTGTTCACCACCTTTTTATTTTCTTGAAAATATCCTATTTACAATACATCAAAGAAAAAATGAGATTTTTATAACCATTATTGATTGTAATCACATATTATTTCAATTTTATTACTATAACGAAAAATAAATGATGTGGAATGACATGAGACTATTACTCTTTTGTTTACATTTTATTTATTTTCGCGCTGTAAATGTACTAAGTATTTCTAACGTAGGTACTCATCGTATCTTGTGAAATAAAAAATCATTTATGCTTTCAATTATACAAGCCAAAGTAATTCAAGCTCAGAAATATCTACCTATAAAATAAAATGGCTATATTAAAGTACGTAAATTCCAACTAATAATTTATTGGACGTTCAATTATTTTTCCATTTTCTGAATCATTATCAACTTGCAACATTAACATGGCGCCAGGTGGCGCTATATAAATAAGGCGCAGCGTTTTATCTTTTTCACGTAGGTCAATGCCACGTTTGGTACCTATTAATACGAAGTAGTTCTATGGCCAATGTCACACTGCTTTGTTTTTATAAAACAATAATAAATTAAAAACTATTGCAATCATGCAGCAGACCAGTAGCAATTTTTTTGCGCTATATTTTTCTTGGACATGATGTCGAGGGCGCGAACGGAACTCACCCAGAAACAGCATGGTCTATGACCAAGATTTAAGACCATGCTCTCTTTAAATCAGAAATGTTCCATAAAAGCAGGCCCAACGAACGCCAATGAAGGGCCTACATTTTACTGGTAAATGGTTGCTCGTTTGCTTCCAGTATTTATTATGTATATGTTACCGGGTGGGGAACATTCGGATACAAGAAAAACCACTGTTCGAACAATTCCGAAAGCAGAACAAACCAAATTAGCTGAATATTTTAGTTTATTTAGGTGTTTCCTTACCTACCTTAAGATAAACCTATCTCTTAGGGCCTGTGCTCACAGGTGTGCATAGTACCTATCAGACTGTTTGCTTAAAAACAAAACATGTAATCATTATTAATCTAGAATATTTTATCTTGTAACTTCAGGCCTTCATCTATATACTTTGCAAATACTTAATTGCTTCGCCGAAGGTAATTAGGATAGTTTGATTAAATTGGATATACATAGTACAATTACTTATTTACAAGGGCATCTGCCGTCGTTTAATTAGTCCCTGATTAAACTTTAAAGTAATTCTTCAGTCTAGGAAAAGTTTATCGCCTCATTCCATTGAAAATAAATATTGATCGAGAGGGAAAGAAGCGGAATAACCAGGTAATTTAAAAAAAAACGGTTGGTCTTTGTGATTGACAAAATAAACTCTTAATATTATTCATTCAATTTTAGAACTAGATCAACCATTTTTTTGTTTAAATACATCTACAAAATAATAGTTAACTACTTACGCATAAAACTGTTATAGACTTTGTTGACAAAAAAGAAATGAATCGGCCTCGTGAGTGTCATTGCGTTTACAGTGTTAAATGAAAGCGATACCGATTGCCGTTGAAGGCTTTATAATTGGGTTCTATATTGTATGTGCTCAAGTGAACATGCTGTATTGTTATGTTCTAAGTAGGTGCAGTTCTTTGAGTCTTTATGTTCTATTTGAGAATAGGGGAGGCCGAAGAAGAAGAAGTTGCCGGGGGACTTGGTAGTAGGTACCTATGCAATACATTTCCGAATGGTCCCCGTTAAAAGCTGGTTTTATCCAAAAGTAATAAAATCACGGATTCCCTTTTTGGGAAGGCAGAGGGAGCGGAAGCAGAAGAGGTAAGGTATAAAACACTACAGTGTTCAATAGATTACGATATGCCCAAGAAGACCTTGTAACATGCTTGTTACAAGATTTACTTAATACTTTAAAATCCATTACAAGTTTGCATTATTTATTCAGGCCGTCACAAACAAAAGAAGTAATGGATATCGAAACTGCACAGTGTACAATGATACAAATTCCTCGCAGTACGAATACAATGCCAGTTTACAAGTTTTTGCAAGCGTCTACCAAATAAAAGGAGCAATGGAAATTAAAACAGCACCAACATCCAACATTGGTGGTTGTACACTAAGGCATTATTGAATAATTTGTGCTGGGTTTAGTAAAATAGTGTAAGTATTGCTTCACAATTTATTTCATAACTAGTAGACTGTGACGGAGGTCTTAAGAAAAGTTTGCGTTTACGTTCGACGCCTACAATACTGGCTAGAACCGCATCCATTGCAAGTCGTGATCGCATTTCGAATTTCGTACGGGTTTAATTACTCATTTGTTTCTTACTTATGTAATTGTTATTTTAATTTTTTTTTTTTTGGAGATAATTAGGTACGTGACTTTAATAGGTAGGTTTAATTGACGAAATAAATATTGTTATAAATGTTTTTTTTTTGTGGTACACGCGAGAGTGGTAATAGTGTGTGGTTTTGTGTTTCACTGTCGCAGGTTCGACGTTTCTTAGTGTTATTGTGTTCTATTTAATGTGTTACAAAGATAAGTTTAGACTTGAGTAAATAACAATTAACGTTGCATTTCTTCTTACTTTTTTAATATTATTAGAATTAGCATTATTTTAATATGTTTGAGATGTAGATATGAATTACTGTGTACCTACTTCAAAAAATGGCTGATAAATCTAAACGTTTCTTTTAATCACTAGACCAAAAAAGTGGTGATATAAGTTTGACGTGTCTGTTTGTCTATTTGCCTGTGTCACCGTAGCTCACAAAGGAATGGACCGATTGATGCGGTTTGTTTGTATAAAAGGTAGCGTGATCGTAAAAGTATTTAGCTATACCTAATTTATGCAGATCTTATGGAAATAGGAATTTCTAATCTATTTTTATTTGCAACCTGAACACTTAAGGCAAATATGGTAGTTCACCTTGGTACAGAGCCCTACTTGATTACCGTATATAAAAACACCAATTTCAAGTTCATTACGCTTGACACGAATCGATATAATTCTGTAAACAAGCATTGTTACGGTTAATCTTATAAACAATGAAATTGTAATAAATTATAAGGCACTCACTTCCTACGCATTAATTTCATTTTATCTTAAACTCATTTACATTAAATTCGAGTATCTTTACATTATGTAAGTAGTAGATATTTTTACTATGTTTCGCAGTAAACGGTTCAATATATTGTTTAATTACGTACAAAGAAAACCTTGTTTGTAAGATTATGATAAAAGTATTTTGCATACCAAATAAGGCAGTTTTAAAGTAAAATAAAAAACTCTATTCTAGTAGATATTTTGTAATGTTTGATTTTGTATTTTTAGGCTGTCTATCAACTTCTTCTAATAAGAGAACTAGAATACTAATAGCTTTGTCAGGTATCATAGATCAACTTAGTACATTTTATTATCGAAAATATACGGTTGTGAGAGGTAAACATGCTGTTGTATATAAACACAATTTTGTCAGTCTACACCACACTAACAGTGTCAATTACTATTATTATATTTGTTAGTTTCTTAGTTTTTTGCGGACATCCTTGGTTTTTTGTCTTCTAAATAGGGTAAATACGCTAAATGTCGGCCCCCTTACGGATTTTCTAACTTTGGAATGGTCTGGCTGCACCAGTTTGCAACAAAGGATAGCTTGTGTTGCGGTTTTAGACAGGTTGATAAATCTATTTTATGTTTTTAGGCATAAATTTGACTTTTCTACTAAAATAAAAAAGGATTAAGGTTTAGATGCGTTGAAGACGAAAAAACCCTTAAGTCGGCCGTTCGCGGCCTATTGTCGGCTGTGTTTTTCCCAAATGTCGGCCGGATATAGGGTGTTTAAAATTAAGACAATGAAAAATATAATCAACATGATTTATTTTGGCAGGAGTATACATTTGTATTTGTCTTAGGGTAATTTGTTTAAAAGTTACTATAATTATAACTAAGTTAAACATCGGAATAAATATAACCAGCAAATTCCAAAAAACATTTTTCAATTGTATCCCAAACCATATTTTAGCTATCATGAATAATATACATAATTATGTCTTCGATACTGTCAACTTCTACATCCAAACTTAACCTATTTAAAATGTTTTAAATTTTTGTATTGGGTACATAACATATATTCAATTTCGAGAAAATAAGTTTGATAAATAAATTAAAAATGACTACCCACACAATCAATGAAAAAATACAAAAGTAATCAGCCTGTATATTAGCGTTCAAATTCGAGGCTGGCCGACATTACGATATTTAATATATTTAAAGTCGGCCCCTGTTGTGTGTGCCTCATTTCTCGACATTCAACTAAGATCACCCCGGCCGGTATTTAGCGACTAAACGTAAAATATATTTATTAACCTATTAAGCTTTGCAAATACTCCTATTAGCAAATGGAATTGGTAGAATTGGAATTTGTAAAACAGACTGCATTTACTTTAAGTCGGCCCCGGCCGAGAATTCGGTTTTAAGCCGAAACTGGTATTCTAATGGCGGCCTCCTATTTTTCATTTAAAATAATACGAAAAACGTTAAAAAAACAATGTCAAAATATAGTAAAAATAACTTTTTAGTGATAACAAAGCTTAAAACAAAAATAAAGAAATGTCTTACCGTTGTAATATCAATCCCCGAAGCGTGGGTATTCTCATCAAGTAAGCTACTTTAACTAAGAACTGGACTCTTCAACGGCGCGATCGCTGCTGACGCTCAGTGTGTGAAGACCGGGAGACGTAATAGGATAGTGACAGTTTGTGCGTATAGAATATGAACTTAGGTTGCAATTCGAGTAGTAAAATTACCACTTCATTACCCTTGGAACGAACGCAAGATAAAAATGTGCAGACGGCCGACGATTGGGGGGGGGCCGACATATGGCGTATTTACCCTATACTAATTAGCGTTTACGGTCTAGTAAATTTTAGTGCAAAGTTAGATAGAACTTGCATTCATACACTCCTTGCATTGAAAAACATAATATAAAATTAGATTGTCTAAGGTCTAATGCAAGTAATGCAACGTTTTCCTTTCGTTTATTAAGTAATTTTGATATAAATGTATTAAAATTGCCGCCGACACCCGACATTGTGTAATGTTATAAGTTTCGTAAACTTGATAAAGCGACATGTTTTCTTTTTTCAGAGACCATTCCAGCGGCAACTGCCAGACAGCATATAGACCGAACTTATTGTTAAATATATCGCGTAGTGGAAATATATTGCGATGTTGTAAACCCATTAAGTGTTTATAATAAGAATTAAGAAGTATTTAAAATATTAAAGATGGGACTCAAAATGATACGTTTCCTGTTTTTATTGATGGTGGCTGCAATTACTGCAAAAGTGCAGGATGATCCAGCGGCCAATCAAATCGTGAATTTTAAAGAAAAAACTGCGGTAAGTTTTTTATCTCTTTAATAAACCTTAGATGCGTACCTTGCGACCTGGTTTAAGGTGGTACTGGATAAGATTGGTGGAAGGACATAAGGAGGTCCTCACAGAGCAGTGGTACAAAAAAAAAAAAACAAAAATATCGCAATTTTAATTAAAATGTTACATGGACAAAGTTTATCAAATGTGCCATTGAAATAATAAAATTAGGATGTTGTCATGACTAGCTATTAGATAATTTTTACAGAAACAGAACTTGTAGCTGTTTTTCATAGTTTTTAATAAAGAAACTGCAAAGTTTAATGTAAATAATTAATGTTTTAATTAGGCTAATAATATTGTTTATTTTTATTGACATGATCTCAAGGAGAACGAATTGAAGCTATTTTAAATAATAAATTATTGACGTGAACATTACTGACTAAGACTTGTATGTCTATGTATATAGGTATGATAATGTATTGCAACCAAACTAGTAAACAGATGTGATCTACTTACATACCCCCATAAAATTGTATTCGATTCGTAAATAGCGTTAGTGGTCGGGCAACAAAAACAATTTTGGAGCATAAAGTTTTCATTACTCAATATTTTAGGTACTTACTTTATAAAGACAACAATCTGTAAGCTTGCTTATGATGAGCAATTGATAAACTATTTTTTACATTTTTTTTTACCCCCTATATAATTCCTACCATGTATTTTTACATATTTGTAAATACATTTAATTAATATATAATATGTTGAATACCGTCTGTATCAGTTAATAGGTTGAGGTTTTTCGCGTAATTCGATTGGTATTGTGCAACAATGCTATGACTTTCAGCCTTCAATGCCGCGTGTTCAGTCCCGGCGCGTAACTAATTGTTTTATGGTCAACGGATATTTGATCTTAGCGCGTGTGTGTTGTAACCGCCATTAAAATGTGCGCTTTAATATAATATTTTTAACATTTTCACTTGTCTTTACCAGGGTCCCATCGCGATCATGACCAACGCGAATGGAGCACCGGTTGAATATAAAGAGGCCACAATAACACTTAACGAAAGGTTGATTTTCAATGAATACTTCATGGAAACAATGACGCACTTAGTCCGAGAGAGGATCCCAGAACGAGTGGTACACGCCAAGGCTGCCGGGGCTTTCGGCTACTTCGAAGTCACACACGATATCAGCGACATTTGTAAGGCTAAACTCTTCAGCAAAGTCGGGAAGAGAACGCCGATCGCCGCTAGGTTCTCTCCCGTCGTCGTCGAAAGAGGAGGCATCGACACATCTCGAGATGCGAGAGGCTTCGCTTTGAAATTCTACACAGAAGATGGAAACTTCGATATCGTAGGCTTCAACACGCCTATGTACGTCTACAAAGACCCTCTACTCTTTCCTACTTTCGTCCGAGCACAGAAAAGGAATCCAGCAACGAATCTGATCGATCCTCACATGCTGTGGGACTTCCTCACGCTCCAGCCAGAGAGCTTGCACATGTTCCTATTGGTGTTCGGCGACCGCGGCATCCCTGACGGCTACCGACACATGCCAGGCTTCGGGATCCACACGTTCCAAGTAGTCAACGACCACGGAGAGAAGAACTTCATCAGATTCCACTTCATACCAGACGCGGGAATCAAAAACCTACGCTCTGCTGAAGCCAGAAAGATATCCGGTGTAGATCCTGATTATGCAACCAGAGATCTATATAAAGCAATTGGTAACGGTGACTTCCCGAGCTGGACAGCCAGTATACAGGTTTTAAGCTTGAGTGACGTCAAAACTGCAGGCTTTGATGTGTTTGATGTTACCAAAGTGCTGCCTTTGGACAAGTATCCGCTGAGACCATTAGGTCGTTTCGTCTTGAACAAGAATCCTACGAACTATTTCGCTGAAATAGAGCAGTTGGCGTTTAATCCGGCCAACATGGTGTCGGGTATAATGGGCGGGCCGGACAAAGTGTTCGAGGCTCGTCGATTAGCTTACAGAGACGCCCAGTACTACCGCTTAGGATCTAACTTCAACAACATACCTGTGAACTGTCCGCTTCAAACTAAATCTTTTACGTACAACAGGGATGGGATGCCACCGCTAAAGGACAATGAACGAGACATTCCTAATTATTACCCTAACTCCTTCCATGGACCAGTACCTTACAAAGAAAGTGGTAAGGTTGAACTGATTGAGATATACCAAGACCAGCCCAACAACTTCGATCAAGCTCGTGAACTGTACGTTAATGAAATGACTCCTGAGGAAAGAAAGAGATTGGTTGAGAACATCTTGTATAGTTTGGGGCCAGCGACCAAATTCTTACAAGAGCGGGCTGTTAAGATGTTTGGGTACATACATGAGGACCTCAGTGAGAAGATATGGGAGGGCTTACAAGCGAATAGAACTATACAGTATCAATGGGATGAATGAAGTAACATAGATGTATAATCATGTACCTATTCCAATTATCGTAGGTGTGTAACATTTAAGATTAAGCATAACGTTATATTATTTGTAATTTGTTTTATATTTTTATACATTATCTTGTTCTTGGTTGAAGAAGTGCATTGTATTTAATATTGATTTACTATAAGAAGTTACAATTTTATAATATTCGTAGTTGTGTTTTTGTTACAACCAGCACTAGGAATAATTAATTTATTATTCTTGTAAAAAGCTACTAAAATAATGTGTTATTTTTTAAGTAGTAAAAGGTTTTAGCCTTCTTTTCCATAACTGATTTTTTTTACAACTCTACAGGTAGCAACTTGACACAATAAATATGATATAAAATACAAATAAATATTATTTTCCTTTATAATAAGCAATTTATCTTTTTAAAATGTAAATGAGTAAAGGTGTAGGTAATAAAGAACAAGTCAGCTGTTTTTTTCGTTTTTTTATTGGATTGATAACAAAACATTAACCTCCTTTGTTATATGTCAGTAAAAGGAATATTAAAAACCTGATTATAATATATTATATACCTACCTACCTAAATCTACATTGATTATATTCATAAAATTCTATTTTTTTAATATACTATTATCTAGACACACGGCAGTGTGTCCGCCAAGTTCGAGCAAAAAAAAGCGACACACCGGCCGTGGGTTATATTACACGAACCATTTCGGGCCAATTTCGACCACCCTATAACTCAAAACATATTTTATCTACGCATATGAAATTTCGAGGGTCTGTTGACATCCCCTTAATTGTCTAGAATACAAAATTTCATTATTCTACCTATAGCAGTTCTTGAGATATTGACGTCAGAAAATCGCTATTTTTACTATACACTCACTGATTCACTGATTCACTGACTCACTGACTCATCAAAAACCTAGACCACTTCCAATGGTCGTACTGACTTGAAATTTGGCATGGATATAGGTCTTAAGGTCAAAGTAAAGGGAAAAATCTGAAAACGGTCAAGTGTGAGTCAGTTTTAAAAATAGCGAAGGTGTAACTTTTTTCTATGAAGTCATAATGAACTAAATGACTGTATCTTCCAATGGTCGTACCGACCAGGAAATTTGGCTCGAAGGTTTGTCTTTAGGTCGAAATAAAGTAAAAATCTGAAAACGGCCAAGTGTGAGTCAGTTTCGAAAACAACGAATGTGTAATTTTGTTCTACTATAAGTAAGTATGGAGTGGAAATGAGATAAGACTTATTTAAATTTAGATACATACCAATTTAAGACTATACATGTTTGTCTTAAAGACAAGAACAATAAAATTGTTCACCACTCTGTGTGTGTCTGTTGCGGGAACCGAACCCACGATTTACGAAGTGCAAAGCAGGTCACTAGGTACACTAGGTGCGCTAAATCAGTCAAACAAAAATGAAAAGACTATTTTTTCTCGCATAGTCTAAATAATTTCTAATTTTACAACTAAGTGGAATGAGACATTTCCTAAAGCAAAAGTGATAAAAAATAATAAACAACCTACACCTAACAAAAATAAATGAAATCCCATCAAAAACACAAATGTGAAAGGCTGCCAAGTTCGATACTATGGGAATGCTTCGCCTATAAAAGAAGTGAGATCTGAATAAGTACCAAGTTCCATAAAAATACCTCAAATCATAAATAGTTATAGGAATGCACACTTGATTTCCAGCAGTTTTTAAGGTACATTTTGAATAAGTATCACGTTACATAGAAATACCTAAAATTATAATAGTCAGAGAAACGAACACCGGTTTTTTTAGCAGTTTCCTGATAACATTTATTATTTTCAGTACTTTTTAATGATGTAACTTGGCAAGTTTTAATAGAAAATTATATACTTGACACATTGCAGTCCAAAGGTGTCGATTCATTGCATTGAAAAGGTGTGTGGTGTGTGAAAACTTGCCAAGTAACATCATTAAAAAGTGCTGAAAATAATAAATGTTATCAGGAAACTGCTAAAAAAACCGGTGTGCGTTTCTCTGACTATTATAATTTTAGGTATTTCTATGTAACGTGATACTTATTCAAAATGTACCTTAAAAACTGCTGGAAATCAAGTGTGCATTCCTATAACTATTTATGATTTGAGGTATTTTTATGGAACTTGGTACTTATTCAGATCTCACTTCTTTTATAGGCGAAGCATTCCCATAGTATCGAACTTGGCAGCCTTTCACATTTGTGTTTTTGATGGGATTAATATTTACTCGGTGGATGATATGCCCGTCATAACGTCATTGTTTTATAACATCCATTCATTTAATCTATTTTAATGATATTATGCAAGACAGGCACTTACCTAAAATATGAAATTGAAAAAGAAAGTTTTTTCTAGTTAAAAGATAAGGTTGTTTAAAGTCAACTGTACCTACAAAAGAGCAGGTTTAACCATATTTCTAGTATTTTTCACGATTATAAACACCAGACACTAACCATGACTAGTATACCATCAATGCAATAAAAGATATAATTATGTACTACAATACGTTGGCCGCAATGTGCCTGCTATAAATTTATAAGCAAAAAATTAAAGTTAAGCTCCAACTAATAAATTAAGATCAGGCGCGGCGGTTAGCTTTATACCTACTTTGAAGTCGCTAAATGTCTTATATGTTCCCTCTTAATTAATAAAAGGATTAACTTCCAGTCCCTTGGGAAACAGCCTGTCTATCCTCCAAAATCCCTTGTTTAAAATTAATAGTTAGTTCAAATCTTACTGTCTGTTGATGAAATAAAGCACATTATAGGGAATGTTACTTATTTAAGTTGGTGCCTTTAAATACTCCTTTAGCTACAATAACTAGACCACAATTTTAAATAACCAATGGAACTCTAAAACCAATTTGCTTTAAGAAATTTCAAACAATTGCGCCTAGCTCTCAGATTGCTCATTGTGAGTCGGACATGTTTTGACGTACTAGCAGTGAAACGACTGCCGACCACTCGACACTTTTAAACTGTTCACAGAGTAAACAAATCGCTAACAAACTTGCGTAGATTTCTAACAAGGGAGAATTATTGTAGCGGACTTTTTATTACACTGTGGTTGTTTATGGAGACTTGCAGAGAAATGTTGGTCGCAGTAACTTGAGTATGCTGTAAAGTGCCCTTTCAATTTATGTCGTGGGAAAGTGTTTAGGTTGGCTATGTTTTAAAGTGGTCCGAGGTGACCTGACGCTTAAGGCTGGTATGTGGGGGAACTTTGCATGTCGGCTAATCTAAATAGGGTTTTACTGTGAAACGTGGCGCTAGGAAAGCTTTGACGCCTGATATTTAAAGCAAAAGTAATTTTCAACAAGAGTTCGTCACTTAGCTAGTTCACTATTCTAAGGATGGTGTATCTTTCGTTTCTGAGCACCTGCTCAGTGATTGTTGGCGAATTAACGGCAGTAGTGGCAGTAGTGGCAATATAAAAATGACAATAAGGGACAGAAAAATAGTTATCAGTTTCCGATGCACGCTCAGGGAAACTTTTTGTCCAAGGTTTATTAGGGTAGGTTAGGTAAGGGCAAGTGCCTGGTGTTCTAGTAAGCGAATATGCTGCCTATTGGAATCTTAAGGAATCAAGATAGAAGTTGGTACAAACAAGAACATAACAAACGCCTGAAAAAAAGTTGTTGATTGTCCAAGATTTATGTTTTTTTTCTTTGTTTTGTGTTTGATGGCATAATACGTATATTACCACATAGTAGGTAGAAATAATGAGCATATAACTAAACCCTCACTTAATAATTATGCAGAGCCACGTATCCTAAGTACCTATGTATCAGAAGAAAGCTGTCGTACTCGGAACTCTAAACAATAAATACTATTAGCGGGCATTAACGCGAGCTAAATTAGCCGAGACATGTGTCGATATCGTTAAGCATAGCCTTACAGTTACATTGTTATTAAGAACCCTTTGAGAGTGAAATAAATGGCAAAAATTAAAATGGCAAGAATAAAATCAGCTTGCTAGATAAGAACACGTAGAGATCCTATTTGGGACAGGGGTGTAGCTGTTGGTACCTTTTTATTTCATAAATATAACATACCTGTCATCCACCTGATAGTGGATAAGAATAACTGGAATGCTCCAAAATCAGAAGATTGGTAAGTATTATATTTTAAGACTTAAATTTCTTATAAGTATATAGGCCATGGTGCTACTTTACTACTTAATTAATTAAAATTATACAAATCTTGAGTAAATATCCTGGGTTGTTTACCCTAAGAAAACTTTCGTAGCTTTCGAGCCTTACGCCAACCTACAGCTGAAAAATAGTCTAAGATTAGCGGAACAAACACTAATAAAACATTATATTATTAGCTTGCGCGAGACACCACAATGAGTGCACAGTCGGAGGCCTATTCCACTGTCAATCAGAGCGTCTCGATTCTCGATACAACCGATATTCGATACTTCGCATTCGATACTAACTTTCACGCACATCGTCACAGCACTGGACATATCACTTGACTTTTTAATTTAACTGGACTCTTGATTGTGTTCCCACGATATTATTCTTAGGTAACATCGTGTTTAGCAAAAGATATTTGATTGGGGTTGATTTTAGTCCATATTGTTGTTGAAACTAACGATTATTTGTCGAGCTTTTCCATTTAATTTAAGACAGTAACGTATCGAACATACATATAAGATAACCTAGGTAAAACATCAATAAAACAGTCAATTTTCATGCTGTAAAAAACCTTTTATTGGTTTTCTTTCATGAGTGTGGTAATTTATGTTATTGTACACATCGCGGGAAAATGCACAAATTTATGTAAAAAAGCTTATCTAACTGTTTCAAACATATACTTGCAAAACCTGAACATTTGTACATATCTTGGGCTATAAACTGCTCCATATAACTTTTCTAATTAACCCCACTCAATAAATACAAGAAATTATATAAACAGAAACAAACAGGTATTGACTGCAGGTCGTTTGGTTTAGTTTATAACCCGTGAGAAAGGCTTGGTATACATCACATTTGTCAAAGGATACACGGTAATTTGTTAATGACTGCCTTTACTGCTGCCTCATTAACTCTTACGTAAATTCGTTAGTTTTGTTTGTTACTGATTTAGTTGACGATAGGCTTTTTAGAATTGTTGGTTTGTTTGAGTGTCTGTTTGTTTGCTAGTGTTTACAATTTTACATGTTTAATTTTCCAACAAATACCTATCGGCATCATGAAAGACGTTGGATTGTGCACTAAAATTTAAGTATCTTTTTTGGAGAATTAAGGAATGATGATCCTGAAATCATAACTGTAGTAGTATTGTTTTCTTGTATCTTGGTTTCTAGTGGTATTGTTCGATAATTATAAAAATAACTAAAAAGTTGTTGTTGTTTCAATTTGGATTTGATGCGTTTATGATTCATTTTATATAGACAAAACAAGCCTCTTATTTAACAATCGGATAAACTTTTTTAATTGTTTTTGTGCCATCGCGTTTTATTGACACATCCTGATTGGATATTTTCAGAACAATAGCAATGCGATAGCTACTGATCATTCCGTCTGACATGTGGTTGACATTATAAATAGGATATTATAGCAGAAAGCAGGCGGAAAACCCCTGATTTTAAGATCTTCTTTATGAATTTTTGCTACTCCTGACATTCAGGATGTAGGTTGTCCAAGCTGACGAATAGAGAAGATGGGCCTTATTACAAAAGATGGTTTAAACCAAGACTAAGGTAAACCCAGGTTTAAAATATACCCATCACTTTCTTATATCATATAACAAAAAGAGACGGTGCTATTCTAAAACCTCGGTTTTTCATAGACCATCTTTTGTAATAAGGGGGTATGTGTTTACATATTCATATTAAAGTACGAAAACCTGTTTAGGTTTTCGTACTTTAAGATTCTATACTTTTATATAACAGAATTATCACCCATATAAAATGCAACTGATATCAAGCAAAGCAACAGCATATATCAAGCGTTACAGATAATAATCATCAACAAACACTCGGAAGTGTGCACGTTTGAACTAATTTGCTAAACCGCGAACAGTCACAAGGCGCTACGTCCAGCCGCGTGGAACAAATGACAAACGACACTAAGGTACCTACATATATCGCTACTTATTTATAATACTCTTATGAACGTTATGAGAATATTATTCATTCGAAAGGAACGGATGGTACAAAAAAAAAACTAAAACAAGGAGGTATAAGTACCTAAGTAGTAACAATGTCCTTACAACAATTAAAAAAAATGTAATGTATCACCCAGATATTTATAAATATAAACACTAAAAACTGTACAAAAATCTGCCTATCTATGTATATGTATGAAAACAATATCTTCCGCACGTAGCTTTCCTTGTCAACCCTATGTCCTTTCTTGGAGTTTAAGCTAACTTCATGCCAAAATTCATCACAATCGGTTTTGCAGTTTAGCCATGGTGAGCAACAGACAGACTACAGAGTCTAGTACTTTCACATTTGTATTATTAGTATGGAAGTATGAATTACTATCTTTCTGAGCAAGTCGAGTAGAAATAGAATAAGTGGTGAAATTTTGAATATTGAGATTACAGATTCAAAACGAAAGTTCTTTTGCGGCCTAATTTTCATTGCAGAAACAAATCGGTACTGCTCATTCAATATTCATTGGTATGACATAATTCATTTCACAGTGGTTCGGTTCAATTACCGGTCGCTAATGTAAAATGCAAAGTTTAGATCTAATCAGATGTATGTAAATAAGTGGCTTATGTACAGTGGGTACTAGTAATATCCGTTTGTCAGTCGTAATGATTTGACTTACATGTGGGTCGTGCGTAATAGTTTCATATTCTTCAGCTGACTTGTTTGATTTTGAAAGTGTTTTTGTTTGCACACAAATAAGATGAAATAATTATTAGCTCAATGCATCGAAGGTTGTATGGAGGTTTTGACAAGTGATTGTAAACTCCTTAGTCACTTGATTGACCCATGTTGCCTTCACTAGTGGTTTACTTATTTATTAAGGATTCTTCAATGCCCCTAATAAATTTATAACACTTGATGCAAACATTTTTATTGAGATTGATTATTTTGTAGATTCTTCTTTGTTCGTTAAGCTTGCCAATCTAACGGCATTGCAACTTCTGGACACGAAGTGTTGGATCTTCAAAACTTCGTGGACATTGTTAATGGGCAGTGGTCCTACTGTAAAAAATAAAGAAAGTCAGTATGAAACTAAAACATCGTAGCATTGTTGAAAATCGGATTTAATAACCAATATTAACTACCGTCTCCCGTGTTTGATTAATTAATTTAAATACTCGTACTTACAAAATGTATACTTATAAGGGCTGAAGTATTTATAATAATTATGGTTACCCAATACATTTACCCAATAATACAATTACATAACATATGAACTCGTTACATAAATACAAATGGACCATTTAAATTATCAGCAATCATAACACTGTATTATAAAGCTATTTAAAACAAACACATAGTGGGTTATGATTCTACCAACTTACATCTGCAGTCGGCATTGGCGCTAGTGTCTTGGAAACAGTCAATTCAAACTACGAATTGACGCTAGCTCTGTTCTTTGCCACTGGCATAAATAAGTTTGTAATATAGAAAGGAAGTTCATTACTTAGCATTATCAAAAAATAGATCTGTAATAATTCATTGTGTAGTACCGCAGTCGAATTTATTACGATTATAATTACTGTAATTTAAATAATTAGATTAATACCGACTTATGATTGGTTGGTGCTGTGTTTATTGATTTACGACTAGTTATTACGATTTAGTTTCGATTGTAATTACGTCATTGCCTATTGAAGTTAATTCCATACAAGAGTTATGGAATGAGGTGTGGAGTTATGAACTGTTTTATGGCGAATATTTTAATAAACTGTTAATTAACTGTCTTTATAGGGTAGAGATTTGCGGCTCACCTAGTTTTTGAATACGGTACTATGTTAAAAGTAATGGGATGAGTATGTGGCCTTATGTACACCTACTTAGTCTCTTTAATGTTGACGATCCTTAAGTATGCTTGTTTAGGAACTTAGAAAACACTGTATCTGTTCTAGCGGGACTTACTCGAAATTCGTCTAAGAAGTTTTGATCCCAACAAGGGCCAATTTTAATCAAGCGCTAATTGTTCTACACAAGCAAAGTACTAACGTAAAGTTTAGTTGCGTACTTAAAACCTATTTGGGCATGAGATTTTATGAGTAGAAACATGATACAAACCTTATTTTTAATTTGTTTCAACGACGGCATTTACACTTAAGGGAAGCATTGCTTTCCTCATTTCATTCTATCAAGCACTATTCAAACAACACACATGCATCATTTAATTA